>CATIUR010000001.1:148744558-151244558 GCA_949592205.1 Helichrysum umbraculigerum
GTAAAAACTGTTGCCCCCAGCCCGACAAACATGGCACCTCTAATAGACATAAAAAAAATGACCTGTTTAATCCTTAATCCATGCTAATCCTTTTCAGAAGATGACCCGAACCACCTATGTTGCTACCTTTAATATATAAACACATAAATGACCGGTGTTTATTAAAACAAATGCTCCATGGTTTTACCCCTATGCTTTGCAAAGATGAGAACATTTAACATCGTATGCACAATTTATGATGATGATGCACCTAAGCTCTTCTAGCACTAAAGATCCGCCTTTGATGATCCATTTTGGTAATTTCCTTCAAGAGAAATCATATAAATTAACTATAATCTAGTTAATATATTATAATAGAGTATATATTAGGTTGTCATTATTAATTTAGCTCATCTTAATCTAATCCTAACCATTCATTAATTAAGCATTTTAAATTTAAACCATTGATAATCTTTATCCTAAATGACAACCTAAATAGTGAATTAGCCTTCTACAAATGTCTTTATTGCCCATCTTTAAATATTCCAAATTTAATTTAATTATTAGAAAAGGTTTTAATTTATTGTAAGTATTACTATACAAAATTACAAATCATGATGTTAGTATCCATATTTGTCGACCTATACTAATATTAGGGTTTTATATCAATCAATAACATTGTATGCAAATCTCCTACTACGTATAATTTTATATGGTAGCGATCGTGATAAAAATAATTCGTTTCTCTCTTTCTTCATTCGCAAAGATCACCAACCAATTCTTCCGTAATTCTTGCCGTTAATCAATACAGGTATTCATCTTTTCAATTAAAGATTATTGTCAATGTATTTTTCAATTATTGTCAGAACTGATTTTATTTGAAATAAGGGTTTAGTGGATCAGTTATCATGCTTAAACGTGTGTATTCCCAATCTAATATCGATTGTCTCTCGAGATGGTGGCGTAGAAAGACTCAAAAACATCCTCATCATTCACAAAAGGTTTTGATGAATTCGATTTTTGTGCTTGAACAAACACAATTATTCATGTGTGTTTGTTGTATGTGCTAAAACTTATTCCGTAATTATTTGGTGAATTTTTTTATTAAGGTTATAGTGTTTGATTTGGTTAGTATATAATTTGATTTATAAGTTTTTGGGTGTTTGTGGTAGTTCATAGTAGATTGTGATGGATATGGAGTTAACAAAATTTGAAGATTTATGAACATAGATCTTATGCTTATGCCATACGTTTTATGGTATTCAAATTGGCAAATGTGATGCTGACATATATTGCGGTACTTTTCCGTAGCGTTTTATGGTTTTATTGGAAATTGGAATGATTATCTCATACGTGTTATTATTTCTCATGATTGATGGAATTTAGTTCTTAGTTCTGAGCATCCTTACTCCAAATTTATAATTAATATGTTTGGTTTTTTTAAATAAATTAATCTACAGTATAAGATTCAATGCATTAATAATGCTTTGAGCGGTGATGTTTGACATGTTAGATGTAAATCGTAACTCGAATTTGACCTAATTGTATATAAGTTGGTCTTGTTGCCACCTCATATTATATTTTCGTTGACGATCTCGTGTCCGGACCCTACTTTTTCCAGTGTCTGGACGGTGAACTTTCTGCTCTGATACCGCACACAACTGTTTCATTTGATACTTAACTGGTGTATGCACGAACACATTGTCTGCTCCTATTTCAAAGTACGTTGTTTGCTAGAAATAAGTTCTGCCGATTGATATGCTAAAGATGCGCCAACAATTAGAGTGCTTGCAGGCAGAACATTGTGCTCGTGTATGTCAACTGCGATATAGATCGAATATATTATATTGTTTGATGATATAAATGTGTGTTTATGTTTCAGATACTAATGAAAATTAAAAGATTATAGCATGACTCCGATAAACATCTAGGACGGAAGGACGTACTGTGGTAAAGACTTTCACTACTAAAGCATATTGTAAATTACCGTGACTCAAAGCTGACACGCATATTGTAGCCTTGATTAGGAGGAAATGTACGAACTGCAATTATATGTACCTTACGTGCAGCTCAAGAGCGTGTTGACCAATCTAAAAGTACGCTTTTATTTGCTAGCTGTTCAAAGGAAGTGACAACAAATACACAAGTTAATGTGGTTATTTCCGATAAGGTCTTGGTGAATCATTTACAAAAAGAATTGGCTAGGTTGGAAAATGAGCTAAGAGCACTCGCAGCGATGGAATATTCAGCACTCCTTAGGAAGAAAGATCAGCAAATTGGAAAGGTATGTTTATTTTACTTCAAGTAGTTTTAGAATCATCCTATGACTTAATTTATAGCGAAAACATTCGTTAGTACACCTCACAACTAAGAATCTGACCATTGGTTAATGGTTCCATATCTCTAACGGGTCAAGTAGGTGAACTTTGATTAAATAGCTAAATTGGAAGCAGTTTGAACGATTCGAAAATCGCCCAAAAGTAAAATTCAGAACACGTACCATCTCCTAAATCAAGTTATCACTTTTTTTTTTTGTTTTTATGATCACAATATAGGTCAATTGGATAAAAATAGGAAAATTAACTAAAATTAGCTTCGAAAGTTTACTTTCAATCACACCTCCACGATTAGCGTTTTGCCATGTATTTCACTTTACAGGACAAAGTCGTTAAGTATTGTTGATGTGTTCATGTTCAAGACGCTAAACTTATCGCTAGGAAACCATATTAACGTTAATTTGGTTAATGAATGTTTTGTTAGTGTTCTGCTGTTTAGTTAATCTTTTTATATGGTTTATGATAGTTTTTAACCATACTCAACCTTGATATACATTCCAGCATATTGTTATTTAGCTATATATATATATATATATATATATATATATATATATATATATATATATATATATATTATCTTGATGTATAATTTTCTTGACACTGATACCTTTCAGAATATGGTATAAATGATGATCTAGGATTTTCAGACAACTGCAAGCTATCTTCTCAAAGGCATATAATGCAATGGCCTCATTGGATGTGGATATCCAAAATATAATGGCTTGGGTTTTTGATAATGGTGGGTTCTAGAAATGATTATTATATAGCAATGGATCATTGAACTTTTGGTAATCTTGGTCAACAGATTGGATCAATTGAATGGAATGATGGGTTGGATAACAGTAATATGTATAGTCTAATTCAATATAATAAATTTAAGAATGTTACCCAAGTATGTTCTTGGGAGACAAAAATGTAAGTAGCTTGGCATGCTTAGCTTAATTCTTGTATTTTTCTTTTTCCGTTGTTTCAATAAAATGTATTGCCCGGGGGTTGTCCCCTTTACGGAAAAAAAAAAAAAGGAAAATGTTGCAGTTTGAACTATAGTTTACGGTTACAAGTGTTTTTTGGACACACCTTATGCGGTGAATGATAACCCAAATTGGATGCATAGTGTACATGTCGTAAATAAGCTTTACTTGAGTGATTAAGTGACAATAATTAGAACAGTGTGTCACCGACATTGGCTACAATGATTACCCCGATCCTGTTTTCATTGAAAAGTAAAAGTGAGTTTCAACCTAATCAAATGAGAAACGATCTAGGCACTTCAAAGTCCAAATACAGCTAAGTAACTATTTTTATTTTGTTTGACTGGAATTATAATTGGTAGGATGGAAGAAGTTTGAGAAGTGGGCTTTGATTTTTTTATTTGTTTCACTCATAATTGGAACATAGGTTCAAGTGTCCTTGTGTCCTTTAGATGTTCACTATGTTAAAAAGTAAAACATGGTGTCATAAATAGTCCTAACACTTGGTGAATATGTGATACATTCGGGAACGTTCTAAGAACACTTGAAACTATGTTCCAATATCGAGTGAAACAAATTAAAATTAATCGACGTCACGTTAATACATGTGAACATTTAATCGTTCAAAGACATTTTTCACATTTAATTGCTGGGTCTTACTCAAAAAGGAATTTTTACATATTATAGATCATATTTACAAGTTCAATACATACAATAAAAGTTTTCAAAGTTTGAATTATACAATAGTAAAAAATGTAAATTTTAATGCATAACGAAATAATAAACCCAAAATATTTAACTCTAACATTATCCACTAAAATACACAGTATAATATACACTTTTGTATTAATATAATAAAGTAGCCCGCATATTTTGCGGGTTATAATCTAGTATTAAATGACAATAAATTGGGAAACTTAACATTAGCAAATATAGTATCATGCATCCGCCATAGAAACGGCAATTCTTCAATAATAAAAGAGCTATAATAAAATTGTAAACAGATATGTAGTAGCATGAATACATTAGAACCGGATAAACAAAAAAACATTAGAACCATCCGTCAACATCCACGAGTATCAACTTGTGGCTGGCAATTTGTTTAGGATTGTTCATGTAATTCTGACTCCACATAAGAAACACCTTGACACAAATCTTCCAGAAGTCCTTGCCTCGGTGAAGAAGGTTCAAAGGTGTATAGAAGTCATCAACAGGGGTTGCCATTGACATTGATTCCGCGTTGAAAGTGAAGGTTGTTTGGAAATGATAAATGACTGAATGAAATGGACATGTCACTAATAATATATACATATAAGTAAAATACATAACAAACTTATGCAAAAAAGTAGGATCTAAATTGAAAATTTGAATTATCAGTTAGCATTAACAGACTGGATAAGGATTTGTTTTGATTTAAATTCCTAAAATGTAGCATAATATTTAGCATTAAAAGTTTTTTTTTTTTTTTTGATAATCCTAATAATAAGAGTCTGTTACATGTATATGTATGTTAATAACCGTAACATAGTCTTGAAGAATTAAAAAAACATAATGAATAACAATTTAAGAAGTGAAGCCTGATATTAAGGCATTTCATCAAACATGTAATATGCAATTATTTAATATACCAAATACTGAATATATACACACTACAAATTTCATAATAAGCTCAACAAAAGAAGAGGATTAGAATTATGAATGGTATATACAAAGGGGGACTAACCACCGATTATGTAAATCGAATCCAGAGACTTCATTGCTTTTATGCATTTGAATCGTCTATGTTAATCGCATCAAAAGATTATGTTGATGGTGATACCAATCCAATCTATGTTTTCACGAGCTCCTGTTATCGTATATGAACCGTATATGCAAATCATTTCCTCGATTTGGCAGTGACAAGGGGGTATAACTTCTAGTTTATAATTATTGGTTAAGTGTTTTTTAGTTGAATTACATGGATGAGAATTGGGTGGATATACATGCCGTAAAGTGTTAAATTAAATTAGAGGGGTTGATTTGCTTGATAGATAAGAATTGTTTTTATTTTTGAATTAAACGTAAAGTATTAAATTACATTACATTAGATTAATTAAATTAAATTATTTAGTTTAATTTATTTAAATTATAATTTAAATTTGAACAATAAATTAGGATGGGTATTAATGTCTTTTTAATAAAATGAGTATGATGTCAGCAAATGAACTAATGGATAGATTAGCATATTGACTTTTGAAATGAAAGGTCTAGATTTCCCCATTTTAAATTTGGTCAAACTTTTTTAAACATTTATACTTTCTTATTATAATATAAGTAGATTAACAATAATAATTATTATTATTATTCTTAATATTACAATTAATTATATATATATATATATATATATATATATATATATATATATATATATATATATACAATGACAAATAATACGGGTATAAATATATATACATTCGGATAGAGATATATCCACAACGAAACAACGAAATTATATACGATATAACTCGTACGTTTTATATATTACATTTTTTCAAAGAATACAATGAAACGGGTATAAAAATAATATCTTTTTAGAAATTATTATTTCAAAATCATCACCAACGAAATGTACATTTTTATAAACATTAATACGAAAATATATTAGGCAATCCAATTAATCATTCAATATCTCGCATGTTTAGGACACTAGGAGATACGGGGATTGTCTAGTCCACTACGGATATATTCATTGCTCGGTGACTCAGGTGAGTCTCACAGCCTCATCTTTATAGTATTACTGTTTTAAACTCGGGGTGAGATACAATGCTTACTTGTTTTCATGATCACAGTTATTCGGTTAGTTAATTTATTTAATAACTCGTTTATTATATTTGGTAATCGTTGTCGGTCTTGATTTTGTTCGGTTATTGCATGATTGTTTTAATTCGGGAAAGTCCTCATCATTGCATGGTTCGTTAACTTAATAAGGCGCGATTACTAAAAGATAGATCTATAATGGGACTGACGTCCCCGTCCGGGTTGCTAGCTACAACCACGTCCAAACGGGCATTTTAGTAATTGTTATGGGTGTTGACACCGTTCGGGAGGCGGAAAATCGGGTTAGGCCTCGAACCATGGCTTGTGCAATATAAGTGTCGGTTTAATCATTGTTCGGAAACCTTAGTTGGCTTATCATTGTTCGATTATGTTATTTAATTATTGTCGGTATTAAATCGTTAGATAACCATGTTGATCACATCATATTTTATATTAAACCTGTGAGATTCACCAGCTTTATAGCTGACCCTTTTAGTGTTGTATTCTCAGGTAGGGATGGCAATCGACATCCAACCCGGTGGACATCCATCCGATCCATCCATTTAAAATGGATATGGATGATCTAAATGGATGTATACCGGATATGGATATGGATGTGGATAATTAGTGGATCGGATGTGGATGATAATTTATCATCCACGGATTCACCCATTACACCCGAAATCCATATGTGCATATACATATACATACACTATAAACATATAAACTCTATATAATTATAACTATTTAAGCCAATCATTCTTATACATCAAAATTTATAACAAATATTTATTTTTCACTAGTCATTTTCATTATATAATTTCAATAAATTGAAATTATTACATCCCTATCCAAATAAAACACCGTACAGTTAATTTTTGATTTCACTATACAATTGGAAGTCACAAACTAACAATCAAAGTGTACCTATCAAACCAAGAAACAACGAATAAGTATTTTGAGTTTTGTAAAAACTATATATTATATGTATTTGTAACAGTTTATGTCAAGAATATCACGATGTTTAACAATTCTTTTGATATCCAATGGATATCCATAAACCCGCTATATCCAGCGGATATGGATGTGGACGGATGATTTGTAAATTTAGTGGATATGGATATGGATATGGATGAAGAGAAATAAATGGATATGGATATGGATATAGCTCCACCCGATCCATATCCGATCCATTGCCATCCCTATTCTCAGGTGATCAGCTACAGTAGGATGACCCGCAGGATATGCTAGCTAGTACGAGTCGCATACATCTATTCACATATGAAGATTTTCTTGCATTATGTTTTGTATAATGGTTATGTACTAAATCTTCAGAAATCATTTTTGCGAACTCGCCATTAATATAAAGTTATGACTTAAACTATGTAATTACTTTTGTAATATGTAAAAGTCTCATGTAGAGTCGTTTGCTTGTATCCCGGTGTTTTGATTATTGTTTAGTCACGCCCCGACCCGATTCGCTTTCGCAACCCGAAGTAGGGGGTGTGACACCGGGTATTAGTACGAATATTCAAAACTGGTATATGTACAGATTCACTAAAACCCGCCGGAAACCGACCCGTTGGCATCTATAATCCAAACATTGTAAATTAGAAATTGATAAAGGTTTTCCCAAGAGAAAATTGCCCATTTCGTCCCTGTGTTTGTCCAAAAAATCACTGGGAGTCCCTCAATTCAATAAATGTCACCGGCAATCCTTGTATTTGTCATTTTAACTCACTAGTCGTCCCTGTTAACAGATTTCGTTAGTTTTCTCTGTTAAGTCGAGTAAAATAACTAAAATACCCTGTTCTTTTATTTTTTACATTTTTATTTACTGTAAATTAAATATTATTAGGGTATATAAATTAATTAAGCAATTAATTGAATAAAATAATACATATACATGAACCAACGTATACGACATAAAAACAAACGAGTTACCAACGTCGATACGAGAACAATTTTTTTATTATTGTTATTAATTGTGTACATCACGTTGCGTCTATTTCTGTATCTCCCTGTGTCTCTATTAGTTTTCCGGTAGCGATGATAATGATAAACAAAATCTTCTTTAACGATTTGGAATCACATACAAATAAAAAAGCAAGATCTGGAATCAATCAATCATACATACACCAGCAAAACTCTATGAACAAAACCATTAAATAAATCAACACAAAGTCACCGATTAGGCATCGCGTTTTCCCCTTTTCTGAAACCCGAATCATATTACCGATTGACATCACGTTCACGGTGGATTTTCTAAGGATTCAATGGGAGGCGGCAAACAAATTCCGGCCACACACCAGCAGCATCTATAACATCCTCATTACCGGCCTAGGAGAAATTTGGTAATTTACTTAATTCATTGATTATTTAATTGAGTTTAGAAACAATTCGTATTATTTGGCAAATTGAAATAAATATGTCCAATGGTCAAATGACTTATTGTGATACATAAATTATTACTTGTTTTAAATAAATTTAGTTGACGGTATAATAAAATATATTTTCACGCAAACGATTTTTAGGTTCCAGACAATAGGTCTAGAGCGGGTATAATTTGGTACCAACTTATACCCACCCTTAGTTGGTGGATCGGCTCATTTGTTTTCCCCAATTTATTCTAACTTCATCACACACACACATACATTGAGTTTGAAGTGAAATCAAAAAGAGAAAACTTTGAACAATCGATTTGAGCTTGGGTTCTTGGCTACAACTTATCAACATCATCATCTACCTTGCTATTACCTCGATTGTAAGTTTAAATTGCTTTGAATATGTGTTTATGAGTTAGGGTTTGAAGAAATAGGTTAATATGTGATCATGCTTAGATTGATGATTTAGGAAGTTAGTTGTTGTTAGAACTTGATATATGATGATGCTTTAAGTTATTTTCATGTATAAATCGTGTAGTGTGTCTTTAAATTGGTGATTTGGGGTTTTGTTTCGGATCAGGCTGTGATAAGGAACTGAGTACCTGGGTTTCTTTTTCATAGCCGATCGGTTATGAAGAAGTCGATCGGCTAAGGTAGTAAAGCAGATCGGTTTAATTTAGCAGAACGGCTTTTCTAGTTCATTTTCACTACAGCAACTCGCATCTGAATCTGAGGCATCAAATTAGTTAGGGTAGCCGATCGGCTATAGCATGAGCCGATCGGTTGGGCTTAGCCGAACGGCTTGGGACCCTTAGCCGATCGGCTTTGGGTCTAAATGTGGACAACAATCAGTTTGTCGTGTCATACTTCGGTGCATATATATATATATATATATATATATATATATATATATATATATATATATATATATATATATATGTGTGTGTGTGTGTGTGTGTGTGTGTGTATTTGTGCATATATGTACATTTGTGCGCTAAGTAAAACTTGATAGGTGAAAATAAATGTGGCACCTTAAGCTTATTATTAAGTGATGTATTTGACACGAATTACATTATTTCGAAAGGGTTCCTAATTCGTTAATTGTTTATGCTCCCAGATAAACCGAAGACTCAATAACATAAGAAATTTGAGTGGAGATTGTGAAAGTAAGGGTGAGTGGATCATTGACTCTCAGTCTAAATTAGTTGTAACAATCTGGTTACAACGGGTAAACATGTTCTACTGTTATACTTTGTATCAGCTGCATATTGCCATGATGATTATGGAATGTGCTATCTTGTCAGGGGTCAATATGATATTGGGTTTGGATACTATTACTTTGGACGACATGATGACTTTGTACATGTGTTGTTTATTGAAATCATGTCGTATGTAGTAATAGTTCTAAACTATCGGTAATACCACTGTTTGACCTTCAGTGGTTATAAGTGTTACTTGGGGAACCACCGCGGCATGAGGGTACCTCAAGGACCACCGATCCTCTTTGATGTATTTGTTGTGATGCTTTGTGGTGATCAATTGCTATGATAGTTTAGATTGATAGTTGTGATCTATTCACTTAGCTTCGTGCTAACCCCTCTCCTCACTTCTTGCAGATTACTTTTGATGTGGGTGGGCAAGAAGTTGGTTTGAAGAATGTTTAACTGCCTACTCTGACTATATGACATGTTGTCGTTTCTAAACTTATGTTTTGAATTTAAATAACACCTAACTTAATGTTGTAGTTAATGTGGTTATTGTATCAACTCATCATGCATGCATAGATTGTGTTTTGGGAACTATGTTATACGCAATCTATAATGCATGATTTGTATTAATCGCTTCCGAAGAACATATATATATATATATATATATATATATATATCTAAAAAAAATGTGTCTCTTGAAATCTTGTGGTGTTATAAATTGGTATCAGAGCCTAGGTTTGGGTGAATTGAACATGGGTTAAGTGTTCAATCCCAAAATCTATGTGTGTCAGTCAAACATTCCTGTGAGTGGGATTTAGTTAGCATGTAAACATTGATTAGTAGGTAAGTACTAACAATTAACGTGTTATGAGATGTGTTTTGATACAGATATGGCAGATAATGAAACTCCAGCCGACACACCCAATGATGCCTCTCGAACTAATATATCCCCTACCGAAACCCAAAATGTTAGCCAGGGTCAAACTGGTACTTCCTTTTCCGCAGGGGATTTTGATCATGATGACTATATGATACATCTAGAGACAGAAAATCTGAGACTTAAGGCAATTGAACAACAGTTTTTGCAACAACAACAAATCCGGTCTTCTCAACAACTCTTGCAATCTTTGCCACCAAATGTTAGCGTTGTACCACCACCTTTGGTGACCTCGCAGATTCCATTATCTCAGCCTTATTATCATCATCCACAACACCATGGTACCTATCAGACTTCGGCTCCGTTTTCTTCCGGACCTACGGGTTATCAGACTCCGATATTTCTAGCTCAGGGTCAACCTAAGCTATGCTCTTTTAAGACTTTCAAGTCTTGTGGACCATCCGATTATTCGGGTAGTTCAAATCCCTCAGTTACCTTGGATTGGCTGAGAGATGTGGAGAGAAAGTTTGAGGTTTGTCGATGTGAAGAGGAAGTTAAAGTTCCTTTTGCGGTGCAACTTCTTAAGGGTCCAGCAATGGTTTGGTGGGATTCCATTACATCACATTTTACCCCACAACAGAGAGCATCAATTTGCTGGTCTGATTTCCACAATGAGGTTTGTAAGAAATATTGTTCGGGATTTGACATGACTAGGATTCGACGTGAGTTCTTGGATTTGCAATTAACGGATAAGATGACGATGGATGATCTCATTTTCCAATTCACTGACAAACTGAGATTCGTGCAACAATGGGTACCGGATGAACGTATGAAGATTGACCATTTTGTGGGAATGTTACCGCATACTTATCGGATGACCGTGAGACTGGCGGGTACTCTTTCCCAAGCTTTTGATCTCGCCCGTTCTGTGGATAGAGATGTTAGGGCCTAGGGCGTGGAAGTTAAGAAAAAATCTCCATTTAAACCCAAAGGTGATTCTTCGAGTAGTCCTGGAAAGAAGAAATGGCAGGGATTCCATCAACATAAGAAGCCCAGTTCGGATAGTAAATCATTGGATAGAACCAATTGGTGCCACAATTGTAAATCAAGGCACACGGGTCCTTGCACCCCGCAAACTGCTAGGTGTATCAAATGTGGACAACGTGATCATGACATCAAGGATTGTGCGTTTCCTAGGCATGTATGTTGGAATTGCCAAAAGGAAGGTCAACGTTCGGGTTTGTGTCCGAAGGTTAGAAAACAAAAGATGGGTGGGGTCTGAGGGTCTTCATCTTCTGGCCAGAAAAGAAAGAATCCCCCAACGGCGATCGGCAGGGCATTCCAAATGACAGCTGATGATGCTGTCAGGACTGAAGATGTTATAACTGGTACATTTCTCATCAACTCTGTACCAGCTACTGTTCTATTTGATTCGGGAGCCAATTGCTCATTTATATCTATGTTTTTCTGCGATAGACTGAAATTGACTCCCACTTGTATTACAAATCCTATTGAGGTTGAGGTAGCAAATGGCAAGATAGTTCCAGTCACCACATCGGTGACTGGAGCTAGCATATTGATTGAGGATCATAGTTTCCCAATTTCTTTTCTATTGATGCCTATCCCCAGTTTTGATGCGGTTTTAGGCATGGATTGGTTAAGTAAGAATAAGGCAAGTATAGAGTGCCATAAGAAACTAATTAGGATTCCAATCTCGGATGAGTCATATGTTGTGGCTCGAGGGGAACGGGAAAGAGGTAGTATCCCTATGATTTCTATGATGAAAGCTAGTAAATCTCTAGCTAAGGGGTGTGTATCCTACCTGGCCTATATAATTGATGCAAAATTGGAAAAGAAAACTGTTTCCGATGTCCGGGTGGTTTCTGATTACCCCGACGTTTTTCCTGATGAATTGCCTGGGTTGCCTCCCATTAGAAAGGTGTAATATAAAATTGACCTGATTCCGGGTTCAACTCCTGTAGCTAAGGCTCCTTATAGACTAGCTCCCTCCGAAATTTTGGAGATGATGACCCAAATTCAGGAACTTATAGACAGAGGTTTTGTTAGACCTAGTTCGTCTCCTTGGGGTGCACCTGTGTTGTTCGTTAAGAAGAAGGATGGCACCCTTCGGATGTGTATTGATTATAGAGAGTTGAATAAGCGAACCATAAAGAATAAGTACCCTTTGCCTCGAATAGACGAATTGTTTGATCAATTGCAAGGGTCTTCCTATTTTTCTAAGACTGACTTGAGGTCGGGTTATCATCAAGTGCGGGTTTACGAGGAGGATATTCCTAAGATGGCTTTTCGCACTAGATATGGTCATTATGAATTTCTTGTTATGCCTTTTGGGTTGACTAATGCTCCGGCGGTCTTTATGGATATGATGAATAGAGTTTGTCGACCCTATCTTGATAAGTTCGTTATTGTATTTATTGATGATATATTGATTTATTCTAAGACTGAGTCCGATCATGAAGTACACTTGCGTTTAGTACTTGATACGTTGAGACAGGAGAAGTTGTATGCTAAGTTCTCCAAATGCGAGTTTTGGTTGCGTGAGGTCCAGTTTTTGGAGCATATTATTTGTGAGGATGGAGTTAAGGTTGATCCATCTAAGGTTGAGGCAGTTATGAATTGGCAAGCACCTAAGTCTGCTTCAGAGATTAAGAGTTTTCTTGGTCTGGCGGGTTACTATCGAAAGTTCATCAAGGATTTCTCTAAGCTCGCGGGTCCTTTGACGAAATTGACGCGAAAGGATGTTAAGTTTCAGTGAAATGATCAACAAGAGTCGGCTTTCCAGACTTTGAAACAGTTGTTGTGTCAGGCTCCAATTTTAGCTTTGCCTGACGGGTCCGATGATTTCATTGTGTATTGTGATGCTTCGCATGCGGGTTTGGGTGGTGTTTTGATGCAACGTGGTCGAGTCATTGCGTATGTTTCTCGTCAGCTTAAGCCTCATGAAAAGAATTATCCTACCCATGATTTGGAGCTCGCGGCTGTAGTTTTTGCTTTGAAAATTTGGAGACACTACTTGTACGGTACTAAATGCGTTATTTGTACGGATCACAAGAGTCTTCAGTACATGTTTTCTCAGAAAGAATTGAATATGCGTCAGAGACGATGGTTGGAGTTGATAAAGGATTATGATTGTGAAATTCATTACCATCCGGGTAAGGCGAATGTAGTCGCCGATGCGTTGAGTAGAAAAGGGAAATTTGAGAAAGTTTGCTTTATGCGATTAGAAGTTTCCTCGGATTTGATTGACAAATTGAGAATGGCACAAATGGAAGCATTGTTGGATCAAAATTTGAAAGTCGAGATTCTATTGAAAAGAAAAGAACTGTTATGTGACGATTCTCGTGGACTAAAGACATTCCAATCACGTGTTTGGGTTCCTTTGCTTGGTGGGCTTCGTGATGTAATATTGATGGAAGCTCATAAGTCCAGATTGTCGGTTCATCCCGGGAGCACAAAAATGTATAATGATTTGAAACCTTTGTATTGGTGGCCTACTTTGAAAACGGATATTGCTCGTTTGGTGGAATCGTGCCATATATGCTCTCAAGTGAAAGCCGAACACCAGAAACCGTATGGGTCGTTGAAACAACTTGAGATCCCCGAGTGGAAATGGAAACACATTACGATGGATTTTGTAACAAAATTTCCGCAAACCATTAGAGGAAATGACATCATTTGGGTGATTGTGGACCGATTGACTAAGAGTGCTCACTTCCTTGCTACTAGTGAGACGGCTTCCTTGAGTAAATTATCCCAATTATACGTCAATGAGATTGTTTCGCGACATGGAATTCCATTATCTATCGTGTCGGATAGAGATCCACGATTCGTGTCCGGGTTTTGGCAAGGTTTGCAGAAGGAATTGGGTACCAGAATTAATTTGAGTACGGCTTATCACCCTCAGACGGACGGTCAATCAGAGCGCACCATTCAAACTTTGGAGGACATGTTGCGTGCTTGTGTGTTAGAATATGGTGGGTCTTGGGATTCACACCTGCCATTGATTGAATTTGCGTATAATAATTCTTATCACTCGAGTATAGGTATACCTCCGTATGAAATGCTTTATGGACGTCGTTGTAGAACACCCACTTGTTGGTTAGAAGCGGGTGAGAAGCAGTTTGCTGGTCCGGACATTGTACACATTACTGCTGATAAAGTAGCTATAGCTCGTGAGAAGTTGAAAGCTGCTCGGGATAGACAGAAACAGTATGCCGATCCGCGGCGCCGTCCGGTTTCGTTTGTAGTGGGTGAATTGGTATATTTAAAGGTTTCCCCTTGGAAATGTGTGATTCGGTTTGGTAAACGTGGTAAACTTGCTCCTAGGTTTATTGGGCCATTTAGAATTCGCAAAATAGTTAATGATCAAACGGTATCGTTAGATCTTCCTCCTGATTTAGCGGGTATTCATGACACCTTTAATGTTTGCTACTTAAGGAAGTGTAAGGTGGAGGACCAATCACAAATCCTTCCCTTACAAGACTTGCGTGTCGACTTAAGTCAAAAACTTGTAGAGGAGCCCATAGAGCTTGTAGATAGAAAAGTGACTAAACTTCGAAAGAAGGAGATACCCATGGTTTTGGTTAAGTGGCGACATAGTTTGGGTGCTAATCTTACGTGGGAGACGGAGGAAAGCGTGCGATTACGGTATCCTAGTCTTTTTGAGCGTGGCGAGATTTCGGGGACGAAATCTTCTTAAGGAGGGAAATTTTGTAACATCCTCATTACCGGCCTAGGAGAAATTTGGTATTTTACTTAATTCATTGATTATTTAATTGAGTTTAGAAACAATTCGTATTATTTGGCAAATTGAAATAAATATGTCCAATGGTCAAATGACTTATTGTGATACATAAATTATTACTTGTTTTAAATAAATTTAGTTAACGGTATAATAAAATATATTTTCACGCAAACGATTTTTAGGTTCCAGACAATAGGTCTAGAGCGGGTATAATTTGGTACCAACTTATACCCACCCTTAGTTGGTGGATCGGCTCATTTGTTTTCCCCAATTTATTCTAACTTCATCACACACACACATACATTGAGTTTGAAGTGAAATCAAAAAGAGAAAACTTTGAACAATCGATTTGAGCTTGGGTTCTTGGCTACAACTTATCAACATCATCATCTACCTTGCTATTACCTCGATTGTAAGTTTAAATTGCTTTGAATATGTGTTTATGAGTTAGGGTTTGAAGAAATAGGTTAATATGTGATCATACTTAGATTGATGATTTAGGAAGTTAGTTGTTGTTAGAACTTGATATATGATGATGCTTTAAGTTATTTTCATGTATAAATCGTGTAGTGTGTCTTTAAATTGGTGATTTGGGGTTTTGTTTCGGATCAGGCTGTGATAAGGAACTGAGTACCTGGGTTTCTTCTTCATAGCCGATCGGTTATGAAGAAGCCGATCGGCTAAGGTAGTAAAGCAGATCGGTTTAATTTAGCAGAACGGCTTTTCTAGTTCATTTTCACTACAGCAACTCGCATCTGAATCTGAGGCATCAAATTAGTTAGGGTAGCCGATCGGCTATAGCATGAGCCGATCGGTTGGGCTTAGCCGAACGGCTTGGGACCCTTAGCCGATCGGCTTTGGGTCTAAATGTGGACAACAATCAGTTTGTCGTGTCATACTTCGGTGCATATATATATATATATATGTGTGTGTGTGTGTGTGTGTGTGTGTGTGTGTGTGTGTGTGTGTGTGCATATATGTACATTTGTGCGCTAAGTAAAACTTGATAGGTGAAAATAAATGTGGAACCTTAAGCTTATTATTAAGTGATGTATTTGTCACGAATTACATTATTTCAAATGGGTTCCTAATTCGTTAATTGTTTATGCTCCCAGATAAACCGAAGACTCAATAACATAAGAACTTTGAGTGGAGATTGTGAAAGTAAGGGTGAGTGGATCATTGACTCTCAGTCTAAATTAGTTGTAACAATCTGGTTACAACGGGTAAACATGTTCTACTGTTATACTTTGTATCAGCTGCATATTGCCATGATGATTATGGAATGTGCTATCTTGTCAGGGGTCAATATGATATTGGGTTTGGATACTATTACTTTGGACGACATGATGACTTTGTAAATGTGTTGTTTATTGAAATCATGTCGTATGTAGTAATAGTTCTAAACTATCGGTAAGACCACTGTTTGGCCTTCAGTGGTTATAAGTGTTACTTGGGGAACCACCGCGGCATGAGGGTACCTCAAGGACCACCGATCCTCTTTGATGTATTTGTTGTGATGCTTTGTGGTGATCAATTGCTATAATAGTTTAGATTGATAGTTGTGATCTATTCACTTAGCTTCGTGCTAACCCCTCTCCTCACTTCTTGCAGATTACTTTTGATGTGGGTGGGCAAGAAGTTGGTTTGAAGAATGTTTGACTGCCTACTCTGACTATATGACATGTTGTCGTTTCTAAACTTATGTTTTGAATTTAAATAACACCTAACTTAATATTGTAGTTAATGTGGTTATTGTATCAACTCATCATGCATGCATAGATTGTGTTTTGGGAACTATGTTATACGCAATCTATAATGCATGATTTGTATTAATCGCTTCCGAAGAACATATATATATATATATATATATATATATATATATATATATATATATATATATATATATATATATATATATATCTATCTAAAAAAAATGTGTCTCTTGAAATCTTGTGGTGTTATAGCATCGAAGTCTAATTTGATGATGGCTTAGAAAAATGAAAACCCTAGATCAGGGAGAAAGAGTAGAGATCGAGATAGAGTATACAAGAATTACCCATTTACAACACCTCAACAAATCAATCGCTGCATCCTTCGAATTTGTAATTAATCCAACTTTCATTAATGGAGATGGATGTGGCTGGCGATGGTTTCAATTGAGGATGGTTTTATTATCTACTTTCATTAATCTGAAACTTTGTTACATATATCAAAACCACACGATCCAGTTTTAACACCACCAAATTCGATGAATTTCAACAAACCAAAATAAAATACGATCGTAACGGATTACCGGATTTGTGTTGCCGAACGGAATGACGGCGGGACAAAGGAGACTTGCGACGGTGGTGATAGTGTCTAATCGTTAGATCTGGTAACAATTTGAAGCTATTGTTTGAATCGGTAACAGAAACACGGTTATTTCCGTCATTTTCCATCGGAGTATCTCGATCTATGGTTTCGAACGGCGGCGGTTCAGTAAGACGGCGACAACGGCGGTTCTGTCAGACAGGCGGCTGATCTGGTGTTGTGGTAGTGCGTGGTGGTGGTCTGGTTTGGTGACGAGGAAGGAGTAGGGTTTGGTGGGATTTTAGGATGGTGAGTCTTGAGTTTCAGGTGGCCAGAAAAAGAAACAAGAAAGGGGTATTTGACTCTTTCATTAGTTTCAAGTGGTAGGGGTATTTTGACTAAACAAGAAAGAAACATAAAAGAATGGTATCTTAGTCATTTTACTTAACTTAAAAGAGAAAATTAACGGAATTTGTAAAGAGGGATGGTTAGTGAGCGAAAATGATAAATACAAGGACTACAGTGGCATTTCTTGAATTGAGGGACTCCCAGTGATTTTTTGAACAAACACAGAGACGAAACAGACAATTTTCTCTTTTCCCAAAGGCGGTAGTATAAGTAAAAATACACTAACATCCACCGATACCATACCCGTTGGCATCCATGATCCAAGAATTATAAATTAGAAATTGATAAAATGATTCAAAATAGTACATCGTATAAGAATTTAAATAGCTGGGCAATGGAATGATGTTATGAATTTTTTGAAATTGAAAATAACTTATTAAAATTTTTTTCAGAAAAAATAAAATAAATAAGATTGTAGGAAGACTTTCAATTATATAAAAAATAATATATTATAAAATATTTGGTGGATTTGCTACAATTTAAAGAAAAATAGAGAATTTATATTGTAAATATTGAAGGGTGTATATTGTACATATAGATAGGTAAATTAGTCTTTTGATCACATAAAAATGGGATTAATGATGTCACGAAATAAATTAAGGGTTAGATCTTGATTGTTGATCTCAATCTAATGGTCCCTATTCTTTTAAGATTTTTCTTTTAATATATAAGATAGAAGATAGATAGATGCTAAGAAATGCAATAATTAAGTAATATATAGTTAAATAATTTGTTGTACTAATAAGCAAATCTATATTAGGAATTCTGAATTTTTAAAAAATAATAAATAACTTGTATATTATTTTATGGTACATCATATGATGTATGACAAAAAATTCTTAATTCTTAGATTTATTACGCATAAAATTTTATATTTTGATACTTATATGAAACCATTTGAGGGTTTACTAATTGTTTCCTTTGTGGTACGAAAGTACAAACACCCCGAAGTTTGTTTTAATTTTTTTTTTTTCATATCCATTTAAAACATCACAACAATTTATTATTATTATTATTATTATTATTATTATTATTATTATTATTATTATTATTATTATTATTATTATTATCATTATTATTATTATTATTATAATATTTACTATTTAATTTATCTTGAACAAAAAATTTCTTTGCTGAAGCAAGGTTTACCCGCAGGATACATCAGTAACCTGCCGTGTAACTAACATGTCCAAGCGACCCTCAACTTCTGTCAACCTCTGTCATATTTTACCCTAAAGCTTACCTGCCAAACACATTTTACCCGATCGGATACCCAATCGGATAACACTACTACTCGTCGGGTAAGTGGGTTATCCGCCGGGTAACCAACAGGTGCAACAGACATTTGTCTGCACATCTTATTATCATTTTCCGAATTTCCCTTGCGCATAACTCAATATCTATTAATCCATGAAATATGAAACTTTATACACACGTATATAATAGCAATACAAACATTTCCTAATTTGCACTTTTCAAAATTTTGCGTTTTATCAAGAATTAGACCGCTGACTAATCTATGGTTATTTTTGACTCTTTTACTTGACATAATATCAAATCTCAAACCACTAGCAATCGGACTTTAACCTTTTTACCACTATTCCAATATCACAAATGGAGTCTAACGCCATATTGATATTCGTTATACCTTGATCATAACTCGTTTTAGCATTTAGACCCGTTTGTGACCAATTTGGACACTATAATGACCCGTTTGGGTCTTTAACCATAATACCATTAATTCATCACTACTTTCACACTGTGTTGACTATTTTAAGTCAAACCAAGCTACTATTTTCATTAATACTTCAATTATACGATTGAATACTTAATTAACCATTCTATCATTTCATTAACCATAAACCTTTAAATTTTACAATCTCCAGTATATAAAGACTCATTGACTACTTTGATATTTGACTTTCTAACATAACATCATATTGACTCCAACTATTAGTTTCATTGTTACAAAACATCAAGTGATAAAACATCGTTTCTTTCACAAAAAGCGGTGGTATCCTTATCAAGAGCATGATTTAGAGATTTAGCTTGTTACTGACTATGCAACAAGCTCCACCATTAGCATCCCATGGGTCAATTGCCAGGATCCCTTTGCATACAACTCAGTTGACCTAAAAAATATAGAAACATAATAAAGTAAGCATATAACTTAGTAAGTAATGGGTTGTCATTAAATCATCATGTCAACCATATTAAGGATCCTTAATACCTATTTATGCAATTCCATAGAATTTGCATCTTCGAGCTAATGAGTTTATTACTTGGCTAATCATCAACCTAACACGTACCCATTACCCGGCTAACCACAATGTCATCAATCTAGTGTCAGCTCATTACTTGTCTAACTTCAAGCTAATGAGAGATCACTACTTGGCAAAATATAATATCATCGAGCTAGTGACATATTCAATACCCGGATAAACATCGAGCTAATGAAATATGTACTACCCGGTGAAGTATAGCATCATCCATTACTTACCTTGTGATAGCCCACTTAGATTAATTGTAACACCTTCACTTCTCTTATCACCTAGGTCATATAATCATATAAACATAGGTTACAATCAATCCAACTTTTAACTTTCAACTTTTTCTTTATTACTTTGGTGTTAATTCATAGCATCCATTCGTTCACCTTAATTACTTAACAAGTTTCATACACCTTTTTCATAACATTACTATCATAACCACATGGGTATTTTATTATTTCATTACCTTCTCTACCAATTCATCATTATCAACATCATTCCATGAATAGTCCTCTCACTCTGCTCGTCGTCTGCAGATGATATACGGTACTCAAGTTGACACGAGTACCCATATCTTCTTGAAATTTCGTCCAAAACGTTGAAGTAAATCTACTATCTCTGTCAGAGACAATAGAAATAGGTATACCATGTCGTGCCACCACTTCTCGAACATATAAATAAGCAAGTGCCTCAGAAGTATAAGTTTCCTTAATTGGTAAGAATATAGCACTTTTTGTCAGATGATCCACTATCACCTAAATTGTGTCATGATGACGTTGACTTTTAGGCAGTTTGTTGATAAGATCCATAGTAATGTGCTCCCACTTCAATACAGGCATATCCAACGGTTGCATCTTTTCATACGGTTTCTGATGTTCTGCTTTCACCTGTGAACATGTTAGACATTGCTCAGCATTTTTTACTATTTCACGCTTCATCCCAGGCCACCAGTAATCAGCTTTCAAATCATCATACATTTTCGTTACATCCGGATGAATGGAATATCTGGACTTGTGAGCTTCATCAAGTAACAACCTTTTCAGCTCTGTAGAATTAGGAATTCATATTCTTCCATTGCATGTCTTAATCCCACGAGAATCATCAAAAATATTATGAACTTGACCCTTTATATGTTCCACCTTCATATTCTTAGCATGCCATGCTTTTATTTGTGCTTCCTTTATCTGATCAAGTAAATTTGGAATGACGGTAATTCGAAGAGATTTGACAACTAAGGCATGATGCATGGCTTTTCGACTGAGTGCATCATCTACAACTTTAGCTTTTTCCCGGATGATAAAGAATTTCATATTCATGATCTTTCACAAGGTCAAGCCAGCGTCGTTGTCTCATAAAGAGATCTCGTTGATCGAAGAAATATTTGAGGCTTTTATGATCAATATAATTGTACATTTAACACCATAAAGGTAACGCCTCCAGATTTTTAACAAAAAACGACTGCCGCCAGTTCCAATTCATGAGTTGGATAACCTTTTTCGTGTTCCTTTAACTGTCTGGAAGCATATGCAATTACCTTACCTCTCTGCATTAAAACACAGCCTAGCCCATTATGTGAAGCGTCACAGTAAAATACCATATCCTTAGTACCATCAGAAAGCACTAAGATTGTAACATCCTCATTACCGGCCTAGGAGAAATTTGGTAATGTACTTAATTCATTTGATTATTTAATTGAGTTTAGAAATAATTAGTATTATTTGGCTAATTGAAATAAATACGTCCATTGGTCAAATGACTTATTGTGATACATAAATTATTACTCGTTTTAAATAAATTTAGTTGACGGTATAATAAAATATACTTTCATGTAAACAGTTTTAGGTTCCAGACAATAAATTTAGAGCGGGTATTATTTGGTATCCACTTATAACCATTTTAGTTGGTGGATCGGCTCATTTTTCCCTTCCCCAATTATTTTGTCTTCCAAAAGAAAACACACACATACACTCATATCTTTGAAATCAAAAGGAAAAAGGAAAGAAAGGTTGATTATGATCTTGCTATAGCTTCATCTTCATCTTAACGGATTATCATCTCGATTGTAAGTTCAAATTACTTTGAATATATGTATGCATATGTTAGGGTTTGATGAAATTGAGTAGAAATGAGTAGATTTGATGATTGATGAGATTATTGTTGTTAGAACTTGTGACATGAGGATACTTTAAGTTATTTTGTGTATAAATCGTGTAGTGTAACTTTAAATGGATGATTGGTGGTTTTGGTTCGGGTTGAGTTGTTGCAGGTTCTGGGCGTGCTTGATGTTCTTGGGAATCCGGCGGATTCACGGGAATCCGGTCGGATTCCCCCTTTTTATGGCAGTCTGAAACAATTGGGAATCCGGTCGTATTCCTTGGAATACGGCGGATTCAGGTACCGGATTCATGGGAATCCGGCGTATTCCTGGGGCGTATTCCTTAGTTAGGGTTTTGTCCCAAATTGGAGCTGAAAGGGGGTGGGAATACGACGGATTCACGGGAATCCGACCGTATTCATTTGAATCCGGCGGATTCCCATGGAATCCGGCGGATTCCCACTGTTTGCAGCTTTTGTCATTTTAGTTGCTAGAACTTGTGTTAATCAACTTGTATGCTATCGTTATGATACTTAATACTTGTTGAACTGATATTAAGTGTTTAATGAAAGTTAGATATCATATGAAATGAGTATTAACTTGTAATCTTCTTGTGTTCTCAGATAAACCGAAGACTCGATAATATTAGATCTTTGAGTGAAGACGGTGACTGTGAAGGGTGAGTGGATCATTGACTCTCATTCTGAATTAGTTGTAACAATCCGGTTACAACGGGTAAACATGGTTTTACAGTTATATGTTGAATAAGTACATTTTGCCATGATGATTATGGAATGTGCTATCTTGTCAGGGGTCAATATGATATTGGGTTTGGATACTATTACTTTGGACGACATGATGACTTTGTACATGTGTTATTTATTGAAATCATGTCGTATGTAGTAATGGTACTAAACTATCGGTAAGACCACTGTTTGGCCTTCAGTGGTTATAAGTGTTACTTGGAGAACCACCGCGGCATGAGGGTACCTCAAGGACCACCGATCCTCTTTGATGTATTTGTTGTGATGCTTTGTGGTGATCAATTGCTCACCACAAAGCATAGCAATTGCTCACTATCAATCTAAACTATCATAGCAATTGATCACCACAAAGCATCACAACAAATACATCAAAGAGGATCGGTGGTCCTTGAGGTACCTGTGACAATCCTCCAATTAGGCTAAGTAAATACCCTAATTGGAGGATTGTCACATTATCTCTGTCACACCCCCAAATCGGTAATCGTGTTTATTAATAGTTTAGCGGAAGCTTTTAGTTAATTAGCGGAAGCATTTTAATATTTGTTAAGCGTCGGGGGCGGACAGATTCGATAGTGCATTCATTGTATCAGAGTATATGATCATACAGAACATACATATATATATTTAAGATGCCATAAGTTTACAGTTATTACAAAAGATACGACTTATAAAGTCGTACATAAGTTAGGGTTGTCAAAGACAACTTAAGTATTTGAAAATACATATTTATAAAAGAGGGATTTCATAAGTATAACCAATGAAATTGATAATACAAAGGAAATCCATGTGTCCCAAAAGTGGCATCATAAATAGTCAGGTTGCCTACGTCCTTTATGCATGCAGGAGTACCTGAGTCCTAATTCCCTGAAAAACATAGTAAACTGTCAACATTTAATGTTGAGTGAATTCACAGGTTTAGTATGAATATAATAAATCAAGTTTTGTATAAATCATTCATGTACACAAACATAATGTTTATATGTAAGTAGGAAACACAAGTATTCTAATTAAAGAAAACATTTCCTCTAATTAGTAAGAATATCATTCTTACTACAATAATAGATGTGTAGGAAACACAAGTTTAATCATAAACATTTCCTAAAAAGTAGTCGCAGGATATACAGGTTTATCAAATAAGTAAACATATCCATTTCAATAGTTAAGGAAAATCAGGTTTAGCAGTCAAGCAAACATTTTCCAACAGATAGTTAACAGGAACTCAATTTTAACAATAAAGTAAACATTCCAATAATAATCATTGCAGGAAAACACAGGTTTAACATTTAAGTAAACATTTCCTATGAATAGTTGTTTTTGTGGGAAACCAAGTTCAACCAATTAAGGTAAACGTTTCCTAAAAAGTATCTCAAAGGAACACCTGTCCTATTAGTCATCACAGGGAATACCCTTCCCAAACCAAGTTGTTGTTTAGTTGTTTAGTTGTGTGGGAAATTTAGACTATAATCCCTCCAAGGTGAGCTAAACCTTTAGAGTTAAAGTAACGACACTAGTACTATAACCAAACCACGACTAGTTGTTTTGTTGTTGCCTCAGTAACATCTTAAGTATACACTCCTCGTTACGACTATCGTCGATGTGGTTGGAATGACCAACGAGTAATATCCTGGGAGGGTTGTCAAATCGATAGTACTATCTGTATACTCAGTGGCTAGAGTCACCTAGCTAATGGTTATAGGTTGTAAGCACTGGGACTTATGTGCACTACAACTACCTCGCGTAAGCCTAGGATCGCACCAAGATCTGTTGTCTTATTCCCAAAATGTTGTGAAAACGTTTCATATAATTAGTTCGAGTTAAATCAATATGAAAACATTTTATTGAAATAGTTCCAGTTCAACAATATAATATGAACACCTTTCATATTAACAATCCAAGTTTAATAGCATGAAAATGATCATGTTAATCAGTTCACATAATAGCATGCAGCGCAATACAATAAAGCATATAGCATGTTATCACATTGTTCTATGTTTTCCACCCCTGGTTTTAAAAGCATTTAAAACAATAAAAGGTAGGGGCTGTGAACTCACGGTTTTGCAAGTCTTCAGCACAAATAGATAGCTAGCAAATAATCCCAACGCGTCCTCAAATACCTAGACGCAAATAATAATACTTGTATAAGTATGTGGATTATTTGTTAAGTTGAAAAGTTTATAATATTTCAGTTGCTGGTGAGGTTTGCGTTTCAATTAGTCGCTAAGTTCAAGTATGTATATTTATATATATTTTAGTTGAATATATATATTCTAATATATATATTAGTTGTCGTCGTTGTTAATGTCTATATATACATATATTATAAATGTCGCGTGTATGTATATATACATAGTTATAAATGTAGTTGTCGTTGTTGTCGATTATGTTTTCAAAACATAATTATCATTGTTTATCAAAATAACTTTGTTTGTTATAAAATATATCTCGTTTTTGTTTATCGTATATAGTTTGTACTAGATAATTAAATCGTTCCATTTCATACGTCTCGTTATATTTATATTGTCCGTTCGTTTGCATATATATGTTTTGTAATTATTTCGAAGTTTTGTCACGTTCTAAATGTCCGTATTAATTTATGTCGCGGATATAATTATGTCTCATAGTTGTGTCCATATTATTACAAGGTCTCGTTGTCGCAATATTAGTCAAGTAATAAGTCCCGGTTCATATAACGATTTTTAGTTTGTACATTATTTAAAAATGCAAAAGTAACAAGTTGGACCAGTGGGGGAATCCGCCGGATTCCGGTGAATCCGCCGGATTCGGGCCAAATTAGGGGAATACGCCGGATTCACATGAATCCGCCGTATTCGTTTCAATTGTGGGGAATCCGCCGGATTCACATGAATCCGCCGGATTCAAGTATGTCTTTTACTCGTTCATCGTTTTAGCCGAGGTTTGTATGCGGTCGAAGGTGGGAATACGCCGTATTCATCTGAGTTTCGGCTGGGAATCCGCCGGATTCACTTGAATCCGCCGGATTCAATGGTTTTGCAGGTTCTGGTTCGTTCTCTGTTACAACAATTTCGTACGGGTTTTGATTTTAGCTTTGTTTTTAACATGATTAAACATCACAATAGGTTGTATAAACTCATTGTAACATGTTTTTAACAAGTTCTAACAACAATCATCAACAATTGTAATAATTTGAAGAAATTATATAAATGAAGAAAAATAGAGAGATTATCCTCACAATGGTTTTAGATGGAGAGGATGATGATTTCTGAGGTTGATGATGATGTTGATGACGAACGAAGATGATGATAATGATTATGTGATCATTTTGTTGTGTTTGATTTGAGTGTTTGAAAGTGAAGATGATGAAGTGAAGGTGATGATAATGTTGTTGCTTTCTTCCTGCTCTTGTTGTTCTTCCTCTGCTCCAGTACACACCAACAATAACAGAGAATAGAGAGTGTGAATTATTGGAGGTGAAGTTTGGTGAATGAATTTGTGAGAGGGAGTATTATAAAATGAAATCAGTGATCATTTTCAAAGGCACGGTATGGAGGGAGTATAAAATGTCGAGCAGATATTTTGTTTTGTGCAATATTGGTAGTTTTTAGCCCGTTAATTTCGTGTACGGGTATAATTTGTGGTACTTTATGTATAATAAAATTTTGCGTTATGTTTCTCGTTATCACAGATTTAGAACTTTGAAATCGAAATGAGAAATACTTTGTTACAAGTATCATTAAAATTAACCACAGTAAAAGTACTGTAGAGTTAAAAATGCGTGCCATATTTCAGTAAAATTTGGAAATCATATTTTGAGGTAATGTTCTATACATTAAAACAGTAACTTACGAAATAATACTTTTATTATTTGGAACCTCTAGGCGCGTTTTAAAATTGTTTCTGTTCGTGTAACGCGTAACCAAAATCGTCTAAATCTTTCGTTTTCTTTTCGTTGTAATACTTTTATGTAATAATTTCAAACTAAAAATTATTCAAAAGTACTTTTGAAGTTCATTTTGGAACTTTATTATTCGCGATTTAATACGTTTATTATAAAACGTATAATTTATTATATTATCTCAATAATATAATTTACTAGTAGTTGTAATTAATAATTTTCGAATTATTAATTATTTTGTATCACTAACGTAATTGTATTCCACTTAAAAAGTTTGATATATTTATTTCGTACGTAATTATATATATTCACATATAACTAATATCAAATACATCACATAACACATAGTAAGTTACACAGAACTTATACACAAAATAGTTTGAATTCACTTAATCAGGGAATTACTCTAGGTAATGCATGAAATTAGGCTAAGTAAATACCCTAATTGGAGGATTGTCACAGTACCCTCATGCCGCGGTGGTTCCCCAAGTAACACTTATAACCACTGAAGGCCAAACAGTGGTCTTACCGATAGTTTAGTACCATTACTACATACGACATGATTTCAATAAACAACACATGTACAAAGTCATCATGTCGTCCAAAGTAACAGTATCCAAACCCAATATCATATTGACCCCTGACAAGATAGCACATTCCATAATCATCATGGCAAAATGTACTTATTCAACATATAACTGTAAAACCATGTTTACCCGTTGTAACCGGATTGTTACAACTAATTCAGAATGAGAGTCAATGATCCACTCACCCTTCACAGTCACCGTCTTTACTCAAAGATCTAATATTATTTAGTCTTCGGTTTATCTGAGAACACAAGAAGATTACAAGTTAATACTCATTTCATATGATATCTAACTTTCATTAAACACTTAATATCAGTTCAACAAGTATTAAGTATCATAACGATAGCATACAAGTTGATTAACACAAGTTCTAGCAACTAAAATGACAAAAGCTGCAAACAGTGGGAATCCGCCGGATTCAAATGAATACGGTCGGATTCCCGTGAATCCGTCGTATTCCCACCCCCTTTCAGCTCCAATTTGGGACAGAACCCTAACTAAGGAATACGCCCCAGGAATACGCCGGATTCCCATGAATCCGGTACCTGAATCCGCCGTATTCCAAGGAATACGACCGGATTCCCAATTGTTTCAGACTGCCATAAAAAGGGGGAATCCGACCGGATTCCCGTGAATCCGCCGGATTCCCAAGAACATCAAGCACGCCCAGAACCTGCAACAACTCAACCCGAACCAAAACCACCAATCATCCATTTAAAGTTACACTACACGATTTATACACAAAATAACTTAAAGTATCCTCATGTCACAAGTTCTAACAACAATAATCTCATCAATCATCAAATCTACTCATTTCTACTCAATTTCATCAAACCCTAACATATGCATACATATATTCAAAGTAATTTGAACTTACAATCGAGATGATAATCCGCTAAGATGAAGATGAAGCTATAGCAAGATCATAATCAACCTTTCTTTCCTTTTTCCTTTTGATTTCAAAGATATGAGTGTATGTGTGTGTTTTCTTTTGGAAGACAAAATAATTGGGGAAGGGAAAAATGAGCCGATCCACCAACTAAAATGGTTATAAGTGGATACCAAATAATACCCGCTCTAAATCTATTGTCTGGAACCTAAAACTGTTTACATGAAAGTATATTTTATTATACCGTCAACTAAATTTATTTAAAACGAGTAATAATTTATGTATCACAATAAGTCATTTGACCAATGGACGTATTTATTTCAATTAGCCAAATAATACTAATTATTTCTAAACTCAATTAAATAATCAAATGAATTAAGTACATTACCAAATTTCTCCTAGGCCGGTAATGAGGATGTTACAATTTTGGAGAAATCCTGAATAAGCCATCTATAATAACCGGCTAAACCCTGGAAACTCCTAACCTCTATCGGATTTGTTGGAGGTTCCCACTTCGTTACTGCCTCAACTTTAGCAGGGTCAACCTGAATACCCTAATTATTTACCACATGACCCAAAAATTGAACCTCACGAAGCCATAATTCACATTTGGAGAATTTGGAATAAAGCTTTTCATTCCTTAAAGTTTGCAACATCTGCCTTAAATGAGAGTTATGATCGTCGGCAGATTTGGAATAAATGAGAATATCATCAATGAATACGATTACAAACTTATCGAGCATAGGTCAGCATATTCGATTCATAAGATCCATAAAGGCAACAGGTGCATTTCTCAGATCAAAAGGCATAACCACAAATTCATAATAACCATACATTTTCTGAAAAGCAATCTTAGAAACATCTTCTTCTCGAACCTTCGACGAATGATAACCTGAACCTAATTCAATCTTCGAGAAGAAACTAGCACCTTTAAACTGATCGAACAAGTCATCAATCCTAGGTAAAGGGTACCAACTCTTGATGGTAACCTTATTCAATTCCCTGTAATCAATACACATATGCATGGTGTCATCCTTCTTTTTAACAAATAAGACCGGTGCTTCGGACGAATAAAACCTTTGTCGAGTAATTCTTGCAACTATTTCATCAATTCTTGCATTTCCGAGGGGGCGAGCCTATAAGGAGTTTTGGCAATGGGTGTGGCTCCCGGTACTAAATCAATTCGAAACTCGACTTGCCTATCGGACGGAATACCCGGTAACTCATCGAGAAAAAACATCGGGGAATTCCCTAGCAGCTGGAATTTCTGAGATTTTGGGGGTCGATTTCTGAACATCAATCACATGAGCCAAATTGGCTTGACATCCGTGTGACAAATGATGTTTTACATGAGCATGAGCGAAAATAGATAATGAATGTTTCCTCCTTTCCCCATAAATATCAATGACTCCCTCACTTGGCGAGTTAACCCGAATTGTGTGACACCCAGTCAAAAAGGTCAAAATTCACGACGAATTTAAACCTCAAATACTCGTACTCGGTACGTGTTAAAAAAAAGTATTAGGATATTATATATGAATTGATATATATATATATATATATATATATATATATATATATATATATATATATATATATATATATAACACAATGATTATTTGATAATCAAATTCAAACAAATCTGAAAGAATGCGTGATCTCAAATACGGACGTTGGTGCAAAACATTTTTTATATAATGTATTATTAACGAGAATAATAATTATTTAATCGATTGAAAGTCTAAATACATTTTGTACATTGAGAGCTATCCGTCAAAACGAGTCAAAACAAAGATATAATCTTATATCTCATTAAAAGTATTTTTATAAAATACTTTGATTGAAAATATATACGATTTTATATTTGGAAAATTATCGTATAAAAACATTTTACTACTTTACGATCGAGACGCGAGCACGGGTACCACTAAAACAATCATTGGAGCTGGTTATAACTAACCAACTCCAATAATTCACAAACACATTCACGATCATATATATCTCTCTCGTTCACTCTCGGCTCTCCCTCTTCTCCCACGGTTCTTCATCTTCATCAACAAAACCAACAATAACAATAACAACAATCATCACCATCATCATCTAGCTCATCAACATCATCATCATCTTCATCACGGTTCATCATCATCACTCACGATTTCGTTTTCAAAATTGTAAGGAAACTCTAATTCCACTTTTAAATTACATTTATAATGTTTATACAATCATGTAGTATTGTTATAATGGACTGTTTATGCCTAAAAATGGATTCAAAACTCGTTTTGTTGAAAACCCGATCGAACTGCTATAAATTGTCCATGATCTGGCGGATCCATTTATTGATCCGACTGATCAAGCTATGATATGGCGGATCAGGACCGGATCAAGCTAAATACTCGTGAAACCATGCGATCCGGCGGATCAACAACCTGATCCAGCGGATACAAGTTAAAACAGAACAAATTTTTTCTAGTGCGAAAGTCAATGTTGAATACCAAAAATCTTCAGGACCTTTGTAACAACCTGAGTTGCCACAATGGAAATGGGAACACATCACGATAGACTTCATCACGAAGTTACCCAAAACATCGTCTGGATTGGATACTATATGGGTGATTGTTGACCTACTGAGTCAGCTCACTTTCTAGCCATTAAGGAAACAGACAAATTGGAGAAACTAACCAGAATCTATCTGAAAGAGGTCGTTTTTAGACATGGCGTACCGTTATCTATTATCTCCGACAGAGATAGCAGGTTCACATCTCGCTTTTGGCAAACACTACAACGGGCATTGGGTACTCGACTTGATATGAGTACTGCCTATCATCCTCAAACAGACGGTCAAAGCGAACGAACGATTCAAACGCTCGAAGATTTGTTACGAGCCTGTGTGATCGACTCTGGAGGAAACTGGGATATTCACCTCCCACTAGTTGAGTTCTCTTACAACAATAGTTATCACACGAGCATACAGATGGCACCTTTTGAGGCGTTGTACGGACGCAAGTGCCGATCGCCACTCTGTTAGGCAGAGTGGGATGACAGACAGTTATCCGGTCCTGAGATAGTCCAGGAAACAACGGAAAAGATATCTCAAGTGCTTAACTGATTGAAATCAGCACGAGACCAAAAAAAGAGTTACGCTGATAACAGACGAAAACCTTTAGAGTTTCAAGTAGGTGACAAAAGTCCTACTCAAGGTATCGCCCTGGAAAGGGATTGTACGATTCGGGAAATGAGGGAAACTGAACCCACGCTATGTTAGACCATTCGAAATTCTTGCAAGAATTGGTCCTGTTGCTTATAAGCTTAAGTTACCTCAAGAGCTTAGCAACATTCATGACACTTTCCGTGTGTCCAACTTGAAAAAGTATCTACCCGACGAAACTTTAATCATACCTCCCGATGAAGTCTTTATTGACGCGAAACTTTACTTTGTGGAGGAACCACTAGAGGTTATGGATACGAAAACGCAAAAGCTCTGAAACAGTCGGATCAAGCTTGTCAAAGTTCGTTGGAACTCGAAACGAGGCCCAGAGTTCACCTGGGAACGCGAGGATGAAATGCGCAAGAAATATCCTCAACTTTTCGAACGCGTGACTGCGACTCACGACTTGACTTAAATCTTGGGACGAGACTTCGCTAACTGGGGGAGAATGTGACAACTCTCCAAATTAGGCAATAATTAACATTTAAGCATGTGCATTCTTACGCTAATTTCTTAATGATGTTTAATCAAAACTTTTGGTGTGATTTAAACCTAGCAAGCCCAATACTTTTAAACAAAAAGAATTATATATTACGTAATTATTTAAAGTTAAATACAAACGTATTGGAACAAACCCGACAAATGTAAATACGAAGGTTGGTGACACAAAAATAATTAATAATTAAATTATTAATTATGAGTATTATTGTATCTATATTATATAGATAAAACAAGTTAAGTATACGTTTTATATAACACGCAACCATCAACAATTTTAACCTGTACCCAACGGTCAAAAATAATATAAATATTATTTTTCCCATACGTGATTAAGTATTTGGTGGAATACTTCAAAATATAATTGTGCAACTTAAACGAAAGTTGGCACTTATGGACTCGATCTGGCGGATCATAGGAGGATCCGGCGGATCCACACTTCTGGACGACAAATCAAGTTTAAATTTTAAACACGTACGAGTCCGTAAACGATTACATTTGATACGAGACAATAATGTGACTTAAAACCTATCGAAAACATATAACCGGGATAAACATAAGACACGGAAATTGGAGTTAACGACGCGCATAACTAAATAGATATGTGTATGTATATATATATATATATATATATATATATATATATATAGATATACTAGTAAATAACCCGCGTAAAACGGTGGATAACATATATCAACTAAAAAATCTTTTCCGATGACTCGATTCACATAATATCTCATTTTCCAATACCCAATTCTGAGAAATAGTGTAATACGGAGTATTAATTACTTTTATGTATTTCACTTATATTATTCATGTGTTAAATTGAATGTTGATCTTATAGATTTAAATACCTATTTAATTATAGAATGTGTAATAAATATTTGAAGGGTATGAGAGTAATTTCCCATCTTACTATTTTGATATATAGATTGAGGGGCATATTGAGAATTTCCCATATCTCTTTTACTAAGTTTAAGCCAAAAGTATGCAAATGATTAATAAGGGATTAAGATATACGACTTTGAATACGATTACATTATCGTGACGATTAAATCCAAATTCATTTAACAGTGAAACATATTAACTTTATACGACGGTTTTAGAAACAATGATATTTTATAAATACGACGAGAAGTTTTCTAACAAATGAAAACTTACATTATTTTTATATACGTAAACGATGTATTATAATATATATATATATATATATATATATATATATATATATATACATATATATACAAATGGAAAATATGTTTAAACAAACATACGATTTAGTAATATACAACAAGTATATTTATGTGCATATATATTTAGAACGGGAATATATATATATAAAATGAGAACGAATTGATATCCACTTATATATATACAACTACATACATGTATATATATATATATATATATATATATATATATATACACACTTAACGAGAAACACGACTCGACAAATATTACATATATTTCAACATATTGTCACCAAAAACATAAACAACATTTATGATTAAGAAATCAACAATTTCTTCAAACAAACAAACTATTAACATAAGTTGGTCGAACAAATCAAACGTACTTATGTTAATACACATTTTGTATATAGGTTAACATACCTTGGGCAACAACTTGTCGGCTGATAGCATTCACATCCAGCAAACTACTGTGAGTTCACAGCCCGTACTTTTCAATATTTTATACTTTTAAACATAGGGGTGTAAATATAGAAACTGCATGCGAACACATGCAACAAATTATATAATTGCTTTACTGCTTTATTAATCCCTTATAATGATCTTCAGTAAAAGCTTTGAGAATATTATTAAGAATTGCGGAATAAGACTTAATAACAACCAAGAATAATAAGAATACTTGCAGTATACGAATAACTTGAAGAACACAGATTATCACCAAAAGCTTCAATATTATTAATGGTTAATAATACGAATACACGGCTGTATTAGGGTTTACACCTTGAAGCTAATCGAGTTCTATCGTACGTACCTATTCTAGGTATTAGGATCTCTATTTATAATGCATAGAGTCCTATTTACAATCTCCTATAATTATGGAAACAAGATAACTTAACAACTCAAACTTATCTAGCCGACCTGTTATAAACATAAACAGTGTTAACTATCACAACTATATAAACAGTGATGACATCTAACAAACAGTGTTAACACTTAAACATTTGGACTCGGCTAATTACAAAACCATACAAACAGTGCTAACTGTTGTAACACAAGCTAACAGTTATGACACTTACTACTAACGGTGGTAAACACTTTGTCTTCCTTGAATCTTTAATAACAGTGATAACCTCCTGAAAACAGTGATATCATTAACACTAACAGTGTTAATGCCTTGTAAGCTTTTCACCAACAGTTGTAGCAATTTCCAAATCCCAACAATCTCCCCCTAAACTTAATCTGTATTTCACAGTATTAAGTTTCTCTTGATTCTTCACTTTGACATCTTGCAGATGCTTTCAAAACACTTATTACTTTTGTTGTTTTTCTCTCTGTCGTCTTTCATACTCTTCCTTCTTATGAATCTGATTTATAATCATATATACTAAATTTTCTGCTACATCATTGTTTAAAGGAGCAGACAATCTAGTATGCCTCAAACTTCTTAGCAAACTCAGATTCATATCATATTCTCTATCTGTAAGCATCCACATCACAGTAGCATCTTGCATAATAACTTCATGTACACCTGGATAATTATGATAAACCTACTGTTTGACCTGTTGAAATGTGTTAAATTCAAAAGTGAATTTCTCAGGCTCAAACATCATACTAATGCAATTCCAAGTGCCCATCTCCATAATACTTTCGAATCTCTTTAAGTTCAAATTCTTCTCAGTTCCAATCTCATATAACCTCACCAAATCACATCTTGGAATCACTTTGATCAGTTCTTTAATATTTCTCCAAAATGACAAGCTACTATCAGTTCTTTCAACTCTAAGTCTTTCACACTTTACAAGAATAGTAAACTTCTCAATTGACCAATCAATAATCCCTGGAAACTCTTCTTGCACAATCACCTTCAATGGTTCTGCCCTAATTACCTCATCCAAATCAATTTGTCTTCTTGGCAAATCAGGAATAGCTGCATATTCCTGCCTTAACTTTTCTTTCAGCTCTGCACTCTTTCTTTCCCATTCTTTTTCTTGAGCTAGCTCTTTCTCTAACTTTTCTTGCTTTTTCCTCTTCTTTTTCAGCTTTCCTTTTCTTTTTCTGCTCTTCTTCAGCTCTCTTCTTGGCTTCTGGATTGATGAATGTGTCTCTATCCCATATTCCTTGCAGAGTCTCAGTTTACAAATCAAATCCTTTTACTGTTGAGCTCTTGTTGGGACCACTTGCATAAATGGCCCAGTGGTAGGGAGTTCACCTGGCCTCCTAGAGGTCAGGGGTTCGAACCCTGCTCTGGGTAAACATTTATCAAGGTAGGTACCGCCGCCGCTGACCCACACGCCCCACCCGGATTCGAGCCTCTGGGCATTAAAATCACATGCCCCGGTTGTGGGGTCACTATGGACAGGTGTTTAGCCGGGCAGATCGTCTCTTGCGGGTGGGACACTGCGGATCTACGGATCCGGGATCCAGAGGGTATCCTCCACCTACCCTTTTTTTGTTGGGGGGTTTTGCAGCTTTTGCTCTTGTTTTTGCAGCTCTTGTTTGTCTCACTGCCTTCTCTTGCTTTTCCTTAACTTGTCTAACCAAAAATTCAATGTCATCTTCAACTTGATCTTTTAACTGTTCTGCATCCCACTCTGCCAATTGAGCTTTATTCATCTTTACAAACTGTCCTGGCTTCACTTCAACATCAATCAATTGTTCTTGAAGGACATCAGCATTCAACTCTTCAAAGAATCTGTGAGCAAACTCATCATCATGAGCTGTAGCCTGAGGAGGTACTGGTTTTTGTTTCTTCTTCTTTGGTTCTTCTTCCAGTATGCCCTTACCTTTATCTTTAGGATCTATCTTTGGTTGTTCTTTATTTTGGGCTGGAACTGCAGAAGGTTCTATAATTAACACAGGTGGTAATGTTGTTCTTGTGCTTTGAGTACCAGACTTGTGCTTTTGAGCTATCACAGATGCCACTGGAATAGATTTTACTCTTTTTGACTTTGGAGTACTTGGAGATGCAGTCTCTGTAGCTTCTACTCCTCCGGGTTTTTCAACATTTACAGGCTCATTTTCTTTCTCTTGCTCTTTCTCTTTATCAATAGTAGCATTCTTTTCAACATCCTCTGTCTCCTGAACAACATCATTCTTTTTACCTTCGGACTTTTCTTTTTCAGTCTCATGTGGTGTTTCCAGCTCAATATGATCATCATAATGTTCCGAATCAGAATTTGGTAATTTATTCTAATCATCATCATTATGATTATCACCACCATTGTCACCACCAACATCCCAAAAATCATCATTCTCACCAGACTCAACATTATCTCTAGCACTCTTTTTCTTGAAAACATCACTTAAATCATCAACATGCACAACTTTGACTTTAGTTCTTCTCTTTCTTTTACTTGACCACAATTTCTCCCCCTTTTTGAAAGCATCCTTTGGGGACTCACCTGGATCAGCTTCCACAATTACAAACTCTTTACCTTCTTTCAAAACCTTGATCACAAGCTTTTCCAATTGAGTAAGCCTATCCTTCAACTCAGCCAGCTCTGCATCCTTTTGTCTATTCTTCTTATTTTCAACTTTAAACTTCTCCCACACATAATCTATCATTGCCGTCATTTCAGAATTAGTTCTAGCCTCATTACCAGCAGGATGTGACTCCTTAGGTGAATCATTGACAAAGGTATCAAAATCTGCATCATACCTAGTATGATCATCAGATTCCCCTTTGTTCTTGGTACTGGGACCACCTAGATCTTCTACAGGTGTAGAATCATCTCCAGGTGTTGCCTCTGGTTGGGTCTTATTAATGTTACTTCTGTCCTGTTCTGCCAGTGGGCTAAAAACAGTAGAAGCAGCCCTCTTAGAATGGTCACCCCTCTCCTCATGGACCACATGTTATTCCTGACCACTGTCATGAGTCTGAGATGTCTGAGCAGCATGAGCCTCAGACACCTGATGTCTAGCTCTTTTGGCTTTTCTATAGTAGGTGGTTTGATGGGTCCCTTGTTTTCTTATTGTACCCCCAACTTCTGTGGGTTGAGAAGGAATGGGTTCTTCCACTCTCTCAGAAGTTGGTTCAGCTTCAGTTGGTTGTACTGGAGCTGTGGTGGAGGGTGCAGGAAGCATTGTTGAAAACAGTGATGTAACCCTCCCAGAAAAAGTAATCTCTTTGGATTGAGTATTCCTCTTCATATTAGTAAAAACTTTTGGTTTTAGAGAGGATATACCAATCACTCTATCCAAAGCAGGCAATTGAGTAATTTGTTCATTTAAAAAGAATTGCACAAACCTTGGATACATCAGAAATTTCAGTTTGGGTTGATTAATATTTCTTAGCATACCAAAGAAAATAAAATTTGAAAAATTGAATCTCCGTCCAGTAGCTAAACAAACCAATGCATACCCTACATTACTACTAAATTGTTTAAAAGATGATCTTATAGAAGACAAACAATGTAGTAATGTATGTATCAAAAATCTCCATTAATAAGAAAATAAGGTTTTAATAAAAACAAAACCATTTAAAGTACCCTCATATCCCATCAATTGCAAATTGTGATACAAGATATCATCAGACAGAGTAGTAATACCTCCTTCATCATCAAGATGAAGGGTTGCACGTAAAGAAGCTTCTGTAACAACCACCTGTTGTTCTGTAACTGTGGAGACAATTCTTTGAATCCCCTGTTCTTCTTCAATCTTTGCATTTACCTAGAAATCAATGATATAATCATGTGATATACGTGGGGCAACAGTCAATGCATGATATATATGAGACGCCCTCAAGAAATCAATGATATCAATATAATCATTCGCCGCAGCCGGTTTAACCAAATAAGCAATCTTGTTGCGATCCTTGCCGACGGGTAATTGGGGTTTAGAAGATGAAGAAGCCATAATTGACAATCAAGATGAACAGAGTTGATCTAGCAGTGGTGAAGAAGTAAAATAACAGTGAATATGAAAGCGTAATGAAAAAGTGCAAGTGTGTGAAGTATATATATTGTTAGGTTCTAAACCCTAATTTCAATTGAAAATTCCCAAATCTAACAATAACAGTGGTAACTGTTATAAAACAGTGGTAACTTGGGTTTAAACTAACAGTGATGACTTTGAACACTTAACTTTTTCAAACATTTAATAATACTAGCATTGATAACTAGAATATGGAAATAATTCCCGACCAAGGCAATTATAACTCAAAACAAGTACCTTAATTAAGGTGTGTTTGGCGTAACTAGCTGCAGGTAGTTGGAGCTGGAAGCTTATAGATGGAGTTTGTAGCTGGAGCTTATTTTTGGAGCTGGAAGCTGGAGCTTATATAAATTTTTAGAAGTGTTTGTTAAAGTAGCTGGAGCTGGAGCTTAATATGTGAATAGACATGAAAGGACAAAAAGTTTAAATCAAAGACATGTACAGAGGGGTATTCATGTAATTTCACACTCAATAAGCTTGTAGCTTATTTTAAATGTTGTATATAATGAAAATATATAATTGGATTCAGTAGCTATTTCGTTGTTTGAACTTATATGTTGAGAAGTGGATTTTTAGACCGAAAAATAAATTGGATTCTAGATAGAAATAGTTCTGATTATTCTAGATCATTATAGAAAGAGATATAATGAAAATGGTTTTCTTAATAAAAGTTTCCATTTTTGTATATTTGGAGGGTAGTAATGTAATTTCCCATCGTGAAACAAATTACTCCGTTTAATGTAGTATATATTATTGAAGAACCGGTTAGGAAATTTTGAAATTTATGTATTTCTTGCTGCCTTGCTGGCATAAGGTTAGATTTAATTTTAACAACTTTACATATTAGAAAACTGAATCTTATGTCTAACAAGAAAACAACACTTTCAAAAGTGCAATTACACATATGCTGCAAAAAAACATATTACACTTCTAAGGAATCTTCCAATATATAACAAGCTGGAATGAGTATTTAGGACTACTATAAGAATGAACAGTTTATGATTTTTTTGCTACCACATTAATAACAAAAAAACTTATCAATCATTATAAATCCAAATGTGGGTCAACTAAATCAAATCGCAACCAATGCTTCAACAGATTGATCAAAAATTGTTTTTGCTCGAGTGCTATTTTTCTTAATTGACCTCGTTTCTTTGCCTTTGCTCGAGTGTAGTAGACTGTTTGTAACTGAAAACGCTGGTGCGGTTTTGCTGATCTGTGTGACCTCATCCATACGTGCACCTCCTTGTATTAGAACCCTTTGAATTCCCGAGTAGTTTAATGACTCGGCAATTTGCATAGGTGTCACACCCTTATTGGTTCTTGCTTCCACGTCAGCGCCCTTTTTAACCAACAACTCGAGCACGTCTACATGTCCAGACTCAACAGCGCAGTGCAGGGCCGTGTACCCATCTTCATCCCTCGCATTAATATCAACTCCTTTTTCAATCAAGTACCTGACCACTTCATCCCGACCCTTGAACGAGGCCCGGTGTAAAACGGTCCATCCGTGCTGGTCTTGCCCATTGACCAAGGCTCCACTTTCAAGAATCCTATTAATGGTTCTCACTTCACCTTTTCTTGCAGCTATACATAACTTGTCACAAAGCCCGAGTGCATCAAAAAGCTTTGTGTGTCCCTCTTCGACGGCCACATCATATGCGGTTTTTCCAGAGTGGTTTAGGATGTCCTTGTAAGCCCCCTTTTGCAATAGAAGCTTGACCATGTAGTCATCTCCAAGAGCTGCAGCTTTATGCAATGGTGTGTCGCCATCACCATAGTTACGGATCTCGGACTGGGCTCCACTAGCCAAAAGAAGGCGCGAGCAGTCTCGCTTCCGTTCCTCCACCGCCAAATGTAAAGCGGTATTCCCATCTTTTGTAAGAATGTTCACATCAGCTCCTTTAAGTAGAAGGAGCCTCAGAACATCGACATGTCCCCCACTAGCCGCTAGGTGAAGTGGGCCCCATGGGGATGACTTTGACCTCTCTGTACTCGCTCTATGAGCCAGTAAGAGCTCAACAATCAAACTTTCACCCGAGGCTGATGCAGCCTCAAGTGGGGTCAAAGCTAACCTGTTACGAGCCTCTATATCTGGTTCAAACTCTAGTAGTAACTGGACCAGGTCGGCTCGACTTTGACTAATTGCTAAGTGTAGCAACGTTTGACCTTCACCGTCAATAGAGTCAACTGCTCGCCAACTCGGGTCACTCTTCTCTAGTACATCCCTTAATTCATCCAAGGATCCATTCTTCACAAGATTAGCCATCACAACTGACCCAACAAACATGACCCTAATTCCACTATCAACAAACACTTGTTTCTTCCTTGCAGTAAACCAATCACTAGGGACCGAATCATGAGTCGATGAAGGGTTCTTAACTGCAGCACCAGGAACCACCACACTATGCAATAAAAAAGAATCATCACAATAAGGAAGTGATCTCGGGATACCCGAATTCTGATTGAAATCATAAGTGATCTCAATGGTCAAAGTAGTCAATGGAGATATAATCCCCGACTGTGGTCGAACCATGTAACGAGCCTTGTTCACCGGTTGCAGCCTAAAAGCTACTGGCATGGTGTACATAACATTTTTCAAAGTGAGCTCACCACAACACTTCTGACCATTTTCGATACGTATCACAACCACATTAGATGGCTCTAAACTGATCAATCTGTCCATGATCTCTGGTTCTGTTTCGGTTTTATGTTTATATGAACATGACTAGAGTTTAGGCATCAAAGAACAAAGTTGGATTGTGCTATAAATAGGATGAAATATATAAGACTGCCGGCAATTACAAAGATATGCCAATTGGTGGTGTAAAGAACAATGGTGAATTGGTCTACTTTAATAGTCTGACTCTGTATAATTTCAATGACATCACATTTGGTAGTTTGTACTTGTTCTTCTATGTCACTTTCATATTGTGTTTGTGCCTTAAAACATCCAAACACTACATTGGATTTAGAAACCACATTTGGCATCATTGTGTTCTATATTTAGTATATACTACCAAATACCAATGAAATCACTTTAAATTGTAGATGCTTTCTGTATCTCTAAAAATCTGTACCTTCATCAAAAGTAGAAAGTTATATTTTTTCCTATTAGTTTATAGTTTCAACTACTTTCAAATGCACTAATATTGATTTGATATATTCAAACTCAGTTAACACTAGTTAGATGATGCAAATCAAAGACCATGTCCATCAAATGAAAGAAATACATATTTTATTAATTAAGTCTTGTATAAATATTTAAATAAGATTTGGTTGGGTGATGACGTTTGTGTTAATTATAATCAGGGTTAGCGTGGTATGATTGTGAGACAATTGTCTATACTCTTATGTAATGGCATAATAATATCAATAGCAGCCATATACATGAGTCTGAGAAATATCTAATATATGTTTGTTGTTTTTTAAAAGGTTATTAAGCTTGTAAACATCTGTAAATTAGATTGTAGAGGGTCCCCATTTCTTCTTTTATTTGGAACAATTTATTAATATAAAGAGTTGATTTTTTATATATTTTTTTACTTTGAAGGCCTGAAAGTGTATTTAACAACCATTGCCTTTTGATCAGAAATAGAAATCATACGGAGTAATAATTTTCTTGTAGTGAAAATAGGAATCGATCAGTGATTGGAATTATCGACATGATAAACAAGCGTGTAGATAGCTAAATAAGTGATTTAGTTGATCAAGTAAGACCATCCGTAACCATAACACCAGAACGCCACTTTTTCAGCTGCCACATCAGCGCCACATCAGCATCACACCATAACACCAGAACGCCACTTTTTTCCCCCATTCTGGGACCCACCCACTAACTAAATTTAATTATCTTTTATTTAACAAAATAAATACAAATTAATTAAAAATACAATTCATTACAATTTACAATATTATATAATTAGATGTAAATTAAAATATGGTATAAAAGCAAAAAATTAAACAATACAGAGGGAAGCGTGGTACAAAAGCAAAAAGTTAAAATATGGTACAAAAGCAAAAAATTAAACCATAACCAAACCTCTCCTCTCTCTCTTCTTCTCTCGCACCTACCCTAACTTCTTTTTTTTTTTTCTCTGCATCTTCTTATCTGCAGCTTCCCACCCACATACACCACTGGAAAATCAAAGAAGAAAGAGGGGAAAAGAGAAAAGAAAAAGAGGAAAGAAAAGGAAAAACGTTGTGGGCCCCGCAGAACGCTCAAAATCGCCCCGTTGTTTCATCAAGAACGCCGTGAGAACGCCGCTCCAGAACGCCGCGTTACCGGCGTTCTGGCGTTGTGAAGGCTAAGAACGCTTGCCACGTCCTTGCGTTACGGACGGTCTAATAGATTTTTGTTAATGTGTAGCGTTGTGATTTTTGTAATCATTTCATTTTTATATATAAAATCAAATTGGAGGCTATAGGCTTGGTTCAAAGTGGAGAAAAGAAAAGAAAAGTGTAATACTAAACAAGATAAAAGAACATACTCTAGTTATACTTTTTGTTATATATTGATGTTGATTAATCCATACAACTACTTAATCATCAATAGTAAGGATTACAAATTGGGTTGAGTTAATCATCAATAGTAAGGATTACAAATTGGGTTGAGTTAAGTTGACAAGTTTGAAAAAAGGGGATGTATGTCAAAAACGAGGTTGTAAAATTCGTTAGGCGAAGAGCAATTGGTCGGGACCTTGTAGCAACTAATCGGATTGGACTTCTTATTTCATTTAAGTAATAAATTTCAAAATTATTTGTGTAAATATAGAAGGGGCCTTTTTCGAACGGACGGTGATAAATTCACCACCACTTTTGATAGATCCATCATCAACACGCATTATTTACTTGTACAGTACAATTCTGTAATGCACATTCTTGGTGAATATATAAAAAATGTTGGTGGAAATCAATGTTTTAAAAATCGATTTTTTGAGCGAACTAGTTTTGTGTCCGGACCCAGTCTAACTGGTTTTGTGTGCGGTAGAACCGCTCATTTTGTACTATATGAATCAAAACGGTTTTGTGTCCGGATCCGGTCCGGCCGGTTGAACAGGTGGGAATATCATCACTCTCTTTTTGAACCAAAACTATATAAAGTAAACCGTTTAGAACCCATATACGTGTGGTTATGTATATCCGTGTGTTATGTTAGACACAGGAAAAAAAATAACGGCCCAACCCTTAATATTTCAATGTCTTTTAAAAACCTCAAGTTTAAGTCATATTAAAATGTTATAACTTTGACATTTTCTGATCGATATTGACCAAATAAATTCAAGTTTGACCGAATAAATCTGACTTTGACCGAGTTTGACCCATTGATCAATGTTTATTACTAGCATTGACCAACTTCTTAGTCCATCAAGGACAAAAACCGCGCGCTTAACTAACTCTAACAACCTTTCCAACTAATTTGACGTCATTAATTAAACTATTTAATTTGACGAAGAGTTGAACTAATTTGACTTCATTCAGTTTTAGCTTCATATGATATTTTATGAACCTAATAATGTATTTATATATATTTTATAATTTATATTTACTAAAAAATTTAAAAGAATAAAAAAAATGCACACATGGTTCTTTTTAACGGAGAGTTAACAATCGTTAGTATAAATAGCTATTGACGTATAAGTTTGCAAAAAATGATAATCGGTGTAATTAAATTAATTAAAGGATTGTGAGTGTTATTTGAACCAAACCATAAGGATGGTTTATGTAATCTTCTCAAAAAGTTTATTAGATTTACTTCTTATTATTATTATTATTTTATTATTATTATTATTATTATTTTTCTTTTTTGAAGGGTATTAAACAACCTTTGCATTTTGAGCAGACTACAAGTTAAGTTGTAACACCCTAGGCAAATCCCACATTGGCCGTGGATATGAGGGATCTGGGGCTTATAAGGGTAATAAGGCGCTTATATGACACAACGCGTTTTGGGACCACATGTGGAAGATCTCGTAAGAACACTGCTGTTAAGCGTGCTCGAGCGAGGGTAAGTTCCAGGATGAGTGACCTTCTGGGAAGTGGAAGTGTGGTCGCCAAGAACAAAGCTGTGCGCTTGCGGGTAAAGCGGACAATATTGTGTCATGGTAAGCGGGTTGTTACAGTTATGGTATCAGAGCAACTCACGTGCCGTTCGGGATGACGGGGCAAACCTCATCGAGGACGATGAGTCCCTAGGGGGGGGGGGAGTTGTAACACCCTAGGCAAATCCCACATCGGCCGTGGACATGAGGGATCTGGGGCTTATAAGGGTAATAAGGCGCTTATATGACACAACGCGTTTTGGGATCACAGGTGGAAGATCTCGTAAGAACACTGTTGTTAAGCGAGCTAGAGCGAGGGTAAGTTCCAGGATGGGTGACCTTCTGGGAAGTGGAAGTGTGGTCGACAAGAACAAAGCCGTGCGCCTGCGGGCAAAGCAGACAATATTGTGTCATGGTAAGCGGGTTGTTACATATGTACAATAAATAATATATTTAGTAATTTGTCTTACGTGCAACTCTAATAAGTATTCTCTGTGTTTTTGAGTGTTTCAAATATATACTATTACAGTTACGATTACGATTTTGATGGACTAATATATTGTTGATTTACTAGGACAAATTCGAGAACTATTACCATAACTTGATTTTTCTTAAGGAATACTTTACATAAAACACACAATAATTTATATTTTGATTGAAGTTGTTAGTACATCACTATTATATGACGATGATGCAAATAAACTAACAATTGTTCCCCTTCCACCACTCCGAACAAAAAAAAAAAAGAAAAACAAGAGGACTACAAACATGTTAATTTATGGTTCTTGGAATCGATCAATTACTAGGAAAATGGTTATAGTTGTTCATGAAGGAAAACAAAAAAAACCAAAAAATTTGAAGATGAATGTTTAGAGGGAGATCATTAACTAATTTACCATAATTAGATTTTTAAGGTTCAATTTATACCAATTTGTTTTTTTAAACATATACACTACACTCTCACGTGCATATCATATCTATATCTATATTTATATATGTATGTTAAGTTTTATAAAAATAATGAATATAAATCCAACATTTAACTAACATTGATCAATTAAACTTTAATTTACTATATATATTTTAAAAGTGTTTGAAGATATAATAATTCTTTGTTTTCTATCATCATTATAATTCATATTCATTATTCATTATTATTATGATAATATAAAGTATTAAATGAAATTGACGCAAACACAAAAATACAAAATAAATAGTAATGTAGACAAATATAAACATTATCACTGTAGCAATCATGATTATATCAATCACTACAACTATTATGTATTATCGTCACATGTCGTAACTCTCCAACAAGGCAACAACAAGGTAATTTAGTATAATTAATTGATGCACGTTATTGACTAACTCTTATGGCTATCATTAACAATGTCTGTTATAATTAGAAGGAGAGCAAATTCAATGAGATGGCTAAAAGGATATAAAAAACGCTTTTTTAGAATATGCAAATACATTTTCCGTTTCTTACCTTAAAAATACAAAATAACACTCCAATTATCACTTTTCTCTCTCCCAAGCCCTAAAAAGTGAAATATTGCGAGGAGAAAAACACATTCACTTCCTTCAAACACATTTCATGAACAATCGCTAAACCCTAATACCGTCTAAACGTTCTTCCCTTAAAACCCCTTCCTTTCAATGCCCTAATAAATAAAACCCTAATCCCCAAAATTTACACATTTGTTCATCAAGATTCACAAATGGATCAACCCCTCACCCAAGAAACCCAAACCCATAAATCATCCCCAAAATCAGAATCTTTAAAACAATTTTCTTCCATAAAAAATTCACCTCTATCTACATCAATATCAAAGCTTTCTGGGTCCTCAAGGGGCATACCATGCAATAAAGATTTCCATTTCTACTTTAACTTTGACGAATTCAAAAACCCAATTCAAGAAATTGATAAAAAAACGCAAACATTACTTGAATCAATTGGGTCTTCAGCAGAGCAGTTATGGGGTAAGAAAAATATCAGGTTTCCCAATGGTGATCTTGATGATGATGATAATGAAGGTTATGATTGGTTAGTTAATATTAATGATGAGTTGTTTGAAAGATTTGATGCTTCTGTTGATGAGTTTAAAAGTATTAGAAATAAAGAAGAGGAAACTGGTGTTAGGGCTATGAAGATAGTTGATAATGATGATGGGTTTCAGTTAGTTCAAGGAAGGAAAAAGAAAGATTTGTTAGTTAATAATGGCGTTACAAGTTTAAGTGCTGATTATAGCTTGGGTAATTCGACGGCTGTGAAAGTTGCTTCTAGGGATAACAATGCAATGGGGACGCCAAAGGCGAAAGTTCCGTTTCATATTGCATCGATTCGGAGGCCACAAGATGAGTATAAGATACTGGTGAATAATTCTAATTCGCCATTTGAGCATGTTTGGTTGGAGAGAAGTAAAGATGGGTCCAGGTTCCTACACCCATTGGTAAGTTACTTAACTACTCCGTATTGTTTTAGAGATAATTTTGTCTCGATTTTAGGTCCCAATAAAAGTAAATATGTGTTTGGACTTTGGACATCAAACTCTTGTGAAAAATGTTTGGTGATAGCTATAATTATATTGTGTTAGAAATTTTAGGTCTATAATTATAGTTTGTTATTGTTATAGGTTTTAACTTTTAAGTGAGTCCGTGGAAGAGAGAACTCGAGAAACTCATTTCTCTTTAACTTGTGCTTGAGCATGAGTAAATTGTAGTAAATCTGTTTGGTTTTGAACTTTTTCGTTCTAACAGAAAATGTGTGGCCTTATTCATTTTTAGCCACATCTTCATTTGTAGTTTCCGTTGATAATGTGTAAAGTATCTGTAAGTCTGATTTTAGCTTTTCATAGCGATTTAAAGAATGATAGGATACATTGAACTGATTGGTCTGCAACCTGTTATGTGCAATCATGAGCAGAAATGAAGTGAATTCATTTGGTCTTGGAACTTTTATTTCACAAAAAATGCTGTTACTTATGTGTTCTACTTCTACTTCTACCCGTTTTTTCATTTCGTTATGTGGATGTTGTTGATGTCATGTGGTTCAGTTATTCAATGCATGGAGAGGTATAGATGGGTCCCATAAAACAATATAGATTTAAAGGATTGCTTATGCATACATTTTCTTTCTCATGTATCCATAGGAGAAACTTTCAGTAATGGATTTCATTGATAAGAATGTAAGCGATGTAGAGCCTGTAAAACCGCCTCCAGTTGAAAGTACATCGTTTAAACTCGTACAAGATGTAAAGGGTTTGAAGGAGCTAGCTGCTAAATTGCGTGATGCTGATGAATTCGCGGTATATCTTTTATATTAAGTTTTTATAGATTGATCTGGTGAATGTTTAATCTTTGTATTATACTTGATATTTGAAAAACACATATGGTTTTAAATCATCAAAAAGTATCTAAAACACTCTTCAACAATGATGAAGTAAAGGAATATAATTTCAAACTTTAGTTGAATACATTATACTAATTATAATACCGAAACCTTATTAAGATGACTACGTTGTATCGTTTTTAAGGATAGGATAAGAAATTGTTGGATTGATTTTGTAATGGAATCCTTTTTATAAGTAGTGGCTTATGAACATTTTGGGGTTATTTAGGTTGATTTGGAACACAATCAGTATCGATCTTTTCAAGGGTTGACTTGCTTGATGCAAATATCTACTCGAACGGAAGATTTTATTGTTGATACCTTGAAACTGCGGGTTCATCTTGGCCCCTATCTGCGGGAGGTGTTTAAAGATCATACCAAAAGAAAGGTAATCTTTTGGTTGATGCAATTATATACCAAATGACTGCAAGCTAATTATTCGGAACACTTGATAACTCTACAAATCTATTAGGTTTTGCATGGAGCCGATAGGGATATCATATGGCTGCAACGTGATTTTGGTATATATGTTTGCAATATGTTTGATACTGGACAGGTTATCTTTCGTCTCCACTACCATCTCATTGTGATAATATTTTATTTATGTTTTTTATGTTATTGGGGTTGACTTGATCTGAGTGCGAATTTGAAATCATATAGGCCTCAAGGGTGTTAAAATTGGAAAGAAATTCTCTAGAGTTTCTGTTGCAGTACTTTTGTCAGGTTGCTGCAAATAAAGAGTATGTCTCTTATGACCATTTTCAGCAACATATCATTTTCAGTTCTATTTATATTGAACTCTTATAAACTATTTAAATTATTCCAGGTACCAGAATGCTGACTGGCGTTTACGGCCACTGACAGATGAAATGCTCAGGTAGAAGTAGTTTATCACAAATTTACCTGTGTTTTCTTTTTTTACAAATTTCTCTTCGTATTTATGTGTGCCTTTTCTTTATATTTTAACAGATATGCTAGAGAAGACACACATTATCTTCTGTACATATATGATCTCATGAAAAGAATGTTGCTTTCATCATCATCAGATCCCGAATGCCCTGAAGCTGCGCTTGTAGAGGTAAACTTTTTTTTTGGTGTAAATAATGAAAATAACACACACACACACACACACATATATTGGCTTTTTATTTCTTTATAATAACCAAAAAAAATTTCTGACAATCGTTGGCTTCAGGTATATCAACGCAGTTATGATCTATGTATGCAGCTCTATGAGAAAGAGCTCTTGACCGAGAATTCGTATCTAAGCATATATGGGTAAAATCATTTTTACTACTTAAGATTTTGAATTTTATTATATTCACATTTACTTCACTACTGAAAAGGGGCACTTTTTTTTTTGTGCTTAATTCAGGCTGCATGCCGCTGATCTTAATGGTCAGCAACTTGCCATCGTTTCAGTAAGTCATTGCTTTTTATGTTTTCTGTCTGTGTGTGGCTTGAGAATTTGCTTAAAGTGATACAAGAAATACTAACTTTTTAGGGTTTCTTAATATTGGATGGCAGGGGCTCGTTGAGTGGAGAGATACTATTGCTCGTTTAGAAGATGAAAGCACCGGCTTTATATTGCCAAACAAAGTTCTTATTGAAATTGGTAATTCTTTATACTTTATTTATTTTTATACTTTTTTCCCGCTGTTTGTATTAACTCTTCATATCGATCTGTCCTTTTTAAAGCAAAGCAAGTGCCAGTGACACCTGCAAAATTGCGTCACGTATTGAAGTCGAGGCACCCATATATCGAGCGTAACTTGGGATCTGTTGTCAGCATTATTAGGCATTCGATGCAGAATGCTGCTGCATTTGAACCTGTTTCCATGAAACTTAAGGAAGAACACATTGAAATGGTGAAGTTTCTTGAGTTTTTATAATTTTGCTTCCGATTGTTAATCTTCTAAGGAATTTTTTCAAGATGTATGTTAGAAAACAGAAGGAAAATTCGAGACGATGATGTAGGTTATGGTATGAATTAACGAGAATTGTGATGTTAAATTGTACAGATAGCTGCACGAAATGCTAAATTTGCTAACGATGAAGAAGCAGCAGAAGTTGCTGGAAGTGAAAGTATTACTGTAGAAGGCGACGCTTTTGAAACGGAAGTTGGAAACTTCATTGTTGGAGCGAATCAGAACAAATTAGATGGCTCATCTGTATGTCCTTACTTTTTTAGTTTCCAAATATTTCATGGCTTGATTCCTTTCCATTTAGAGGCGCCAAAATGGACTGGTTGTGGTAGGCTGGATAAAAGGTCAAAACGAGTTATTCTTTGGTTTAAGTTCGGTCCAAAAAAGTTATTTTTTGTAATAATGTTTATCATGTCAATTGTGGTTACAAAATATTATCTCATTAATTTATTTCAATAATACGAGTAAAAAAAATTTAGCACTAAAATTGCACATTGGGCCGACTTTTCACTTCTTTGATTCGTATTTTAAGCAATTATTTCTTTAATTTTTTTATTTTATCCGGTTGACCCATTAGAGATCAAAGTGTGACCCAAAGGTAATTTCTCGACTCCCACCCCGACATATGATTATCTTCAAGTAAACTGACGTTACTGTTGAATGCAGGCTTCCAGAGTAAGCATTGAGGTACAGAAGAAGCCAAGTCGTGCCTTTGGAGCCATGTTTGGAACTGCAGCAGGAAAGAGAAAGTTCAATCCTGAATCTAAGGTGAAAATATGTCGAAATTGTTACTGTTGGAAGGGTATTTTAGCAATTTTGCCATTAGTCAAACAGCTTTGTTAAGTTTCATATGTTGGGCAAACAGCTTTGTTAAGTTTCATATGTTGATATGCTTTGTTTACAGGCAGAGGAGGAGATTAAGGTCGAACAGATCAAATCTTCCGTGTCCCTCCCATTTCAATCTTTCACCGATAAAACAAAACCTATTGCAAACGAATCTGCTAAACCTCAAGAAATTCCGATTATCCCTCAAGCAACGAACTCCGAACCAGAAAAAGACATTATTTTGTTGGAATCAGATTCCGATATGGAGGAAAGACCAGCCGATGATGATGTCAACGAGCAGAAAAAGGAAGATGAAAATACCGTAAGCATCAAGCAAAAATCGGAAGATGAAGGCAATGTAATATTGTTGGATTCTGATTCTTGTTCTGACAGGGAAGAAAAAGACAGAGACGAACAAGATGGCACGATGTCACTATCGGATCTTTCAACTAGCTTCCAGAAGTGTGTACAGACAGCTGATGAGAAAAGAAAGTCAAACCCAGGGGCCGAGGGTGGGTCCGGGGGACTAGTGAAAGTGATACCGTTTGATTACGCAGCGGCTAGGAAAGAAATGAGGTTCGGGGAAGACGGTTCCGATGGGTCGGGAGGGGAAGATGGTAACACTGCTAATAAGAAAAAGCGTGAAAAGAAAAAGTCAGGTGGTCGGAAGGAGTCTGCTGCTGGCGAAAGGAGTGGAGATTTTCAAATGGGTAGGAGACGTCAAGCTTTTCCAGCTAGTGGTAACAGGAGTTCAACTTTTCGGTGAACATTTTGCAAAAGCGGACGTCATGTTGTTTGATTTAGTGTAGGATCTTTTTAAAAATGCTTTACACCAAAGAAAACTTGATTGGTAAATGAATGAATGAACAAAGAAACATCCAAAGTTATTTACTTGAGTTTCGATGGGTAAAGAACATAGTTTTTGTGATTGTCTTTATGTTATATGCCTGCTTTTACGATGTCATGATCTATTACGATCCAAGATTGCATGTTCCTTGATGATTTTGTTATCGATGATTATTTCACAGATTGGCCAACGCCTAGAATAACACTCGAGACCAGGACTGAAATACATTTTCGTCTACGAGTTACGGAGTATTTGTTTACACATAGTTATTTTTTATTAAGCTTATATATTCTTGGCTGTTAAGCTTTCTCAAATAGAAGTAACCTAAGAGGCAAGATAAGCCTACTTGCTGACTAAAGGTTACATAAAATCAATTTTGACACTATATAACAAACTAGTTATAATCACTAATCAGGATCCATGAGTCTGGTCATGACTTGGTTTTTAAAACAAAAGAAAAAGTATGAGGACATAAATTGTCATTATTCGAAATATAAAGCCTAAAGTGTAAAATTTCTGTCTCTCGGTTGCTCTCCATAATCAGTTTGCTTCTTGTCATTTCACTATGGCTGTAGAAGGAAAAGGAACTTTATCGGAGGTGTATCAGAGATCCAGGCGGTTACTGTTGAAAACCAGAGATGATTTGGAGAGACTCGAACGGCTCGCCGGTTCCGTCGACTCACCGGAACTATCAGTCTCCGTCCGGCGAGATATTTCTCAAATTCAAACCCTATGTTCCGATATGGACGGCCTCTGGCGATCTGTTGCATCAAAACCTCAACGTGATCTATGGAAGAGGTCCGTTTTCTAGGATTTCTCTTTATTGTATGTGTAGCGATGTATCGATGTGCGATTTGTTGAAATTAATTTAGATTAGCAGGAATTACGTTAAACTAACTGTATATAGTTATATGATAAATTACGGTAACTATGGTGTGCGATCTGAATTGTAGTTTACTGAATTGTTTTGGTGTGTGATTTTGCATTTAATGTTGAATTAGTAGGAATCACTGTAACCTAATTGTACAAAATTGTTAGTTATTACATGTTGTGTTCCGGTAAAACCTGTAGACTGTAGTGCCTATATTTTGTACTCTGAATTTTGTGAAACTGTATATCAAGAGCTTTGAGATGATAACTTGCACTGTAATGAAGAATACATATGAAACACAGATTGTGAAATTGTGAAATTCAATATAGAATGTGAGATATGAAAAACATTGACAAGTTGGTGAAATATGACAGGAAAGTAGAGCAAGTAGTGGAAGAGGCCGATTCATTGAGAGAAAGTCTAGATAGGTATATGCAGCGGCAACAGAGGCGGATGCAAGAAGCACAAGAGAGGGCAGAATTGCTTGGAAGAGCTGTATGTGTATATTCAATTTATTTAGGTTATTGCATTATCCTGCTAAGAATGTTTAGGGTAATAGGTTAGTTTTCTAAATTGTTGCCGTTTCTGATAAAAACTACGCTTTTGTTTTTTGGTTTAGAATGGTGAATCATCTCATGTTTTGCGAATTTTTGATGAGGAAGCACAAGCTATGGAGTCTGCACGTAACTCTTCCCGAATGTTGGAAGAGGCTTCTGCAGCTGGAGCAGCCATTCTTGCTAAATACTCCGAACAAAGGGAGCGCTTAAAGGTTTGTGGAGTTTATCATTTTCTGTATTTAGATTTAAATGCATGTAAGTATAACTTTCTTTCCCCTTAATCAGTATTTCCCTTCAATCCTTGCAGCTGTAGTAGTTCATATATACTTCCTGAAACTTAGGTTTTCTGCATGCATTATTAAACCCCAGTAGTTTCGGTATAACTAATGGATTCTGCTATTTAGAATGTGAGAAACAGCACTGGTTATTTTCTATTTTCAGATTAAGTTTTTATAATATTGCTTTGAACTTTGATTGTAGAATGCCTGGCAACCTTTTTGCCTTCCTTTCTATTTTGATGATTTGTTGACCTTATAAATTCATATTTTTTTCTAAAAAATATGGACTAGGATATCAAACGAGATGTTCATGAAATTACAATATTATGACAGTTTGGCGTTTGTAGTTGATGGGGTATGTTCATGAAAAAACCGTCATAATTACATATCAATAACATAGTTGGTAATAAATCAAATTTGCATTGGAATGTTGCATATTTGCGTACTGTGATTATTGTGATTTTCATTTTGTTTTCACTTTTCAGCATCTGAAAATATTCTGTTGCATACATCCTGGCTATCTGATATTGCCAAAAATGTTGCTTGGCCTTATTGAGTATTAGTATGGTTAGCCAATAACTTATTTCTAGCTTGAAACTTCTAAATTCATAGTGTGCTTTAAAGAAAAATAAGGGACCAAAATGTCGATTATATCAATGAGCCATAGGGCTGATGACTTTACAGTCTTATTCGTTATTGTCACCAACTCTGGTACTGTATTTCCATTGAAATGTCCATCTGCATAGTTTAACTTGAACATATGAATTTATCTGGTTTGTATTCATCAAAACCATCTGCAATGGTGCAATGTGTATCATAAAGTTATAAGTTATTACTAAATGTGTCCATTGATCTGTTAAAATGTGGGTGTAGACTTGTGCACATCAGCAGTTCACTAAGATTAAATTTCTGTGCAGGGAGCTCAACGGAAAGCATTGGATGTGCTCAACACATTGGGGCTATCTAATTCTGTGTTGAGGATTATTGAAAGGCGGAATCGAGTTGATCAGTGGATTAAATATGCAGGCATGATCCTTACATTCATTGTAGTAATTGCTTTCTTGAGATGGGCTAGGTGATATCATTTTTATTCGTTGGAAATAGTCTTTGTTGTAATTCCCCCTTAACTATTGCTTCTGTACTGACTTCCTGAGAATGTTTTTTTGGTTGTTAAAAGAGCAAGTTTTTTTAGGACTTGGATCATAGCTTTATTGTACTGTTGACTCTTTTTTATAGGAACTTTATTAAAGTATGCTCTCTAGTCTCATGAGAAGGCTTCTTTATTTTTTCATGCTGTTACGGAATTGTCAAGGTCTCAGCTGAACTTAATTTTAAACCAAAATGATAATCACCTTATTGCAATACGTACATACAGTTATAACTGTATATTGCGGATCAACTTATAAAGCTTATTAATTGTGTTGTTCCTCAATCTTCCTAAAAAATGTAGCTTTAACAAAATCTTCCATGGCTTCCACAGAAGAACCTTTGAATTCTTTTTCATCTCTTGTTGCTTCTCCAATCATTTTCTGTATTTCAAATGCTTTCTCCCTCATGTCGTTCCCTTTTCCATTTTCACTCATCACTTCTTCAATTTTCATCCTCACTACTTACCTCAACATTAGTCCCTCTAGCCACCTCCACACATACCCCTGTCTCGGCCATCATCTTCGCGTTATAAAACTGCTCTGCTGCCAGCGGCCACCCTAACAATGGCACTCCACGGTTGAGCGATTCCAACACCGAGTTCCAACCACAATGACTCATGAAACCCCCTACAGATTTATGAGACAATATCTCCACCTGAGGTGCCCATTTTTTCTATAGTTAGTCCTCTGTTGTCAGCCTCGGTTTTTATCTTGAAGTTTTCCGGCAGCCATTCCTCTGCTCTGAACTCGGCTTTTTTGTCGACCCCTAACGGGGGCGGACTACCCAGATAAAACGTAGCTATCATCTAATGCTTTTGCAAGTTCCATCATTTGCGATGCAGAGATTGTGTTTTGTGCTCCGAAAGGGAAAATGATTGGTAGGCTTAAATTAAGAGGACTAAATTTAGGCCTAAGGATGTGATCGGTGGGTTTGAAAAATTGATTGGATGAGATTAAGAGAGAGAAAAAAAGCAACCAATCAGAAAGTTAGGTCTGTTTTTAGGTCTACATAAGTAGGCCTATTTAGCATTACTCCAGTTTGTTTCAGCCAGAGGTCCATATTCCACTGACAAGGGCCAATTGCCCAAACTGGTTTCCGGAATTTTGTTCTGAAGTACAATAAACCAACTTCATCAAGCTTTTCGATTGTGTTAAATAGGAACCCATCGGCATTCTCCCATGCTGGGAGGTTTCTTTTTTGGAATTCCCACCAAGGGTCATCGCTGGTAGCGGCTACAAGGCTTGGACTCAACTGGGTCACGTGGTTTCCCGGCTTCTTGAAAATCTGGCAAAGTGAACTCGCTGGAATCAGAAGTTTTGCCAGGTAAATTGACCCAATAAGAGTAGTAACAAGCTAACCCAAGCCCACCGGATCCACTGAAAATGACATGGAAGATTCCAAACTCATGAGAGACTGCCGCAGACCATCCAAGAATAAGTCTGCCACTACACAAAGTGGCGGATATCCACCATCAATCAGGTTCTTGAGGATGTTTCTGAAGGCGGGTTTGAGAGAGGTGGAGGCGATAGTGAGGTCGAAGCTTCGGTTTGGAGGGAGAGAATTGGTATTTTCACATCGAGGTGGGAGGCGGTGGTTGGAGGGATTGAAGGGGATTTCAAGGAGGCGAATGTCGGCGGAGGGTGGAAGAGAGCACGTTGGAGATTTGCGATGTTGAGAGGGGTGTTAATGAAGGTGATCTTGTAACCCTTTTGTTCAAGTTGAAGAGATAAAGCTAAGAAAGGGATGATATGACATGAATGGAAACATGATTATGTTGTTGTTTGTGCTATTAGCCATTGAATTAGGATTAAAGCTTCTGATTTTGATTTAGAAGAGGTCTTGCTCGATGGTTGGAAAGAATGAAATGAATATGTAAACATGAAATTTCAGATTTAATGATAAATAAAACGTAGTAATAAATAATAATAAACATAAATTTGTTACTTGGGAGGTGATTTGGTAGGCCTACGAGTCATTCAACTCATATTCAAATAATGAGTTAATTACTACTATACGACTTTTTATCACATGTTTCTTGTTTGAGCTCTGTAATATGTATGTTTTCTTTACACGTGTTTGTGCAATTGTGCATGGAATGGTGGGTGTGATTTTGCAATTAATTAAATCCTTCTACTTAGATTGGGAAATTGTAACATGCATGCATATTATATCCGATTTATCATAGTATTTTAATTATAAGAGGAGAAGAGGAGATATATAAATGCACTAATGTCAAAAATGGAAGAAACATGTAACGTGACTCCCATGGTACATTCAACTAATTTTAACCCTATTAAGAACATGATGATAACATTACTTCTAAACACCCAAGGTGTTCGGTATTCCGATATAACCCTATAGTATACAAATAAACTATTCGCATTGTACTGTTATTATTGTACATGCAATATGGTTTTTTAATCGAATTGGACAGAAACTGAATTAATACTGGTTTTGATTGTTTTTGGTGACTACTGTATGATCAGAACCAAAATAGTATAAATAACGGCAATTATACTCGTATATTGTATATATATAATATATAATATAATATATAATATATATAATAAAATAATATACTCTTCTTTATTAAAGTAAATATTAAATATTTGTTTTATTTTCATATATTAAAGCTTGAGTAAGGTTCAAATGAGACTAAAAATTTGTGTGAGAATTGAGTAACCAATTATATGATGCCATGTGTACAAAGAGAATACAAAACTCATTTACCCCTTAAGTTAAATATCTCACAAACGACAAATCGAAAAATTATGAAAATTGCACCATTAGATTGAGCGTTTGATCCTCTTCGATTTGCCGTCCATAAAGGCATACTTTCGACGAGTTTTTTTTTTTTTTTTTTCATTATTTTTGGTGGGTTTCACATTACTAACACGTGTGTTACGACGAAACCCCAAACTCCCAACCCTAAACCCTAACCCCTAAACCCCAAACCCTAAACCCTAAACGCTTTATAAAACTTTAAACCCTAAATCATACTATACCCTAAACCCTAAACCCTGCTAAACCCTAACACTAAACCCTGCTAAACCCTAACTCTAAACCCTAACCCTAAACCCTAAATCAAATATACAATCAATCACTAACACATGTGTTACTAATATGTAAAACCCACCAAAAAATGAAAAAAAAAAAAAAGTTCGTCGAAAGTATGCCTTGATAGACGGCAAATCGAAGAGGATAAAACGCTGAAAAATATGGTGCAATTTTCATGATTTTTCGACTTGTTGTTTGTGAGATATTTAATTTTTAAAAACGTGGATAAGAGAGAAAAAAGTGACACATGTCATATTGTGGTTGGTTCCCTCATTCTCACACAAAATAAATGGTCTCAATTGAACTCTTCTCATTAAAACTTATTATATAATATAGGTAGGGTTACTAATTGTATATACTAGTTTAAAATATTAACTTTTGAATTTAAATCTAACTCCACGTAAAACTCTCAATTCTCGACTAAGACTTGTCCCAACGTCTTGGTTGGCTTCGTCGTCGGTTTCAACCGACCAACCGACCCGGATGGCACGGGTTGGTCGGTGGCGCTGGTCGGTTTGATGGGTCGGTAAACCGAAGTGGGTAATCGGTTTTCGTGGGGCCCGTTTGCTTTTTTTTTTTTTTTTTTTTTTTAGTTACCGTTTGAAAAAAAAACAAAAAAAAAAAAAACTTTTGAAATCTATCCGTTGGAAGGAGCGTGGAACAAAAAAAAAACATTTTTCAAATTTAAAAAACTTAACCTTTTACCCTATAAATACATCCACTCAACCTTACTTATTTCCACACAAACTCTTTCAAAAAACCACACTTTTAACACCAAAAACTCTCTCAAGAAAACGTCCAAAAACAACAAAAAAGAGCAACAAAATATTGCAAAAGATATGTGGCAAAATTTGTTGAATAACCAGTTTCCAAACCCGAGCTCACCAAACACCAATGCTTCCGGATCTTCGTCTCAACCAAACACTCAACCTACATGGTTCGCCAACTTTGCACCGATTGCAAACCCGTTCCCCCTTGATCCGCACGACCCGAGGAATAATTATGCCTTCCAAGGGTGGTACACAAACACACAATCCTCACCACCACAATCACAATTCCCCCACCAAACACAATGGTCACAACCACAGTGGTTCCAAAGCACACAATGGTCACCACAACACCCACACTTTTCTCCAAGCTCATCCAACCCTAGTCAACAACAGATGAATTTCACCGTACCACAAACTTTGGATGAAAGCTCTGACGAGGCAAACCCGGACCCGGAGCCGGAACCCGAACCCGAATCCGAACCCGAACCCGAAGCCCAAAAGAACAAGAAAAAGGGTAAACGGGTTCAAAAGGAAAATAGGCCCAAACGGGCTCAAACACGTTGGACGGACGAGGAGGCGAGGATTTTAGCGGAGCGGTGGATACATTGTTCCGAAAACGGTGTTCAAGGAAAAAATCAATCAAACGAGTCATTTTGGGCTAAAGTGCTGCAAGGTTACAATTCTTGTGTCTTAATAACCCGTAATCGTAATCAACTTTCTGGCAAATGGAACAAGATTTCTCACGACACAAAAACGTTCCAAGCTCTCTACAAACACTACAAAGAAATTTGCCCACAAAGCGGTGCAGACGAAAACGACATCATGATTGCCACCCGAAAGGCGTTCCTGCAACAAGTTGGACGTGCGTTCATTTACGAGTCATCTTGGAATGTTCTTAGACATTTCCCAAAATTCTTTACTGACCCCGGAGTAATGGCTAATGAAGATTCTTTCCAACCATTTGTCACCGATCTGGACGCGAATGAACAACCGACTGCATCGGCGCTTGATTCCAACATGAAACGGTTGTTCCAAAATGACTACATCCGCCGTCCTCCGGGCCGAAAGGCGGCAAAAACTCATGCATCAAGCTCAGCCGGCTCGTCTTCACGAAGCGTTTAATCTGAAAAACAGGATGTACTTGAAGCAGTCAAGCAAACTGCTATAGCGCAACAAGAAGCAATTAAATTGATCAAAGAAAACGCGATGAAAAAAGCCGCCTACAAAGCTTTGAGTTTTTTGTGTAAAAAACTTCCGAAAAAGGCATCCAAAAAAGAAATTAAAATGCTAAAGAACGCGAGGAAAGAAGTTGTGACACTTTACCAAGATAAATATGGAAACGGCGAATCGGACGAGGACGAGCAAGAAAACGCGAACGAAACCGACGAGTCGATCTCCGATTAGATTACTTTATAATTCTAATATTTTTTAAATTATCGTCCTTTTTATTTTTAGGATTTCTCGTAATTTTCATTTTTAGGAATTGTTGTAACTTTTATTTTTAATGGAATTGTTGTAATTTTAATTTTTAATGGAATTTGTTTAATTTAAATTATTGTTTTTATTTAAAATATTGAATTTAGTTGATTTTTTAATTGGTCAGTGGGTCCCAAGAATTGAAGTGACCGAGTAGGGATGGGAGTGGTCAGTCAGTTTTGGTCAGTTTTGGTCAGTTTTGTGAAAAAGCTGATGTGGCGCTGACGTGGCTCGGTCAGTTTTGGTCACTTTGATTTAGGGTTGGGAGTGGCCTAAATACGGCAATATGTAGTCCTTAATACACCGCGTGACATTACCATTTACGAGTTAACACGATATCCAATGAAGTCAACGAAGCAACCCAAAGGATAATATTGATCCATCCAAATAGTAGTTTCTTCGATTCGATTCAAATTTTGAATTTATTTGGATCAATGATGGGTTTTTTAAGGGGCATGGGAGAGTCATGACGAATAGACCTAGTATCTACCCCCTAAAATTTTTGTTTCACAATGAAGTATGTCTTTCTTTTTTTATACCTTGTGCTTCAAACTTAAAAAAAAAAAAAAAAAACTTCCTCGTTACTCCTTCCGTCTAACAAGTGTTCACCTCTCTATTTTAGTTTGTCTCAAAATAAGTATCCACTTCCGAAAGTAGTAATTGACTTTTACCATTTTACCATTAATATACCTTTTCTCAAAATTGTTATATGTGAGTCTGTGCATAAAGCAATGGTAAAAGTGTCATATTCACTACCAAACAATATAATTACTTAAAACTCCGTGAAAACTGATACCGAACACTTATTTCGGAATGGAGGGCCGAGGGAGTATTATCAAATTTACATTTTAAATTCACTTGCTGAATTTTTTAATATATTTTCTAATAAGATATTATTAATAAGATATCATTGAATTTTTATAACACCCCTCAATTTCCATAATATTATTATATTGAAAACACGGAAGCGAAGAGAATTAAAACATATTTAATTACTATACGTTAGAACCAAAAATCATAAACCGATCATAAGTTAAGTCATGTCAAGTTAAACATGGTTAACAAACACATAATACGGGGTATTATATAAAACTTAGCATTAATTGTTACAAAACATAATCAGAGTAGCAAGCTGTCAAAACATTCCCCAGCTCCTAGAGCATCTACTTTCTGCTACTCACCTATTCAAAATATAATCTGCAGAAAGTAAATACGAGGGATTAGCACAAAGCTAAGTGAGTGAGTTCATAACACAACATCTAACTTAGCATAATCATATAATTGCTTCAAACAACCGCAATACGATATTCAACAAATCAACAACAACTTAACGAGGATCGGTGGCTCTGGGGATAACCGTAATGCCCGGGTGGCTCCCCAAGAACACTTACCCAACCATATCCGTATGGCCATACGGACGAGACCGATAACTAGTGGTAGTTGAACTCAAATACAGAATCAAACACACAACAAATGAAGTACGACTCTGTATCATTCATTCAACCCCTGCCTAGTTCAACCAACCATTTAACAACTCGTTGACCTCGTTAACAACTGATGCCCGAAGGCCAAACACATAGCACATAGGTTCACAGTCAACAAGGTATATCCACTAATCAACAAAACATATTCACGTTTATTCGTTGCAATCAAATGATCACAACTAAATTAAATGGTGAGCTCTGAATCCACTCACCGATACCTCTGAAGTATCCACACTTAGTGTCTAATCACTGAATCTTTGGTTTATCTGTAAGTACCACATAACATCAAGTTAGTAACTTGTTTCTAACTAATAATAGTCAACTTCACAATTCAAGTTACAATGAGTAATAATAATAACTATTTATATTATATAAACTCAGGTTCACAAACTATCATAATTATCAAAATTTAACAGACAAACGCGATCCGGCTACTGGTGATGGGATCGCGTTCCAATGAAGAAAACATTCGGTCATCAAATAACACTTGACAACGCGATCCGGGAACAAAGGCGGGATCGCGTTCATAATAAGGAAAAAGTTCTGTAACCAAAATACGCTAATCAACGCGATCCGGTAACTGCGGCTGGATCGCGTTTCGAAGAAGAAAACATAACCAATTTCTTTTATAACAGAGAAACGCGATCCCGGCAAGGGTTTCTGGATCGCGTTCACACGCGTTCCATCTCAGGTCAGACCTGCAACTACATTTCAGCTCGAGCTAAACTCAACCAAAGCTCATAATCATGGATTTGATGCATATAACTAGTTAAGAAGCACGCATATAATCATATATCACAAACATTTACCATCTAAACTCAAGAATCATCTCAAATCCTCATTTCATTTCTATATAACATTTGAAATTATAAGTTTCATTACCTTAAAATGGAGATGATGATGAATAGAAGAAGAAGAAGATGATGATGATGATAGCTAGTAAAAGATCACACTTCGATTCTCACTTCAAGTTAATGATTTGATCATATATTTAGGTTAGGGTTTATGGTTCTTTTTGAAATGGAAAGAAAAGGAAAAATTGGTAAAGTGATCAAACAAATGTCGGCCCATCATTTTAACCGACCTACAACATTGGGTATTTAATACCCGCTCTAAATCTATTGCCTGGAACTTAATCACTAAATGCGAGAAATTTATTTTATATTACCGTCAAATTTCATATTTTAAATCAAACAACATTTTATTGATCACAATAAGTCCTAAGACCTATTTAACCAAGTTTCACAATAAGCACAATTTATAACAAATAATTATCTAAACAATTAATTATTCGATTTAGATAGAAAAATACCAGGCCCGTGGAGAGGATGTTACAAATCTCTCCTCCTTAAGGAGATTTCGTCCCCGAAATCTCAGCTCTATCAACCAATCCAGGATATCTGGATTTCATCGACTCCTCAGTCTCCCAAGTCAGGTTGGAACCTAAACTATGTTTCCACTTTACAAGCACCATAGGAATTTGTTTCTTCCTAAGTTTGGTAACCTTCCTATCAAGGATTTCTATCGGTTCTTCAACTAACTTTTGAGTTCTATCAACTTTTAAATCCTTTTTAGGAAGTATTTGTGACTGGTCCTCAATGTTACACCTCCTCAAATAACACACGTTAAACGTACTATGAATACCCGAAAGCTCAGGAGGAAGATCTAACGTCACTGACTGGTCGTTAACCACTTGTCGAATCTTAAATGGACCAATGTATCTAGGTGCCAACTTTCCCCGTTTTCCAAAACGAATTACACCTTTCCACGGGGAAACTTTAAGGTAGACTAGTTCACCTTCAGAAAATACAACCGGTCGCCTTTTCGGATCCGCATACTTTTTCTGTCTATCGCGCGCGGCTTTCAACTTTTCACGTGCAATTGCTACCTTATCCGCGGTCATTTGTACTATGTCGGGTCCAGCAAACTGTTTCTCACCAACTTCCAGCCAACATGTCGGTGTTCTACAACGACGACCATATAACATTTCATACGGAGGCATACCGATACTCGAGTGATACGAATTGTTATAAGCAAATTCGACCAACGGAAGATGTGAATCCCATGAGCCTCCATATTCCAACACACAGGCACGAAGCATGTCCTCTAATGTTTGAATCGTTCGTTCTGATTGACCATCTGTTTGAGGATGATACGCTCTACTTAGATTTACACGGGTACCCAATTCTTGTTGAAGACTCTGCCAAAAATGTGAAACAAAACGGGAATCTCGGTCTGACACAATTGACACTGGAATACCATGTCTTGATACAATTTCATTAAGATACAACTGGGCGAGCTTAGTCAAAGAGGTGGTCTCACTCGCAGCAAGAAAATGCGCACTTTTTGTCAACCGATCAACTATAACCCAAACCATATCATTACCTCGAATGGTACGCGGCAGTTTAGTTACAAAATCCATAGTTATACGTTCCCATTTCCACTCGGGAATTTCCAACTGTTTCAGTGATCCGTACGGCTTTTGATGTTCAGCTTTAACTTGCGCGCAGATATGACAATTACCAACAAACCGTGCAATGTCAGTTTTCATAGTGGGTCACCAATACAAAGGTTTTAAGTCGTTATACATTCGAGTACTACCGGGATGAACAGTTAACTTAGACTTATGAGCTTCCTTTAAAATCGTATCCCGAATTCCGCCAATTAAAGGAATCCACACCCGAGACTTAAAAGTTTTCAATCCTCTAGAATCGTCCACTAATTCATCTTTTCTTTTCAACATAATTTCGGACTTTAAGTTGTGATCCAACAAAGCTTCTAATTGTACCATTTTGATTCGATCAATCAAGTCAGAGGAAACATTTACCTTGAGATAAAAGATTCGATCCGAAGCACCCTTTCGGCTTAGAGCATCCACAACCACATTAGCTTTGCCTGGGTGATATCTAATTTCACAATCATAGTCTTTGATTAATTCAAGCCATCGTCTCTAACGCATGTTCAACTCCTTTTGGGAAAACACATACTGCAGACTTTTATGGTCAGTACAAACAACACATCGAGTTCCGTACAAGTAATGTCTCCAAAGTTTTAAGGCAAATACAACCGCTGCAAATTCTAAATCGTGAGTGGGATAATTCTTTTCATGCGGTTTTAACTGACGAGAAGCATAGGCAATAACTTTATCCCTTTGCATAAGAACACAGCCCAAGCCCGAAAAAGAAGCATCACAATAAATAATGAAATCATCTGAACCCTCCGGTAATGCTAACACCGGTGCCTGACACAACATTTGTCTTAACGTTTGGAAGGCATGCTCCTGACGATCAGTCCATACGAATTTCTCATCCTTACGAGTTAATTTGGTTAACGGACCCGCAATCTTAGAAAAATCTTTTATAAACTTCCGGTAATAACCCGCTAATCCAAGAAAGCTCTTTATTTCCGAAGCAGACTTTGGGGCGTTCCATTTCATCACAGCCTCGACTTTAGTTGGATCCACTTTCACACCCTCCTTACAAATTACGTGACCCAAAAACTGAACCTCCCGAATCCAAAATTCGCACTTAGAGAACTTAGCATACAACTGTTCTCGTTTCAACGTATCCAGAACTAATCTTAAATGCAAAGCATGCTCATCTTCGGATTTCGAATACACGAGAATATCGTCAATGAAAACAATAACAAATTTATCCAAGAAAGGCCGACAAACCCGATTCATTAAATCCATAAATACAGCTGGAGCATTCGTCAAACCAAAAGGCATAACCAAAAATTAATAATGCCCATACCTAGTACGAAAAGCAGTTTTCGGAATATCTTCTTCACGAACCCGGACTTGATGATAACCCGATCTCAAATCAATTTTAGAATACACTGAAGAACCCTGCAACTGATCAAATAAGTCATCTATTCTAGGAAGAGGGTACTTATTCTTTACCGTTCTCTTGTTCAACTCCCTATAATCAATACACATGCGCATAGACCCGTCTTTCTTTTTCACAAATAGTACTGGTGCACCCCACGGCGAAGAACTAGGTCTAATAAAATCCTTATCTAACAGTTCCTGTATCTGATTCATCATTTCACGAATCTCAGAAGGCGCTAACCTATAAGGAGCTTTAGCTACAGGCAACGAACCCGGCACAAGATCGATACGGTACTCAACTTCCCTAACTGGTGGCAACCCAGGTAACTCATCAGGAAATACCTCAGAGTATTCACACATAACCGGTACATCGGAAATAACTTTTCTTTCAAGTTTAGCATCAACTACATAAGCTAAGTAGGACTCGCAACCTTTGGATAATGACTTCCTAGCCTTCATCATCGAAATCAGAGGAATAGGCATACCATCCCGTTCTCCTCGAGCCACAACGTATGACCCGTCGGAGATTGGGATCCTAATCAACTTTTGGTGGCAATCAATGCTAGCCCTATTCTGACTTAACCAATCCATACCAACTATTACGTCAAAACTAGGAATTGGCATCAACAAGAATGAAATAGGGAAAGTTCGGTCATCAATCACAATATTAGCTCCAGTCACCGAGGTGGTAACAGGAACTAATTTACCGCTAACAATTTCTACTTCTACGGGTTTGGTTATCACAGTGGGCACTAATTTCAACTTGTCGCAGAAGCATACAGATATAAAAGTACAAGTAGCACCAGAGTCAAATAAAACACGAGCCGGTACAGAGTTTATAAAGAATGTACCGGTTATAACATCTTCTGTATGTACAGCCTCATTGACTGTCATTTGAAAAGCCCGACTGGTTGCTGGTGGAGGATTCTTCCTTTTCTGACCGGAAGATGCCGAACTCCCGACCGAACCAAGCCCCAATTTCCCCGCCTCTGGACATTGACCCACTCGATGTCCCTCCTTTTTACAAGTCCAACACACAAAGTTCGGATAACGGCAATTTCTTATCTCATGACCAAGATCACCACATTTCAGACACTTATTTGTTTGCGGAGTACACAGCCCTGAATGTCTAGATTTGCATGTACTACACCAGTTCGAACTTCCCGACGAACTACTCTTACTAACATACTTCTTTGTCTGACGATTCCCTTGCCAATTTGATTTCCCTTTACTAGAGGAATCCGCTCTAGACTTTGAAGAGTTATCTCTAGATCGTGTTTCACGAGACCCTCTAATGTCACTATCCACTGATCGAGCAAGATTAAAAGCCTGAGATAAACTAGTGGCTAGTCTCACGGTAGTACGATAGTTGTGGGGTAAAGTATCCACAAACTGCTCTATCTTTGTCTTCTCCTCCGGAACCCATTGTTGTACGAATCGAAGTTTTTCTGTAAATTGAGCTATCAACTCCTCCATGGTCATATTATCCGTTAATTGAAGATTCACAAAATCCCTCCTAATTTGTGCCATATGGAAATCAGAACAATATTGATTACGCACTACTTGATGAAATTCATTCCATCGTAAAGATTCATTTTGTTGTGGAGTAAAATGCCCAGTAATTGAATCCCACCAAACCATGGCATCGTCCTTCAGGCACTGCACAGCAAACTTGACCTTGGATTCTTCCTCACAGCTAATCACATCAAACTTGCGTTCCATATCTCTTAACCAATTTAAAGCCACAGTTGGATTGGTACTTCCATGGAATTCCGGTGGTTTGCAAGACATAAAAGTTTTAAAAGTACACATCTTATTAGTCTGAGAAGATGGACTAGCACCAAACACCGAAGATTGTTGTTGCAAAAGTTGTCTAGCTGCAGCTTCCTCAGCTTTCCTTTTAAACTCTCTCAGAAATATCAATTCATCTTCTATCTCATGTATATACTCATCCCTATTGGTTTCTTCACCGCCTTGATGAGATGTACCTTCACGATTAATAGTCGCAGCAGGAGGAACAATATACCGAGAGGCATTATTGGGGTTGGGAATCGGTTGTTCGTCATCTGCCATTTCTGAAATCAACACAACACTTGAATCTTGTTAATCGTTAGTACCTATCTACTAACAATTTCACAACCAATGCTAAATCCCATACCCAGGAATGTTTGACATACCACGCTACAGTTTTGGGATTGAACATTCTACAATGCTCAATTACCCCAAAACCATGCTCTGATACCAACTTATAACACCCCTCAATTTCCATAATATTATTATATTGAAAACACGGAAGCGAAGAGAATTAAAACATATTTAATTACTATACGTTAGAACCAAAAATCATAAACCGATCATAAGTTAAGTCATGTCAATTAAACATGGTTAACAAACACATAATACGGGGTATTATATAAAACTTAGCATTAATTGTTACCAAACATAATCAGAGTAGCAAGCTGTCAAAACATTCCCCAGCTCCTAGAGCATCTACTTTCTGCTACTCACCTATTCAAAATATAATCTGCAGAAAGTAAATACGAGGGATTAGCACAAAGCTAAGTGAGTGAGTTCATAACACAACATCTAACTTAGCATAATCATATAATTGCTTCAAACAACCGCAATACGATATTCAACAAATCAACAACAACTTAACGAGGATCGGTGGCTCTGGGGATAACCGTAATGCCCGGGTGGCTCCCCAAGAACACTTACCCAACCATATCCGTATGGCCATACGGACGAGACCGATAACTAGTGGTAGTTGAACTCAAATACAGAATCAAACATACAACAAATGAAGTACGACTCTGTATCATTCATTCAACCCCTGCCTAGTTCAACCAACCATTTAACAACTCGTTGACCTCGTTAACAACTGATGCCCGAAGGCCAAACACATAGCACATAGGTTCACAGTCAACAAGGTATATCCACTAATCAACAAAACATATTCACGTTTATTCGTTGCAATCAAATGATCACAACTAAATTAAATGGTGAGCTCTGAATCCACTCACCGATACCTCTGAAGTATCCACACTTAGTGTCTAATCACTGAATCTTTGGTTTATCTGTAAGTACCACATAACATCAAGTTAGTAACTTGTTTCTAACTAATAATAGTCAACTTCACAATTCAAGTTACAATGAGTAATAATAATAACTATTTATATTATATAAACTCAGGTTCACAAACTATCATAATTATCAAAATTTAACAGACAAACGCGATCCGGCTACCGGTGATGGGATCGCGTTCCAATGAAGAAAACATTCGGTCATCAAATAACACTTGACAACGCGATCCGGGAACAAAGGCGGGATCGCGTTCATAATAAGGAAAAAGTTCTGTAACCAAAATACGCTAATCAACGCGATCCGGTAACTGCGGCTGGATCGCGTTTCGAAGAAGAAAACATAACCAATTTCTTTTATAACAGAGAAACGCGATCCCGGCAAGGGTTTCTGGATCGCGTTCACACGCGTTCCATCTCAGGTCAGACCTGCAACTACATTTCAGCTCGAGCTAAACTCAACCAAAGCTCATAATCATGAATTTGATGCATATAACTAGTTAAGAAGCACGCATATAATCATATATCACAAATATTTACCATCTAAACTCAAGAATCATCTCAAATCCTCATTTCATTTCTATATAACATTTGAAATTATAAGCTTCATTACCTTAAAATGGAGATGATGATGAATAGAAGAAGAAGAAGATGATGATGATGATAGCTAGTAAAAGATCACACTTCGATTCTCACTTCAAGTTAATGATTTGATCATATATTTAGGTTAGGGTTTATGGTTCTTTTTGAAATGGAAAGAAAAGGAAAAATTGGTAAAGTGATCAAACAAATGTCGGCCCATCATTTTAACCGACCTACAACATTGGGTATTTAATACCCGCTCTAAATCTATTGCCTGGAACTTAATCACTAAATGCGAGAAATTTATTTTATATTACCGTCAAATTTCATATTTTAAATCAAACAACATTTTATTGATCACAATAAGTCCTAAGACCTATTTAACCAAGTTTCACAATAAGCACAATTTATAACAAATAATTATCTAAACAATTAATTATTCGATTTAGATAGAAAAATACCAGGCCCGTGGAGAGGATGTTACAATTTTAATTTATGTATAGTTTATTTCTTGTTTCTTTATACCCTCTTACGTGTATTTTATGTTTCTTTATTTATATATAACCATGGTATGGATTGTTGTATTTAACGAATTAACATTAAGCCTTTTAATAATTTTGGCCCCATCTACAATTGTAGGGATGAGCGTGGTACAGAACCGGTACCGTACCGTACCAAACCGGTTGGTACCGCTTTTCTTTTTTGCCATAATGTGAGTACCGAATACCGTACCAATTGAAGTGGTATTGGTACCGATACGGTACGGGTACTGGTATGGTAAAAAGTGATATTATACCTGTTTGATACCGAAAATATAAAAATACAAAGGCGAACAATATTCAGTTGTAAAAAGTAGTACAACACAAAAATATAGAATCACCTCGATACCAAACTGGATCAAGTATGGTAACTTAAACAAAAAAATGACAAAGAATCTCCATGTTTATGTTTTCGAAATAAAGTACGCAATAGTAAATATCGTCACAATAATTCATCAAGCACGAAATTATCAACAACCACATTGATCATAATATAACATAAATAAATAAAGTTGACAATTACGATATTAAACAAATAAAATTAACATGATCCTAAAAGATGATTCTTATTACTCAGAGTGTCGTAAAATTGTAACCATAGGATTTTATATGTTTACGTATATAAGATATAGGTACTTTCGTATTCTTTGTTGTTGATGATGATGATGATGATAACGATGATGGTGGTTTCATATTATGAAGACAATTGTAGTTGATTGTGATCTTTAGTAATTGATGATGATTAGGATTTAGGTTTTGTGAATGTTAAAAACTCATCAACCGCACAGTACATATAACATGTGTTACCAGCAGCCGTTCTTATTTTAATAGACAATATTATCGTATAATTATATACTGGCAAAAAGATAGGATGTTATATACCGGTACCGGGTACTAAACCGGGAAAATACCGGTACCATACCGAAAGTACCGCATCCAAAAAAATAAGTTTTATAAGTACCAAATACCGTACCATTTGAAGTGGTATGGTACCGGTACGAGTACGGGACCGGTATGATATGAGTACGGTATTGGTATTTCGGTACTAATGCTCATCCCTATACAATTGTCTTCAACCTCAGTCATGGACGGAGACAGGGCGGGGGCAGCCGCCCACACAAGATATTGTAAATTACTTAAAAAATGAAATTTTTTAGGGTATTAATGACATTTTAAAATTTTCGCCCCCACGAAACTATAAAATAAATTAGAAAAAAAAATTTCCGCCCCCTCCATCCAAATTTCCTGGCTTCGCCCTGAAACGCCCCGAATACAGAACCATTTTTTTTTTTTTTTACCTAACACTGAAAACACACTCTATTAGGTCCCACATCTAAAATATGACATTATAGACTCGTTATATCGTTCCCTTAATCAAATAATGACTCAAATAACAAAAATGTGAATTTACAAGAGATTCCCCAGGAATGACTCCCATTCCTCAGGAATCAGACATGCTGTTAACACTTGGATTCGGATTCCCCAGGAATGACTCTCATTCCCCAGGAATCAGGGTTGCTGTTAGAACTTAAGTTCAGATTCCTCCGGAATGACTCCGATTCCCCAGGAATCAGGGCTGCACACAAACTAATACCAAAATACGAATTTCCGACGCGCATAACTTTTTACTCGTAAACACTTAGACCCTGAAAATTTGCAGGCACCTCCATAATGCCAAAATGAAACTTTCTATTTTTGCACTTTTTCAAAATTCACGTTTTACGAGAAAACGGACATATAACCACTTTTCGACCATTTTAACCACTTTTTGACTACAACTCAAATCACAAACCATGAACACTTGGACTCTAACTTTTTGCACACATGATCAACATACCAAAACAAGTCTAACACCATTGGCCAAACCCACATAAGTACATTCTAACCTGATTTAACCCTTTTGACCCGTTTGGTGTCCATTTGGACACTATCACCAAATCTACTACATAACACCACCACATTACCCAATACCACACATGTTTGACTCTTACAACATTGTTGACTATTTGTCAACTTCATCTTTGACCAACCAATCACTTTTGACCTTTTTCTACAATTCAACACTTTAACCCAAACCAAACCAATCATATGACTTCATACACTTGACAACCACATACACTAGACACCATAACTCTGTTTGACTTTCAAAGTCAACTACTATACATTGACCAACATATTTAATTTGAAAACTCATTGTTTGGGCGATTTACACAATTGAGCATCAAAACAACAATTCAAAAGAAAGAAGCATATTCTAACCATAAGCATGCTCCATATCCATGTCAATAGCTTCTCATAACCCTTCTATCCACATGTCTCTATCAAAACATCAACCTACAACATAAACACTGAAACGGATAAGCACAACTGCTTAGTGAGTACACAGGCAAATCAAACAAGCAATTCACATAAACACAAAATCATTGATCTCTGAACACACTGAACACTGATCACTGAGCACCATACCACATCGATATGCATGCTAACACTATTTCACTGAGTACCATACCACAACGGTATGCATACTAACACTGTTTCACTACATAAGCATATTCCACAAAATCCACAAACTACATAATCACCCAACACTCGATTCACATAACATTATAACTACACTATCTTCACTAATTAATCCACATATGTAAACACATTTTCTTCCACCCAATTGTGTAGCCTCTTGCTCGGAAGCAATCCGGATCCAACACAATCGAATCATACACTATCAATTCAAAATAACATCATAACTACATAATCTCAATTATTTAATCCACATAAATCAACACATAATCTTTCACCCGATTGTGTAGCCTCTTACCCAACAGTAATCCGGATCCAACACAATCGAATCATACACTATTCTCCACCAATTCTTTCTTTTACCTTCAAGCTAGTGACATACTCATTACTCGCTAATGAGATAATCACTACTGACTTTTCCAAATAACATGTATTCACATAACAATTAAGCATAACAAGTAATTTAACACAATTAACTATTATAAGCAATAAACATAAATAAACAAACTTAACAATTAACTTTCCTTGATTGTGCAAACCTTTAGCCCGCAAGCTATACGGTACTACACAACCAAATCACCTGTTTAACCCCCCGTATCACTCACCATACTCTTTTAAACGATTTCACCATCTTGATCAACATAAGCTTCCATGTCTCTAATCACCTACATAATTCCATACATGATACATACAACACTTTTAAACACTAATCATCATTAAACTAACTACTAATCATATTCATACTCTATTAACACTTCTAATTACACTATTAAGCTTATTTCATAGTTTCATGATAATCTAACATAAACACTAAAATTCTCATAAACACTAAATCATAATTTCATTACTTTCTATCATGTTATATCATCACTAACAATCATAAAAACACTAACAAACACTAATTAAACTAATTTCATATCATAAATCACTAGTTTTATAAAACCCCACCAAAACCCCACTTTGATCATAAGCTACATACTTCAAATTAATCACTTTCATGATGTTATATGATCACTAACAAGCTTATTACAACTAATTATCATCAATTCCATCAATTTAAAACCCTAAATTCGGATTAAAACCCTCAATTTCTTAAAACTCCATGAAACCCCATGAAACCCATAAACCTAAAGTTAAAATACAAGAAAATCACTTACCAAGATGTTAGAGATGATCAAAGAAGGATTAATTCGAATGATTAGAGCTTGAATCATAGTTTTGAAACTGATTTTTGACTTGTGAAAGCTTCCTGCGTTTTCTCTCAACTCCCTGTGTATTTTCTTATGTCTGGAACATGAATGAATAAATTGGGATAAACATACATACGTACATATCTAAATAAGTCGGCTTACTTATTTTATCCTCTTTAAACTCTACAGTCTGGAACTGGTAAAATCGTTTACGTTTTTCACTATATCTCGTTATCTACATAATACTATTTCATTATAAAAATATATCCGCGTACGATTTTAAAACCTGAAACTTGGGGTGTTACACGCCCCTAACCTCAGTCACTGATTTGGATAAATAAAGTTCAAACAGAATCATGTAATTGGATCGGTTTTGATCCGATCTATCCAAACGACACCTCTTAAAGTCTTCATCATTTTGATCAAACCTTATAATGTATTACGTCAGAGGAAATATAATTATAATAATAATAATTAAATTTAAAAATAATAACTTTTGTAAATTTTGTTTAATGTACTTCATTTTTATTAATTTTATTTTGAAAATGAGACAAATCCTACCCTGATGGCTATGGGGTGATATTTACACCAAACTTTTTGATAAATTCACCATCATTGTGGAGATCTCTGTGCATCTAATGTTTGTACAGTACAAATATTTAATACACAAGTATAATGAATTCATAAAAAAGTTTGGTGGAAATATCCCGCTCCAAAAGTATTCATGAAAATAGCGACTAAATTTTGATCACAGCTATTTGCCTTGTGCCCGAAGCTGATTAATTTAAATTTTTGCGATAAAAATTGTAGCATTATTCATAAAAAAAAACAAATGTATATAAACTCGTATAGGTACAGTCGGCTTATCACCGCCTAGCCTCTACGCTACGCGCCGTCGCACGCGGTGCATCGCCGATAAAAGCCAGTAGCCTTCATCTTCGTCTAACGGCTGCGATGGCAAAAATTATAACACCAGCTTCCACTTTCATCATGTTTTGCATTACTTACGCTTTTCTTTGGATATCACTTTGCTCTGATCACAATCGCCCTTCACTAGGTACACACTCGATAACTACTGTTCCGTTCATTGCTATTAATTATTAGGTTTTTACTTGTTTACATTTAACATATAATACGATTCTTAATAAACTTAATATGTATATGTATAAACTATCAACGTATTTGTTAATTGTAGTTTGTAAATGTAACTTAAAAACTCCAATATCATTGTATTATGCTACATCTAAGGTTTTGTTTACTTGTTGTCTTGTTTTTTAGGGTTTAGTGTGTAATTGAGATACTAATAATTGTTAGAATTTGTAACTATAGGTATAGATGTTGGACATCCAAGTGTAGATGTCAGTCCGGTTCGCGTAAACGGCGATATCGAACGATCAAAAGATGTTATATCGTGTGGACGTGTTCCAGTACTCGGTGTATCTCGATACCAGCTTCAGTATTATGCAAGTCTGTATAATGTCACGTTGGCGCCTTCGGTATCGTTTCCTAAGAAATGGCATAACAGGATTCAAGTTTGTTTTCACGGGTAATAATGTGAATACCTGTTTCCTTTTTGATTATTAGGATATGTGTTTGTGTTTCTAACGATGTTTTGTATTTTGTTTTGTTTTTTTTGCAGGAATTCCTCATTAGGGTTATGTGAATGTGAGACGGATGATTGGAGATCTCTGCAGAATGGGATATGGAGTTCGACAATGTCACCTTACGAGCAGAAGTATATCGATGTGAAATATGACGAGCCGGTTACTGGTTCTGTAACTGTCACTCTTGAAGAAGGTCTCCAGTTGTTAATCTGCATAGTTACTGTCAGTTTGGTTAATCCTTTTGTTATTGACTAATTGGTTTGGTGGTCATTGTGTATGCAGTGCAACAAAGATGGCGTTACGTGTTGCTGGCTGTAGGTGTTGTTTTACTGTTTTTTGCACCCCTTGTGAGCGAATGGGTCCCTTTTTACTATGCCAGTTGTATGACTATCGGAGTTTTAGTTGTTGTTCTCATACTACTATATCAGGTACATGTTTATTCTACACTGAGCATGAGATTGCCCATTCACATGTATGGTGGACTCAAAAAACCAAAAAGAATAAAAAAATAAAATAAAAAGCAGAATGATTACTGTTCATCAAGGTTAAATATATGTGTTACAGAAATATTTTCTAATTGTTTTATCTTTATCTGTTGAACAGATTAGGAAATTACTACCAACCGGTAGAAGAAAGACCTTTTACCTCAGTATAATGGTTTCAGCGGTAAGTTTTATTTCCCTTGCAGTTTGCTTCTCAGTCCACATACTTAAGCATGTGTCTCATTTCCGTGTAACATTTAGATAATTGTTCTTATGAATTGAAAAAAAAATAATAAAAATTGTATATAGCACATCAAAAGGTTGCATTAGAATTACCATGTGCATACACACTGAATGTTTCAATTGGTTATTTATTAGTTCCAAGTTCAAAACACCTGTATAGCCATTGAATTACTCGAATACAGAGTAATCAAATTGATCGTTGCACTTTATGACTGAAGATCTAAATAAGAGACTTTGTTCTATCCCCGTATTGGAGTCTTTGACATCTTCTCTAACCTTTCCTTTCGTTAAGCTTCTTTCTCTTTACGATTTCTGTAGATCTACCAAGATCGAATAAGTGACTAACTGCAAACCAGTTTGCTATAGATCATTTGTGGTATCCAAAATGTGTGTTATTTATACCTTCTCTTATTGTAATTTTTTTCAGCTTGGAGTAGGATCATTTGTGGTTCATTGGCTCTCAACACTTATTAATTCAATTCTCCTAAACTTTGGGATAAGTCAAGAAATTCAGAACCCGGTAAGTCCTTCCTATCCCAGTTATTTGGTTATATCACAATAGAATGTGTTATTTTGCTAGCTTTTGATATGTAAGGAGTTGTAGAGAATGCATTCTAGGTTCAGAGAAAAGCTGCATCTTTTATTTTACACCAACTCCTGTTATCACAAGTTTATCAAAACACACATAACTTGCATAGTAATCAGATTTGGTTGGTTTTTATCTTCTTGATCTGTAATTAAAATTTATGTCTCCATGCTTTCTATGGCCCCTAATTTCTTTTGGAACTGACTCTTGTTTATGACCCTTTAATTTGGCAGGTTTATTGTTTTGCTGGTGTTGGTATCTTACTCTTAGGAGCTTCTGTTGGATATTGGCTTCTTCGGAGATATATTATTTCAAAAGATGGTGAAGTTTATGATGGCGTAGCTCAGTTTGTCAAATGGTCCATGCGTGTTGTTGCAGTCACTTGTATTTTACTGGTAAGGTTTTCTGGGTCATTAATTAGTTATCTGTATGCACGGGTAGTTATAGTTATGAGAAGCTCATAGATGATGCATATGTTGGCTTAATACTTGGTAATTTTTTTTACTTTCAGAGCTCGAATGACACCCCTTTGGCGATGGTGGCAGTGGGATCTAGTTTGGCATTGTATCATGTGATTGGGAAGATGAAGTGGCTTAACCATCAGTAAGTAACTACAGTAATCTGATTGGGGTACATTCTAATTGCAAAAAAATAAAAAATAAATAACAATGATAAAAAATACGGTGTTACAATTTTTTTTTGTTGGTCCGGTTAAAGTGAATAACAGATTTAATATTAGAAAACCATAAAACCAAAAAAAAAAAAAACAGTATGAGTGGATGTATATTTAACTATGAGTTCATGCAGGGCTCGTTCATATTCTGGGAAGCGAAATCTCTGGGCTAGTAGTAAACAAACAACCCCAAAGCTTGGACGTACTGAATTCCTTACCCGGCCAAAAAAGACTAGGCCTTCGGGTAATCGTTGGATTAGCCCTGTCAAATGGGCCAACTCCCCGGTCAAAGGTAGAATATTTGACTTCCCTAAATCTTCGTTGGGATTATAGAGAGGTGGCGATCTCAACGCTTTTACATATAGTGGTTCAAGCGGGGGTTATGTCTTAACTTTAACGAGCAAAATAAAGATATTAACTGAAAAGGAAATAGGTTCGAATGGGTCAAAAATCGTCCTAAGTGTAATTATTATAATGCATATAAGGATATAACCTCCTACATCATTTTGTCCAAAAATTTAGATTCTCATTTAAGAATTATGATTCTTTAAACATATTTTTCGACTCATTTGTTGTTTATAACACGTCTGAAAAGTGTTGGACAAAAAGTGACTCGAGTCAAGTAGTCACCTCAACCCTTTTCAGTTTGTACTAAAAATTTACCTGATTTCACCTGAGCTTGTTATTCTTGTTATTTGACCCGCCCATCTTGCCACCTCTAAAATTATAAACAGAAGTAGTCCGTTTACATATTCGTCTTATTTAGTCGTTTTCTGTGTTGACCATTGAAGGCATGAGCTCGCCATTGACCAATACAGGCCGGCATGATGTTTACTCAACATATCACAAGATTCCCAACAGGAAGAAATTTTCAGAGGAAGAATGGGAGGAATTCACAGAAGAATCAACCAGACATTCGGTTGCTGAGCTGGCATCTTCTCCTGAATTCACTTATTGGCTCATAAAAAATGCTGATAGAATCAAACTCAGTTCTGAAGATGAACATGGTTCAGATGATAATGGAAGTGAAACAGATTCGACAGACGAACATGTGCAACACAGCAGAAGTTGGCTAGGATTTTTCAGCCGGTAGGTTTGTAAGCAAAGCAAAATATGCACTAACTATAATCAATGAGATTAGGGTAGTAGATGACACTGAATTAGTGGTTTTTTCGATTTCGTTCCACTAGGGGACTTGGAATCTTACAAGAGTATTTGTATAGTTTCCACTCAGTTTTGTAGGGCTTGTTCTTTTTTTTGTTCTCAGTGTTCATGTTTCTTGATTCATTATGAGGCAGGTTCTATGCATATGTATTCTGGGAAATGGTAAAAGATGATTATGCAGTTTATATTATCATTAAGATTTACAAAGAGAGTCATTTTTGTTTGTATTCATTTTGAAGAGATTAAAATATGCATCCTGGATGCTTGATCAAACTTAAGCTTATACAGAAGTCAGAAGCAACACTTTTGATTAATTGTTTGGATGCATAGACAAGAAAACAGTTGGCGGTTGCATAAAATTTGATCATATTTGGATGGAGCTGTCCATTGTTGGCTTTGACTCTGGAGCCACTCCACGTTGACCACAAAATAAGTATAGTATATTAACAAAATCCTAAAAATAAAATAATCCATCCACATAAGATTTAGTACCAAATGATATGGAAAACGGAGATTTGTATGAATTATTTAAACTGTATAATAACGTTATTCCATATTGTTACCTGTACTTCAAACTATAACACGATAATTATTATGTTCCGTACAATGTTATCTAACTAGCTCAACAAATTCCAATATGGATTAAAAACAAAAGCATACGTAGAAAATCAATTAAATTTAATATTGAAAATGTTATCCATTTTGACAGTAAACAGTCTTTTACGATGGCTGCTTAATTAAATTGTATAATAAAAATAAAATACGTCACTTAAGTTTAAGAATTTGATTAATATTAATTTATACTAGAAAAGTAGGCTTACGTTGCTACCTACCGAACATGTAAGAACCACGAAATATTATAGTATTATCCAGATGAGGACGCAAGGGTAGGGTGAATTGATGAAAGCGTAGACAAAAGAAGATTCCGTCCCCTTTTTTATTTTCATGCCTAAAATCAACACACTTTGGGTCCCTTTAGATTCGTGAACCTCACATTTTGGACACATGCTTTTTTTAATGGCTTATTCCAACATATATTAATAAGTCATTAGTTGCTAAACAGTCAAAGTTAAAATCTTGCCTTATCAAATTCGAAATTTGCAAGGAGTTCCATAACTTTTCTAGCATACTATAATAATTTCTAAAACAAAATATTAATTTTCTTGATCTTAAAAGTAAGAATAAAGCATTATTTTAGACATCTAGAGAGTCAAAATTAGCCATTTTTTGAAATGTCTTTTAATTAGTCGTTTGGATGCATGGACAAGAAACCGTTGGCCTTTGTAACAACGTTATCAATTTTGGATGGAGGTGTTCCTACTCCATGGTTGCCTTTGACTTTATCGAGGTACACCCAACAAAATTGACCCTAATTAAAGTTATTATTGAAGTTTTTCACATTAGTGTACTTTTATATCTCTCCTTAAGATACGTAACTCAACACATACCATGAAAAATGGCTTTTCTTTCTACAAATAAATACGTTGATGATTTGAAATCGGTTCAATAATACTACGTATGTATTATAATTATAATTTCAATTTTTACTTCAACTTCGATACAGACGATTATGCGTCTTGCATTCAGACGCATGGTTGGTCATTGGTGATTCAAGTTCATCAATTTAAAATTTATGACAAAGAACGAAGAGACACATGCTTTAGCACTTAGAAAATCAATCATGTTACATATCCACTTAATTAATAACTATACTACTAATAATTTAATTATTAATAATTGATATTATATGAGATTTTTAATATAAAAATGCACTTGCGTTACAAAATCGATTTAGTAGGAACCACATAATTTAAGATTTGGATTGATGACAACGCAAGATTGTGGAGAAAGCGTAACATGGACCAAGATCCGCCTATAGGCCACATATCTTTACTGTCCTGCGATGGAGTGTTGGACCATTATCTTCTGATATCCATATCATAATTTTATATTCTTAGCCAATAGTTTCATTAATGTTTCATTCCGCCACATATTTACCTATTTATTTAATCATCAGAGTTTTAATGTTCACTTGAAATTATCATATAGTATGACATAAGTTCAAAAAACACACTAAACTATTAAATAATAACTATATATCCGAGGCATGTATTCCATTGAATAAAGGGTTAAAGCTATAAATTAGCAATGTATTCAAATTTTTGTATCGATGTGAGTAACGTAGTCATGTTGTTACTAATGTGAGTAACAAACTCTTAGATTTTGTGCCGGTGTTGATAACATGGTACTTTTGTCGTCGTTTAATTATCATAATTGTTGACATGTACTCCGTATAATTTATAATGACATAGCATGACATGTCGGATATAATGTACTTAAACTTTATTTCTATGAATTCATTTGCACCCTAATTTTTTTCCACAACAGATTTTTTTTCCATTTGAAACCACATGAAAATTAGGATTCAAATTTCATCAAAAAAATAAAGTTGACGTACACTAGATATGCATGACGTGTTATGTCATATCATTAAGAGCACTCGGTGTGGCTCGATAATTGTCGCCGTTTTTCACCAAAACGCCGTCCAGCGGCGTTTTGCGACCCCCCTCCGACGTTTTTAATGGCGTTTTTCTTGTGTTTTTGTTGCACCGTGGGATTTTTAACCTTGGGGAAGAGCTACGTTTTTGTTTTTTTAATATTTTCTTTTTGAAAAAAGATGGCAGGTGGAGCCATTGAAAAAGTCTCTTTCATTTTTTAATTAAACTAACCAATCATAAAATATTCCATAACAAACAAACAAATAAAACAAATATTAAAATATTTCACAACACTGTCCACAACACTGTTCAAAACGCTGCTACCACACCATAGAATTTTAACTCAAAACACAACACCAAAAACACTGTAAACACAGTGTTACCACACCCTGTGCTTTTAAAAACATATAAATCAGCGATATATCAGTGATGGTGATAATTATACGTGAACTAAAATACCGTGTGTTACTCACACTAACACAAAAATACTTAATTTAATTTCTTTTATATCTAACACTTGAATTTTTCAAAGGTTGTGGACTTGTGTGGTTGTCCACCACCACTACTATCAACATCATAATTCATCATTATTGTCATTACATTTTGATCAATCAATCGATTACCATGTGACTATTATGTCTATACTTGCAAGTTGCAACCACCTCATCCTCATCAAGGTCCTATTAAAGCTACCCCCTGACCCACCATTTTTTCCATCTTCTACCTCCTGGCCTACCTTTTTTTTTTTACTTTCTAGGTATACCCCCTCTCTTTTTTAATTTCTGCCTCCTGTTTAGTCTAAAACTGAAACTGATTCTGTACTGAACTTGATCAAACTTAAATAAAAATAGACTGAAAAGGTGGGCCAGGGGATAGGAGCAGACTTTTGGGGGTGGCTTTAGATTCACCCCTCATCAATCATTTATATATCACTAAGACCACTCCCAACCGTGACGGAAACTGACAGAAACTGACGCGCCACGTCAGCTTTTTCACCCAACTGACAGAAACTGACAGGCCCGTCCCAACAGTCATCCGTCAGTTTCCTGTCAGTTTCATTTCTCAAAGACCCACACCAATAAACTTAATTAAATAATACACAATAATTAAAATAAAAACACATTTCATTACAATCAAAAACATTACAATACTTAAAAAAAAAATTACAATACATAAAAAAAAAACATTACAATACTTAAAAAAAAAAACATTACAATACAATAATTTAAAAAAGTTACACTAAGAAACGAAGACAATTATTTTACTTATACGATTAAAACAATTAACGACTACGGTAGTTCGGAGGGAGTTGTGCAATGTGCTCGATCAATGCATTTCGAAGTCGGTGATGAACTTCCCGATCCCGTAACTCTTTATCCATACGCAAATGAGTGTCCACTCTTTCTCGCCACGAGCGTCTCAGTGGGACAGGTGGATATTGCTCCTCCACATCACACATATTTCGTCCGTTATCCTCCGTTATCATATTGTGCAGAATAACACATATAACACCACAATATTTCAAGAGACATTTTTTTTTTTTTTAATCATATATCGGAAGCGATTAAATACAAATCATGCACTATAGATTGCGTATAATATAAGTCCCCAAAACACAATCTATGCCTGCATGATAAGTTGGTACAATAACCACATCAGCTACAACATTAAGTTAGGTGTTATTTAAATTCCAAAACATAAGTTTATAAACGACTACATGTCGTATAGTCAGAGTAGGCAGTCAAACATTCTTCCAACTAACTTCTTGCCCACCCACAACAAAAGTAATCTGCAAGAAGTGAGGAGAGGGATTAGCACGAAGCTAAGTGAATAGATCACAACTATCAATCTAAACTATCATAGCAATTGATCACCACAAAGCATCATAACAAATACATCAAAGAGGATCGGTGGTCCTTGAGGTACCCTCATGCCGCGGTGGTCCCCCAAGTAACACTTATAACCACTGAAGGCCAAACAGTGGTCTTACCGATAGTTTAGTACCATTACTACATACGACATGATTTCAATAAACAACACATGTACAAAGTCATCATGTCGTCCAAAGTAACAGTATCCAAACCCAATTTCATATTGACCCCTGACAAGATAGCACATTCCATAATCATCATGGCAATATGCAATTTATACAATGTATAACAGTAGAACATGTTTACCCGTTGTAACCAGGTTGTTACAACTAATTTAGACTGAAAGTCAATGATCCACTCACCCTTCACAGTCACCGTCTTCACTCAAAGATCTAATATTATTGAGTCTTCGGTTTATCTGAGAATACAAGAATATTACAAGTTAATACTCATTTCATATGATATATAACTTTCATTAAACACTCAATATCAGTTCAACAAGCATTAAGTATCATAAAGGTAGCATACAAGTTGATTGACACAGGTTCTAGCAACTAAAATGACAAAAGCTGCAAACAGTGGGAATCCGCCGGATTCCATGGGAATCCGCCGGATTCAAATGAATACGGTCGGATTCCCATGAATCCGCCGTATTCCCACCCCCTTTCAGCTCCAATTTGGGACAGAACCCTAACTAAGGAATACGCCCCAGGAATACGCCGGATTCTCATGAATCCGGTACCTGAATCCGCCGTATTCCAAGGAATACGATCGGATTCCCATTTGTTTCAGACTGACATAAAAAGGGGGAATCCGACCGGATTCCCGTGAATCCGCCGGATTCCCAAGAACATCCAGCACGACCAGAACCTGCAACAACTCAACCCGAGCCAAAACCACCCACCATCAATTTCCAGCTACAATACACGATTTTAGCAAATGAGTGACCACAAGTATCATCATATGTCAAGTTCTAACAACATCTAACTTCCTAAATCATAAATCTAAGCATAATCATTCCTTTATCTATCTCATCAAACCCTAACTCAAAATCACATATATTCAAGATCATTTACACTTACAATCGATGTAGCAATTAGGTAGATGATGATGATGGTAAGTAGTAACCACGAATCCTAGCTTAAATCCTTTGCAAAGTTTCTCCTCCTTTGATTTCTCAAATTACAATATATGTGGTGTGTGTGTATTAAGAGTTGGAATGAATTTGGGAAAGGGAAACAAATAGGCCGATCCATCCCCAAAGGTAGGTATAAGCCAGTACAAATTATACCCGCTCTAAACCTATTGTCTGGAATCTAAAACTGTTTACATGAAAGTATATTTTATTATACCGTCAACTAAATTTATTTAAAACGAGTAATAATTTATGTATCACAATAAGTCATTTGACCAATGGACGTATTTATTTCAATTTGCCAAATAATACTAATTATTTCTAAACTCAATTAAATAATCAAATGAATTAAGTACATTACCAAATTTCTCCTAGGCCGGTAACGAGGATGTTACAAATCTTCCCTCCTTAAGAAGATTTCGTCCCCGAAATCTCGCCACTCACAAAGAGATTAGGATAACGTAATCGCACGCTTTCCTCCGTTTCCCACGTAAGATTAGCACCCAAACTATGTCGCCACTTAACCAAAACCATGGGTATCTCCTTCTTTCGAAGTTTAGTCACTTTTCTATCTACAAGCTCTATGGGTTCTTCTACAAGTTTATGACTTAAGTCGACACGCAAGTCTTGTAACGGAAGGACTTGGGATTGGTCCTCCACCTTACATTTTCTTAAGTAACAAACATTGAAGGTATCATGAATACCCGCTAATTCAGGAGGAAGATCTAACGATACCGTTTGATCATTAACTACTTGGCGAATTCTAAATGGCCCAATAAACCTAGGAGCAAGTTTACCACGCTTACCAAACCGAATCACACCTTTCCAAGGGGAAACCTTTAAGTAAACCAATTCACCCACCATAAACGAAACCGGACGGCGCCGCGGATCGGCATACTGTTTCTGTCTATCACGTGCCGCTTTTAACTTCTCACGAGCAATGGCTACCTTATCAGCAGTAATCTGAACAATATCTGGACCCGCAAATTGTTTCTCACCCGCTTCCAACCAACATGTGGGTGTTCTACAACGACGCCCATAAAGCATTTCATACGGAGGCATACCTATACTCGAGTGATAAGAATTATTATAAGCAAACTCAATCAATGGCAGGTGTGAATCCCAAGACCCACCATATTCCAACACACAAGCACGCAACATGTCCTCCAAAGTTTGAATGGTGCGCTCTGATTGACCATCCGTCTGAGGGTGATAAGCCGTACTCAAATTAATTCGGGTACCCAGTTCCTTCTGCAAACCCTGCCAAAACCCGGACACGAATCGTGGATCTCTATCCGACACAATAGATAAAGGAATTCCATGTCGCGAAACGATCTCATTGACGTACAATTGGGATAATTTACTCAAAGAAGCCGTCTCACTAGTAGCAAGAAAGTGAGCACTCTTAGTCAATCGGTCCACAATCACCCAAATCATGTCGTTTCCTCTAATGGTTCGCGGAAATTTTGTTACAAAGTCCATCGTAATGTTTTCCCATTTCCACTCGGGGATCTCAAGTTGTTTCAACGACCCATACGGTTTCTGGTGCTCGGCCTTTACTTGAGAGCATATATGGCATGATTCCACAAATCGAGCAACATCCATTTTCAAAGTAGGCCACCAATATAAAGGTTTCATATCATTATACATTTTTGTGCTCCCGGGATGAACCGACAATCTAGACTTATGAGCTTCCATCAATATTACTTCACGAAGCCCACCAAGTAAAGGAACCCAAACTCGCGATTGGAATGTCTTTAATCCACGAGAATCGTCACATAAAAGTTCTTTTCTTTTCAATAGAATCTCGGCCTTCAAATTTTGATCCAACAATGCTTTCATTTGTGCCGTTCTCAATTTTTCAATCAAATCAGAGGAAACTTCCAATCGCATAAAGCAAACTTTCTCAAATTTCCCTTTTCTACTCAACGCATCCGCGACCACATTCGCCTTACCCGGATGGTAACGAATCTCACAATCATAGTCTTTTATCAACTCTAACCATCTCCTCTGACGCATATTCAGTTCCTTCTGAGAAAACATGTATTGAAGACTCTTATGATCCGTACAAATAACGCATTTAGTACCGTACAAATAGTGTCTCCAGATTTTCAAGGCAAAGACTACAGCTGCAAGTTCTAAGTCATGGGTAGGATAATTCTTTTCATGAGGTTTAAGCTGACGAGAAACATACGCAATGACCCGACCACGTTGCATCAAGACACCACCCAACCCCGCATGCGAAGCATCACAATACACAATAAAATCCTCGGACCCTTCAGGCAAGGCTAAAATTGGAGCCTGACACAATAACTGTTTCAAAGTCTGGAAAGCCGACTCTTGTTGATCATTCCACTGAAACTTAACATCCTTTCGAGTCAATTTCGTCAAAGGACCCGCGAGCTTAGAGAAATCCTTGATGAACTTTCGATAGTAACCCGCTAGACCAAGAAAACTCTTAATCTCCGAAGCAGACTTAGGCGCTTGCCAATTCATAACTGCCTCTACTTTAGATGGATCAACCTTAACTCCATCCTCACAAATAATATGCCCCAAAAACTGGACCTCACGCAACCAAAACTCACATTTGGAGAACTTAGCATACAACTTCTCCTGTTTCAAAGTGTCGAGTACCAAACTCAAGTGTACTTCATGATCAGCCTCAGTCTTAGAATAAATCAATATATCATCAATAAATACAATAACGAACTTATCAAGATAGGGCCGACAAACTCTATTCATCAAATCCATAAAGACCGCCGGAGCATTAGTCAACCCAAAAGGCATAACAAGAAATTCATAATGACCATATCTAGTGCGAAAAGCCGTCTTAGGAATATCCTCCTCACAAACCCGCACTTGATGATAACCCGACCTCAAGTCAATCTTAGAAAAATAGGAAGACCCTTGTAATTGATCAAATAATTCATCTATTCGAGGCAAAGGGTACTTATTATTTATGGTCCGCTTATTCAACTCTCTATAATCAATACACATCCGAAGGGTGCCATCCTTCTTTTTAACAAACAACACGGGTGCACCCCAAGGAGACGAACTAGGCCTGACGAAACCCTTATCTAATAGCTCCTGGATTTGGGTCATCATTTCACGAATTTCGGAGGGAGCTAGTCTATAAGGAGCCTTAGCTACGGGAGTAGAACCCGGAATTAGGTCAATTTTATATTCCACCTCTCTAATGGGAGGTAACCCAGGCAATTCATCAGGAAAGACGTCAGGGTAATCAGAAACCACCCGAACATTGGAAACGGTTTTCTTTTCTAATTTTGCATCAACTATATAAGCCAGGTAGGATACACACCCCTTAGCTAGAGATTTACTAGCTTTCATCATAGAAATCATAGGGATACTACCTCTTTCCCGTTCCCCTCGAGCCACAACATATGACTCATTAGATATTGGAATCCTAATTAATTTCTTATGGCACTCTATACTTGCCTTATTCTTACTTAACCAATCCATGCCTAAAACCGCATCAAAACTGGGGATAGGCATCAATAGAAAAGAAATTGGGAAACTATGATCCTCAATCAAGATGCTAGCTCCAGTCACCGATGTGGTAACTGGAACCATCTTGCCATTTGCTATCTCAACCTCAATAGGATTTGTAATACAAGTGGGAGTCAATTTCAGTTTATCGCAGAAAAGCATAGATATAAATGAGCAATTGGCTCCCGAATCAAACAGAACAGTAGCTGGTACAGAGTTGATTAGAAATGTACCAGTTATAACATCTTCAGTCCTGACAGCATCATCAGCTGTCATTTGGAATGCCCTACCAGTTGCCGTTGGTGGATTCTTTCTTTTCTGGCCAGAAGATGAAGACCCTCCGACCACACCCATCTTTTGTTTCCCAGCCTCCGGACACAAACCCGAACGATGACCTTCCTTTTGACAATTCCAACACACATGTCTAGGAAACGCACAATCCTTGATGTCATGACAAAGTTGTCCACATTTGATACACCTAGCAGTTTGTGGAGTGCAAGGACCCGTGTGTCGCGATTTACAATTGTGGCACCAATTGGTTCTGTCCAATGATTTACTATCCGAACTGGACTTCTTAGGTTGATGAGATCCCTGCCATTTCTTCTTTCCAGGACTACCCAAAGATTCACCCTTGGGTTTAAATGGAGATTTTTCCTTAACCTCCAAACCCTGTGCCCTAATATCCCCATCCACAGAACGGGCAAGATCAAAAGCTTGGGAAAAAGTACCCGCCAATCTCACGGTCGTCCGATAAGTATGCGGTAACATTCCCACAAAATGGTCAATCTTCATACGTTCCTCCGGTACCCATTGTTGCACGAATCTCAACTTGTCAGTGAATTGGGAAATGAGATCATCCATAGTCATCTTATCCGTTAATTGCAAATCCAAAAACTCGCGTCGAATCCGAGTCATGTCAAATCCCGAGCAATATTTCTTACAAACCTCATTGTGGAAATCAGACCAACAAATCGATGCTCTCTGCGGTGGGGTAAAATGTGATGTAATGGAATCCCACCAAACCATTGCGGGACCCTTTAGAAGTTGCACCGCAAAAGGAACCTTGACTTCCTCTTCACATCGACAAACCTCAAACTTTCTTTCCACATCCCTCAGCCAATCCAAGGTAACGGAGGGATTTGTACTACCCGAATAATCCGATGGTCCACAAGACTTGAAAGTCTTAAAAGAGCATAGCTTAGGTTGACTCTGAGCTTGAAATATCGGAGTCTGATAACCCGAAGGTCCGGAAGAGAACGGAGCCGAAATCGGATAGGTACCATAGTGTGGATGATGATAATAAGACTGAGATACTGGAATCTGCGAAGTCACCAAAAGTGGTGGTACAGTGCTAACAGTAGGTGGCAAAGATTGCAAAATTTGTTGAGAAGACCGATTTTGTTGTTGTTGTTGCAAAAACTGTTGTTCTATTGCCTTAAGTCTCAGATTTTCTGCCTCTAGATGAATCATATAATCATCATGATCAAAATCCCCTGCAGAAAAGGTAGTACCAGTTTGACCCTGGCTAACATTTTGGGTTCCAGTAGGGGATACATTAGTTCGGGGGGCATCATTGGGTGTGTCAGCTGGAGGTTCATTCTCTGCCATATCTGTACCAAAACAACATCTCATAACACGTTAGTTGTTAGTACCTATATACTAACCAACTTCACATGCTAACAAAATCCCACTCATAGGAATGTTTGACTGACACACATAGATTTGGGATTGAACACTTAACCCATGCTCAATTCACCCAAACCTAGGCTCTGATACCAATTTATAACACCACAATATTTCAAGAGACATTTTTTTTTTTTTAATCATATATCGGAAGCGATTAAATACAAATCATGCACTATAGATTGCGTATAATATAAGTCCCCAAAACACAATCTATGCCTGCATGATAAGTTGGTACAATAACCACATCAGCTACAACATTAAGTTAGGTGTTATTTAAATTCCAAAACATAAGTTTATAAACGACTACATGTCGTATAGTCAGAGTAGGCAGTCAAACATTCTTCCAACTAACTTCTTGCCCACCCACAACAAAAGTAATCTGCAAGAAGTGAGGAGAGGGATTAGCACGAAGCTAAGTGAATAGATCACAACTATCAATCTAAACTATCATAGCAATTGATCACCACAAAGCATCATAACAAATACATCAAAGAGGATCGGTGGTCCTTGAGGTACCCTCATGCCGCGGTGGTCCCCCAAGTAACACTTATAACCACTGAAGGCCAAACAGTGGTCTTACCGATAGTTTAGTACCATTACTACATACGACATGATTTCAATAAACAACACATGTACAAAGTCATCATGTCGTCCAAAGTAACAGTATCCAAACCCAATTTCATATTGACCCCTGACAAGATAGCACATTCCATAATCATCATGGCAATATGCAATTTATACAATGTATAACAGTAGAACATGTTTACCCGTTGTAACCAGGTTGTTACAACTAATTTAGACTGAAAGTCAATGATCCACTCACCCTTCACAGTCACCGTCTTCACTCAAAGATCTAATATTATTGAGTCTTCGGTTTATCTGAGAATACAAGAATATTACAAGTTAATACTCATTTCATATGATATATAACTTTCATTAAACACTCAATATCAGTTCAACAAGCATTAAGTATCATAAAGGTAGCATACAAGTTGATTGACACAGGTTCTAGCAACTAAAATGACAAAAGCTGCAAACAGTGGGAATCCGCCGGATTCCATGGGAATCCGCCGGATTCAAATGAATACGGTCGGATTCCCATGAATCCGCCGTATTCCCACCCCCTTTCAGCTCCAATTTGGGACAGAACCCTAACTAAGGAATACGCCCCAGGAATACGCCGGATTCCCATGAATCCGGTACCTGAATCCGCCGTATTCCAAGGAATACGATCGGATTCCCATTTGTTTCAGACTGACATAAAAAGGGGGAATCCGACCGGATTCCCGTGAATCCGCCGGATTCCCAAGAACATCCAGCACGACCAGAACCTGCAACAACTCAACCCGAGCCAAAACCACCCACCATCAATTTCCAGCTACAATACACGATTTTAGCAAATGAGTGACCACAAGTATCATCATATGTCAAGTTCTAACAACATCTAACTTCCTAAATCATAAATCTAAGCATAATCATTCCTTTATCTATCTCATCAAACCCTAACTCAAAATCACATATATTCAAGATCATTTACACTTACAATCGATGTAGCAATTAGGTAGATGATGATGATGGTAAGTAGTAACCACGAATCCTAGCTTAAATCCTTTGCAAAGTTTCTCCTCCTTTGATTTCTCAAATTACAATATATGTGGTGTGTGTGTATTAAGAGTTGGAATGAATTTGGGAAAGGGAAACAAATAGGCCGATCCATCCCCAAAGGTAGGTATAAGCCAGTACAAATTATACCCGCTCTAAACCTATTGTCTGGAATCTAAAACTGTTTACATGAAAGTATATTTTATTATACCGTCAACTAAATTTATTTAAAACGAGTAATAATTTATGTATCACAATAAGTCATTTGACCAATGGACGTATTTATTTCAATTTGCCAAATAATACTAATTATTTCTAAACTCAATTAAATAATCAAATGAATTAAGTACATTACCAAATTTCTCCTAGGCCGGTAACGAGGATGTTACAAATCTTCCCTCCTTAAGAAGATTTCGTCCCCGAAATCTCGCCACTCACAAAGAGATTAGGATAACGTAATCGCACGCTTTCCTCCGTTTCCCACGTAAGATTAGCACCCAAACTATGTCGCCACTTAACCAAAACCATGGGTATCTCCTTCTTTCGAAGTTTAGTCACTTTTCTATCTACAAGCTCTATGGGTTCTTCTACAAGTTTATGACTTAAGTCGACAATCAAGTCTTGTAACGGAAGGACTTGGGATTGGTCCTCCACCTTACATTTTCTTAAGTAACAAACATTGAAGGTATCATGAATACCCGCTAATTCAGGAGGAAGATCTAACGATACCGTTTGATCATTAACTACTTGGCGAATTCTAAATGGCCCAATAAACCTAGGAGCAAGTTTACCACGCTTACCAAACCGAATCACACCTTTCCAAGGGGAAACCTTTAAGTAAACCAATTCACCCACCATAAACGAAACCGGACGGCGCCGCGGATCGGCATACTGTTTCTGTCTATCACGTGCCGCTTTTAACTTCTCACGAGCAATGGCTACCTTATCAGCAGTAATCTGAACAATATCTGGACCCGCAAATTGTTTCTCACCCGCTTCCAACCAACATGTGGGTGTTCTACAACGACGCCCATAAAGCATTTCATACGGAGGCATACCTATACTCGAGTGATAAGAATTATTATAAGCAAACTCAATCAATGGCAGGTGTGAATCCCAAGACCCACCATATTCCAACACACAAGCACGCAACATGTCCTCCAAAGTTTGAATGGTGCGCTCTGATTGACCATCCGTCTGAGGGTGATAAGCCGTACTCAAATTAATTCGGGTACCCAGTTCCTTCTGCAAACCCTGCCAAAACCCGGACACGAATCGTGGATCTCTATCCGACACAATAGATAAAGGAATTCCATGTCGCGAAACGATCTCATTGACGTACAATTGGGATAATTTACTCAAAGAAGCCGTCTCACTAGTAGCAAGAAAGTGAGCACTCTTAGTCAATCGGTCCACAATCACCCAAATCATGTCGTTTCCTCTAATGGTTTGCGGAAATTTTGTTACAAAGTCCATCGTAATGTTTTCCCATTTCCACTCGGGGATCTCAAGTTGTTTCAACGACCCATACGGTTTCTGGTGCTCGGCCTTTACTTGAGAGCATATATGGCATGATTCCACAAATCGAGCAACATCCATTTTCAAAGTAGGCCACCAATATAAATGTTTCATATCATTATACATTTTTTTTTTTTTTTTAAAAAACCTAACGGCTATTTTAAAATTTTTTTTTTTTTTTATTTGTTTTATTCTCTTGGCCCCGCATCCGGACCCACACTTCACCCAATTCATCTCGTCGGAATTCCGACGGAGGAAACCGATGAACCGAAGCGACGGGCCTGTGCCATCGGTGTCGGTTTCGTCGGTTTCAACCGACGGAAACCGACCCTCGCCGTTGGGAGTCGTCTAAGTATTAACATCTCTAGTTGAAATGCATATATCACGAGGTCAAAAATGTAGAAAATCAGTTAAATTTAATATAGAAAATGTTATCCTTTTTGACAGTAAACCGTCTTTTACGATGGCTGCTTAATTAAATTGTATAATAAAATACGTCACTTAACATAAGTTTAAGAATTTGATTAATATTAATTTATACGGAGTACTAGAAAAGTAGGCTTACGTTACTACCTACCGAATATGTAAGAACCACGAAATAAATATTATAGTAGTACTATCGATGACGCAAGGGTAGGGGAAAAGTGTAATATACTCCGTAATATAGACAAAAGAAGATTCCGTCCCCGTTTTTACTTTCTTGCATAATATCAAAACACACATTTGGGTCCCTTCAGATTCGTAAACCTCACATGTTATGCAAATAAAATAGATACGATTAAACATTTAATTATATAAATGGTTACCTAAAAAATCAATATATATATATATATATATGTATATATGGGCGATTGAACAAGTCATTAGTTGCTAAACAGTCCAAAGTTAAAATGTTAAATAAACTAATAATAATAAAGCGTTAATTTGGGCATCTACAAAGTCAGACTAGACAGTTTTAGAAGCGATTTTTGATTAGTCGTTTGGATGCATTGACAAGAATCCGTTCGCCTTTGTAACAACGTTATCAGTTTTGGATGGAAATGTTCCAAGTTTCCAACTCCATGGTTGTCTTTGACTTTATTGAGGTACACCCAACAAAATTGACCAACGGAAAAGTATAGAATACTGTATCGAGTAATGTACTGTACTTTTCTTTAACTTCTATTTAAGGTACACAACTTTTAATTTTTCAATTTAAGGTATCGAAGTTTCAATTTGTAATCAACTTAGGGATGTGTTTTTTGTGAAATTTCACAAATGACGAATTGTCATCGAATTTATTATTTATAAGTAACATATCTACTTAATCAATTATTATTTCTTGATCAATTTTTAAAAATATTGAGTGATAGGAGAGAAATTAGAGTTTGAAGTCGTAATGAGTTTTTGTTAATTCATCTCTTCTCACTCAATATTTTTTAAAATTGTTCGAGGAATACTAATCGATTAAGCATTTATGTTACTTATAGAGAATAAATTATGTGACAATTCGTCATTTGTGCAATGTCACGAAAAATATGTCCCTAACTTGATTACAAATTGAAAGTTCGATACCTTAAATTGAAATTAGTGAAAAGTATAATACCTTTCCCCATAATTCAAGGTATAGTTAGTTTTTACATTAGGACCTTTTTTTTATAGAAAGACAAACCTACAACAGCCTCACACATTATATACAAAACCACGAATATATAAACAATACCTCCCATGAGGTTTGAACCCACAACCCCTAAGTTGAGGGACAACTCACATACCGCTAGGTCAAATGCCCGTTGGTACATTAGTACTTTTTATATCTCTCTTTAAGATTCTTTTGTAACATAATTAAAATTGTTACATGACCCAACACATAATATGTATAATTATCATAATGTCAATTTTCTAAAAGTCGCTATAGATTATGTCTTCAGAAGCATGGTTGGTGATTCAGGTTTATCAAATTTAACTATAATTAATTAATTGAGTAAGGTTCAAATGAGTTATTAACTTTTTGTAAGAATTGGGGAACCAATAGGAATGCACCATACGTCACTAAACCCTCTTTTCCCACGTTTTCAAAAATTAAATATCTCCCAAACGGTAAGTCGACAAAATTACAAAAATTGTACCATAAAAATCAGCGTTTTATTCTCTTCGATGAGAGATGTGACAATGTATACTTTCGACGAACTTTTTTTTTCCGGTTTTCGGTGGGTTTTGAAAACAACTAACACATGTGTCACCATCGAGTAACACATGTGTTACCAACGAGTAACACATGTGTTACTAATTTTGTACAACTAAAAAAAAGCGTCGAAAGTATACCTTGTGAGATGGCAAATCAAATAGAAAAAAAATGCTGATTTTTATGATGTAATTTTTATAATTTTTCGACTTACCGTTTGTGAGATATTTGATTTTAAAAATCGTGGAGGAAAATGGGTTTTATGATGGGGATTGATATATCCACCATCCATTTTGATAAATCCACCACAATCATGCATTAAGAGAATGTACTGTACAACCTGTTAATGCATGATTGTTGTGGATTTATCAAAATGGGTGGTGGATATATCATCACTATTTTATTATACATGATACATTTTATTAGTTCCTACATTCTCATCAAATTTATCATTCTCATTTGAACCTCCATCTATGTAATTAATTAAAAGTTAATATCATGAATATTAATATATAAAAATGCACTTGCGTTTTTTTTTTTTTTTTTTTTTTGAGCAGAAATGCACTTGCGTTACAAAATCGATTTAGTAGGAACCACTTATCTTAATATTTGGATTGATGACGACGCAAGATTTTGGAGAAAGCGTAACATGGACCCAAGATCCATCCGCCCATAGGCCACATCTCTTTACTGTCTTGCGTTGGAGTGTTGGACCATTATCTAATTAACATCCATATCATGATATCATCATAATTTTATAGGGTAGGGTTCAAATGAGAATAGGAATTTGTGTGAGAATGAGGGAACCAATGATATCAAGCCATGTGTACAAAGAGAATGTTCCACATGTATAAAACCCATTTACCTCCAACATCAATTATCTCACAAACGACAAATCGAAAAATTATGAAAATTGCACCATTAAATTCGTCGTTTTCTCCTCTTCGATTTGCCGTCCCTCAAGACATACTTTAGAAAAGTTTTTTTTTTTTTCATTTTTTTGGTGGGTTTCACATTTACTAACACATGTGTTAAAGTGTTGCATTTAGGGTTTAGGGTTTGTGGTTTAGGGGTTAGGGTTTAGGGTTTGAGGTTTGGGGTTTCTCCCCGAAACCCCAAACCTCAAACCCTAAACCCTAACCCCTAAACCACAAACCCTAAACCCTAAACGCTTTACAAAACGCTAAACCCTAAATCTTTCTAAACCCTAAACCTTGAACCCCTTCTAAACCCTAAACCCTTATAAACCCTAAACCATAAACCCTACTAAACCCTAACCTAACCTTAAACCCTAACCTTAACCACAAATTAAATGTACAACTAATTACTAAGTCTGCTCCCAACGCTATGGTTCGGTTGTGGTCGGTTCCCAACCGACGAAGTGACCCGGATGGCACCAAGTTGTCACTTCTTGGTCGGTTTACACCTCTTCGGAAATCCGACGAGGTCGGTTTCTTTTCTTTTTATTTTTTTTTTTGCTTTGTGTGTATAAAATGAAAGGTAAATTGGTAAATGCGGGACCTAAAAATTAAAGTGACGGAGTAGGGATGAGAGTGGTCAGTCAGTTTTGGTCAGTTTTGTGAAAAAGCTGATGTGACGCTGACGTGGCTCGGTCAGTTTTGGTCACTTTGATTTAGGGTTGGGAGTGGCCTAACACATGTGTTACTAATTTGTGAAACCCACCAAAAAATGAGAAAAAAAAAGTTGTCAAAAGTATGCCTTGAGGGACGGTAAATCGAAGAGGAGAAAACGCTGAATTTTATGGTGCAATTTTCATGATTTTTCGACTTACCGTCTGTGAGATATTTAATTTTTAAAAATGTGGAGGAGAGAGAATAAAGTGTGGAGGAGAGAGAATAAAGTGACACATGACAGAAATCTGTTGGTTCCCTCATTCTCACTTAAAATTGGTGTACTCATTTGAACCTTACTCTAATTTTATATTCTTAGCTCATACTTTCATTAAATTCTCATTCTGGCTTATATATTTATATATTTAATCATGAATGTGTTGATGTTTACTTGAGATTACCATATAGTATGATGACAGAAGTTAAAAAAAAAAAAAAAAAACAATAAATAAAGGTAAATAAACACTTAAAGATAGATTTCTGAGGCATGTATCCCATTGAAGAAAACACTTAAAATTAATTTCTTTTATATCAACACTTCAATATTTCAAAGATTGTGAAATATTGTGGAGACGTGTGGTTGTCCACCACCACTACTATCAACATCATAATTTCTAATTTTCATCATCTTTTTATCATTCAATCAATTACGATGCGACTATTATGTCTATACTTGCAACCCCCTCATCCTCATCAATCATTTATATCACTACTACCGTTAAGTTCACTCCTCATAAATGACTAAAATGGATTGGTTGGTTTGTACCACCTCAACGTTACATTAGTTTTTTTTCAAAACTAACTAACAACTGACTGACTACTGTCAACAATGACCCCGTCACTTCAAGTTTTGAGCCTCACATTTACCAATACCTTCGTTTCCATACATTAAACAAAAAACTCACGTGTCGCCACCTTAGTCAGATATCCAACGTTCCAAACCCACTGAACCAACCGACATGTTGGTGCCCTTGGGGTCGGTTGGACCGATGCACGTTGATTGGACCGACATGCGTGAGTCTCGAACCAACGCTACCATTGAGAGGAGTCTTAGTATTAACATCTCTAGTTGAAATGTATATCAGGAGGTCAAACATGTTACTAAACTACCCAACAAATGCACTTTCATCTAAAAAGAATGTAAATTATGCACCAAAAAATTCGATTAGCACACGATTATTACATACAAATCAAAGCTATAAAAAAATTAATTTATACACTTTTTTTTTTTTTTTTGAAAAAAGGGAAATATTATTAAAACGAAAATATCCAGCAAGAATGTAGCCGATACCAACACCAACATACCTACGGACGACCTGCATAAACACACCTATAAAATAAACTATCGCCTCTAATGACTCTACTAATCTTCTAAAATACACAACTAATCTTCTAAATTATTCAAAAGTATAGGTACTAAATTTGACAGATTCATAGAAACATAATTATTGTAGTGTGAAACGATCAATAAACAATGATTCCACTTATTCTAGATTCTCACGGCAAATTAATACGGAGTAAAAAATTGATGAAAAGGCAACAGGCAAAGATTAAGAATGAATGAACGTGAGTGACAGAACATATAACATACGTATATCGGTATATATATGCAAAAAAAAAAAGGTTTTTTTTTAATTATATATTTTTTTAAAGTGAATAACACCAAAAAGAGAAGATTCTGATGATTTTTTTATATGTATTTTGGTTCATTTTTTTTAAACACAATGTAACACTTTTCATTAAAAATTACAAATGCACGTATGTTTCTGATACATCAAAATCAAAATCAAAATCAAAATCCCAAAAATGTTGGTACAATAACCCTTGTTGTACTCTTTTCTGAAATAGAAACATTTTTTACATGACATGTTTTCCAAATATACAAAAATTTCTATCTTAAAGGTTATTGGAGGGAACCTTTAACCCCGGATCCGTAGATCCACGGAGCCCCACCCGCAAGAGGCAACCCGTCCGGCTAAACACCTGGCCCCAGTGACCCCACACACGGAGCATAGGATTTTTTGTACTCCCAGAGGCTTGAACCCGGATGGGACGTGGGGATTTGCGGCGGCGGTACCACTGAGGCAAAGCCCCAAAAAAAAAAAAAAAAAAAAAAAAAAAAATTCTATCTTGATGTATGAATATGAATATTGAATATTAAATATTAAATATTACTCCGTATGACATAGATAAAAAAACCAATAGAAAAATCCGGACCGCCCGGAATGGGCCCGGATCATCCAATAAGAAGAGGACCTTGAAAACAGAGCAATAAAAACAGACAAAACCATATTAACACAAACACCCACAAAACACACACATTCATCAATTACGCAACGCCAGAATCGGTTTAATTACGTATTGGGATCTTCGAATCTGCCAGCATCCAATCCATCCCTTATACAGGGAAGGATTGAATCTTACAGAATCTATCTTATCTTACACATATATATTTGTTTACATTTGTATGCTGGCAGGTTTTCAAGATTCTTTACGCTAAATATATAAAAAGCACACACTTTCTTGATAATTGAGGGTTGATTTTAAATACCCAATTGTTGGTTTATTGAATTTGGGTTGGTAATTTGATGGGTTATGTTGTGGAGTCAAATCAAGGGGGTATTGGTGGTGGTGGTGGTGTTGCAAAATCAGGGTTTAAAAGTTTGGTGAGAAGAAAAAGGGTCGATTCTATTCATTCAAAGTCATCCGATACAGGACATCATCAATTGGCTAAAGAATTATCAATTCTTCATTTAATTGCGATAGGTAAAAACAAAACCAAAACCAAACAGAGGATTCTTTGTCTTTACTTAATTGGATGTTTCTTGATTTGGTTGATTATACTTGATAAGGATGTTATGGGGTTCAATTAGCACTTTCAGTTTTGTTGAAAGATTCAAAATTGATATGAATTTGTATAACAGGATAGAGCTTCAGTAGATGAATACTTGATAGAGAATATAAAGTTGAAAATTTGCAAAAAAAATTATTAATACTGATATTTAAAACATTGACTGAAACATTAAAACTTGTGTGATTTTGGGTTATGAAACTTATCAGGTGTTGGTTCAACGATTGGAGCTGGTGTTTACATACTTGTGGGCACGGTTGCTCGAGAGCATTCTGGTCCTGCTTTGGCCTTTTCTTTTCTAATAGCTGGAATAGCAGCTGCTCTTTCTGCATTTTGTTATGCTGAGCTGGCAAGTCGCTGCCCTTCGGCTGGAAGTGCCTATCATTACTCTTACATATGTGTTGGAGAAGGGTATGTATGTTCTTTACTACTGTTGTTCCTCTTACATTATGAATTTATGATTTATTATTGTAAAATGTTTGGATGTTAATAACTACTATTTGTAATCTTTTAGTCTTGCTTGGATAATCGGCTGGGCTTTGATTTTAGAATATACAATTGGAGGATCTGCAGTCGCTCGTGGCATTTCTCCTAATCTGGTGCATGCATTTTACATCATAAAATCATACGTAGCTCATGATCTTGTTGTTCTGTGACAAATATATAATTCTAGGATGTTAATTTCTCAACTTCCCTTACTTTTTTCAGGCATTGCTTTTTGGAGGCCCGGATAGTCTTCCAGCATTTCTGGCCCGGCATTCTGTGCCTGCGCTTGGTATTGTGGTCGACCCTTGTGCAGCCCTTTTGGTGTTTGTTGTTACCGGGCTATTATGTGTGGGAATCAAGGAGGTAGTCATTTACATCTATATGAAAAATAAAATAAAAATGTGCTACCTATTTTGTGGTGGGAGTTATTGTTAAACTTGTTTGTTGTGTGTTGGCAGAGTACTTTCGTGCAATCAGTTGTCACGATTGCAAACATATGTGCCATGATTTTTGTAATTATAGCTGGTGGATATCTAGGGTTCAAGAGCGGATGGACTGGCTATAAACTTTCTGAGGGGTAATAGGAATTACCTTTGTATCCTTATCACCTTATGTGTTCATCATCGAAATCAATGTTCTCATCTTATCTTTCTCGTGTGATAGATACTTCCCTTTTGGAGCAGATGGGATGCTTGCAGGGGCTTCTACAGTCTTTTTTTCATACATAGGGTTTGATTCAGTTGCCAGTACAGCCGAAGAGGTACATAGACTAATTAAAAGTTTTACTATTGTCAAATATTTAAAGACACTTATATATAAAGATAGATAAAATTTTGAACTTTTCTATGAATAATTTTTTTTCGATTTTCATGTGACATATCTTTGGATAAAAGTGTTGCAGTTTGAATATAAAAGTTTTTTTTAAAAGCTAATGATCTATACAGGTGAAGAATCCGCAAAGAGATTTGCCTTTGGGTATTGGGGCTGCGTTATCTATTTGCTGCATGTTATATATGTTGGTCTCTGCGGTCATCGTTGGTCTAGTACCTTATTATGCGATGGATCCAGACACTCCTATCTCTTCTGCATTTGCAAGCCATGGTATTCAATGGGCCGCGTAAGTAACTTCCCCTTATTTTATTATTTTTCTTGTGTTATTTATAGTTCTGTAGACCAATGTTCTTGTATCACTTCACAGGACTATCATAACTATTGGAGCTGTAACTGCTCTCTGCTCGACGTTGATGGGTTCACTTTTGCCTCAGGTAAGCACATTTTATTTGAGTATGAAATACAAGTATACAATCTAACCGTATAAACACAGTTCTTTTATATAAGAAGTCATTTAACTCACAATATGTGCAATTATGCGATGTTCTCATTGGTATTTGGACTTGGTGAATTTTTTTATATTGAAGCCCCGAATATTGATGGCAATGGCTAGAGACGGTTTGCTCCCATCATTTTTCTCAGAGGTAAATTCGCGCACACAAGTTCCTGTCAAGAGCACAATTCTGACTGGTGTGGTAGCTGCAACGTTGGCATTTGCCATGGATGTTGAGCAGTTGGCAGGGATGGTATGTGACATATTTTTCTTGAGATAATTCTATACATGCTTCTACTATTATTTCCATTATGAGAAGATTAAGTTTTGAAAAACAATGACTACCATTGTATAAGAATGGCTTGATTTTGGTTGTGTTTTATCTTAATTGGGTCAAATGAAGAATAGGGTTATTTACATTGCAGGTTAGTGTTGGTACGCTTCTTGCATTCACAATGGTGGCAATATCGGTGCTGATACTACGATATGTCCCACCAGATGAGGTCCCACTTCCATCTTCACTTCAGGCAGCAATAGATTCAGTTTCATTGCGTTATAGCAATACTGTTAGTAGCGATGAAACCGACGTTGAGATCAGCCAGGATCAAACTGGTGTTTCTGGTAGAAAAGTAGATATATCAGCTGAATATCCTCTAATTGCCAAAGTGGCAGCTCAAGGTAAAGTTTAGCTTCCTTAGCTCTCATATGGCATTATTTTCCGCTAGAAAATTTCAAGTTTCATGGAGTTTTGTTAATTTTGCAGCCATATTTAATGAAAAGAAGAGAAGAATTATTGCAGGGTGGTCTATAATGCTTACTTGTGTTGGAGCATTGATTCTTACATATTCAGCCTCAAATCTTGGTATTCCTAGGTTGGTTTATTTTCTTTTCTTATGCTAACAATCTTAATTGGACAAAAGCTAAGGATGCGTTTAGTTGTAGGAAACATTTGTTCAGTTTTTATCAATTTATCAGTATTATTTTTCTAGAAGATGGGTGTTTTTTATCTTTAGAAAACTAGTGCAATTTTTGAAAACATATCCAAATCTATTCATACCCTAGTTTGGAAACAGAAGAAGTTCAAATATAACTTTGCCAGAAAAAAAAAATCATTGGAAATAGAAAACCTACTTCTCTAATTTTAAAACTACACTTTTGATAATTCACCATTTTATAGTTTTCAACTATTATCCTTTTCGGAGATAAGAAAACTCCTTTTGTCTTCTAAACAGTAAAATAAAAAATTTGAACACATTCTTGAAATTTTCACCGATATAAAAAGCAACTCCATGGAATTTTATCTTCAACTAATTTTCACTAACATAAAAAGCAACTCCATGGAATTTCAACTTCAGCTGTACACACTCTAAGCCTAACAAAAAAGATTCTGATTTGGGTCAAGATTTATAAAATTGTAGACTTATATACTTGGCATAAAATTCCGCATAATCCCCACCTATGATTTGTGAGGTTTATTGACCCCATTTTTGTTGCTTCTATGAACAGTTATTTTCGATTGACACTGTGTGGGATTGGTGGAGTTCTGTTATTGTTTGGTCTAGGTGTGCTTACTACTATAGAGCAGGATGATGCCAGGCACAACTTTGGGCACTCTGGCGGTAATATATCTGTTTCTGCATGTCTTCTTATTGGATTTGACACTCTACTTGAGTTTCTACATATTTATTTTTTAAAAGTTAAAGTTGACTTTCCATAGAAGTAAAACACTAGGAATAGATTCTAAGACAAACTATTTGTTTTGTTCAGGTTTCATATGCCCGTGGGTTCCTCTCCTGCCCATCCTTTCAATTCTAATCAATACATATTTGCTGCTAAATCTTGGGTGAGTATTTTATCTAGTAATTCATGTCTTACAAAGTCAAACATGTGTTATACTCTCCACATTTGACTTTTTAGAAGTCATTCTTATATGATTCCCTTTTTAATGAAAATATTAGGGCGGATACTTGGATGCGAGTATCAGTATGGCTGCTGATAGGAGTATTTGTATATGTAATCTATGGCCGAAGCCATAGCTCACTGCAACATGCAGTATATGTGCCTGCATCTCATGTGGATGAAATCTATCAGAGTAGTGCAGAATCCTTGCCTTCTCAATAAAAGACCGAACTCAGATTGTTTGTCATCCACTCCCATTGGTACCTCGTACTTAAGGTATTTGTAATATATGTGCTCCAGTTGAAGACAAAGAGACACGTTCATTTGATGTAAATATATATACATGTAAATATAGCTATCAAAATATTAGGTTTTTGGGAATTCCTTGTCGGGAATTCCATATTAAAATGTATAAATCCACCTTCTACTATTTCGACGTTGTCTATTAATCTGACAACTGGAGTTTGTTGGGAATTGCAAATTGTAATGTATGATCTCAATTATTATTATTAATACATTGTCTGTGTAATGCTTTTATGGTCACAAAAGACATGTAAGAACATTTTTTCTTCTTTCATTTGTTATGTTTACTAGATAACTGTATTCAAGGTAAATATATCAGATCTATTTGGATCAATTGATAACAGAATGCCACCAATTGACACAAATATTACTAGAAAAGTGGATGTGAAGGGTAATAAAATTATACAAGAATTGCAGAGCCGCAAGGTCACTATTCCTCAATAACCGACATTACTAAAACCATCAGCAATAGAACCCCAAAACCAAATATTTTCAGCTTCTTTGTTTCACCAAAGGTGTACTATTACAAATTTAGACATTTTCTCCATTTGAAGATCAATAATTGTATTTATTATATCCAATATAAGTGACAATAAATTATTCCTTGCATATATGGTTCGTTGATCGTTGCAACAAAGGCATAAGAAAGAATCCTCATTTGAGGGATCGTGTAAATATCAAACTTAATTTCCAACTCAGATAACCCAAAAGGGAAAATTCTTTTGTTTCAAGGGGTTGAACTTTGAGACATAAAAGTTGCAAATATTTGGAACAGACATAGCAGGAGGGTTCTTACAATGGCTCCTAATTTCGTTACAAAGTCTCCTCAACCCCAAAGATGGTTTCAAGTAGAAAGCAATACATACAGAAAACAAAGGGGAGGGAAGGGGTGGAGGTTGGGTGCAAAAGGCTTTCTTAACAAAACAAATGAAGCTCAATAAACAGAAGCCTCAATGATATATCAAGTTCAGACAGCATATCTGTTGGCTTCAACCAAAGGTCGCGATTAGAAAGCCTTTGTAAATGCTCATGAACTTGGCTACAAATGCTGCAAATGACAAATCAGGAGTATCAATATATCAATCAGCTTTGCTTCACTGACTAACACTATAACACTCTTATCATAGTAACATTTGAAAAAGGCAAGACCGCAAGAGTTTTAATTTCTAGATGAAAATTACAACAGTTACTTTTTTGGAAAATTATTGTTAAGAAAAGATTATACGCTTAATTGGTACACATTTCAACCTAATTCATTCATGGCTAGTATCAATCAATCAATTGCTATAAGATACTATAAAATTCTAAAGAGAGAACACAAAAGTACCTTCAATGTGAAAAATGGCTTTCTGTCCAAGACGCATCCTATGTTCCTGAGAGAAGATAATAACAAATCAACACCAAGAAAATTATTTACATAATTTGTCCCACTACAATCATAACTTCCACATATAGTTGAAAAATATCGTCAAACACCAAAAGTACCCTTCTAAAAAGTGTAAACTCTACATACAGTTTAAGGACACCTGTTATTATCAGTTAGTTACTTTATTACAGTTAAAACAATGATTTCCAGAAAAGGAAATATGGGTAAACTCATTCTGTAGAAAAAAAATATTAGTGTTTTCAGTTTGGTACTAGTTTGTTTTGGTCGTCTAACATTTTCAGTTTGTAGGTCTCTCTGACTACATATGAATAGAAAAGAAAATGGGACTCACAAATGGAGAATGGATGAAAACTATACAACCGAATGAAATTTTGTAGTTGCTTGTTTAATAGAGATTCATTGAGTGATTCAACAAATAAACATCATCAAATAAAATAAACGGATAAAGATTCTCTAATAAGACATTAGCATGAACTTACATAATATGCGGCCCAATGACAGACCTCAAGCTTCAATTCAGCATCTAATTTCTTCAGCAGTTCAAAAAGCAGCCTCTGAATCAACAAAAAACGTTCAGCATCGACTACAAATTATTTAAAAATATTTATAAATGTAGTAACTCTGTACGAGACTATTATAACCTTCAATATAACTTCAGGAGGGATACAATTGACAAGTAATTCATACAACTTTCCTCGAACCTGGAACAACCTATATCGACAAATATTCATTTGACAAGAAGTAAAATATTAGGAGGCATATATTGACAGCAAATATAACTCGTAATCATGAAGACACGATATATAAACCTTTTAGGGCTCTGCTCTTTCATAATGTCAGATGCTATCTCACATACATATTCTTCCCAGTCCATTGGCGGAATCACTTGATTACTCGTAAAAGGATACCTATGATGAAATCTGATGTAAATATGGCTTTCAGAAAACAGCAATAGAGATAAAGCAGCATTGATCTTAACTGTTGAACACGACAAGTCTCCAATGATAAAATTGCCCTCCTTAAACTTCGACCTGATTTTTCTGCTATGCGAGCGGCAAATCCAGGAGGAAGTTGTAGGCCTTCCTTCTTGCCAATAAACTCCAGAACCTTAACAATCTGAAAAACAAGTTCAACCAACTTAGGTAATAGCAAACTGCGTTTAATGTATCTAATAAATAATAATAAAACATATTGTTACAGAAAATAATTATTATTATATACAGTATTTAAAATAATATATGATGATAAATATTATAATATACAGAGCTCTATTACTTAGAATAAAACTAGTTATATATACATCAAAAAATTATTATTCTTATACACTCTCTCCATCCAAGTTTATAGTCCAGATTTCCTTTTCTGGTTGTCCCAATTTTATTGTCCACTTCCAATAATGGATGGTTATAGTTAACTAAATTTGCCTTATCACCCCTAATGTTATTTGTATCATAAAAAGGTTGATAAAAAGTAAAAGGTACGGCTGTTGTAGTACAAATAAGTACATTATAATAATTATGCTTACTTAAACTGTCTGTTTTTTTGTCCGCAGACAATAAATTTAAAACGGAGGGAGTAATAAACAAGTCAAGCTCGAGCTTGTAAAATATCTCACAAGCCAAGCTCAAGCTTTACCCATAAATCTCAAAACGAACCAAGCCCGCACGTGGATCAGGTTGCTCACTAATGCAACTATTTTCACTTCCGTGAACCAAATACAGCAGGAAATTTATCTCACAAGAAACTGCAATACTTACCTGGTCCTCTTTTGGTGCATTAATCCTCACATTAAGGCAACGAGAGCGCACTGCTTCAGTAACTTTCGATGAGCTGTTACAGCATAATATCAAACGGCAGGAGGCACTGTATTTCTCCATGGTTCTTCGCAAAGAGTGTTGTGCTTCTCTTGAAAGTTTATCAACCTCATTGAGCACCAGTACTAAAACAACATAAATTAAATCGAAAAGTAACTTGTGAGCATGATTCTAGGCAAGTTTATTTGGACAGTTTACTATTAAAATACCAACAAGTATTGTAAATAACAGGTATTTATAATCATAAGAAAAGCATTGGTGTGACAGATGGATCTAATATCATTAAATTTTTTAACACTAGTTTGCAACAACTTATTAGTTCAATAAGTAAACATTCCTTTTTCTTTTCTTTTGCCATTTATGCCATAAAATGATCGAACTACGAATAAGAAGTCTCCGCAAGCAAACCTTTGAAACCCTTCTTTCCTTTGGTGTCAATTGGTCTGTTCTTAGCCATCTCTTTGATAATTTCTTGAACAATGTACCGATCTTGAAAACCAGCATCGCTAGGATTCAGTTCCACATGGTGGGTACTCGATAGAGTTGTGAGTTCCAGTTCGATAGTCCTACTTCCAGCCTGCAAAATAACCGTACTACCTTTTATAAACCACATCACGTAAACACATATTGCTACAAATGCTTTATAATGGAGGGATTACATTAAAACACTTAAGGTCCAACTTAGTACCTAAAAATAATCAGAATTGCATTATAATTTTGTCAAAGAAAAGCGCTGCTTACATATGTTAACGTGGTTATCAGCAGTTTAAAAACATCTTGAAGCATAGAAAACAGATATGAACCCATTAATCAGTCAAGTTAGCTACCAAAACATTTTAAGTACATATTTTAACACACAATAACACTTCCATATGCTGGTGTAACAAGTTAGCTACTTATAATAATTTAAAAGATATACTTACATCAACTTTCCAGTTTTTGTTCTCCACTTTAGCCTGTTAATTAATCAAATTCAGATATAAAGAATATGAATTTCCATCATCAAGAAAATCTAAAAATAATTTATCACAAATTAAAAACTGAAAAATAAGGGAATTCAGAAAGACCTTTTCAGCACTAGCCCCAAACATCTGTCTAAGAAGTGCCATAATTAGGGTTTTCTTGCCGGAACCAGGTGGCCCGTAGAACAATAAATGTGGGCAATCTTGCTCGGTAACCTAATTACATACATGATAAACAATCCAAAAGATTGTAAATTAAAAACCCTAATATTTGGGGCTTGAATTAAAATATGAGAAAATTAGTAGAGGAGGTACCAATTTCTTGAGATTTTGAGCAACATCTTCGTGCACAATAACCTTGTCTAGGGTTTTGGGTCTGTATTTGTCCACCCAAAGCATCTTTCAGTATCAAGGGCAAAAAGATTTGTGTGTGTGTGAAGAACTGGCGGGAAAGGATCGGAAGAAGCGAACACAGAGGCTGTTCTTGACTTCTTGGAGCCATTTTTATCGGGCCGCACAAGATGGGCCAATATATTTATTCACTTTAACAAATATATGGGCCCAATGTGTATAAGATTTATGTTACCTGTGCCTTGTAATGGGATGAATTAGGTAATAGTTACCGGTATCTAGGATTCTAGCTTAGCGATGCAACTTTTTGGATATTTGACGATAATACAAGTAAAGATGCACATCGAAACCGGGTTTGACAACCCGACCCGATTTGAAACCGATTTGAAACCGGTCAAAACCGGGTTTGACCAAAACCGGTTCGGTTTGGGTTCAAACCGCCGGTTTGAAACCGGTTTGGGGTTATATCCGTTGAAACCGGGTTGGAACCGGTTTTACCCGACCCGATTTGAAAAACCGGTTTTCAAACCGGTTTGAAACCGGTTTTTACTTTTTGAACGTTAATATATCCGTTGGTACTCCATCTAGCCGTTTTTTTTTGCCATTTAATTACGTTTTTGCCATTATGATTCAAGTATATATATATCATATCATTTAGGAACCAAAACACACATTTACACACTCATATTTATATACAAATACTCAAAAACGCATATATATTTTCGTTTCGAAAATGGCAACTCAATCTTCTTCGGCTTCCCATGGTGTTGGTTCTTCAAATGCACCAACGATTGTGAAACAATTGCCCAACAAAAGAAATCCGGAGATTTGGAGTGCTTACGACAAAGTGTTGTTGTCGGATGGTTCGATTAAAGCGCATTGTAAACGTTGTAAGTTGTTCTTCAAACCCGACTCCAACACCACCTTGAAAAATCATACCGAGAAGCATTGTGCGGGACTCAAAGGTAAACCGGAAGCAAGTGGGCAATCTTCGATGGCACGAGATGGTTCTATATTTACATACGATGTGGAACGGTGTCGACAAGCTTTTGCGGGTTATGTAATTCAAGAAGCTTTGCCTTTCAACCACTTCGACAACCCTCGGCTTACTAGGGTGATTCAAACCACTCTTCAACCGTGATATAACAATGTAAGTCGTACTACTCTTAAACGCGATGCCCTTAAATTGTGGAAAGATGCTAAAAAACAACTAAAAATCGGTTTTGAAAATTTAAATACATGTGTATCATTAACAACCGATGTTTGGTCGGCTCCTCATGGTTTGCCCGGTTCGTACCTTTGTGTAACCGCACGTTGGGTTGATCCCGCAACTTGGCAAATGATGAAACGTACCATTGCTTTTGAAGACTTTGAGTATCCTCACACGGGTCAAAACTTATTTTACATGTTACGAAGTGTGATTAAAATGTTTAAATTGGAAGAAAAGGTTTTTTCAATATCTTTTGACAACGCTAGTAATAATACACTTGCCGTTTCAAAATTAATACTAAAATACGCACCACCATTGAAGGGCATTTTTTATCATAGTCGATGTGTTGCACACATCATTAACTTGGTTGTGCAAGCCGGACTAGCGGTTGAAGATGTAGACGAAGTAAAAACGAGGTTTAAAAGTATGTTGCAAGACGTTTTTCAAAAGGGTAAAGCTAGATACAAATCTTATATGAAATTGTGCAAGGATACGAATTCTATTTTTTTAACCCCTAATTGGGACATGCCCGTTAGATGGAATTCGACCTACCATATGTTTGTATGTGGTTTACGCCAACGCGATAGTTTACAGGTTTTTCATGATCATCTTGTTACAAAAGGTCTTGCAACACCATTTCCAATCATATATTGGGAGTATATTAAAAAGATGGTCGAATTGCTCAAACTTTTCAAAACCGCGACCACTTTATTATCGGGTGTTTATTATCCAACTAGTCATTTGGTGCTTAATCAAATTTGGTTAATGACTACAAAATTAAACGACTACGTGTATGAAGGTGTAACATCCTCAAATGTGGCCTAGTTGAAATACGGTATTTCCCTTAATTTAATTGTTATTTAAATTGTATTTTAAATACTTAGTGTATTTTGATAGCTAAATTAATAGGTCAATTGGTCAATTGGCTTATTGTGATAAATGAATTATTATTTGTTTTAAATTTATTTAGTTGACGGTATAATAAAAACTTATTTCTCGTAAATGGTTTTTAGGTTCCAGACAATAGATTTAGGACGGGTATAATTTACACCCAAAATGGGCTGAGTCATAGGTGTAGTCGACACCTGTGTTATCATTTTGACAACACTTCATTTCACCTCCTGACTTTCACTTTGATAGTGAAGAAATTCACATAATCTCTCAAACAAATCTTGCAATCTGATTTCTTAAATTCAAAGCTGTGATTGAGAATACAACTTGTTCTTCATCTTCATTGCATCATCTTCTTCTTGATTATCATCTCCATTGTAAGCATTTTACCTATTTTCATATTCATGCTTGAATTAGTTGAATTAGGGAAAACTAATGTTGAAATAGTGTTAGTTTATGTTTAAATGTGTTTGAGTGATGATTACAAACTGATTTCATATCCATTTCAACGAATCAAATAAGTGTTCATGTATTAAAATGAGTGAATTTGGGTTTTGGTTGAAATTAGGTTGAAATCATGTTGCATGTGTATATTGTGATGTTAGATGATGCTATTAGTTGTTGCTATATGTTTACACATGTTTGTAGAGGTCAATTATAAGTAAAAATCGTGTCTGATAATTATATTGTACGAAATTTGGGTCTTTGGTTCGAGCTGAAACTAGTTGCAGGTCTAAACCATTGTTGAAAAACATTGGAACGCGATCCCGAAAACCTTGCCCGGATCGCGTTGCTATGGGTATTTTGAGCCCAGGATGATTTTGTACGTATGAACGCGATCCGGTCCCTATCATACGGATCGCGTTAGATAGTGTAAAATGGGTCAAACGGATTTTGTTCCTTGGAACGCGATCCAGCTCCTTGCCCCGGATCGCGTTTGCAAGTGTATTTTGGCAACAGAATATTTTGGTGTTAAGGAACGCGATCCAGCACACCCTACCCGGATCGCGTTTGTCAGTTTTACTTTGACGAATTTGACAACTTGTGACTTGTGTGCTTATGTTATTTAACGAGTATTGAAAGTATAGTATGAGCATTATACGACATTAATTATGTGAATGTTATACTATAAATTCTAAACATTAGAGGCTAACTCGGGTTTTGATCGTGTTCTCAGATAACCAGAAGACTCAATAAGATAAGATCTTTGAGTGGAGACTACAGTCGACAAAGGTGAGTGGATCTTGGACTGTCAGTCTAATTTGGTTGTAACAATATGGTTACAACGGGTAAATGTGAATTTACTGTTTTCATTGTTAAGTTAATAGTTTGCCATGATGGTTATATTTAACTTAATTGTTGGTGTCCTTGATTGCCATGATGGTTGTGGACTATATGAATGTCGGGGGTCAACGTGTGTTGGGTTTGAGTACTATTACTGTGGACATCATAAGTGCTTTGTACATGTGTTGTTCACTGAGATTATGTTGTAAGTAGTAATAGTACCAAGCTATCGGTTTAGCCACTGATTTGGCCTTCAGTTGGTTTTAAGTGTTACTTGGGGAACCACCGCGGCATGAGGGTACTCCAAGGACCACCGATCCTTCATGATTAACTGTTGCTATGCTTTGCTGTATTCATTTGTTAAGCTAAGTTAGTGGATAGTTTGAGATTTATTCACTTAGCTTCGTGCTAACCCCTCATTATTTCTTGCAGGTTTACTTTGGTATGTGGGTGGGCAAGAAGTACCATAGGAATGGAATGTTTGACAGGCTCACTCTGTTTTGTTAACTATGTTAATGTTATGACATAGGTTTTGGATTTCTATAACACTAAACTTATCGTGTGTAATGTCTAGGATAATCTAGTTTAAAGACTGTATGTATTTGGATTGCCATTTTGAAATGTAAATATGCAATCCAATGTCTTGTATCTAAACTTGCGCTTCCCTTAAAAAAAAAAAAAAAAAATATCCTTGTATTTTCGAGTAGGGTGTTATAAATTGGTATCAGAGCAACGGTTTGGGTGAATTGAACATGGGTTAATTGTTCAATCCCAAATCTATTTGTGTTAGTCAAACATTCCAGGGAAGGGGATTGAGCTAGTGAATATGATTTGGTTAGTATTGTTAAGTACTAACAATTAACGGGTTATGAGATGTGTTGTGGTACAGGACATGGCAAAAAATAACACTCCGACCAGTACCCCGATCAATGCTTCTGGAGCAAGAGACTCTCCTCCTGAAATTCAGTCTCAAAGTCAAGGTCAGCCTAGTACTACACTCCCTGCAAATGAATTGAGTCGTGATGAGTACACTTTGTATTTAGAGGATGAGTTAAACAAATATAAGGAATTATATGAGCAACAAGCTAGAACATCCAGGCAGATTCCGGTTGTTAGTACGATTACACCTCCGTTGGTGACATCACAGTTTTCTATGCCACCGCCTATTTACCACCAGACATCATCTCCTTTTTCTTCTTCAGGACCTTCGGGATTTCAGTTTCCGGTATTTCCTCCTCCATCTCAGCAAAAACTATGTTCATTTAAGACCTTTAAATCTAGTGGACCTTCAGATTTCTTTGGGAGTACGAACCCTTCTGTGACCATGGATTGGTTAAGGGATGTCGAAAGAAAATTTGAGATTTGCCGATGTGAGGATGAGATCAAGGTAACTTATGCAGTGCAACTTTTAAAGGGTCCGGCAATGGGATGGTGGGATTCTATCACATCTCATTTAACACCTCAGCAAAAAGCTTCCATTACATGGTCTGATTTCCATAACGAGGTTTGTAAGAAATATTGCTCCGAGTATGACATGACTCGCATTAGGCGTGAATTCTTGGATATGCAATTGACTGATAGTATGACTATGGAGGACCTTATCTCCCAGTTTACCGATAAATTGAGATTTGTACATCAATGGGTACCGGATGAAAGGACAAAGATTGACCATTTTGTTGGAATGTTACCCCATAATTATCGGACTACGGTGAGACTTGCAGGTGATCTTAACCAAGCTTTTGATTTGGCTCGTTCTGTAGACGGTGATATTCGAGCTCATGGTTTAGAGATTAAAGATAAGTCCCCAATGAAACCCAAAGGTGAATCTACGTCAGGTCAGGGGAAGAAGAAATGGCAAGGTAATAATAATAACCGTAAACCAAATGTTGTTGGTGGTTCAGTGGATAGATCAAATTGGTGCCAGAATTGCAAGTCTAGGCACACGGGACATTGTACACCTCAGACTGCTAGGTGTATTAAGTGTGGTCAGTTCGGTCATGACATTAAGGATTGTCCTTTTCCTAAGCCAGTGTGTTGGAATTGTCGCAAGGAAGGACATCGTTCGAGTGCGTGTCCAGAGGAAAGGAAACAAAAATCGGGAACGGTCGGAGGGTCATCATCATCTGCTGGCCAGAAAAGAAAGAATCCTCCAGTTCCAACGGGTCGGGCTTTTCGAATGACCGTGGATGAAGCTATGGTAGCCGAGGACGTCATAACTGGTACTTTTCTTATTAATTCTGTACCGGCATGCGCCTTATTTGATTCGGGGGCAAATTGTTCCTTTATGTCCTTGCTGTTCTGTGATAGACTTAAATTGACACCTACATGTATTCCAAAACCTATTGAGGTCGAGGTAGCGGATGGAAAGTTAGTTTCGGTTACCACATCGGTTACTGGAGCTAGTATTTCGATTGAGGGTCATAGTTTCCCTACTTCTTTTCTGTTGATGCCTATTCATGGGTTTGATGTTGTGTTAGGCATGGATTGGTTGAGTCGTAATAAAGCTCATATAGATTGTCATAAGAAGCTGATAAAAATCCCAATCTCAGATGAGTCATATGTCGTGGCTCGGGGGGAAAGGGAGAGGGGTAGTATACCTTTGATCTCTATGATGAAAGCTAGAAAATCTCTAGCTAAAGGGTGTGATTCTTATTTAGCCTATGTTGTTGATGCTAAGCTAGAAAAGAAAGCCATTAGTAATGTCCGAGTTGTTTCTGAGTATTCGGATGTTTTCCCTGATGAATTGCCTGGTTTACCTCCGGTTAGAGAAGTAGAATATAAAATTGAGTTAATTCCTGGTTCTACTCCGGTAGCTAAGGCACCTTATAGATTAGCTCCCTCCGAAATCCGTGAAATGATGAATCAAATTCAGGAATTATTAGATAAGGGTTTTGTTAGACCCAGTTCTTCTCCTTGGGGTGCTCCTGTGTTATTCGTTAAAAAGAAAGATGGCACTTTCCGTATGTGTATTGATTATAGAGAATTGAATAAGAGGACCGTGAAGAATAAGTATCCTTTGCCCCGAATAGATGAGTTGTTTGATCAATTGCAAGGATCTTCATTTTTCTCTAAGATAGATTTGAGATCGGGTTATCACCAAGTCCGGGTTTGTGGGGAGGATATCCCTAAAACAGCTTTTCGCACTCGCTATGGTCATTATGAATTCCTTGTTATGCCTTTTGGGTTGACTAACGCTCCAGCAATTTTCATGGATTTGATGAACAGGGTTTGTAGACCTTTTCTCGATAAATTTGTCATTGTATTCATTGATGATATTTTAGTCTATTCTAAATCTGAATCTGATCACGAAGTACATTTGCGTTTAGTTCTTGACACCTTGAGAAAGGAGAAATTGTATGCTAAGTTTTCAAAATGTGAATTTTGGCTTCGTGAAGTTCAGTTTTTGGGGCATATCATTTGTGAAAATGGGGTTAAAGTGGATCCATCTAAAATTGAGGCTGTCATGAATTGGCAATCGCCTAAATCTCCGTCAGAGATCAAGAGTTTTCTGGGTTTGGCAGGCTATTACAGAAAATTTATTAAAGATTTCTCCAAGATTGCAGGTTCTTTAACTAAATTAACTCGTAAGGATGTGAAATTTCTGTGGGGTGATCAACAGGAATCGGCTTTTCAGACTTTGAAACAATTGTTGTGTCAGGCCCCGGTTTTAGCTTTACCTGACGGATCCGAGGATTTTATTGTATATTGTGATGCTTCACATGCGGGTTTAGGTTGTGTTTTGATGCAACGAGACCGTGTTATTGCCTATGCTTCACGCCAGTTGAAACCTCATGAGATTAACTATCCTACCCATGACCTGGAACTTGCAGCTGTGGTTTTTGCCTTAAAGATTTGGAGACATTACCTGTATGGAACCAAATGCGTTATTTGTACGGACCACAAGAGCCTTCAGTATATGTTTACTCAAAAAGAACTTAACATGAGGCAAAGGCGATGGTTAGAATTGATTAAGGATTATGATTGCGAGATTCGATATCATCCGGGTAAGGCAAATGTGGTGGCGGATGCACTTAGCCGAAAGGGTAAATCTGAAAGGGTTTATTTAATGCGTTTGGAAATCTCTTCAGACTTGATCGATAAATTGAAATTGGCTCAGATGGAGGCTCTATTGGATCATAATTTGAAATCTGAAATCATGCTTAAAAGGAAGGATCTACTGGTAGAAGATTCTCGAGGATTAAAGACATTTCAGTCTCGTGTTTGGGTCCCATCGTTTGGTGGACTTCGAGATGTGATATTGATGGAGGCTCATAAATCCAGATTATCGATTCATCCCGGAAGCACTAAAATGTATCATGACTTAAAACCATTGTATTGGTGGCCTACTTTGAAGTTGGATGTCGCTCGAATTGTTGAATCTTGCCATATTTGCTCTCAAGTAAAGACCGAGCATCAAAAACCTTATGGAGCTTTGAAGCAACTAGAGATTCCCGAGTGGAAATGGGAACATATTACCATGGATTTTGTGACCAAATTACCTCGAACTGTTAAGGGTAATGATATGATATGGGAAATTGTCGATAGGTTGACCAAGAGTGCTCACTTTCTTGCTACTTGTGAGACGGCATCATTAAGTAAATTGGCGCAATTGTACATTAATGAAGTGGTTATTAGACATGGGATTCCGTTGTCGATTGTTTCGGACAGAGATTCTCGATTTGTGTCGGGTTTTTGGCAGAATTTACAACGTGAATTGGGTTCTAGGGTCAACTTGAGTACGGCTTATCATCCTCAGACGGATGGTCAGTCGGAGCGCACCATTCAAACCTTGGAGGACATGTTGCGGGCGTGTGTATTAGAATTTGGTGGGTCGTGGGATTCCCATTTACCATTAGTTGAGTTTGCCTATAATAATTCTTTCCATTCTAGTATAGGCATGCCACCCTATGAAATGTTGTATGGTCGTAGGTGTAGAACACCCACTTGTTGGTTAGAGGCGGGTGAAAAGCAGTTTGCGGGTCCTGACATAGTCCAAATTACAGCCGATAAGGTAGCTATTGCCCGAGATAGATTGAAAGCTGCCCGTGATAGACAGAAACTGTATGCTGACCCACGTTATCGACCAGTTTCGTTTGTAGAAGGTGAGTTGGTTTACTTGAAGGTTTCACCTTGGAAGGGTGTTATCAGGTTTGGAAAACGTGGTAAACTAGCTCCTAGATACATTGGACCGTTTAAAATTCGACATGTTGTCAATGATCAAACGGTGTCATTAGATCTTCCTCCTGAATTGTCGGGTATTCATGATACTTTTAATGTGTGTTATCTAAGAAAATGCAATGTGGAGGACCAATCCCAAGTTCTTCCATTGCAAGACTTGAGTGTGGACTTAAACCAAAGACTTGTAGAAGAGCCCGTAGAACTTGTTGACCGTAAGGTGACTAAACTTCGAAAGAAGGAGATCCCTATGGTATTGATTAAGTGGAACCATAGTTTGGGTCCGAATCTTACTTGGGAGACCGAGTCTAGCATAAGGACGCGCTATCCCAATCTTTTTGAGCGTGGCGAGATTTCGGGGACGAAATCTTCTTAAGGAGGGAAGATTTGTAACATCCTCAAATGTGGCCTAGTTGAAATACGGTATTTCCCTTAATTTAATTGTTATTTAAATTGTATTTTAAATACTTAGTGTATTTTGATAGCTAAATTAATAGGTCAATTGGTCAATTGGCTTATTGTGATAAATGAATTATTATTTGTTTTAAATTTATTTAGTTGACGGTATAATAAAAACTTATTTCTCGTAAATGGTTTTTAGGTTCCAGACAATAGATTTAGGACGGGTATAATTTACACCCAAAATGGGCTGAGTCATAGGTGTAGTCGACACCTGTGTTATCATTTTGACAACACTTCATTTCACCTCCTGACTTTCACTTTGATAGTGAAGAAATTCACATAATCTCTCAAACAAATCTTGCAATCTGATTTCTTAAATTCAAAGCTGTGATTGAGAATACAACTTGTTCTTCATCTTCATTGCATCATCTTCTTCTTGATTATCATCTCCATTGTAAGCATTTTACCTATTTTCATATTCATGCTTGAATTAGTTGAATTAGGGAAAACTAATGTTGAAATAGTGTTAGTTTATGTTTAAATGTGTTTGAGTGATGATTACAAACTGATTTCATATCCATTTCAACGAATCAAATAAGTGTTCATGTATTAAAATGAGTGAATTTGGGTTTTGGTTGAAATTAGGTTGAAATCATGTTGCATGTGTATATTGTGATGTTAGATGATGCTATTAGTTGTTGCTATATGTTTACACATGTTTGTAGAGGTCAATTATAAGTAAAAATCGTGTCTGATAATTATATTGTACGAAATTTGGGTCTTTGGTTCGAGCTGAAACTAGTTGCAGGTCTAAACCATTGTTGAAAAACATTGGAACGCGATCCCGAAAACCTTGCCCGGATCGCGTTGCTATGGGTATTTTGAGCCCAGGATGATTTTGTACGTATGAACGCGATCCGGTCCCTATCATACGGATCGCGTTAGATAGTGTAAAATGGGTCAAACGGATTTTGTTCCTTGGAACGCGATCCAGCTCCTTGCCCCGGATCGCGTTTGCAAGTGTATTTTGGCAACAGAATATTTTGGTGTTAAGGAACGCGATCCAGCACACCCTACCCGGATCGCGTTTGTCAGTTTTACTTTGACGAATTTGACAACTTGTGACTTGTGTGCTTATGTTATTTAACGAGTATTGAAAGTATAGTATGAGCATTATACGACATTAATTATGTGAATGTTATACTATAAATTCTAAACATTAGAGGCTAACTCGGGTTTTGATCGTGTTCTCAGATAACCAGAAGACTCAATAAGATAAGATCTTTGAGTGGAGACTACAGTCGACAAAGGTGAGTGGATCTTGGACTGTCAGTCTAATTTGGTTGTAACAATATGGTTACAACGGGTAAATGTGAATTTACTGTTTTCATTGTTAAGTTAATAGTTTGCCATGATGGTTATATTTAACTTAATTGTTGGTGTCCTTGATTGCCATGATGGTTGTGGACTATATGAATGTCGGGGGTCAACGTGTGTTGGGTTTGAGTACTATTACTGTGGACATCATAAGTGCTTTGTACATGTGTTGTTCACTGAGATTATGTTGTAAGTAGTAATAGTACCAAGCTATCGGTTTAGCCACTGATTTGGCCTTCAGTTGGTTTTAAGTGTTACTTGGGGAACCACCGCGGCATGAGGGTACTCCAAGGACCACCGATCCTTCATGATTAACTGTTGCTATGCTTTGCTGTATTCATTTGTTAAGCTAAGTTAGTGGATAGTTTGAGATTTATTCACTTAGCTTCGTGCTAACCCCTCATTATTTCTTGCAGGTTTACTTTGGTATGTGGGTGGGCAAGAAGTACCATAGGAATGGAATGTTTGACAGGCTCACTCTGTTTTGTTAACTATGTTAATGTTATGACATAGGTTTTGGATTTCTATAACACTAAACTTATCGTGTGTAATGTCTAGGATAATCTAGTTTAAAGACTGTATGTATTTGGATTGCCATTTTGAAATGTAAATATGCAATCCAATGTCTTGTATCTAAACTTGCGCTTCCCTTAAAAAAAAAAAAAAAAAAATATCCTTGTATTTTCGAGTAGGGTGTTATAAATTGGTATCAGAGCAACGGTTTGGGTGAATTGAACATGGGTTAATTGTTCAATCCCAAATCTATTTGTGTTAGTCAAACATTCCAGGGAAGGGGATTGAGCTAGTGAATATGATTTGGTTAGTATTGTTAAGTACTAACAATTAACGGGTTATGAGATGTGTTGTGGTACAGGACATGGCAAAAAATAACACTCCGACCAGTACCCCGATCAATGCTTCTGGAGCAAGAGACTCTCCTCCTGAAATTCAGTCTCAAAGTCAAGGTCAGCCTAGTACTACACTCCCTGCAAATGAATTGAGTCGTGATGAGTACACTTTGTATTTAGAGGATGAGTTAAACAAATATAAGGAATTATATGAGCAACAAGCTAGAACATCCAGGCAGATTCCGGTTGTTAGTACGATTACACCTCCGTTGGTGACATCACAGTTTTCTATGCCACCGCCTATTTACCACCAGACATCAGCTCCTTTTTCTTCTTCAGGACCTTCGGGATTTCAGTTTCCGGTATTTCCTCCTCCATCTCAGCAAAAACTATGTTCATTTAAGACCTTTAAATCTAGTGGACCTTCAGATTTCTTTGGGAGTACGAACCCTTCTGTGACCATGGATTGGTTAAGGGATGTCGAAAGAAAATTTGAGGTTTGCCGATGTGAGGATGAGATCAAGGTAACTTATGCAGTGCAACTTTTAAAGGGTCCGGCAATGGGATGGTGGGATTCTATCACATCTCATTTAACACCTCAGCAAAAAGCTTCCATTACATGGTCTGATTTCCATAACGAGGTTTGTAAGAAATATTGCTCCGAGTATGACATGACTCGCATTAGGCGTGAATTCTTGGATATGCAATTGACTGATAGTATGACTATGGAGGACCTTATCTCCCAGTTTACCGATAAATTGAGATTTGTACATCAATGGGTACCGGATGAAAGGACAAAGATTGACCATTTTGTTGGAATGTTACCCCATAATTATCGGACTACGGTGAGACTTGCAGGTGATCTTAACCAAGCTTTTGATTTGGCTCGTTCTGTAGACGGTGATATTCGAGCTCATGGTTTAGAGATTAAAGATAAGTCCCCAATGAAACCCAAAGGTGAATCTACGTCAGGTCAGGGGAAGAAGAAATGGCAAGGTAATAATAATAACCGTAAACCAAATGTTGTTGGTGGTTCAGTGGATAGATCAAATTGGTGCCAGAATTGCAAGTCTAGGCACACGGGACATTGTACACCTCAGACTGCTAGGTGTATTAAGTGTGGTCAGTTCGGTCATGACATTAAGGATTGTCCTTTTCCTAAGCCAGTGTGTTGGAATTGTCGCAAGGAAGGACATCGTTCGAGTGCGTGTCCAGAGGAAAGGAAACAAAAATCGGGAACGGTCGGAGGGTCATCATCATCTGCTGGCCAGAAAAGAAAGAATCCTCCAGTTCCAACGGGTCGGGCTTTTCGAATGACCGTGGATGAAGCTATGGTAGCCGAGGACGTCATAACTGGTACTTTTCTTATTAATTCTGTACCGGCATGCGCCTTATTTGATTCGGGGGCAAATTGTTCCTTTATGTCCTTGCTGTTCTGTGATAGACTTAAATTGACACCTACATGTATTCCAAAACCTATTGAGGTCGAGGTAGCGGATGGAAAGTTAGTTTCGGTTACCACATCGGTTACTGGAGCTAGTATTTCGATTGAGGGTCATAGTTTCCCTACTTCTTTTCTGTTGATGCCTATTCATGGGTTTGATGTTGTGTTAGGCATGGATTGGTTGAGTCGTAATAAAGCTCATATAGATTGTCATAAGAAGCTGATAAAAATCCCAATCTCAGATGAGTCATATGTCGTGGCTCGGGGGGAAAGGGAGAGGGGTAGTATACCTTTGATCTCTATGATGAAAGCTAGAAAATCTCTAGCTAAAGGGTGTGATTCTTATTTAGCCTATGTTGTTGATGCTAAGCTAGAAAAGAAAGCCATTAGTAATGTCCGAGTTGTTTCTGAGTATTCGGATGTTTTCCCTGATGAATTGCCTGGTTTACCTCCGGTTAGAGAAGTAGAATATAAAATTGAGTTAATTCCTGGTTCTACTCCGGTAGCTAAGGCACCTTATAGATTAGCTCCCTCCGAAATCCGTGAAATGATGAATCAAATTCAGGAATTATTAGATAAGGGTTTTGTTAGACCCAGTTCTTCTCCTTGGGGTGCTCCTGTGTTATTCGTTAAAAAGAAAGATGGCACTTTCCGTATGTGTATTGATTATAGAGAATTGAATAAGAGGACCGTGAAGAATAAGTATCCTTTGCCCCGAATAGATGAGTTGTTTGATCAATTGCAAGGATCTTCATTTTTCTCTAAGATAGACTTGAGATCGGGTTATCACCAAGTCCGGGTTTGTGGGGAGGATATCCCTAAAACAGCTTTTCGCACTCGCTATGGTCATTATGAATTCCTTGTTATGCCTTTTGGGTTGACTAACGCTCCAGCAATTTTCATGGATTTGATGAACAGGGTTTGTAGACCTTTTCTCGATAAATTTGTCATTGTATTCATTGATGATATTTTAGTCTATTCTAAATCTGAATCTGATCACGAAGTACATTTGCGTTTAGTTCTTGACACCTTGAGAAAGGAGAAATTGTATGCTAAGTTTTCAAAATGTGAATTTTGGCTTCGTGAAGTTCAGTTTTTGGGGCATATCATTTGTGAAAATGGGGTTAAAGTGGATCCATCTAAAATTGAGGCTGTCATGAATTGGCAATCGCCTAAATCTCCGTCAGAGATCAAGAGTTTTCTGGGTTTGGCAGGCTATTACAGAAAATTTATTAAAGATTTCTCCAAGATTGCAGGTTCTTTAACTAAATTAACTCGTAAGGATGTGAAATTTCTGTGGGGTGATCAACAGGAATCGGCTTTTCAGACTTTGAAACAATTGTTGTGTCAGGCCCCGGTTTTAGCTTTACCTGACGGATCCGAGGATTTTATTGTATATTGTGATGCTTCACATGCGGGTTTAGGTTGTGTTTTGATGCAACGAGACCGTGTTATTGCCTATGCTTCACGCCAGTTGAAACCTCATGAGATTAACTATCCTACCCATGACCTGGAACTTGCAGCTGTGGTTTTTGCCTTAAAGATTTGGAGACATTACCTGTATGGAACCAAATGCGTTATTTGTACGGACCACAAGAGCCTTCAGTATATGTTTACTCAAAAAGAACTTAACATGAGGCAAAGGCGATGGTTAGAATTGATTAAGGATTATGATTGCGAGATTCGATATCATCCGGGTAAGGCAAATGTGGTGGCGGATGCACTTAGCCGAAAGGGTAAATCTGAAAGGGTTTATTTAATGCGTTTGGAAATCTCTTCAGACTTGATCGATAAATTGAAATTGGCTCAGATGGAGGCTCTATTGGATCATAATTTGAAATCTGAAATCATGCTTAAAAGGAAGGATCTACTGGTAGAAGATTCTCGAGGATTAAAGACATTTCAGTCTCGTGTTTGGGTCCCATCGTTTGGTGGACTTCGAGATGTGATATTGATGGAGGCTCATAAATCCAGATTATCGATTCATCCCGGAAGCACTAAAATGTATCATGACTTAAAACCATTGTATTTGTGGCCTACTTTGAAGTTGGATGTCGCTCGAATTGTTGAATCTTGCCATATTTGCTCTCAAGTAAAGACCGAGCATCAAAAACCTTATGGAGCTTTGAAGCAACTAGAGATTCCCGAGTGGAAATGGGAACATATTACCATGGATTTTGTGACCAAATTACCTCGAACTGTTAAGGGTAATGATATGATATGGGTAATTGTCGATAGGTTGACCAAGAGTGCTCACTTTCTTGCTACTTGTGAGACGGCATCATTAAGTAAATTGGCGCAATTGTACATTAATGAAGTGGTTATTAGACATGGGATTCCGTTGTCGATTGTTTCGGACAGAGATTCTCGATTTGTGTCGGGTTTTTGGCAGAATTTACAACGTGAATTGGGTTCTAGGGTCAACTTGAGTACGGCTTATCATCCTCAGACGGATGGTCAGTCGGAGCGCACCATTCAAACCTTGGAGGACATGTTGCGGGCGTGTGTATTAGAATTTGGTGGGTCGTGGGATTCCCATTTACCATTAGTTGAGTTTGCCTATAATAATTCTTTCCATTCTAGTATAGGCATGCCACCCTATGAAATGTTGTATGGTCGTAGGTGTAGAACACCCACTTGTTGGTTAGAGGCGGGTGAAAAGCAGTTTGCGGGTCCTGACATAGTCCAAATTACAGCCGATAAGGTAGCTATTGCCCGAGATAGATTGAAAGCTGCCCGTGATAGACAGAAACTGTATGCTGACCCACGTTATCGACCAGTTTCGTTTGTAGAAGGTGAGTTGGTTTACTTGAAGGTTTCACCTTGGAAGGGTGTTATCAGGTTTGGAAAACGTGGTAAACTAGCTCCTAGATACATTGGACCGTTTAAAATTCGACATGTTGTCAATGATCAAACGGTGTCATTAGATCTTCCTCCTGAATTGTCGGGTATTCATGATACTTTTAATGTGTGTTATCTAAGAAAATGCAATGTGGAGGACCAATCCCAAGTTCTTCCATTGCAAGACTTGAGTGTGGACTTAAACCAAAGACTTGTAGAAGAGCCCGTAGAACTTGTTGACCGTAAGGTGACTAAACTTCGAAAGAAGGAGATCCCTATGGTATTGATTAAGTGGAACCATAGTTTGGGTCCGAATCTTACTTGGGAGACCGAGTCTAGCATAAGGACGCGCTATCCCAATCTTTTTGAGCGTGGCGAGATTTCGGGGACGAAATCTTCTTAAGGAGGGAAGATTTGTAACATCCTCAAATGTGGCCTAGTTGAAATACGGTATTTCCCTTAATTTAATTGTTATTTAAATTGTATTTTAAATACTTAGTGTATTTTGATAGCTAAATTAATAGGTCAATTGGTCAATTGGCTTATTGTGATAAATGAATTATTATTTGTTTTAAATTTATTTAGTTGACGGTATAATAAAAACTTATTTCTCGTAAATGGTTTTTAGGTTCCAGACAATAGATTTAGGACGGGTATAATTTACACCCAAAATGGGCTGAGTCATAGGTGTAGTCGACACCTGTGTTATCATTTTGACAACACTTCATTTCACCTCCTGACTTTCACTTTGATAGTGAAGAAATTCACATAATCTCTCAAACAAATCTTGCAATCTGATTTCTTAAATTCAAAGCTGTGATTGAGAATACAACTTGTTCTTCATCTTCATTGCATCATCTTCTTCTTGATTATCATCTCCATTGTAAGCATTTTACCTATTTTCATATTCATGCTTGAATTAGTTGAATTAGGGAAAACTAATGTTGAAATAGTGTTAGTTTATGTTTAAATGTGTTTGAGTGATGATTACAAACTGATTTCATATCCATTTCAACGAATCAAATAAGTGTTCATGTATTAAAATGAGTGAATTTGGGTTTTGGTTGAAATTAGGTTGAAATCATGTTGCATGTGTATATTGTGATGTTAGATGATGCTATTAGTTGTTGCTATATGTTTACACATGTTTGTAGAGGTCAATTATAAGTAAAAATCGTGTCTGATAATTATATTGTACGAAATTTGGGTCTTTGGTTCGAGCTGAAACTAGTTGCAGGTCTAAACCATTGTTGAAAAACATTGGAACGCGATCCCGAAAACCTTGCCCGGATCGCGTTGCTATGGGTATTTTGAGCCCAGGATGATTTTGTACGTATGAACGCGATCCGGTCCCTATCATACGGATCGCGTTAGATAGTGTAAAATGGGTCAAACGGATTTTGTTCCTTGGAACGCGATCCAGCTCCTTGCCCCGGATCGCGTTTGCAAGTGTATTTTGGCAACAGAATATTTTGGTGTTAAGGAACGCGATCCAGCACACCCTACCCGGATCGCGTTTGTCAGTTTTACTTTGACGAATTTGACAACTTGTGACTTGTGTGCTTATGTTATTTAACGAGTATTGAAAGTATAGTATGAGCATTATACGACATTAATTATGTGAATGTTATACTATAAATTCTAAACATTAGAGGCTAACTCGGGTTTTGATCGTGTTCTCAGATAACCAGAAGACTCAATAAGATAAGATCTTTGAGTGGAGACTACAGTCGACAAAGGTAAGTGGATCTTGGACTGTCAGTCTAATTTGGTTGTAACAATATGGTTACAACGGGTAAATGTGAATTTACTGTTTTCATTGTTAAGTTAATAGTTTGCCATGATGGTTATATTTAACTTAATTGTTGGTGTCCTTGATTGCCATGATGGTTGTGGACTATATGAATGTCGGGGGTCAACGTGTGTTGGGTTTGAGTACTATTACTGTGGACATCATAAGTGCTTTGTACATGTGTTGTTCACTGAGATTATGTTGTAAGTAGTAATAGTACCAAGCTATCGGTTTAGCCACTGATTTGGCCTTCAGTTGGTTTTAAGTGTTACTTGGGGAACCACCGCGGCATGAGGGTACTCCAAGGACCACCGATCCTTCATGATTAACTGTTGCTATGCTTTGCTGTATTCATTTGTTAAGCTAAGTTAGTGGATAGTTTGAGATTTATTCACTTAGCTTCGTGCTAACCCCTCATTATTTCTTGCAGGTTTACTTTGGTATGTGGGTGGGCAAGAAGTACCATAGGAATGGAATGTTTGACAGGCTCACTCTGTTTTGTTAACTATGTTAATGTTATGACATAGGTTTTGGATTTCTATAACACTAAACTTATCGTGTGTAATGTCTAGGATAATCTAGTTTAAAGACTGTATGTATTTGGATTGCCATTTTGAAATGTAAATATGCAATCCAATGTCTTGTATCTAAACTTGCGCTTCCCTTAAAAAAAAAAAAAAAAAATATCCTTGTATTTTCGAGTAGGGTGTTATAGAAGGTCCTATATTTGAAGAAATGGTGGCTCCCATGAAAGAAAAACTAAAAAAATATTTTCAAGAAATGCCACCGGTAATTACTTGTTCCGCCGCAATGAACCCTTGTTTAAACGTTACCGGGGTGGAAATGTTTATCGATAACATTTGTCATAATTTGGATTTGAATGAGGCCGACCCATTGTTTTCACATAATGCAAAAAAGGATTTTAACAAATGTTTGGGAGATTTATTTGGCGTATATTTTCAAAAATATAGTTCAACCACACATGTGTCCGGTAGTACGGCTAACCCAATGTTTTCTTCATCTTCTTCTAGCAATCCAATGCTAAATTTTTATAATAGTTTAAGACAAGAAAACAATAAACGGACAAGGGGTGATGGTAACCAAAATACCACTAACGAATATGGGAGATATACGACTACGGATTTTTTGGCCACTATTCTACCCAATGAGTTCGAACAATTTGATATTTTGGCTTGGTGGAAAGAGAGGGAATCTCAATTTCCCGTTCTAGCCATCATGGCCCGAGATTTACTAACCGTCCAACCTTCTACGGTAGCTTCGGAATCCGCTTTTTCTCTTAGTGGCAGGGTATTATCTATACGAAGAACAAGACTCACACCGGCCTCCTTAGAGATGTGCATTTGCTTGAAGGATCACTTGGACGCCGCGGAACGCATACAAAATGTATCAAGTCTTGAAGGTGAAATGGAATACGAAGAAGACATACACAATATCGAGGTGGAAGAAGGTGTAACAATATCACTTTCCGACGAAGAAATTGCTCTTGATCAAGCTTCGCGCGAGGCTACCTCCGAAGAAGATTTCGACTTTTGAAGATTAATACAAGTTGAAGATTACTACTCGATTACATTTTCGGGTGATGGCCATGCCGAAGCTCGAAATGTATTCGTTGGTATATTTTATATTTTTAGTTGTAATTGTATTATGAAGACTTAGAAGACTTTTGTTTAAGTTATTGTTCAATTACGTTTGTATTACTAATGTTCTACCAATTCAATAAAAAAATTTTGCTCCAAACATTGTTTATCCTTAAAAAGCCTAACGCTAAAACGTGTTTGATAAATGCAAGGAAGTTTTTACTAAACACACGGAAATGTACAACTCTTTATGCATATAGTATCACTTTTTATGCACATGTTTCCTTGCATTTAGTAAAACATTCCTTGAAAGTATCAACTCACTTTGAATTATATAGAATTTTCGGATTCAATAATATTTTTAAGGAGATTTAGAAGCCTTTTGGTTATGTTATTGATCAATTATGTTTCCATTACTAATGTTCTACAAAGTTAATGAAAAAAATTTGGCCCAAACGTTGCTTTTCATTAAAACGCTTAACGCCCTAACGTTTATGAATTATATAGAATTTTCGGATTCAATAATATTTTTAAGGAGATTTAGAAGCCTTTTGGTTATGTTATTGATCAATTATGTTTCCATTACTAATGTTCTACAAAGTTAATGAAAAAAATTTGGCCCAAACGTTGCTTTTCCTTAAAACGCTTAACGCCCTAACGTTTATGAATTATATAGAATTTTCGGATTCAATAATATTTTTAAGGAGATTTAGAAGCCTTTTGGTTATGTTATTGATCAATTATGTTTCCATTACTAATGTTATACAAAGTTAATGAAAAAAATTTGGCCCAAACGTTGCTTTTCATTAAAACGCTTAACGCCCTAACGTTTATGAATTATATAGAATTTTCGGATTCAATAATATTTTTAAGGAGATTTAGAAGCCTTTTGGTTATGTTATTGATCAATTATGTTTCCATTACTAATGTTCTACAAAGTTAATGAAAAAAATTTGGCCCAAACGTTGCTTTTCCTTAAAACGCTTAACGCCCTAACGTTTATGAATTATATAGAATTTTCGGATTCAATAATATTTTTAAGGAGATTTAGAAGCCTTTTGGTTATGTTATTGATCAATTATGTTTTCATTACTAATGTTCTACAAAGTTAATGAAAAAAATTTGGCCCAAACGTTGCTTTTCCTTAAAACGAAGACGTGCGAGCGAAAATACGATTTTTATAAAAAAAAAACTGTTTGAAACCGGTTTTGAACCCGAACCGGTTTGGACCCTACCCAAACCGGTTTGGGTCGGGTTGGGGTTTTGGGGTGCCCAAATCGGGTTGAACCCGAACCGGTTTTGGGCCAAACCGGTTTTGACCAAGTTTGACCAAAACCGATTTCGGGTCGGGTCGGGTATTCCAAAAACCGGGTTTTGCGCATCTCTAAATACAAGTATCGTTCGGTTTATAATATTTACGGGTAATATCTATCATTTGTCTTTTATTAATTCTTCATTATGTTCTTGTTTGATGTTTGTAATTTACTAATATTATAAATGTTTATTGTCATAACTTACGGGTAGTTGATTGTATGTTTGTCATGATTTAGATAGTTATAATAACGGGATGATATTAAATATTGCGAAGTAATATGACGGCCCCTATTTATTCGACCTTTTAGTATAGCGTCGGAAACACAAATATGTGAAGTACGAACACGTAGAAGCTGAGGAGCGACCGAAAGTAGTAATGTTACGGACCAATATTATAAATGTGTTAAATGAATTTGCATATATAGTTTAATTGAAATATTATGAACGAATGATGACATACTTGGCCATTATACCTATACCGGGTTTTTTTCCTGACCTATAATTTTGTCGATCAATAGTTTTTTTTTTTTTAATCAAGTTTTATAATCTAATTTTGCTAACGATAATTCTAAGGAATAAGGTTAAGAAATTAAGAGCCATGAGAATCGTCAACTATTTAATTGGTAAGTAGTGAACATTAACGGTATAAAATTAGTTCTATAACCATTATTTTTCCAACTACTTATGAACTATTCATCACAAATCAAAGACTATGCTTAGCAAAATCATTGTAATTATACTCATAGGTATAATATGTGTCATGTGTATAACCCGAGTGGACTCAAAAAAGGTTGATACACGCAATTACAGCAGGGTTAAATCTTAAGTAATTGGTTCAATTTTAGATTGTCATTGAATATTTTGTTAGACTTTAATCCTTTTACTGTTGCGTTTATACGGGTAATGGGTGTAGTGGACGTAAAAAAAGCTATGACACCATTTCATGAAAAAAGCTTTTGAAAAGAAAACCCTTTTGTTGTGAATGCTTGAGTAGATTAATGTAAAGCGTAAACTACTAGTAATTCAATAATATTACATATGTATTTTAATATTCAAACAAATTAAAAACCACTGGTGAACGTATGTATGAAGAGTTATTATTGTTTGATAAAACAATGATACTCCGAAATATAAAGAAATTTACTTCATGATGTGATAAGGAATAAAATACTCCGTCAAATAATCTGAAGGAATCTGACTTGGAGTGGAAGATTTGAAGCTGTCAATTTGAGTGTGTCAAAACTATTAGTTTTAGCAGGTTCGATCTAAAGTTCGGTGGTGAGAGATTGTCAGGGTTTTAGGTACGTTCTGAATCTGATGTTATGTAATTTGAATATCATTTGCCTTAATCATAATAACGAAAAGAAGTCGATATATATTACAAATAATAGTGTCATGGGTCAAACACGGTTAATAAACGACAATGGCTATAGCCCCGATAAATATCAATCAACTGAAATTTGAGCTTCTCGATTAGCAAGTGCACTTCCATTGTCACTGGATGCAGCCGTATCAGGTTTGTTGCTGCTCATTTTTGGATCGTTTTTGCAGGACCAACTATGTCCTGTTAAACATACGTTTGATGCTTTTATCCACCTCACCCTTAGGTACTCTAATTTTAATTCAATATATCAGTCCCCTGATCTGAAAGCAGTGCTTTTCGGCTAAGACAAAGTCCTTTCTCATTGATCTGTAAATTATAAATGATAAATCTCTTAATAATGTTCTTTATTTAATAAATAAATAAAAAAAACACACACACACACACAATCTGAGAACATTGTGTAACCTTGTAATTGAAAATAACTAAATAAGAATTTCATGTTTGCTGTACTACTTCCTCCATCCACATTGAGATTGCAACACTTCCCTTCAGGGATGTAACAAAAGTATTGCAGTGTTTGTGTTTCGCTTTCAATGAAAATTTAACAAATTATCTAACTGCCCCCCACCGTCATCATCAGTACAAAGAATATACCTTTTCGTTTAGTTTTTATTTAAGGATGATGAATTTGAATTATAGTCAAACAATTTCCTTCAACTACTATGTTTTAAGTCAAGTTATAATTTCATTTGAGTCCACAATGGTAGGTTAACATGCTCGTCAAACACGTACAAAGAAAGAAAGTCAAACCTCGATGAGCTTGAAATCAACCTCGTCTCCAACGTTGAACACCTGAAACATATTAAAAAATATTGAACGTACCAGATCTTCATAAATTCATCAAAAGAATACGAGATTATAACCCTTACATCGCCTGGTTTTGACAGCCCATTGGCACTCAGCTCAGTAATATGACAAAGTCCCTGAAATGAAGTTAACATTTGTGTATAGATAACGCTAAGCTTCCACAGGAAACAAAATGTTCAATCAATCACGTATACTAGAAGGGTGAAATAAAAAAAAGGGCCATGAGACTTAGTTACATAGCTGCACCATGTAAATATCTGAACAATGCCTAGAGGATTACGTGAAGAAAATATTGGAACAAAAAGACAGCTTAAGCATGACTTGCAAAAATGCAGATAAACAGGAGGTCATCATTGATACTTGCGATAGAAGTTATACCTGTAGGCCTGGCACTATATCAACAAAAGCTCCATAAGAAGCAAGACCTGTGATTTTACACTTCCTGATAACAGACCACCACAGGATCCGATTTAATAGCAGACCCAATTCACTATAATTCATAACTAGTAACAGATTCTCTGTATTGATTAATCTGCCCTGGGTCGAATACTAGATAGCAAAAATACAATCACAATTCACAACCACTGCTACCCAATCAAACATCAAGTAAATCCATGTGTGAACAATTGAAATTTTAAGTGGTGTAAAATTATTTGTGTTGATAGAAGCATTACTTTCAGATTGAAAAAAAAAAAGAATACCTATATACATCGCCAACATTTGGCTCCATTGTCAAGTTACTAATAATAGCTTTAGACTTTTCTAAGCTTGCCCAATCTCTTGCAGTTATTTTGACCTGTAATAGTCAACAAGACATGTGAGACTGCAAGAACACCAGCAAAAGCACCAGGCAAAAGTAGATGGCATGTTTAGCTTACAGTTCCATTGTCTTGCGTGTTAATAGAGTCCACACCAGTCTCTTCAATAATACTTTTGACCATCTTACCCCCATAACCAATAATCAGGTTGACTTTCTCAGGTTTAACCTACAATAGTTGAAAATTTGTAGAATATGGCTATTCGATAGAAGTGGGAAAATGAACAATTAGAACACGATGCATAATGGTTCAGAACAGTAACTTACATACAGGTCAAAACAGGTCACCTGAACATTATTACTATTTTCTAAATTTTAGTGCATCACATATGATTAGATATTATTTCACTTCAATAACAGTCTAATTTAGAATAAACTGATTTAGAAGGTTTTATGCAATAACTATACATGTAACACCCCGCAAATTTAAACACGATTAATTAAATTAATCACTTGCATTATTAGGCTAATTCCCTACTTGAGTGAATTCACAACACATTTTAGAGGTAAGTCTAGCATAGCCCAACTAGATAATACGCGTAGTATTACGTATTCGTAATTAGTTGTAATTACGTACTGAACAAATTGAAAACAAACGCGACAAAAACATACGACTGTTGGTGAACAAAATTATTTAATAAAACGAAATTATTAAATAACGTAGTAGCGAATAAATATTTTGTCAAAAATATTTACAAGTCCTTTTATAACGCAAAACGTTTAATTCGTACAATTTAAATAAAACAAAGTTTAAAATTTATAACTAAATTAAATGGGTTTTATAAAAAGATCCTAATTAAAAATAATGAAAAATGTAATTAAAAACATAATAGTTAAAATAAAATAACATTTAACGATCGGGTAAACAAACACGGGACGCAAACACGGAGGCAGAAAATGGGGAAACAAAACCCCACTTCCCACCTCCATTCTCTCATTTCTCTATCTCTTTTTCTTCCTTTCTCTTTCCTTTCTCTCTACACCCACCACCATCACCAAAAACCACCACACAAATCACCACAAAACTACCATCAAACGACGCCGAATCAACAAACAAAATAGAGGAAAACGACCACGAGACTACGATCTATCTTTCTACCTTTTCGGATTTCAAATCCGACACTCGTAAGTTTCCGACAAATCCCGCAAATCTTTAGATTTCCAAGTTATAATTGCTACTTATTGTTTAACATACTTAGAATAACATGTTTTAGTGTTTTATACAACCGAAAACGTTCCAAATCAACCAAAAATCCGACTTTTTCTCGCTGTTCGTCGAACAGGCGACTACGTCGCATTGGGACCGAAAACAGTACTGCGACGTAGGCCTTTACGTCGCATTACCCTTCCTTACGTCGCACATAGCGACGCAGACCACTACGTCGCATTAAATTGCGAGCGTCGCCTATGCGACGCAACCCATGACGTCGCAAAACCTGAATGCGACGTAGACCCGTACGTCGCACCCTACGTCGCATAACAACCCAGCGTCGCACCTTACGTCGCTAAAAACAGGAAGTTTAAAAACTTATTTTCACTAAGTGTCGAACTAACCGGAAACGCATATATTTATACAAATTCGATTCACGAGCCTTACAAACAATTCAAACATACTTGTTTTATCGAAATGTTGATTTCAAACTTTCACCAACGAGTCGTATACATTTTCACAAACAACGAAATACAAACGTGAACATTAAACAAACGTTTTGGACGTGACTTGGTTGTACAAACACTAGCATGGATGATTAGTTTAGACATCCACATACTTATTAAATCTCGTACGTTTAGGACGATAGGAGATTTCAGACTGTACTTAGGCTTAGGTTTGCTAGCACTCGCACGATTACTTAAACTCAACAGGTGAGTTCACAGCCCCTACTTTTACTGTTTTAACTGCTTAGAACAGGGGTGGAAAACATAGTCAAACACTTTTATACAAACATGGTTGTATACTATTTTACTCAAACAAGTGGAGTACATTGAACTAGTAAACTGATAAACAAACTGACGATTTCTACATAATATGTAATACTGCCCGTCCGTGGTCCAGATTCGGGTCTTAGGGGAAGTGTTACATATTACTTTCATACTACAAACGCTGTAAACACATGAACATATTTTGAGAACGCTGGAGGACAACCAGCAACACTTTATATAACGGACTGGGTAATGAAAAGTCCCTACTTGACATGGGCAACACTACTGAAAAGTCCCTACTTGACATGGGCAACACTACTGAAAAGTCCCTACTTGACATGGGCAACACTACTGAAAAGCCCCTACTTGACATGGGCAACACTACTGAAAAGTCCCTACTTGACATGGGCAACACTATTGAACAGTCCCTACTTGACATGGGCAACTATATTTAAAAGTCCCTACTTGACATGGGCAACACAACTGAATGCAATGGGTTTCCTACTAACATGGACCTACTAAACGATTAGGACTGTAACACTGCCGTACGTGGTCCAGATACGGGTCTTAGGGGAGTGTTACACCTACGAACAACTAATAGGATACCTACATTCCTACTATAACTTGAATTATATTTTGGGCAACATCCCAACGAAACATATATACGATTAGGATAGGTATAATCCTACAGAACATATGTAAAAACAGGATACTGATTTACTACAACTACTAGGATACGAACATTCCTACAAACAACTATTTGGAAACATATTTGGTTTCACGAACTATACTTTTGGGTGACATCCCAAGGACACGATATAAACAACTGTGGTTTATCACAACTGAACTTGTAAACATAAAACCTGTGAATTCACTCAACCTCGTTGTTGACTTTTACTATGTTTTTCAGGGAATTAGCTGCGCATGTAAGATCGCCAACACACATGGAGAATTAGGCGACCCTTGAAGCTTAGGATGCCAACTTTTTGGGGAAAACATATGGATTTCTCTAGTATAACTGAAACTGTTTTGTCATATTCTAGAAATCCACTTTTGTAAACTCATTACTTTTCACTTATATGATTCGTTGAATCGTGAACTTTGTAACTAACACTTTTGGCATCTTAATATATATATTGTTCTGTTGTAATCATAAGCTCTGATACGTATGCATGCTTTGTTATTGTGACACCCCAGTACTTAAACTAAAACGCTTCCGCTAAACGAATTTTGGGGGTGTTACAGATTGGTATCAGAGCCAATGGTTATAGCGAACTAGGAAACTTTAGGTGACTTAGCGACCTAGAGACCTAGACTATAGCCTTGGCTAGAACGCACATGCATACATACAATTGCATACATCCAAACTATCGTTACGATACCTCGATATACGTGAACTATTCACCACATTCGACTCGTTCATTGCACTCTGATCTCATATGAACCTGATCGTGATTAAACGGTTGATGAAAAGAAGTATGTATTTGGCATCATATAATGACGCCTGGCCAACGTGATTATATAATACTAAGTACATATGGGTGTTTCATAGTCGTAAGATACGTGACGGGGATTCGACAATTTCTCTTGATACTCGAAAACTTGTAATATGTGAAACTTCATTCCTCACATATTTTTCATTGGCATTGACTTCTGCATCTTTTCATCGCAGAACGTCAGCATGCCGCCTAAACAAAGAAATACTCGAAACAGTCGACGAAATACTCCACATCCGCCTCCAGAAACAACCGAACAGATTATCGAACGCCGCGTGGCTGAAGCCATCGCACAATACGAGGCGAGCAGAAATCGTGAAAACCTAACCAACAACAGTGGAGCCACTCCAGTCATTAGCGAAACCCCAAACAATACCCAACAGGGGTGTTCATACAAAACATTCCAAGCCTGCAAACCGAGTACCTTTACCGGGACTGAAGGGGCCGTTGGCCTAGTCCACTGGATTGAGAAAACGGAATCAGTCATCGACATCAGTGACTGCGCCACCGACAAAATCATGAAATACGCCACCTGCACTCTAGCCGACAAAGCGCTAACATGGTGGAACGCTCAGGTACAAATCATGGGGCGCCCAGCTGCTTACTCCATATCATGGGAGACACTGAAAAGAATGCTGATGGAGGAATTTTGCCCTCCCAACGAAATGCAAAAACTTGAGAACGAATTCTGGAATATCCAAATGATCGGCGCTGACATTTCCGGTTATACAACTAGATTCCAGGAGCTTGCACGTCTGGTGCCTCATATGGTAACCCCCGAGAGCAAACGCATTGAGCGTTACAACAGGGGTTTGGCACCACAAATCCGAGGCATGGTTATGTCCTCCAAACCCGCCACTTTTAGGAGCGCAGTGGATCTGGCTCACAGCTTAACCGACGACGCGGTCGAAATTGGAACCCTGAAAGCTATCACAGGGAAAGCTGAACTTACCCGTACTGATGCGGGCGACTATGGAACCCACAAACGCAAATGGAACAATGAGGGTAACGACCGCCAGGGTCAACAAAACAGAAACTCGGGAAACAACCGAGCCTTTGCTGCGATCACCAACACTGAACAGAAACCCTACCTTGGTAACAGGCCCAAGTGTGGGAAGTGCGGAAAACATCATGAAGGAGACTGCTTCTTCTGCGATAAATGCAACCGATTCGGACACAGAACCGAAGCTTGTAGAACTCATCCCACGAACAACGAACAACGAAACAATGGTTGCTTTCGATGTGGCGACCCGGGACACTACCGAAATCAGTGCCCCCAACTCAATAACGCCAACAACAATCAGAATAACAACAACCAGAACAACCCCGGGAACAACAATCAAAACAACAACACCCGCGTTGCAACCATACCACCGGGGCGTAGCCGCGCATACATCCTCCGTGCACCGGAAACTGTTGCGGACTATGGCAAGAACGGTATGTCTTACCAACTATTGCTACGATTTAACGTTTCTTTCATTCGAATGTCGATTCGAACACAACATTTGGTAAACTCTGAACACGAAACGAAACACACAACATATTGAACTATGCCGCGAGCATACTTAAACCAATTGAACTTCTATGGCAACAATTGAACGCCACGCAAACTATGGTTAACGACATGACTTATCGGAGAACATACGCCGCGGGCGATCCGACTTGGTTTTAAATCTCGGGACGAGATTTCTCTAACAAGGGGAGAATGTAACACCCCGCAAATTTAAACACGATTAATTAAATTAATCACTTGCATTATTAGGCTAATTCCCTACTTGAGTGAATTCACAACACATTTTAGAGGTAAGTCTAGCATAGCCCAACTAGATAATACGCGTAGTATTACGTATTCGTAATTAGTTGTAATTACGTACTGAACAAATTGAAAACAAACGCGACAAAAACATACGACTGTTGGTGAACAAAATTATTTAATAAAACGAAATTATTAAATAACGTAGTAGCGAATAAATATTTTGTCAAAAATATTTACAAGTCCTTTTATAACGCAAAACGTTTAATTCGTACAATTTAAATAAAACAAAGTTTAAAATTTATAACTAAATTAAATGGGTTTTATAAAAAGATCCTAATTAAAAATAATGAAAAATGTAATTAAAAACATAATAGTTAAAATAAAATAACATTTAACGATCGGGTAAACAAACACGGGACGCAAACACGGAGGCAGAAAATGGGGAAACAAAACCCCACTTCCCACCTCCATTCTCTCATTTCTCTATCTCTTTTTCTTCCTTTCTCTTTCCTTTCTCTCTACACCCACCACCATCACCAAAAACCACCACACAAATCACCACAAAACTACCATCAAACGACGCCGAATCAACAAACAAAATAGAGGAAAACGACCACGAGACTACGATCTATCTTTCTGCCTTTTCGGATTTCAAATCCGACACTCGTAAGTTTCCGACAAATCCCGCAAATCTTTAGATTTCCAAGTTATAATTGCTACTTAGTGTTTAACATACTTAGAATAACATGTTTTAGTGTTTTATACAACCGAAAACGTTCCAAATCAACCAAAAATCCGACTTTTTCTCGCTGTTCGTCGAACAGGCGACTACGTCGCATTGGGACCGAAAACAGTACTGCGACGTAGGCCTTTACGTCGCATTACCCTTCCTTACGTCGCACATAGCGACGCAGACCACTACGTCGCATTAAATTGCGAGCGTCGCCTATGCGACGCAACCCATGACGTCGCAAAACCTGAATGCGACGTAGACCCGTACGTCGCACCCTACGTCGCATAACAACCCAGCGTCGCACCTTACGTCGCTAAAAACAGGAAGTTTAAAAACTTATTTTCACTAAGTGTCGAACTAACCGGAAACGCATATCTTTATACAAATTCGATTCACGAGCCTTACAAACAATTCAAACATACTTGTTTTATCGAAATGTTGATTTCAAACTTTCACCAACGAGTCGTATACATTTTCACAAACAACGAAATACAAACGTGAACATTAAACAAACGTTTTGGACGTGACTTGGTTGTACAAACACTAGCATGGATGATTAGTTTAGACATCCACATACTTATTAAATCTCGTACGTTTAGGACGATAGGAGATTTCAGACTGTACTTGGGCTTAGGTTTGCTAGCACTCGCACGATTACTTAAACTCAACAGGTGAGTTCACAGCCCCTACTTTTACTGTTTTAACTGCTTAGAACAGGGGTGGAAAACATAGTCAAACACTTTTATACAAACATGGTTGTATACTATTTTACTCAAACAAGTGGAGTACATTGAACTAGTAAACTGATAAACAAACTGACGATTTCTACATAATATGTAATACTGCCCGTCCGTGGTCCAGATTCGGGTCTTAGGGGAAGTGTTACATATTACTTTCATACTACAAAGCTGTAAACACATGAACATATTTTGAGAACGCTGGAGGACAACCAGCAACACTTTATATAACGGACTGGGTAATGAAAAGTCCCTACTTGACATGGGCAACACTACTGAAAAGTCCCTACTTGACATGGGCAACACTACTGAAAAGTCCCTACTTGACATGGGCAACACTACTGAAAAGCCCCTACTTGACATGGGCAACACTACTGAAAAGTCCCTACTTGACATGGGCAACACTATTGAACAGTCCCTACTTGACATGGGCAACTATATTTAAAAGTCCCTACTTGACATGGGCAACACAACTGAATGCAATGGGTTTCCTACTAACATGGACCTACTAAACGATTAGGACTGTAACACTGCCGTACGTGGTCCAGATACGGGTCTTAGGGGAGTGTTACACCTACGAACAACTAATAGGATACCTACATTCCTACTATAACTTGAATTATATTTTGGGCAACATCCCAACGAAACATATATACGATTAGGATAGGTATAATCCTACAGAACATATGTAAAAACAGGATACTGATTTACTACAACTACTAGGATACGAACATTCCTACAAACAACTATTTGGAAACATATTTGGTTTCACGAACTATACTTTTGGGTGACATCCCAAGGACACGATATAAACAACTGTGGTTTATCACAACTGAACTTGTAAACATAAAACCTGTGAATTCACTCAACCTCGTTGTTGACTTTTACTATGTTTTTCAGGGAATTAGCTGCGCATGTAAGATCGCCAACACACATGGAGAATTAGGCGACCCTTGAAGCTTAGGATGCCAACTTTTTGGGGAAAGCATATGGATTTCTCTAGTATAACTGAAACTGTTTTGTCATATTCTAGAAATCCACTTTTGTAAACTCATTACTTTTCACTTATATGATTCGTTGAATCGTGAACTTTGTAACTAACACTTTTGGCATCTTAATATATATATTGTTCTGTTGTAATCATAAGCTCTGATACGTATGCATGCTTTGTTATTGTGACACCCCAGTACTTAAACTAAAACGCTTCCGCTAAACGAATTTTGGGGGTGTTACAATACACTTAGGGACCTAGGGTGACTTCAGGCCCCGTTAACCCACTTGGCCTATTACTTTTCAGGTCATGTGACACAAAAAAAGGATGGTGATGAAAACTAACCTTCATAACAAGAATAAGTGGAACATGATTAGAAAGCTTCATTGACGGGGGAGGTGAACATTTCAACATCTCAGCTGAAAATATAAAATCTTGGTTCACGTAAACTAACAACACAGAGTAAAATATGTATAGAACATGGTCTGCTTCATTATTAAAGCCTGAAAGCAGAAATTAGATTTTGAATAATATAATATTATGAGCTTGAAATTTACCAAGAATATGTTTTCGGCCTTCCCTTGCTTGCAGTAAAGCATGCTTCATTATTGCCAAAGTAATTCCAGCTACCTATAATGTAAAAAGGCATATTGTTCATATAGGAAACCACCAAACTGAAGTTATCCAATTGAAAGAAATGCTATATAAAGCAACTAAGAAAATACACCTTCAGGTGCTAATAAACATGCCGTTAACCAGTTTAAAGTAGACAACTAAGAAAAGACAGATATAGCATAATAACCTTTATATCCATTTGGAATGCGGTTACTCCATCATCATTCCCAGCAACCTGCATCATTAAAGACGGTAGTTTCATGAATGATATCCTTCTTTCTCATTTATTTTTATCTTATCTTTGGTTAATAAAACATCTATAATCCATCTGATTGAAAACCTTTAAATCCATATCACCAGAAGCATCCTCAGAGCCAGTGATGTCAGATAAAATAAGCGGGGTCCCATCTCCACCAAATTCCGTTGTGTCCACAATTAGGCCCATTGAAATACCCGCGATAGAGCCCTTCAGTGGTACTCCAGCATCTTGTACACAAACTGATGCCATGCTATCAAATCATTATAAAAACCAATATGAATGTCAAAAAAATGTCTTAAAAATGGTATATGGAGAAAAAGAACCTTGAACACCAAATGAAAGGAGAGTCTTTTTTTGACTCTGATATACGCGCCCTAATGCTGTAAAAGACTGTATGAGTTAATAATGAACTTTGGGTGACTTTCAACCCATTTGACATGCTTCCCGTCTAAAACTTTTATTTTGACCCATTTGGCATAAAACACAACCCAGGTCGACCAATTTATCAGTAAATGGCTCGATATTGCCAGCTGTAAGTTCCAATAATAAACCAAAATAGTTTCCGTACCTTGATGATCCGTCACTTTCTGTTATGGTACTCTCAAGACGTATAGTATACGGAAAAACTTCTTCAGAAGGTAATATAGGTGCAAGGGCTCGTTCAGCAAGTGTGCCGTGGCCAATTTCTCTTCTATTTGGCGGTCCAATTTGCCCAACTTTCCCAACACAATATGGTGGGAATGAATACTGTATCAACAAGATTTTGCCACGTAAAATAAAGTTCAGCAAAAGCACACACATTTCTTATTAGCAGAGTATTGAAACAAACGTTGAAAGTTTCATAAACAGGACTTGAACTCGTGCATGACTCAACAATTGTCAAAGTGTTCTTTAATATACTTAGCGATTGATGGTCCTTGAATTTCAAAAACAACTTTTCTTTTTCCACTGGTCTCACCCCAGAATATGGTGTCCATCAACTTGTGTAATATTCTCCATTTGAAGAATAGGTAGGAGATGCTAATAACACTATTATACATCAGAATCGGGAAATTTAGCAGTGACCCTACTATAATAGTTGCAGAATAAGGTTTCAGCGAAAAGGACAGTCACACCTGAAGATAGAACCTTTTCACATCTTCTCCACCCTTAAGGGTGTCTATTCTTTGTTCCATCTGTTTATCCCCAAGGGTAACCACTGCTAATGACTGCAATACAAGACGTGCATAAGTAACTTCGGAGGAACATTGAAAAGATACTAGAACAACAATCTGTTTTCACTGTTTTGGATGTTATTTTGATGACCAATAATTTAAATAGCATAGAATTATCATGGTATCATTATTTACCGAGAAGTGAAATTATAATATTCTTTTTGGTAATGAAAAGCTACAATTTACTCAAAATCACCCAACCACGAATACCTTATACTTGCTCTCTGCAAATTCGTAAATTCAATAATAGAAACAGCACAAACCTGTGTTTACCCACGCGTGAATAGAGCACTTCCATGTGTTTTAGGAAGAAATCCACATTCTGAGTGAATAACACGTATCTCTTCCGAAGTTCTGCCATCACTTCTTTTCCCTCCCTTAATGAAGAACACAAACAAGAAAGATTTCTCAGTGTGCTAAATCAACAAGAATACAATTGGCTTCATAGTTCCATCAAGATGGTAATAAGATCAAGATAACACAATAGTTTCCATCCTATGTGTGTAACATTCGAGTTCTGAATAGTAAGTGATCGTATGCATACCTCAACTATTTGTTTTCGCAAGTATTCGGATGTAACGTTTCTAAATACCAATCTCACATCCACCTTGGGGTAAAGCTACGTGGGAAAGAGAAACAATTATTAACAGACTTTCCCAGCCAATTGTAGTTCATAAAGTTCAAGAACTTCATGTTCATGATAAACTAGAAAAAGAATGGGTAATGTCTCTAATCAAACCAAATTAAAATAAAAACATAAACAATATGAATAACAATAGTAATAGTAACGGGGCGTTCAACTATAACAATTTCTTATCTGTATCACATGGAAACACTTAGCAACCTCGAATGTTGATATATTCTTCCAAATCATCTTAATTATAATCTTCTTTTTTTCCTAAATGAAATGTACATGATCAAGGAAGAGGGAAATATACCATAGGAACCGCTTCTTTAACTGGTTTTATGTGAAGAAAGCCTTCATCATCACCATCAACAACAGATTCCTCCTCCTCGTCTTCATACTCCAACATGTCTGGAGTTTCACTTTTGCTGACATAACACTCCTCGGTAAGTTTACTCAGAACTTTTTCCTCTAAAAATGAGAGGTCTTTTTCTCTTGCTACTTTACTTTTGCGTTGTAGTACTTGTACTAACTCATCACCAACAATTTCCTGCATTGTATTTATCTATATCTATAAGCAGAAGAGAAGATGATGTATATGGTGACAAATCAGAACGTAAAATAACATAATGGTATTAAACATATGGAAAGAGATGCATACTTTGACATGACTATACAGCTCAGGTGGAGGTAACTTAATTGAATCAGGCATTTTGGGTTTTCCGCATATCTTTACCAAATTGTCCATCTCTTTGCATATAGCTCGTACAGCATCCTGAAGCATTTAAATGAGAGTGTTGGTCACAGGGGAGATTTTAGGGTGGGGGCAGGGTGGGCATCCGCCCCCACCAAGTTTTTACGAGTCGAGAAAAATTTCGTAAGTTTTGGTATAATCTTCATATTGCCCCCATAACTAATAAATACAAAACAATTAAAATAGTTACATCTTTTGTGTATTTAGCTTAGTGGTGGAGAAGAGAGTTTTGTGTTCAAGAGGTCAAAGGTTCAATCCCTACTTATTGCATCATTTTATCCTTTTTTTGAACCCCTAACTTGTTCCATAAATTTTATTTTATTTATCCTTTCTAATTTTGTCCATGTAATTTGAATTTGATGTTGAACTAAATTCACTTTGGTTCAACTAACATAGTTTCGGTTAAAAAAAAAATTTTGAGTTGATGACCCATACTCGATATACATTATAAATTTTTTGCCCCCATTCAATTTTTTTTCTGGAGTCGCCCCTGGTTGGTCACACACATAAATTGAAAAAAAATGGTGACTTATGTGTCTACTACATATATATAATAACAACCTGTCCAATTTCTATCGCTTGGAGCAACTTATCTTCGGGAAGAAAGTCACAATAACCCTACAATAAATATATCCAGATATAAAAAAACTAGCATCATAATGAGTGAGTACTTAAGTGACCATATGAATTTGTAGGAATTTAATTATAGAAAAAACTTGTTTAGCATGCTAAAAGTTTCACTAGACATGTGATAATCATGTACAAGAAGAGTGGTTACAACCTCTATCATCAATATTCCACTTTCTGAGCCTGCCATCAATAAATCGAGTTTTGAATCTTCCATTTCCGTGGTTGTTGGATTTACAACAAACTTATCACCAATTAAACCAATTCGAACTCCTGCTACAGTGTTTGTGCTTGGTACTTCTGATAGAGCTCTGTTCATCCAAAATGTGGCATTAACTATATACTTAGGTAGCTGAAATAAAAAAAAAACCAATGATATTCTAAAAGCAGCAATGCTTAATTTGCTAATGAATCTTACACCGCAATTCCAGCTGCTATTACAGCCAGAGAATCTGGAGGGTGCCAACCATCATAGCTTAAAACCTGCACCATCAATTTTGAGTTCCTATCTTCAATACTTTGAAAATGGAAGGGAAGAAAGACAAAATAGTTTCAGTTTTCTAAATTTATTTATTCCAATATTCTCAATTTTCACTTTCTACTAATTAAAATGTTTATCAAGCTATTCTCACTTTTATAAGAGAAAGGTAAAAAGTTTTATGGAATTATTACATAAAACTAAAGAAGTCGACCAACCAATTTGACAGGAGGCTTTAAGAAGCATGTCCAGTGTGAAATAAACTCTACAAATTTTTTAAATACGTATCTTAAGTATCAGAAACAAGCCTAGGAAGCAGCATAAGCTACCTCAAAATCATATAAATGGAAAAAAAGAAGATAAATGCAACAAGAAGAAATGTTTATAAAAGAAACTGATATTTGATATTCAGAAAGTACATACCGTTGAATGTATTTGAGTTTCGTGGTAGATGCCCTTGGGCATTGTTGGCCTCAATGACCTATCAATTAGTCTACAGATAAGTACCTGCATTACAGTAATAAAGTAAGTGCCCTTTCGTAGACCATGAAAACATCAATCTGAACTTTACAAATTTGAGTTGTCTATCTAAACTTTGTTAATCACCGTTCTCTGCCAATTTACACTGTTTTCTGAATAAATATTTTAATAGAAAATAAAAAATTTGCCAAATAACTAATACCTCATTGTCTTTCATCCTTCCCTCTCGCTTAAAACACCGTCCACTGCAAAACAATGTCAAAAATTGTTTACACATTGCAAGTAAACTTCCTCATGTAAAATAAAAAACAAGACAGATACTTGCATAGTTCTACCAGCTGACGAATAACGCTCTTGATAATGTACAAACATAGGCAAAAAATCATAAGGCTCACTTGGAACATCAGATATACAGACAGTTGTATGTATAATCTGCATATGTACAAAGCCAATCCAATCTTCAGATATGATATTATAATAATTCGAATAGATTACACAAACTATAAACAGATACTTACAGTTCCTCCATCTCTTACAATTACAGAACCACTAGCTTGTCTTCCTAATTGACCAGTCTCAACTGTTATCTGCAAATCACAAACACATATAAGACCAAAGTTAGTTTTATTAATGTAGTGTAAAAATATTAACTCATTTAGTGGCGGAGATAAGGGACTGAATGGTGCCTGGCCTCCTTAAACAACTCAACCAACTCAGATCATGTAATATTAGTTTTATCCGATATGAGTCTAACCTCTAAAGTATTTCACACGATTCCCTTTAAATTTACATTCTGGCTTCACCGCCCTGAATTCAAAATCCTGGCAATTTAAAATTGAAATTGAGATAGCTTGCTTACGTGTCTACCACCGACGGGGATTGTAACAGTATGTCGATTAGGAAAACACGGGATTGATGACGTAGAAGCATCTGAGTCAGAAATAATTCTTCTGGATAATAAGAGAACACAAGTAATTTAGTGTAACGAAAAACTATTGAAGCACACTAAAATATTATACTAGTTTTTGGCATCAACATTGGAGAGGGCTTCCTCAAAGCCTGAGCAGCAGCATTAGCAGCAAAGAATGCCTGAAAAGAGAAAGACACACAGATCCAATCAATCATCACTACCCTCGTGATCATTTAATCTAACGAATTTAACATAAAATAACTTGTTACCTCGTCCTTTAGACCAGCAAGAGCCTTGGTCAAAGCACCAACTTCAACCACCTTTTGAGGAGCAAATGCGAGGCAACATTTTGTCTCATCATTCCACTTAGTCTCATTCACAAGATCCACATTAGTGTATTGAAGTGATGAAGACGTAGACACAACAAGCTTGTCTGAATAAGTCACATTCATATTTCATACTATAAATAATTTATCTAACTGTAGCAATAAACACATTCCTACCAAAGGGGCCAAGCGGTATGTGAGGAACACATCAACCTAGAGGTTAGGGTTTCAAGCCTCATGTGAGGCAACTCTGTACATATATGTGTGGATGTATATAATATGTGTAATAGATTGTGTAGGTTTGCCAAAAAATAAAAGAAGCATATTCTTGACCAATTGATGGATTATTAAATGATTATTAATACCTTTGCCGACAATGGTCTCAAGAAACTTGAGGACAATTAGGGATTCAGCAAGGTCGTTAGCCCAGATGCTCCTTCCATCAACAACTCCAGCAAACAGGTATTTACCTAAGGGAAAACTGGTCTTGATTTGATCAAGAGTCTGCTTACCACGAACCAGATCGAAAGCATAACCGCTAACACCTGGCAAGGTGGTGAGGGTATTGAATGCATCAGCAGGAACATTAGCGAAATAGGTGGCAACTAAGACATTAAGACCGGAGCAAACTGGTGTTAGCATTGAGTAAGCCTTAGTGAAAGTTGTCAATTCGTGGGCCTCAAGATCCTTCACAAGGGTAACCTCATCAAATTGGATCCATGTGACACCAGCTTCCTTCAACTCAGCAATGACTTCCCTGCACCAGTAAATCGTGTTATTATGCAAACTAGACTACACCTTATTATTTAAAAATGTCAGAAACTACTAAAAAACAGGCGTACTTGTAGATCGGAAGGATCATATCAAGAAGTGACAAAAGATCAATGGTTTTTTCAACACCCTCTGCAGGCTTTGATAACAACAAGTAGCTGACTGGGCCAACAAAGACTGGTATGGTATCAACTCCAAGCTGCACAACGAATAATTAACTGACATTGACAAAAAGATCACTAAATCCCATTTAAAAAAACTCATAAATAACATATTTGTTGGTTTCAGGGTTCTACAACATGGCTTGCTATACGAAACAACAATAACGACAATAGGATTATTTCGAGACGAGTAATCTCCATTCTTAAAGCAATTTCGCTCCAACAGTCTGATTAAAACGTGTGCTTTGGGTTTCTGGCAAATCACTTCCCAAGATATAAGCAACGGGTAGTATCAATATTCTTATATCAACACATACATGTTAGTGTATTAACATAATTGATTAGCAATCTGGTGCGTAAAAAATAGAGTTTTGGTGTGTAAAACAAGCATATCTAATATGATTTCGGTGTAAAATGACACAAAGTGGTCTAATTATAGGTAAAAGCTGCAGTCTAGAATTTGTCACTAAAAGTTGCAACTGACACACTGTTTAGTGTCAATTACTGTTTTACTTGTTGCTATATGTTGTTCTTGACATGTCAGATGCTTGAGAACACAACAGTTCTCTTCTTTCTTTTTCAATCACTTAAACAGAAATACTTATCAATATATCATTTCAATAATATCCCTACAATATTAAAAACATCTACGTACAGCCTTAGCCTCCTTGTATTCAGTCACAGCCTTGTGAGAAGCATATGAGAATTTCACTTCAGGGCCCAACTCTGGGACGATGTAATGGCTGTTCATGAAAAACATTAACAGTACACAATCAACTTTATAATCAAATTATGTTAGTATGATAACAAATTACAGTACACATGTAAGTTAAGACATCTGTTTATACTAGGTAACTATTCTAAGTAACTATTTGTAACTCTTACATCTCCTCAAGCTAGACGTCGAAGCTTGAACCTAATACAAAAAATAAATCTTCTAGAAATTAAGAATAAATGGATTGAAGTTGAGCAAATACTAGTGGCCCAATCTCTTCTAATGATCCACCAACATGATCCATACACTAGATATTGTATGCTGATGTAGTTTCACTGAAACAGGTACCTAAAATCGATTGTTTGATACAATATATATCTGTTTTTGTTTTTATTAGCTAAACCTAATAGATCCGCAAGAAATTGAATTGGTAAACAGACTTAGATGATCAGAATTATAAGATGAGAGTTGAAAGAATAAGACAAATACTAGGAAGCTATCTAGTAACAAACTTAAACAAATCATTATAACAAACTAACAAAGACCGAACAGCATGAAACTTACTAGTTGGTGTTAAACCACTTTATCATGTCCATTGGAGGGGCAGAAGCCTTTCCTCTAGCCATGGAGAAGTAAGTGTCGAAACCAATCTCACCACCGTTCCAGTTGTATCTTGAGGGGACAGCACCAAGCATGGCAGTGGTGTCAAGAACTTGATCGTAGTATGAAAAGGTGTTGCTAGGGATATACTTGATACCAGCATCAGACATATGTTTCCACATGGATGATCTGATATCAGCAGACACCTTCTCCAAATCCTCAACGGTGTTCTTGCCATCCCAGAAAGATTCAAGAGCAGATTTCAACATCGTCCTGTTCCACCATAATCAAAACGGCTTTACAAATACATCCAAACATCTTTCAACATCAATATCATGATTCCGAATTACTCTAATTAATCCTTGTCTATCTATCTCGCTTTAATATATTCATAACAAGAACGATCAAGTGAGCGAGAAACGAGAGAACATACCTGTACAACGGAAGTTGTATACCAACGAAAAACGAGTCTCACGCCGGAGACTAGATAGAGTGAGTGAAGGGAGAAAAATTAAGAAGAAATGGTTGTTGACACAGATCAGAGTGAAGGGAGAATTGAGGGTATTTTGATTTTTTTCTTTATTTATAGAAGAAGAGTGTAAAGGGGTTAGCCGATGGCAGTGGGTAAGCGTGAGCCCCGTTGGGTTATATATCTGATGTGGCGGGAATTGTCAACCATTTTGGTTAAAATAATTAAAAAACCAAAACTAATACTCCTAATAAGTTACGCACACGCGCCTAACAAAATCTTAGCATACCGCATCTTTGCTTAGCCCATAAGGAAAAAGTGAAAAACACGAATCCAAAAGGACGTGGATGTGACGCGCTCATGAAAGCATTTTGGAGTTTACTTTTAACGACTTTTTAAACCCTCCAAATTGCAAATGAAAAGTTAAGTTTCCTTATCATTGATTCCCAACCTACAACTATGACATCTACCTTTTGTTGGAATCTATCGTAAGATTGTGAATTAAATATTCTCGTGTGGATTTTATTTATAAAGCTGTGTGTTGTCTGACAAATATTGAAATTTTGCATTATTAGTAGTTTTGACTTTTGATAGAGCTTAGTTAAGCGAAATTTTAATTGGATGCGTTTAGTTAAAAAAAAGTCCTTCTATTTTCAAGAAAAAATTTCTAAAAGAACTAGAGAAATAGAAAATATATTCAAGTTTGAGTTTCCAAAGAAGTTTTGATTAGAAGAGAAAACAATTACGGTTACCTATATTTCTTATACTAGACTTAAAACTCGTGTATACAAATGGGCAGTTAATTTTTAACATGAAAATTCATATTTAGTATCTTGTTTCTAATATTTAATAAGGTTTGTAAGTTAATATGTATATTAAACATTTAGTTGGTTTGATAATTATATTACATTATATATATGAATTTATATAAGTAGAGATTAAATAATTAAAAGATTTTGAAATAAATTTACTGAAAAAATCAATTATATTAAGTATATATAATAGTATTACCGAGGCACTATGTCCTTGTCTTTGTCCAATCAAAAATGAAGTTTTTTTTCGTTGAAAATAAGTCCTTCCACCCAATGTTTTGAAAACTGGTTAACTCGGACCGGGAACCGGAGGCCTTCCGGCCGGGTGAAAACCAAATTTGACGAAGGTTTGACCAGTCAACGAACCAGACGGTTCGATCAAAACTGGACGGTCCAACCGGGAATCGGACCGGTTAGACCGGGATTTTAATTTTTTTTAAATGGTGACGTGGGCCAGTTTTGGGGTGGTTTGGCCGGACCGGTTGGACCGGAACCGGACCTCCTCCGGTCTGATTCGGTTTTCGGTTTTAAAAACATTGACTTCCACCATTTAATGATGTGTTCATAATTTGAACGTCTAGAATCCTCTTCCTCGTCATATGGATTCTTCCAGGCACAAACACAATCATTTCATTATTATTATATTCTATCTAATAAAATAGTAAAACATAATAAATTATTGTAAACTCACATTCATATATGTAATTTTCCCTTTAATTGTTGTCCTTTTTCTTCTATTTTTATCCATCCAAATCCAAATCTAGTTTAAAAGTTAAGTAATTAGAAGGCATTAGTGGAAGATAGGTACATGTTTCTTGAATATATGTAGGTATCTTTTCTTGGACATCTGAGTTTGGTTTAAATAAGAATCAATTTATTACTGTATATCATTTGCTTGGAGCCATTCAAGCCTTGAAGGCTAGCAGCCTAGCACTCCTTGCCTTCCAAATGGTGCAGGAGCAACTGTATGTGCCTTTAGTATTATTATCATTACGTTTTTCTAAAGAACCCACAAGATCAAAATCAAATGATCGGAACTTAATGATGGTGTTTCAAGATCAAGTTTTATGATGATGGTTTATTTCAAGTACACAAAAGATAAAAACTTTTAAATAATGTCCTTCAACAACTTAAAAGATAAAATTACCCAAGTTTAGTTTGGGACGTTCACCGGTTGGAGACAGTCAGTGGAAGAGTCTTTGTGGAATACAATTTAGGGTTATGGAAAAAAACTCAACTCAGAACCTGTTTTATCCCAATTCCGGAACGCCTGTTCAACACGATCACCGCTGAATGATAACAGTGCTAGTCTTGTCACAACAAATAAGCCTAAATGGACATGGAAACATTTTCATGAATGATTTGACAAGTATAAAACGAAAGATGCCCAAATTTACAAATCCCACATCACCCGGTTCAACTTGTCGATGAAGTCACATGTTGCGTCGAGCCCTATTTCACCATTTGTAAAATGGTGAAATAGGCACTTGTAAAATGCATCAAGTAAAGGCTCTCTTCCATATTTTTGGTCCACACACTCAAATTTCCATGTTCTAGTCAAATGTACACTGGAACAAGAGCATCTCAAACACAAGCATTGACAAAATTAAAGAAATAACAACTCAGTGACACTTGTGTAGCAATTTAATGAAAAGCAATACAGCAAGACACCCTAAAGATTGTTACTAAAAGAATTAGAAAAAATAAATTATATAACACAGCCAAGCCATATAGCCATAGTCATGCAAGACCAATAACGTGTCAGGACTAAAATTATGTTGGTGTTCACTGAAAACTGCAACATTGACCAGAATTCATCCTCATATGGAGAAGTAGCAATGCAGCACCAGCTGGTTTCTGAGTGCCCACCTGACCACGCAAATTCCCCAGAACAGATGGATTATTTTGTGGAATAAGAACTGTGAAACGTCTTGTTTTACCACACATGCTCATGAATACTAGGAAAGGCACTTCAAGTTAGTATTTGCAGTCCCACCATTTTGCTATTCTTGTTTCCAAGTGGTAATGAGCTAATATTGCAACTCCTGCATATAAACTATAATCAACAATCATCCGTCGAACGTTAAATGAACTAAACACGGATGAATGTTAAGTAAAAGCAACATTAATAAAATAACAAATATTAAAAAGATCAAGTGTCCTCACTACAAGTTATGAGTTGTTTGACTGCTAAAATTTCAAAATATTTCCAATTTCACGTTGGAGGTGCAAGAAAAATATAATTGTCACACACGTCCTTTTAACATGCATATTACATCTAATTATTACTTATAGATACAAATGTGAATGTCAAGATTAGCTTTACTGGACAAATTACAAACTACGGGTGCAGGCAAAGCAAGCCAGCTTGTGAGAGTTCACTAGCTGGCTTTAAGGAGTCAGTATGTAACACAGATATTGGTGATACTGTAATTTATAAAGTTATTTGAGTGTAATTTTGATCTTGTAGATACTGGTGATTCATACCTCTATTCTTTAAGAACAGGTTATCATCCACAGTAGCTTTCAAATCAAAACACATCTTTTTACCCCCATGTTACTTTTATCCAACTTGAGCTTCTCCATTAACAAGTGCATTTCCACTGTCACTGGATGCAACCGTGTCAGGTTTGCTGCTGCTCGTTTTCGGATCGCTTTTGCGGGGCCCAACATATCTCTTGGTAAATGTAGCTTCGGTGCTTTTATCCACATCACCCTTTGGCGTACTTGAACTTCTTCTAGGTTTACTTTTGTCTGTATATTTTTGTGGGGTTCCACTGTCCTGTGTCACACCTGCTGTTCCCTGACTTTCATTTGATTTATCAGTAACCTGATCTGGAAGCAGTGCTTTTCGACTTAGACGAAGTTGTCCTTTTTCATTGATCTGTAGATTGTAAATGAGAAACTTCTGAGCAATGTTCCAAAAAAACACACACAATCTGAGAATGTTGGGTTACCGCCTAGTAATAAATAATAAGGGTGCGTTTAGTTATGGAAAACTCTCCCACTTTTTTAGAAAACTGTCTTAGAAAAACTAAACAAAATTGAAAACATGTTCAAATCTGAGTTTTTCTAAAACCTTTTTTAAGAAAAGGAAAATCCCTATTTTCTCTTTTATAACTAAAAATTTGAAAACTACTTTTGATAATTTTCTACTCTCTCTTGGAAAAGGAAAACTCAATCCCTCACATTTGAATGCATTTTCTAAGTTTTCAATATTTTTCTAGAGAAATGAACCACTCCCCATATTCTAGAAAAACAAAAAAAAAAAAAAAATGAGGAAATTTTTTCGTAACTAAACGCACCCGAGTTACATGTTTTATTGCTTTCATTTTTACCAGAGAAGTAACAGAAGATTGCATTGTTTCCATTTTAAAGAAAATTCCTGATATAACATATCATCTAACTGACCCCCCATCTTAATCGGTACAAAAAAAATTCTTTTTCGTTTTTTTTTTTTGAAAGAGAACTTAATTCTATTCGACTTATAGTCAAACAATTTCCTGCAACTATGTTATAAGTCAAATTTCAATTCCCATGAAGGAGGAATTTAAGAATTCACATACAAAATGGTAGACTAACCTACTTCAAACACATATAAACAAAGAAATTCAAACCTCGATGAGCTTGACATCAACCACGTCTCCAACCTTGAAAGCCTGAAGCAAATTATAATTATTTATCGCACCAACATTTCATGAATTGGTTAGAAGAATATGAGGTGATAAGCCTTACATCGTCTGGTTTGGACAGCCAATCTGGACTCAACTCGCTAATGTGACAAAGTCCCTGAAATGAAGTTAACATTGTTTAATGATAATGCTAAGCTTCCACGGGGGAAGAGAAATACACAATCAATCACGTATACTGAAAATATCTGTCAAAGGATGTAATAGACAAAATCATGAGACTTGGTCAGAATGCAGCACCTTGTAAAAATCTGAAAAATTCCTAGGAATAATTGAAAAAAAAAATTTGGAACAGAGTATACAACTTAAGCATGACATGCAAAAATGCAGATATACATAAGGTCGTGATTGATAGTTGGTTAGAAGTAATACCTCTCGGCCTGGTACTATCTCAACGAAAGCTCCATAAGGAACAATAGATGTGATTTTACAGTTCCTGATAACCAACCACCACAGGATCAGATTTATTAGCAGAGACACAATTCACATCGATTCATAGCTAGTAAAAGATTCTGTATATTGACTAATCTGCCCCGTGTCTTATTTATTGATAGCAACCACCCAATCGCAACTTCTACCCAATTAAACATCTTTAAACCCATGCACAACTAAGCGACATTATGAGTGGTTACAATCATTGATGCTGATAGAAGATTTACTTTCACACTGAAAAAAAAATTACCTATATATATCGCCAACAATCGGCACCATTGTCAAGTTGCTAATAATAGCTTTAGTCTTTTCTAAGCTTGCCCAATCTCTTGCAGTTATTTTGACCTGCAACAGTCAACAAGACATATGAGACTGTAAGAACAGCAGCAAAAGCACCAAGCAGAAGAAGATGGCATGTTTAGCTTACTATTCCATTGTCTTGTGTGTCAATAGAGTCCACACCAGTCTCTTCAATTATACTCTTGACCTTCTTACCCCCAGAACCAATAATCAGGTTGACTTTCTCAGGTTTAACCTACACAGATGAAAACGGTGAGGACTATGGATATTCTGTAGAGCTGGCAAAATGAAAGATTGGACACGTTGCATAATGGTTAAGGACAGTAACTTTCATACAGGTCAAAACTATTAGTGTGTATTATTATAGCCCAATGTAAAGCCCAATGGGCTCACGGGCTTTAGGGTTTTCATGTACCTATCTCTATTTATTTGTGGTTCTTGTAATCGGTTGAGGCAAGCAATAATAATCAAACATTTTCATGGTATCAGAGCCTCTCACGTATCTCCCTTAATCTCTCTCAATTTCTTTCCTATCTTCTCAATTTATCCCTCTCTAAACATTCTGACCATCTTCAAATCGCAAGTCTATACGCGGATTTACACTACACCACCACAACCAATATACTCGTAAACGAAAACCGAGTAACCCCTGAAAATTTCATCCTCCAATTCCAAAAAACGCGCCCTGTAGAGCCGCGGAAAGTTTCGAATCTCAAAATCGGAGATTTAAAATTACGACCATTTACACTGGAAAACAATCGACACCACCCACACAGAACAATTTATCGCTAAAATCCGAGCAAGACTGGAAATTTTGAGCTCCGTCGGGCGAACCGCAGCCTCCACGCGCCACCCACGCGCCGCCCACGCGCGGCACGCGCCGGTCACGCGCCGGGCTTCTTCCCCATTTGGTTTGCTGACGTGGCACGGTGACGTGGCTGCTGACTGTGCAATTTGCTGACGTGTCGCTTGCGTGGACGCTGAGTCAGCAGCTGACTGTGCAACCGACTGGGCTGCTGACTGGATGACACGCATCTGCTGACTGGACCCCCTTTGCTGACGTGGCTAGGTGACGTCATCAAAAAAAAAAAAAAAAAAAAAAAAAATGTTTTCGAATTCGCAATCTTGGATCATGGACACCGGAGCTTCTTCACACCTCACTTCGAATACAGGTAATCTCAATTCTCTTTTTAATTCAAGTGTTATTCAGTCTGTAGTTGTAGGTGATGGATCTCATATTCCCGTTACACAAATAGGACATAGCCAATTACCAAACCCATATCGTCCTCTATACCTTAGAAACGTCCTTGTTACTCCAAACATTATCAAAAATCTTATCTCTGTTCGTCAGTTTACAAAAGATAATAAGTGCTCAATCGAGTTTGACCCTTATGGCTTCTCGATAAAAGATTTAAACACACGACAACTCCTTCTCCGATCTGACAGCACCGGAGATCTCTATCCCATTTCTTCCCCACATGCTTCTGCCTTTTCTGTAGTCTCTCAAAATCAAAATCATTCTGTATGGCATCAGCGTTTAGGACATCCCGGGGATACAATTTTACAATCCCTTGCATCTAGAGGTTTAATTTCATATCACAAACATAAAACATCTATTTTGTGTCATGCATGTCAGTTGGGCAAACAAATCAAACTTCCATTCTATCGCTCTGAGTCTGTAGTTGAGTCACCTTTTGACATTGTCCATTCCGACATTTGGACTTCACCAATTCCTAGCGTCAGTGGTTTTAAATACTATGTGTTGTTTCTTGATCATTTCTCTCATTTTCTCTGGATCTACCCTCTTCATCGAAAATCCGATGCTTTCTCCAAATTCGTTCACTTTCGCGCCTTTGTTCGTACTCAGTTTAATCGAGAAATTAAAGCTTTTCAATGCGATCATGGTGGAGAATTTGACAACCGATCCATGCATGACCTCTTTGCCACTAATGGCATTCAGTTTCGCTTCTCTTGTCCTCATACTTCCCAACAAAATGGGAAATCGGAACGCATGATTCGCACAATCAATAATGTCGTTCGCACCCTTCTATTTCAAGCTCATCTCCCTCCTGACTATTGGGTAGAAGCCCTCTGCATGGCTGTATACCTTCTGAACATTCTTCCGTCCACCTCAATCCAAAATGAAATTCCCTATACCAAACTATTCAACAAACCAACATCCTACACGCACCTTCGCACATTTGGATGCCTTTGTTACCCATATACTTTCCCTCCACATAAACTCGCACCTCGTACCACTCCATGCATATTCTTTGGTTATCCTACCAATCACCGTGCATATCGGTGCCTTGATCTCAACACCAAGAAAATCATTATTTCTCGACATGTCATCTTTGACGAGTCATCCTTTCCATTCGCGTCCTTTTCTCCCAACACAGCTCCATCATATGAGTTTTTAGACACGTCATGTGACCCTTCTCCGATTGCTCGTCAGCTTCTCATGTCTCGATCCTCTCATGTTTCTGCAAATTTCCCATCTCCAACTTCAAACCAACCCCCCCAAAATACTGCACAACCTCACACAATTCCTGAAAATTATCCTCTTCCTCCAACACCTCCTCCTTCACCCCCTACAAATACCTCAAACAACTCATCTCCCACCTCATCTGAAAATTCTAGCAGTACCTCTTCTGCAAATTCCAACAGTTCATCTACATCCTCTCCAACACAGTCTCCTCCTTTACGCACTCACCCAATGGCCACTCGCTCCCAACATAATATTCACAAACCAATCCAAAAACTTAACCTTCACACAACTACTGTCACTCCTTCCACACCCCGTTCATACACCCAAGCCTTTAGGGATCCTCACTGGCATGCAGCTATGCATACTGAATATAATGCTTTAATTAAAAATGAGACTTAGGATCTGGTTCCCCGACCACCTGGAGTTAATGTGGTCCGTTCTATGTGGTTGTATAAACGCAAATTGCGTGCTGATGGGTCCCTTGATAGATACAAAGCCCGTTTGGTGGCTGATGGGAAAAGCCAGAAGCTTGGTATTGATTGTGAGGAGACTTTTAGCCCGGTTGTCAAACCGGCTACCATACGTACTGTTCTCAGTTTAGCTCTTTCTCGCTCCTGGCCGATTCATCAGTTGGATGTACAGAATGCCTTTTTACATGGTTCTCTGCAGGAAACCGTTTATATGCAGCAGCCCCCAGGATTTGTTGATCCTCACCGCCCAGGTTATGTCTGTCACTTGAAGAAGTCCCTATATGGTCTAAAACAAGCTCCTCGTGTTTGGTTTCAGAGGTTTGCTTCATATGCCACTAGAGTCGGGTTTCAGCACAGCAAAACCGACTCATCTTTGTTCATATTTCGCAGAGGATCTGACATTGCATACTTATTGATATATGTGGATGACATTATCCTTACTGCATCATCCGATGCGTTTCTACATCGAGTAATCTCCTCTTTGCATGGAGAATTTGCTATGACGGATTTAGGGCCTCTTAATTATTTTTTGGGTATTGCAGCAATGCGAACTTCAGCTGGCATGTTTCTTTCTCAGAAGAAATATGCTATGGACATTCTTGAACGAGCGAACATGGTAAAATGTAATCCGTGCAAAACTCCGGTTGATACAGATTCTAAGCTTAATGACACAGGTACCCCTGTTGCTGATCCTACTTTATACCGTAGTCTTGCGGGGGCATTACAGTATCTCACATTCACCAGGCCAGATATTACGTATGCTGTTCAACAGATTTGTCTTTTCATGCATGATCCTCGAGAGCCTCACTTCCATGCTCTCAAACGTATTCTTCGATATGTTCGGGGCACCATTGACCATGGCCTTCAGCTGTATTCTTCCTCTACTACTCAGCTCACTGCCTACTCCGATGCAGATTGGGGTGGATGCCCCACTACACGGCGATCTACATCCGGATATTGTGTTTTTCTTGGTAATAATCTGCTCTCTACAGAGGAGTTGCTAATGCCGTTGCCGAAACCTCCTGGTTGCGTAACCTTCTTCGTGAACTTCATACTCCCCTTTTCAAGGCAACCATTGTGTATTGCGACAACGTCAGTACAGTTTACATGTCAGCTAATCCTGTTCAGCATCAACGGACTAAGCATATTGAGATCGACATTCATTTTGTTCGTGAGAAAGTTGCTACAGGTCATGTTAGAGTTCTTCATGTTCCATCTCGATATCAGTATGCAGACATTTTTACCAAAGGACTACCTTCTTCTTTGTTTGCTGAGTTTCGATCCAGTTTGAGCGTTCGGCAGCCTACTCCCGCTCAAACTGCGGGGGCATATTAGTGTGTATTATTATAGCCCAATGTAAAGCCCAATGGGCTCACGGGCTTTAGGGTTTTCATGTACCTATCTCTATTTATTTGTGGTTCTTGTAATCGGTTGAGGCAAGCAATAATAATCAAACATTTTCAAAAACAGGTCACCTGAACCACTTACTATCCAATTATAATTATTACTATTTTTCTATCTATACTGCTTCAAATATGATCAAATATTACAGTACTTCAATAACAGTCTAATCTAAAATAAACTGACTTAGGTGGTTTTATGCATCAAATATATACTTAGGGACTTAAAAATGACTTCCAACCAGTTCGACCCACTTGCCCCGTTACCTTTCGGGCAAGTGAGACAACAAAGGAATGAGAGATGAAAACTAACCTTCATAACAAGAATCAGTGGAGCATGCTTAGATAGCTTCTTTGACGGAGGAGGTGAGCATTTCAACATCTCAGCTGAAAACATAAAAACTTGGTTCATGTAAACTAACACCACAAAGTAAAATATGTATAGAGCATGGCCTGCTTCAACTCTAAAGCCTGAAAAAAGAACACATATTTTGAATAATTTTAATACTGGGTGCTTGAAATTTACCAAGAATACGCTTTCGGCCTTCCTTTGCTTGCAGTAAAGCGTGCTTCATTGTTGACAAAGTAATTCCAGCTACCTATATGTAAATGGGCATATTGTTCAGATATAAACCACCAATTTGTGTTAGCCAATTTAAAGAAATGCTATAAACGGATAATATGAAACAGATCTTTAAAACAATGATATAAATACACCTGCAGGTGCAAATAAGCATGCCTTTAACCAGTTTGAAGTGGACAACTTAAAAAACACGGAGATATAGCCAAGATAACCTTTATATCCATTTGGAATGCAGTTACTCCATCATCATTCCCAGCAACCTGTATCATTAAAATCGGTGGTTTCATGTATAATATCTTTCTTTTTCAGTTACTTCATTTTGAATCCTCTTTCATCAAAAAAAAAAAACATCTGTAATCCATCAAATTGAAAACCTTAAAATCCATATCACCAGAAGCATCCTCAGAGCCAGTGATGTCAGATAAAATAAGTGGGGTTCCATCTCCACCAAACTCCTTTGTGTCCACAACAAGGCCCATTGCAATACCCGCGATAGAGCTCTTCAGTGGTACTCCAGCATCCTGTAATGCTAGGCATCCTCCACAAACTGATGCCATGCTATCAAATCATCATTAAAAAAATGAATATCAAAAACTGTCTTGAAAATTATTTCTTCGAACATGGTAAATGGACAAAAAGAACAATAGAACATCAAACACCAAGCGAAGTTACAAACAAATAGATATTCAATTTACTTATAAAGAAGTATTTCCTATAGATGTGGTAAGATGGAGAGGTCAAGCAGGTTAGGTAACTGGTCACTACTCACTAGTACAGGTTGCAGCATGTAGAGTCGGGCTGACCACAAACACTTTTGTGTTCCTCTTTTTTTTTTCAAAAACAAAATAAATTATTATGATTACGCATTACTTATGATTACAAAAACAATATTATCACAACTGTTACTTTACATTTGAATAACACGATGTAAAAGGTTGTATGGATCAAAAATGAACTTCGGTTGACTTTCAACCCCTTTGACCTGCTCCCCTTTTAGAGCTTTTAATTTGACCCATTTGGCATAAAACATGATCCAAAATGACCAAGTAATCAGTAAATGGCTCGATATTGCCAGCTGTAATTTCCTAAAATACACCAAAATAGTTGCCGCACCTTGATGATCCATTACTTTCTGTTATGGTACTCTCAACGCGAATAGTATACGGAAAATCTTCTTCCCGAGGTAATATAGGTTCAAGGGCTCGTTCAGCAAGCGTGCCGTGGCCAATTTCTCTTCTACTTGGTGCTCCAATTCGCCCAGCTTCCCCAACACAAGATGGTGGAAATGAATACTGTATAATCAACAAGACTTTGTCAGGTGAAATAAAGTTCAACATAAGCACCCAGAATTCTTATTAGAAGTATCATAAACAAGCCTTGAACACGCACATGAATCAACAATTGGTCCCTCCTAATGGTAACATTTCCTTCTTTCAACTCTCAACATTGTCACTGTGTTCTCTTTTTATGTGGAGTATTTAATGATCCATAAAATTCCAAAACAAATTTTCTTTTGCCACTGAACACACCTATGAGGTATGGCGTCTACCAACTTGTTTTATGTTTACCAATTTAAAGCATTTACTAATATGGATCCCATATTGACATTTATTGAGGTTTCTTAGATAGGAAATTGTAACAACACTCTTATATTAGCAACACTAGACTAATAGAAGTTTCAAAGTAAGGTTCAGCAAAAAGACAGTCACACCTGAAGATAGAACCTTTTCACATCTTCTACACCAGCAAGGATGTCTATTCTTTGAGCCATTTGTTTATCTCCAAGGGTAACCACTGCCAACGACTGTACACAAGAGACACAAAAGTAACTTATTAGAACAACAATCTGTTTCCACTCTTTTGGATGTTATTCTTAAGACCAACATCTTGAAAAGTATAAGATTGTCATTGTATACAAATTTTAATAGCAATTCTTATAGCTTCGGCTATTTTACTCAGATGTGAAACTATAATATTCTTTTTGGCAATGAGAAGCCACAATTTACTCAAAATCACCCAACCACACATACGTCATACTTGCTACTCTGCAAGTTCGTAAGCTTAATAAAAGAAACAGCAATACCTGTGTTTCCCCACGTGTGAAAAGAGCACTTCCATGTGCTCTAGGAAGTAATCCACATTCTGAGTCAATAGGGCGTATCTCCTCTGAAGTTCTGCCATCACTTCTTTTCCCTCCCTTAATGAAGAACACAAACATAAGAAGATATCGCAGTGTACTAAATCAATAAGAACATAATGGGCTTCATCATTAACTCCGATAAATGGAACATGCACTTGCCAAAAGCATCAAAAATATTGACAAAATATAAAATTTCCACCAAAATGGTAATAAGGTCAAGATAACAATATACTGTCGATCTTTCCATCCTATTTGTGTACCATTCTATTTCTTAATAGTAAGTGATTGTATGCATACCTCAACTATACGTTTTCGAAGGTATTTAGATGTAATACTTTTGAACACCAATTTCACATCCACCTCGGAGTAAAACTACATGGGAAAGAGACACAATTATTAACAGAATTTCTCTGCCAATTGTACTTCATAAATATTAAGGAACTTAGTGTACATGATATTCTAGAAAAAGAATGGGTAATGTCTCGAACCACGCCAAATTGATAATTAATAAAATAACAAAAGAAAAAAGTGTCATTCAACTGTAAAACTTCTTGTAGTGTATCATATGGAAACAGTTAGAAACCTCGAACGTTGATATATCCTACCAAATCATCTTTTTTTTTGTCTATATGAGATGTATATGATTAAGAAAGAGGGAATGATACCATCAGAACTGGTCTTTTGAAAACCGGTTTTATGTGAACATCGCCTTCATCATATTCACCATCAACAACAAATTCCTCCTCCTCATCTTCATCCTCCAACATGTCTGGAGTTATTTCGACACCAACAGGAGTTTCACTTTTGCTGACATAACCCTCCTCAGTGAGAATACCCAGAACTTTATCCTCTAACAATGAGAGGGCTTTTCTTCTTGGTACCTTGCTTTTGAGCTGTAGCACCTTGACCAACTCCTCACCAGCAATTTCCTACATTGTATTTATTTATAAGCAGAAGAGAACATGATGCATAAAACTGAGTTCTATATGGCGACAAATCAGAATGGAAAACAACTTAAAGGTATTAAACATATGAAAAGAGATGCATACTTCGACATGCTTATACAGCTCAGGTGGAGGTAACTTAATTGAATCAAGCATTTTGGGTTTCCCACATATCTTTACCAAATTGTCCACCTCTTTACATATAGCTCGTACAGCATCCTGAAGCATTAGAAAACAAAGTGGTATTCACTCACATAGATTTCAAGAAAAAATTATTTCCTACAAAAATTGTCAATAGGTGTCCTGTGTGGTATAAATATATAACAACCTGTCCAATCTCTATCGCTTGAAGCAACTTCTCTTCAGGAAGAAAGTCACAATAACCCTATAATAAATATAACCACAAAAATAATGAGAAAAAAAACTAGTATCAGAATGAGTGAGTACCAAAGTGACCATCTGATACTGAAAGATTTTAATTATAGTATATATTTGTTTAGCATGCTAAATAATCACCAGGCATGCGATAATCATGTATAAGAAGAGCGGTTACAACCTCTATCATTAATATTCCACTTTCTGAGCCTGCCATCAATAAATCGAGTTTTGAATCTTCCATTTCCATGGTTGTTGGATTTACAACAAACTTATCACCAATTAAACCAATTCGAACTCCTGCTATAGTGTTTGTACTCGGCACTTCCGAGAGAGCTCTGTTCATCCAAAATGTGGCATTAACTATAATAAGGTAGCTGAAATAAAAATAACTGATGATATTCTAAGAGCAACAATGCTTTGATTTGCACATGAATCTTACACCGCAATCCCAGCTGCTGTTACAGCCAGAGAATCAGGAGGGTGCAAACCATCATAGCTCAAAACCTGCAATCCATTCCTTTCAAGTTAATATTTTTAATACTTGGGAAAATAAGTAAAGACGAACAAACTATTTTCAGTTTTCCAAATATGTTTGTTCCATTATTCTCAATTTCGCTTTCCGCAAATTTAACTGCTTCTCAGTTATCCACACTTTTAAAAGAGAAAGGTAAAACTTTGATGGATTTATTACATAACACAAGTAAGTCAACCAACCAATTTAAAAGAAGGCTTGAATAAGCATGTCCAGTGTGAAATATTAAAATATTCTACAAATCTTTGAATATTTATCTAAGTATTAGTTATAAGCTTAGGAAACAGTATAAGCTACCTCAACATCATATAAATTGAAAGAAAAACGATAAATCAAGAAAAAAAACTGATATTAAATGTTCGGAAATTACATACCCAAGATAGTATTTGAGTTTCATGGTAGAAGCCCTTGAGCATTGTTGGCCTTAATGGCCTATCAATTAGTCTACATATAAGTACCTGCATTAGAGTAATTAAGTCAAATAGTCAACATGTGCACTTTTGCAGACCATGAAAACATCAGTATCAACTTTACAATTTATGGTTGTCTACATAAGCTTTGTTGAACACTGTTCTGTGTCCACTCTACACCTTTTTCTAAATAAATATTCAAAGGCAAATATAAAAAATGCCAAATAAGGGATTAAGAAAAGAGCATAGGACATCATAATGAAAAACCAACAACAAACTAATACCTCATGGTCTTTCGTTCTTCCCTCCCGCTTAAAAAACCCTCCACTGCAGAAGATATCATAATCAATACATTTTTACACATTGTTCATAAAGTTCAATATGTACAAAAAAATAAATAATAATAATAATAAATAAATGATACTTGCCTAGTTCTACCAGCTGCCGAAAAACGCTCTTGATAATTTACAGACATAGGGAAAAAATCAGAAGGCTCACTTGGTACATCAGACATACAAACAGTTGTATATATAATCTGCATATACACAACAACAAAAATATCCATTCTTCAGAAATGATATCCTAACTATTCGAACAAATTAAACAACTTATAAACAGATACTTACAGTTTCTCCATCTCTTACAACTACAGAACCACTAGCTTGTCTTCCTATTTGGCCAGTCTCAACTGTAATCTGCAAAACCATAATATCATGTCTAACTTCAAATTTCTACATAATACTACAACTTCAATTAATTTTGCAATATACACAGTTATCATTTGATTTTCGCGGGAATTCAAAACCCTAGGCAATTTAAAATTAAAATTTAAACAGCTTGCTTACGTGTCTATCACCGACGGGGATTTTAACTGTATGCCGGTTGGGAAAAAACGGAGCCGATGACGTGGCGGAAGCATCTGAGTCGCGAATTAGGGCTCTTATTTTGAACCGATTAGAGGTAATTCTTCTGGATAGCAGGAAAGGACAGATTGAATGTTTTGTAAGGGGAGAGTGAGATGTATAGGGTTTGTGGTATATATTGTTGCTATTATTATTGGTGGTTGTTGAATGTCCGAACTTAGAACATGGTCTGCCATGGAAGCTACTGCTTGCGAGCATTTTGATAGCAGGAAATCAGTGTGTGTCAAAGATGATGGTGATGGAGGAAGAGACTCTTATCCGTTGTTGCTGGCGCGCGGTACTTGCAGAGTGAGCCGGGCCGGTTCAGGCCGGGTTTAGTAGTGCTGTTATTGACCTTGTTTATTTATTTGGGCTGCATCATGGGCTTTTGTATTGGGCTTTTGTATTGGGCTTTAATTGGAGATTTTTGGTAAATGTACTCGTAGAAGTCGTAGGTAGTTTAGTTTGGGTCAAGTTATATAAATGTTTTTGTCACATGTATTTATTAGAGTTTTAGGTATATGTTAATTATCGTTGGATAACCTATTAATCAACTTATTTGACGATTTGATAACTATATTGTTTTTAATGGCTACGTGGCATCAATACGACAAAATATTGATGATGTGGAGCCAATGAGTTTTGTAATTGTTTGAGCTTTGAATGGACATGTGTTATTGTTTGTATAAATTCAGTCACATGTTAAAATAAACTACGGAGTATGTTTAAAACTAAATACAGAGTATATAGGTTTTTTTAAGGTACTTCTAATTGATTAATTATGCACGCAAGAATAGTCCTAACAAGATACCTCTACAATAATGTGAGCTATGTCTTCTACTCTTCTACCATTTCAAAAGGTTTATAGACAGTGGCGGAACTTGAACCTTAGTATTGAAGGGGCAAAATTTATCTTAGAGTGTGTTTACGTCATTTCGAGGGGGCGATTTGCAAAGAAACAAGGTATTTCCATTTTCAGATCTCCAAATATAGGTATACTCGCTAGTTACACCCTCAAGTTTAGGAGGGGTAGGAGGGATGGAACCCCCCCCCCCCCCCCCCCCCCCCCCCCCCCCCCCCCAAGCCCTACTAATCTTTCGCCATTGTTTATAGATAGATTATCGGTAGGTTTTCCCAGTTACTTTCAAGATTAGAAAAACGAGTTAGTTTAAATTGTGAAAAGACCTTGTATAACATCTTTCTTGGTAAGTAAAAACAAACAAACAAACAACTTGCGAAAAACTTTCTGTATTGACCAACGTACGACGTACCGGCGTTGTAACGATAATGTATAAGTCTAAAATTCAGTAGATAGATGTAGATCATTACTAAGGTGACATAGTGGTAAGAACTAAAGCGTCATGATATATAAGTCTAAAATGTTCGAACCTCCCTAATTAAATATCTTGCAGCGAACAAGTAAAGAATTCGGAAACGATTAATAGAAATGCCTTTTGGAAGTTTTGCTGCTGTCTTCAATCTATATCTTGTAGCTTGGGTCTTGATTGTAGCTGTTATATCGCATTGTAAGTGACGCTTTTTTAATGGTAGTATGTCTTTTTCAAAAAAATTAGAAATGCCTTTGTTAGGCCGTATACATATTCATTTGTATTCAGTATGTAAGTACTATTCGACGTATATTGGTGATTCTAAACTATAGTAATCTATGTGATACCCAAAGTTTAATATATGTGATAAAAAAAAGTAATATATGTGATACCCAAAGTCCCAAACTTTAATATATAGGTGTCATATATGCAAGGTACAAAATACTTTCCTTCCATGGCGAAAATTTCCAATGTCAAAGGGTTTACATGTCTTACTCCTGAAGAGGGAAAAGGGTCCAAGGGTGAAGCTTCCCAGAAGTTTCTCACACTGTAAAATTTCAAAACACATATATCATGTTGCGTTGTTTGACATTGTTTATGCTATATATTGTTTTTACTCCTTTTTATGTATGTTTTCAAAGGAAAAATATATAAAAATTGTATAAATTCATTTGACACGTAATAAACCAATTATATTTGATTCTTTCTAACAAAATGACAGTAGTAAAAATATTTTGTTTTAAATTAGTCAAAATTCTGACATAGATACTACAAAACGAACACTGTATATTTATTTATATTTAATCCCATATATAAACGTTTTAATTTGCTCATCATTCTCCAAAACAAATCCCCTGCTCAAAAAGCTATGGCATCTACAATTATCATCTTTTTAATCATCTCCTTCATCCTTACAACATCTGCAACTCCCATAACCGCCACATGCACGGGCGTCCACAACCACAACACATCCAACTCCAAATGCACTTACATAAAAACACACCCAAATTGCCACCCAAAAGGCTACATAAACTACCTTCAAATCTACTATTGTACTTTATCAACACATCCACAATTAGGCTTCCTTCTTCTCCTCATATGGCTTGTAATACTCTTCTATTTATTAAGCAACACTGCCTCCGATTACTTTTGTCCCACGGTCGAAAACTTGTCGAAAATACTAAACCTCTCCCCTGCTATCGCGGGTACGACTTTGCTTCCATTAGGAAACGGGTCACCTGATGTTTTCGCTAGCATAATATCCTTCACTGCCTCGGGTGATGGAGGTGATATCGGCCTTAATAGTATCCTAGGTGGGGCCATGTTTCTTTCAACGGTTGTTGTTGGGATTTTGAGTTTGTTAATATCTTATCGTCAAAAATATGTCAAAGTTGATAAGCTAAATTTCATTAGAGACGTTGTTTTTCTACTATTCGCACTCTCAAATCTACTTGTAATCATCATTATTGGGGAAGTTAAATTTTGGTCATCGATTGTTTTCGCTTCTACTTACATCATTTACATTGGTTTAGTCTCGTATATGCATTTCATAAGCATAAATAAAGAAAGTATCAGCAATGAAACCTGTGGGCAGAGCAGACAATATCAAGATCTTAGACTACCACTACTGGTACATTCTGCAGATAAAGTTGTACCTAACAAATATAAGGTGATTATGTTGATTTTGTATGTTGTTGGGTTACCAATCAACTTGCCAAGAAGGCTTACAATACCAATGGTAACACCAGAAAAATGGTCCAAGCCAATTGCTGTGATTTCAGTGGTGTTAGCCCCAATTATGTTGGCTCTTATTTTTAACACACAACAAGGGAAAATGGGTTTAAGTAGTTTGGTGCTATATTGTGTGGCATTGGTAATTGGGATTGCTTTAGGGACTTGTACATTTGCTTTTACAAGTAGTACCATGGCACCACAAAAGTGTTTGTTTCTTTGGTATGCAAGTGGGTTTCTAATGAGTGTCATGTGGACTTACATTACTGCTGAAGAATTGGTCTCTTTGTTACAATCAATTGGGACTATTATTGGGCTAAACCCTTCAATTTTAGGGCTTACTATTCTAGCTTGGGGTAACTCACTTGGTGACTTAACGGCCAATATTGCTATGGCAATGCATGATGGGTCCGATGGGGCACAAATTGCCATAGCAGGTTGTTACGCGGGACCTGTTTTCAATATTTTTGTGGGATTAGGATTTTCATTCGTTATTGCTTGTTGGATGGACTATCCGGCTCCAATCATTGTCCCGGGGAACCCTTATTTGTGTGAAACCGTAGGTTTCTTGATTTGTGGTCTGTTATGGGCTCTTGTGGTATTGCCAAATAGGGGAATGCAGCTTGATCAAACGCTCGGAGGTGGTCTTTTAGCCATATACTTTTGTTTTCTGTTCGTTAAGATTGCTAGAGTTGCTGGCTTAATTGATGATTCTACTTCCACATCATTAACAACCTTATAAGTATTCATGTTGGTGTTTTAGTTATTGCTAGGCAACAATATTGGTTAATTACTACTTATGCTTTGATGTATATAGTATAATGATATATAAATTTTGGAGTTAAACCATTTATGATAAGCAATCAATAAAAATTGGTGTATATAGATTTCAAAAAACATTTTTTGTTCTGTGTATAAGCTTTTTTAAGGTTGGACTTCCTTAATTAGATGATTTGTACATATTTATCCTGATCCATGCGAGTCTATATAATAAATCAAATTGTCTTCACTCATGACACTTTATCAATCGTCTAATCAATATATACATGTTTCAATACAGTATCGACTTAACGTGACATATACTTAACTTGTCCTATACTAGCTAATTCATACATCCGTTCATTATCGCGACAGGAAAAAAAAAACAAGATACAATGAACAAACATAACATACGTTACCATATGATTTCTTTGACTTGATATTAGCTACCCTTTCGATATCAATATTTCATGACTATCAAAAATAACAAAACGAAACACATGGTCGTAAGCGAATATAAGCAAAACTTGTTAGGCTCTTTTGGTTTATTCAACATATTGTTTTGTGGATAAAATCATGTGTGACAAAAACAGGGGTTCAATCAACATGTTTGATGTTGAATTGTACACCTCCAGACTCCAGTTACTTAATTGGCTAAAATCAACATCTCTATATATCACTCTTTTGAAGTCGTATGATATAAAATGACAAAAGTGACGAGTTGATGCTATTGATTGATTGATAAGAAGAGAATTTGGGTTTTGGATGCGAACATTATTCCATGTGTTAAGGAAATGTTGATGTCCATCTTATTATACACATCTTGTTACATGTTTTTATCCTTATTCTGTTTTATATGATTCAAACTAAATTTATGGTAGTTTGATGGACACGTGAGATATCATCAATTCTTTTTATTTGTTATGAAAGACACATTAATTATTGTTATTATGTATTTCAATTAGGTAATACAATTTCTATCTATCTTGATCATTTTCACATTTTTGTATGAATAAATGTAAAAATCCTAATAAAAAAATGTAACGATCCATGTAATATTATTAGGTTGTTTAAAAATGAAATGTTATCACCTATTGTTCTCTTTTAACTTTTTTTTTTCTTTCTAAATGTAGATCTTAATGACGTTGTTAACACGCATAAAAGTATTCGACAAAAAAATAATTACTCTCCTAACATTAATAAATAGTTGACATGTACAACACATTTATTCATGTTAACTGGAGTTTAGAAAAGGGTGGTGATATTTCCACCAAAGTTTTTGATAAATCCACCAAAACTGTGCAGCTACTGTTTATACAGTACAAATGTTTGATGCACAAGTATGGTGGATTTATCAAAAAGCTTGGTGGAAATATTATCACCCTTTAGAAAAATCCTAACTTTTCTTCTTTTTTTAAGAATTTATCTAAACATAGTCCCTAAGACTATTGTTAACACGCAGAAAAAAGATTGTACAATAAAATAACTCTCACCTTAAAATTAATAAATAACCATGGTGTATTAAGAATGGGTGGTGACATTTCTACCATGATTTTTTATGCATCCATCATAATGTATAATTATTTATTCATATGGTACATCTGCTTACTGCAAAGGCATGATGATCTATCAAAACCACTTGTCTAAATGGCCCATTGGTAAGGAGGGCCCTTGGCTTCCTCAAGGGTTCAAACCTTGCCATGGGTAAACATTTAGCATGCTAGGTACCCACCCCCGTAAAACACATGGGGCTCTGGAGGAACTTGCTAGATAATGGTTCATTCCAACTCCAGACGCCTAGGGGAGTTGCTCGGAGTCATCCTTGTGGGGTGGACAATGACTGGTGCCAAAGACACACAGGACCAGGGTGTTCCCGCCAATTTACACCTTTTACTGGATGATGATCTGTCATGTTGGAAATATCAATAACCATTAAGAATAGCCCTAATTACTACATTCTAACAAAAATTTTTTTTTTTTAAGAATTTGTATTCTAAAAAACCCGTTCATTTTGAGTTTTTGACCCGTCAAATGACTCAAATTAAATCGCTCTCCAGAATAGCCCTCGCCAGTCGCCACCGAGTTGCTCCCATGACCGCTATTCTGCAAGGTAATTTCATATTTTCATCTTCTGTGAAACACATACGAATATTATTATTATTTTTTTGCTAAACTATAGGCTGACCGCTGACCGTAAACATGCTCTACTGCCTTTCGGTTCATCTGGTAAACTGCCCAATGAAAATTACCTAGTTAGTACTTTTGGCCTCCCCTTAAAATTGTTAATATCTAATAGCACAAATTTCGCATTCCAAAACCGGGATAATTTCAGAAACCAATGGGGTTTCATGCGAATATGGGCTGATTAGCAGAAATTTCTGCGAGTTTCGGAGAAATACACAAAATTACAAAGAATTACAACTATAGAAAACTTGATACCAAAGACTTCGCATAATTTATGCGAAGTTAGTGAAGCTTTATACGAAATTCTTAATATACTAGAAATCAACATATACAAGTTATAAATAGGTTGGAATTTATAGGGGTCTACGTTGGAAACGGTTGTAAGTTTTTTTGAGAGAATTCGCATAAGCATCACGAAACGGAGGGAGTGTGTTTTGAAGATTTCGCAAATACCCTTTCTAACCACGGTCAATTCGCATCATAGACTCATAGTATTATGTGTAATAGAGGAGTATTGGGTTAATCAAGTGCTGCAAGTCTAAATGAGGCCCATATCTATGCTGCTAGCTAAGTAATTTTCCCTTTTTTTATGTCATCAGTTAGTTGTTTAAACTTTTGAACCAGTTCTAAGTTATCCTATCGTTGCTTTCAGCACTATGTTTTGGTTCATGTTTAATCAGTGGCGGATTCTTTCGGTCATTGATTTTCTGGTGGATGCATGAATCTATATAAGAGATGGTGACATTCTGTTGAGCAGAGGTAATTGGATTATATGGTTATGGTTAGTCTTAATTCTATTTATTTGACTTTAGTATATTTGGAGTGGTCCTATTCTTGTTGTTGATATCATTATTAGAGCTAATGTAGTTGGTTTAATACATATTTTAATTGTAATTGTAATGATAAGTAAGAATTAATATATATCAAGTTCTTCTGTTATAGAAATGATTCATATATTCTAGTTATTTGATTTTGATTCTAATCAGATTAACAAAATGGTGTTTGTACTTCTCCTTTTGATTTCTCACTTGATACAAAACGAATCTACAGGTACACACACATACACAGGTATTAGGTATCTATGCAGATAGACAGAGTGAATGTAGCTGTACAATATAGTTTACCCAAGCTAGCTTTGTATGTATATGAGCTCATTAGCAAGCTTTATTCTTATACAAATGATATTATTTTTATAATTCATTGATTGATTTTTCTGATATTGACAAACATGGAATTTGTATATTTCTCTTTGGTATCATACTTCGTACAAACAAGCCGCCGTTGCTAGGCATTCCTAAAATTTCTATAAGTTTTCTCGTAAAAGTGCATTGTGTGCTGCTCAGGCCATGGTATCTTCAAATGTCAAGCCGCATGGATAACAGTTGATAAGGATGACTACTTTAACATTATATAAGTCATTGCAAGCAAGCTCATATTTTACCTTGAGAACAGACGAACTGGCAATTTCATTTACGTCCGTTTCGGTAACTATATAACATCCGTTATTCATTTATCTCATTTAATCTTTTTTGTAGGACCAACTACATTTCTCAAGGACTGATCTCTTAGATAGAATTATTTAATGAAGCATCCTTCCATGATTAGGGACATATTTCAGATGGACTGACATATTTTTGCTCAAAAAATAAGGGCATGGGGCTATAGCGCTTTACAAGCAGAATTATGTCAGATCATCAGACATACGTTTCAAGCTATGCAAGGATGTTGCGTTTTATCTAATGAGAGATGGGTTGTTGACATATGTTTTGTGGTCCTCTTGATCAGAGAAATGAGGGAGATGAGGAATGGATGTGACACGGTTTCGAAATCGATCTCAAGTAAATGAAGTTTCAAGTTCATCTGCTCACTGGGGAAAATATCAGCTGCCTGCAACCCATGACTTGTATTATCTTAAACTTTTCATTTTTATCTGCTGTTATTCATGTGGCTTAGCATATTGAAGATATATGCACACTCGATGAATTTTCACAACAGAATCTTACTACCTTCAGGTCCATGAGGTTGCTGCATACCCCGCCTCCTACAAGTATGTATTTTATTACTGGCCCATATGTGAAACTTACAAGTATAGTGTACCCTTAATAAATGAATAAAAACTTCCTGAAAAGTACTGCTGATTAACAGTCTAATAAGATTAACAAATAATGTATACATGTATTCTTGAGCAGTTGCACACACACACACATCTTATACATATCATACTTTTCATTGTTGTTGTTGTGCTCAGAGCTTGGTCACAAGAAAACAAAGATATGTTTCCTAATTAAGTTCAATCTATTCATTTTAACTTACTTCAAATAGGCTGACGTTCTTACGAATTTGAACATTGTATCTTCATATTCTATATAGAAGCAGTGTTTGTTAAAATGAAATTTGAAGTGAATCGTAGATCCTAGCACAGGCTTTGAATTTCTCCTGCCTAACCATGTTACATGTTTGTTCTAGAAACTTTCTTCACTCCTATTCAGTTTGAGTAGGGCCCCATTTCAGGGGCACTGAAACTATCACAATCCATCGTTTACTAAGATAAAAGTTTGCACAGCTGTTAGATTATTGAACGGACCCATGAAGAAAATTAGGTGACACTCGCGATATTTTATTGTGTGGAACTTCATCTTGAAAATCAAAGTATCTATGCATTTTTATCACATTAGATCAATTATCTGATAACTGCAAGTTATTTTTGCAGGTATGGACTGTTATTTCTGTTTGTTATATGCTTTTTGTAGCACAATCTTCTAAGCAAAAAGATGTGAGTGAACCTAATGGCTGCAACTATTTGCTACTTTTGTTTTGGTTAAGGTGAGTATTGTAGAATAAATTTGGCTAGTCGATCCAAAAGTTTACATCTTTACCATATATACCATTGCTGCATGTGGACTTGTTACTTTGGGACAAATGAAGTTGTTTTTCCAGTTGTTGCTTTTTCCCAATCAAGTTTCGTGACATCACGAGATTACCCTCGTCAGTTGTTTCATCCTTTCTCTATCATTTACTTTTTCTCGAAAGCAAGTCGTTGAGTTTGACCAATATGTTTAGGAATTGAAAATGAGATAACATACATAATAAGGATTGGGTGGCATCTGGAGTTTTGGACGAGTCAGGATAACCACAAGATAAAGCAAAGTGAATCATGTGATAGTGAGACATGTATGTTTAAATTATCTTTTGAGTCATACATTATAAATTATAATGTGGTTGGCTCATTTTCACCTTTCTCTCACGAGCTCCTTGCCCTGTTTCTGTGTCATGTATACAGTGGATTAATGCTTAAGCACACAGGGTTCATGTGCAATGTTCATAGTCTTCTTCTGCAAGTATATGATCTGTAACATAATATGTCTCAAATGTGGTTATTACTTATTAGTTTTCATCAATAAGAAGACAAGTGAACTAGAAGAAGTCAAACCTTACATTTCAGTTGGTAATTCTTTTGTATTGATCAAGTCTTTAACGTCAACAAATTAATATTATATACCGAGTATATCTTTAGATGCTAGCGTAGTACCCGCGCAATGCAGTGGATAATTTCATTCGACAATATATCTGTTAGCGAGAATACTTTCGTTCAACAATACATATGTTCATCAAACACTTATATATGTTAGCGAGAATACTTTTATTTCGGATGTCACATGGTTTTCAAAGAAAAGTGGGCTGATTGTTATCATTTTAATTATATGTGTAATTTTCAAAAGTTTAAACAATTGATTGATAATTTCTATCGAATATAAGGGGTACTTTAGTAACTTCATATCTTCAATTTGTAAGCTATAAAGGAAAAAGTGGTAAATGATTTACGAGGGTGTATAAGATATTGGAAAAACTTGTCATTTAATCATTATTTATCTTTCCTAATAGGCAAATAGTGCTCTTTGACTTTGCATGAGGACACCGTGGCGAGACTATAATTAGGAAGAGGTTAAATTTGAAGTGTGTTTAAACTTTGTAAGGTCAACCTATAGGGTACATTTGATTTATGAAAGTTGCAATAATTGTAGATAACACAAATTGGTAACTCATTAGTCGTACTTACTGTGTTAATGATCGGTCTTATATTTGCTTATGGCTAATGATATACCCATCTTTCTTTTTGATAAATCTACTAAATTTATATGTATTGCTTAGGTGTACGTATACTACAAACTTTTATTGCATAATTTTGATGGATTTATCAAATAGGACGGTAGTATATCACCACCCTTCTTCATACTAAATATTTTATTTGTGTTCAACATAACATTTTAATCATTACTTATTGCCGGAGGATGCCATCACAACAAAAGGTTTTACAAGTTAACACCATCTTTTTGTCCTACTCTTGCCTTTATAAAAGTTAATATTATAGGTGGCAAAATGAATGGGTCGGGTCGGGTCACGGGTCTATATGGGTTTGGGTTTAAATGGGTTCGGGTCTAGATGTGTCATTTAAAAGGATGGGTCTAAACGGGTCTGGGTCAAATGGGTCTCGGGTCAGGTCGGGTCATCGGGTTCACCAAAATTTTTTATTTATTTGAGTGAAAAATGAAAAAATTGAAATGAGGTGGAAAAAAATAAAAATTACCCACTAGACCCGTCTAAACCCGTTGGTTAATTGTTACACAATTAGATGTTATATTGAAAAACCCATTTAGACCCATCCAAAAAATGAGGAGGAGACCCAACAAACCCATCCCTTCCTAAAAATTAAACAAAGTGACCCATAATTAACCAATGGGTCTAAAATTGCCACCTATAGTTAATATCATGATCATTTAGTGGAGTAATTTAGATTAATGTACTTGATTGATTTTATTAAACAAAACATAAGATGCTTGTGTAAGTGTAACACATGTAATCTGAAGTAACGAAGTCAAGTATAGAGCACGTAAAGTGTATCACTAATCATTTCTAGAGGCACCTTCATTGAATATCATTTTAGGCATGGTTTTTATATTGCCAATGACCTCTTATCCAAGTGGTAAGAGTGAGGTAAGGAGTTTTCCCAATGATTGAGAGGTCTCGGGTTCGAGCCTCTTCAGAGGGTTTCTTCTTAGGTGAGGCAAAAAGGTGGGGTCAGTAGTGGTGGCACGATGATACTCCATTACTGATCCGAAGGAGTTATTTGCCGTTCCAAAAAAAAAAAAAATCGCTATATTAGTCTCGCGCTAGATGTTTCAATAAACATTTCTTTTCTTGAATTTTACATATTTTATTAAACACCCATTTAGTATGTTAATATTTCTATTCTATTCATAAATAAATTATAAACAAATCATTTACTTTAACAGATAACAATGATGTTAAAATTTCTGTTTTGGGTCTATAAGAAGGTTAAAAACCAAAGTTTACTACACAGTTGTTATATAACATGTATATTTAGTGACGCATCTAATATAATGTATCAATCAATGGAGGTGTATATCGTTTTATTTGTAGAGCATTAGATCCCTCCCAACTGGGTATTCTCTTCCCGGCAATTTGAGCGTCACTTTAGTGACGCACCACCATGTCAGTTTGGGCGTCGGTATGATGACGAACGTCGGGGTTTTTTTTTTTTTTTTTTGTATTTATTTATTTGTTTAGTGTATAGATAAAATGATATATTAGTAAATGTGGGTCAAGTGATGTTTATTGTTGGTAGTGTAGTGTCAGTTTTGAAAAGTGCTGACATGATGCTGATTTGACACAAATTGATGCGTCAGTTTGTGTCACGGTTTAAAGTGATCTTAGAGAAAGTTAAATAAAAGAAGAACATATCAAGATAATCTACACCTTCACAAAATTAAATGTTTTGTTAAATTACATGTGATAGTGCGTAAGCGGGTAATTTATAGCCCATTTTGGAAGGTCATTCGTGGCGACGATTCAATTAGTTGTTATCAACAACTCTGTTTTTTTTTTTTTTATATATAATAATATAAAATGATCATAATATAATAATATAATAATTAATAATAATAAATTAATTGAGTAGGATACATGTGTTCACATAACATAAGGTGTACAGTAACATAAATAAAATATAAATTAAATATACATATATAAAATTTGTTTACAAATTAACTCGGCCCAACCCGTCTAGCCAATAGATTCGGCTGTTTTATCTTTTATCAGAGCTGTTTTATCTTATTCGATAACAACTTTTCAGTTTTTTTAATCAAAATTTTTAGCAAATTATAATTAATTTTAAGTGTGTTTGAAAAGTTGGGAGTGTTGACGTGAGATTGCCTTGCTCAATGTTATGTATGTTCCCTTATCGTCTATATATAACCCTACTAAATATATTAAATTCAAACCCCTAATGGTATGGTATAGCTAATAGCTAATTGTTGAAAAAACTAGCTAGCGAAGAGATGACGGTGAATATAACGTCAATAAAAACTGCATCAGATGGAGTTTGGCAAGGTGACAATCCTTTTGATTATGCTTTTCCTTTGTTAATTGTCCAAACTGCCCTCGTTCTCGCCATTAGCCGCTCTCTCGCCTTCCTCCTCAAGCCTCTCCGTCAACCCAAAGTCATCGCCGAGATCGTTGTATGTTCCATTTTCCTTCTACGACATACACCGAGTGTTTCTTCCTTAAAATTTACAATGATCACACGTACGTATATCTCAGTTTTTGGGTCTTAAGTTTGCAAACTAGGTAGACCCGCGAATGGAGAATTTTAAGTAACTAGTGTTTCTATCTAAATATTGCTTATAAAAAATGTTTATCATCACTTTTTCAAACGCTTATAAAAACTGTTTAATACATATAAACAGTTTTTATATGGATATAAAAAACTGTACGTTTAATGGTGATGGACACCTTTTTGTAAGCAAATTTATATGTCATATGTGTTTATTTACTTATATCATTCACAAACTTTATATATGTCTAATGATGATGATCAGGGCGGAATTATTTTGGGCCCGTCGGCATTAGGTCGAAATCAAGAGTACATGCACAGGATATTTCCTAAATGGAGTACTCCAATCCTGGAATCCGTGGCAAGCATAGGCTTACTCTTCTTCCTTTTCCTAGTCGGTTTAGAGCTCGACTTGAGGTCCATTCGTCGTAGTGGAAAACGAGCATTTATAATAGCAGCAGCCGGGATCTCAGTCCCCTTTATTCTCGGGATTGGAATAGCATTTGTTTTTCGAAAAACCATCGATGGCGCTGATAAAGTTGGATATGCACAATACCTTGTGTTCATGGGTGTGGCATTGTCCATAACAGCTTTCCCAGTGCTCGCACGTATTTTAGCCGAACTTAAGCTATTGACAACCCGAGTGGGCGAGACCGCGATGGCTGCCGCCGCGTTTAACGATATTGTGGCATGGATATTGCTTGCTCTTGCGGTTGCACTTGCCGGAAATGGAGAAGAAGGTGGGCCACATAAAAGCCCATTGGTTTCTGTTTGGGTACTTCTTTCAGGTTTGTTTCTTCATTACCTTTTTGTTAGCTGTATCACATGATTTACGTTACACATCACAGAACAGAAAAGTCTAACTTTTGAAATGTTACAATGACCTTTAACACGTGTTATAAAAGTTATAGATACTTGTACAAATTAACCATACTATACTTTGACTTGTAACATGTGCTACTAAATCGAATGATCGAATTAGCTAAATTGTGGTAGTATCTACAAAAATGTTTGATAACTTTAAGAAAAAGTCATAGCACAAGGGCAGAAAGGGTATTATAAAAGAATTAATAATAGATAGACGGTGTTATAAACATTTTATCATGGCATGAAGTCATAGCACAACTTCTACGTCATCTGAAATCTGATTTGTTTCCATTTTTAGTCCGATTTACTAAAATATTTACTTTTTTCATACCAAAATTAGTGTCATCTATTTCAATCTGTTTCTAGATTGTTGTTAGGGGTGTAAATGAGTCGAGTCAGCTCGTAAGCTACTCGATCTCGGCTCGTTAAAAGCTCGATTCAAGCCGAGCCTAAACGACCTCGAGTCCAAGCTTGAACATAATTTAGAGCTCGTTTAATAAACGAGTTCGAGCTCGAGTTTCTTATATCGAGCTCGAACATGTTCGCGAGCCTAAACGAGCTTTTCATTTATATACATATATAATTTTGTATATGTAATTTTAGTATATAATTTTATAATACTACTAATATACCAACATAAGAATTAATATAATATTGACGAATTGTATTATATATAGCTAAATTTTTTTAAAAAAAATTAATAAATATTATATATTAATAAAAATAATTATTAAAAAATATTATTATGGGATAAACGAGTCGAGCCCGAGCCGAGCTCGAACTTGTATAATATTAAACGAGCCGAGCTCGAGTTTTATATAACAGGCTCGAAATGAGCCGAGCTCGAGCTTGAACTCACTGAATTTCAAACGAGCCGAGCTCGAGCCTAGGCAAGCTCGGGCTCGGCTAGGCTCGTTTACAGCCCTAATTATTGTACATCACTTTGAAAAGATTATAACTAAGTTATTTAAGTGGGTTTATTGTTTCGTTAAGTATTAAACTTTACACTTTTTACTATTGTATGAGTCGAACTTTGAAAACTTCTATTGTATGTATTGAACATGTAAATATGATCTATTGTATGTAAAATTTCCTTTTTGGGTAACGCGCAAATAGGAAAGTTTCCTTTTTAGGCCTTACCCAAAAAGGATATAACACATACATAGACCATATTTACAAGTTCACAACATATAATATTACAAATGAAAATATGTCACACAAAATAGTAAAAAGTGTAAAGTTTAATAGATATCGAAACAATAAACCCTATTCAATTTAATAACTTAGAGAGTATATCTGATATACTCAGAGAGTATCATGATACAGAATTGGTAACCTCAATTTTAATGACTCTGAAAAGGTAAAGCACATTTAAATACTCCGTGATTAAAATAGCTTTTTGATTATTTTTGAAGAGTAAGGTTCAAACGAGTACATCAATTTTGAGTGAGAATGAGGGAACCAATAAATTTCTGCCATGTGTCACTTTATTCTCTCTCCTCCACACTTTATTCTCTCTCCTCCACATTTTTAAAAATTAAATATCTCACAAACGGTAAGTCGAAAAATCATGAAAATTGCACCATAAAATTCAGCGTTTTCTCCTCTTCGATTTGCCGTCCCTCAAGGCATACTTTTGACAACTTTTTTTTTTCTCATTTTTTGGTGGGTTTCACAAATTAGTAACACATGTGTTAGTGATTAGTTGTACATTTAATTTGTGGTTAAGGTTAGGGTTTAGGGTTAGGTTTAGGGTTTAGTAGGGTTTATGGTTTAGGGTTTATAAGGGTTTAGGGTTTAGAAGGGGTTCAAGGTTTAGGGTTTAGAAAGATTTAGGGTTTAGCGTTTTGTAAAGCGTTTAGGGGTTAGGGTTTGGGGTTTAGGGGTTAGGGTTTAGGGTTAGGGTTTGAGGTTTGGGGTTTCGGGGAGAAACCTCAAACCCTAAACCCTAAACCCTAACCCCTAAACCCCAAACTCTAAACCCTAAACGCAACACTTTAACACATGTGTTAGTAAATGTGAAACCCACCAAAAAAATGAAAAAAAAAAAAAACTTTTCGAAAGTATGTCTTGTGGGACGGCAAATCGAAGAGGAGAAAACGACGAATTTAATGGTGCAATTTTCATAATTTTTCGATTTGTCGTTTGTGAGATAATTGATGTTGGGGGTAAATGGGTTTTGTACATGTGGAACATTCTCTTTGTACACATGGCTTGATATCATTGGTTCCCCCATTCTCACACAAATTCCTATTCTCATTTGAACCCTACCCTATTTTTTAAAATTGTTCTAATTTCTTTAACTTATATCATCAGGATGTGCTTTTGTGATCTTCATGATGGTCTTTATCCGGCCGGCCATGAGCTGGGTGGCTCATAGGTGTTCACCCGAACACGACACGGTAGATGAGGCCTACATTTGCTTGACACTAGCCACCGTTATGGTCTCCGGGTTTATTACTGATCTCATCGGCATACATTCCATTTTCGGGGCTTTTATCTTCGGGCTAACCATCCCTAAGGGAGATTTTGCCGAGAAACTAATACAAAGGATTGAAGACTTTGTTTCCGGATTGCTTCTCCCATTGTATTTTGCTTCGAGTGGATTAAAAACCGACGTCACAAAGATCAGTGGAGGGAAGGCATGGGCCCTACTAGCAATGGTGATCACGGCAGCGTGTGGTGGGAAGATTCTGGGGACGTTTGTGGTGGCCGTGTTGTGTATGATGCCAGTGAGGGAATCAATTATGCTTGGGTTGTTGATGAATACTAAGGGATTGGTTGAACTCATTGTTCTTAACATCGGCAAAGAAAAAAAGGTTACAACTTCTTCGTTTCGCGATTTGCTTATTAGAAACGTTAATACTGTTTTCATACCGCGTAGTTTTAAAGTTCATATTCCCACACAAAAGTAAAAAGTAGATCATATAATTCAAAAAGTGAACCATCTGATAAATATAACACAGAACATGGCATTTCATGCTCACTTCAGTTCAATATAAGAGGATCTCGCACCTGATTTAAATTGATTACATGGGTTGGGTAAACCACTTTTGCAGGTTCTTAATGATGAGGTTTTTGCAATACTAGTCCTCATGGCACTTTTCACCACTTTCATCACAACTCCTGCGGTCATGGCCGTCTACAAACCTGCTCGTAAGCGCGGCGACACAAGCTCATCGTCCGGGGAGAAATATGATCTACGTGTCTTGGCATGTGTCCATGGCCCAGGGAACATACCTTCATTGATTAACTTGATTGAATCAACTCGGTCTGTGAACAAGACCCAGCTTAAGCTCTACATAATGCACCTCGTTGAGCTCACTGAACGTAGCTCGTCAATTGTGATGGTACAACGGGTCCGGAAAAATGGTCTTCCGTTTGTCAGCCGGTTTAACTACAGGGTCCGTGCATTTCATGAAAGGGTGGCAGTGGCATTCCGAGCTTATGGCCAGATGGGCCAAGTTGTGGTCCGGACCACGACTGCCATCTCAGCATTGCCAACAATGCATGAGGATATTTGTCACGTGGCAAAAGAAAAGAATGTACCGATGATCATATTGCCATTCCACAAACGATGGATAAAAACGGACGGTCCGGATGTGATTGAGAATGTGGGCCATGGTTGGAGAGTGGTTAATCAAAGAGTCCTAAATAACTCTGAATGCTCGGTAGCGATACTAGTCGACAGAGGCCTTGGTGACGAGTCCCGACAAAATCTAGAATCCGTCACCACCGCAGCACAAAAGGTGTGTGTGATGTTTTTTGGTGGGCCCGACGACCGAGGGTGTTTGGAATTGGGGGGAAGGATGGTGGAGCATCCAGCTGTCAATGTGACATTTTTTAGATTTGTGGAGGGTGATAGGGCGGAGCACAACGGTGTTGGGCTAAAGCCGACTACTAGTAAAGGCAGAGAGAAGTATATCTTCTCAACAGCAATAAACCATCCAGAAAAAGAGAAGGTACAATGTCGTTAAATCAGATCTGTATATTTTAGCAACGGCATTTGATTAATAATTTAATTTTGAAATACTTATGACTTCAGGAGCGTGATGAGAAAGCGATTGATGATTTCCAGAGGAAGTGGGAAGGGATGGTAGAATATAAAGAAAACAATGGAACAAACATAGTTGAGAGCATAGTGACAATAGGGAAGAGTGGTGAGTATGATCTCATTGTCGTAGGCAAAGCAAGGTTCCCGACTGCTATGGTGGCTCGGTTAGCGGATCGACACCCAGAGCATGCAGAGCTTGGGCCAGTTGGAGACCTCTTGGCCTCTTCTAACCATGGTATTGTATCATCTGTGCTTGTGATTCAACAACATGATAAAGTTGATTCAGAAGAAGTTTTAGTAGTAAATCAAAATGAGGCAGCAGCAAATGAGGTATAGGAAGGTGTCATAATTTACATGACCAAAAAATAAGTGTTGTAATATATTGATGGCACATAAACTGAAAGAAACGGTATGTATATGTTTTGTATTTTGTCACTTTATCCCTATTAATTTCATTTATCAACCAGCCACCAATAATGGAATCAATAAATGTCCAAAGTGTTAGTATTACTTTGAGTTAAAAATTATCATTAGTTAATTACAATTACAATTAATTATTATATTACTACCACGTATATAAAATAATCGAGATCTGAATTTCGAATTTTACATCACTATGTAAAATTACTAAAAATTGAATTTCGAATATTATATCACTATCATATCCCTAATTTTAGTCGCACATTATAGATGATTGTCATATAATCTTAGAAATCGTCGTTTAAGATTTATGTGTCTTGAAATAAAAAGGAGTCATAGACGTGTACGAAAAATATTATGAATTAACAGAACTTATAATTGTTATCAAATAAGCAACAGTTTCGTCGAAAAACAGATATTGAACTATAATTTTTTTTCCCTGCTTGAATATACTAGCATTTAATTAATGATACATTTGGAGGCCTCGTGCAATCACACCACTTGCACACCCCCAACTACGGCCCTGTTCACTTCACCCATTCTTCACCGACACATGTCAACTGTTACTCCCCTATCAAATTTAAAATAAAATGGTATATGGGCTAACCTTAATGAAAGCCTGCACCAGACCAGTTTCCATCAGACTTCCCAGTATGAGTAGCGGTTTTACCATTAGATGGAGTCTGAAAAAATCCATCATCTTCATCATCTTCCCAACCTGCCCAACTATCTCCATTATGAGATGCAGCTCCTGCATCAGATTCATGATTTCTACGCCCATCATTATCCCAATCATCCCAAGCACCAGAACCAACAGAATTCACATTCTTGCTTGATGAACTGACCGAGACGGCATTCCCACCGTTACTAGAATTCCAAGCTTTTGATTCCTGATGAAACCCATTTCCTTGGGTTTCATTTCTTGGCCAGTCATCACTCTTCCAGGTGGGACTTTCTTTGGTGTACTCTTCAACCTTCTGTGAAGCTAATTGCATGACACCTCTCATAATTCCCCATGTCATTTGTCCAATTTCAGTTGTCTTCGCAGACACAACGTTGACGGTTTCATTCACCTTGTGATCATAGCCCCCGTCTCTCACCTGTACATGAAAAGATGTATCATTGAATTATGGAAAATAATATCTAATTCTCTGATATGACAATATTTGTGTGTGTGTAAAGGATGAATATATATTAGGAGAAAAACCTTTGTGGTGAGTTCATTTGTACCAGCTTGAACCATGTTAGCAGCCGACTGTGCAGCAGATGCAGCAACGAAAGATAACTTACCAAGTCCCTGCATGAACACGTTTAAGAAAATTAAACATAAAGCAAAATTAACAAGTTCTCAAGTAATTTCACAAGGTCTTCCATTCAATTGCCCCTACTGCAGTCTCAATAAAGAAGACCTCATTTCATCTTGCCTGCTGTTATTGACAGCTGAGTAACTATAACACGGGCCATTAATCGTTTACTGTGCATAGATGTTTAAACTTATTTGAATGTAGGAAGCTATTATCAGTCATTTGTATGAAATGCTAACCAAGCCAAGTCAATCAATTTAATAGTAGTAGCAACTCGTCTTTTACCCTAATCAACTATGGCTAAATTCTCAAATTACCCATCATACCAAAATCTTGACAAAAAGTATATATAGATCAGTATGGAATATCCTGTGCATGCCCCTGTTGCCCAGCTTGGCGCAGAAAGTTGCTCTAGTTATTTTACATATTTTGACCTCAGTTCTAATTTCTATTTGCATAGCAATTGATTAATAGTTTTCAAATTTATGATTGCTAACGCAGTAAATCGAAAAATTAGCTTATATTTACAGAGAGGTGGTATAATTTGTTTTCTGAAGTAAATTTGATTACTACCAAAGTTTACTTATGGCTACTTACAGATCAGAGAGGGTTAATTATTTGGAATATTTTGCCTATTGAGAAGCATGGTATCGAGAAACATGTGATATTCTCTTTATGGGTATACTACCAATCTAAAACCATGGCTTAATCAGAATGTAGTATTGTACTACTCAAATATGGTTCTATTTCAGAGATTTATGTGAGAAAAAGTAACATAATTTCATTATTGTTCTTTTCCATTATACAATGCTGCACTGTTATTCAACGAAACGAACTTCGGTTTTTTGGTTTTTTAGCTGGATTATTATATAAAGATTTCATGTGCTACACGTGACTTTACACCATTGGAATACTACATCAACACTTTTTGCCGAAAAGGTGCTCCATATTATAAATCTTCTATATGTTTTTATCAGGGTGGGCCAATGAGCGGGTTTTGCGTTTGTTCTGAAAGTGTCCCACAGTGCTATCATCATTCAATATGATATCGACACTAACAAGGATGACTTCATGTATAACTGAAAGCAAAACTTCTGATCAAAACCTACTATATATAGTTAAATCAAGTTATGCATAATCAATTGATGCCCACGATCAACTTAACATCTAACTTTTTTGTACTATCATTACGCTCTACTAAATACCAAGGAAATGTGTGTTTCCTCAATCAACGTGACTTTCTTTTTATTTCTACAATTTGTACAATATAACGTCCATATTTCTTCAATTGGGGGAATATGTGGCCGGTTCACCAGGGCGGTCATATTGTTAGTTGTGTGTCCTTTTAGCTTTCTATTGGGTAACAAAATATATTTGGGTTTTAAATACGATGCATGTTTTCACAAACATTTATTTTGCCAAAGCACTCTCCACATCAGCATCACTAGATCCCAGTCAGAGGTTACTAGGTCCCACTTATCCCCATTGAATAACTATGGAATTCTGGATTATTTAGCATAAATAAGGAATATAACAAGAAAGTTGCCCAAAATGAGAAATGTGCATTTTATGTCATAACAATATGCAATTTTCCCTATATACTACTATAAATCAATCAAATACTAAAGTCAAACTTTTACCATCATAAAGTCTCTCCAAACTTCAAATATAGCTCTAACTACAATCTTAATATCACAAAACATAATAACTAGTTATGACAGAAAATTAATATGTACGATTAGCCAATAATAGTTGCACAGAACAAATAAAACCTAAACATAAACGATAAAACCCAATAGGATAAAAAAAAACCAACGCACCTGAGTAACTGAGGCAAAAACATCTCCTTGGGAATCATTTCGCGGCATGGTACTAGGCGACGACCCAAATCCAACATATTTCCCACCCTGTGAAGGCGGCAACCCTTCTGGTTTCGACTCATTCTCTGCCATCTTCCTCGCAAAAAAATCCTCCTTCCCTGCCGCAGATGCAGCCAATTGCGACTGCGAATACAAGCTCTGCGTGGATCTCGACCTACTCGGCGCACCACCTCCCCCACTACCACTCCTAAAATCCCCAACTGTATTATTCCTTCTCACATTCGATCTATTACTACCTTCCTCATCAAAACCACTGCTCCCCCAATCATCATCCCACCCTCCATTTCCCTTATTATTACCAACCCTACCCGAGCCGCCCAAACCGCCCGAAATTGGCGGTTTCTTATTACTATTACTATTTCCACCAGTTCCAATCGGAGTTTCCTTAACAACCGGTGGATCGCGCCACGGTTTACCATCAGCTAAGGCTTGGATCCGATCACGATACACGGACGCCGCATTTGAATTATATTTAGCAATTATATCTATTTCTTTTGATATACCGTACTGAGATAAAAACTTATTTAAATTCTCATTACCTCCAGATTCCATTTTACGGAGCTGGATCTCGGACCATGAATCCATGGTAACGGATCGGACGAACGAAATATGAACACCAAGACCACGGTGTTTTCCTGAACATTCTAGACACATGAAGATTCCGTACGATACAGACGCCCACTGAGGGTTTTTTTGAGAACAATCGACGCAGATTCTGTTACCTGGTTGCGATTGAAGGTCACGCAGACGTCGTGATGCCGCCATTATTGTTGAATTGTATTGAATCACGACGGTGAGATCCGATCGGCGGTTGATCGATTTGAATTTGGCGTTTTGGAATCGGATCTGCGCAAAGGAAAATGGGAATAATTGAGAGAGATGGAGAGAATGATGCGGATTTGCCGACAACGTCGACAATGGATTTGGGGCTGATTGATACAGCGAAATGTGTGTTTCAGAGAGAGATACATATATTTTTTTATTACTATTACTATATTAGTATTTATTTTTTTATTTTTATTTTTTTGTTTCTACGGTATATTTCTATTTATGTTGCAAGAAGTAACTTTTAGCACTAACATAATATAAAAGTGTAAAAAACTAACTCTAACTCTAATACACTAAACACTACATTTATAACACCCTTCTCGAAATACAGGGTTTTTTTTTTTTTTAAACATATCGAAAGCGCATGATTAATAGAAATCAATAGATTGCATACATACATTTCAAATAGCAATTCACATACATACAAACCTTAAAACTAGGTTATCCTAATCATTACACACATTAAGTTTAGGTGTTATAGAAATCCAAAATATGTTGTTAAATCATTATCGTATTATCCATTTCAGAGTGAGCTTGTCAAACATTCCATTCCATATATACTTCTTGCCCACCCACATACAAAAGTAAACCTGCAAGAAGTAATGAGGGAGTTAGCACGAAGCTAAGTGAATAGATCCCAAGCTATCAATCTAACTCAGCCTAACAAATGCCTACAGCAAAGCAATGCACAAGCAACATAGAAGGATCGGTGGTCCTTGAGGTACCCTCATGCCTCGGATGGTTCCCCAAGTAACACTTAAAACCAACTGACGGCCAAATCAGAGGTTAAACCGATAGTTTAGTACTATTACTACATACGACGCAATTTCAGTGTCCAACACATGTACAAGGCACTTGCGAAGTCCTAGTAATAGTACCCAAACCCAACACATTAGTTGACCTCCACCAAATCAAATAGTCCACAACTATCATAGCATGTTGGACGCCAATAATCAATCAAGGGTTAGCCATCATGGCAATATAATATTAAAGCAATCATTGCAATAAACCAAGTTTACCCGTTGTAACCATGTTGTTACAACTAACTTAGACTGAAAGTCCAAGATCCACTCACCCTTGACGATCACCGTCTCCACTCAATGGTCTAATATTATTGAGTCTTCACCATATCTAAGAACACAATAAACAATGAGTTAGTAATTAATTCATATCATATAACTCATTTAACTTAATAATGGCAAGCTAGGATAAATCAACAAGTTATAACAACTCCTTTTAAGATTACACCTTTACCTCAATACTTGAAGTCACTATTATCAATAATCAAGTGGTAATTAATTAACATACATTTTCACAAGTAATTAAGTTCAAAACTTTCTTCATGAACATATTAAAACTTCATCAATTCAAAGTTAGACTTAAGTTCTAATCATGAATTAAACACAATTTAACAAGTCTAACATAACCACAAGCTTCAATTCATGAATAATCAATTAAACCCATAACTATCCATATGATTACACTCATATAACATGATTAATTCACTTCTAGGTTAAATTAAGATTACTAACCATCTTATAAACACTTATTAATGCTACCTTAACCAATTTTAAACTCTAATTTCGGATTAAAGTCATTAACCCATTAAAATCATCATAAACCCTATGAATCACCATAAATATTAAATCTTAAGCTTGAATCTTGTTAGTAATCAACCATAACAAGCTTAACTATCAACAATTTCACAAAACCAACCCTTAATTTCGGATTAAACTTACCAATTAGCAAAAACCCCAAAAACCCCAATTTCTAGGTTATGGAAAATGAAGAACATGTGATCATACCTTGTTTGAGATGATTAGAAAGGCTTGAATTCATGTTTAGAAGCTCCAATTTGATGATTCTTCATGATTTTGTTAAGTGATTTAGGGTTTCACATAATCTAGTATGTATGTGTCGTACGTATGTATGTATGAATGAGAAATAAAGACCGAGTCAAAACATGAGTCTAAAATATAACTAGTCAAATTTCATTCCCCGTACTTATTATTGTCTGGAACTTAAAAATCATTTGCGGGGAAATACAAGTAATATTTTACTATCCACAATAAGTCATTTAACTGTTTGACCTATTAACTTTATAATTATTCACAAGACATTAATTATTTAAAAACACACTTAAATAATTTAATAAATAAAGAAATTACCGATTTTGACTAGACCCAAAACGAGGATGTTACAACATTATTTTAGGGTAGAGGCAAATAGTGTCTACTGCAACACTAAATTTAGTGTTGCTCTACACTAAACTTTCTTCACATTAAATAATAATATATATAACATTTGACATGTATTAATATGATGTATTAATTATAAGTTTGCGATAATATTTTTAAAAACACAAAATATAATGTGTTCTATAATGTTTATGAAAAAAATTCCTTTTTTATTAATTTTCATTTTTTTTATTTATTTGAAAATTTTAAATATAGCGATTGTTGTTATAATTCTTAGATAATTCAATAGTGATATATAAAATATAGTATTATATTGTTGAACTGTGTATTTAAATTCATTATAAAGATTTAGTGTAACACATTTGAGTAACTTTTTTAGTGTAAGCATATTCTCAAAATGTTTTCCTTTTTACTAAAATAGTGTATATATTGGAGATGCTCTACATTTGTAAATTTGTACTCCCTCAGCCAACTTTTATTGTCCATCTTACTATTTTTGTTTATCCTAAAAAATTATCCCCTTGCAAAAACTAACCATTAAAAATCGTTATCATCCCATATTTAGTTATTTGCCATCATTTATTACTCTCAGTCATTTATTTTATAAAAATATTTAGTTAAGCTTACCTTAAATATAATGATAAAATTAACATTTATCCATCATATCTTAAAGGGTAAATAGCCCAAAAAGGTAACGTTGTCCATAACTCATATTTAATTCTTGCCACAAAATGATTGTTTTTTGTCAAAAATCTTAAATTAGGGGAAATATCGCTTTATCGATTTTTTTTATTTACAAAACTAAAACTGATTAAAGATAATGCACATCATTTATAAACTCTCTATACCACAAATGGGTTTAGAACATTTGGGATCATGAGCCCGACCACTTAGGGTTTCAAAACTGAAGTCACAAATTAGTATCTAAAAGATGTAGAATCATGAAATTGAAGGTTGCGTGTGTGCTGATAATGCAAGAATGTGAACTTTTTAATACATAGGAACCCTAGCAAGTTGTTTCAAGAGTCAATTTTGTATAAAAACAACTTTTATTGGGTGATATTACTCTTAATTTAAGATTTTTGACAAAAACAATCATTTTCAGACAAAAATTAAAGATAAGAGTCTATTTTGAGCAATGGCGAAAATGATATTCCCTTAATTGGGAAATGTAGGACTTTACATTACCTTTTTGATCTATTTGCCCTATCTTAAATCCAACGATTTGTATTGAAAAACAATAAAAGTGGGACATATGGAGTATTGTGGGTTTCTTTGACAAATGCAAATATGCAATGGTTAAGGTCTTAAGGATAAACATCGAATTTCATATTTATTATGAACTTTTTAACAATAAATAAACAGAATGCGATATTTGCATGGAAGTTTTGACATTACTAGTTGTTCATGTCTTATATGTCGGATCCTTAACTACTACCACGATTACTTTATGAAAAGTATAAAATATCTAAAAGTTGACCCATGTATGGTATATGATCATCCCTTGCAACTTTTTACAGAGGGGCTACTAACTAAACGAGATGAAAAGATTCGAACCGAATAACGATAGATTCTATTAAGGTTTGTTGAGCAAAGATGTATAAGTATCGAATTGAATTGAACAAAATCAAATTGAGACAAATGTATAGACCTAAATATGTTATAAGATGAGTAGTGGATGTCGGTAAACACACTAGGGTTTAGATATAATGGGGTCATACATCAGAAATTAACAATATAGGGTCACGTAGAATCTATCATGTTATAGTAATATTGTGGTTTTGTTTTTACTTACTTAGGATGATTTACATTCAATCACATTGTTTATCACTAGTAGGTTACCCGCGCTTTGCGGTAGAGAAAATTTTAAAATGAGCTAAAAAAATATTTTCATTAATCGTTGTAAATATCTCAGCAGCAATAGAAACATTGTTCATGGTGCTTTGTGAAGTAATTTTAAAACGTAAGCACAACGTTTTTATTAAATTTGTAACTTTATATATTTGTAAATATGTTTACGTATACTTATAATGATCATATTTTTTTGTACAATGATTGTGTATTTTCTTTTCGAATTATTTGTGCGGTCTTAATTATACGTGGAGCGACTAATATTTAGACACTTATTTTGATAAAAAAGAGTACTATAATAAAAATCATACCACATATATAAAATAATTTTAAGTTAGTACTTATTATGACGACTTAAACTTTTATAGGGTACCAAACAACAAATGTGACTGATATTTTGAACCTTATTTATTCAAACGGTTTGGTAGTAATGTACATTTTATTATTAAGTATTTTCGAGGTGGTGTCAATTAAACTTCGATTCAAGCAAATCTAACAATAAAATATATTGTTCGAATCAACTAAACAATGACTAATTTAATCGGTTTTAAAGCATTATCCGCCGCATAGCGCGGATTCTAAAGCATTCAAATAGACGTACGGTAGATAGTATATTCGTGAGTGTGATGTTTGAATTCATTTTATAGCCGCCTATTATAAGAAATTCGATAATATATGCTAGATAGTATAGATATTCGTTAGAGCATACAGGTACTATAGTTTTTCAAATATCTCTATATATATAGAAATACTATATATAATTATATTGAATAATTAATGATTATTGTAGTTTCCATGTTAGTTTAGTCAAATAAAGAGGTATAATAGGTATTTCCCATACCCCCTTTGTAAGTTTTAAGCCAAACCTCCTAAATGAATTATAAGTGGTATAGATTGTAGTTTCCATGTTAGTTTAGTCAAATAAAGGGGTATAATAGGTATTTCCCATATTCATTTTGTAAGTTTTAAGCCAAACCTCCCAAATGAATTATAAGTGGTATAGATATAGATATAGAAATAGATATAGATATAGATATAGATAGATATAGATTTAAGCCAAACCTCCTAAATGAATTATAAGTGGTATAGATATAGATTGGATAAATGATAAAAATCGGCTATGTACTGCCGCAAAATATTCCATGTATGCAACATACCACATAAATTGTTCAAGTATGCAATCAACCGGATGAATTTGTACTGATGTGAGAAAGTTGGTAACCAGTTACCTGATTAACTGGTAATCTCTCTTTACTATTAAAATAGGCACTGATTTGCAAATCCATTTTTCAATTAGCTTTTATGGTTATCACTAACCCTCCCTTTTATTAGCAAATAAATCAATAGGTTTATTATTTAATTACCATTTTACCCCTTTTTAATACTAAACATTTTCACCTCGCTCCAAATTTCCCGCTCCATAATATGTTGTAGTTTTAGAATCCGAAATTCAAACTTCCTACGTTTTTAGGCAAATATTAATGGTGAGAATTAAATTGTATTAATGCTTGCCTTTTATTTGCCACTTCCTTTTCTTGGAGCTCCTTTCCGTATCAAAATACATATTACAGAAAAAACGATTCTACAGAAATCGCCACGGGAAGATTAGGGTAAAAGTACAGAGATTTTGGAGTTGATTTGAAGATATCTTTAGTGGATCTCTGATTTTAGTGGTTATAATTCATCATCTCCCTCTGTTCATTCTGGTATGATTTTAGTGGTTATTTCAATTGATTCTTCTAAAGTTTCTTTATGATGTTATAATTTCAATTGCAAATTCAGAATTGATCCGTAGGTTCATCTAAACCGGAAGGAGGTGAGCCGTATTGGCTACTACTTGAGTTTCTTTTTCTAAACCTAGGTTTCGATTTTACATCAGCATATGCTCCTTTTTATGCTGCTATCACTAAACGTATTCTTTTGCAATTTTGAGAAAAATGGCATACACAATAAAAAAGAAGTAAATCTTACATATCTGTTTCTTGATACTGGCTTATGTTATTTTTGTATTGAAGTTTTTCTTATCTCCTTTTAATCCTGGCTTTTGATTTTCATATGACGTGATTCATTCAGGTTTAATATCTACCTGTTTGCTAAATGAAAATAATGATTTTCAACAAGGATTAAATTGGTTATCAAGGACAAATATACATTGGGCTTTTACAATTATGCTGTTATATTACTATTCTGATTGATATTTTTTATTATTATGTATCTATGTATGATATGAGTGATTTCACTATAAATGTGCGCAGGGTGTGAAAGAAATTGAATCTTGCATAACTTTTAAATTATTTATCAGTTTTGTTATATGGAGGTCAATCCGACATGTTTCTAATGTATCAAGTTTATATTTTGACGTGCATTTGTGCAGGGCCATAACAGGAGAGTGTACAATCAAATGATTGAGACTATTGAGGGCCATGAGAGTACCCAAAACTACGACTGTTTATGAACCTTGCCGTCGGATGGCAGGTCGAAGACTTAGTGCTCTTTTGCTCACCGACTTGAATGCACTACATAGTGGTATATTGACTGATAAGTTTTGTCTTGAATCTTACATAACTGTAAAATTAGCTCATCATATATAGTGAAATATAACGTTGACTGTTTAAGGTACATTATTATGGGAAAGTCAACATCTGTTGTGTAAATCCCTTTCATTCTTTAGTTGCTATTAGTGCTTCATCACAATATGTTTCAACTAACTTTCAACAGAAATCGCCACGGGAAGATTAGGGTAAAAGTACAGAGATTTTGGAGTTGATTTGAAGATATCTTTAGTGGATCTCTGATTTTAGTGGTTATAATTCATCATCTCCCTCTGTTCTTTCTGGTATGATTTTAGTGGTTATTTCACTTGATTCGTCTAAAGTTTCTTTATGATGTTTTAATTTCAATTGCAAATTCAGAATTGATCCGTAGGTTCATCACAATATGTTTCAACTAACTTTCAACATGTGCATGATTAATTATATGATTAACTGCAATAACAGTTTCGTTGGAAATTTTGATTTACGAACATCCTCAAGTAAGAAATTGTGATGTTTGCTTTCAATTTTAATTTATATTTTGTGTTTCATCTCACTTGCAAGATATAGAAAAACATATTCCATAACTACTGTTGAATGAAATGTCAAAATTGATCTTTAATGGTTTCCTCAATATATTGCTATGAATTTTAGTTTTGCACAATTAATTTTAGATTGCTATGATGATGGCTTCAAGTCGGTGGTATATATGTTGCTCTCCTTAAAAGCCTTTGGTTCGTCATCATGTATTTCAGATTTAGTTCTAAAGTGGCAATATGATAGTGTCCAACAACTTCTCCCATGTTTTGTAGAAGAAAAAGTGGTCGTGGTTAAATGAAAATCAACAGTGGCTAACGAGATTTTATGATATAGTTGGTAAGTAATTTGTATTGTATGATCATGTTAACTTGAAACAATAATTCTATCATTCTTCATTGGTTATTTTTCAGGTTCAAGTTGGAAAATGCAGATTTGTTCAGGTATGTGTAGGTTTTTGTGTTTCACATTTGAGGTGTCAAAATGGATAGGCGAGACACGTCGGGTAATGGGTCAAATCTGGAATGTGTTCAAATGGGTAATTCTTAGGTAATCTGGTCCGGTATATCCACAAAGCTCTCTTTTCTACATTGGTATTTTTGATAAAGTTTTGAAATTGCAGTTTTGTAAATTTGGTAGCATTGTGAGAAATTTGGCAAACTTATTAAATCCAACAGAACTTATTGAGATCCTAGATGGTTAAATTCCTCCCTGTTTAGTATCTAAGTCGAGTCCTCTGTCTGAATTCTATTTTTTTACTCTCAACTTTGGTCTCCTAATAAGTATGTGTAAACAGTCCTCATATTGAATACACAAATCATTTGTTTTTCTTGAGCTCCCATTATTGTTGGGGGGTATACTGAGAGAGTAAATCAGCAGCTTAATGGTTGCAGGATCATGAATTCAAATTCAAAATGCTATTCAAGCAAGAAACACGTGGCTTAAAGAAGACCTGAGGCAACAGTGTATTACTAGAGACTTAAATTGGGGGGCTCCTATCCCTTGTGCGAGATTTGAGGACAAGGTAAAAGAATAAAAGTTACGTGTTACTCTCTATGTTTATCATAGAAAAATACTTATTATTCGATCTTTGTGCTATTATCGTGTATTGGTTAGTTTTCTTATGTTTGGTATAGCGTCAATTGGATTTATGTCGATTACTTCAAGTTACACGCGTGAATGAAGAACAAGTGGTGGAAAAATCCTGAAATGCTATGATAGGTCAAGTGCATGGTCAAACTCAATTGATGATAGCGATGATAAGGCTGTAAGTATGAGTTTTGTGAGTGATTTGTATAATGATCTTACGGGTATAAATGTGGAGTTGAATTGTGATGTATTAGTGTTTTTCATCTCATAACAGGATTAATTGCTTCTCGTTTTTCATCTCCATGGATTCATGAGTCACTATGGCATGTTGTTTCGATTTTGTTTATATTTTTTGATGGTTTAAGAAACATTTCATAGATTAATATTACTGTTTTGTATATCAGACTCAATTAGCATGGAAATGGATGAAGCATTCTGTCTTAATGAAAATACTTAAGAGGATTTCAGTGTTTCTGTTATATTCGGAATTCTTCTTTTGTTGTCTCATTATGTAACTGAGTATGGGTCATTGCATACAGAGGAAAATAGTTGTGCATGGATTTGCAACAACGTCATACCCACTCTGGGGGTTTTTTTATCATGGTAAAAAGGTAAGGTTTTCATTCTAAAACCCTGACTCTCTATGTGCTGAATTCGTAGTTGATTGGACACATATAGGTGGGAAATATTTGTGTTTATGTCGATACTTTGGCATCAACAATTCTGTTCATGTCTTACTAATTAGTTTATAAGTTCTAAAGGTATTTAGCAATTGGAGTGGTTTAGGGTGGATCACTGCTTTGACTAATCTCTTACATCAATAAAACTTCTTCAATAATCTACTTACGAACAAGAACTAGGCATCTTTAGGAATTGTTAAGCTCAAGTTAATGCTACTTCACTTTAGGTGTTTTAACTATATGAACGTGAGTTATAACTCTATGTGGCAATTTATACCCATTTATTTTATAACTCTAGATGGCAATTTGTACTCATTTACTTTTGAATGGTTCGATTTGTGAGTGTTGATTTTGATGAGTTATATATAATTTTTATTGAAGTTTTTATTTTGATGGGTTTAATGATGCTGACAGATTGATCTAAATGGTTGGCTTGAAGCATTTGTTGATCATCCACAAATTGGGCAAAAAGATGCACCCAAAGTTGCTCAAACAACCAAGTGCCAAGGTATGATATTTATTGTTTATTTTTATTTTCTTGATTCATTAAACAATTGCAGTGATTATATTTTTCAAGTAATTTGGGGATACTTTGAATCTCGGTTTTTGGATGTGGAAAAATATTTTATAACTGATATATTGTTGTAACTTTTTTTTTTTTTTTTTTTGCATTATGTCTTGCTCTTATGCTGATTGTGATTCTATATATGATTTTATTAATGCTTGGATTTGGATTCATTGTATATTTCCATATGATGAATTTGGGTTTAGTTGTGTGCATGCTTTTGTTTTTAATTGTTGATTTAGGGCTCATAATTTCTTCGTATAATTGTTTTGGGGTAGATGTGTGCGTGTTTCTGTCCATATAAATTACCCGGAAATGTAAGATGCTCAGTAATAGCAGTTAGGCAGTGCACAAGTGATGGTTAACATGATTTAGTTATGTGGAATTAGACTGTCATTTAGATGGTACAGAAATTTTTATGTTCTCACTTCTCTGTAAGGCCTTCAGCTTTGGAGGATGTTTGGATTTTGGATATAGTGACAGTATGCATAAGCATCTAAATGGTGTTCATGATTGTAATTAAATTTAGGGTTTATGGACCAGATCGCCAACGTACTTTACTTTTTGTCCCAATGTCACCAATGAACCGGTTTTATTACCAAGGTCGACACCAAACTTTTTACTTTTGTCTCAATGTTACCAACGAACTAATTTTATTACCAATGTCGACAACAAACTTGTTAAATATGTTTTGAGGTCACCAAAATACCTTTTTTTAAACGAGCTACGTTTTGAATTTGTTGATGTGGTGTTGCCATGCATTTCATTTATGTGACCAGGCTTCCACGTAAGCTAAACATGTACATGTATGGTTAATTCTTTTTCTCCTATCGAATAACATGTAATCTTTGATTGCTTTACGATAATCACCACTTTTCCAATTAATCTAAACGTAATTACTACTTTTTTTTTATCAAAAACGTAACCCAAAATTACATGTTAGTCGGTCGGAGAAGATGAAGTTAACCATACGTGTACATGTTTAGCTTACATGGAAGTCTGGTCACATAAATGAGATGCATGGCAACACCACATCAACAAATTCAAAACGTAGCTCATTAAAAAAAGTATTTTGGTGACCTCAAAACATATTTAACAAGTTCGTTGTCGACATTGGTAATAAAATTAGTTCATTGGTGACATTGAGACAAAAGTAAAAAGTTTGGTGTCGACCTTGGTAATAAAACCGGTTCATTGGTGACATTGGGACAAAAAGTAAAGTACGTTGGCGATCTGGTCCATAAATCCTTAAATTTAGTTTCTGTTGAGGTGTTGTAACACTTTTGAGAGGTATATTGTAATTTTACTCACAATTCGTATTAATTATGTAAATATATGTAATTTGACTATGGTTATGATTGTGTTTGTAATCTCATCCAACTTTTCTATTCTACGCAGAAGAAGATGAGAAACCAGAACATGTGGGTGGATTTAATGCTGTTCCCTTTTCTTATGGAAACTATGAAGATCTTAATGATAAAAGGATTGCAGAGACTAAATCGGAATTCTCTGGACTTCAACCCCCCTTTCCTGTCCCTGACAGCCTGGTTCAAAACTTGGTAAGTTCTAATACATCAGCTTCTAATGACCTTCATAGTCATGATGTTATTGTTTGTTTTCTGTTGTTTAGGGTGGATGTGACCAACCGATAATTCTCTAAGGTATATATGTTATTTAAAAGTTTAATGTAACATCATTTTCTGCGGTCTGGTAATTTCTATTTTATTGATTATTTAATTGTTTTAGAAGTTACTTGATATTATTGTTTCATTGTGAAACTTAGATAAATAAGTTCCAGGACTTATTGTGGCTACTGAAATATTAGTTGTTTTAATGTACTGTAGTTATCGGTAAAATAAAATAAGTTTCTCGCGATTAGTATTTAGGTTCCAGACAATAGATTTAAGACGGGAATAAAATACCCAATTGAGAAAGTCAATTAAAATAAAAAGAGTCGACCTTCTTATGTTACTTTCCCTTTTTGCCTAGCCTTGTTATTCTTGAGAAAACTTACCAAATCATCACCAAAGAAATTAAAGAGAAATCTAAATAGCAAGTTGTAATTGAGAATTAGAATTAGAATCATCATCAAATTGTGTTCATCTTTTGTCATCATCATCAACATCTTAAAGGTAAGCAATTGCTTTTATGAATTCAAGTGCCTAATTAGGTTAAAGTAGAAATTGATGAAGTAGTTGAATTCTTGAATTGTTCATGATGATTATTGATGGTTTATGATGATTATGAACTGAATATATAGCTCAAGCTAAGGAATTCAAGCTTTACAATTATGATTTGGAATTAAGTACATAACCTAAATGAGTCCTTATATATGAATATGGATTATGTGAAATTGAGATTGAAAGTGAACTAGTTGATGATATATGTACCTATATGACATTCCTTAAGTGTTAAAAATGCTACTTGCTTGATTTAGTACCTGGACATGTGTGAATTTTGACTTGTTTTCGAGCTGAGAATGTGCAGGACAGAAGTTGGGTTTGCTGGGTTTCGTGGCATAGCCGATCGGCTAGGCTACTAAGCCGACCGGTTATAGCAAGTTAGCCGAACGGCTTCTTTTAGCCAATCGGCTAGGATAGTTCAAAACCAATACCACAGATGGCCCTTGAATGAGAGTCTAAAAATAACTAGGAAAGCCGATCGGTTAAGGGAAAGCCGATCGGTTATGGTGCTTTAGCCGATCGACTAGGCTAGTGAAAGCTGAACGGCTATGAACAAAGTCAGAACCAAATCAGTTTGTGTCTTATGTGTTCTTTTGCAATGTATAGACAATTTGGTTATGATACTTGGATGTTATGTGTAATACTATATATTTCAAGGACAATGAACTCTCAGAAAATGAAATAATTACTTGTGTAATGTGTTCGTTTACATAAGTATTATTCGTTAATACCAAGTTATTAACTTGTGTGTTTTGTGGTATTTCAGATACCCCAAAGACTCAGTGACTAGAAGCTGAGTGTGGAGACGGCAGAGGTATCGGTGAGTGGATTTAGAACTTTCCCTTCGATTTAGTTGTAACTGTTTGGTTGCAACAAGTAAACGTAGATTGATTATAAGACTGTTTAGTCTATGTTACTGATTATGAATCTACGTGATATGTGAATCTATGTGTATCAGTTTATTGAGGTCAACGTGTAGTTGGACTTTTTGGTTATTATGTGATTTACACAGGTTTTGATTCATTTGTTGTGTTTGAGACCTGTATATGAGTTTAATAACCAATAGTTATCGGCCTATTCTGTATTGGCTATACAGATTGACGTTAAGTGTTCTTGGAGAATCCCCGGGTATTATGATATCTCCAGAGCCACCGATCCTCATTGAAAAAGAAATGTGTTTACGTGTATTTGCTGTAAACATATTGTTATGCTAAGTTGAACTGTGTGTGATAAATTCATTCACTTAGCTTCGTGCTAATCTCTCATCCTACTTCCTGCAGGTTTTTGCTATATATGTGGGTGTCAGGAAAGGATGCTTTAATGCAATGAATGTTTTGATGTTATGCTAACTCTGATATGGTTTTGTCATAAACCTTGTTTTGTAATATATAATACCCCGTTTTAAGTAGTTATTAAACAGTTTTAATTTGGTGTGATCTGAATATGTAAACTGTTTATGTACATTATTTAATATAGAGTAATGAACTTTATTTTGTAATATACGCTTCCGAGTAAAATAATATAATATTCTTGAATAGAAAGAGGGGTGTTATAAGTTGGTATCAGAGCATAGTTTTGGGCTAATTGAGCATTGCAAAGTGTTCAATCCCAATTCTGTAGCGTGTCATGTCAAACATTCCTGGGTATGGGATTTAGCATTTTATGTGAATCTGTTAGTAGATAGGTACTAACGATTAACAAGTTTCAAGTGTTGTGTTGAATACAGATATGGCAGATAATGAGCAACCGGCCACCAACCCTAATAATGCCTCAAGGATTGACGTTCATCCTTCAAGTACTCGTAATGAGAGACCTGATCATGAGGGGAATTATGTTCCCGTTCATGAAGAATCAAATAGAGATGAATATATGCATAAATTGGAGGATGAAGTAATTACACTCAGAGAATTTAAATGCCAAACTGAAGCAGAATCATCTCAACAACATTTTCAACAAGTACCGGTTTTTGGTACTTTTCCACCCTCTATGCCAAGTAAACTATGTTCTTTCGAAACATTTATGGCAAGTTAACCACCAGAGTTTAGTGGTAGTACAAATCCATCAGTAACTTTAAATTGGTTAAGAGATATGGAGCCAAAATTTGATGTTACTCGTTGTGAGGAAGAATCCAAAGTGTTTTATGCTATTCAATGTTTAAAAGATGAAGCCATGGTTTGGTGGAACTCGACCACTGGTCATTTGACTCAACAGCAGAGAGAAGCTATTCGATGGTCTGATTTTTATCAAGCTGTTTGTAAACAATACTGTTCAGATTTCGATATGGCTAGAATTAGAAGAGAGTTTGTGAACTTGAAATTAACTGATAAAATGACGATTGATGAGTTAATATCCCAGTTTTCTGAGAAGCTGAGATTTGTTCAAGAATGGGTCCCTAATGAGAAAACCAGAATCGAGCAGTTTGTTGATGCATTGCCTCTGAATTATCGCACTACGGTGAGGTTAGCAGGTACTTTATCTCAGGCTTTTAACCTTGCAAGTTCTGTTGATAGTGATATGAGAGCTCAAGGTTTGCAAGCTATGGATAAGACTGATCAGAAATCCAGAAATGAACATTCGGGAAAAGGAAAGCAAAGATCGTAGGGTAATCGTCAAGGTCAAAAATCTGGTAATAAAAGTGGTTCATCTGGTAGTTCCAACTGGTGTAGTACTTGTAGGTATAAACATACTGGGCCGTGTACTGTTCAGATGAACAAATGTGTTAAATGTGGTGAACTTGGTCAGGAGTTTAAGAACTGCAGGTATCCGAATTTTATTTGTTGGAATTGTAAGAAAGAAGGTCACAGAGTTGGAGAGTGTACTGAGGCAAAGAAACAGGGTTCGGTTTCAGTCGGGAGTTCGTCATCTTCCGGTCAAAAGCGGAAGAATCCTCAGCCAGCTACTAGTAGGGCCTTTTAGATGATAGTCGATGAGGCTATGCACACAGAAGATGTTATCACTGGTACTTTTCTTATAAACTCTGTACCAGCACGTGTGTTATTTGATTCTGGAGCGAATTGCTCTTTTATATCTCTATGTTTATGTGATAAGTTGAAACTGATCCCTACTGTGATAACTAAGCCCTAAGAAGTAGAGATTGTTAGTGGCAAGTTAGTTCCTATTACCACCTCGGTGACTGGAGCTAATATTGTGATAGATGGCCAGACTTTTCCAATTTCGTTTCTGTTAATGCCGATTCCAAGTTTTGATGTGATTATTGGCATGGATTGGTTGAGTTAGTTTAAAGCAAGTATTGATTGCCACCATAAATTGATTAGAATCCCAGTTTCTGAAGAGTCATACGTTGTGGCTCGAGGAGAAAGGGATAGTGAGTGTATACCTTTGATTTCCATAATGAAAGCTAGGAAGTCGTTGTCTAAAGGCTGTGAGTCTTACCTAGCTTATGTGATTGATGCCAAATTAGAAAAGAAGTCTATTTCTGATGTCCGGGTAGTTTCTGAATATCCGGAAGTGTTTCCCGATGAATTGCCTGGTTTGCCGCCGGTTAGGGAAGTTGAATATCAGATTGATCTTGTTCCTTGCTCGTCGCCTGTAGCCAAAGCTCCCTATAGATTAGCTCCTTCTGAAATACGTGAAATGATGAATCAGACACAGGAGCTGCTGGACAAAGGGTTCATTAGACCTAGTTCTTCTCCTTGGGGTGCACCAGTTTTGTTTGTGAAAAAGAAGGATGGGTCTTTTCGAATGTGTATTGATTATAGGGAACTGAATAAACGAACAAAAAAAAAAAATTTCCTCTTCCTCTAATAGACGATTTGTTTGGTCAGTTGCAGGGATCTTCGTTTTATTCTAAAATTGATATGAGGTCGGGTTATCATCAAGTTCGTGTTCGTGAACAGGATATTCCTAAAACTGCTTTCCGAACCATTTATGGTCATTTTGAATTCCTGGTTATGCCTTTTGGTTTGACAAATGCTCCAGCAGTTTTTATGGATTTGATGAACCGTGTTTGTCGGCCTTTTCTTGATAAATTTGTTATTGTGTTTATTGTGTTTATTGATGATATTATGGTATACTCTAAATCTGAATCATAACATGAAATGCATTTGAGAATAGTGTTGGAAACATTGAAAAGAGAACATTTGTATGCAAAATTTTCTAAATGTGAATTCTGGATTCGGAAAGTACAGTTTCTGGGTCATATTATCTGTAATGATGGTGTCAAAGTTGATCCTGCTAAAATTGAAGCTGTTATGAATTGGAATGTTCCAAAGAATCCTTCTGAAATCAAGAGTTTTCTTGGGCTAGCTGGATATTATCAAAAATTCATTAAAGACTTTTCAAAGATTGCTGGTCCATTAACAAAATTGACACGAAAAGATGTTAAGTTTCAGTGGGATGAGTCACAGGAGATAGCTTTTCAGACTTTAAAGCAGTTACTGTGTCAGGCATCGGTGTTAGCTTTACCAGATGGCTCAGATGACTTTATTGTTTATTGTGATGCATCCTATGCTGGTTTGGGTGGTGTTCTTATGCAGAGAGACAGAGTTATTGCCTATGCTTCTCGGCAATTGAAACAGAATGAAAGAAATTACCCTACTCATGATTTAGAACTGGCAGCTGTTGTGTTTGCACTGAAAATCTGGAGACATTATCTTTATGGTACGAGATGTATTATTTGTACAGATCACAAGAGTCTTCAGTACATGTTTTCTCAGAAAGAACTGAATATGCGTCAGAGACGGTGGTTAGAACTAATCAAAGATTATGATTGTGAAATTCGTTACCATCCAGGAAAGGCAAACGTGGTTGCTGATGCGTTAAGCCGAAAAGGTACTTCTGACCACATTTATTATTTGAAAGTTGATGTTTCTTTTGACTTAGTGGATAAAATTAAAAATGCACAGTTAGAAGCTTTATTAGATCCTAATCTAAAGTCAGAAATCATGTTGAAAAGAAAAGAGTTATTGGTTGATGATTCTAGAGGATTAAAGACTTTTCAGTCAAGAGTATGGATTCCTCTGATTGGTGGTATTCGGGAAATGATTTTGACTGAAGCCCATAAGTCACGTCTATCTGTTCATCCCGGTAGTACTCGAATGTATAATGACTTGAAACCCTTGAATTGGTAGCCCACGATGAAAACTGATATCGCACAGCTTGTTAGTGCTTGTCATATTTGTGCTCAGGTCAAAGCTGAACACCAGAAACCATATGGGTCATTGAAACAGTTAGAAATTCTAGAGTGTAAGTGGGAACATATCACTATGGATTTTGTAACTAAACTTCCACGTACTTCTCGAGGGAATGATATGATTTGGGTCATTGTTGATCGGTTGACTAAAAGTGCACATTTTCTGGCTACCAGTGAAACTGCATCTTTGAATAAGCTTGCACAGTTATATGTTAATGAAATCGTCTCGAGACATGGAATTCCTTTGTCGATTGTGTCAGATAGAGATTCTCGGTTCATTTCTCACTTCTTGTAGAGTTTACAGCAAGAGTTGGGTACACGTGTAAACCTCAGCACTACTTATCATCCTCAGACAGACGGTCAGTCAGAGCGTACGATTCAGACGCTTGAGGATATGTTGAGGGCTTGTATTTTGGAATATGGAGGTTCTTGGGATTCCCATCTACCGTTAGTGGAATTTGCTTATAATAATTCCTATCATTCCAGTATCGGTATGCCCCCTTACGAGATGTTGTATGGTAGACGTTGTAGAACGTCTACTTGTTGGTTAGAAGCTGGTGAAAAACAATTTGCGGGTCCAGACATTGTTCAGATAACGGCTAAGAAAGTGGCAGTTGCCCGAGAAAAGTTAAAAGCGGCACGTGACAGACAAAAGCAGTATGCTGATACGTGTAGACGACCAGTGACTTTCTCTGCAGGTGAGTTAGTTTATCTTAAGGTTTCTCCATGGAAAGGCGTTATTAGATTTGGGAAACGAGGTAAATTGGCTCCCCGATACATTTGACCGTTTAGAATCAGTCAAGTGGTCAATGATCAGTCGGTTATGCTTGATCTTCCTCCCGAGCTTGTTGGTATTCATAATACGTTCAACATTTATTACATGAGAAAATGCAACGTTGAAGATCAGTCTCAGATTCTTCCTTTGAAAGATTTGAAAGTGGATCAAAGTTAGAAATTAGTTGAAGAACCTGTTGAAATTGTTGACCGAAAAGTTACTTGTAACACCTGCATAATTAGGATAATTAATTATGCCTAATTGTTTGTAACTAGTGGTAATTAGTATGTAATAGGACTAATTACAGACTCTATTTGTATATATATATATATAAGGTGATTTATATATATATGTGTGTACTTACGCGATTTGGATGAATCGTACGAATTAACAGGACGGAGTCCGACACAGTTTATTTGGACGTTGGTGACATAAATTTACTTAAATAATGAGAACGTATTTTGTTATATAAAATACACAACCGAACGAGCATTATTTATATATTATCGCGACGACATTTTAACTAACGCAACAAAACGTAATAAACGCGACTTAATAATTAAATATTGCGACAAATGTTTTACTATTAATTTCAAAGTATTTTTACTTAAATACTCCAGTTACGTTTTAAAAATATAAACGTTTGGTTAAATATGAAAAACTAGTGAATAAACGATTAGGACACGGAGTCAACACTGTGTTTTGGGGAGTATTTTCCCCCTCCTTCCTTTTGGATCAGCCACCAACCCAAACCCCCACCCCAATTTCCCTTTCCATTTTCATTCTAACTAAACACACACAAACCACAAACTCTCTCAACCTCAATTCACACCAAATTTTCGACATCAAATCTCGACCACGAAAATTACATATTCGGAATCACCATCACGAGTGGAGCAAGAATATCAAGACCGTCTTCATCAATTCATCCTCCATTTAGCTTGATTTGCAAAAGTAAGAAATTCCTAAAATCTTAGATCTATTCAATTTGGTGTAATGTTTTGATGTTTTGATGTATACACAACTTAGATATAACCTAATACATGAAGAATACACGATTTTATAGCTCAAAAATGGGTTAGATTTGCGTTTTTGGTCGAAAATTCTTGAAACCCAAAAGTTTCTGGGCTGGTGTTCATACATGCGACACAAGCCTTGTGTCGCATGCTGTGTCGCATAAACCCGTTTGTGTCGCACCTTGTGTCGTACCAATCCTTTAGTGTCGTAACCTTTGCGACACAATATTGTGTCGCACTCTATGTCGCATACTATGTCGTATTTAATACGACACAACCGTTCTGTCGCTATTGAATTATCATCGCAAGCTTTTTGCGACACAACCACTGTGTCGCAGAGCTCTTGTGTCGCATCCTTCATGCGACACAACCCTTGTGTCGCATACAAATCCTTGTGTCGCAGCTTATGTCGTAGAAAACAGAAAACTTGGAAATTTTAAAGGATTCTCACTATAGAAAAGTCAAAGTTACTGTAGCAAAAAGTCAAATTTTACTGTAGCAATTCACTGTAGCACATTTACTGTAGCAAAGTCAACATTTTAGAATTTTTGCTACAAACCGTCACCAACGGGCCAAATATGTTTTCCAACAAACAAACAATTACAAACATACGGACAAACACTGGATATACTAGTTGTGTACAACTAAACGAAACGTCTCGTGAGACGCATACTTACATAACTTCATATGATTAGGCATTTGAAGGTTACGGGTTCAGAGAACCTACTTGCTTTACTTACTACTTGCTAATTGCAACTGATTACTACAAGACTCAGGTGAGTCTTACGGCCCCACTTTTACTGTTTTATCTTATTGGGGGAGAAACATGCAACTGCTTTTCTTTGAACACAAGTACTAGAACTGTTTACTATACCAAACGAAATTGCATGAGTTTACTTACAAACAGAAGTCTCTCCATCATATATCGTTAGTTATGGACTTAAGCGCGAACACTAGTTAATGGATCCATTAGGGAAATGACCCTCCCCACCCGGGGCAGTAGCGCTGCCACGTACTGATTTACACGTAGAAAAGGGTGACTAATTATTCGTTACTGATGCTTGCTCATTTACGAGCATGTCACGGGAGCAAACTTATTACTTACGGGTTAAGCTTCGATTATGAGCCTCATGGCAACGGTATAAACTTACTTACTTACATTTGCTGGATTGCAAATACTAGTTTTACGATTTCTGGATTGAAATTGCTGACTTTACGCCTGCGGGCATTACTGATGAAATCTCGTGTTCAAAGCTAATATTACTTACAAACCTGTGAGATTCACCAACCTTTTGGTTGACACTTTTTAGCATGTTTTCTCAGGTACTCGGATGGAGTAGGATTACTCCAGGATTTTAGCTAGAGTCGCATGATTTCAACACAACTGCATTCACGGAGATTCTTAGCATTATCTTTTGTATATTTTGATTATCTAATAGAATCTTCCGCTACACGCGCGGACTCTAGGGAAACTACATTTTTGTATACGAAAACACTAAGTTTTCAAACAATATATCTATGGAATGTAACTAATTTACAAACGTTGCATATAGATGTCGTTTACTTTATCTTTGTGCTGTGATATTTGATTAGTAACACCCCAAACTATGCTTCCGCAAAACAGTGAATTTCGGGGGTGTTACAGATTGGTATCAGAGCCTAAGGTTATAGTGAACTAGGTTGCATTTAGTGGGCCTAGACTATGACCGTTAGGCAGTATTCTCTATTAGACATGACTGGTTCAGGAATTACAGCATACGACTTTAATTTAACATAGCCTGATCAACTATGTACAATTAAGGAAAGATGATGTAAGGTCTGAAATGAATATGTTGAACGGGGATACGTTAGTTGACTCTGACCACGAGAGAACCGGACCATTACTTGATACGTGCTAGACACTAGGCTGGATATGATATATGTATATATATATTAGCCTCGTCTTACTTACACTCTGCCACAGGAATGGCAAACATACCACCTAATCCGTCACACTCTCACTCACATGGGTCACGGAACCCACGAGTAGCCAGGAGGAACACAAGGTCGCCTCGAAACAGCCCTTATCCTGTACATAACTCTCAGAACTCGGCACATCTCACGTTGCCAGTATTGGCTACGCAATTCCGTCGTCAGGAACAAAGACTCAAAAATCTTGAACTGGAACAACACCGAATGACCTACCTGCTTCGTCAAGCTCTTGACCACATATCACAACTCCAGCGAGAACAAGAAGATACCGGCCTCTCTGTAAGCATAATCCAGGATTCAATGACCGCCGAATTAGGTGCGGATGAACTTGTAAGAAACCGACTAGAGGAATGTGAACAACGTTCACAGGAGACTGAGGATCACTCTCGTGTACTAGCACAACGACTGGCTTTAGTTGAAGACAATGCCAGGCAAACCAACAGGCTGGCAGAAACCGTGGACCGCCTTGTCACGCTGATGGAACAGATTAATCTACATTAAGACTAGTGTATTCTTTGTCTCGTAATCTAATGACTATCTAGCGCTATTCTATAAACTAGTCGGATGTAACAATTCCCGACACCTTTTGTAATATCTCTGTAGGATGTAACCTTTGAACTCGCATTATCCATCAAATATTTCTTGTTATTTCAACTCACCTAAATTGTCATTTTCCATGTTGATGTTATGTATTACTGCTTTTATACATGTACATCTGTGACAATTACAAATTCCTACAAAATCTCATGTATCTTCATTTCTTTTATTGAAGAATCATGCCGCCAAAGACAAGACCATACACAGATGCCCAGATTACCTCCCTTATAACCCAGGCTGTTACTGAAGCCTTGGCTCGGAATACTCCACCAAGTTCCACGAGGAACAGCGATGCCGCTGAAACCTCTGCTGCTAAACCTTGTTCTTACAAGGACTTCCAGAACTGCAAACCTCTAAACTTTGCAGGTACCGAGGGAGCTATCGGTCTAGTACGCTGGATCGAGAAAGTTGAGTCTGTATTTCTTATCTGCAACTGTGCGGAGGGAGATAAGGTTAAGTTCTCCGTTAGTACTTTTACTGACACCGCACTCACCTGGTGGAACACTTATGCCCAGACTGTGAGTGTTGCTACTGCTTACCAACTCCCGTGGGAGGAGTTGAAAGAAATGTTGAGGGGCGAGTACTGCCCCAGGGATGAATTGAAACAACTGGAAATGGAATTTTGGAACCACAAGATGCAGGGTGATGATATCACCGGATACACCAACCGTTTCCATCAACTGGCACTCCTGTGCCCAACCATGGTCGATCCTGAGTACAAGAGGATCGAGAAATTCGTTGATGGACTTCCCGAGAGACTACAGGACCTGGTGACTTCATCCAAACCAGGTACTATTCAGAGCGCCATCCGTATGGCCCATGAACTAACGGCAAATTCTGTCCGCCGTGGCACAACTTCAACCCCATCTGCAAACAACAAACGCAAGTGGGAAGGAAACCCCAACTCATCCAACCAAACCTCCAACAAAAAGCCTGAGTACATTAAGGCTTATTCATCGGGGACTTCGGAAAAGAAAGGGTACAGCGGGAACAAGCCTTACTGTTCCAAATGCAGCCGCCATCATGACGGTTCTTGCCCTTGCTCCAACTGCAAACGGTTCGGGCATCTAGCCAAGGATTGCCGAACCAACATTTCTACCCCCAACACTAATGCACCAAAGGCCTGCTTTGGGTTCGGAAATTCAGGGCACTTCAAGAAAGATTGCCCAAAGCTGAAAAACAACAACAACCCTGCTCGCGGTAGAGCTTTCGTTATCAAGGCTGGGGAAGCCAGACAAGACCCGAACGTCGTGACGGGTACGTTCCTTCTCAACGACCTTACTGCTTCTGTGTTATTTGATACCGGTGCCGATAGAAGCTTCATTTCTGAGAAATTTAGCCCTTTACTTGATATAACTCCCACTGCCTTAGATGCTAAATACATTGTAGAATTAGCTAACGGCAAACTGATTGAGACTGATAGCATCATACACAACTGTACACTTAACCTCACGAACGAAACGTTTTCCATTGATTTAATCCCTGTCGAGATCGGCAGCTTCGATATTATTGTCGGTATGGATTGGTTATCCAAGCACCGAGCTGAAATCATCTGTCATGACAAACTCGTTCGCATACCTCTTATCTCCGGTGGAACCTTAGTCCTACAAGGGGAGACCGGCAGACGGAATCTAAATATCGTATCTTGTCTGAAAACTAGAAAATATCTACGAAAAGGGTATCAAGCCATCCTCGCACATGTAACGGAGAAGAAGTCGGAGGAGAAGCGACTTGAGGATGTTCCGATCGTGCGGGATTTCCCGGAAGTCTTTCCTGAAGACTTGCCCGGACTTCCGCCACCTAGGCAAATCGAATTTCAAATCGAACTTGTGCCAGGAGCTGCACCCGTGGCACGAGCCCCTTACCGTTTAGCACCATCCGAAATGCAGGAGTTGTCTAACCAACTACAGGAACTCCTGGACAGAGGATTCATTCGACCAAGTTCCTCGCCTTGGGGAGCTCCGGTCTTATTCGTGAAAAAGAAAGATGGATCTTTCCGCATGTGTATCGATTACTTAGAGCTGAATAAGCTAACCATAAAGAATCGGTACCCACTTCCTAGAATCGACGACCTATTTGACCAGCTCCAGGGATCGAGTGTTTACTTAAAGATTGATCTACGGTCAGGTTATCATCAACTCCGAGTTCGCGACAATGATATTCCAAAGACAGCTTTCCGAACTCGTTATGGGCATTACGAATTCCAAGTGATGCCATTCGGTTTAACCAACGCACTGGCCGTATTCATGGACCTTATGAATCGGGTGTGCAAACCATATCTTGACAAATTCGTCATTGTGTTCATCGACGATATTCTGATTTACTCTCGCAACGAGCAGGAACATGCTCAACATCTGAAAACAATTCTAGGACTCCTGAAACACGAAGAGTTATATGCCAAATTCTCTAAGTGTGAGTTCTGGATTTGAACCGTTCAATTCCTCGGGCACGTGATTGATAGCCAAGGAATTCATGTTGATCCCGCCAAAATTGAAGCAATCAAGGGCTGGGAGTCACCGACCACTCCAACCGAAGTGAGACAATTCTTAGGTCTTGCTGGTTATTACCGCCGATTCATCGAAAACTTTTCAAGAATAGCTGTTCCCCTAACCACACTGACTCAGAAAGATAAGAAGTTCGATTGGACTGATAAGCAAGAGTCAGCTTTCCAGCTATTGAAAAACAAACTTTGCAGTGCACCAATCTTGTCCTTACCCGAAGGCACCGACGATTTCGTAGTTTACTGCGATGCCTCACACCAAGGACTTGGTTGTGTGTTGATGCAACGAGAAAAAGTCATTACCTATGCCTCCCGACAACTAAAAATTCACGAGAAAAACTATACGACCCACGACCTCGAGTTAGGTGCTGTGGTCTTCGCATTGAAAATCTGGAGACATTATCTCTACGGTACGAAAAGCACTATCTTTACCGATCACAAAAGTCTCCAACACATATTCGATCAGAAAGATCTAAACATGAGGCAACGTCGCTGGGTTGAGTTACTTAGTGACTACGACTGCGAGATCAAATACCATCCGGGCAAGGCTAACGTAGTTGCCGATGCCTTAAGCCGAAAAGAACGAGTGAAACCCCTTCGAGTCCGAGCACTTTCTATGACAATTCGTAACGAGCTCCCTGCTCAAATCCTTACCGCTCAACTTGAAGCACTCAACGATGAAAACTTGAAAAATGAAGCCTTGCGAGGCTTGGATAAACAATTCGAAATCAAACCCGATGGAACTCGATACTTCTCTAACCGGGTATGGTTACCCAAATTCGGAAACTTGCGAGATTTGGTGATGGCTGAAGCTCACAAATCTCGATACTCTATACATCCTGGTTCTGACAAGATGTATCACGACGTCAAAGGGTTGTATTGGTGGCCTAACATGAAAGCTGACATTGCCTTGTATGTCAGTAAATGCCTAACCTGTTCCAAAGTCAAGGCCGAACACGAAAGACCCTCGGGGTTGCTCTAACAACCTGAAATTCCTCAATGGAAATGGGAACAGATTACCATGGACTTCATTACCAAATTACCAAAAACTTCGAGTGGTTGCGATACCATTTGGGTGATCGTGGACCGTCTCACGAAATCTGCTCATTTTCTGGCAATCAAGGAAACCGACAAGATGGAGCGTCTGACTCGCATCTACGTCAAAGAAATCATCTCGCGACATGGTGTACCTATCTCGATCATCTCGGATAGGGACAGCCGTTTTATTTCTAACTTTTGGCAATCACTACAGAAATCTCTTGGTACTCGTCTGGATATGAGTACTGCTTATCACCCGCAAACCGATGACCAAAGCGAGCGAACCATTCAAACACTGGAGGATATGCTACGAGCCTGCGTAGTTGACTTCGGTACCTCTTGGGAAAATCACTTACCGTTGTGCGAGTTCTCGTACAACAACAGTTACCATACCAGCATAAAGGCTGCACCCTTCGAGGCACTTTACGGGCGTAAGTGCCGATCACCTATCTGTTGGACTGAGTTAGGAGATTCCCAACTCACGGGTCCAGATATCATTCAAGAAACTACTGAGAAAATCATTGGTATTCAAAACCGGCTGAAAGCCGCACGTGATCGTCAGAAAAGCTATGCTGACGTGAGACGCAAACACCTTGAGTTCCAGGTAGGGGACAAGGTACTTCTCAAAGTGGCACCGTGGAAGGGTGTCATTCGATTCGGAAAGCGAGGCAAACTAAATCCTAGATACATCGGACCATTCGAAATCCTGGAAAGGATTGGTCCAGTGGCATACCGCCTGCAACTTCCTGCTGAACTTAGCAGCGTACACAACACATTCCACATTTCTAACTTGAAGAAATGTCTGTCTGACGAGACACTGATTATACCGCTCGACGAAATTCAAATCGATGATAAACTTCATTTTGTCGAGGAACCTATGGAAATCATGGACCGTGAGGTCAAGCAATTAAAACAGAGTCGTATTCCCATCGTAAAAGTCAGGTGGAATTCTAGACGTGGTCCTGAATTCACTTGGGAACGGGAAGACCAAATGCGACAGAAATACCCACATCTCTTCCCCGATAACGCACCGTCCGTGCACTCAAGCTAATTTCGGGATGAAATTTCTTTAACAAGGGGAAAATGTAACACCTGCATAATTAGGATAATTAATTATGCCTAATTGTTTGTAACTAGTGGTAATTAGTATGTAATAGGACTAATTACAGACTCTATTTGTATATATATATATATATATAAGGTGATTTATATATATATGTGTGTACTTACGCGATTTGGATGAATCGTACGAATTAACAGGACGGAGTCCGACACAGTTTATTTGGACGTTGGTGACAGAAATTTACTTAAATAATGAGAACGTATTTTGTTATATAAAATACACAACCGAACGAGCATTATTTATATATTATCGCGACGACATTTTAACTAACGCAACAAAACGTAATAAACGCGACTTAATAATTAAATATTGCGACAAATGTTTTACTATTAATTTCAAAGTATTTTTACTTAAATACTCCAGTTACGTTTTAAAAATATAAACGTTTGGTTAAATATGAAAAACTAGTGAATAAACGATTAAGACACGGAGTCAACACTGTGTTTTGGGGAGTATTTTCCCCCTCCTTCCTTTTGGATCAGCCACCAACCCAAACCCCCACCCCAATTTCCCTTTCCATTTTCATTCTAACTAAACACACACAAACCACAAACTCTCTCAACCTCAATTCACACCAAATTTTCGACATCAAATCTCGACCACGAAAATTACATATTCGGAATCACCATCACGAGTGGAGCAAGAATATCAAGACCGTCTTCATCAATTCATCCTCCATTTAGCTTGATTTGCAAAAGTAAGAAATTCCTAAAATCTTAGATCTATTCAATTTGGTGTAATGTTTTGATGTTTTGATGTATACACAACTTAGATATAACCTAATACATGAAGAATACACGATTTTATAGCTCAAAAATGGGTTAGATTTGCGTTTTTGGTCGAAAATTCTTGAAACCCAAAAGTTTCTGGGCTGGTGTTCATACATGCGACACAAGCCTTGTGTCGCATGCTGTGTCGCATAAACCCGTTTGTGTCGCACCTTGTGTCGTACCAATCCTTTAGTGTCGTAACCTTTGCGACACAATATTGTGTCGCACTCTATGTCGCATACTATGTCGTATTTAATACGACACAACCGTTCTGTCGCTATTGAATTATCATCGCAAGCTTTTTGCGACACAACCACTGTGTCGCAGAGCTCTTGTGTCGCATCCTTCATGCGACACAACCCTTGTGTCGCATACAAATCCTTGTGTCGCAGCTTATGTCGTAGAAAACAGAAAACTTGGAAATTTTAAAGGATTCTCACTATAGAAAAGTCAAAGTTGCTGTAGCAAAAAGTCAAATTTTACTGTAGCAATTCACTGTAGCACATTTACTGTAGCAAAGTCAACATTTTAGAATTTTTGCTACAAACCGTCACCAACGGGCCAAATATGTTTTCCAACAAACAAACAATTACAAACATACGGACAAACACTGGATATACTAGTTGTGTACAACTAAACGAAACGTCTCGTGAGACGCATACTTACATAACTTCATATGATTAGGCATTTGAAGGTTACGGGTTCAGAGAACCTACTTGCTTTACTTACTACTTGCTAATTGCAACTGATTACTACAAGACTCAGGTGAGTCTTACGGCCCCACTTTTACTGTTTTATCTTATTGGGGGAGAAACATGCAACTGCTTTTCTTTGAACACAAGTACTAGAACTGTTTACTATACCAAACGAAATTGCATGAGTTTACTTACAAACAGAAGTCTCTCCATCATATATCGTTAGTTATGGACTTAAGCGCGAACACTAGTTAATGGATCCATTAGGGAAATGACCCTCCCCACCCGGGGCAGTAGCGCTGCCACGTACTGATTTACACGTAGAAACGGGTGACTAATTATTCGTTACTGATGCTTGCTCATTTACGAGCATGTCACGGGAGCAAACTTATTACTTACGGGTTAAGCTTCGATTATGAGCCTCATGGCAACGGTATAAACTTACTTACTTACATTTGCTGGATTGCAAATACTGGTTTTACGATTTCTGGATTGAAATTGCTGACTTTAAGCCTGCGGGCATTACTGATGAAATCTCGTGTTCAAAGCTAATATTACTTACAAACCTGTGAGATTCACCAACCTTTTGGTTGATACTTTTTAGCATGTTTTCTCAGGTACTCGGATGGAGTAGGATTACTCCAGGATTTTAGCTAGAGTCGCATGATTTCAACACAACTGCATTCACGGAGATTCTTAGCATTATCTTTTGTATATTTTGATTATCTAATAGAATCTTCCGCTACACGCGCGGACTCTAGGGAAACTACATTTTTGTATACGAAAACACTAAGTTTTCAAACAATATATCTATGGAATGTAACTAATTTACAAACGTTGCATATAGATGTCGTTTACTTTATCTTTGTGCTGTGATATTTGATTAGTAACACCCCAAACTATGCTTCCGCAAAACAGTGAATTTCGGGGGTGTTACATTACTAAACTTATGAAGAAACAAATTCCTATGGTATTAGTGAAATGGAGACATAGTTTAGGTTCTAATTTGACTTGGGAGATTGAGGACAGTATGAAGTCCAGATATCCTGGTTTATTTGATCGTGTTGAGATTTCGGGGACGAAATCTTTTTAAGGAGGGGAGATTTGTAACATCCTCTCCTGCGGTCTGGTAATTTCTATTTTATTGATTATTTAATTGTTTTAGAAGTTACTTGATATTATTGTTTCATTGTGAAACTTAGATAAATAAGTTCCAGAACTTATTGTGGCTACTGAAATATTAGTTGTTTTAATGTACTATAGTTATCGGTAAAATAAAATAAGTTTCTCGCGATTAGTATTTAGGTTCCAGACAATAGATTTAAGACGGGAATAAAATACCCAATTGAGAAAGTCGGTTAAAATAAAAAGAGTCGACCTTCTTATGCTACTTTCCCTTTTTGCCTAGCCTTGTTATTCTTGAGAAAACTTACCAAATCATCACCAAAGCAATTGCTTTTATGAATTCAAGTGCCTAATTAGGTTAAAGTAGAAATTGATGAAGTAGTTGAATTCTTGAATTGTTCATGATGATTATTGATGGTTTATGATGATTATGAACTGAATATATAGCTCAAGCAAAGGAATTCAAGCTTTACAATTATGATTTGGAATTAAGTACATAACCTAAATGAGTCCTTACATATGAATATGGATTATGTGAAATTGAGATTGAAAGTGAACTAGTTGATGATATATGTACCTATATGACATTCCTTAAGTGTTAAAAATGCTACTTGCTTGATTTAGTACCTGGACATGTGTGAATTTTGGTTTGTTTTCGAGCTGAGAATGTGCAGGACAGAAACTGGGTTTACTGGGTTTCGTGGCATAGCTGATCGGCTAGGCTACTAAGCCGATTGGTTATAGCAAGTTAGCCGAACGGCTTCTTTTAGCCAATCGGCTAGGATAGTTCAAAACCAATACCACAGATGGCCCTTGAATGAGAGTCTAAAAATAACTAGGAAAGCCGATCGGTTAAGGGAAAGCCGGTCGGTTATGGTGCTTTAGCCGATCGACTTGGCTAGTGAAAGCTGAACGGCTATGAACAAAGTCAGGACCAAATCAGTTTGTGTCTTATATGTTCTTTTGCAATGTATAGACAATTTGGTTATGATACTTGGATGTTATGTGTAATACTATATATTTCAAGGACAATGAACTCTCAGAAAATGAAATAATTACTTGTGTAATGTGTTCGTTTACATAAGTATTATTCGTTAATACCAAGTTATTAACTTGTGTGTTTTGTGGTATTTCAGATACCCCAAAGACTCAGTGACTAGAAGCTGAGTGTGGAGACGACAGAGGTATCAGTGAGTGGATTTAGAACTTACCCTTCGATTTAGTTGTAACTGTTTGGTTGCAACAAGTAAACGTAGATTGATTATAAGACTGTTTAGTCTATGTTACTGATTATGAATCTACGTGATATGTGAATCTATGTGTATCAGTTTATTGAGGTCAACGTGTAGTTGGACTTTTTGGTCATTATGTGATTTACACAGGTTTTGATTCATTTGTTGTGTTTGAGACATGTGTATGAGTTTAATAACCAATAGTTATCTGTCTATTCTGTATTGGCCATACAGATTGACGTTAAGTGTTCTTGGAGAATCCCCGGGTATTATGATATCTCCAGAGCCACCGATCCTCATTGAAAAAGAAATGTGTTTACGTGTATTTGCTGTAAACAGATTGTTATGCTAAGTTGAACTGTGTGTGATAAATTCATTCACTTAGCTTCGTGCTAATCCCTCATCCTACTTCCTGCAGGTTTTTGCTATATATGTGGGTGTCAGGAAAGGATGCTTTAATGCAAGGAATGTTTTGATGTTATGCTAACTCTGATATGGTTTTGTCATAAACCTTGTTTTGTAATATATAATACCCCGTTTTAAGTAGTTATTAAACAGTTTTAATTTTGTGTGATTAGAATATGTAAACTGTTTATGTACATTATTTAATATGGAGTAATGAACTGTATTTTGTAATATAAGCTTTCGGGTAAAATAATATAATATTCTTGAATAGAAAGAGGGGTGTTATACTTACCATGTCTAAGTTTATAGATGCTCGGAGCAGGGATCGAGTTGTGACCTAAGGTTGCCATACACAGGCACCATGTTCTCTTTTGATATCATTTGCAAGGGTCCATGCAGGTGGGGTTAGGATTATATATAAAATGTTACATTATTGTAAAAAAGAAAATTTCAGCACACAACTTGAGAATGGAAGCAACACACCTCAGTAAATTTTTATCGTCATTAAAATTGTCTATATATTTTCATGCAACCTGCTCAATTCATTTTGCTAAATGGCAATCTTCTGTGTCTTCTATCTTGTTCTGTGTTTTTATAGCCTCCTACGGAGAAGGTACATCAGATTATTGCAAGGACTGCTCTTTTTATCAGCCAAACTGGAGGGCAATCTGAGATTGTTCTAAGGGTGAAGCAAGGAGACAACCCAACTTGAGAATGGAAGCAACACACCTCAGTAAATTTTTATCATCATTAAATTTGTTTTTCCTTTCGTTTGTATGTCTTATTGTCCTTATTTGGAATTTCCAGTCAATTGTCTATATATTTTCATGCAACCTGCTCAATTCATTTTGCTAAATGGCAATCTTCTATGTCTTCTATTTGTTTCTGTGTTTTTATAGCCTCCTACGGAGAAGGTACATCAGAATTTTGCAAGGACTACTCTTTTTGTCATACCAGGTAAGCCCGAGAAGGGAATCCAATAGAGTAAAGAAGTGAAGAAATAAAAGTGAACCAACCTAAGAGGTTTACTGTTTTTGTTGTTTATATAATAATAAGTTCTTTAGGTTGCTACTGGAATTAAGCTCGTGAAGTGCATGTTTTCTGTGGTGGTGTTTTTCTCCCTAAGGACAGAGCATATATGTTTCCGTTTAGAGTGCCCCATCGAGAAGGCCACTAAGCATTTATCAAGTTTAATAAAGCTTTTAAGAATTCACAAGATCCTTTCAAGTTTCAACGTTAGTACCATACACTATTAGGACTTGACAAGGAGTCTCTAAATTCTTTTATATTCTTATATCTGGCATTTTAAGAAGCTTTCATTATAGATTGTATATTATTGTTAGCAGAATTTAATGGCTAAATGTTACATTATGAATTTAGTAGCCATGTTTTGGTTTACATATATCGGTATTCTCTTACCAGCACATTATATTGGAATTGTCTTTTCCATTATTAAGGGCTAAGTTATTATGTAAGAGGTTTTCTTAATTGTTGGGGTTTAGCTACATTTTTTTGCGAATAGCTTATTCTATTGACCTAACAGAATTGTTATTCGATGTATGTGTTTGGGAGAAAGGGACTTGATGGAGCAATATTAAGTAGTTACAGATATTTTCATGACTTTTTTGTTGTTAACAAGATGTTCATGACAATGCATTATTGCTTTAATTGGTCTATTTATCGATTACGTTGTTGTTTGCATTTCGATATGACGTCTGTCTAATTCAAATGTTGTAGCCCGCAAATATTGCGGGTTATGATCTAGTATATATATTATTTGGCTTTTTTATTTAAAAAAAAAAATTGTTTTTGTGGCTTTTATTTTCCCAGGTGGCAATATCATGACTATTATGGATATTAATCAATTTGTACATCATGCATATTAACTTGTTCTCCTTTTAATTCTTCAAACCAATTGTTATCCCACTTTCCGGTCATCATCTCAAGGCCATAGTCACCAACTCCGGCAATATTCCTCCGACGACACACTTTCGGCAATAATTTCGGTTCTGGATTTTCATCGTATTTTTCTAAATCTTGTATCATTTTGTTTATAGATCCATGTTTGATTATCGTTTTGTTAGATCTAGTGGCGATAAATTAAATTGTTTATTGATTTACATTTTTGTTTATAATCTTGATTGATTGGGTTGGAAGTTAGAGTTGATGTCGCCGGAAGTTGATGTCATGTACATGTTGAATCGCAGGTGGTGCCGGAAGTTGATGTCGCCGTAGTTTTTTTTTTTGAAGGGAGTTGGCGATCAAGAAGAAAGACCATGGAACGACTATCGATCACTAGTTCACTGGCACAAAACAGCCCTCTCGATCGCATGTCGAGTCCTCCACCACCGTCGTCCGACCGGAAGTTGATGTCGCCGTAGTGATATTACTTCTTTCTTTCCCATTTTTCTCTCGAATGTTACCATCAAATTCTCATATCTCCTTTTAGATCTGAACTACGGAGTAATGTTTAGGGTTTTTAGGTTTTGATTATTTTTATTTCGATTTTGTTCATACATGTTTTGGGTGATCTGAATGATAAGTTGGCGATCATACATGTATGTTATTGTTATTTCGATTTTGTTCATACATGTATGTGTATATTGGGATTGCAATGTTAGATCTGATGTTAGTTATTGTTGTTGATGTTATTGGTTACAGATCTTAAATTGATTCTTGACGTTACCGTATCAAGCAAAACTGAAGTGAGAGTGTTGAATTTCATTCATGAACACAACATAAAAAGTTGTTAAATTGTGCAATTAATTCAAATCGATAAAATTACTAGTTTGGTTTTATTATAAAAAATTCCACATGTGTAGACGGTAGACGACAAACTCATCACCTTCTAATTTTAACTTGTGCCATGTCAGCGAAAAAAACGACGTGGCATATTATGTGTAATCCTACTCAGCTTTTTGGAACCTTAAAAGGTAAATATGAACTTTTCAAATATCCTAACACGAAATTATCTGGTTGATTGCATACTTGAACAATTTTTGTAGTAGATTGCATACTTGGAATATTTTGTGGCAATACGTAGCCGATTTTTGTCATTTACCCATATAGATTTAATCACGTTTAATGTATTGGAAAATGAGTTATTATATGAGGGGGAATATTTCTTTTTATCAAATTAGGTGACGAATGTGAAAATAAGATAGTGTTAAGTGGAAGTACTTTTTAACATTACTTAATTATGAACTATAGATGCAAATGAGTAACATGCTACTACAAATCAACTTCATAGTAAATTAAGGGAAAATAAACAAATATGTACTGAACTTAAATGGATGTATGTAAGGTAATATTAAAGAAAAGAGATTGTGTAAAGCACTACGTTGACTCGTTGAGTGAATAATTGGGCTGCATCAAATCGGGATAGATGGGCCAAAGGTAGCCCAAAAACCATCAAGAATGTTTGGATTGACCTATTAAATTTACTTTCTTAATGATTATGGTTGTTTTTGGAAGAAACACGAGGACTTTTATTGGGTGTTATACTCCGATTTTATAAAATGATTTTTAATAATTATTTTATGCAAGTTGAAAATTATTTTGAGACAGATATAAATTTTAATGCGGACAGATAATTATTATAACGAAGATGAGGATTAAATAATCAGCTGTAGCTATATGTGTTTTATGATGTATTAAAATTTGGTAATTATCAAAAGTTACTCTTTTGATGAGGTCAAAAACTAAAAAATATTTGCTTCAATCGACGTCCATCGTCTATAAAGTATAAAGTACGAGTACCAGTTGCATGTACTTTTGTCATGTTTTATGTACATTAGTGATTAGTCATTCTTTCATGTAAACCTTTACGCGATTTAATTCTCCATTCCTTTAGAAGACAAACAAATATAGTGATTGATTAGCATGTGTACATACATCAAGTAGTCGGATGCAAAAATAAGTATTCGGGGCCAATGTTACCTAGGAATGCTCAATGTGATACAAGGTTACGTTTGGCATACAGCTTAGAGAGCCTATAGAGGTTTATCAGAGCGGCTTCTAGCTTTTGTAAGTTTCATCTCACATATATACTTATACGCTTTATTGGGAAGAGAAAAAAAAAAAACTATAGAAACTCTTAGAAATTGCAGAACATTCTCTTCAACTATTTTATAAAACAAGCCGTTAGCTGAAGCTAGTTGTTGTCAAACATACCCTAATTATGTCACGAAAGGCTGATGGATGAAATAGCCGTAAGAACTGTTGTGATTAATGAGGGAAAAGTTGGACCATGAAATAACAGTTAGGCAAAATGAATATATGATGAATATGAATATTGACAAGGCCAAGTGACAAAATATGATGGAGTCGATGAGACAAAAATAGAATGAGGGCTACATCCCATATCTCTTGTCATCATTTCTCTCTTATCTAATATTTCCTGATAAAGATGGTTCGGTAAGTTGAATACGAATACGTACATGAATGTCAATGTAAAACACCATTATAATCGCATTCAACACGTTTCGCTTGGTTAGTTTTATGAGTAATGATTATGGTTTTTGGCATGCCAAATTGATATAAACTTGGGCATAATGAATGATTACTTGTTACAACTTAGAAGCTAATCGATAACTAATTTCCCTTCGATATATGCCAACTATGCTTAATATGAGCCATCGTCATTTACGAACATATATTACTCCAAACCAAGATCCCTAAAGATGAATTTATAGTTATAATTGTTTACTTGGTAACTTATATTTTAGATTTCTACGTCCTTATCTATCTATATAACTAAGAGAGGAGACCCTCCATTATTTGTCAACTATACACCTATGCCACATCACCTATATCCTATGTGTGATCGTTATATTAAACACTTTGATGATGTGGATTCTTCTACACTTAAAAGGTAAATAAGGTAATATTTTATTAAAAAATCAAATTATAATTAATTTAATTTAATATGTCATTATTTTTTAATAATAAATAATGCAATAGATAATTAAAAATTATAGCCAATTTAATCCAAACTAATGTAAGGGATAGCTTCTGTTATATACTTTTTAGTTGTAGCCGAAAATCAAGAATTTATTTATCTATTTTTCACTCTAATTTTGAGTTATAAAAGTTTTTTATTCTTCTTTATCTTAATCTTCGTCATTCTTTCTCTAATTCTAATAATTAAATCACGATAACTTACTTTTGATATCATTATAGCTTTCATCGTAATTTGTCAATTTGACAACATTTTTATCATCTTGCGAACTTAGGAATTACAATTTCATTTAGTTTGTAATCTAAATACAACCTTCATGAATAGGTAAATCAAGTTCATTGTCTCTCTTTTTTTAGAAAAAGGGTTTATTAGTTTTAATCACAAAGTAAGTTTAATTTTCCATGCGACTGGTGAGGGATGTAATTTTATAATTTCTATATTAATTTTCAAATCTATATAATGTCTTATTTATGTATTTGTATATATTGAATTGCAATAGTAGAATGATTTTGGTTTTGTATATTTGGATGCACATTAGTTGTTCAATAAAATATCAAAATATTTATATTTTCAAAAGGTTGTTTCGACGGGCAACCTTAATCCGGTATCATGTGGATCCGATGCGACCCTTCCACAAGGACTACACCTCAGGCAATATTCAGTTATTTATGTTTGCTAAAACTATAAACACACGCATTGTTATTGCAACTTTAGTAATGGAAAAGGTTACTATGCTCAAACAATTATTTTTACTTAGAAAATGTTACTTTACATTTTAGCCTTTTTAATTTATTGATATATTATGGGGGGAAAATGTTTTTCTTATTTGAATTTTTTAATGGGTCAAAACTTATAAAATATTATTAATATCAGTAAAAAAGTTATATTTTTAAAACAATTTGAAAGTGTTTAAGGGGTTAGCTGTTATCCATCTCCCGATATTTACTCAATATTATTTAACTTTTAAATGTTATAAAAATGGATTATATAAAGGGAAGTAATTTGTACACCACATTTTTAGCCATATACCACAAAATATGTTTTACAGTGTTGTAATAGAATAATGATAATGTACTTATTATCACCCTTGTATAAGGTGTATACAATACGAGATTAAATGTGATCATTAAAACATTTGATATAACATTTTAGATTATGATCGATGTATATAACATTATTTTTGCTAGCCGTGCATCGCACGGGTTTAACACTAGTTAAATTATATAAGTTGATAAAATATTACGGATATTGTTGTATATTCGAGTTGTCGAATTACGAATTCAGATACGAATATTTCTTAGCACCACTTTAGAGATTGTTGACAAAGGAGATAATTAAACGTCTCTAAACCAAAAATCATATGTTACGCATGTGCGTCCGAGATCAATCATGTTTCTATAACATCTTTTAAGAAAATGGTAACGGTAAGAGAATGCCTCAAATTAAGGGAAATGAGGGCACACTGATTTTATTGCATTTTAGAAATAAATTTGTAGGTGTAAATGCATTGTTGTAATAATGTAATCAAATTTTATAGATGTAAAATACAATCTTATACAAATGTAATTTTCCGTTGATAAAATGAAGTGAATTTGGACTGCAATTTTGTCCTAAAATGCAGTGAATTCAACGTGACTTCGAGTCATCCCCTCATAACCTTACACTTAAGAAAATAGCGATATAAACTGTGATTGACTATTTGACTTCAATCAATGGTGAAAGTGTACTAAAAGGATTAATCACAAGAACGGGCAAAATTTTATCGTATATAAAAACGTACGTTTTGCCACAAGTTTGTTAAAACATTAAATCGATCACCTACCTAAATGCTAAACCCGCACATTTTGATCACGTCGTCACTTAATGTACGTCATTTCTCAATTTAATACCGATGATTAAAGTGATGCATACCATTAATTACAAGGTTTTCTTAGCTAAAATTGACTAGTAGATTTATCATTAGTCTTTTCTAATTGATGTAATGGTACTAGTATCAATGTTCGAATAGTATTATGCTCTTTTGGTTAGCATAATGTTTTTAATGAAATTGTAATTCATTAAAGAAATTGAATGAATTTGAATTCCTTTAACTGAAAGAATTTATTTAATTACAAATCAGTTCATTCGTGAAACAAACACCTTTATAGGATTGAATTGAGATTCCACTAATCCAATTTCATTTTTATCTGTTAAATTTCGCCAACCAAATGCAATCTTAATTTCTAAGAGTGTATCTCTAACATATGTTTTTTCCTAAAATATTATACTATCTAAAAAACGATTATAATTTTTTTTTTTTTAATTTCGATGCAAGAGTTTTTAGCAAATTCCTTGAATGATGACAGTTTCGCTTGAGAGTATTAGGTAATTAATTTTTTTTTATAATCTAATGGGTTTTACTAACGTGTGTCCCGTGTGACACGTTAAACTGCATTTTTTTACACAAACGGAGCATCATTAGCTGCCTAGTGCCCTACATTATACGTATTGTCTAATTTATAAACGTTTTTTATTGCTAAAATATTAACAAAAAGGCAGGTATCGTATAGTAGTAGCTAGGGACCAGGAATACAACTAGCTTTTGCACCTATATCCGTGTTACATGCTTTGTAGCATAACATCGCACCTTAAATAAATCAATATTATATATATGGTTTCGTTTTCATATTAAAATTAAAGTATAAGTTTGAAAAGCAATAAATGAATAAAAAAACTTTGAAATATCTTGAAAAATGTGGAATTTAAAGTTATAATGGATTTGGTTATTCGTTAGACGAGTATGCATGTATTTGTAGCTAGATAGTCGTAATAAATTCACCGCTTTATTATCACGCATTTGACACCAACTTATAACTAGCTTCGAACCATCGTAATCTTCTTAACTTCACCTCCATGCCCCCATCTCATTTCTCTCTATATATATGAGCTGAGTGAAGTGATGCTATATGTTTTTTAAGTATTTTCATACAAGAAACAACACAAGTAAAAGTCGAAAATAAAATCTAAGTCTTAAGTTTAAAAATGGGGATATTATCGTTGATAACAGGACGGGTAGGGTGGAGTGGATTCGGATCAGGGACCACTGCTGAACAAGTTTCCGATTCCATTGATGCTTCCAATCGTACTATTATCGTTACAGGCAAGTATTCATATTGATGGTCATATAAATTGAATCATAGGAATGAATACTAATACTATCGTTCTAGCTAACAACAAGATTATGGCACTTAATTCACTATCCTTTTAGCGTGCTTTTTTTCTTTATATCATTTTTTTTTCTTGTTAAGTGTCATACATGATGTTGTTAACGTGTATTATATTTGTTACACATAGTTATAAATTATTACTTCATGCAAAACTATATGTTATGTTGATTAATACCTATATAGGTAGACCAATTTCGTGAAAAAAAAAATAACAAACTATATAAAATGTTTATCAATTTTTTTTTCTCTTGCATACATATGGTTATTGCGTTTGTGTGTGAGAGAGAGAGGAAATGGAAGTGGAATATGATCGGAAAATGAAAGAAGATAGAACATGCAGTGGGGAAAGTGGTATCACCGAATAACCATGAATGAACTAGCTTAATTAAATATCTATTTTAAAGATATGTTTAAAAATATATTAAAAAATGGCATTTTCGTGACATAACAGATAAGGTTTTTTTTTTCTTTTGTTGCTAAAAATACACGAGATATGTGTTTTACATGAAAAGGTGTGTACTTGTGTATATATATGTTTGTATATACATATACATATATATTTTGATCATTGATTGTAAGAAGAAAAATACATTTTAGTTGTTTCAAAGTTGATTAAGCTGTCATGAAAGAAATTAAAAAAAAACATCTTATAACTAGATATAAAACCTCATTTCGACAATTATTTATATTTTTGCATAGGACATCCGAAAACTCACGCCCTGATATAGTACTATATTTGCCTCAAATTTTAGCTGGGTAGGTATGTTTTGGTTATGCGATTAAGTTCAAGATCCATACCAATAAGTCTTTTTTCTAGTAGTATCTAAAGTAGACTTATCGATCAATTTATTTTCTTCATCCTTAAAGCAATATTTGTGTGAATTAAGAAAAGTTGACTACCAAAATGTCAACGTCAATGTCAATTTTTACTTGCAACTTTGCCATATCTCTTCTGTCACAAACTTATGGTGGTGATTTTTATACCGTTAATTTTATTAAATTCATCAAAATGGTGTATTAAAAATTTATGCTCGTACTGTACACTACATTTTTGGTTAATAATCTATTAAACAACGTATGTCACTATCCATTTTTAAATACGAGCAACTATATGAAAGTAATGAAAAAGTTCATCGCATATTCCAAATCTATAAAGAAACAAAAATTCATGAAAAGTTGATCTCTTGTATATTCTATGCTAGTATCATAAGGTCTATTTAGTATATAAGTGGCAAAATGAATGGTTCGGATTGGTTCACGAGTCTAGATGGGTTTGGGTCTAAACGTGTCCGGGTCTAGATGGGTCATTTCGGATTATGGGTCTAAACGTGTCCGGGTCAAATTGGTCTCGAGTCGGGTCGAGTCATCGGGTTTCTACCAAACTCTTTTTTAATTGACTGAAAAATGAAAAAAAATTTGAATGAGGTGTAAAAAAAATTACCTACTTGACCTGTTAGTTAATTGTTATACAATTGGCTGTTATATTAGAGATTCAGTTAAACCCATCTTAAAAAATAGGGAGACCAAACAAATCAATCCCTTTATAAATATTATTCAATTTGACTCATAAATAATCAGTGGGTATAAAATTGTCACCTCTAGTTTATAACTACGTATATCATTCATGGTCCGTTTGGGTAGCATAGAGAATTACCATATTGGATATATGTCATACCAATCAAGAGGATGAGTTTAGAAAATGGAAATATAACCCAATCCATGATATATGATTACCTAACAGGCTAACACGAGGGTTTGTAACGTTGCATTTCGTACGTGAAGTAGAATAAGATGCGACAATTTTAGACCCATTGGTTATTTATGGGTCAACTTGGTTAATATTTATGAGGGGATGAGTTTGTTGGGTCTCCCCCCATTTTTTTGGATGGGTCTAAATGAGTATTTAATATAACTTTCAATTGTATAACAATTAACCAACGGGTCTAGCGGGTAAATTTTTTTTTCCACCTCATTTCATTTTTTTCATTTTTCACTCAAATAAAAAAAAAATTGGTAGAAACCAGATGGGTCGACCCGAGACCCATTTAACCCGAACCCGTTTAAACCCATTCTTCTAAATGACCCATCTAGACCCGGACCCAAACTCATCTAGACTCGTGATCCGACCCGACCCATTCATTTTGCCACTTATAAGTAAAACATATAAATATCTCTAATTTTTATTATATTTCTCTTTTAAAAAGGGTAGTTGAAGGGTACCCCTGACCCCGGATCTCTTTGAGATCCGCAACGTCCCACCCGCAAGAGACATCTGCCCGGTAAAGCACCTGGCCACAGTTAGCCCACAAAATTATACCGGCAGTCCTTTATCGGACTCGAACCCGGGTGTGTTCTGTGGATTTGCGATGGCGGTACCTAACATGCTAAATGTTTACCCAGGGTAGGATCGAACCCCTGACCTCTAGGAAGCCTGGGGAAGATCCTACCACTAGGCCATCTAGGCAGGTGGTCTCTTTAAAAGTCATGGTAAACGAATTTAATTGTACCATTTAATTAAAAAATATTTATGTTAAAAATTAGAGTTAATTATTGTTTCTGGTCATCATTAAAATTTAAACGAATCGACAGCAGATCCGATGTTAGCTCATCTAATACGCGGTCGTAATCAGATGTGGGAGTAGAAGTCTCTCGTAATCTTATTTAATTCGAATTCAATACATGTTAATCGCAACTACAATATTATTAATTCCTACTTTGCTACCTAGCTTTCTTTCTATATATAAAAATGTTCAATCTAATTCGTATTCCAAATTAATGTAAACAAACACTTTATTTTATATCTTTAACAAATAAACTCATGGAGTACATTATAATGCTAATCTAATAATCCATCGAGATAGTTGATTTGAGTAGATTTATTGGGTATATATTTTCTATATTTTTTCGTCGAGTTATATCATTAGATGTGGCACTTCACAGTAAATAAAGGGTATACTTGAAGATTTTAGCAGTTTTTTATTTTATCTATTAAAACATGATCATATCATATAATACGGAGACATGACCTGTAATATTGTTATGAAACTAGATAAAGATTGTGAAATTGGTGATGTACTATTTTTGGGGTCACGTTTATTCGTATTTGGTAAGTGAATATCGAGAAAATAAGACCTTTACGACATGTATGTGTATTTTTAGTTAACCTGACCATAAAACGCGGATAAGGTACTACAAAACAAAACAAAATTCCTCCAAATTTTTTGACATACATGTTTTTCTTGGCGACCTGATAAAATGAATGATGAATACAAAGGGTGTATATGCTATGCGTATCACACTAAACATTTACAGTATATAACTCAATACAAAAAATCGTTTACATGTTGTTGGGGAGTGGTGCTTTTAGCCACAAATGGTCAATAGATAATTCTTACCGTAGTTATCTAACCACAAAAATAATTACTTACGCAGTAACATTTTAACTTTATTTCTGGGTGTTGATCATAATACATATGTTTAGTTAATATAAAGTTAATTATTTAATATAGAAATTAATATTTCAGTATTCTCGTACGTACATGTAACATACAGGTTTGTTGATCTAGTAGGTAACAAACAGTAATTTATGTATACATTTTTACAACAAAAGACGTGATCTAGTAGGTAACAAACCGTAATATCCGTATACATTTTTTACAACAAAAGACTAATTGTAAATCGCCAATTTGATTTCGATTATGTGATCATCTTATGATATGCGATTATTACAAAATCCATTTTTTTATTTAAGAAAACGAAAAGATACATGTGGTTGTGTAGGAGGAGCAAGTGGAATTGGGTTAGAGACAACAAGAGTATTAGCACTAAGAGGAGCCCATGTGATCATAGCTGCAAGGAACATCAAGGCTGCAAATGAAGCAAAACAACTCATTCTTATAAACAATGAGAAAGCCAAGATTGATGTTCTCGAACTCGATCTTTCATCTCTCAACTCGGTTAAAGCCTTTAGTGATAGGTTTAAAGCCCTTAATCTTCCACTCAACATCTTGATGTAAGTCCCCTCCCCCTCAATATATGTTGCAATTTTTTATTTCCAGTTAAATGCTTAATTTAAAGGTGGCTAATTTGACCCATTTACCTATAAATGGCTCAATTCAAGTTTGTTAGCTGTTAGCCTTTTTATCTTGTATGGTAGAATTATATGGATACAAGAAAAACAGATCAAACGCATGGGTAACACAGGGTGAAAACCGCCCATTGTGTATAAAATGCAAAGAAACCTCATAAATAAATCATTCTATAAAAAATAAAAATAAAAAGCTAGACATATATCATTAAACAAATATAGTTTTGTAATCATATTGATACGATTATCGTTTATAAAATTAAATGATATTTTAGACTCAAAATGTTTTAGAGTCAACCCAAACCTCACAGGTACAATGTGAACTGCACCCAATACGAGAGGCCATTTTGAGTGTTGTTTAAGAATACATGTGCGTGCGCTTCTAAGTGAAAAAAACCTCCAACTTTGCAGAAACAATGCTGGTGTTATGTTCTGCCCTTACAATCTATCCCAAGATGGTATAGAGATGCAATTTGCAACCAATCATCTAGGTACGTCACGCTCACATCAATGTATATGGATTTTTGTAATCTTGATCTTCATTATAATAATAATAACACTTATAATAATTTGTGGAAATGAATGGTGTATATCAGGTCACTTTTACTTGACAAACCTACTACTTGATAAGATGAAAGATACAGCTGCAAGTACCGGAATCGAGGGTAGAATTGTAAATCTATCATCTGTAGCTCATCTCTACACTTATGGAAATGGGATAAGATTTGATAAAATCAATGATAAAGATAGGTACATCTATTAATATTTGATATCTAATGGCATTATATTATGTTGCTTATTGCTTAATGACATTTGATCTTAGTACTTTTTCTTAAACTAGCTATTCAGACAAAAAGGCATATGGCCAGTCCAAGTTAGCTAACATTTTGCATGCGAATGAGCTCTCTCGACGCTTAAAGGTATTAGTATAATTCAATTCTTATTATTTTATGATTTTAGTTATAATATTTATATATGTTAAAATTAAAAATGCAGGAAGAAGGAGCAAATATTACAGTGAACTCTGTACACCCTGGGCTGATAATGACAGATCTTATGAGACATTCCTTCTGGCTTATGAGTTAGTCTTTGCCTACTCATATGCAATTAGAAGAGAATGTTTTGCTTAACGGTTTTAGGTTGCAAATAAACGGTTTGTTATGCAAGATTAACAGTTGTATGTATATCTAATATTATCTGTTATAAAGTACTGTTCATTCTTGCAGAATGCAGACTATAATATATTTCATTGTTGTTGATATTTATAGTATAGTAAATACTATAGTAATGCTTGGTTCTGGACTTTAGGGTATGAATTTAATGATCCAAATAGTGTAGAACAAATTCAAACAGTAAAGACAGAAACATTTAATTTACTGGTATTATGAATGTTGGACCACAAACCAAGCAATAGAGAGACTCAGTTCTGTAAACCTACATGTTGTTGTCTATCTGTCCTTGTCAATAAATCTGATTGTTTAATTTACTCCTACCAACTTGTATTCACATTTAGGAGAAAAAGGGATTATTTGTGTACCACAAGAACTTGTGTACATAATTAATCATGTTTGTTGTATCATATGACAACGTAAAAAGTAATTTTGCGGTGTACGAATCACTTTCTCCTAGATAATGAAGGTTTATCAAGTTTTACTTGTGATTTATGGCAGGAATTTTGAAGGTGTTCACCTACATCATCTGGAAAAATGTCCCACAGGTACATTTTCTATTGTTTTTACATTGTTCCGATTCGTTTAGTTTCTCTACATTTCCTTTTCATTATTTTTTATTGTTAATTAATTTAATTAATAGGCGCATTTTTTGTTGTTATTTTTAATGAAGTAGATTAAAAGAACCACATACTAGTCTCTTCCATACCAAATCAAACTAGATTATTTAGTGAACACTTGTACAAGATAAAGTAAATTAAAGTAACTAATACAATCAGTTCTATTATGTCTTTGTTGGTTTGATTGAATACCTGCCTATGACCAATTGATTTAGAAACTGGTTTAACTACAAATGTCAAATTTACCCAACTCTGTTCCTTTTTGGATTTTTTTAAGAATATTACATGTGACATTTAAACGTTGCAACTACGATTTAATACTGCAAAATCCTTATTGTGTATAGGGTGCAGCAACAACTTGCTATGTAGCACTGCACCCAGATCTAAAAGGGGTGACTGGGAAGTACTTTTTGGACTGCAATGAATGGCCAGCCAGCAACTTTGCAACTGATCCTGAATTGGCCAAGAAGCTCTGGGACTACAGCCATAACCTGGTCAACTCTCTTCAGCGCACCTAGTTCTTGTGTTCTAACACTGTTTATGTTTTACATGGAATTTATTAAAGGTTCTCGTATAATGTTATATCGACTCTGTTTGTAATCATTGTGGACCATTTCCCTTTACAATCGTTTAATTCAAGACAAAGGGCCACCATCTTGTTAATGTTCCACTCCGGTTTTATAAAGGTGGAGGTGTCAGTCACACTTATGTCAATGCTTATACATGACAAAACAGGCAGAACATATAGGTTGGTTAACAAGTCAAAAATGGCTACTTTGTAATATGGGTCCGTAAACATTTAACTACGGTCAATAATACGTGTTTTAGATACGACTGATTATATATATTATTACAATGATAACGTGTATATGTTGTGTAAAGAGATTCAGTGGGTTTTATACATTTTTAATACACTTGGACCAAATTCGATCCATTCACCCCCGCAAGACCAGTAGACCTGTATCCTTGTTAGTTTAATGTTATTAATTTATATGGTCTAACTGGTTAGAGAAGAAACATAACCCAAATCAACATTTTTGTACATGAATTGGTCGAAATTGTCACCTTCAGCTACTTCTACCCACCTTTATGTTAAAAACGGGTAGGCTTATAGATCAGAGAAAGACGTGATGAAAAACTTGAAATATAACTGCTAGAAGGAGAATAACCAATCGCTACAACTAAACAGAATAATACATAACTGAAAGGAAGAGAAGAATCAGCACCCCATTTTCGATTGGAATAAACAGTTGTTACAACCAAACAGAAAAATAAATAACAGCTGAAAGAAGGGAAGGAATGAGCACCCAGTTTTAATTCGCACAGATGTATCACGCGTGATCAGAGAACACCTTCTCTACTTTGAGCACGAGAAATAGAAATCCAGCTAATGACAAGATCAGTGCAGCAAGCATAAGAAATAACATGGCTTGCAAAGAGATGTATGGACTCAAGAAGAATACAACTGCAATTGAAGCACTCTGCCAAAGCTTGAGTTGTGCAAAAGTTCCTTCCTGTTCATATTGAAAATGAAAGAGGTTTCAGGATCAACAAAAACATACGCACTAATGGTAACAACTAACAAGGAGAACATGATTATATATAGTGTGTATAGTGAACATTAGAGTTATTACCAAAAGAACAAATAGTTGCTTTAGAAGGAAGTTATTTACCATGTTATGCTTGAAAAGCATTGCCAGCAAAGCGTTAAGCTGTGTCATGAGAACCCCATCGCCAATTCCCCATATTGCTGCAATTAGAAGTGGGTATACTAAGCCAAGGATGCCAGTAGGTTCGCTACAAAAGAGTTGCAGAAAAATGGAAGGATAAAATATCTGAAAAAAGGGTAGAGATCTAGAGATTTAAATTTGATTCTACACAAAGGTTGACAAGAGATGAACCTGTAATTTAACAGCCAGATCAATATACCACCCTGAAGAATGGCCCCACCAGATACGATAAACGTGATAGATGTGAGCCCTGATGTAAACCGACCAGCAGCTAGAGAACACTGATACAAGTTCCAAATGTAGGCCATGAGTAAACTAAAACTAGAGATCAAAACTCTAGAATAGTTGAGGTGGCAAGATTTGCAGGACGGGCGTTAACATGTCACTATTGGTAATTTTTGTGCAGTTCAACAGGTGGGGCCAACCCACAAAAGCAATTGTATATACAGAAACACAACTTACAATTGCATCGAAAACTCCATATACAGCCATAGCACCACCAACACCAGGCTCACCAAGAGATGGCTGGACATAGTACTTTGTAAACTCTGCCCTACAATGATGGATAGAATGCAGGCTTATTGAATAAAAATGAAACGAGTATTTACAATTACAGCATAGTTGACTAATCCTTACCACACAAATGCTTGTTGTAGACCAGAAAATGCTATAAGTGGGACAATCAATAACAGCCTTGTGTCACACAGAGGAGTTATTACTTGCTTCCACAAAGATACCAGGGAAGTAGAGAAACCCACAATAGTATCTCCCTGTCCTTCTGTTTCTTCACCATCCCTTTTCTTTAAGAAGGCCATAAGAACAGTTCCCAAGGTCATGCTACCAAGAAAAACAGTAAAAAGTAAAGTCGTGCCACTGGTACTTCCTTCCTGCAAAAGTTTGAAGATTTCTATATCAGAAAACGACACTCTGAACAACTTATTATTTTTTGGGAACTGCGTCAATCTATTGGGATAACTATTAGTTGTAGATGCTAACCGCTCCATCCTTCAACAGAGCAAGAGTCAAAAGATTACCAAATAGCTGAAAATTCAACAGAAACATAAATTAGGTTATCAGAAAATAGCATTAGGACTGCCCAAAGTTTAAAACTAATATGATAAATGGCTAACTTTATTCAGGAACTATTATACTGCACCTGGTGACCAGCAAAAATTCCCCAAAACTCTCCATTGAAATGGCCGATTACAGTTCCTTCATGTAGCTTGTGATCACTTGCTTGGCTTCGTGCAGTGGAGGTAAGGTATGTACCCTAATATACAAAGTGATTTATATAGTAAACAGCAAATATACTATCACTACAAGTGCAAAAGTATTGCAAATATCGTGCAGCAGCAGTGTTGGGCCATAACAGCAAACTCAAAGATTCAGACAATGGGACTAAACACTGAAAGCTGTATGAGCTTGTTTGCGATGATAAAACTAATTAGATCTTACTTTTAAAGATACGTACCTCCCCAACCCATAAAATAGCAGCAGCAAACCCAAGGTACAAAGAAGCTGGGACCATCGTATACCTATGAGGGAGGAAATGATAACAATTCAAATTAGACTTTAAAAATGTGGCACGATTTGATATACGAAAATGTGGCAACTGGAAGTAGTTAATTGAATTTAACAATTATAAAATTTTATTTTATAAAAGTATCTAACCACGGATTTAGTAGCAGAATTGCAAGAATACTAATTACCATGATGGTTTCAAATTTGCAGCTATGTACAGCCAATAACCTGTGGTACCAAGTAATAGAGCATTCTTTGATCCAAGCTTCCGAACCACCGTAGAGGCAAACAGTGAAGAAACTGTGAAAGCTGTATACAAAATGCCAAGTGATATTGTTCCCAGATCTCCATCCTGTAATAACACACAACACATCCAATTATCACATAAGAAACCAGCAAAACATTTTAAACAGTTCACATTGTTCTCTTATGAAATATAAAGAAAATGTATATCAGTACATGTCTTTGCACGCTGCAAGATGCTCCTCGAGACTATTACAAACTTTTTAAAAGATACAACTAGTTCCTGATAAAGTTTCCATGATAGTTCAATTCATTTACGATGCTCTGTGAGTCCAATACAGTATTAAAGGGATGTTCGGGTGGGCTTATTTTGTTAGCTTATTTGGTTTAGCTTATTTGCTTATTTGTGAGGGGGATTTTATAAGTGCAAAATAAGCTTCAAATTTTGAGCTTATTTGCTGATAAGCAATAAGCTCCCAAGATAAGCCCACCCAAACACCCCCTAACCACGATCCATATACACTATAAACTACATAATCAAAACACAACAGACAGATAAACAGTACTATTAATTAGTAATCCCAGACACCCCAATACATCCCATACTCACAAATTCCTTATAAGTCCCATTATCTATTGAAAGAGTCCACAAAGTCAATAACAGCAAACGGATAAGCCCTAGTCACTTAAAAAGTCAAAGCATCTATACAAACAAATAATGAACTAACCATCTGCAATTCACCCTAATTCTAAACTCTACTAACAGAAATTAAAATAAAATAAACTACTTAACATAAATAAAATGATAAACAGTCAATTGCTTATATTACCTTGCAAGTTGCAACCAATACTCTAACTTCCACAAATTCAAACTGATACCGATTTGCAGCCAATTAATCAAAACTTATTCTAAATTCATCATAATTTTCAGTAGATTTGACCTAAAATACATGTACTCTCTACACCTACAATCGACATATATAAATTAAACACATTAAATAAACTAAATGTTACTCAATTATGCATAAATGAATCAATAAAAAAGTATCGCTCACAGTATTCAGTGTACTCTGCAAATTTTGAGCAGCTCCATAAGCAAGGAAAATTAACAAAAACGCCCAACTTAGAATATGAATGTCTCTGCTATGATTCACAGCTGTTTGATTTTGATCAACGAGTGGTGATTCTTCATCTGACGCCATCTAATGGTTCAACTAATGATTGATACCAAATGTTTACAGTACAGTATGAACCTACACTAATTTTACAGAATCATCATATACATACAGATATATATGTGTTATCGATTTGTATGTATATACAAGTATAGAAATAAATAGGAGTGCCGGCGAGAGCACAAGTATAAATTATTGATAGTATCGGAAGAATCTGATACAAGACACGGAGAGAAGTATCTACAGAATCTGGCGTGCGTGAGAGTAAAAGATTGAATATTTGCATACGCAGTCCCTCCAAATGTTTCTATCTCCGTTTATTGTTTAAAGTTTTGTAAAACTGACGAAAATTTATATAAAAAGAAAATGATTTTCATTTTCATTTTTTGCGATAAGAAAATGTAAAAAGATATTTCTCCCTTTCTGATACTCCGTAACATTTTTGAGAAACATGAACTTAAATACGTTCTTCTGGTTTTTTTAAAAAAAATAAAAAATTTCTAGAATTACAACAAAGTTTTGTAGGTAAAATTTAATGGAAAACAACATCAATTGCAAGAATAAACTATGAAGGGTTCATGTGCAAAAAAAAAGAGTAAGGGGGCCAATAGTTCAGACTTCAGAGACGTGTTCTGCAGACTACAGGGACGTATTTTGTAATTTAATATTTTGGTTTGGTATGAAGATAAAGACAACAAATCTTACGTCTCCTTGTCACACCCTTTGTCCGCTACCGTGAAAGAACTAATTCTTTTTTTTTCCTACATTTTAATACTTCATGTATCGTTGAAATGATTGCAAATTGTAGCTAGCAAGCAATGGTTACTATTTTTTAATGATTTTCTTAATCTTGATTTATATATAAAGAAAAAAATTGAATTATATGGATGAAATCAAATAAGGAAATTGACTTGTAGGGTTGATTAAAACGTTGACTTCCATATTTTTGTAACACATTGTAAAATTCTAGCATATGATCTGTAAAATACGATGGCCAAGTTAGTGGTGGACCGGTGGTAGGTGACATAATGATAGTAGTGGTGGTGTAAGGTGATGAGAGATTAAGCGTATAGGTGTATATTTTGATGTTTTATTGTAAGCTTTTGTGTTCGTATATTCATCTATGCTAATAGAGTGAAATTTGATTTATATTTTTAAATAAAATATCAATATGTAGTATAATTGTTGAGATTATTAGAATGTGTAATAACCATGATGGAGCAATCTAGTCATTTTCCGTGACTGAATCGATAATCCAGACAATGGTGGATATGTATTATACATAGCGAAGAAGTATAAAGAGGTTTCGTTTGTATTCTATTTTAGAACTTTTATCATTCAATTTTTTTACAAATTATCAACAAATGAAGTATTAAGGTTGAAGTAAATATTAAATACTCCGTACATCAGAAAACAAATTTACGGGAATATATAAGGTTAAGTTTTTATTGTTTTGAAAGGGGGAAAGTTAATTTAAGTAGTAATATATAACGTTAAGTTTTTATTATTTTGAAAGAGAAAATTTTTATTAAAATTACAATTTTAACCTCCATTATATAAGAAAAATGTCAGCATCTCACGTATCATTATTCATTATTTAATTGTGATAAAACACGTGAAATTAGAGGAGACAATAATGCCAATGATACTAAGGGATAATTAACAAATGAAGTATTAAGGTTGAAGTAAATAGTAATTAAATACTCCATAAAACAACCTTGATGATTTCAAATTGCTTACGATCTTAGAGTCAATATCAATAAAACCGAAGTGTTTGATATGAAACATAGTCATAGAAAAAGACATGGTGAAAGTTGACTTTACTCATATATATATACGATAATTTAATTTAATTAATTTGCATGTATTTCTGAAAACCACTTTTGGGATATATAAAATTAAAAGGTTAAACATCTTCATGAAGTCCAATAGCATAAATACAAAAGTATTTATATATGACAACGATAACACTCCAATTTAACATCATAAATAAAAACTAAATATCCGATGATAGCTACATAGCCTGCAACTTAATTAACTCTAAGCTCATGAAATACGATTCAATATAATAAAAGATTATCATTAAGATAGTTGGTAGTTTTTCGTTTATTCATTATTATGGAAAAATGATACATAAGCTTACTTAAAGAAACCTACAAGATTAAGACAGAAATGCAATATGGATCAATGAATGAGTTAATTAGACTTATTTTTAAGCCCATATAATTAAGTAGACTGATACATTATTACTATAGATATATAGATTATGGGCATAAATGTATCTCGGTATTTATATAAAAAAAAAGTGCACGTTTAGACAAATTTGTAGCATTATTTTCAAATTTATAACCGGCCAGTAATCATTATGAATTTTAATATAGTAAAAGTACATCTATGGTTAAACTATTCTGATTTACATTGTATGCATCGAACTTATAATTTATTTACATTGTTTGTATTTTGGTCAGATTAACGTTTCTAAAGGACGTCACGTGACATCTTATATAGTCGACATGTGGAAAAAATACCACATATTACATACAATGGAAGTCCGGGTAGTTCGCTATATACCACGAATATCATATTATAATTTGTTACATTTCCCGCACTAAACCCTTAAGCATATCATCTTATATTTTTAATAATCGTTGTCACTTTTGAATAGAGGGAAAAATTGAGAGTAACATAAGTGAGTATCACCAATTTACTAATATTATATATATATAGTTATATCCTTTGAAGATAGGATATTCTTGAAGAATTGTTTCGTGCAAGAAAATAAACTGATAACAACAGTCTGTAGTTAGTCCATCCTTCACGTAACAACTACAACTACAACTATTTTTGGACAAGTAGTGGTCTATCAATATTGTACCCTTCCATTTTTGGAAAGTTGTATCGCCGAGTAACTCTTAACACTCCACATCCTCTAGCTATTACCGTGATCATTTTGTTACACAAAATATATATAATTTGGCCGCGTCCTATAAAGTATAAACTAATTAATTATCGTCTGGTCATGTGGATCATAGTAATGAAAAGGTACTTTGCTCATTTGATAGACAAAAATAAGATCATAACCAACTATTTGATATGTGTCATGAATGGGCCAATATTGGGCTTAGCGATGAATCTAACATATAATGGGTTAAAGAATGGCCCTAGCATTTTGGGGGACATGTGCAGCTTGCAGTCTTCCGCACCCTCAACATCAGGCCCTGCATTTTTGGGGTCGGGTTCGAATCACTAAATGAATTTTCGGGTTGAATCCGACGATCTAAAAAATATATATATATCATTAACCAGAAAGGAAACTATATCCCATAAGACTATCACAAACGAAACTCGCATGGACTCTCATCAGGAAACTCGCATGGGCTATCCTCGAGACCAAGTTTTAAATTTACTTTAATTTAAATAAGGTTAATAATGGTTTAATCCTTAAAGTTTTTTTTTTTTTTTAACCATTCAAGTTTTTTTTATCATGATTTAACCCTTCACGTTTGTATTGACTTATTCATTTAACCCTTCAAAGGGTTAAACCATTAATTTTTTGAAAGTTATATGATTAAAATAGAAAAACTTAAAAGGGTCAAATCATTATAAATGTATAAACTTTAGGGATTAAACCATCAAAATTTTGAAGTATTATCAAACTTTAGGCTTAAACCATCAAAATTTTGAAACTTCAAGGGTTAAATCATTAGAAAAAAATTTGAGTGGTTAAAACGAAAAAAATGTGAAACTTTGAGGATTAAACCATTATTAACCCATTTAAATATGACACAGAATTCGACACTTTTTATTTACAGATCTATGGCCCGCACCCAAAAGTCCAAAAACCCATTATAGGGTTTCTTAGTTCTTGTGAACTTTTTAAAGTCCACAGAAGACGAGTGGGAATGGATTAGGAAGATAGGTGACTTTCTTAAAGTTTTCTATGAAGCGACTCTCAACTTCTAGGGACTTTTTATCCTACTTCGAATCTTTTTTTTCCTATAGTAATTGAGATCCACTTGAAGTTGGTTAACGAGTTAAAAAGTGAAGATTCTAATATGAAGTATATAGCTAGATGACCAAATATGGCTGAAGTTCAACAAATATTAGGTTGATTATAGTACATTATTAATTGCAGCAATCGCTAGATGACGGGTGTGACCCATTTGACTCGAGTGACCCGAAACCGACCTATTAACTCGAAAACAATCCGAAAACTTGTTGACTAAATTGAAAATCGGGTTAGTTGGGCCGAGTTCGGGTTAGCCGGGTTTCATGTTGGGTTAAAATAGCAAACACGATTTAATTAATAATCAAGTTGAGTTTGGGTCGACAATTTCTAACCCGTCAACTTGACCGCCTGAATTACCACCCAGTATTGTACCACTACAACTTTTTATGTTTCAAAGTTTATTATAACTAGCAGCGATCGAATTGAGTTCCATCATATCATAATATATATATATATATATATATATATATATATATATATATATATATATATATATATATATAAAAGTAGGAAATGGAAATTATGAATGATTGGATGCTAATAGGCTATTTAATTTATTTTAATCATATTATTAGAATTAGAAACAAACATGACACAAAATTGAAACATACAATAACAAAAAGAGAACCCTTGGGTTCATAATCTCCCAACCTAAATACATTTTTCTTTCTCCTTTATTTCTTTTGTGATGTGGGTGGCAACGATGGAGCGACACCCTTCTCTTTCAGATGTGTAGAAACGTCAACCGGCGGACGTACACAATGTTGTTCTGGTATCTTTTTCGGCGAATTAACATGCCCAAATTCCTGCAGATAGCAACAATTATGAATGAATCAATATGCATAAATGAAGCAACAAAACAAAAACACAAGCACATACAATACAATAAGTGACTACGTGGATGCAAAATTTTTTAGTGTTTCTATTTAAAATTATTTTTCCTAATCGTCCGTGGTCCCCATATTCTAGATATGTTACACGTCCTCTTGACTAATGTCACGGTCTTAAACACGGTCACCATCCATTATCTGTCACCGGTAACACCGTTTCTTGGTCAAGGAAAATAATTATTATCATACCTAGTATATTAAATCCTTGATATATAAATAAATAATTATAATTATATTTGATTCCATCTTAACGTTTATTTCACAATAACAAACCCATAGCATTAAATTATTCATATATTGAGAATTTGGGATCTATTTGAAAAAAGAAAGGAAAAAAAAACATTTCCGATAATCAGGATCACAAGATCTCGTAACCAAATATCTTCAGGAAGTTGTAAATCAGAATCACAAGATCTAGCTTGTAACCAAATAAATTATCTTTATTATTCATGAGAAAATGTTATCAACTTGATTGAGATCAAGTTTTTAGGCATTAAATTTCATTGAACTTGTTTCTTAACTACAAATTCAATCTTAATCTTAAATCTTAATTATTAGAGGGGGAAAAACAAATAGTTTGATCATATGAGATTTAGGATTAATGTCATAACTCGCCATGTAATGCAGTATATAACAAGTAACTATAACAAGAGTTCTAGATAAACCTATGATTGAATCAAGATCAATATCATACATATGTTGTCATGTTTGTTTTAGAAAATGTGAGTAAATGAAATAGTGCTTTTTGGACAAACAACACAATGAAAAGTTGCATTATTTGTAACAAATCATATAAGCATAAATAAACAAGAGAGATCTTAATGAACTATAGAAAATATAAGACGGGTGGAAACCAACCTTATCGGAAGTGCCATCATCCGCCATGGGAGGTGGTTGCAGAACGTCGTCTGAAAAGTCAAAAACCGACTGTGACGGTCTCCTTTGGTGGCGCCCACCCACTCCTCCCTGAGACATATTTGTGAGGAATATAGGTACAGTGGATATGTGCTTCAATGTGTGAGGAGAACGTTTGTATATATACACACTTTAAGTAGTGAGGGAGTGGACGTTTAATTACTAACTACCAACATTTTCCAAATTAATAAAATAAAATTAATATATAAAATAAAGCAACAGATTTATTAATTTATTTAAAGTTCATATACAAGTATATTTATGTTCTCAGCTTTTACTCAAAAATGATGTATCACATCAATCTTTTGAATAGGGATAGCAAAAAGATCCGAATCCGATGGGGATCCCCGAACCCCGCATGTTTTGAATCGGATTGGGGATGACTTATCGGGGATGGGGTGGGGTATGGGGCGATAAATGGGGATTTCTATCGGGTTGGGGTTGGGTAGTATCATGTCCGCCCCGTTCCGCCCCGATATATATATATATATATATATATATATATATATATATATACATATGTGTATATATATATATACATAGGATCCGGTTCGGATCCGGTTCAATTGAGAACCACTAGATTGCATGCTTGTTCACATGTAATTAACTTGTTCACATGTGAACATTGATTTATGTTAGATTAGGAAGATAAAAAATTCAAAAAATCCTTAAATTATAGCGAAAAACGCAAAAAATCAAATTAATATTCCCATATGAACGATAATATGAACAAATCAAGTAAAACGTGTTTTAAGACATAATTTTTGAAAACTTTTTTCCCAATCTAACCTAAATCAATGTTCACATGTGAATCAAGTTAATTACATGTGAACAAGCATGCAATCTAGTGGTTCTCACGGTTCTCGCAATTTTTTTGGTTCTCAATTGAACCGGACCCTATATACACATATATATACACATATATGTATATAAAGTGTGGTTAATTCTTCTTCTCCTATCGAATAACATGTAATTTTTGATTGATTTACGATAATCACCACTTTTCCAGTGAATCTAAACGCAATTACTACTTCTTCTTCTTTCTTTTTTTTTTTATCAAAAACGTAACCCAAAATTACATGTTATTCAATAGGAGAAGAAAAATTAACCATACATGTACAAGTTTAGCTTACGTGGAAGCCTGATCACATAAATGAAATGCATGGCAACACCACATCAACAAATTCAAAACGTAGCTCGTTAAAAAAATGATATTTTGGTGACCTCAAAACTTATTTAACAAGTTCGTTGTCGACATTGGTAATAAAATTAGTTCGTTGGTGACATTGAGACAAAAGTAAAAAGTTTGGTGTCGACCTTGGTAATAAAACCGGTTCATTGATGACATTGCGACAAAAAGTAAAGTACGTTGGCGATCTGGTCCATAAACCCTAATATTTAATACATTATTTATCTATAAGACAATGGTGTATTGAAATTTAGAATGTTGACTCGTTGACAACAAAGACTTAGTTATTATTTATTTGTAATGTACATGTGTAATCCTTCTATTTTTTTAGTATACTTGTGTCATCAATGAGGTCAATTACTATATGTTGTCTTGATCATATAACTATTTGTTTTTGAAACGAGGATGCCAGTTAGTGGATGTTTAGGTAATCCTTTAAGAAAAATCAATAAGTCGTCCAAATTTTAGATATTATTAATAGAGAACAAGTGTTGGGGAACGATTTAAAGAGCCCACGTTCTCAACAAGTTACTCCGATAAGACCCCGTTGGGTATTGGGGTAAGCCATTCCCCAGATGGACCGCCCCGATAATACCCCACTGGGGTTTGGGGTGGGATTGAGGATTGCTTAGAATAATGGGGTTGGGGTTGGGGTTGGGGCTGACACCCCCGCACCGAACCCGCCCCATTACCATTCCTACTATTGAAGGCACGTAGCTTATTAGCTGTTAGAGTATGGGATTTTTAAGTTCATATGTTGTTGACGTATCACAATAATAATAATAATTTTTGGAGTCATGTCTAGTACATTATTTACTACTTAATCCAAATATTTATCTAGTATTTATACTTGGACAATATTTATTTACAAAAAAATAATAAACAAACTAAAAGAATATTTATATGATAATGGATATGGATCCGGGAATCTGAATGAGTTGACTTTGTTAATTAGATATAGAGTTTGAGCTTACGATGCGCTTGAGTAGAGGTTATCCTAAATGCATCGGGACTCCTCTTGATTTGCTTAAATAATTGCTTCTCTGATTCCTATTAAGATTTTAATAATTCATAAATCCAATCTATTCTTATATTAACTTTTTAGTATCAGTATATTGACTAAAAAATTAGAAAAAATTAAATGACTATGTTAACTAAATCAAACGTTGATAGAATCGTTTTGATTTTCACGACCATGAGGAAATAAACTAAGGTTGCTTTTGTTTGCAAAATTCAATAGAATTGAATCTCAATTTCATTCTATACGGGTGTTTAGTTTACGAACAATTTTGATTGGAAGTCATCACATTCTTTCACTCAAAGGAATTCACAATCATTAGCATTTCAATTCCTTTGAGGAACTCCATTTTCAACAAAAAAATTTCGTGAATAAAACGCAACGCTAGATCTGTTAGCAAAAGGTTGTCTCACAATGAAAGTAACATCTAAATGATTATTTGTCGCTTATAACTATTCATAAAACTTAGCATTGCTTAAGGGGATCAAATACATCGATAAAAAATTAAAAAAAAAAAAACAGGGGGATCAAATACATTGCTTGAAGAGATCAACCAAAAAATTTTTAAATCATTTTAAAAAACATATATTACATGTCGTATTAAGCAGATAATATCATATCATTTAACATTACAAAAATGAAAAAAATATATATATATAAATATAGACATTAGAAAAAACATTACAACAGTGGTGGGTTGATTTTGTCATGGTGTAGATTACTCAAGTGTCCTTGATCTGCATTTTTTGTGTTTTTGTGGTTCTTATTTACCCACTATATTATATGTTCATTATATATGTTCAATGAACCTAGCTATGTCCCAATAAATAAAAGAAGTATAGTAATTGTCTTATAGTTGCATGGAGTTCTGTTTGTCTTTTCACTTTTACAAACAATGTTCCAAAATATCAGGATGTACATACTCTAAAATATACACATAATTATTAGGCTGTACAATCTAGAATAGCAAAAATATGTACTTTATGCAATAAACAAAAATGGTATATGATTTTGTACTACGCATGTGATGTAAATAATGAATTCTAGTTTGTACATAGCTTGCGAGTTATTTAATAAAATCCCTAATATATTTCTAAAAAGAAAAAAAAATAGCATGATCTTCTTGCAACGAACGACGATGATTACGAGGGTGTGTTTGGTTCAGTGAATGTCTTTGATAGAATTATAATTCATCAAAGAAATTGAATTACGATTAATGTGAATCTTTTTAAGTAAAATTTTTGACATGTTTCACATAAGTTCATTCGGTAACCAATAATCAAAGACCATTATAGATTTGAATTGATATTTCAATTTTATCTAATTTCGTTGGATTCCTCGAACCAAAAAACTCATGAGTATCGTTTTATTATTTTGTTATCTATTGAAAGACAGAATCACACATTTATTAATCATTACATTTACATGTATTACTGGTTTTACTGGTTTTGTAACATTAGAGGGTGGTTCAAGCCTTCAAAGCCAAGTTTCAATGTATTTCACTAGTTAAAAGTTAGTCTCATGGGTATGGATGTCAATGTAACTCTAGCGGTTAGGATCCTTTTATGATATTCATGTCAATGTAACCCTCGATCAGGTTGCATATGTTGATTGTTGTATTCTTGCAACCTCTCAATATATATGTGTAACATCCTCGTTTTGGGCCTAGGGGAATTACGGTAATTTTCCTTATTTTTATTTGATTATTTGTAATTGTTAGAAATAATTTATATCATTTGTGTAATTGAAAATAAATAGGTCAAACGGTTAAATGACTTATTGTGAATAGTAAAATATTGTTTCTTTTAAATTACTGTAGATGTCGGTAAAATAAAATATTTATTCTCGTAAATGGATTTTAGGTTCCAGACAATAGACTTAGAAGGGGGATAAAATTTCATAACTTATATTGTGGTCGGGTTAGTTAGGCCGACCTAACTTCTTGTTTTCTCAGACTTCCTTTTTCCTCAAGAACACACACACACACTAACACAAAAATTGTGATCATAAACTTGAATTAAAGCAAGAAGGAGCTATGATTTTGTGATTAACATCTGAATTTATCATCATCATATTCTTCATCTTGTTCTTTTCTTCCCCATTCTAAGTGTAAGTTGCATTTCTTGAACCTATGAACTACTTGATGATTTAAGTTAAGGATTTGATGCTTAAACTGAATTTGGTGTTAGAATGATCAATACTACTGAAATTGTTTTACTTTCATCATCATCATTTTGTTGCATCTAAATTGTAAGCTAATTGTGCTCCATTTTCATGGTTATGAAAGAGTTTGGTTGATTTAGGTTAAATTATGATGCATGTGTAGTATTTGAAACTTGATAATGTTGATTGTTGTTGTATTATGTTTATAGATGATATTTGAAGTCATTTGATAGATAAAATCGTGTATTGCAACTGAATTGGGTGAAAATTGGGATTTGAGTTCGAGCTGAAATTGTGCAGGTCTGGGTTTTGTTGCTGAAAAACACAGAAACGCGATCCAGCCTCCTTGCCCGGATCGCGTTCCTTAGTGTTAACTTGGGTCAGTCGCTTTTTGTTCTTGGGAACGCGATCCAGCTTTCGCATGCCCGGATCGCGTTAGTCAGTGTTGTTTTGGGGTTCAGTCGAGTTTACTCTTAGGAACGCGATCCCAACCACTTTCCCGGATCGTGTTGTAAAGTGCATTTTGGTCACCAAAGGTTTTGATCATGTGAACGCGATCCAGACCATCTACCCGGATCGCGTTTGCAAGTGAAAAACGGTAACAGAATGATTTTGAACTGTGGAACGCGATCCCACCAACCCTAACCCGGATCGCGTTTGCATGTTATAAATTGACAAATTTGATAACTTGTGACTTGTACACTTGTGTTATTTAAATAGTATTGAATGTATTATATGTGCACTTAATTGACATTATATACTTGAATAGAATACTATGAATCATAATATGAGAATCTAACTCGGGTTTTGATTGTGTTCTCAGATAAAGTGAAGACTCAGTAACATAAGATCACTGAGTGGAGACTGTGATTGTAAGGGTGAGTGGATCAATGACTTTCAGTCTAAGTTAGTTGTAACAATCTGGTTACAACGGGTAAACTTGGTTTTACTGTTTATACTGTTAAGCTTACATATTGCCATGATGAATATGGGTTATGTAAATTATTCAGAGGTCAACATGGATTGGGTTTGGGTACTATTACTTGGACAACACAAATGCCTTGTACATGTGTTGTTTATTGAAATTGTGTTGTAAGTAGTAATAGTACCAAGCTATCGGTTAGATCACTGAATTGGCCTTCAGTGGTTGTAAGTGTTACTTGGGGGCCACCGCGGTAGTAGGGTACCTCAAGGACCACCGATCCTCTTTGAAACTAGTTGTTTATGATGCTTTGCTGTAAACAATTGTTAATCTGAGTTAGGTTGATAGCTGAAGATCTATTCACTTAGCTTTGTGCTAATCTCCCTCATTACTTCTTGCAGGATAATCTTTTGAATGTGGGTAGCAAGAAGTTCGGGATATGATGGAATGTTTGATGGCTCGCTCTGAATTTAAAATCATATTAATGGTCGTACATTATGTTTTGGATTTATATAACACTTAAATTTAATGTTGTAAATACTATGGTAACTTGACTTTGAAAACCTTGTATACGTGAATTGCAACTTTTGGTTGTATTGTATGCAATCTAAATGTAATTAATTAATTTTGCGCTTCCGTTTAAAAAAAAAAAAAATGATCTTGAAATTGAAGGGTGTTATAATATGTACGTAATCTCAATTGAATTTTCAAACCCGTATCGTTATCAATGTAACATTATTTCGTCAAAAAATAATAATATTGATAATGATAATGATAATAAGAAGGGCTTAGTGTCTGGGAATGTATCAAACTTTCACCAAATCTCTATTGTGTGTATCAAACTTACAAAACTCAATATTAATGTACTAAACTTGTAAAAACCCTTATATTGATGTACTTTGATGACGTGTCACGCACATAGCATGCCACGTGGCACAAGGAGAGAGTGACACGTCATCAAAGTACATCAATATAAGGGTTTTTACAAGTTGAGTACATTAATATTGAGTTTCGTAATTTGGATACACACAATAGAGATTTGGTGAAAGTTTGATACATTCACAGACACTAAGGCCTAATAATAATAAGAAATATGAGGTTATAAAGTTTGTTGATGAGTTATATTATTTATATTTTTATATTCCAAATCTTTACTTTGTAATATCGAATATAAATGAATGGTTATTTTAATTTTATATTAGGGATTCACGTGAATTGATTAACGGGTGTTTGTGCGTATGTTAACTTCAACGCGAACATTTTCATTTTAAATATTCTAAACCAGTATCAAATTGTTTCCTTCACATGAAGTCATACATATTGGATAAGTATACATCAATTATACGTTACCTTTCTACTGTTTAAATAAAAACAATGTATTTAATTATGCTGTTAATCCAACAATACATCATTATCGGTAGGTTAAAATCACTAAGTTTACATCTTCAATGTGGTAATATATATGGGATAGGCTAAGTTATGCCATAAGAATAAGTTAAGTTTTATTAATTGCTAAAACCTTTTAAATATATCACAAAATTTATGTATTATTAAACTCAATAATTTCCTATTATACATGCATATTAACTATTATTTATACTTATTATTCATAAAAAATTTAACTTCATTAAATGATCCTTAATTTATAGCCTTAATGCTTAAGTTAGATAATATGCATTCACGAGTTAGGTCAACGATAAACTATACTTTGTCATGTAGTAATATTATTTTATTTTTTTTACTTCTAATTTTTATATTTTACAATTCTACAAAACTCCCTTATGACATGTATGTACATTGTAAAATAGATAAATGATATATATGGATGATGAGTGATTAGTTTTATATAAATTTCTGATATATGTTAAAGTTTTCTATGTCGTGGGTGACCAAATTCCGAATCTACTTCGAATTTTGATTGTGAGGTTTTGATGAAAGTAGCAATTTACCGAGATTTACGATAAATTTACAAGTTAATTGTGTCATCTATGTGAATGAACAGATAGAAACACTTCAGTCCGGCCATCATCTTAGATCTTTTATTATAACTCTATAACATATGTAAATCAAAGCAAATGTTACATTTGTCATACTTAGTTAAGTTTTTTTTTCTTTACATAATACTCCATAAAATAAAATAAAATACTTGTAAAGAAACTATGAAATGGAGTAATATTTTATATTACATGATGGGAAATTGTACAAAAGACATGACACAATGTCAACATTAACGTGGGTGTAAATCGTGCAACTTCATGAATTATGAATCCAAGTTGAGTAATGTACGGCAAAAGTCTAGTTACAAAAGCGTTGTATTTTGAGTTATTTGTCAAAATTAATATGAATATAAAATTATACCATAATGATTTTTTATGTTTATATATTATATATTTATGTTTATGTTTATTGCCGGCACAAACTTTTAAGAAGAAGATCTCGTAGATGGTTTAGTCAGCGCTTCGTTCCTTGTCATGCAATTTTCTCATGTCAACAAAATGCTATCGCATGTATGGATTAGTTTGACCCAAGTGATTTATTTTTAACGGCAATTTTATTTAAACGAAACATGCATTGATGTCTAAAAAGGAGAAAGCCACATTTGAACCAAGACGAAAGGGAATTGGGATTAGCTTTGTCAGGTGTTGGTTTGTGATTGTCAATTTTGGGATTCATTAATTGGCGCGCTCTCCATTTAAGCAGGATAGCTTAAGGATATTCATGGTCCGTTTTGGGTGATTTGATGATTAAATACGGTTTGACATTTTTTCAAACGAAATCGTCCAATTTAGTATGTTAAACCAAATCAATTAAAGCGGTTGAAACGATTTGGTGCGTTAGGTTTGACAGTTTAAACCAAATCCTTTCTTATTTAATAATCGTTAATAAATAATATGTTTAACTAACATTTAAGTTACATAATACGAGTAATTGTTTGATGTAGTATATTAGTAGTTTTTAAAGATGTATAAACTACACTGTATAATATTGGTAATAAAAAAAGTTAAAGAATATCATCCAGTAGAAATTATATTTCATAACATTGTTACATAATTATAAGTTTCTTTACGATTAGTTGCATAATCGGTCTAGTGGTTTGCATATTTGAACACTTCGGATACTATATAAGAAATAAATTTTTAAAATTAAACGTATATACCTTACGATTTATATAATAAATTATGATGCGCTCCGGTTTGAGCCTTGAATCCGAAAACCGAACAGTATATGACGGTTTGAAAAAATCCAAACCCCTAAACCAATTAAGAAGAATGAACCCGGCCAAACCGACCAAAACTGCTCGGTTCGGTCAGGTTAAACGGTTCGGTCAAACCATGAACATCCATAGGATAGCTATCTAATTGTTGGGGGGAAATGACACATACCATATGACGAATTATGGTAATATTTCCACTTACACATGCTTAACTGTATAATTTTTATAATGGGCGTTATGTCTGATAAGGACAAGATTTAATCATGATTATTTCATGCACACGTCCGATGTGAGCTTTGCTTCAGGTTTACAACCCCCCTCGGGACACGCAAAGATGGAGTTTTTAAGGGGCATAGGAGGGTCATGTCCCCCACCCCCAAAATATTGGTGGCATTAGTGCATTTTCTATTTCAAAAATAAAAAGTATATTTATTTTTCAGATACTTTATACCTCCCATAACATCAAAACAATGGTTTCCTCATTAGCTTTAGATGTTTTTCTTTATTCGAGTTGTTTATCTATAATTATTTTTTGAAATTATAATATCAAATTTATATTTTAGATTCTATGCGTGACAATTTTTATGTATTTTTTACACAAGATATTATCAAGTTTTGATTATAATTTCTCTATCATTTATTTCTTGTTTTTTTTATATCCTCTATCATTTATTTCATGTTTCTTTGTATACAATGATGATATGTATTGCTATTTTTAATGAATTAAACTTTCTAATTTCAATAATTTTGGCCCCCTTTGCAGATATATTCATGCGCTGTCACTGGGGACACGTCCCCTGTTTGTCCCACCATCTTGAGTAGCATATGAGTGACGCTAATACTATTTGTAACATTTTGTGTTACCACGACCACATGATAATCAAGTTAAGCACGTGAGAACTTTCCATAATATCATTTATTATGGTACTACTCCCTGCAGAGTATAGAGGTATAATTGAGTCGAATCAAGCTGATAGAGTGCCAAGCTCAAACTCAAACTCGAGCTCGACTCGATTAGAAACTCGAAGCTCAAAAATCATCTCGACCTCAATCGAGCTTGTATTTCAACCGTGAGCTCAACCTGGTTAGTTAGTCGTTAGGTTGAGCTCGACTCGATTTGATTAGTAATATTAAAACAAATAAATAAAATTTATATTTATTTTAATTGATACTTTTAAGCTCATGTTGACCTTAACTCGATCTTTTATGGTTGACTCAACTTAAAGTTATATTAAAAAATATAGGTAATCATATATGTTAGTATACATGTAAGTAAAAGGAGGACAATGTAAAATAATTAAAACTCAATAAGGCTCACGAACCTTTCGCTCCGGTATGTTCATACTTGGGCTCAACTCGAAAGTCTATATATGTGAGTATCTTGAACTTGATTATTTTTCAAGTTGACCTCGGGTTGTCTCGATGATTACACCCATACTTGAGCATGCTTAAATGCATATTTCTCATGTGATATTATGTTATTGTGTCTTCAAAACGTGATGTGTTCAAATATCCTTTGTGTATGGTTGATGTGGAATTAGCCTAAGGTGTTACACATTACAACACCCACGAGATAATCCAATCATTTTGTTTACATGATATGGAGAAAAATTTTACTACGGTCAGTCAACGCATCCATTTACCTCTCATGGTCTATGTCATACATTTCTTCGCAGTGTATACTGATCCTGCATAAATGAGCAGCGGGCCCGCGGTATCTCAAAGCCCATAAAATCTTGCCACGTAGCACAAAGATCCCGATAGTGAACTGAATTCACGTAGTCAACCTCAGATTCCCGCAATTATATTCAGGCAAGGCCTCTCCAGCGGAGCTGGGCGCCGGGGCCCTTGCTGCACTAGCGATTGGCACATATGGGAGTGGTTGCCCGGCTTAGCGCCTTTTCTACAGGCGGGCGGGCCTGTGTAACGCCCCTAAATTTGTAAGTTTTAAATAATATTATAAGTGTTTAATTGTTTAAGTTGTATATATATTTAAATAATGTGTTATGTGTTTACATATTATTATAAGTTAAGAAATTGTTAGAAAGGACTAACAATGTAAGAAAAACAAATTGTGCCAAAAGGACTTAAGATATAAGAAGAAAGTTGCTATGAGGGTAACTTGTGTTAAGTATGAAAGATAAAGGTTATAAGTGGAAATAATTAAATTAAAAATCTGATTTTAATATATTAAGAAAATGCTGGAAGAAAACACACGTATCAAACTTTTCCAGAGTTTGTGTGTGTTTAGTTGTGAAGAAGAAGATCATCAATTGAAGCTAGGGTTTGTGTAGTTTGGGTTTATACCCTCAATTCTTGTTGTGTAAGGTAATATTAAACTCTCTTCTTGATTAATTGGTGAATTGAAGTAAGTTTGATAAACCCTAGTTATGGGGTTTTGATTCAAAGTATAAGTAAATGAATAATTGGGTTAAGAAATGTTAGTTACATGATACTAGCATGATTATTGAAGTTAAATTTGTTAAAGTTTGTTTATAATCAAACCTATGATTATGATATTGTTAAATTGATAAGTTGTAATAAGAATTGTTATGAAAGTGATGAAGTTAGTGAATTGTAATCACTTATAATGCTGAAATCATTGAAGTTTAAGAAGTAAGAAAGTAATAATTGAATTAATTAAGTGAAGTGGTGTTAGTAAATCAACACCTATGTTATAAGTTAAGAAGTTGTTATGTGATTAAGTAATTTATGTGAATTATGTGATTATGTGTTTAGGTAATCAAAGTGTGCAAGTTGGATCAAGTGATTCTTTATTTCGAAAGCAAGGTAAGTAATGGGATTTTGTTGAAGTAGTGATTTCTATGTCATTTGCTTGATGTTAGCCAAGGAATGACATTAGGGTCACTTGTGGAAGTAGTTAATCCTTGTGATTAACTTTGTGGAAGTGGTTAAGGATCCTTAATTTGTTAAAGTGTTAAAGTTATTGTTGAAGTATCCCTTTACTTACTAAGCAATGTGCTTATTGGTTTAAGTTTATCCCTTTTTAGGTGATTCAAGTGGTAAGCGGGAAGATTTGGGCAAGGGACCGGCATAAAGACTAATGGTGGCTTGTTGCTAGTCGGTAACAAGTTTTTATGTCCTTTTGAATCATGCTCGTGATATGTTATAATCACCCCTTTTTGTTAAGAAGAAAATGATGTTGCTTAACTATTTTGAAAGTTGAAGTCTGTGTAATTAAGTTTAAAACTTGTTTTGAAGAAAATATGATTAAGTATGTAAATTGTTAAAGTTGAAGTTTGAATGATGAAAGTGTTTTGAATTGACTTAAAATAGTCAATGGAATGAAGTTTGAATATTAAATTGTGGTTATGTGAGTAAAGAATCCAATTGGGTTAAAAGTGTCAAAATGGGCACCAATTGGGTCAATGTGCTAAAGTATGTTATGAAATAAGTATGCAAGTTATTTTCGTTGCTTTAAGTCCCATTTTTATAGTCAAAAGAAGTGTTAAAGTTTGAAAGTCTGGTTGTGAGTGGTTTGTGAATTGGTATGTCAAGATTTTGAGTTCAAAATGGTCGTTTTTAAGTCCATAGCTCAATTCCCGTTAAAATGAGAAATTTTGAAAAGTGGAAATTGGGAAGTTTAAATATAGTCATTATAAACGTGCCTGCAAATTTTCAGGTCTCCAGGTGTTGTCGTTTGAAAGTTATGCGCGTTTAAAGTTCGGGTTTTGGTCATAAACTTTGCATGTTGAAATCTGCTGTAATTACATGAATCCGGGCGGATTCTGATGAATCCGGGCGGATTCCCGAGGTCGGATTCCCAAAAATCACTTCTGCTCACAAGTTGTGCTGAATATGCAAGGGAATCCGGGCGGATTCCCATGAATCCGGGGGGATTCCCCTGAATCCGGGCGGATTCCCCTGTGTCCCAGAAAACTCGAAACTTAAAACGGTCATAAAAGATGAACCGTAACTCCGTTTTTGACGTTCTTTATATCGTTGAAAAGCTAGGAGAGTCTACTTTCCAATGGTTATGTCCTTATGATGAAATTTAGATTTAGTAAAATAATTAAATTAGGTTGAAATGTGTTGGTACAATGAAATATGAAGTTTTGAAGTATGGTATTGATTTAAATCATGACTGGGACCAATAGAGGGTGTTTTATGATATAAAATAAATGGTTAAAAAAAAAAAACGACTCTAAATTTCGGGGTGTTTCAGCCTGGCCCGCGGGGGGTGGTAGCGTGGGCTCGGGAGGTTCTTCGACGTCGAATATCCCTATGATGCTAGCCAGTGAAAATGGAATGAGTCTACTTCTTTGCTGGATTGACTCTAGGCCAGAACTAGTAGCGGAGAAATTAAAATCCCCGCATTTTATTCACATATCCCGCTTTTTCCATCAAAATACAGCGGGTATTCGTTTTTTAATGAAGGACGAAGATACAATATTCCAGAATCAAGAAAAAAGACTAAGTTAAAGTCATAAAAAAAATGGTTCGACCAATCCTGCAAATGTGTATATATAATTAAAGGAGTGGAAGTCGTGGCTTAATTGCTTAACAATTTATTGGTGAATACCCTAGAACTTTCAACACTCCGATAGTTGGATAATTAAATTATGTTCAATTATTTATTTATTTATATAAAAAAAAAATTCGGTACAAGCAAAAAGTATATCTTTTATATTTATCTAGCAGCGATTTCTTTGAATAAAATCTTCTAACAAGAGAAACTTAATTATTATTATTGTATGATAATAATGGGAAAAAAAGAGAGGAAAAAAGTTAAAATATAAATAATATATATTGATTCATAACAGATGCCATGTGGTTCATTTTAATCATGTTTTTTATCCATTTGTTGATGACATTAACTCGGTCTCTTATTTACCTTGATTCTTGATTATTTTTGCCTTTCATGAAAAGAAAAAAAATACTCACTGTATTTTGGTGGAAAAAAGGGGATACGTGAACAAGCTGCGGGTAATTTTCTTGTGAATGAAACTGCGGTATTTTGAGGTTGAGTGCGGGAATTCGGTTGATCAGCGGGATCTTTGTGTTACGTGGTGGAATTTTATTGGCTTTAAGATACCGCGGTCCCACTGCTTACTTTCTGCGGGATCAGTGTCCGTAGCAAAGAAAGAATGTCTAACAAGGACCATGAGAGGTGAATGGATGCATTGACCGACCATTTCAAAAAAATTCTCTTATTTGCAGGCCCCGTCCTTGGGGAATGCAAGGTGGCCGGTGAACAGGGCCTGAATTTTGAAGGGCCCACATTCAGATTTCCAATATGTGTATGTATGTCTGTAATTAAGCCAATGAGGAGGTGACAAGTGTCTCCTCATTTCTCCACATTTTTTATCCATTTCCCCTCCCCTTTCTCATTTCTTCACATTTTTATTCAATTCTCCCATTTTCTTTATTTCTCCATTTTTTTTTTCTATTTCTCATTTTTCTTATTCTTTTATTGTTAAGCAGTTTTACTATAAAAAAATGTTTTAAACTTAAAAAAAAAATTTAACTTGTAAAAATTCTATAACACTTTTATATAGAAAATAAAAATAAATAATTAAATAAAATTTGTTAACATTTTTTTAGAAAAATTATCACTTATAAAATCTAAATATTAGTTTTTAGCATTTTTTCCTTTTTAGTTTTTTCTTTTTTTTTTTTTTATATCATGAAACGCCCCAATTATTTTTTATTTTTCTTGTCTCAAACTCGGTAAATAAGGCCCCATTAATTAAGAAATAACATGTTAAACGCGTTGTGCAAGTGTGAAATCAATTTGGACTTAAAATATAAATTTTCACAAAAATGTTGAATTCCCTTTGTTAGGTACACGATCGCGTACCCCCTACGCGATCGCGTACTAACTCTAATACGCGATCCTGGTGAAGCTACGCGATCGCGTACTAAAGCTTGGAAGACTTATGTGAACGTTTCTTTGGTTGGTACGCGATTGCGTACCCCTTACGCGATCGCGTACTAACCTGAAGTGCTAAAACTAAAAAAAAATCAAGTTTTTAACTCAAATTCGAACGCGCATAACTTTTAACTCGTTAAGAGTTAAGACTTGAAATTTTGCAGACACATCCACTTTACCAAAATGAAGGTTTTCCTTTTTACACTTTTTCAAAATTCACACTAACGAAGATTTTGGACGTGTCACCAATTTATGGTCATTTTGACCACTTTTGGAGACAACTCAAAATACAAACCATATACAATTGGACTCTGACTTTTTCCCACATCCTTAGTATTCCAAAACAAGTTTGAAACCTACAACAATAGACCATGACGCTAATTTATCCAATATTAGCATACGAATAAATAATGGCCCATGTGGGCAGTTTTTGACCCGTTTACTAACCAACAATATTTCAACCAAAACATTTCCAAATTCCACATATAATTGACTATTTTCAAAGTAGTTGACTATGTGTCAACTTCAAATTCAACCAACAACTCATTTTAACACTTTACTACATTTCTTATCTAATCCACTTATCAAAATCGATCACTTGAGTCATTACAACACTTTTCCTCTAATCGATATTTAGGCGCTTTACACAAGTGTCACCATAATGACAATTTAAAAGGTAAGAGAAGCTTGTCTAACCACAAAACAAGCTCCAATCCACGCTACCTTCTTGAACCCATACTCTATCCAACTGGTTCAATCGAACCATTCACCTACAATATAAAACAACTAAAGGGGTAAGCACAACGCTTAGTGAGCATACGAGCAATTAAATGAATAATCCACAACACAACTCTGAAACAACACTTAGCAAATATCAACAACATATATTTGCTTAATCAGATAACTACTCAGCAATTGTAGAGATTATTCTGAACACTATGCGGATCCGCGGCCAATAGAAACAAGCACGCTTGGAACCATACCACATCGATATGCATACTAAGCTCAAGAAACAAGCACGATTAATACCATATTATGTCGATATGCATACTAAGCTCAACAACTCTATGCTAACTGCAGTTAGCGAACCGGATCAACACTGTATCTCTACATATGCTCATTCTACGTAATTTCACATAATTCAACAACTATCAACAATCAACAACAATGATCAACAACAAACCTCAACAAAAGATACAAGCTCAAGATACATACGTATGAAACAAGCATAATCCACTTGATTGTACAAACCTCTTACTCGGAAGCAATCCGATAATACACAACCATAATAATCCACAATTAGAAGGGGAGTGGTTCGTACACCACTAGTTTTTAGTCATACACCACTAAACATGATTTACAGTGTTGTACAGTACAACACCTTATAACATGTTTGGTGGTGTATGACTAAAAATAATAGTGTACGGATCACTACCCCAATTAGAAACAAGCTAAAATATAAACAACCACCACTTGATTGTATGAATCTCTTGCTCAGAAGCAATCTGGAACACACAATCATTACCCATTTAACCCCCATATCACTCACCTTTATTTTTTAGGCAAATGTGCGACTTAACCATCGATTAAGGACACCACGTCTTTGATCACCTAGTATATAACACATCAAGGTAATATTACATTTAGCAACTATTAATCATCATAATCCACTAATCATAATCATTAACCCATTGGATTAATCAAGCTTGACTTTTAGCCAACAATTCACTAGTTTACCCACACAATGTAACATCCACTCCTTGGGCCTAGGGGTAACATGGTAATTTCCCTTTTTATTTTGCATAATTGTTTAATATGTTTTAAGAAATTATATGCAATTATATGTGTTTTATGTGAAACTTAGATAAATAGGTTCCAGGACCTAATGTGACTAGTGAAATGTTAGTTATTTTAAATTACCTTAGTTGACGGTACAATAAAATAAGTTTCTCGTAAATTGATATTTAGGTTCCAGACAATAGATTAATGAGATGTATAATATTACACTGTAAATACTTGTGAAGCAGTTTAATAAAAAGGGGAGGCCGACCTTATCTCTTTTCTTTTTTTTCTCCCCAATTTGATAAACACTCTTAAACTTAAAACCCTAACAAGAAATTAAATAAAACTAGTTCTTGTGTTTGATTTAAGTTCTTCAATCATCATTATCAGTTGCTCATCATCATCATCATCATCATCATCTTAATACTTTGTACTTGTAAGTAAATTCCATTTAAGTTCATAAGGGATTTTATGAGAAATTGATTTAATCTTGAAGTAGATATGAAATTAAGATTGTAAGTGTGATAAGATGATGGAATGATGATTATGTGATGCTCATATGTTAATCTTATTACTGATTTTATGAGTTTGATTGATTAGCAAAGTTAGGTTTATGTGTTCATATGGTGAATCATGAATTGATGAATTTAATTGATAATAGTTGTTGCTAGATGTTATGGCATGTTTATAGAGGTTACTTGATGCTTAAATTTAGTTCAGAAACTGATACAAAGTGAACTTTGGTTGTTTTTATGTTTTTAGTTCGTAGCTTCAAATGCAGGAAATGGCAAAAACTGTGCAGGTCTGATACACATGGGAATCCGGATGGATTCCTCTGAATCCGGCGGATTTATTGGAATCCGGGCGGATTCATGGGTGTATTCAAGATCGTATTCCCTTAAAATTGTTCTGATCAAAAGACTGGGCTGGAGTTGCTTGGGAATACGGCGGATTCCTTGAAATCCGGGCGTATTCATTGGAATCCGGCGGATTCCTTGGAATCCGGCGGATTCCTTGGAATCCGGGCAGATTCCCCCCTTATCTCAGAATTTGAAATTTTGATGTTAACTTATAGAATTTGTATACTCTTGCAGTGTATAATATATAGAAATTGTTTATTCTGATCTATATGTATATATGTGTATATTTAGTACCGATACATGTATTAAGATGTGATTAACCAAATGGTTATAGTTAGAATGATTGATGTGATTTTATATTCTTGTATATCTGAAACAAGTTAATGATTTCAGTTTGTTCTATTGAATTTCAGATAATCCAAGGACTCAATAATATAAGATCTTTGAGTTGGAGGCTTGAAAGGATAGGTGAGTGGATTTATTCTCTTGGTATAATTTAGTTGTAATGATTAAGGTTACAACAAGTAATTGTGGTTTACTGATTATACTGTTGCCTGTCATGATGCCCAAGTATTGTAATATTATGCTATATTGCCATGTGCGTATATGTGTTTAATGAGAGGTCAAAATGCTTTTGGGCTTAAGGCTACTATTAATTGGCCAATACAGGTTCTTGCACATGTGTTGTTAAGGAAACTGTATTGTGTGAGTAAATAGTACATTAGCTTATCGGTTTCCTGTATCGGCCAAATACAGTTGGTTATAAGCGTTCTTGAGGGCCACCGCGGCATGAGGGTTTCCTCAAGAACCACCGATCCTCTATGATATTGTGTTTACCATATGAATTGATGTAAACTGATTATTATTGCTAAGTTAGACCGATTGCTATAAGTCTATTCACTTAGCTTCGTGCTAATCCCACCGCTTAAACTTCTTGCAGGTTGTTTGTTTTGATCTGTTTAAAGACAAGAAGTTGGGACTTTGATGAATGTTTTGGCAACTTGTTCTCTGATGTTTTTGAACTGTATTTAGCTTATGGTTATGTAAACTATAACACCAAAATTTAAGTCTTTTGGTAGCATGTATAATTATTATATGTACTAAGTTGTAATACAATATTTTATAATGAAGCATATATGTATGTGTTTATCCAGCGCTTCCAAGTTTTAAAAAAAATAAAATAAAAATATAGGGTGTTATAAATTGGTATCAGAACATAGGTTTGGGTGAATTGTACATTTGTAAGGTGTGCAATCCCAAACCTATTTGTGTACGCCAAACATTCTAAGTGTGGGGATTAGTATGAATTAGCAATTTGTTAGTATGTTAGGTACTAACCATTAACGAACTGTGAGTTTGTTGTTTTGAATACAGATGTCAGATAATGTACAACCAACCACCACTCATAATCAAACTCCAGAGACTGAGATACCTCCAGGAAACCAAAATCAAACGGGTACTTCTCTTCCTCCTGAAAGTGATGTTGATCAAAATGAGTCATGCATAAATTAGAGGATGAAGTAATCGGATTAAGAGCTTAAGACGGCAATATTTACATGAACAACAATTGAGATCTTCACCTCCATCTTCACAGACTCCATCACCTCACAAAAAGGGTTGTTCGTTTAAGACTTTTATGTCAAGCAAACCATCCGAGTATTTTAGGAGTTCTAATCCAGCTGTTACTTTGGATTGGCTTCGAGACGTGGAAAGGAAGTTTGAAGTGGTTCAATGTGAAGAAGAGTTTAAAGTTCCATATGCGGTTCAATTATTAAAGGGATTAGCCATGTCATGGTGGGATTCAGTTACCGCAACGTTAACACCACAACAAAAAGCTTCAATCAGATGGACGGACTTTCATAATGAAATTTGTAAGCAATTCTGCTCCGAATTTGAAATGACTAAAATTCGACAAGAGTTTATGGATTTGCAATTAACTGAGAAAATGTCAATAGATGATTTAATTAATCAATTTTCGGAGAAATAGAGGTTTGTAAATCAGTGGGTTCCCGATGAAAGAAAAAAGATTCCGCATTTTGTTGGAACTCTGCCACATCATTATCGCACCACTGTGAGACTTGCTGGTACTCTTCCCCAGGCATTTAATTTAGTGCGTGCAGCTGATAGCGATATAAGAGGCCGAGCACAGCAAAATAAGGAAAGGTTTGCACAACGTTCCAAAAGTAATAATTCTGGGAAAGGAAAGCAAAATTGGCAAGGTCAACAACAAGGGAAAGGAAAAGGTGTTGAAAGTGGTTCTGGAAATCGTCCAAATTGGTGTAATAATTGTAGAGCTAGACATAATGGACCTTGTACTCCTCAAACGAATCGGTGTGTTAAATGTGGAGGTTTTGGTCATGAAATTCAAAATTGTGTTTTTCCTAGACACGTGTGCTGGAATTGTCATAAAGAGGGGCACCGTGTTGGTCAATGTCCTGAAGCGAAGACTGAGGGATCAGGAGTGGTTGGTGGGTCGTCATCATCTGGGCAGAAACGAAAGAATCCACCTCCTGCAACAAGCCGTGCTTTTCAGATGACGGTGGATGAGGCTATTCACACTGATGATGTGATTACTGGTACATTCCTTATAAACTCAGTACCAGCACGTGTGTTATTTGATTCTGGAGCCAACTGCTCATTTATATTTGTTGGTTTTTGTGATAAACTGAATCTGATTCCCTCTGTGATTAAAAATCCTATTGAAGTAGAGGTTGCTAGTGGTAAAATGGTTCATGTTACCGCATCGGTAACCGGAGCACATATTTTGATTGAAAGTTGTACTTTTCCGGTTTCTTTCTTATTAATGTCTATTCCCGGGTTTGATGCGGTTTTGGGTATGGATTGGTTGAGCCATTATAAGGCTAATATAGATTGTCATAAGAAACTCGTGAAAATCCCAGTTTCCAGTGAGTCATATATCGTGGCTCGAGGCGAACGGGAAGGCAACCATATTCCTTTAATCTCATTAATGAAAGCTAGAAAATCTCTGGCAAAGGGCTGTGAATCTTATTTGGCTTAGGTGGTAGATGCTAAAATAGATAAGAAATCTGTTTCTGATATTCGGGTAGTTTCTGAATACCCGGAGGTGTTTCCTGACGAATTACCTGGGTTACCTCCAGTAAGAGATGTAGAATACCACATTGATTTAATTCCTGGTTCGAATCCTGTAGCTAAGTCTCCCTATAGATTAGTTCCCTCTGAAATAAGAGAAATGATGAATCAAATACAGGATTTGTTAGATAAAGGTTTTATTAGACCAAGTTCTTCTCCCTGGGGTGCTCCTGTTTTGTTTGTTAAAAAGAAAGACGGTACCCTTCGCATGTGTATCGATTATCGGGAGTTAAATAAAAGAACTGTTAAAAACAAATATCCTTTGCCTAGAATTGATGAGTTATTTGATCAGCTCCAAGGGTCATCTTATTTCTCTAAAATTGATCTAAGATCAGGATATCATCAAGTTCAGGTAAGTGATGAGGATATTCCAAAGACAACTTTTCGTACAAGGTACGGCCATTATGAATTTTTGGTTATGCCTTTCGGGTTGACTAATGCTCCTGCAGTTTTCATGGATTTAATGAATCAGGTTTGTCGGCCATTTTTGGATAAGTTTGTGATCATTTTTATTGATGATATTCTAATATACTCCAAGTCTGAATCTGATCATGCTATGCATTTAAGAATGATTCTTGAAATCTTGAAAAGAGAATAGCTTTATGCAAAGTTTTCCAAATGCGAGTTATGGCTTCGAGAAGTTCAGTTTCTGGGTCACATTATTTGCAAGGATGGAATAAAAGTGGATCCATCTAAAGTAGAAGCAGTTATGCATTGGAATGCTCCCAAGAATCCTTCTGAAATCAAGAGTTTTCTCGGTCTTGCTGGATATTATCGAAAGTTTATCAAAGATTTTTCGAAAATTGCGAGTCCCTTAACTAAATTAACTCGCAAGGATATTAAATTTCAGTGGTATGATCAGCAAGAATCAGCTTTTCAGACATTAAAGCAACTATTATGTCAAGCTCCAGTGTTGGCGTTACCTGATGGTTCAGAAGATTTTGTCGTTTACTGCGATGCTTCTTATGCTGGATTTGGTGCAGTTTTAATGCAACGAGAACGAGTGATTACTTATGCTTCTAGACAATTGAAAATACATGAAGTAAATTATCCTACACATGATTTGGAATTAGCAGCTGTTGTATTTGCCTTAAAGATTTAGAGGCACTATTTGTATGGCACTCGATGTATAATCTGTACTAATCATAAAAGCTTACAGTATGTATTTACTCAAAAAGAATTGAATATGAGGCAGCGCCGTTGGTTAGAATTAATTAAAGATTATGATTGCGAAATCAGATATCATCCAGGTAAAGCAAATATAGTTGCAGATGCACTGAGCCGAAAAAGCACTTCTGGTAAAGTTTGTTTTATGCGGCTAGAAATTTCCTCTGACTTAGTGAACCAATTAAGAGCTGTTCAGTCTGAAGCATTACTAGATCACAATTTAAAATATGAGATAATGTTAAACAGAAAGGACTTGTTAACTGAAGATTCTCGGGGTTTGAGGAATTTTCAATCTCGTGTCTGGGTTCCATTATTGGATGGTCTTCGTGATTTGATTTTAGCAGAAGCTCATAAATCTCGGTTATCAATTCACCCAGGAAGCACCAAAATGTACAATGATTTGAAACCTCTGTATTGGTGGCCCACAATGAAAACTGATGTGGTACGTGTTGTTGAGTCTTGTCATGTTTGCTCCCAAGTCAAAGCTGAACACCAAAAGCCTTATGGATCATTACATTAGTTAGAAATTCCTGAATGGAAATGGGAGAATTTGACTATGGATTTTGTCACCAAGCTTCCTAGTACATCCCGTGGTAATGATATGGTCTGGGTTATCGTCGATAGATTGACAAAAAGTGTCCATTTTCTTGCTACCAGTGAGACGGCTTCTTTAGCTCGATTAGCCCAATTATATATTAATGAAATTGTTTCTCGCCATGGTATTCCTTTATCAATTGTTTCTGATCATGATTCTCGATTTATCTCTCATTTCTGGCGAAGTCTTCAACATGAATTGGGTACTCGTGTGAATCTAAGTACTGCTTATCATCCTCAGACAGATGGTCAATCAGAAAGAACGATTCAAACTCTTGAGGATATGCTTCGCGCTTGTATTCTTGAATATGGTGGCTCGTGGGATACTCATTTACCATTAGTGGAATTTGCGTATAACAACTCTTATCATTCTAGTATCGGTATGCCGCCATATGAAATGCTTTATGGTCGCCGTTTTCGAACTCCTACTTGTTGGCTTGAAGCTGGAGAAAAATAATTTTCCGGTCCCGACATTGTTCAAGTTACTGCCAATAAAGTGTCTATTGCTCGTGAAAGATTGAAAGCTGCCTGAGATAGACAAAAGCAGTATGCTGACCCACGTCGTCGTCCGATATCATTTGTTGAAGGTGAAATGGTATATTTGAAGGTTTCACCGTGGAAAGGCGTTATTCGTTTTGGGAAACGAGGAAAACTAGCCCCTAGATTTATTGGCCCATTTAAAGTAAGGCAAGTTGTTAATGACCAAACAGTTGCCTTAGATCTCCCTCCTGAATTATCTGGTATTCATGATACTTTCAATATTTGCTATTTAAGAAAATGTAATGTGGAGGATCAATCCCAAATCCTTCCATTGCACGACCTAAGAGTTGACCAAAATAGAAAGTTAATAAAAGAGCCCGTTAAACTTTTAGACCGAAAAGTAACCAAACTTAGAAAGAAACAAATTCCTATGGTTTTGGTCGAGTGGAAACACAGTTTGGGCTCTAGTCTCACTTGGGAGACGGAAGATAGTATGAGAGTTCGTTATCTGACTCTTTTTTATCATGGTGAGATTTCGGGGATGAAATCTCCTTAAGGAGGGGAGATTTGTAACATCCACTCCTTGGGCCTAGGGGTAACACGGTAATTTCCCTTTTTATTTTGCATAATTGTTTAATATGTTTTAAGAAATTATATGCAATTATATGTGTTTTATGTGAAACTTAGATAAATAGGTTCCAGGACCTAATGTGACTAGTGAAATGTTAGTTATTTTAAATTACCTTAGTTGACGGTACAATAAAATAAGTTTCTCGTAAATTGATATTTAGGTTCCAGACAATAGATTAATGAGAGGTATAATATTACACTGTAAATACTTGTGAAGCAGTTTAATAAAAAGGGGAGGCCGACCTTATCTCTTTTCTTTTTTTTCTCCCCAATTTGATAAACACTCTTAAACTTAAAACCCTAACAAGAAATTAAATAAAACTAGTTCTTGTGTTTGATTTAAGTTCTTCAATCATCATTATCAGTTGCTCATCATCATCATCATCATCATCATCATCATCATCATCATCATCATCATCATCATCATCATCTTAATACTTTGTACTTGTAAGTAAATTCCATTTAAGTTCATAAGGGATTTTATGAGAAATTGATTTAATCTTGAAGTAGATATGAAATTGAGATTGTAAGTGTGATAAGATGATGGAATGATGATTATGTGATGCTCATATATTAATCTTATTACTGATTTTATGAGTTTGATTGATTAGCAAAGTTAGGTTTATGTGTTCATACGGTGAATCATGAATTGATGAATTTAATTGATAATAGTTGTTGCTAGATGTTATGGCATGTTTATAGAGGTTACTTGATGCTTAAATTTAGTTCAGAAACTGATACAAAGTGAACTTTGGTTGTTTTTATGTTTTTAGTTCGTAGCTTCAAGTGCAGGAAATGGCAAAAACTGTGCAGGTCTGATACACATGGGAATCCGGACGGATTCCTCTAAATCCGGCGGATTCATTGGAATCCGGGCGGATTCATGGGTGTATTCAAGATCGTATTCCCTTAAAATTGTTCTGATCAAAAGACTGGGCTGGAGTTGCTTGGGAATACGGCAGATTCCTTGGAATCCTGGCGTATTCATTGGAATCCGGCGGATTCCTTGGAATCCGGGCGGATTCCCCCCTTATCTCAGAATTTGAAATTTTGATGTTAACTTATAGAATTTGTATACTCTTGCAGTGTATAATATATAGAGATTGTTTATTCTGATCTATATGTATATATGTGTATATTTAGTACCGATACATGTATTAAGATGTGATTAACCAAATGGTTATAGTTAGAATGATTGATGTGATTTTATATTCTTGTATATCTGAAACAAGTTAATGATTTCAGTTTGTTCTATTGAATTTCAGATAATCCAAGGACTCAATAATATAAGATCTTTGAGTTGGAGGCTTGAAAGGACAGGTGAGTGGATTTATACTCTTGGTATAATTTAGTTGTAATGATTAAGGTTACAACAAGTAATTGTGGTTTACTGATTATACTGTTGCCTGTCATGATGCCCAAGTATTGTAATATTATGCTATATTGTCGTGTGTGTATATGTATTTAATGAGAGGTCAAAATGCTTTTGGGCTTAAGGCTACTATTAATTGGCCAATACAGGTTCTTGCACATGTGTTGTTAAGGAAACTATATTGTGTGAGTAAATAGTACATTAGCTTATCGGTTTCCTGTATCGGCCAAATACAGTTGGTTATAAGCGTTCTTGAGGGCCACCGCGGCATGAGGGTTTCCTCAAGAACCACCGATCCTCTATGATATTGTGTTTACCATATGAATTGATGTAAACTGATTATTATTGCTAAGTTAGAATGATTGCTATAAGTCTATTCACTTAGCTTCGTGCTAATCCCACCGCTTAAACTTCTTGCAGGTTATTTGTTTTGATCTGTTTATAGACAAGAAGTTGGGACTTTGATGAATGTTTTGGCAACTTGTTCTCTGATGTTTTTGAACTGTATTTAGCTTATGGTTATGTAAACTATAACACCAAAATTTAAGTCTTTTTGTAGCATGTATAATTATTATATGTACTAAGTTGTAATACAATATTTTATAATGAAGCATATATGTATGTGTTTATCCAGCGCTTCTAAGTTTTAAAAAAAAAAATAAAAATAAAAAAATATAGGGTGTTATACACAAGGTTTTGATTACTTATACGATTAGTTTTATTCATCAACACTCTAATCATTATTAATTCTTCATTATAAAACTCTTTCAACCATAATCCACTTTGAGTTATCACTAAGTCATAAAAACATCACCACCACTTTTAATTTAAACTAAACCAAGTTCCTCTTTCATGTTCATATTTAGCTCAAGCATTTACCACTTGAATTACTACTTAATTTACTTCTAATACACCATAATCACTCTTTTTAAACTATAATCAAATAGATTATCCTTAACTTCCAATAAATCAACATAAACCATCAAAACCCTCAAGAACACCATTAAAGATTCTTAACCTTTAACTTATTTTAGTGTTAATACAATCAGTAACAAGTTTTACTAACACCAATTCATCAATTTCAAATTCCAATTTTGGATTGAAACCATTAATTAACCAACACCTACCAAAAACCCATTTTCCAGGTCAATTAGATTAAAAACAAAGATTACCTCATGTTATAGAGAATTAAAAGAGGATGAATTGAGTGTTTCTAGCTTCAATTTGATATTTTTGAATGATTTTAGTGATCGATTCATGGTTCCTGCGTTTTCTTCATGTTTCTCCAAGCCTCTGGACTCAATTTTCCTTTTTAAATATCTATCTGTATGCGTACGTATGTATATGGATAAGTTTTATTTTAATCTTACACCTTGTAATTATTATTGTTTGGAACTTTAAAACCGATCACTGTTATTATTTTATACCACTTAAAATTATAATAACTTAAAACAATAATTAGAATAATACTTTAGATTTTGGGGTGTTACATATCATTTTCAAATTTGTGATGTACCAGATATTATATATAATGATGCATATGTATATTAAAAACAAGATGTAATAAAAGTAAATTATTATTATGTTCACCAACATTATAAATATGATACACTGATTTTCTCTGAATATGATGTATCGACTTTCAAAATATACTATAAAACATCATTATTGAATTAAAAAGTGGTGCATAATAGTTATAAAACATGGTGCATCAGAATTATAAAATAGGGTGCATCATAGTTATAAAATATGACGCTCTGACTTTTAGATATACGATAAACATCATTCGTGTATAAATCTTGGTACATCATAGTTCTAAAATATGGTGCATCACAATTTTGATTTTACGGTTCATTGAAGTTATAATTTTGTTATGCTAAATTCAATTTGTTCAGGGTATAAATATGGTGCATCACATAAATGTTTTTTTTTGTAATATTTTTTATAAAATTGTATTTAAATGTAACAACGTGTGGTAAAACAACATAAAAAAAGGTTGAAAACGCAAAATAATAATAAAAAATGATAAAGAAGTCGTGAAAAAAGGTTAAATGAAAAGGTTGAAAAACGTAAAAAAAAAAAAATTAATAAAACAAAATTCCGATAATAATAACTAAAAAAAAAAACGCAAAAAAATAATAAAAAAAACGAAAAAAAAAAAATGTAAATAATAATAATAACAAAAAAAAAAATATGGAAAAAAAAAATTTTAAAAAGAGAAATGAGAGTGGTGGAGAAATGAAGAGGTAGATAAATTGGGTGGACACTTGTCACCTTCTCATTTGCTTCTCTCCCTTCTCTCATAAAACTCCTTTCTCACATGAACCACTACCTTTAAAATTACTAATTCCCAGTCATCTTCCATATGTACGTATTCCTATTGTTACTTTTAATTATTGAGTTTTTTTATTAGTACCTTTAATTTGATATCTAATACGGAGTATTTCATTAGTATTAGAATAATGGTTAATATTTCTATATTTAGCATTTTAAATTAGGTTGAATTAATTACAAAGTATGAATTTTCCTTTTTAATACCGACACTTCTTATTTAAATTTGGTAAAAATATTTATTCATTGTAACTTTGAGTCATAAATATGGAATTAAGTTAAATATGTTATGCTTAACCATAGAGTTATCATTTTAGTATTATTATCCAATTATTCAATTTATATAATAAAATTCAAATGATTTGATGTTATGTAATTTCAATTTATAAGTTGTTTATTGTGGACTCAAGAGATATAGACATGTAAACACTTGTCACCTATTGTTTGATTCTTTTCTTTCCTTTTTTCTATATATATAAAGAAAACTTGATGGCTTCTTTAGCCTCCACATCATCACTTCATTAATTTAATTTTTAACTTTTATTTTTATTATTTTGAAGAAATGCTCATTAACCATTTGACCCATTAGTAATTTGATATTATAAGGATAAAAATCATAATCTTAAATATACAAACTTTATTTAAGTATTAAATACTTATTTTGATCTTTCATTATAAATTATACTAGATCAAAACCCGCGAAATCGCGGGCTACATCATTAAAAAAATACACCAAAAGTAATCATAGTATGTAGCAGTAGACATTGAATAAACAATCGAAGAACCGTAAAATTTGATGGAATTTACTTATTAATTGTAAGTTATTATATTTTGACATACAAGATTACTGATTCTGCACACTTTATTGAGTCTAATATCAACAAATTCATTGTGTTTAATGCTATATACCAGACATGCGAGGATGTAATTGTGAAACACTTCGTTGAGTCTAATATCAACAAATACATAGAGTTTAAGTTATTATATTTCTGTTTATCTTAATTATAGACATTGTGGTAAAGTTAAAATACTTGTACAGAAGGCATTGAGGATTTGTTTGGAATGGATGTATCATATATAGTGTTGCATGTACACCAGTTTTGAGGTTATTCAGACGTTCGTATCTATTATAAGCGCATACAAAAAATATAGGTTATGTTAATAACGTATTAAAGGTGGTAATGCTAAAAGAAAACCAAAAATCAAAGTTTTTTTTCTTTTAACCGTTAACCACCAGTTACATCTCAAATTTAAACGGCAACAAATAATTTTAGTAGTATGAATGACTAAATTGTGACTAAGTGTTCATATTTTCATAGTGGTCCTGTGCTTATAGATTGAGACAGGATGTAAATTAAATTTATTTATTGGAGGATCACAAGATATCATATATCACGTTTAAAAAACATATATGAAAGTGATAATTATATCTTTTTTTCTTAACATATTAAGATGGAAAAAGTAAACTTCGTTTACTGATTAATAAATATGTTTGGCAGACAGGGGAAACATGGTGAACAATCAAATGCGAGGGTTGTAGTCGACGTTTTCGATTCAGAAGATGAAACAGTACAATTCGATACTGAATTTGAATTGTAGGATTAACATGTTTATGTTTTTGAATGTGTAACTAATCATGTCGAAATGTGATTGTAGATGTTTGTAAAAACAAAGAAACAAAAGCGAGAAGAAAACATTGAAAAAGCAAAAGAAGTATCACCAGTTGTGCTCTATGACTGTGCAGATGATTTGGTATGATTCATTATTTTATTGCGGCTTCTTTTTATTTGGACACTATAATTGGTGGTATTATGCAATATGATGTAGGACGAGGATGAAATGAATAAAATAAAGGAGGAACTCTATGCAAATGGTGAAGTTGATGATTTCGAGGATGAGGAGGATGACGATCGTGAATATGTGGAGGGTATGCGTGTACTTGCTGAAATAGAGAAAGAAGAAGCTGAGCAAAAGAAAGAAGAGATGACAGAAAAGAATTGTGGTGTAAGAGATGAAGACGAAGATGAGAATGATTCTGAATGGAAGTAGTTTGTTGTGAAAAAAAATTCCAATTTGATTTATGCTTATGGCTCTGCCTTTTTTTTCTGTCTTCTGTTTCCTTTTCTAAGTATTTAAGTTTTAATTTTAGCAACATGAATGATTCATTATATTATTATGCATATAATTTTTCGCAAAAAGTGACGGTGGCATTGAATATATAACTTTTTGCTCTTGTATTTCTATCATAAGTTTGCAATTCTATATGCTAACGTTTCTTAGATACTGTAATTGAATCTTGGCCGGTTGTGTATATGTCATCTACCACTTTGGATTACGAATTTTATTATATTGGACATAAAGAGATAGTTTAAAACTTCCAATCTGTATACTTGGTAAAAAAAGGATTGTTGATTAAATATATTATTGGATGGTTAATTTTACATATTTGATTCAAGGATTGTAAATTGATGACACGTAAGTAATTTTGAAGGATATTTTATAGTGAGTATGTGTCTAATCTTTTGGTATCGAAAACAATACAATTCGTATAAAAATTTAGAATATTTTTTTATATTTAAATACGACACGAATCAGGTAAGTAAACTATGTTGTTTGGATATATTGTTGAACAAATAATACTGTGAATGAAAATATTTAAATGTGGTAAAATGAATTGGCGTAACCTTTATGTTGGTAAATGGTAAAATGAATTGGCGTAACCTTCATGTTGGAAAAGAATATTTAAAATTAATTTTAAAATTCATAATGCATAAATATATACAACTGGTGTGTATAATATTTGAGTTTGTTTAGTGTTGTAACTGAGATAAAAGGCATAAAACAATGGCATCAATTAATTCATCACATAAATTGAGTTTTATAAATAGAAACACATCTAGTCTTGTAAATGAGAATTGAAGACGACATCTCGTGTAGGTGTAACATTTCGTGAAAAAAATCAACATGTTGACGAATGACATCAAGTCGAGTAATTAGACAATCTACTTTCTTGTTGAACTCAATATGCAAATCTACCATATTGTCTTCGTCTTGAACATCGGTGATGTACTTTTTTTCGTTACTGAACTTCATTAAGTCTTCCATGAGCTTGTACCTAAGACGCTCCGTGTTATCCAGAAAATCTCCAATGTTATCATTATGATCCGCATGACACCGTTCCAAAAGACTTTTGCTTTCATCTTAAACAATTAAGACATACATATCGGCCTAAAAATGTGAATTAACATGTACCTTTAATTTTTACTTAATCTTAAAGGATGTCATCAATTTTAGAAAAGTTGAAAAACGATAAATATGCAATTGTTCAATAAAAACATAATATGATAGTATTCATACTGACTTTCTATGACGTATAGTTATAACGGTAAAAGACGAATTAAAAAAACTAAGTAACCTGAACCGATACGCATGACAAAATGATCATCTTTCAAAGCTTCGATCAATTCATGGATCTTCATCTCGTGAATTCGATACAATATGTCGGGTCTGTTACCTCTAACATGGTTACGTCTTGGTGCAGCCATGGTGGTTTCTCGCATTTTGAAAATATGTGGGTGGTTATATTAACCATATATAAATAAAAAATGAGGGACGTCCTAAATATAAGGAAATACATAACCGCATAACCCTACCTCTTCTGTATTGGGTCGTAATGGGCTTAGTTTCGTTAGTTGGGCTTCAAGTTGGGTATTACCGAAATGTTGAATTTATCTAAATTTTAATATACTTTATTTTGCTGTTTGTTATACGTGTATGCTTTATTATAATGGTAATGGTAATTAATTTTCAAATTTATCACGTGAATCGTAGTTATGTTGTTAGGCGTATATTATATTAACTGATACAAAAAATAAAAATTAATATTTGAAAAAAAATATATAATATTTTTACATGCCTACTATGTGGTCCATATATTAAGGAGGCAGAATAGGTTAGTTAGTTAAAATCCTCTAGATATGGAGTGATGAAATCAACATAAAATATGTGAGTGAGTCATTAGATGATATTATCTATATATATACGCTGGCATCTTTGAAAGTGAATTTCATTTTTCATTAGAACTTCCGATCTAATTCAATTAAGCTCTTAAAAAAGGAAACAGGTATGATAGCTTCTATAATAGAAATAGATGTGTTTATATTAGTTTGTTAACTTTATTTCCGTAATCTTTATGTGTGCATGTCTTTCAATAATAGCTATGGAAGGTGTTAAAAACGGAAGAGATGATGGCGAAAAAATGACACCCGTAAATCATGGTACTGTTATGTTGGTACGTGATATCGATCCACGCAACGGTTTGTGTAAAGGCACTTTTTTGGAGATAGTTCGAGAAGGTCGATTGGTTTCGGAGATGAAAGTACTGACAGGATCAAACGTTGGAGACATAGTGTTTATGCCTAATACGCTTTGTAATGTGTCGGATGTTAAACATTAAAGCATAGCATGTTATTGTTTTGAGATAAAGCTGATTGTACTTAATCTCGATGGTTGTTCTTCAAGGGACCAGTTTGTTATGCCATTTCTATTTAAATAATAATTATTTATGTTTCGTATATATTTTTGTTATGTATATACGTTTGTATGTATTCTGAAAATGGGTTTAGATAGTTTGTTGTTGTGGAAAACCGGTAGTGTTTCATTAACAACTGATAATGTTGTTGGCCTTTTGAAATGGTAATGACACTATCATTACATATTAGACTGGATAGTACGTAAAACTTTTGAGGTGTTTAATGAAGTTGTATTGATGACCTATTCGAAGGTATGTTGGTAATAAACATATAGAGTGTAAATCATAGTGGGCTTTCCTATAAGTAAAAATAGGAAAACAAAGTATACTGGAATTTACAACCTGTATGAAGAAGCACATGTGCAGATAGTAAAATATTCATTACGCAAATGAATAAAGTGAATGTCGAGCTTACAATTATTAGAAAAAAGAACATCAAAGTCTAAATCAATTGAAACTACTGGCAATAAAATTCAAATGTGGATGACCAAATATAAATAACCACATGACCTGAAACCTTGCTGCTTTCTAGCTTCAAAATTCTTTTAGCTTAGGAATCTTTAATAAAGCAATGTCATTTAGAGTTCTAGCTGCGTTTGATGCCTTTTTAGGTGCATGTGGAGGAGAAACATATTTCCTTTTTGTTGTAGGTGTTCGATTTACAGTTACGTAATTCCCATCGGAACTTGAAACCATCAGCTTCGTAAACTCACTGATGAGTTTTTCAGAATTGGTGGGGCTAAGAACCGTATATGGTTGGTAACGACGTTGAACATTCAACCAGCTAACCTGGATCTTGAACAGGAACTGCTGGTTAATAAAGGACTCAAACTCCTTCAGAAACGTATGTGGGTCATTGGACTAAAACAAAAACATCGAAAGTTAGTCAAATTCAGGGAGACTGTTATATGTAATATGGTTAAATACACAAGCGTGACTAAAGTGGACCAGTACAATTGCAATCTTTGATTTTGTCCATGTAACACTCTTGTTGATGATTTTTCCAAGTTGATCCTCATACAAAGCGAACTCAGTTGTTCCAGTAGTGTCCAAGACTCTTATAACCGTCCTAACCCTACACATGTAAAAAATACATAAGCTACGACCGAAATGTTGTATTATATACGTATAGTTAGATCACGCTGATAAAAAAATTGCGGCACAATAAAATGATTCTTACTTGGTTTGAACATCCATAACAGGCCCACATTCGGGACAAACATATAATTTGTCATCAGTGTTTGACACAGGCGTATGGTCAGACCTATTCCCACAACGGTTGCAATAGAAATTGTACCATCCTTCCTCCAACGGTACATCAATTATTGAAGCCTTTAACACACATTGTGAGATGACATCCGTTGTGCAAATTTCACTCACACTCTTGACCACGGCGTTGTTTATAAAGTTATGCAGATTGTGCGGTAACACAGGAATTTTTTCAAAAACTATAGTCGATGTCATACGCAAACCGTTATGAGGTAACCGTTTTGTTGTTGTCGTATTCTCATTGTCTAGGCTGGCGGGACCATTCTCACATGTATTGGGTGTGGTGCACTGTAAAAAAAACACAATAAACCATGAGACATTAATTAAAAAGGAACAAATTTATGAGTAACATATTAACTGCAAATTGAATATGTGATGCTTCTAAAATGGGTCATACAAACTTTATTGTTGAAAGGGAAATAGGCAGAAAGTTACTGAAAATTTAATATTAACACATACAACCTTTGTAAGTTGTGGTTCACAGAAGTGAAATGTGTGTATGCATTCACATATGTGTAAGAAATTTATTTAATTTGAGTATAACTTAGATTGTTATGGGTACTCTTTGGAACCTGAGAAGTAACACAATTATGTCAGAGATGACTTTTTGATGGAACATGAGTGTGACTTTGAATGTATTTCCATAATAATCGTCATACCTGAAAATGAGGAATAGATATCCCTTTGTCAATAACACAATTGTTAATGCACCAATCGTTCTTCCAATTTGCCATCCATGTCATTGTCTCTTCATCACAGGCAGTGTTAACTACGGTAAAAAAAATCACCGGTGAACCTCTGATTTTTGTCCCTAACTTAAACCTTGAACACAATGTCTCTATTGATAAGACAACGAAACTCTTGCGGAAAGACATGTTGATCAATGGACTAAAACAGCAAACGTTTGCTAGGTTAGTGCAAGATTTGGTATTTAGTTTTATTTTCACATAACATAGAACTATTAAGAAACTAATTCTTACATTTGCAATCTTTGCTCTTAACCATCCGACATTTTTTTTGACGCACTTACACAACTGTGGCTCAAACAACACGAATGAAGCGAACCCCGTAATATCGACGACATTTAGTACAGTCCTAGCGATGTTAAGGAGAAACAAAGCGAATGATCATGATAAATGTGGATGATTATAAGTATTGTAACTTGCTTTTACCAACATCAGCATAACATAAGAAAGTAGGTAAGTTGCTTTTGCAACTACAAACAAATAAATGTGCATTTAAAGAGAAGTAGCTGATACGTGGTTGAGTGTCAAACAAAATGCATATACTAAATTGGTTACATTAAAAAGGCACCATTACCATGTGTAATGATTAATGAAAACGCGTGGTTGAATGAAAACAGCAATGAAAACAAAAGACAAGTAAGTGAAGGCCTGACCAGACACAAGTGAAACCAGCTATAAATGGAAGCATGCAATTTTAAAAACGGTAAGTAACCTGCTTTTGCCAACATCAGTATAACATATTAAAGCAAGTAACTTGCTTTTACCACTGCAAACAAAAAATACAGCAAGCAATCATTTTTTTTTGAAGAATTAGACATTATATTACCATAAAACAAAAGCACAACTACAAAACGTCCATAACCGACCCAAAACAAAATACGAATTAAAAGCAATAAATCGGAATAGCAACGGAACCAAAAGACCAGCATGACTCCTAACTTATGACAAAACCTTCATACACACCATACCCCTAACAAAACAGCTACAACAAGGCAAATACACAGAAGCCTGACCCACCACTAAAACATACAATGGAGCAATTAAAATAGCAGACCATCTATAACTCAAAAATCAAATGCTATGACTACTCATGTATAGCAGAACATGCAAACAGGAACGAAAAACAGCTCCAATTAGCTCTTCCATACAAACATTACAAATACAAATTAAATCAGACTCATCACAGCGGGAATCATACTATGTACCAACATCATCAAAGAACAGAGTAAATCAATATCAATTACTTTCAATTAATTTCAATCAATATATCTATTTACCAACACAATTAAAACAGAGTAATTCAATATCAATTTTACCAACACAATTAAAACAGAGTAATTCAATATCAATTACTTTCATTCAGTTTACGATGGATAATATCCAACCACAAATCGGTTTCGATTACAAGATTATGAAAAAATAGAGTAAATTCAGGTATATACCTCTTGATCCATAAGGATTGTTGAGTGTTTCAACGGGTGGTTTTAAAATTTATAATTGCTGGGGTCTAAGCGTGACTTACTAGTACTGAACCAAAAGGTTAGTAGGCGGTAAGTTGGACCTAGAGTCGTTCTTAAAGAGAAACTGAATTGAAACGGAGGTGATCCAATCAATCTTTCTTTTCTAGTAAATGTTTTAAAAGAGTGCGTTGGGGGGGGTTTTGGTTCAGTTAATTAAGTAAACTAAATAAAGCGGATAAAATGTAATAAGATGTCAGATAATGCAAATTAGTATTTGTTATGAGTTCGTTAGTTAATAATCATGGGATGATGACTCTTACGGGAAAACGATTAACTAAATTGGGTTGCTTATGAGATTCATTAACTTATGGTATAACCAATAGATTCCTTATTAGTCGGTTATCAACTAATATGTCACGAGGAACTAAGGTATCATGATTCTGACCAGACAGACAATGCTCAACTCTCCACACTCTCCTGTGAGGGAGTCAGTGGCCCATATTATTGAACGTATTCGCTCGTGGGCGAAGGAATAGAGTAGCAAGTCCATAACATGTCTAGCCGTTCTTAATACCACAATGATTATGAATCCATTAAACAACTAACTTAGAACTTGTGTCCGGACTTATTTAGTCAATTTCTACCAATGGAACTTAAGTGTGATAAACGAGGGAAACCATTTAGGTTTCTTGCGTATCGTACTTTAGGTTCCATGGTTTTAATAAAAAGTATCGGTTTAAGTTGGATTTTAAACTTGCATTTCTCAACACAATTAAAAAATCCCTAGGTTTTCGTAAATGGTCATTTAGCCTATAGCCTACCTAATCTAATCTAATTTAAAGTAAAACAACTAATTAAAATGCTGACGGCTTTTTTCAGAAAGTCAAACCCAGACCATGTCGGAAAATGCTATGGTGGCTCACATCGTATTTAATCGTTTACCGATGTTTCCGTTGTGAGTTTAATTGCGTCGCGATGTTTACATGATAAGTACATTGTGATTGGAAGTGTACAATACTCATGGCAAGTCCACGTAATCACATTGCATTTTATAATGCTTGCATGACGTTACAATTAAAAACATAGTTTTTACACAGATAACTATTGACCGAGTATTGAGGTTCGCGACTCCTCTTTACAAGGTTACAATCACGTTTGTTAATCGAAAGGCGAATATAAGTTTAGGGTTTAAAATCACAAGATAAGTCCGCTCACAAAGTTTTCAATTTTATAACGTCGATCAATAATACAACTACCTTCGGTCGTTACCGGCTTCCATATATTTGTACTATGCTCAAAAGCATTTCCAATACTATACTGAGTAATCAGTCGAATAGGGGCCGTCATATTATCTCACGACGTATTCAAAGTCATCCCACAATTATATATACTAACGACATCACAACAAATACAATAGTAATCTACTCGCTAATCATGGTAATAACGATCGCAAACATAATTAAAGCAAACATGTTTAATTAAGATAGATAAGGATAGAGATAACCGAGATTAATATGCGAGAAGGAATAGACTTGAATTAATGAGCGTAACTCCAAGCTAAACAAAGTGCTAAACTAATCTCATGCTAAATTTAAAATAAGAAAGTAGAATGAGAAAGTAAGAAAGTAATATGACTAGTGCATATGGGACATTTTGAAATGAAGCCTAAAGCCTCCTATTTATAGGTGAGCTTTGGCTCACATTAGCATCTTGAGGTGCATGTTAGCAAAAGGTAGCCAAAAGGGTGCATCGGGTACCGTACAACACGAAAAGTAGGCGCACCGGGTACCGTACAACACGAAAAGTAGGGGCACCAGGTACCAAAAGTTACCAAAAACGGAAACCGAGGCGGGTACAGGCCAGCCGGCGGCGGTGGGGGTCCATCCGGCGGCGGTTGGCTGGTGGCCGGCGGCGGTGGGCTCACCCCCGCCCCGTTGCGTCGTTTGTTGCTTCGTTTCTTGATTCGTGCGTGTTTTCTTCGTTATACGTCCGTTTGAGTTGATTCTTTTTTTGTTGGATTCGTAATTCAAAAACGAAGATTTTGACATAACCTGAAATGAGGTCCCTAGCTCCAGATATTGCGTACGGATCATTTGGATCTTCCGGCGGGCGCGAAATCTTCATTTTTCACCCGTTTTGGTTGATTCTTCTTCTGTTGGACTCGTATTTTAAAAACGAACATCTTGGAAATAATGGATGTTGGTGAAGGGCACTTTGGTCTTGAAATCTCGTTTTTATGCCTTGAATCTTCAAACGTGTGTGGAATCTTCGTTTCACATCCGTTTTACTTGATTTTTATCGTGCAACCTCGTTTTGACCTTCTTGGCATAATGTTACTGATTTGTGCTATATTGGAGTTAATATGCCAGGAATTGTTCCAGAATGAGAGAGATATCGGTAGTAAAAACGTGACTTTTTACGCGATATCAAGTATCCCACACTTAGAACTTTGCTTGTCCTCAAGCAAACTAACGTTCAACATGGTTAAAGATTAGCAGATAATGAAATATTTTAAGACGGAATTCTTTTTACTAAGGGGGTTTTGGAAAAATAAAGATATTTAATTTTTGAAAGCAAGGTTGTAATCTTTAGGAGCATGCTTTTGATCTTTGATCTTTGATACATGACTAGGCGATCCTCTCAAGGTGGTCACTCCAATCACTCAAAGTGTTTAAGGTTTCCTATTCTAGCATTTATCAATCACTCAGAACGCCAGTCATGCATCGTTTATTGTCATAGGCTTGATCGAGAATCAAATCGTTACCTTTCTGGGTGAGCGTGAAGTCGATCTAGCCACAATCATTCTAGGGGAACTGATGTAGGGTTTCTGAAGTGGAATGTTGGTGGTGTGAAATTTTATTTTTTTTTATTTTATTTTTTTTGAATTTTTGGGAGGATTGACGCCTTCTTTCTATTTTGGGCGGAGTCTTCTTTCTCCATTTGACTTTCTTTACTCCGAATTTTCTTGGAATTTTTTCTATCCTTTTGACGTCATATCCTTGATTTTTCTCTTTTTTTTCATCTTTGGAACTTTGTAGGAAGTTTGAGGGATGTTTTTTTTTTTTTTTTTTTTTTTTTGAGTGGGTAAAGGGGTAACGTGCTTGTTTTGGGTGTATGGTTGGGTTCAAGAATGATGTGATTCGATCTCCTTTTTGACTCACAAGTTCGGATTCGAAATGCATAACAAGAGCAAGTTCTGATTCTAAACGCATACATCGGCACACTCAAGAATCGAAAAAGTGAAGCATTAAAAGTGAATGCTTTTCATATGGCTCAAGATACCTCACGAATCGAAAATTGGGTTGTTGTGTACTTAGTCATGCGATGCTCTTTATGGGATTTTCAAACTTGTTTTTCAAAAGAATTTATAATTTATTTTTTTCTTTCTTCCCCAAAGTAAATCATTCCTTAAAATTTTTCATTTTCAACATATTTTTAACTTAATTTTGAAAAATTTTGTTTACTTTTATGGAGAAGCAAGGTCTAATAAAGAGCAACGATTTAGAATCAAGTATATACCAATTTCCAATTAACAGTAGTGCAACTACTGCTATCCCACACTTAAAGGAACATCGTCCTCGATGTTATACTAAGCTCTGAATGGGGTAAAATCCCACACTTAGGGTTTTAGACATCTAAGATTCATTCTTTTAGTGTGCGTGTTGGGTTTGAATCCCACACTTAGTGATAAGCATAATGGATATGGCATGTTTAAAACGAATGAAAGAGATGGTATAGAAGTACTCCCCGGTAGTTGCAGTATTCTTTTGGTTGCATCTGCTGGTCTTTTGTCTTCTTCGGTGCTTCTTTGATCAAATCTTCTTGTGATTGGTCTCGTGAGTGTGAACACGTCGGATATACTATTATTCGGTTGTTGATGCTTCCTTGCAGGCTGGAGCATTCTTTGTATGATCCGAGTGTGAAAGATAGTCGGAGATTTCATCACTTCTTGGAAAGTAAAATTGCAGAAATGTAAAAACAAACACGGGTTGCTCCCGAGAAGCGCTCTTTTAAAGTCGAGAGCTCGACTTAGTCCTTTTTTTCTTCAGATGATGCTTGATGCATCAGTAGTGGTGGCGTGGTCATTGTGGTTCCTTGGTAGAGAGTATCGTGGTGGATAGTACTGTAGGAATTGCTCGATCATGTCAGCAATGAGAGTTGGTGGGTTGGTGGATAGCATTCTGAAGCTTTTGAAGTGATCAGTGGCGAGTCGGTCGAGAATTGCCATTCCATAGCAGATATATCGAACTGCCCTTGTGACTGGTCCGTTAGGGTCAATTCGAGTGCAGGTGTAAGTTCGAACTATTTCACGCTGTGGGTGGTTTCTTTCTATCGAGGCGATTAAAGCCATGAATTCGGTTTTCACTTCTTCAAAATCATTAGCCCAAGGGTCTCCTCCAAAGGATCTAGTTGCTTGGCACACTTGTCTGATTAGTTGATGTTGCTCGCGGTTGAAGGGAAAATCCGAGTCAGTGAAGATGCAAATTAACTTGCTGAATATCTCGCGATATCCATTTCGGTAGACGTCGAGTTCTACGTCTTCTTCTTGGTACATTTCGCGCAGTCGGTGTAACACCCCCGAATTTACTGTTTTGCGGAAGCATAGTTTGGGGTGTTACTAATCAAATATCACAGCACAAAGATAAAGCAAACGACATCTATATGCAACGTTTGTAAATTAGTTACATTCCATAGATATAATGTTTGAAAACTTAGTGTTTTCGTATACAAAATGTAGTTTCCCCTAGAGTCCACGCGTATAGCGGGAGATTCTATTACATAATCGTAATGTACAAAAGATAATGCTAAGAATCTCCGTTAATGCAGTTGTGTTGAAATCATGCGACTCTAGCTAAAATCCTGGAGTAATCCTACTCCATCCGGGTACCTGAGAAAACATGCTAAAAAGTGTCAACCAAAAGGTTGGTGAATCTCACAGGTTTGTAAGTAATATTGGCTTTGAACACGAGATTTCATTAGTAATGCCCGTAGGCGTAAAAATCAGCAATTTCAATCCAGAAATCGTAAACCAGTATTTGCAATCCCGCAAATGTAAGTAAGTAAGTTTATACCGTTGCCATGAGGCTCATAATCGAAGCTTAACCCGTAAATAATAACTTTGCTCCCGTGACATGCTCGTAATTGAGCAAGCATCCGTAACGAATAAGTTGTCACCCGTTTATACGTGTAAATCGGTACGTGGCAGCGCTACTGCCCCGGGCGGGGAGGGTCATTTCCCTAATGGATCCATTAACTACTGTTCGCGCTTAAGTCCATAACTAACGATATATGATGGAGAGACTTCTGTTTGTAAGTAAACTCATGCAATTCCGTTTGGTATAGTAAACAGTTTAGTACTTGTGTTCAAGAAAATCAGTAGCATGTATCTCCCCCAATAAGATAAAGCAATAAAAGTGGGGCCGTAAGACTCACCTGAGTCTGGTAATATGCCGTAGCAAATAGCAAGTAGTAAATATAGCAAGTAGGTTCTCCGAACCCGTAACCTTCAAATGCCTATTCACATGAAGTTATGTAAGTATGCGTCTCAAGAGACGTTTCGTTTAGTTGTACACAACTAGTATAGCCAATGTTTGTTCGTATGTTTGTAATTGTTCGTTTGTTTGTAAAACCTGTTTGGGCCCGTTGGTGACTTAGTTGAAACGTTAATCTCGACAGTTATATACTAGTTTGAATTGTTGTGCTTGAAAAACATGTTTCAATGTACCTTAGACGTTATATCGTATAGTCGTTTGAAGTCCGAAATGTATAACACTTAACTTGGAATTAAATTTGTAAATCTGCTGTGTTTTACGACACAAAATGCGACACTAAAGTTGTCATGCGACACAAGGATTGTGTCGCATGAAGGATGCGACACAAAGTCCATACGACACTAGGGTTGTGTCGCATGGATGCGAAATGCTGATTCAACAGCGACATAGTGATTGTGTCGTATGACTTGCGTCACAAAAGTATCTGGTACGACATAAGATACGACACAAAGGATTTTATGCGACATAAAGGCTAAAATACGACACAACATGCGACACAATGCTTGTGTCGCATGGATGAACACCAGCCCAGAAACTTACGGGTTTCAAGAATTTTCGACCAAAAACGCAAATCTAACTCATATTTGAGCTATAAAATCGTGTATTATTCATGTATTAGGTTATATCTAAGTTGTGTACACTTCCAAACAGCAAAACATTACACCAAATTGAATAGATCTAAGATTTTAGGAATTTCTTACTTTTGCAAATCGAGCTAAATGGATGATGAAATGATGAAAACGATCTTGATATTCTTGCTCCACTCGTGATGGTGATTCCGAATATGTAAATTTCGGGTGTCGGTTTGGATTCCGAAAATTGGGTGTAGATTGGTGGTTGAGAGAGTTTTTGAGAATGTGGGTGTTTTGTTGGAATGAAAATGAAAGAGAGAAGTTGGGGTGGGGGTGGGGTTTGGCTGATCCCACAAGGAAGGAGGGGGAAAATACTCCCCAAAACGCGGTATTTACTCCGTGTCCTAATCGGTTAATCACTAAATTTTAATATTTAGTCAAACGTTTATATTCTTAAAATGTAATTAAAGTATTTAAATAAAAATACTTTGGAATTAATAGTAAAACATTTGTCGCACTATTTTAATTATTTAAGTCGCGTTTATTACGTTTTGTTGCGTTAGTTAAAATGTCGTCACGATAATATATAAATGATGCTCGTTCGGTTGCGTATTTTATATAACAAAATACGTTCTCATTATTTAAGAAAATTTCTGTCACCAACGTCCAAGTAAACTGTGTCGGACTCTGTCCGGTTAATTTGCACGATTCATCCAAATCGCGTAAGTATACACACATATATATATAATTCACCTTATATATATACAAATAGAGCCTGTAATTAGTCCTATTACATACTAATTACAACTAGTTACAAACAATTAGGCATAATTAATTATCCTAATTATGCGGGTGTTACATTCTCCCCTTGTTAAAGAAATTTCGTCCCGAAATTAGCTTGAGTGCACGGACGGTGCGTTAGCTGGGAAGAGATGTGGATATTTCTGTCGTATTTGGTCTTCCCGTTCCCAGGTGAACTCAGGGCCGCGCCTAGAATTCCACCTGACCTTTACGATGGGAATACGACTCTGTTTCAAACGCTTGATCTCGCGGTCCATGATTTCCATAGGTTCCTCGACAAAATGAAGTTTATCATCGATTTGAATTTCGTCGAGCGGTATAATCAGTGTCTCGTCAGACAGACATTTCTTCAAGTTAGAAATGTGGAATGTGTTGTGTATGCTGCTAAGTTCAGCAGGAAGTTGCAGGCGGTATGCCACTGGACCAATCCTTTCCAGGATTTCGAATGGTCCGATGTACCTAGGATTTAGTTTGCCTCGCTTTCCGAATCGAATGACACCCTTCCACGGTGCCACTTTGAGAAGTACCTTGTCCCCTACCTGGAACTCAAGGTGTTTGCGTCTCACGTCAGCATAGCTTTTCTGACGATCACGTGCGGCTTTCAGCCGGTTTTGAATACCGATGATTTTCTCAGTAGTTTCCTGAATGATTTCTGGACCCGTGAGTTGGGAATCTCCTAACTCAGTCCAACAGATAGGTGATCGGCATTTACGCCCGTAAAGTGCCTCGAAGGGTGCAGCCTTTATGCTGGTATGGTAACTGTTGTTGTACGAAAACTCGCACAACGGTAAGTGATTTTCCCAAGAGGTACCGAAGTCAACTACGCAGGCTCGTAGCATATCCTCCAGTGTTTGAATAGTTCGTTCGCTTTGGCCATCGGTTTGCGGGTGATAAGCAGTACTCATATCCAAACGAGTACCAAGAGATTTCTGTAGCGATTGCCAAAAGTTAGAAGTAAAACGGCTGTCCCTATCCGAGATGATCGAGATAGGTACACCGTGTCGTGAGATGATTTCTTTGACATAGATGCGAGTCAGACGCTCCATCTTGTCGGTTTCCTTGATGGCCAGAAAATGAGCAGATTTCGTGAGACGGTCCACGATCACCCAAATGGTATCGCAACCACTCGAAGTTTTCGGTAGTTTGGTAATGAAGTCCATGGAAATCTGTTCCCATTTCCATTGAGGAATTTCAGGTTGTTGGAGCAACCCCGAGGGTCTTTGGTGTTCGGCCTTGACTTTGGAACAGGTTAGGCATTTACTGACGTACAAGGCAATGTCAGCTTTCATGTTAGGCCACCAATACAACCCTTTGACGTCATGATACATCTTGTCAGAACCAGGATGTATAGAATATCGAGATTTGTGAGCTTCAGCCATCACCAAATCTCGCAAGTTTCCGAATTTGGGTAACCACACCCGGTTAGAGAAGTATCGAGTTCCATCAGGTTTGATTTCGAATTGTTTATCCAAGCCTCGCAAGGCTTCATTTTTCAAGTTTTCATCGTTGAGTGCTTCAAGTTGAGCGGTAAGGATTTGAGCAGGAAGTTCGTTATGAATTATCATGGAAAGTGCTCGAACTCGAAGGGGTTTCACTCGTTCTTTTCGGCTTAAGGCATCGGCAACTACATTAGCCTTGCCCGGATGGTATTTGATCTCGCAGTCGTAGTCACTAAGTAATTCAACCCAGCGACGTTGCCTCATGTTTAGATCTTTCTGATCGAATATGTGTTGGAGACTTTTGTGATCGGTAAATATAGTGCTTTTCGTGCCGTAGAGGTAATGCCTCCAGATTTTCAATGCAAAGACCACAGCACCTAACTCGAGGTCGTGGGTCGTATAGTTTTTCTCGTGGATTTTCAGTTGTCGTGAGGCATAGGCAATGACTTTTTCCCGTTGCATCAACACACAACCAAGTCCTTGGTGTGAGGCGTCGCAGTAAACTACGAAATCGTTGGTGCCCTCGGGTAAGGACAAGATTGGTGCACTGCAAAGTTTGTTTTTCAATAGCTGGAAGGTTGACTCTTGTTTATCCGTCCAATCGAACTTCTTATCTTTCTGAGTCAGTGTGGTTAGGGGAACACCTATTTTTGAAAAGTTTTCGATGAATCGGCGGTAGTAACCAGCAAGACCTAAGAATTGTCTCACTTCTGTTGGAGTGGTCGGTGACTCCCAGCCCTTGATTGCTTCAATCTTGGCGGGATCAACATGAATTCCTTGGCTGTCAATCACGTGCCCGAGGAATTGAACGGTTCGAATCCAGAACTCACACTTAGAGAATTTGGCATATAACTCTTCGTGTTTCAGAAGTCCTAGAATAGTTTTCAGATGTTGAGCATGTTCCTGCTCATTGCGAGAGTAAATCAGGATATCGTCGATGAACACAATGACGAATTTGTCAAGATATGGTTTGCACACCCGATTCATAAGGTCCATGAATACGGCCGGTGCGTTGGTTAACCCGAATGGCATCACTTGGAACTCATAATGCCCATAACGAGTTCGGAAAGCTGTCTTTGGGATGTCATTGTCACGGACTCGGAGTTGATGATAACCCGACCGTAGATCAATCTTCGAGTAAACACTCGATCCCTGGAGTTGGTCGAACAGGTCATCGATTCTAGGAAGTGGGTACCGATTCTTTATGGTTAGCTTATTCAGCTCTCGGTAGTCGATACACATGCGGAAAGACCCATCTTTCTTTTTCACGAATAAGACCGGAGCTCCCCAAGGTGAGGAACTTGGTCGAATGAATCCTCTGTCCAGGAGTTCCTGTAGTTGGTTAGACAACTCCTGCATTTCGGATGGTGCTAAACGGTAAGGGGCTCGTGCCACGGGTGCAGCTCCGGGCACAAGTTCGATTTGGAATTCAACTTGTCTAGGTGGCGGAAGTCCGGGCAAGTCTTCAGGAAAGACTTCCGGGAAATCCCGCACGATCGGAACATTCTCAAGTCGCTTCTCCTCCGACTTCTTCTCCGTTACATGTGCGAGGATGGCTTGATACCCTTTTCGTAGATACTTTCTAGTTTTCAGACAGGAGACAATATTCAGATTCCGTCTGCCGGTCTCCCCTTGTAGGACTAAGGTTCCACCGGAGACAAGAGGTATGCGAACGAGTTTGTCATGACAGATGATTTCAGCTCGGTGCTTGGATAACCAATCCATACCGACAATAATATCGAAGCTGCCGATCTCGACAGGGATTAAATCAATGGAAAACGTTTCGTTCGTGAGGTTAAGTGTACAGTTGTGTATGATGCTATCAGTCTCAATCAGTTTGCCATTAGCTAATTCAACAATGTATTTAGTATCTAAGGCAGTGGGAGTTATATCAAGTAAAGGGCTAAATTTCTCAGATATGAAGCTTCTATCGGCACCGGTATCAAATAACACAGAAGCAGTAAGGTCGTTGAGAAGGAACGTACCCGTCACGACGTTCGGGTCCTGTCTGGCTTCCCCAGCCTTGATAACGAAAGCTCTACCGCGAGCAGGGTTGTTGTTGTTGTTGTTTTTCAGCTTTGGGCAATCTTTCTTGAAATGCCCTGTATTTCCGCACCCAAAGCAGGCCTTTGGTGCATTAGTGTTGGGGGTAGGAATGTTGGTTCGGCAATCCTTGGCTAGATGCCCGAACCGTTTGCAGTTTGAGCAAGGGCAAGAACCGTCATGGTGGCGGTTGCATTTGGGACAGTAGGGTCTGCTCCCGCTGTACCCTTTCTTTTCCGAGGTTCCAGATGAATAAGCCTTAATGTACTCAGGCTTTTTGTTGGAGGTTTGGTTGGATGAGTTGGGGTTACCTTCCCACTTGCGTTTGTTGTTTGCAGATGGGGTTGAAGTTGTACCACGGCGGACAGAATTTGCCGTTAGTTCATGGGCCATACGGATGGCGCTCTGAATAGTACCCGGTTTGGAAGAAGTTACCAGGTCTTGGAGTCTCTCGGGAAGACCATCAACAAATTTCTCGATCCTCTTGTACTCAGGATCGACCATGGTTGGGCACAGAAGTGCCAGTTGGTGGAAACGGTTGGTGTATCCGGTGATGTCATCACCCTGCATCTTGTGGTTCCAGAATTCCACTTCTAGTTGTTTCAATTCATCCCTGGGGCAATACTCGCCCCTCAACATCTTCTTCAACTCCTCCCACGGGAGTTGGTAAGCAGTAGCCACACTCACAGTCTGGGCATAAGTGTTCCACCAGGTGAGTGCGGTGTCAGTAAAAGTACTAACGGAGAACTTAACCTTATCCCCCTCCGCACAGTTGCAGATAAGAAATACAGACTCGACTTTCTCGATCCAGCGTACTAGACCGATAGCTCCCTCAGTACCTGCAAAGTTTAGAGGTTTGCAGTTCTGAAAGTCTTTGTAAGAACAAGGTTTAGCAGCAGAGGTTTCAGCGGCATCGCTGTTTCTTGAGGAGTTGGGTGGGGTATTGCGAGCCAAGGCTTCAGTAACAGCCTGGGTGATAAGGGAGGTAATCTGGGCATCAGTGTAAGGTCTTGACTTTGGCGGCATGACTCTTCAATAAAGGAAATGAAGATACATGAGATTTTGTAGGAAATTGTAATGGTCACAGATGTACATGTATAAAAGCAGCAATACATAACATCAACATGGAAAATGACAATTAATGTGAGTTGAAATAGCAAGGAAAGTTTGATAGATAATGTGGGTTCAAAGGTTACATCCTACAGAGATATTACGAAAGGTGTCGGGAATTGTTACATCCGACTAGTTTATAGAGTAGATCATTCGGTGTTGTTCCAGTTCAAGATTTTCGAGTCTTTGTTCCTGACGGCAGAATTGGGTGGTCAATGCTGGCAACGTAAGATGTGCCGAGTTCTGAGAGTTATGTACAGGATAAGGATTGGTCCGAGGTGACCTTGTGTTCCTCCTGGCTACTTGTGGGTTCCGTGACCCATGTGAGTGAGAGTGTGACGGATTAGGTGGTATGTTTGCCATTCCTGTGGCAGAGTGTAAGTAAGACGAGGCTAATATATATATACATATATCATATCCAGCCTAGTGTCTAGCACGTATCAAGTAATGGTCCGGTTCTCTCGTGGTCAGAGTCAACTAACGTATCCCTGTTCAACATAATTCTTTCAGACCTTACATCATTTTTCCTTAATTGTACATAGTTGATCAGGCTATGTTAAATTAAAGTTGTTTGCTGTAATTCCCGAACCAGTCATGTCTAATAAGAGAATACTGCCTAACGGTCATAGTCTAGGCCCACTAAATGCAACCTAGTTCACTATAACCTTAGGCTCTGATACCAATCTGTAACACCCCCGAATTTACTGTTTTGCGGAAGCATAGTTTGGGGTGTTACTAATCAAATATCACAGCACAAAGATAAAGCAAACGACATCTATATGCAACGTTTGTAAATTAGTTACATTCCATAGATATAATGTTTGAAAACTTAGTGTTTTCGTATACAAAATGTAGTTTCCCCTAGAGTCCACGCGTATAGCGGGAGATTCTATTACATAATCGTAATGTACAAAAGATAATGCTAAGAATCTCCGTTAATGCAGTTGTGTTGAAATCATGCGACTCTAGCTAAAATCCTGGAGTAATCCTACTCCATCCGGGTACCTGAGAAAACATGCTAAAAAGTGTCAACCAAAAGGTTGGTGAATCTCACAGGTTTGTAAGTAATATTGGCTTTGAACACGAGATTTCATTAGTAATGCCCGTAGGCGTAAAAATCAGCAATTTCAATCCAGAAATCGTAAACCAGTATTTGCAATCCCGCAAATGTAAGTAAGTAAGTTTATACCGTTGCCATGAGGCTCATAATCGAAGCTTAACCCGTAAATAATAACTTTGCTCCCGTGACATGCTCGTAATTGAGCAAGCATCCGTAACGAATAAGTTGTCACCCGTTTATACGTGTAAATCGGTACGTGGCAGCGCTACTGCCCCGGGCGGGGAGGGTCATTTCCCTAATGGATCCATTAACTACTGTTCGCGCTTAAGTCCATAACTAACGATATATGATGGAGAGACTTCTGTTTGTAAGTAAACTCATGCAATTCCGTTTGGTATAGTAAACAGTTTAGTACTTGTGTTCAAGAAAATCAGTAGCATGTATCTCCCCCAATAAGATAAAGCAATAAAAGTGGGGCCGTAAGACTCACCTGAGTCTGGTAATATGCCGTAGCAAATAGCAAGTAGTAAATATAGCAAGTAGGTTCTCCGAACCCGTAACCTTCAAATGCCTATTCACATGAAGTTATGTAAGTATGCGTCTCAAGAGACGTTTCGTTTAGTTGTACACAACTAGTATAGCCAATGTTTGTTCGTATGTTTGTAATTGTTCGTTTGTTTGTAAAACCTGTTTGGGCCCGTTGGTGACTTAGTTGAAACGTTAATCTCGACAGTTATATACTAGTTTGAATTGTTGTGCTTGAAAAACATGTTTCAATGTACCTTAGATGTTATATCGTATAGTCGTTTGAAGTCCGAAATGTATAACACTTAACTTGGAATTAAATTTGTAAATCTGCTGTGTTTTACGACACAAAATGCGACACTAAAGTTGTCATGCGACACAAGGATTGTGTCGCATGAAGGATGCGACACAAAGTCCATACGACACTAGGGTTGTGTCGCATGGATGCGAAATGCTGATTCAACAGCGACATAGTGATTGTGTCGTATGACTTGCGTCACAAAAGTATCTGGTACGACATAAGATACGACACAAAGGATTTTATGCGACATAAAGGCTAAAATACGACACAACATGCGACACAATGCTTGTGTCGCATGGATGAACACCAGCCCAGAAACTTACGGGTTTCAAGAATTTTCGACCAAAAACGCAAATCTAACTCATATTTGAGCTATAAAATCGTGTATTATTCATGTATTAGGTTATATCTAAGTTGTGTACACTTCCAAACAGCAAAACATTACACCAAATTGAATAGATCTAAGATTTTAGGAATTTCTTACTTTTGCAAATCGAGCTAAATGGAGGATGAAATGATGAAAACGATCTTGATATTCTTGCTCCACTCGTGATGGTGATTCCGAATATGTAAATTTCGGGTGTCGGTTTGGATTCCGAAAATTGGGTGTAGATTGGTGGTTGAGAGAGTTTTTGAGAATGTGGGTGTTTTGTTGGAATGAAAATGAAAGAGAGAAGTTGGGGTGGGGGTGGGGTTTGGCTGATCCCACAAGGAAGGAGGGGGAAAATACTCCCCAAAACGCGGTATTTACTCCGTGTCCTAATCGGTTAATCACTAAATTTTAATATTTAGTCAAACGTTTATATTCTTAAAATGTAATTAAAGTATTTAAATAAAAATACTTTGGAATTAATAGTAAAACATTTGTCGCACTATTTTAATTATTTAAGTCGCGTTTATTACGTTTTGTTGCGTTAGTTAAAATGTCGTCACGATAATATATAAATGATGCTCGTTCGGTTGCGTATTTTATATAACAAAATACGTTCTCATTATTTAAGAAAATTTCTGTCACCAACGTCCAAGTAAACTGTGTCGGACTCTGTCCGGTTAATTTGCACGATTCATCCAAATCGCGTAAGTATACACACATATATATATAATTCACCTTATATATATACAAATAGAGCCTGTAATTAGTCCTATTACATACTAATTACAACTAGTTACAAACAATTAGGCATAATTAATTATCCTAATTATGCGGGTGTTACAGTCGGGTAGTCACATAAGTGGCTAAATCGATTTGCGACATGTGCGGGATGAATCTCGGTACCTCACGAGTTTCCTCTTCATAGGCTGGCTCGTTCAGCTCATCAATTATAAGTTCAATGTGGTGCCCAATGGTGGATTGAATGACGATCCTGCAGTTCTCTGATGCTGTGAGGTGCTCTCCAGTTTCGATGAGATCTAGAAGAGTTCTAAGATCTCCCACCATTCTGATGTCAGCATAACTTATTGGGTTCCCTGTGGCTCTTTCCAGATTGGTTCTCATTGATGCAAGAATAGCTTTTTGACTTGATGAGTACGGAAAAGCTGACCCGGCTAAGGCACAATATACTTTTTGGTATATTCGCCTTTGGTTTCCGTAGAATTCGATTTCTCCCATTGGGTAGTTGGGTCTTTCTCGCTGTCGAGCTTCTCTGGTGAGTTGTTCTTGAAGCAGGTCAGAGAATGCTCGAATGTTTCTCCGAAGAGTGCTAGGCTCTGGTTCTCCATAATTGGCGAGGTATGAATCGTAGTCTCGTATGATTGCCCTTATCATGTGTCTCTGTGCGGTGTTGTAGTCGTTAGTTGACTCTTTGATAGCTTCTACGATGATTCGGACATCGTTGTATTCGTCAATCATCTCGATCATGTCTTGATGAGTATCTATCAGAGGAATTTCTAGTCTCTCAGTTGTGACGGCATGGGAATTTGGTGGAGCAAGAGGAGGTTGTGGAATAGAGCATTCGTCGAGAGTGATGTTGACGTAATCGTCATCACATTCACTGTTGCAGTCGGAGTCCTTATCACGTGAATCGGGAAATTGGTGGAGTTCTTCGTCTGAGGGTGCGTTGTTGAAGGGTCGAGAACTATCTATTTCGATGGTTCGAACTTCGGTTGTTATGTCATGGAGGTTCTCCTTGGCAAAGCTTCCTGGTTGACGTGCCTTATATGCTGAAATCCTTTGTAGCAATTTAGCATACTGGTCTGGGTGTGGTGATGATCGGAGTCCTTCTTCAAAGATTTCTATGTCTCGGAGTCGGGTTCTGGTGAAGGGTTTTGATGGATCGAGATTGGAATTTAGGATGTTTCCCATTCTTTTAAGATGAGAGGATCTGAGCTCTTGGCGGATGACTCCATAATCAACTGATTCTTCTGATGAAGAGCAGTCATCACAGTTTTGTATCCTTTTAACTTCGGCCATTTGTGGCGAATCAGTGCGATCTTCATCTTCTTCCATTTCTTCCTCTTCCTCTTCTTCTTCCTCCTCAGGATCAGATTCAATTTCTTCATCTGCTTCCTCGTATTCTTCCTCTTCTGGGTCGTATTCAGTGTCAGAAATGAGAACTGGTGATCGGGTGAATTGCGGTTCCTCCTCTGGTTCTGATTCATCATCGGAACAGACTTTTCCTGTGGATATAGCACAACATTCTTCCTCTTATGGGGTGCATTCCGGTTGGTCGATCTTGTAAGTGATGCTTTCACCATGCGATCGTAAAACAATCGTGTGGTTATACACATCAATCACTGCTCTAGCTGTATTCATGAATGGTCTTCCAAGGATGATTGGGATGTTTATGTCCTCGTGGATATCCATCACCACGAAATCCGTTGGAAAGAAAAATTTGTCAACTTGAACAAGGACATTCTCAGCTATTCCTTTGGGGTATCTAACAGATTGGTCGGCTAGCTGGACGGTCATCTTAGTGGGTTTCAAGTTTTCAAGTTCTAGCCTTTTAAACAGGGAGTAGGGCATAAGGTTAATGATGGCTCCTAAGTCGGCTAAAGCGCTCATATTTCCGGAATTGTAGATAGAACAAGGGAGTGTAAATCTACCAGTATCTCCTAATTTTTCGGGAAGGCTATTTTTAAGTAGGGCTGAGGTTTCAGAACTAAGGGGAATGTTGTTTACTTCAGGCAATTTATCTTTGGTGGATAGCAATTTTCTAATATACTTATTACGACCAGGAACTCTAGACATGGTATCAAGGAATTTTCCATCTAACTTAAAGGATGATAGTTTCTTGGGTTGAACTTTAAGTCTAGCGGGGTAAGGAATTCTAACCTCTTTGTTCACGGTTTGAGTGGTTTCCACAGCTGGTATCTTGACCTTTGGTTCTTCATTTACTGGAACAGCAGCAGGTGGAGTAGTGGCTGCTTCCTTGGGTGTCGTAAGTTGCTTTGCTTCCTCAATGTGCGGATTTTGAACCTTGTTGCTGGGCAAACTTCCTCGGGGTCTATTCTCAAGACGTTGTGCCAATTGTCCAATTTGAGCTTCTAAATTCTTTAGCACATCCAATTGATTTCTCATGAAGAGGTCGGCTTGATCTTGTCTAGCGGACGTCTTTTGGTTGAGCAGGTGTTGACCTTGCATGAATTGGGTGAAGGCGTCGTCTGAACTTGAAGCTGGGGCATTTGTCTTGGTGGTTTGTTCAGTGGTTTGGTTTGTGTCGGAAGTGGGTGCAGGAAGTGCAAGGGGTTGATTATAAGAAAGTTGTGGTTGTTGTTGGTAAGGTGGATATCTAGGTGGGTATCGGGGTTGGTATGGTTGTTGGTTGTTTCTCGGCAGAAAGGGAGGTCCTCTAGGTTGGTTGTTGTTCTGGTTGAAACCGGGTGGTCGAGCTGGAAACTGAGCATAGTAGACGGTGCCATCTGCTTCTTCGTATTCAACTTGGTATTCTCCAGATGGTTGCGGGTTGGTACAGTGTTGACAGACTTGCACTTGGTGTACTTGGTGCTGTTGCTTCTTAAGTTCTCCAAACTGTTTGACGAGCGAGTCCATTTTCTCTGTCAGTGTCTTAATTGCTTCGACTGGAATCGGGTTTACAGCAGCGATAGGTTTGGAAGATGTTGAATGATCTCCAGAATTCCAATCGTGGTGATGCATAGTCATATTTTCTATCAGGTTCCATCCTTCTTCGTCGGTCTTTGCCATGAAGCTTCCTTGTGCAGCAGCATCGAGGGTAGTTCGGTGGTTAGGATCTAAACCATTGTAGAAAGTGCACAATTGTGCAGACTTATCGAGTCGGTGATTAGGGCATTTCTTCAAGGCTCATTTGAATCGTTCCCATGCGGTATATAATGATTCATCGAAAGCTTGTCGAAAGTTCATGATGTCATTTCGGAGTTTGGTTTGTTTAGAAGGCCGAAAGTACTTGGTTAGAAACTTTGTCGTCATCGCAGTCCATGAAGGGATAGAGCCAGTCTCTAGACCTTCAAACCATGTTTGCGCATGATGGGTGAGCGAATAAGGGAAAAGGTATAAACGGATTGTATCTTGGCCAATTCCGTTTTGCATGTAGGAATTTGAGAGAGAGATGAACTTGTCGAGGTGAGAGTTTGGGTCATCACTGGGCAATCCATGGAATTGACAGTGGTTTTGGATTAGTTGGATGATGTGGTGTTTAAGCTCGAAAGATTGACCAGGGGTTTCAGGGTAGAGAATTGGTCATCCACTTCCTTCGATAGAGGGTTTACTGTTGTCAGCGAGAGTGATGCGTTCAGCCATTGCTTGCTTAAGTGCAGATTGCTTCTTTTCTCGTCGAATAGTGCGTATTATAAGTTCTGGATAGGGAAAGTTAAACAGTGGTGCAGATCTAGGGGAACAGGTCATAAACTAAAAGAAAAGACAATAAAGAAAATAAACAATAAAGGAAATGTTTTTGTTTTTTTTAGAAGGTTTTATCCTAAAGGTTTACTAGAATTGGGATTGGTTGGGCCTCTGGATCGGACAGCTATTCTCCCCGGCAGCGGCGCCAAAAACTTGTTGAGTGTTTCAACGGGTGGTTTTAAAATTTATAATTGCTGGGGTCTAAGTGTGACTTACCAGTACTGAACCAAAAGGTTAGTATGCGGTAAGTTGGACCTAGAGTCGTTCTTAAAGAGAAACTGAATTGAAACGGAGGTGATCCAATCAATCTTTCTTTTCTAGTAAATGTTTTAAAAGAGTGCGTTGGGGGGGTTTTGGTTCAGTTAATTAAGTAAACTAAATAAAGCGGATAAAATGTAATAAGATGTCAGATAATGCAAATTAGTATTTGTTATGAGTTCGTTAGTTAATAATCATGGGATGATGACTCTTACGGGAAAACGATTAACTAAATTGGGTTGCTTATGAGATTCATTAACTTATGGTATAACCAATAGATTCCTTATTAGTCGGTTATCAACTAATATGTCACGAGGAACTAAGGTATCATGATTCTGACCAGACAGACAATGCTCAACTCTCCACACTCTCCTGTGAGGGAGTCAGTGGCCCATATTATTGAACGTATTCGCTCGTGGGCGAAGGAATAGAGTAGCAAGTCCATAACATGTCTAGCCGTTCTTAATACCACAATGATTATGAATCCATTAAACAACTAACTTAGAACTTGTGTCCGGACTTATTTAGTCAATTTCTACCAATGGAACTTAAGTGTGATAAACGAGGGAAACCATTTAGGTTTCTTGCGTATCGTACTTTAGGTTCCATGGTTTTAATAAAAAGTATCGGTTTAAGTTGGATTTTAAACTTGCCTTTCTCAATACAATTAACAAATCCCTAGGTTTTCGTAAATGGTCATTTAGCCTATAGCCTACCTAATCTAATCTAATTTAAAGTAAAACAACTAATTAAAATGCTGACGGCTTTTTACAGAAAGTCAAACCCAGACCATGTCGGAAAATGCTATGGTGGCTCACATCGTATTTAATCGTTTACCGATGTTTCCGTTGTGAGTTTAATTGCGTCACGATGTTTACATGATAAGTACATTGTGATTGGAAGTGTACAATACTCATGGCAAGTCCACGTAATCACATTGCATTTTATAATGCTTGCATGACGTTATAATTAAAAACATAGTTTTTACACAGATAACTATTGACCGAGTATTGAGGTTCGCGACTCCTCTTTACAAGGTTACAATCACGTTTGTTAATCGAAAGGCGAATATAAGTTTAGGGTTTAAAATCACAAGATAAGTCCGCTCACAAAGTTTCTAATTTTATAACGTCGATCAATAATACAACTACCTTCGGTCGTTACCGGCTTCCATATATTTGTACTATGCTCAAAAGCATTTCCAATACTATACCGAGTAATCAGTCGAATAGGGGCCGTCATATTATCTCACGACGTATTCAAAGTCATCCCACAATTATATATACTAACTACATCACAACAAATACAATAGTAATCTACTCGCTAATCATGGTAATAACGATCGCAAACATAATTAAAGCAAACATGTTTAATTAAGATAGATAAGGATAGAGATAACCGAGATTAATATGCGAGAAGGAATAGACTTGAATTAATGAGCGTAACTCCAAGCGTACACCAAAGATTACAACAACGTTCCTAGCTTTCTTTCTACTCTAAACAAAGTGCTAAACTAATATAATGCTAAATTTAAAGTAAGAAAGTAGAATGAGAAAGTAAGAAAGTAATATGACTAGTGCATATGGGACATTTTGAAATGAAGCCTAAAGCCTCCTATTTATAGGTGAGCTTTGGCTCACATTAGCATCTTGAGGTGCATGTTAGCAAAAGGTAGCCAAAAGGGTGCACCGGGTACCGTACAACACGAAAAGTAGGCGCACCGGGTACCGTACAACACGAAAAGTAGGCGCACCAGGTACCAAAAGTTACCAAAAATGGAAACCAAGGCGGGTACAGGCCAGCCGGCGGCGGTGGGGGTCCAGCCGGCGGCGGTTGGCTGGTGGCCGGCGGCGGTGGGCCCACCCCCGCCCCGTTGCGTCGTTTGTTGCTTCGTTTCTTGATTCGTGCGTGTTTTCTTCGTTATACGTCCGTTTGAGTTGATTCTTTTTTTGTTGGATTCGTAATTCAAAAACGAAGATTTTGACATAAGATAGGCCCTGAAATGAGGTCCCTAGCTCCAGATATTGCGTACGGATCATTTGGATCTTTCGGCGGGCGCGAAATCTTCATTTTTCACCCGTTTTGGTTGATTCTTCTTCTGTTGGACTCGTATTTTAAAAACGAACATCTTGGAAATAATGGATGTTGGTGAAGGTCACTTTGGTCTTGAAATCTCGTTTTTATGCCTTGAATCTTCAAACGTGTGTGGAATCTTCGTTTCACATCCGTTTTACTTGATTTTTACCGTGCAACCTTGTTTTGACCTTCTTGGCATAATGTTACTGATTTGTGCTATATTGAAGTTAATATGCCAAGAATCGTTCCAGAATGAGAGAGATATCGGTAGTAAAAACGTGACTTTTTACGCGATATCAAGGATCATCTCTAGCGATGTCAGCTGAGTAGGATTGTTGGTGTACGATTGCTTCCACAACAACAACACTTTCACACGGATTTTCCAATCATGGCGTTCACCATGGATGAGATTGAGGGGTGTAAATACTTCCGGCTCCATCTTCGATTCTGTACCCTCGATTTGAGATGCAGTTGGTTATGAATTAGGGTTAATCGACGGTACATATATATATACAGAACAATCTAGGCGGGAATGGATTGGGGATTTTAAATTTGAGAGCCGAAACATTTGCCTTTGCCCGGTATAATCTCCCGTTCGTTGCTCAGATGAAGGCGTGGAGTTTGTTTGTTTGTTCCGATATTTGTTGCAGATACGAAGGTTCTGTGGGGATTGTTTATTTGGGGCGAGATTCTTCTTTCCATATATTAAATTAAAATCCCCAGCAATGTGGAATATATTAGTATTAATATTTTTATTTATATATTTATTTTTATTTGAAAATTTAAAATTTAAAATTCAAATAAGTAAACATCTGAATTTAAAATTTAAAATTCAAATAAGTTACTCCCATTAATTTCGCAAAAAATCCTGATTAGTTAGGGGTACGATGGTAATTTAAGATAATCAAATATGAGATATTACGTAAACATTGTTGTTAATCTAAATCAACGGTTAAGATCAATTTATGAACATCATTTAAAGGGTAGGATTAAATCATTTGAAATTATTTTAAAAATGTATACACATTTAAACTCCTCCAATTAATATTATAAGAGATTTGAGTTCATGTTAACTATTTTGTATTTGTTGATTAATCAAAACTTACACATTTTAACATTCTTATAGGTCCTTGAATTTGTGCAAAAATTACATAATTAATTAAACTACATACATTATTATTAAATCTTAGAGAAAATTACAAAAATCATCCTTATGGTTTACTCAAAATTTCACTCGCAGTCATTTAATTAATCTAATTACACAGATCATCCTTTATTTTGAAACGTGTTACGTCAATTGTCCTTTACACTAACGATTGTTAACTTTCCGTTAGAAAGGACCATGTGTGTAAAATTTTTTGTTCTTATAACTTTTATGAGTAAAATATAAATTATAAAATTTAGCATATGTATAAATACATTATTAGGTGATCAAACATCATTTTCATCTTTAACATTTTACTTAGCAAATTCATCATCAAATTGTTTCTCTTTTGCATTGAAATATTAAATTTTATAGTCCACAAACGGCTTCCACCACTCAAGGACCTTCCGTGTTACGTCAATAGTCCATTCTGAGGATCCAAGCTTCGAAGTAAAACAGCGTTGAAAAGTGAGAACTAATTAAGCCACAAATGTATAAAGATGTTGGTGGAATATAAAATGTGATCAATTAGAAGAGAATACAACCAAATTTGATGATGAATAAAATGAGAGAAATGAAAATATTTTTATGTCCCCTAACAATGTATTTATACGTATGCTAAATTTTATAATTTATATTTTACTCAAAAAAAATCTAAGAATAAATTCTTTTACATACGTGGTCCTTTTTAACGGAGAGTTAACAATCATTAGTGTAAAGGACTATTGACGTAACACGTTTTAAAATAAAGGACAATTTGTGTAATTAAATTAATTAAAGGAATGCGAGTGAAATTTGAGGCAAACCATAAGGATGATTTTTGTAATTTTCTCTAAATCTTATCAAAGAACTAACATTTCATTTTAAGAGCTCATCCATTATTATTCTTATTATGTTTACAAAATCATAAACATATACATTTACTTTGAAAATTATAAATTAAGATTATGAATTAAAACTGTGAAATGATATCATCAGTCACATATATACTCCCATAGTAGTCCAGTTCAAACACTAAAATATGCATGTTAGACTATCTTATTATTGAAGTTGATCCATCTAACAATTAACCCTACTATTGTAATAGACATGAAGTCTAAATAGTGATCTTTATTTTTTGGCATTTATGTCTTTAGAGACAATTTTTTTTTTTATCTTTATAGAATATTATAACTTCACTACTATTTGCGATCTTTACATAACAATCTATCAATTAAAAAAACTTTTTTTAGAAAATAGGGTTGTGCGTCGCACAATCTTATAGATTTACTAGTGCTTTAATACAAGAAATTATGCATTCTAAAAAACCATTTGAATATGAAAAGCGTACACAATTCGTGCTTAAAGGGCCATTTTTCTATCCTCACACCGGACCATTAAATTCTCTGGGCCGACCCTATTTATTTGTGACATTTTTTTATATATATATTATTGTGACACCCGGTTAAAAAGGGCCAATTTTCGTGCCGAATTTAAACTTTTATTTCGTGTATCATATACGCTCAATAACTAAGTATACAGGTATTATATATATAAATGTATATATATAACATGAAAATATTATTTAATAATCTTGTATATACGAATCTGAAAGAACGTACAATCTCAAATACAAACGTTAGTGCAAAACATTTTCAAACGAAGAATTATTGTCAAGAATAATATTTAATTACTCCGTTAGAAAACTAAATACATTTTAAGTACTGAAAACTATCCGTACATTTAAAGGGAAACAAAGATATAATTTTATATCCTAGTTGAAATTATTTTTATAAAATACTACGATTAAAATTATAAACAATTATAATTTTAGAAATTTAATATTTAAAGACATTATATTACATAACGATCGGGTAAACGAAAACGGATATTTTATACTGCGAGTGAGAGGCAACTAACTCAATTATTTCCTTGAAATTGGGATCTTGTCTGCTTCTCCTCATTTCACAAGCCGACCCCCAAAACCCCCCTTATGTTCTTCATTTTTATTTCATTTGTTCTTCATCTTTTTCTTCAAATCTCTCTCTCGGTTATAACATAACAATAACAATAATATAAACAACAACAACAGATCGCAGTAGTAGCAACAACAAACAATCATCATCATAGATTATCATCAAATTATCATCATCATGTATCCATCTCTTTCCCCACCTCTCGGGGCACCACCGAGCACCACCACCATCACCGTAGCTCGAAGAAGGAGGCGAGGAACAACAACATTATCACCATCTTCTTATCATCAATCATCGATAATCATCATCTCTTTCTCACCCTCGGCACCATCACCCGAGCCACCCCCACCGAGACCAACACCATCATCATCTTCGGGAATCATCATCTTCGATCATCGACCATCACATCACAACCGGCGAGCAGTAGTAGACCGACATCGTCATCATCGTGTTCTTCACTCGCGACATCACCACCATCGCTCTCGGTTCCACCTTCAACCGTGAGCAATCTCCTATTTTTCTTTGATTTAATTCGAGTTACAAGCTTGTAATCTTATGTATTAATGTATATAATCGATTATGATACACGAAATTAGGATTAGAACTTGGTTTTTGTGGATTGATTTTGAAATTGAAGCTGAAAACACAAGAATTCAGCGGGTCGGAGTTACAACCCGGATGGGTCTTTTTGACCCGGTTGTCACCAAGCGTCGCTAATCTTTCAGTGACACTTCATCAAGTGTCGCTAACTGTCCAGTGACGCCTAAAATAAGCCTTCTGCGACACTTCCTTAAGTGTCGCTAAAAATTGAATACACACAATATGATGTGTCGCTAAAAATAGTAATTCTCATAAAAATTCCATTTTCAAAAAGTATTGAAAACTAAACGACACGAACATTTTATACGATACGATACGATAACAAATTATATATATATTTATACGAAACGAACAAAATTATATTTTTAGAATATAATTTTAATACGCCACCAACGGGCCGTATACTTTTATAAACTTCGAAAATAAATAAAAACTGAATACTTTGAGCACAATTAACCGAATAGACACTTATGGATAGTTTATTTAAGATGTTCACTTACAAATATATAATCTCACGTATTTAGGACGCCAAGAAATTACAACTCGGATCATAAACTTACTTTTGGATCGCTAGCTCGTTAGGTGAGTCTCACGACCCCTTTTTACTATCTTAACTTTGGGGGAGATGCATTACTTGTTTTTGCTTGAACACATGAAATTACTCTTTGTACTAAATTGCTTGATAAACTTTGTACTTTACCGACATATTACTTTACAGACTTAATACCTTACTTACTTAGTACTTTACAAACTTACTGTAACACCCCAATTTTATCAGGAATTTAATTTCGTATGCGGATATAATTTTATAATGAAGTAATACTGTGTAAATAAAGAGATATAGTGAAAAATGTAAAACGAATTACCAGTTCTAGACTGTAAATTAAAAGAAAATGAAATATATATGGAGATAATTACGTGAAGTGTCTGTAGTTTATTCTCTTTATTTCCAAAATATTCCAGAAAACACACAGGGAGTTGAGAAAATCGCAGGAAACCATCACCAATCTTCAAACTTGATCAAATCTCCAAGTCTAAGCTAGAAATCTTCAAGTAATCATCTCCTTTCCATTCCCTAATCATTGTAAGTGTTGATTTCTTTATGTTTAACCTAGTTCTTGGGATTTAGAGGGGTTTATCATGGGTTATGATTAATTAGTGAAATTAATACGAAATTAGGGTTTCAATTTGTTAGAATCATTGTTTATTAGTGTTATTGAGTTAGTATAAGATGAAATTACACCTTGAATATGATTAATTAGTGATAGTGTTCTTGAATAAAATTCTAGGGTTTTGTTAAATTTTGTGTAATGATGTTAATAAGTTCAATTATGTTATTAGTGATGTTGATATAGTGTAAATAACATATTTATATGAGAATTCAATGGCAAAATGTTAAGAAAGTGAAATTAAGTGATTATACTAATGATTTTAAATAGGTATCAAGAGATGATTATGATGATAAGCTAAATGAATATGTTATTGATTAAAAAGTAGAATTTACTTGAATCATAGTGGGGAAAGTATTATATAGAGGTTATTAGTTTAAATTAATGAGTTCTAGTGATTTAAATATGTTGTTATGTATTGTATGATTAGGTGTTAAAGAGTTGGACATATCATCATTTGTGTATCTTGTGAATCGTCATTTCAAGACTAAGGTGAGTAGTGTAAGGATTTAATCAAGTAATTGGTTGTTTGTGTTTCCGGATTACTTTTGAGTAAGAGGATCACACAATCATGTGAAGTTAATTATGCTTTATTTGTTTAAATTGTTACTTGTGAAAGTGTTATGATATGAATTGATTGTACATGTTACCGGATAGCTTCCGAGCTAGAGGTGGGTACAATCAAGTGGAGATTTAGTGTATTATGTGTATATGATCATAGTGATATGAATTGTGATTGTACATGTTACCGGATAGCTTCCGAGCTAGAGGTGGGTACAATCATAAGTTAGTGATATGAAGCTTATGAAGTTATGATATAGAGTTGCTAGTTTTACTAGCATAGTGTTTATGTAGCCATGATATGTATTATTTGATTAAGTTGCTTATATGCTGACTAAGCAAAAGTGCTTATTGTTTAAGTATTTTATGTTTTAGGTGGAAGTGGACAAGGTAAAGGGAAGGCGATTTAAAAAGGGGATAGCGTGGATTGCATGATATTAGAGTATGGCAAGTTTTCTCTTTGAAGTATCGTTTGTTCTAGCTTGTGTAAATCGCCCTTTTAGACATGTTTTAAAAGATAGTCATGGTGAGCCATGACATATGAAATTTTGATGTGGTTTGACTTTCAAAGTCACGAATACTTGAATATGATGTAAATTATGGTTTTGAAGCTTTAATGTAAGTGTTTGAATTAAATTAGTGTTTATGGATTGGTTTTATAAAAATAGAGTGAATCAATGGTCAAATGTGTTTTCATTTGAAATGGAGTGTTGACATTTAGTCAACCATTTTATTAGTCAATTATGGGTTGTGATTGGCTAGTCAATGGGTCAAAGTAGTCATTGTGGATCAGCGGGTCAAAAAGGGTCGATATGGGTCATTAAATGTACTTACGGTCTAAAATGGGTTAGAGAAGGGATAAGGGTGTGGTGAAGCATCTTACAACTTTGTTTTAATGTGTATGATATGTGGTCAAAGGCATAATGTCTCAGCCTTCATGGTTTGAGACTTGGTATGTTCACAAAATGGTCGTTTTTGGGTCAAAAAGTGTCATACGCCAAAATCCCGTGTTATTGTGAAATTTGGAAAAGTGTAAAAAGGGAAGTCTTCGTTTTGGTCATATGAAGGTGCACGCAAAATTTCAGGTCAAACGGATGCACGAGTAAAAAGTTATGCGCGTTTGAAGTTGGTTAAAAAGTTGACTTTTGCTGACTTCTGGATTTACACTAAGGAACGCGATCCTGACAACTTGAGCCTGTAAGACCCCACTTTAAATACAAACATATTATATAATTTATACGTCAGAAGCGTGTCCCAAAACATAGATATTCGATATTTACAATACGTGCCAAAAGAAACTTTTACAAACTTATATAATTACAACCATTCTACTAAATTCGGAGGTTATATAATACTTTCCAAAACATTCTATTATCAAAAGTCAGAGTTTGCGCCATTTTAGTCAAACACCCAGTCAACTTCTACTATCCGATCTACTTCATCAACTAACCAAAATCTGCAAAAACATACAACAACGAGGGGATTAGCCTTTGCTAAGTGAATGGAACTGTAACCGACAGTTCAATCCATTTATAACAAATCTTACAACTGATAACAACAACTAGTTAAACACATAAGCACATAACTACGTGAGGATCGGCAGTTCCTGATAATACAACTTATATAAACAACAATACCAGAAACCACGACCACTGGGCGCCATGCCATTCCCAATGATCTACCGATAGCCTGATTACTACTTTCACTGAATAGGTTAATCTTCAACTATGTGTATTCAAGTAACCTAGACAGCTACACAGTAGTAATCAAACCCAACCCGTACGCTGACCTCACTCCAAATCATCACAACAACTTGTCACATAAAGGCATATCATATGCAGTTATGTAAAACCAACAGAACAACTTTTACAACTGGATCCATCAAACTCAATCAATATGATCAACAACTGTACAACTGAAATTAACATGGCAATAATTACAACTGAAACTATCCTGGTTACCCGTTGTAACCAAACTTATTACAACTGGGTTAAACCGAGGACTACGGTAACCACTCACCAATTATCGTCCGGTCACCAAACTCAGTGGTCTAATGTTACTGAGTGGCCGCCCGCTTATCTGATAATACAACAATAACAACAAGTTAGTATCTTATTCCGTATTCCACTTCAAATCTTCAAATTCTAACATAATCCAAAACATAACATTATTTATCATATCATTCAACTAATTCATACTATAACATACAACAATTAAACACTTATCAATTAATCATACAATCAAAACTTAATTTGCTGAAAACACCCAGAAGCCGCCGGCTTGGCACCCCGACCCGCCGGGTACCAATGATCAACCGCCGGGTGATTTAACTTTTTCCACATCAGAACTTATTTTGAGTAATAAAGCTTTTACGAGCCGCCGGCTAGGGGTTTTCACCCGCCGGCTCACCTACACACAAACACAACCCGCCGGGTGAGTCTAATGACCCGCCGGCTGGATCATCATTTACAGCATCAGCAGAAACAGCAAACAAGTTACGAACTTTTAACACCCAACTCCTAATTTCAAGTCTTATCTCCGATTACAAGTAATGAAAATGAACTAGAAACATACCATTACAACAAACATCATCTAATAAACTACCTAACTTAATTTCTAACATATATCATCATCAATTTACAAAATCACCAAAATCTAACTTATGAACTTAACATGAAGAACATAAACAAATTATTGCATCAAATCATCATATAATCAGTGATTAACCATTTCAATAACAATTTCTAATCACAAACCATGTTATAACTAAGTTCTAGCTTCAATTTCACATAAACCCCAATTTCCATGAAATAAGTTCAAGAACACTTAAAACACTTACAATCAAGAAATACACAAGATGGTGATGATGATGGTAAATCTGATTCTATGATTTAATCTCACAACTTGTTAATCTTTCTTTGATTTCTTTTGATTTGGTGATAAAGAGAATTTGAGAGAACTTCAAGAACATTGGAGAAGTGTAGGTGGTAAAGAAATGAGTCGGTCTTCACACCGCCCCATCTTTTAATTAGTGTAAAATTATACCCTTTCCTAACCTATTGTCTGGAACCAGAAAATACCCGCAAGTCAAAATATTTTATTTTACCGTCAACTTTAACTATTTAAAACAAGTAACATTTTACTTGTCACAATAAAAACTGAGGCTCTTTTACTTGTTTATTTTCAAATAAACCAACCAATCTTAATAAAATACAATTTATTTTCGGGTCCAGAAACGGGATGTTACAAATCTCCCCCCCTTATAGGATTTCGTCCTCGAAATCCAACCACACCCAATTAAACTAAACATACTCAATTCTCCTATTAACATACAACTCTAATCACATTACTGTGTGTTAAAAGAAACTAAACATAAAATATACCTGTCGCGTCACTATCAAGTCCAAAAACATTCTCTGCCGTCATTTGAAAAGCCCTTCCTGTAGCCGGTGGAATCTTTCTCTTTTGCCCAACAGATGACGCAGAACCCGAGGCCACACTCCCAACCAAACCCGAACCTTGCATTGTCTTCTCCGGGCAGTTCAGTGATCTATGTCCTTCCTTTTTACAATTCCAACAAACAAACTGTGGAAAAGTACAATCCCGCATACCATGACCAAATACCCCACACTTAACACATCTCATAGTCTCTGAAGTACACGGACCAGAATGTTTCGACTTACAATTTACACACCATGGATTACTTCCCACCGAATCATCATTATAAACTACTCTTCTAGTCTGTCCTTTGTTTCCCGAAGAACTACTTTTAACCTGTGAGAAACTCTTTTCCTTGGTCGTTTTACCAGAAGCTCGCATGTCACCATCTACAGATCGGGCTAAAGTAAAAGCCTGAGTAAGAGTACCTGCCAATCTTACACTAGTTCGGTACTCCGGTGGTAAAGTTCCTACAAAGTGATTAATCCTCATCCTGTCATCTCATTATGAAACTCTGCCCAGGTAATTCTCGATCTCTGCTCCTTTGTCAATTGCTCAGTTATAGAATCCCACCAATTCATCGCCTGTCCCTTCAGTAATTGCACAGCATAACCAACCTTTAATTCTTCTTCACACCGACACACTTCAAACTTTTTCTCCGTATCTCTCAACCAATTCAATGTTACTGAAGGATCATTGCCTCCTTCAAATTCTTTCGGACCACTAGCTTTAAATGTCTTAAACGAACACAACTTATTCTGCTGTGGTGATGAAGGAAACTGATAAGCTTGCTGAGCTAACCTAGCTTGTTGTTCCAAGTACAACTGTTCTATATTTTTAAGTCTTATCACATCATCCTCTAGTTGCAACAAGTAATCCTCTTGACTAATTTCCTCTTGATGAACATTAGAAGTACCACCCTGATTACCCTCATTGTTTCGTGGAGGTGGAAGCTCAGTTCTAGTAACATCATTGGGAGTCGGGTTCTCGTTATCTGCCATACCTGTACTCACAACCAAAACACAACTTGCAACTTGTTAATCGTTAGCATTCACTATACTAACCAATCCCCAATCCCAAAGCTAATCCCACGTACCGAAATGTTTGACTAACACCAAATAGATTTGGGATTGAACATTTACAAATGCCCAATTCACCCAAACCTATGCTCTGATACCAACTTGTAAGACCCCACTTTAAATACAAACATATTATATAATTTATACGTCAGAAGCGTGTCCCAAAACATAGATATTCGATATTTACAATACGTGCCAAAAGAAACTTTTACAAACTTATATAATTACAACCATTCTACTAAATTCGGAGGTTATATAATACTTTCCAAAACATTCTATTATCAAAAGTCAGAGTTTGCGCCATTTTAGTCAAACACCCAGTCAACTTCTACTATCCGATCTACTTCATCAACTAACCAAAATCTGCAAAAACATACAACAACGAGGGGATTAGCCTTTGCTAAGTGAATGGAACCGTAACCGACAGTTCAATCCATTTATAACAAATCTTACAACTGATAACAACAACTAGTTAAACACATAAGCACATAACTACGTGAGGATCGGCAGTTCCTGATAATACAACTTATATAAACAACAATACCAGAAACCACGACCACTGGGCGCCATGCCATTCCCAATGATCTACCGATAGCCTGATTACTACTTTCACTGAATAGGTTAATCTTCAACTATGTGTATTCAAGTAACCTAGACAGCTACACAGTAGTAATCAAACCCAACCCGTACGCTGACCTCACTCCAAATCATCACAACAACTTGTCACATAAAGGCATATCATATGCAGTTATGTAAAACCAACAGAACAACTTTTACAACTGGATCCATCAAACTCAATCAATATGATCAACAACTGTACAACTGAAATTAACATGGCAATAATTACAACTGAAACTATCCTGGTTACCCGTTGTAACCAAACTTGTTACAACTGGGTTAAACCGAGGACTACGGTAACCACTCACCAATTATCGTCCGGTCACCAAACTCAGTGGTCTAATGTTACTGAGTGGCCGCCCGCTTATCTGATAATACAACAATAACAACAAGTTAGTATCTTATTCCGTATTCCACTTCAATTCTTCAAATTCTAACATAATCCAAAACATAACATTATTTATCATATCATTCAACTAATTCATACTATAACATACAACAATTAAACACTTATCAATTAATCATACAATCAAAACTTAATTTGCTGAAAACACCCAGAAGCCGCCGGCTTGGCACCCCGACCCGCCGGGTACCAATGATCAACCGCCGGGTGATTTAACTTTTTCCACATCAGAACTTATTTTGAGTAATAAAGCTTTTACGAGCCGCCGGCTAGGGGTTTTCACCCGCCGGCTCACCTACACACAAACACAACCCGCCGGGTGAGTCTAATGACCCGCCGGCTGGATCATCATTTACAGCATCAGCAGAAACAGCAAACAAGTTACGAACTTTTAACACCCAACTCCTAATTTCAAGTCTTATCTCCGATTACAAGTAATGAAAATGAACTAGAAACATACCATTACAACAAACATCATCTAATAAACTACCTAACTTAATTTCTAACATATATCATCATCAATTTACAAAATCACCAAAATCTAACTTATGAACTTAACATGAAGAACATAAACAAATTATTGCATCAAATCATCATATAATCAGTGATTAACCATTTCAATAACAATTTCTAATCACAAACCATGTTATAACTAAGTTCTAGCTTCAATTTCACATAAACCCCAATTTCCATGAAATAAGTTCAAGAACACTTAAAACACTTACAATCAAGAAATACACAAGATGGTGATGATGATGGTAAATCTGATTCTATGATTTAATCTCACAACTTGTTAATCTTTCTTTGATTTCTTTTGATTTGGTGATAAAGAGAATTTGAGAGAACTTCAAGAACATTGGAGAAGTGTAGGTGGTAAAGAAATGAGTCGGTCTTCACACCGCCCCATCTTTTAATTAGTGTAAAATTATACCCTTTCCTAACCTATTGTCTGGAACCAGAAAATACCCGCAAGTCAAAATATTTTATTTTACCGTCAACTTTAACTATTTAAAACAAGTAACATTTTACTTGTCACAATAAAAACTGAGGCTCTTTTACTTGTTTATTTTCAAATAAACCAACCAATCTTAATAAAATACAATTTATTTTCGGGTCCAGAAACGGGATGTTACAGAGCCGGATCGCGTTCGCAAGGCAAAAATGGTAACCGAAAGTTTATAACTAAGGAACGCGATCCCGCCCACTTTCCCGGATCGCGTTTGACATTGAAAAATGAAATTTTAGGTCTTAAAAAGCTTGTTTTAACTAGGAATAACTATTAATGTTAAACCATACATATGGGGTAGTCATGGGACATAATTAAGAGTGTTATAAACCGAAAGTGTAAAAAAAAAAAAAAATGGTTCTGTTTTCGGGGCGTTTCACTTACTGATTGCTACTATAATACTTACAGACTTAACACATTACAAGCTTATTACCGTATGTACTTCCTACTTTACAAATGTACTACTTTACCGGTTTACTATTTGATATACTTACTACATTACTACTTTACAAAATTACCGATTTATACTTACTACTTGACCGAATTATAAACTTACAGTCTTACTGAAATACCACTTTACAAACTTTACTGAATTGCTACTCTGCAAACTTACTGTTTTAACAATTTGTATTCTTACTGTTTTATCAACTTATATACTTACTGTACAACCGACTTACTGATTTACAGACTTGCTGATATACTGTATTGCTTGAGTTACGATTAATCCAATGAAGGCCTCTGAATTATAGTTGTTAGTTATGGAATAAGCGCGAGTTTTAGTATATGGATCCATATGGGACTGACAATCCCCGCCCGGGGTGGTAACGCCACCACGAACCGTACTTGTATAAACGGGCGTTTTCTACTCGTTTCATATGAGTGTTTTTGAATTAGCATTCACGGGGGCAAATTACAGACTTGTTAAGCTTCGACTATGATGCTCACAGCAATGTATATCAACTACCCTATAGCATTGTTGCAATGATTGATTACTGACTACTACCTGCTTACTACCATGGGTTACAACCCTATTGTATTGATGAAATGATTGAATTACTGATTTGATACATGCCTACAACCATGGGTTACTACCCGATTGCGTTGATGCAATGATTGATTTCTGACTGATTACATACGTACAATCACTTTTACTGCTCTATTTCAACTGTATAATTATATTTATTACTTTACTGTTTTTGTGAAACTGTTGTACTAATATTGTGTTCAAACTGCTTTACTTACTACAAACTTGTGAGATTCACCAACCTTTTGGTTGACACTTTTAGTAATGCATTCTCAGGTACGCAGCTATAGTAGGATGGCCCAGCATGATCTACTTATTAGCTCGAGTCGCATGCATGTAGCTATTTGAAGACTTTACGGCATTACTTATGTATTAGTGGTTATGTACTTTGGAGTATTAATGTAATGTACTATTTTTCCAACGTCTCATGTAGAGTCGTTCACTGTATATCTTGGTGCTTTGTTTATTGATTAGTCACGCCCCGACCCGATTCGCTTTCGCAACCCGAATTAGGGGGTGTGACAATTATGGTTTCATAATTAACTAGATACAAGTGGAGACAAGACAAATGTCAGTTGTAATTTTAATTGATTCATGTGAACATGTAGATCTATTTAACACGCTGAACACGTCATTCTTATGATCTTCATTGGGCCTACGAGTTATACTTATAATTGTTTTACCCGGACCCATAATGGATATTAGGGTTTGATATAAATTATTTATCAAGTTCTTAATTCCGCCGATCTCCAAATTCAAAACCCCTCGTTCTCATTATCGCTCGTCAAGTCCGATGATATGAAATTCTTCAGAAAAACAACTTGATTTCTTTACAATTGCTCTCAATAGATCACTTTGGCACAATTATTCGAAGCAAACTTCTGCCTAAGTGGTATATTACGATACCGGTAATAATTAATTTTTTTTCCAGATTATTTGCTATTACATCGATTATATATGTTAATTTGCCATAATGGGGATACAACGTTTTCGAAATTATTGATTTGTTTCTTCTATTTACTAAATAAGTTGTTGGTATATTGTTTAGATCTTCAACAATCTTCACAATTGTTTTGGTATTTTGTTTAGATCTTTAAAAATCTTCTTCACAATTGGTATGCAATTTTTAATTTCCCCCCTTTTAAGACCTTTAACATCTGTTTGGAGAACCAATGTGAAAATTGTGCATGTAGGTTAACATCTAAAATTAGAATGTGTATTTAATAATTTAACTAGATGATTATAAACCGCATTTGATTTTAGGTAAAATATAGAAACAATTTTTTTATAAATATTTGGGAAAGTTGGAATATGACTTTCTGTGTTCTGATGGTATTTGGTACGTCAGATATAAGCTACAACACCTACGTTTCAAAATCTTAACCGTCCATTACCCCCATCATCAGATCAAGCCTCACGTGATTGCCACATGGCATCATGTAATTAGCTGGTTGTATAGGGGTCCCACTCACATCGCTTTTACCCTATCCATCCCCCACCTTACTTACAACCCAACCCCTCTTCTCGTGCCTTCTCTCACCCGATTTTTTTACTCTCCCGCGAACAAAATTTTCAGTTTCGTTGGTTGCCGCTCTATTCGTTGAATAATTACAAAATAAAGAGTTGAAAGATTGTAAAAATTAAATACCAAAAATAAACCCTAATTTTTCAAATTCGATTCCCACGGTTAGTTTCTCGTCTTCTCTATCTATCAATTTCGATTTTAGATCTATATCTGTTATTATTGTGTATATATATACGTAGATAGATATAATAAGAATACAGATATATGATTTATGATACATAGGTGCCTGATAATTGAATAGTTTATTGGTGAATTGAGATTGCGAATTATTGTATTGCGGTATATAATTGGATTCAGAAGCTCTGTCGTTGTCTGAATTTATATGTTGAGAAATGGATTTTTAGACCGAATAAATTGAGGTTGAATAACGGAATTGGAGAAGTTGTTGACTGAAGAATTGAATTGCTGGGAAGTTGATTGTCGTATAATTAGTGTCATAGGTTAAATGTTGGAATTTAGTTGATTGAAAGAGTAATAGTGAGGGTTTTGGAGTGTTATTTTTAGGAATTAGGGTTTTAGATTTATTAATTGGTCTGGATTGGTGTAGCTATGGATTGTAAATTTATTAATGCGTGATAGTTTTTGAATTTGTAGAGTAGTAAAATTTTGGGATGGGAGAAGGGGAGGTGTGTGTGGCGGTGGTGAGTAATGCTGTGGAAATGGAAAGTGAGAAAATTCAACAAAAGCGTGATCATCAGTGGCTATCCAGTGATTCGGATACGGGGCCTGTGGCGAAGAAACAGGCAAAAGAGGGTTTAGTAGAGGTTGAAGTAGATGCTTGTGGTAGGAATCGGTTGGAGTTGGTCCTAGTTTCTATTGAAGAAGAGTCTTGTGCTAAAAGGCATCCTACAGAGGATTTAAATGGTATTAAACTTGACCCTTGTATTGAGCAGAACACGAATGAATCTTCGGATGGGTTGGAATTAGAATCTTGTGGTAAAAGGCTATCAACAGAAGCTTTAAACGACCCCGTCATTTCTGACGAGTGTTTGAAGGAGACAAAACAACATGTATGTGAAAGTAAGCAAGTAACAGATAGTTTAGATTGTATTGGTGTAGCTTTGTCTGTTGAGCAGCCTGTTAGAGACTGTTCAGACGGCATGATGCTAGATTCTTCTGTCGACACTTTAGAGGTTTCAAATGAAATGGAAATAGAGCTTGCTGTTGAGCATTCTATCAAGAAGTGTTTGCATGAGAAGGAAGTGGAGTCTCGTAGTATGATGCAGAGAAATGGGGCTGAAAGTGACATCAACCTAGATCCTTGTGTTAGGATGCAGACGGTAGGGGCTAGAAGTGACGTTGAACTAAAGCCTTCTATCGAGAAGCCTGTGAAGGAATGCTCGAGTGAGATTGAATCTGAGGCTCATGACAAGATGCTACCGATTGCGACTTTAAATGAGAGTGTTACAGAGCCTTATGTCCAGCAACCTGACAAAGAATGTCCAGTTGAGATGGAAATGGAGGCTTGTGGCAAGATACAACCGCCAGAGGCTTTGGGTGAGAGTTTTACACTGTCTTCTGTTCAGAAATCTTTTAAAGAATGTTTGAGTGAGATGGAAACAGAGGCTTGTGTCAAGATGCAACCAACTGTGGCTTTAAATGAGAGCGTTACAGAGTTATCAGTTCTGCAACCTGTCAAGCGATGTTCGAGTGAGATGGAGAAGGAGGCTTGTGGCAAGGTGCAACTGACAGAGGGTTTGACTGAGAGTGAACCAGATCCGTCTGCTCAGCAATCTGTGAAAGAATGTCTGCATGAGATGGAATTAGAGGTTTGCGGAAGGAACCAAATCACACATTCTGGAATAGAGCCTTCTGTTTTGAAGCAGACAACACAAGCCTTGAATGATCCTGAACTACTGCTTTCTGCAGATCAGTCTGTTAAGAAGTGTCAACAAGATGTAGTAATAGATCCATGCATCAAGAAGGAGCTGAAGGAGGCTTCAAATGATGATATATCTTCCGAGGTTTCAAACCCTAATGTATCTCCTCGTGATAATTCTTCGAGTTTTCAGACTGTTAATAGCCAACCAGATGGGAAGCTGGTTATGAAAGACCAAGTTGTTTGTCGTGAAATTCCATCGGGCTGTTCTGGGAACTCAAGCAGCGAAGGGAGTTCGAGCCAGGAGGAGCATGGCACAAATGACACATCTGGTATGGTGTCAACGTCAGATGTTGTACTCGAGGTTCCAAAGCATACTAATACTTTATATGGAATTAGGAAAATTACATTCAAGTTTAGCAAACGGAAGGAAGACTATGGTAGTCAATTATCCGTTTCTGCTGTGAAGGGCGTGAGTAACGAATTCAATAATGGGAGTCATAAGGTACCCAGGGTTACCCATATTAGTGAGCAAGGGTTGCATGAACTTGGTGATTCTCTTTTATATCCTACTAATATGGAAGTGATGCCTGGGAAAGTTGTTCCTGATAGTTATCCTACAACTGTTAAAAGGCTCTTATCAACTGGGATTCTTGACGGAGCAAAAGTGAAATATATATCTGCTATGGTAAGGCACATCCTTTTTACTAGTTTTATCTGTTTTTATATCTATAATTTTTTGATAATATCAGAATTTGGGACCTGTATAACATGTTCATAAAACCAGGGGGAGCTTATTGGAATTGTGAAGGATTGTGGTTATTTATGTGGCTGTGATTCATGCAATTTTACCAATGTAAGTTTCACTTGTGTTTCAAAATTGGTGTATATATGGAATTGGATTGCTTTGCTTAAGTGAAAGATGCACTCAGGTTCTCCGTGCTCATGAGTTTGAGGAACATGCGGGTGGAAAAACGAGGCATCCTAATAATCACATATATCTGGAGAATGGCAAACCTATATACAGTATAATTCAGGCAATGAAGACTGCTTCTCTTAGTATAGTAGATGAGGCGATAAGAAATGTGGCTGGTTCATCTGTTAATGAGGAACTCCTTCAGGTTTGGAAAGGTGACACTGATGGCATGATTTTTATTTGTGAAATATGAAGTAAAAGCATATATGGATTTATTTTGCGAAATGTGATGGATGTAGTATAATGATAATGGCTGCTGAAAACATGTTATTTTGGATAATCACATACTTACAGATTTATTACTCCTTTCATGCTATTTCAATTCCGTTTGCATTATATTCTAATCTGCAGGGAGTCTGCAAAGAGACATGGATCGGGCTAAGACAGACAGCAGTCATCATATGAAGCTTATGAACTTGTATCATTCAACAAGGTGCAGACCTTCCCTCTTTCATCTTGTCCTATCATACAGTCTTTTGGGCTGAGGGGAATGGGGATGTGGTGGTATACAATCATGTGTTGATTTATCCTTTCCTTGTACACGATAGCATTAATCATGTTCCCAAGCTACAGTATAGTCAAGCATCTGTTTCTTTGGTCCATGTTCTAATGTGTACTTGTAAAATTTGTACTCAATATACAACTTTAATACTATATGTGGAAAAGCCTTATGACATGTTCTAATCAGTTTATACTATGTTTATACCTATGTTGCGAATAGGATAGAATAAATAAATAGAGTTGGATTTGTTTCACAGTTGCACTATGGTAAAGTTAAATTACTCGACCCTAACGAATTAGATTATATATGACTCTCCATTTCTAGGGTTTGGGTCTGTCTACCTACTTACTTCCACATATACATACACTATGTATGTATAATTTGTGGCGATATTTTCTAATTGTCAAAGTGAAAGCTGGTAACATCGGCATCTATATTTTGAATGCTCTCTCTAATATAAGATATTGTGCTTTATTATGTGTTGTCCATACTTTTGCGACTTCTTGCCGGAAGATATTTGTGCACGTGTGGTTTTCATCTTGATTACTGTTAGTCTAAAATAAATGACGTTGGTTGGAAATGAGAATCTACATACTTTAGCGACTTCTTGCCAGAAGATATTTGCATATGGTGGTTTTTGATCTTAATTACTGTTAGACTACAATTAATGATGTTAATTGGGAATGAGAATTCTATAGATTATCAACTTAGTGAAGTTTTGTTTATTTTTCTTGTAGCTGCACTACTGACATAAGAGAAGATGGTTATAGCCCATATGGTTACTCCTGTAAGAGTTTCTCTGGGGAATCTCGATCATTTGCTGATGAGTACATGAAAGAGCGGAAATGCCTGTTTAAGAAGTATGTGTTTTCTGTATTTTATCTTTTTTGTCATCTCTTTCTCTCTCTCTCTCTCTCACCATGCAAGTTGTATTATACACCCACATGTATGTATGTATAAATAGGATCCATTGGAAGCGAGGGATATCTACCTAGAGGTTGAGGAGAGTGATTGACACCGAAAAGTATACAATTTTTATGGGATCGTAAAACATATTGTTAAATGGATTTCTGTACATTCTCTGTGTCAATGTTCTTTTCTTAGCTTGCTAGGCCCCTCTTTTTTGTTCTTGCTTATGCGTATAACTGTTCACATACACAAATCATATGTAGAATCTGTTAATAAACAAGGAGAGGATGTCTCTTGTCTAAATGTTCACAGATACAAATCATCTTATGTACAATGTGTCAATAAGCTAAGAGAAATTACCACTTGTATATGATTCAAGAGAGGGACCTTGCAATGCTTATTTTGGTGTACTCTACCCATTCTTTGCTAATTTTTCTTTTGTTTCCTTAAGAGTCTACGAGAGTCAATAAGGCAACCCATCTACCTGATTTGTTTCTATTGATCCTTTTATTTATTCATGTTGTAGGCCAAAGTCGTACACATCCTGCAATGCTGTTGAAACTAAACGAAGCACTGAAGTTGGCCATAAGAAAAGGTAAAGTCTGCTTTTCCTTCTACTTGCATCCGTTTTGACGTAAATACAGACGAAAATCTTGAAATGCCGCTTGACTTTGGTTCTTTCCACTCAGCTAGTTATATTAACTTCTTATCTGGTGATGCAACTTGTACTATCTTATAGCGAAGTCCAAGGGGTCTAAGTTAAGTTATAAGGTTTCATGTTGTGGCATATGTAAAAAATTTCTTTTCCATGGCCTTTTTTATTTCCCTTCTTCATGTATTGAACTGGACCAGTGGTAATGTGTTCCTTACTGCTATTACTATTTTCTTTTACAGTTATGTAAGAAAAATGCTGCTTTTACATTTTTGAACAATATTTTTTGTATATGATGACAGGGATAATGATTTGCACCGTTTACTATTCATGCCAAATGGACTTCCAGATGGGACTGAACTGGCTTATTATGCCAGAGGGAAGGTGAATGTTTTTTATATTGAAAATTGGATAATTATATTTTTGATGTGCCTACTTTGTTCGCTATACAAAACTTGTAAATGCTTGCAGAAAATACTTGATGGTTACAAGCAAGGGAATGGTATAGTTTGTAGCCATTGTGACACTGAGGTAAACAATTATTTCTTCCTCATACCCATTTGTATATTGTATACTATTTTTTGAGTTACGGCCCATTTTTATTCAGCCTATGGAGTGAGTATGCTTGTTTATGATATTAACTTTTTTTAAACAGATTAGCCCGTCACAGTTTGAAGCTCATGCTGGATGGGCTGCCAAACGTCAACCGTGAGTGGTGTTTCAGAAGTATATTCTAATTGGATTCTTGAATACATTCTCTTAATCTAATAGTCATGTTCTATTGCAGTTATCGGCATATTTATATTCCTAACGGGCTGGCGCTCCATGATATAGCTCTGTTACTTGCAAATGGTCAAAGTATCACTACCAGCAACAGTGATGATATGTGTGCAGTATGTGGAGATAGAGGAGAATTGGTTATCTGTGATGGATGCCCTCGTGCTTTTCATGCAGGTAAAGCTATATTTGTTTATTTTAATAATGTGCCTTTTTATTTTATCTTGTGTATTATCTTATCATGTGTTTTCCATGTCAACATGATGTCGTCATTGATAAATCTCATAATTTTTCTAATAATTATGTGCTTCATACTTAAAATGTGCATTAAGAAACCATTCACATATCTCTTTCTATGTGCATGCTATTTAACATCTTGGATTGTAAATGGATGCAAAAATTTGTGTTTTGTCTAAATGTACATGCCATATTTTTCCATATACGTGTATTCACAGTAATATCATGTGCACTATGTTTGAGATCTGCATCCCATCATCAGACTGGGGTCTCTCTTTCCTAATATATGTTATGTCAGTTATTTCTCGTCCGTGTGTTCGTGTTAAAGATTTTAATCAAAATCGTTTGATATATGCGACCGCAGAAAAGGGCAAGAAGCTAAGGGCAAGTCACTCGTTTATCTGTTTTGCGGTTTTCTCCCTTTTTCTTATCTGTTGCTATAATAGAAAAAGGATTTTTATTTGACTGTGATACACATGATGCTGTAGTCTGAATGGATTTGCTGTATGAGACTTATCTCAGTGATGATGCATGATTTAATTCTTATTCATCCTTCATACTCTCAAAAGTATAAGAAAATGTGAATTCAATATTGAAATGTGATATTCTTTTCCTGTACTTTATTTCCATTAAGCAGTCATCACTCAATATTTTCATTTTTATAATGATTGCCACCCAAAATATTTCACCAAATAATGCTGGACTAATATATAGCATCTGACTTGCAGCTTGTTTGGGACTGGAGGGTGTTCCCTCTGAAGATTTCCACTGTCCATATTGTAGAGACAGTAATGGTTCTGGTAGAAAAGCTACTGCAGAATCTAGGTCGATCGTTATCCGACTAACCCGGGTTGTAAAAGCAAGAGAATACGAAACTGGTGGTTGTGTTATTTGCAGGTATGTGGCAGTCTTTTCATGTTTTATTTGTTAACAGTATGTTCATATTCAAGTCCTGCAGTGTTGGTATCTATGTACTTAATTTTGTTATCTGTCTGAGGGTAGATGTTGCTCAATAAGGTTTGAAACAACAGAAAGTCTTTACAATATAATATCTGTACCTACTCATTAGATATGCTTTCTAGCTTCAAGGTTTATAGAACACCTATGAGTTCGGTCAGTTATGTGTGGCTGAGTGCACAATGTCAATTTAGTTGACATTACAGATGATATCTCTCTTAAAGTCATCTGTATCCCTGGACAAACTTTTCAGTATAATTGAAAATGTAATATATATATGACGTATTCACAAGATTTAGTTTAATTTATCAAATGTATAGATGCTCTGGAGTTCTGAATTAAAGGGATCATCCTAATACTTTCAGTAATTGAATTTTTTTTTCTATCGTTTCCAAAATTCAAAGTGGGAGCTACCCAATAATTGTGTTGTCAAGGCTGAACATGGTAAAACATAATTCTAGTATCAAGCTAACATAGTCATGCAGTTGTATTCAAATATTCCACCTGCATTATACATTTACTATTGCACAGAAAAGCATCTAAATTTATTGTTTTTTGGGGACTTGTTCCATTTGCATGAAGTATCTCGTTAGAATATAAAATTGATTATTATCAACTTCAGTTAATTTTATATATCTATGTTATAAATTTTGCTTAGGATATACTTTTTAGACATGTTACTTGCAATTGTTTGCACTTCCTTAAGTTTCTATTATACTGAACAATATATTTTTGTATTCCTTCACCAGGGCCCATGATTTCAGTGTAGCTGAATTTGACGACCGGACAGTAATGTTATGTGATCAAGTATGCATGATTCTCTTTTGAGCCATTTTATTCATTTTCTGTTCTTATATTGTAACATGTGTTTCCTACTGCCTTAGTGTGAGAAGGAGTACCATGTTGGATGTTTAAGAGAGAGTGGGGCATGTGATTTGAAGGTAAAAGCGATAAACTCTTTGCTGTATCTGAACATTCATGTGTTTCTGGGGAAATAAAAATCAGGCATTAATTACTAAATTGTAACCAGGCACTCCCATCCGATAAATGGTTTTGTTGTGATCACTGTAATATGATCCATGGTGCTATTCAAGATGTGGTTGTCAACGGAGCAGCTGTAATTTCAGGTTCTATATTGAGCACAATAAATAAGAAACACATAGAGAAAGGCATACTTGGTGGAGCTCCAAATGAAATTAGATGGCGGATGTTAAGTGGGAAAAGCCGCTATCCGGAACATCTGCCGTTGCTGTCAAGGGCTACTGCCATTTTTCGGGTATGTTTTTTTAACCATTCAAAATTCTTTCATATAAGTTTTCTGTGAGTGTAATCTGATTTATTTAGTAGCTATCTTGATTTTCCAAGTAGTTTTTTGCTTGTAACCATATCAGAGAACTAACGAGTATGCAGTGGGGGAGACGGTTTGTGTAAAGAGTTGTTTACTTATTTGTATGAGACATTATCTGAATGAAAATGGTGTAACTTCTGAATTAATATTGATTGCATGTGCGTTTATGCTTGTTCATGCTTTGCCATTTCAAATACTGCTTGCACCTTAGTTATTAATAATATTTTCCATTGCCATTTTGTGGTTCCCAAGTCTTTATTTATTTTGCTAAAGCTGTGGTATCCATTTGCAGGAGTGTTTTGATCCCATTGTTGCTAGATCTGGCCGTGATCTCATACCTGTGATGGTATATGGGTAAGTTATCTTGTGATGTGCTACACTGGATCTTTTGGCAGTATCAGTATCAACATAAAAGTTTCAATCTGGTCCTTCAACTTTCAATTTTGTTATTGATTCAAGTTTTTGTTTTTAGTTAACATCTCTAGTTAAGTTTTGTAGTGAAAGTCTGTATGTTGAGTGTATAAAACTGATTTTACTCGTTTCTTGATTTGTTCGTATTCATTCCTACAAAACAAATAAGATGCGTATATTTTGTATATAAAAAACCTATTATGTTTCAACTACTGCACTGAATTGGAATGTATTGGTAAATGGTAACCAACAGTTTTCACCTTGTATTACTAGAAATAAAATTTGAAATAGTTACTCATGTTCAAACTAATAGTAATGATAAAAATAGTTGCTATTATTATATTTTTTACAATGAGTTGACAATTGTGCATTTGTGAGTTGAGGAGTAACCAGCTTGGCTATTCAGGTAAGGGTGGGTATGTAAATATAAAGGCTTTATGAACCATTACTCCATGGCTAATACATGCTTCATATGCAGGAGAAATATATCCGGACAAGAGTTTGGAGGAATATATTGTGTTGTTCTGATGGCCGGGTATGTTATTCTTTAGGTCTTGCATTTTTTCCTTCTATATTTTTAGGTCTTGCTTTCTTTTTTTTTTTTGTCCCATAATACTTTCACCGATGGCTAATCTGTATAGTCTTCTGTCTCCTTGACATACATGTGCAGGTCAATAGTTGTATCCGCAGGTCTTCTGAGAATTTTTGGGCGTGAGGTTGCTGAGCTTCCCCTGGTGGCGACCAGTAGACAACACCAAGGGAAGGTAAGTACATTTTTCATACGATGTTGATGTTCATGAGCTGGTAGAAAATCCTTTTGTTATGCATAATTGTTCTTATATTGTTATTCAGTTTTAGTGGGTCCCATTCCACATATATGTTGGTTCATTTTAAGGCTTTTAAAACGTTAGTTGTTCACCAGTTTGTGCTTTTGATATTCTTTGCTTGCAGGGATATTTCCAAGCTCTCTTTTTTTGTATTGAGGAGTTACTCCTGTCATTGGGTGTTGAACTTCTCGTGCTTCCTGCTGCTGAAGAAGCTGAATCGATATGGACTAAGAAATTGGGTTTCAGAAAGATGACCGATGAGCGGGTAAGTGCCAAAGATAAATGATAGAGTAGTTCACATATTTCCCAAAAATAGCTAGGTGTGTATACTCTGTGAGTGTTGTTGATGGGATCTAACGTGCATTTATTTTTCATTCTATGAGCAGTCTTACTACACCTAAAGTAACCTAGCCTTTTAAAATAATAGTCGATCACAGTGTAGTTATATCTTCAATACTAAAATTAAAGAACGAAAACCCTACAACCCACCCAACCTATTATCTACAGTCGCACACAGATACACATTATCTCTAATGGTACTTGAACCCACAGCCTCTTGGTTGATGTGTTCCTCACACATTGCTCGGCCGGAGACCCTCTGGTAGTTGTATCTTTCATTTACATTCACAGCAGGTGTCATAATATCGTAACTTTATGCATACAGTATACCCAGTACGCGAGGGACATCCAGCTCACCATATTCAAGGGAACGTCAATGTTAGAGAAAGAATTACGTCACCCTATGTTGTGACCTCGCTGAAGTTTTTTTATGTCATTCCGAAGTATAACTGCTGATTGTAAATTATCAAGAAAGATTGCAAGTCAGGCAGCAGTCAGTATTGAAGCATAGTGCACAAAATATACAAAGTTTTCTTTTTAGTTTTGATAGGTGGTATGAATTATAGCTGTTTTCCCGTCTTGTATTAGGAGAGCATGGTCAAAGGGTCGTGGCGTCGTGCAAATAAACAAGAGAAAATTGGGTGTTTGGTTGACACATGCATGTGAACCTTTTATAAAGCCTGCATGTGTAATGTGTTAGTTACTAGTTCAGTAGTTTGACTCTATAAAATTGTAAGGGCTTTGGAGTTTGGTTTGAGAATGGACTATGACCTATGGTCAACATAAAGATACAGTATTTCATAAGAATCAGCTTTGTGATGAAGTCATATATACCAAGATGATGTAATAATTTTACAGCATTTTTTTGGAATTTAAATTATATAAAAAGCGGGGATTTTTATTATAAAATCATTATTCTATTTTAGTAACGGTAGGAATTAAACATTTTTATTTCTAATTTCAATATATATATATATATTGTAAATAACATAAACAAAATTATTATAATTCTATTTGATTTAATATGAGATTTTTTTATTTATTTAAACATATGACACAACTTCTTTCCTACCCTTCGTATAATAACAAATGTTCCTATTTAAAATTCCCCTTTAAGCAAACATGTTATTTGAAATTACTATAACGTATTATTATTTTTTGCTTTTCAAATATTTATCTATGAGCCTAATACTTATTAGAGCATCTCCAATGAGAGGTTTTCTTGAGTTTTTTTTTAACAAAAAATGTCTTTATAAAACTCAATCCCATTGGAGTGTAAAGCTTAATTTGGCAATAGGTTTGCTATAAATCAAGCTTTTGATCAATAGCTCAATTTGCTAAATGTGTGTGTACCCATTTTATTTTTCAATGACTCGATGTATTCGAGTAAAAAGTTTTTTGTTCTAACAAATTTAATGATTTGATCTTTTGTCATGAAAAAATCCTTTGAAAGGTTTTACCCATTGTGGGTGCTCTAAAGATTATCAAATGAACGTTAGAATAGTATCTTAAATTATACGGAGTATATAAGAAACACCTTAATGATGTCATCAATCTAATTAAGTTTCAATTTATCAATTAAGGCCCTTAATTTTAGTAAATTATAAAATAAGATCTCTAACTTATTAAAAAATGAATTATTTTTAATCAACTACTCACTTACATATAAAAAGAAATTCAATTTTTTATTAAAACATTATTCAATATGATCTGTAATGTTTCTATTTTCAATTCACCGAGTAGGACTAAAGACTTAAAACAATTAATTTTTTTTAATTAACTTGGTTTCAAAAACTTTTAATTTTTTAATCTCTACTATATAAATCCGTTTACATAAAGTAATATTATCATAAATCCAACTAAAACGTTTAATATACATATTAACTTACAAACTTTATTACTGAAAACAAAATACTAAATATGAAATTTCATCTTAAAAATCAACGGCCCGTGTGTATACACGGGTTCAATGTCTAGTGTGGTAATATAAAAAAAGTTGTAAAAATCTGTCGTCAAGAAAGTCTAGAACTAAATTAAATTAAATAATATAATTATTATAATTATAATTATAAATTTGCATAATATGTGAGTAAAATTACTTGTCTCGAGATGTTGGTTGATAGTTGATACTAAAAAATAAAAATTAAGAAAGATTACAATCTTAACATGCATGTGTTTTTAGGGACGTCTTCAATAGTTCAATGTCATAAGATTGTATGATTAAATATGTCTAGCTGTTAAAATATGCCGTCATTTTTTTATGTTATATGAAGACAACCTTCATGGTTATTTAATTATTAATTAACAAACTAATAAAGGAATTTTCTAAACATAGCACTTAGATAAGGGCTATCGTTAACACGCACAAAAGTGTTGTAAAGTAAAATTACAAAATAATTAAATAACCGCCTTGTACAACATTTTTATGCGTGTTAACAATAGCCCTAAGGGTTATATTTAAAAAAATCCATAAAGTTATTGTTAAATTATATAATCAAATGTATATCAAACAAATATATATATCCGGACTCAAGAGTAATCAACTCTATTCAGTTAACATTTTGGTATTGGTCTAGGTAGGTTCCTAAACAGTAAACACATAAAAATGCTCTATACTACAAAAAAATAAAAATAAAAAAAAATAATACGTAGTAATAGATATAGACTTAATCGACAAAATATTAATAGAAAAATGTTTATTTAATGAATTTCGAATTTGTTATGGAAGTTTGATACTATTATATTACGTGTTATAGAAGGTTTCTAACTTTCAACCGACTTAAAATTACTTGCATCTCTTCCCTATAAATATATAGCTGGCTATTCAATAATCCTTCATCTTAAAAACTTCCAAAAATTATCTGATTTTCGAAACCCTAACACTCAAGACCTTATCGCTCATTCAACAATGGCAACAATGAGTTTAAGAAGGAGTAATACAAGGCTTCCACCAGAGGCAAACAGGGTTCTATACGTACGTAATTTACCATTCAACATCACATCCGAAGAGATGTACGATATTTTCGGAAAATACGGTGCGATTCGTCAAATACGGATAGGAACCGATAAGGATACACGTGGCACTGCGCATGTTGTTTACGAAGATATATACGATGCAAAAGCAGCAGTTGATCATCTTACTGGATTTAACGTTGCAAATCGATACCTGATTGTGGTTTACTCTCAGAAAGAGAGGATGAATAAGAAATTTGATCAGAAGAAGAAGGAAGAGGAACTTACCAAGCTCCGGGAAAAATACGGTGTTACTGCTAAAGATCTTAAGTGAGTATTTTTCATGGAATTCTATGTTTAATTTCTGTTTTGATGAATTGTTAGGCTTTTATTTAATTTATATTCTGAATTTGATGAATTATATTACTATCATCTAGTTTCTGAAATTTGAAACGGGGTTTATTTTCGAGTTTGATTGTGAATTTGGAATATAAGTTTTATATTTCGTAAGTCTAATTTGATTGGAGTACGTATTTTGTTGTTGGTTGATTTGTTTTTGTGATGTTTATGATTGTTTTTTTCTTGTGATTCAAGTATGGTTGGATTCCAAGACAAATAGGAAACGTGCATGTTAAAAACTGGAGGACTCTGAATGTTGAATCTTTGGTGAACATCAAATAAGAGAAGGAATTACATCGTGACTCGCGACGTCGTTGTTGATTCTTCTGCAATTCGAAGCATAACTGCTGATTGTTATATATCAAGAGAGAAGAGATTGCAAGTGATGCACCGGTTAGTATTGAAGCAAATATATAATGCACAAAATATACATTGTTTTTTGATTGATTTGATAGGTAGTTTTCACCATTCATACCTGTTGTTCATTGTTTTATTTATTTGTTTGTAGAAATTTATTTAAAACGCTTACAGTTTTTATAATTGATGTAGCACGTATTATTGAATGTATAACGCCCCTAATTTGAGAACTTTTTTTTTTTTTTTTTAAAAAAAAAAAAAAACATTGCGGAAACCATATCCCATATATATATAACCTTGGATTATCCAAAATACACATAATCATTTACCTAAGTAATTCGTTATATAACTACACCAAATAGATGGGCGTTACTTTAACAAAACATTTAAAGTAGTACAAAAGTCATCAGAGTTTCATCGTTGTCCAGCATTCCTTCAACAACTCCTTGACCCGCCCTTAACAAAATATTTTAACCTGCAAGGAGTAAACAACGGGATTAGCACAAAGCTAAGTGAGTTAACTCATTTCTGACACTACACTTAGTTTAACACCATGAGTCTACCACAATTAACACATTGACTCAACATCACTAGAGGATCGGTGGCCCTTGTGGCACCCTCAGCCGCGGTGGCCCACCAAGCGACACTTACACCAACTGCAGGCCAATACAGTGGTTAACCGATAACGGTTTGCTACCTTTAGTCAACACAAGCTCTACTCACAACACATGTTCACAACTCTTGTGTTGACTAACCTGTAACAAAACGTCCAACAAGTTGACCTCCTTAACACAATCACCCATAGGTTTCTTAACACTTGCTTCTAATTCACAATATGCCTTAACACATGAATGCACAAATAACACTTGAAGTAACCACATAAGTGATCCCCAAATATAGTGAGAGATTTAAGTCCACTCACCTGTCCACTTTGACTTCAATTACTCAAGTGACTAAATTCACTGAGTCTTCGCCTTGTCTGTAAACACATCAAAACACTCGAATTAGTAACTTAATATAAGTCTCTTACAACTTATAAATATTAGTACACATTGCCAAGGAAGCAATCACTTCACATACTTATATCTTACCAATCAAACATGTATTATATACTGGGTACACTAAATACATGCTAATTAACATAATCATACTTACAAAAAATTATAACATTTTGCTCTACAGTGGGAATCCGCCCGGATTCCCTTGAATACGCCCGTATTCACTGGAATCCGGCCGGATTCAGTTGAATACGCCGTATTCTTGATCAATTTCCAAGTCAGAACTTTAATTAAGGAATACGTTCATGAATACGCCAGGGAATACGCCGTATTCCCGGGAATACGTTCGGATTCCCATGAATCCGTCCGGATTCCCTTTGAAGACCTGCACGAAAATGCAGGTTTCCTGCACTTCATCAAGTCGTACCCAAAACCCAATTTTTCTCAAAATCAGCTTGCAAACATCAATATTTACCAATCTTGAATCACAATAACACTTACTATCATCATGCAACCAAGATTCAAGTAACAATTCATCATAATCATCAAAATTACTTATAACCTAACTATTTCCATTCAAACTAAAAACTCAAGAAATCTAACATGTTTTATCATGTAATCAAGTAAAAGAAGTTCAATCATCATCATCAAATCGATATACAAGTATTGATTCAACTTATCTAGCTACAATTCATTCCTCACTTCAAACTACCTAATATTCAATATTTGAGTTAAACAAAAACTTACCTACAAAGAAGAAAGCAAGTAGATGATGGAGATGATGATCTTAACAAGAATTCAAGCTTCAATTCATCAATCAATTTGATTTAAGCCTTTGATTTGGTAGGGATTTGAGTAGTGTTTTAGTTAGGTTTAGAACTAGGTGAAAAATGAGGGATTGGGGAAAAATGATCGGCCTCCCCTTATTAATTAAACCGTCCCATTTGAGTTACAGTACAATATAATACTACTCTTTACTCTATTGTCTGGAACCTAAATACCAATTGCGAGAAAATTATTTTATTTTACCGTCGTCTAAGATTATTTAAAACAAATAATATTTTACTAGTCACAATATCTCCTAAGACTTATTTACCTATTAATTTCAAAATCAAACATATTTAAATAATTAAATTTACGTATTTAAATTTAAATAAATACCTGATTCTACTGGACCCAATTCAGGGTGTTACAGAATGGAAATCGAATTAAAAGAGAAGAAATTTTCATTAAAATTTTAAGAAGATATTGATTAATCAAATTTATAGTAATGATTTATGTTATAACATGAAACTATAAAAGTTCTTTGTTGTTTGATTGAATATTTAAATCATATAAACACAAAAAAATGTTGAGTTACAATTTCAAAAAGCAATTTGATCAATGTAAATCAAATCAAAATGGTAATTTCTAATTTAAAAACAAAACGCAAGTATAAAAGTAAAAATTACAGAAAAATGTAATTCACCTATCTCTATTTAAGGTACACAAATTTATTAATTTTAGATATTGAACTGTAACATCCGTTTCAGGGCCTAGTAATGTTATATTAATTTCCTGACTTTAAATTGTTATTAAATGTGTTAGGAAATGATTTCGTTTTATTTTTCTGAAAATAATTGGAAAAAGGGTCGAATAATTAATTATGATAAATAAATTATTAATTGTTTTAAATTAATAAAGTTGTCGGTAAAATAAAAGTTATTGGGTTCGCAAATGATTTTTAGGTTCCAGACAATAGATTTAAAGGGGAATAAAATTTAAAGACTTTGGGGGTCGGTTTATGGCATTAGCCGACCTTGTTCCTTTTCATTTCCCCAACTGTGTTTATTCTTTCACCTCACTAAACCCTCACTCAAAGGAATCTTAAACAAGAAACCTTAAAGGAAAATAATTGTTTTGAAGCTTTGGATTTAATATCAGATTCATATCATCACCATCATCTTGTTCATCATATTGATTTCTCCAACTAGTTGTAAGTACTTTGCTTAATTATATATTCACTTAGCTTTGGTGAAATCTTGTATGTCAATGATATATATAATTATAAGTTGCAAGATTAGAATTTATAACAATATGATGAGATTACTGATTTCATGATAATACATGATGATTACATGGTGTTCTTCAAAGATTTTGTGAAGTTTGAATACCTTGGTTAGGTTAAAGATGCATATATGTAATTGATGCTTCAATATTGATATATGATGCTTATAGAAGTTGTTTGTTGTTGCTATTTACTGAAAACATTTGAATAGAAATCTGGTTTGTGTTAATTGAAGTTGTGAATTCGGATTTGGGGTAACAACAGGTGCAGATCTGCAGAAACCCTTATAGTCATTACGCGACCCTATACAAACCGTGAAGCGATTTTATCCGTTTAGCGACGCGATTTATCTCTAATCGCGACGCGATTGGTTTAAAATCAGAAAATCTTATTTTGCAAATTCAGGGTAGCGAATAAGTGACAAATTTCATTTACTCGGATTAGGTTAAAATTCGCATAGTCACTCGAAAACGGCCCAATGATCAAAGCTCTATTTTTATAAGAGCCTAGGCGGTTTTTGGCCGTTTGGGGCTGTCTTGGGGCCGAAAATGGCATTTTACTGTTTTTAGACCTTGTTTCGGGACTTTCTGATTATGTTTCGGATTAGACTTTTGTTTTCTTAGACCACAGAGATTACTTGAATTGTGTAAATATGTTATGACGCTAAATTGGGCCTAAGCAATTAGGTTGTTGATTTTATATAACTCAACTTAGTAAAAAATTAATACTTGTAAACTAGTATTAATGATACTTATGACTTGGTCATTATTGGTAGTGATGTTGTACAATTGTAAAAAGTTAAATACTTACAAATTGGAGTTATTGATTATCTAGTTAAATGTAACTTAGTATGAATGATGTTTGTAACTTTGATTATTAATTGTTATGTTGATTAACTAAAAATGTAACTAGAGTGCAAAAACAATATAATGTAACCATGTAATGATTATTAGTTCAATACTATGTATTGAGATATAAATTGATTGAACAGTTATGATTGATATTATAACTTGATGATTAATTGTAGTTTGATGTCATTAAGCTAAAATGAGTTAAGTGTTATGGATTAAGATACTAACTCATTATTTATTTGTATTCTCAGATACGGAGAAGACTCGGTAATATTAGACTTCTGAGTGGACGACTGAGGTATCGGTGAGTGGACTTGTAACCCTCAGTGTAATTTAGTAGTAACGGGTTTGGTTACAATGGATAATTATAATATTATTGTGGATAGACTGTTTAGTCGGTTATGATGATTATTATCATAGTGTTGATAGACTGTTTAGTCTGTTATGATTTCCATGATGATTTGGAAGATGTGATTATGTGATACATGGGCCGATGGGGGCATATGTGATTATTCAGAGGCAGCATGGGGCTGGACTTGGGGATTGCTATTGTTTGACCAACACAGGGACTTTGTACATGCGTTGTTGTAGGAACCCGTGTTGTGTGGGTCAATAGCACCAAGTAGTCGGTTAAACCAATGTATGGGCCTGTAGTTGGTGTTAAGCGTTGCTTGGGGGCCACCCGGGCAGTAGGGCTCCCCAAGGACCACCGATCCTTTGACTGTGTGTTTATAATTATTTGTTGTATACAAAGTTGTTAGGCTAAGTTGTGCTATTGTTTACATGTTCATTCACTTAGCTTCGTGCTAATCCCCCACATTACTTCTTGCAAGTTATGAGTTAGGATGTAACGGGTGGGCAAGAAGTTGAACTGGATGGAATGTTTGACAACTGGACGTTAACTCTGATATTGATTTGATAAATCAATATTGTTTGGAAGTATATAACACCCAGCTTATTGTACTTTGGTTCTACTTATATAAGAATGTTGTAGAATGTTTTAAGGTTGTAAATTAATAATATGTTTTGGACTTACGCTTCAGGTATTGTATAAAAAAAAGTGCTTTTGAAAATAGAGGGTGTTATAAGAACTTTCAATTTGTAATCAAATTAGGGACGCTAATTGGACAAATGATAAGTTGTCACCAAATTTATTCTTTATAAGTAGCATATCTACTTAATCGATTAACATTCTTCGATCAGTTTTAAAAAATATAGAGTGGGGAGAGAGAATTTAACAAAAACTCATCACCATTTTCAAATTTAATATCTTTCTTTTGACTCAATATTTTTTAAAATTGATCGACGAATATTAATCGATTAAGTAGATTATGTTACTCCTCAAAAAAAAAATCTGTAAAACTCATCGTTTGTGCAATTTCACATAAAACACATACTCCGTACTTAACTTGATTACAAATTAAAAGTTTGATACATTTAATCAAAAAATTTGAAGTTGTATCATTAAATTGAAATAGGTGCCACGTATGCTACATTTTTCAGTACCTTGCCAATATAGAATGACTTTTTATTAACTTAAATGCTTAATAAAAAAAGAAAAATGATTGGGATACCTAAATATATATGTATAAATCTAGACCTAAAGATATACGGAGTAATTGGTATATGTGAAAAACTGATTGAATAAGATTAAGGGAAAGAAAAAAATCAACCAATAAAAAAATTAAATTTATTTTTATGTCTATTTGCATTCCTTAAAAAAAAAATGTTAACCTTATACAGGGGTATTATAGACTTTTTTAATTTACAACCGAGTATAGGATTGGGAATAGGATAACCAGATTCGTTTATTCAAAAAACCCCCAAATTCACCGTTTTCCGAAACCCTAATTTCTCAAACCAGCAATCTCCAATGGCAACAATCAGCTTAAGAAAGAGTAACACAAGGCTTCCACCAGAGGTAAACAGGGTTCTGTACGTTCGTAACTTACCATTCAACATCACATCCGAGGAGATGTACGATATTTTCGGAAAATACGGTGCGATTCGTCAAATACGTATCGGAACCAATAAGGACACACGTGGCACTGCGTATGTGGTTTACGAAGATATATACGACGCGAAAACAGCAGTCGATCATCTATCTGGATTCAACGTTGCGAATCGGTACCTGATTGTGTTGTATTATCAGCAAGGGAAGATGAGTAAGAAATTTGATCAGAAGAAGAAGGAAGAGGAACTTACTAAGCTTCAGGAAAAATACGGTGTTACTGCTAAAGATCTTAAGTGAGTTTCACTATAGGATTTTATGTTTAATGTCGTTTTGATGAATCATTAGGGCTTTGCTTGTAATATCTTAAATTTGATGAAATTTAATATCATAATCTTGTTTCTGAAACTTAAAACGGTGTTGAGTTTCCTTTGGTTGTGAATTTGGAATACAAGCTTATAGTTTGTAACTTTGTAAGTTTAATTGGTGTATGATGTTGTTGGTTGGTTGGTTGGTTTTTATTTTGTTATCCAAGTGTGGTTTGATTCAAAGACAATAGGAAACAGGATGAAAACTGGAGGGCTGTGAATGTTGAGTCTTTGGTGAACGCCAAATAAGCACGTCTTTTGATTGATTAGGTAATTAGGAAGGAGTTTAAATATGATCGAGTTAGCTGAAAAACAAAAGCTGTGTTTAGATGTATTTGACTAAGACCATATATAGGAGCATGTCCTTGGTAGATATCAGCTGCGCTTGCATTTTTTTTTTTGGTTTAGTAGGTCGCAACCATTTTTCGCTCATTCAGTCATTGATAGACATTGGACGGGTACTCATCATGATTATCATAAGGTTTACGACTTCAGAACTTGGCCCCCCTTTTTGCTCTCTTTGGCTTCTTAATTTCAAAGTACTTTTCCATTTCTGTTTCAAATGTGTTTCTTGTGTCGATGTCAGATGCCGCAAAATTCATCCACTCATCTACTTCATCATCTCCAGGCCCCAACCCTTTCTTGTATCTCTATCTAAACAGAATGGTTTCATGTTCCGGTCATATGGACCTAGTTACTTTTGTTTTTAGACCAGCTGCAGAGCTAATTCTTGTTATATTGGTTTGATGTTGCAAAGACTTTTTCTTTATGCCCATGCACTAGTTGAGTTTGGTTAACACTTAACAGGCAGGCTTGCATTTTGCCTTGTGAACCTACTTCCGCAGATCTAAGTCCTTAGGTAGTAGCCATATTGTTGTTGTTGTTGTTGCATTGTTCATTTTGCCAGCGTAATTAACACTCATTATTTATGAACTTCTCTTATACGAAAAGTAGATAGTCGATACAACCCTGTATTTCTACAACATGTGTAAATCTGGAACACCAAACTGTTTTACGTTTGGATATATACTAGAAATTGGAATATGAACATGGCACAAAATTTTTGTGTGATGACAATGGATCCATCTCGTGTCTCGCTTATATTGGGGGAAAAATACAGTTACAATTTGTATATATTTTTTTTGGTTCAAGAGTTCTTCAAAGTTGATAAAGCATCCTTTGTTGCAGCAGAGATGACAGCGTCTGAAGCATTAGGCAGGTAATAATATTTTCCTGGAAACATAATAATACGAATATTAGTCACAAGATAGCAACTGAATTCTACCACATTTTTTGTGGCTCGGAGAACATACCTTGTGCCACTCGAGCAATCTCTTTAGCAAAACCAGTAGAAACAAATTTGTTTTCCGTGTCAATGACGAGGAGAGACATTCCCGCTTTGTAAATTTTACCAGCCACTTCAAGTATCTCATCCTTCAAAATTACAAAACAGAATAAGACAATACCCGATCAAGGTATTGTATTATTATTTGTATATAACAAAATCATAAGGTCAATAAGCCATGGTTCAAGTCACAAAGATAATAACTTTGTGGGCATAACACTTCATTCATTTATGTTGTCAGTAACGTTTATCGTTTATGGGCCCCTTAATATGGTATGAACTATGAAGAGGAACAAAGATGTGACTGCAAAGATTGCCGTACAACATTAAAGTTTTTTCCTTAAATCAGTTTTGAAAATGACGAAGAACAAACATCGGCGTTAATGTCGTCAACAACTTAGATATGTCACTAATTGAAGGGAATTATTATAGGGCTTATATTCTTGTTAGTTAGTTGGTTCATATTTTTTAGTTGGTGGAATTGTAGGAAAACAAAGATGTGACTATGGATTTAATGGAGGATGAACTTACCTTCAACTCTTGAGAAGAAGGCCTAGGTGCATCTGAAACCGCTTCAGGATCATTGGATCTTTTCAGTGAAATATTTGCTCTACCATCCGTTATTGCTACAATCATTATACGCCCAACGTCTCCGCTCTTCTCTGCGTTCATCCCTACCCTGACAGCCTGACCAGATGACAATCAACCATATAATCAGCTGAAGCAGCACAAATAAAATACAATAGATCAAAGTACAAAATTTATATATTTCCTAGTGAATGCGCCAATTCAAGTTGTGTTTATGTGTAAAAGGGTCAAACGTATAATAAAGGAACTAGCCAAAGATGAAATATGTCAAATGGGTCGAAATTGACCGAGGTGTATCTTCAATCCATAAAACCTACTAATTCATTTTATCATAGAAACTCGATTATGAAATAGTATGATCATTGTAACCACATTTGACATGCCATTTGTTTGTTCTACTTTAAGTGTCCACTTTAAGAAACGTGCAATAATTAGATTGTTAACAAATAAAACGTCATTTTTATCTTTTATAAACATTTTTGATTGGTTGTAATATGAAAGTGGACACGGGGCAAACCAAAATAGTAATGTGGGCACTTCAAATGGGACGGAGGGAGTAATATATCAACAACACTAGACTAATGTTTCTGATCAACCCACATCGTATTATTGTTACCAAGGAATCACCATGTTGACCAGGACATGTTTTGGCCAATTTCCTAACCCACCCAGCCCACCTATTCTCCCACCTGGACGTTAAATCCAAATTTATAACAAAACTTTTGCTGCTTGGCATATATCTGTCACCCCTCTGATTCAGTTTCTTTTCTCATCATGGCAGCAGAATTAACTAATTTCAGGTTTCAATTCATACCGTGGTAAGTCCATGAGCTAGGGGAGATCCTCCACCACATGGAAGCCTCTCTAGTCGTTTCCTAGCCATCGAAATGGATCTTGAAGGAGGCAAAAGAACTTCTGCTGCATCTCCACGGAAAGGAATGATGGCAACCTATCAGTTTTACACAAGAAGAAAAATGAAAATCGGATACTCATGTAGCATGTGGCTCAACCTAAGTCTCTAGTTCATCTTTCACACAAACTTAACTGAAAGTTCCCAGTGAAATGTGAACTCATAATATTTTAAAGTAAAGGAGACGGGCAACTTCAAAGTTCTTCCAGAATAAAATAAAACAATTGTCAGAAATCTTATGCATTACCCACTTTGAAAGAAGACCAGGAACAATATAATTAAAAAGTTGCTTAGCTGATATGTCCATGTTCAGTTTTAGCCCTTGAGCAACTACCTAGAGATTAATGGAGGCTTTAATGGGGTTTTGTTGTTGTTTGATGTACTGAAATATATTACCTGATCTCTGCTTGTATAACTCTCTGCTAATAGTTTAAGAGCTGCACCCTTGGCATTCTGCATGCGATTTAATGCCATGCTTCCACTAGCATCAACCACAAATATGACCTGTCACATCCAGAAGGTAATGTACTATGAAACATATGATCAGGGAGATAACCTAACCATAAAGGCATTCATGCAAAGTCAATAGTTTAAGTTTTATCCATTTCATCCTAAATATGCATGTCTACGAGCTTGTCCTTCCATACAAAATTTCAAAAGGAAGAAATGCCTTGGCGATTTCAACAATTAACTATTTTCAATTGTTTTACTCTCTTAACATCAAAAGGAAGGTTACAAAAGTGAAATCACAAGTTACTTACCAAGGCTCCTGCTTTCCGGGCCATTCTTTTAGCTCTCATATCTGTTTTCTCTACAAAAACTTTCCTAATCTTTTGTACGTCCCGTTCTCTACGCAGCTTTTGATATGGTGCAGCTGCTCGTAAAGTTGCATCCACTGCTAATCGTCTCACTGGACCCTGTTTAAAACCAATGGATTTGGTAAAATTAAACAAACCAAATTATATGCTTCAAGTATATTTCGTTTCATGGTTCACTAAAAGAATGGAAAAATAAGTGAAAATGGAAAATCTTTACCTTAGGAAGCATTGGCTTAATATATCGACCTCTATCCTCTGAGAAAATGACATTCTTTGCTCTCCCGGCTTTCCCTTTTTTCCTTTGTGCTTGTTGTGCGAAGAAGAGAAGTTTCTCATCGACAAGACCCCCTTCTGCATCAAAGATAAATTCTTCGGGTATTTGGTCCTGTTGCTGTTCATTCTCCTCGTCATTTTCATTATCCTCATCTTCCTTATCTTCATCCTGTTCATACAAAAAAAGCATGCACAGATTGGCAACACTTTAGTATAATAATACAACATATAGCTTGATACGTTCATACGCTAATTTAAAGTCTAAACAATGATGACAAACCTCTTTCTCCTCTTCCTCATTCTGGTTCTCAGATTCTTGACTTTGTGGAGGGGGTGGAGGTGGCGGTGGCTGCTGTTGTTGCTGTTCTGGAGGGGTCTCGTTAAATATTGAACGAGGAAGAATTACAAGTTCAACCTGTCATTGGATAACAAGAAAGTGCGATTCTGTGAAATTTGAATGGCTACAAATGAGTTGAGCAAGTATCACGGTATACAGGATCAAACTCGACTGAAGCTCATATCAGTCATAGGTTTATTGAGTTCTAAAATGATCTTGAAACACAATAAGATTTGATTTTGATGATCAAGCTTTTTGAGCAGTGTGTTATGTATGTATGTATGTGTGTGTATACGGATCGGTGATTGTTAGTTAAAGAACTCATTAAATTTTTTGGTGACTGCAATGAACAATGGTTTATGTAATCGTTGCTTATATGTCGCAGCCTGCAACCTGTGTGAGATCAAGGGAATAAATGAGTTCAAATTAAGATACTTACAGCTTTCTTCAGGTCATCCACATTGACCTTTTCACGACCTTCCAGAGCAGCCAAACTTTTGGCAACGCGTGCAGCATATAGTTCAGCACGGTGTCCCTGTAAAGGAGGTCGGCATAATTCCAAAAAGAATTATCATTTGTGACGGAAAGGTACACAACTATCTTAACTAGGGTGCTATGAAATGATCTAATATTTGGTTGTTCTAAATATTCTTATTTATGTCATAAAACTGAAACAACCCATTCCTAATACATTCTACCAGTTTTAATACAGGTGTACAGACCCCCCCATAATCGAGATTTTACAAACAAATGTTCTTATGGTGATGAAATTACATGCATTGATAGATAGTTGTGGATATCATTATCCAGTTGATTTTTTGTATCTGTATTTGTTTCATCCCACAATGGAGATATATGGTGGCCTATGGCAGTATATATAGGCGTATTCTGTCTCATTTATAATTCATCTATATGAGATTCTGTTTCGGAAACATTTTCTTCTTTTCTATTTATCTTCTGTGATTCATCTTGCAACAGAATATTTATTTAACGCAATGAGCTACACAAGGTTAAACCTGGCAACCACCACGGAGAGCTTCCGTGACCAGGTACTTCAGTTGCTCTCTACTAACGCTTACATCCTTCAAATATTCCCTCGCCAAAATAATCTGTATAAAAACAACCAGAAGAGTGTTTCTGTGAGATAACACACTTTACTACATTTAGTGCACCTCTTAGCCCAAGAATAGTATTTTTTACAATTTGTGCCATCTACCGTGATTAGACGAGTACATCTTACCTGAGTCTTTGCGGAGTCTGTTCCTTCCTCCATCATTTTAAAAACCTCATTACTTTGTTCCTGAAATTGTGTCGCAATCTCTACAGCAGCAACACGATCCTCAAAACTCATCGGAAGATCTGCACTGCAGAATAAAGATTTCATTGGTAGAAAGTAGAAACATAAGAACAGCAAAGTCGCTTCTAAATTTACCTTACTAAAGTACAAAACTAATGCACTTATTTGAGATATTTAAATAAATTATGTGCAGGCAGTTGTGTATTTCATTATTGTAAAAACAAAAAAAAGTTTACCTTAAATTGATTGCAATACGGTCAAGTAAATGTTCACGTACAGCACCCTCTTCTGGATTATAAGTAGCAATCAACAATGGTTTGCATGGGTGACGAAAGCTGATTCCTTCTCTTTCAACAATATTAACACCATCCGTCAACACATTAAGGAGCAAATTACTTATACCCTCATCCAACAAGTTGATTTCATCAACATAAAGAACCCCTCTATGTGCTTCAGCCAGAAGTCCTGGCTGGAATACAGTGGTTCCGGATTTAACAGACTCCTCAACATCAACAGATCCAATTAGCCGATCTTCTGTAACACCAAGTGGAATCTGCACAAACGGGGATTTGACCACTTGAGTCTTGACGTGACCAGCAGCGTCATATTCCACCCTATCAGCAAGTCCATCTTCCCACCTTTGATATTAATACATAATAAGAAGTTTTATAGTCAGCCAAATAATCATAGTAACAATCTACACTGCTAGTACTTATTTACTACTTTTTCCTGTAAGCAAATAAAATACCAGTTATTACACCTTTTATACTTCATTACGCAGTAGTTTTGGGTCTCTCGATCAATCTCACTCTATGTAAGGCTGTAAGCTAATGTAAGATCACATCCACGTAGCAACATAGTTCATATTTCATATTTTTATAATACCATATGTAAAATGTAGCAGTATACTTTTAAGTTCATATCAACATTATCAAGATTCAGTAGCCTTACTCTTCTGGACATGCCGGATCAGCATTTGAAGTTGAGCCAACTACTACATCAATTGGAGGCAAAATTGCATGTAAACCACGTGCCATTACTGTTTTTGCTGTTCCTCTTTTACCAGAGATTGCGATCCCTCCGATCTCACGGTCAATCGCACCAAGTAAAAGTGCAGTTTTAATAGCATCCTGTTATATATAACACTTGATCTCAGTAACCTATATCAAACATTACACTATAACTAATTACTGTCAATAACGTAAATAATAATAATAATAATATGTGTACTAATACAATTAGCTACATTATTAACTGTATCAACTTTCAGATCACACACAATGCACAAGTTCAATTACATAAACATTGCACTAACTAATTACAGTTGATAATGTAAATGTAACTAATAATAAGTACGTAACATATGCATAAAGTTACTTACAGTGTTAACTGTATCAAATTTCAGATCATACAATGCACAAATTCAATTACACAAAAATTGCAAAAATATAGGAAAATGCATAACCTGTCCAACAACTGCAGCGAGAGGGAAATACTGTCTGCCATAAGAAATATTAGAAATCGGAGCGTCAACGGAGACAGTGGCGACGCCGTTGCTGGATTCTAGGGTTGCAGAAGCACGAATGCGGAAACGGTGAACGTTGTGTTTGATTTTAAGTGCGGAATAATTGTTAGTGGAATTAGGGCGTGGTAATGGTAATTTAAAGGAAGATGTAGAAGAAGGAAATATGAATGGATTGTGGTTTTTATTAGTTAATGAGTTGTTAGTTTGATTATTATTAGTTGTTGTTGAAGACGAAGATGAAGCTGGAGATTGCAGAAGTGCCATTGAATGGAACATGAGGAGTGAAAGGGAGAGAGTGTAAGGTATTATTAGTTGGTTGTGTTTTTCTTCTTATCTGGTTAGATTACCGTTATCCATACATAGACACCCCCAACGTGTATTTTTCTTTTTATCTTTACCGGTCGAAAACCTCGACGACGCGGGATTAACCATAAAATTGTGTAATGACATTGGATTAGATATTTAGTTTTATAGTTGTATTTTATTATTTATTAATTTTGTTTTTGCAAATAGAGGTTATAATTATTGAACCAATGGTGAGTACAATTTCGTTTACAATCAGTTTCTTAGTATGTTGACATATAACTTTCTTAGTATTTTTTTCGGGGTGGGTTAAATAATGAATACATTTATAGGCATCTCTTTTTTTAAAAAAAACGATGCTAAAATCGTATTGAAATGTTATGGCCTAAAAAATAAAATTAAGGAATGTTTGAGTGTTGGCCCAACAATATTTTTAGTCATCTAGAAGTTACTTTATCAACAAATAACTATAAAAGCAAATTGTAAATCTAATTAACTGAATGTATCTTATCATACAATAACATAAAATAAAACATATATGAGTTAGTTAATTGAATATAAATTAGTGGATGGATATGATAATAACATAATTTAACAAACTCTAAGCAAACAAAATTATAAGCTTTGTTATTTATTAAAATTGTAGTTCTGAAACATGAAATTAAAATTTGAAAAACCAAACACATAGTAAATTACATAATTTATTCTTTGTTGAATAAATTTAGATCGACAGTGAGTCATCATCGATGTTATGACCGAGTGAAGGAAGTTGATGGACTTTGAACCTTTTTCATAAGGTTTTTGAGAACATCTTTACCAATTTGATCTTTGTTCATATTAAATTTTAGTCAATCAATAAAATCTCGAGGATTAGACACCTACAAATCCATTTAAAAAGGGTGTTGATATTTACAACATTTTTTTTATTGATACAACAAAAACATGCATCACAGTGTTGTACAGTACTACATCTGAATGCATAAAATATGGTGTATGAATCAAGTTGTTTGTTGTATTTATCACCATCCATTTAAAAAGTGTGTTAGGCTCCTCTCATCCGTGACTAAAACTGACTGAAACCGACTGAGTCACGTCAGCGCCACATCAGCTTTTTCAAAAACTGACTGAAACTGACGGCCCCCTACCATCAGTGACCCGTCACTTTAATTTTTGGGTTCTACATTTACTAATTTACCTTTAATATTATAAACACAAATTAAACACAAAAAACAAAACAAAACAAAAAATAGAACGTGTCGGTTTGGTGACGAAGAAAACTGACGAAGCGAAGTGACGAGATGGTAACATCGCCGTCGGTACGTCGGATGTAAACCGACATGAGCCGACGGACTGCGATGGGAGCCGTCTTAGTTAATTTTAATTTACATGTACAAATCCATTCATCATAATGAAGGAACATATAATATTTTCCAAACCTTTAAAACTTCAGGATCTTCAAAAGGAGGTTGATCTTCATCTACATATAAAAAAATACATAATCCATTTAGTATGTAGTTTATTTTGTATTTCAAGTAAAAATAACGAAAATAAATAATAAATAGTACCTTTCAAATTTGAGAGTTTTTGGATCTTCAATAAAGAGATTTTTTTATAGACAATGTAGTCATCATCGATGTCATGATCGAGTGAACGAAGTTGATAGACTTTGGACCTTTTTCATGAGGTTTTAGAAAACATCTTTACCAATTTGATATTTATTCATATTATATTTTAACCAATCAATAAAATCTTGAGGATCAAATCCACCTACACATATATTTAAAAGGGCATTGATAGATACAACAAAAAATTTGATACATGCACCAAAATATATGCATTAAACTGTTGTACAGTACAGATTATTCTGCATAATATTTGATGTATGTAGCAAAAAATTTGTTGTATTTAACAACACCCTATTTAAAAAGTGTGTTAGTTAATACAGTATTAATTTACATGTACAAATCCATTCATCATAATGTAGCATCACTTTCTTTGTTAGCTCATTGGACTAGAATCGTTTACCACTAATTATTATATATTATATAAACCTCAATACCCGAGGATGATGGGATGTAGTGAACAGTTACTTTATTTGTTTTTAGCGAAATTATATACTCCGTACTATATTTCTAGAGTAAGATTTAAATGAGTCTATGATTTTTGAGTGAGACTAAGGGAACCAATGATATCATGTCACATGTACAAAGAGAATGTTCCACACTACAAAACCCATTTACCCCAAACATCAATTATCTCACAAACGACAAATCGAAAAATCATGAAACTTGCACCATATTTTTCAGCATTTTATCCTCTTCGATTTGTCGTCCCTCAAGGCATATTTTCGATAAAAAAACAAATTCGGTTTTTTGGTGGGTTTTATAAATTAGTAACACATGTGTTAGTAATTCATCGTACATTTTATTTACGGTTATGGTTAGGGTTTAGGGTTAGAGTTTAGGGTTAGGATTTAGCAGGGTTCATGGTTTAGGGTTTAGATTTTATGTTTTAGTAGGGTTTAGGGTTTATTAGGGTTTAGGGTTTATTATGGTTTAGGGTTTAGATTTTTATAAAGCGTTTAGGGTTTAGGGTTTAGGGTTTGGGGTTTAGGGGTTAGGGTTTAGGGTGCGGGTTTTGGGGTTTCGGGGAGAAACCCCAAAACCCAAACCCTAAACCCTAACCCCTAAACCCCAAACCCTAAACCCTAAACGCAACACTCTAACACATGTGTTAGTAACATATGAAACCCACCAAAAAAATGAAAAAAAAAAAAAATTCGTCGGAAGTATGCCTTGAGGGACGGCAAATCGAAGAGGATAAAACGCTGAAATTTATGGTGCAAATTTCATGATTTTTCGATTTGTCGTTTGTGAGATCATTGATGTTTGGGGTAAATGGGTTTTGTAGTATGGAACATTCTCTTTGTACATGTGGCATGATATCATTGGTTCCCTTAGTCTCACACAAATTTTTAGTCTCATTTGAACCTAACTGTAACATCCTCTCCAGTGGCCTGGTATTTTTCTATTTAAATTAAGTATTTAACTGTTTTAGAAATTATTTGATATAATTGTTTAATTGTGAAATTTGGTAAAATAGGTCTCAGGATTTATTGTGATTAGTGAAATGTTGCTTGTTTTAATATATTAAAGTTGACCGTATAATAAAATAAATTTCTCGCAGTTGATTTTTAGGTTCCAGGCAATAGATTTAAAGCGGGTATAAAATACCCAATGTTTTAAGTCGGCTTTGAATAAGGGCCGACCTTTATTTTGGAGATCACTTTACCAAATTTTATGTTTCTTTCTCATTTCATTCAAAGAAAACTTATAAACCTAGCTAGTTCAATCTAATTGCAATCATCAAAGTTGAGTAGTGAATTGAAGTTGTGATTGTGTGATCATAAGGCCATCATCATCTTGCTAGTATCATCTTCTTCATTAGAAAGGTAATTGAGCTATTTACATGAACTAGGTTAAATAGAAAATTGAAGAATTGATTGATTACTTGAGTTTGAATGATGATTACTTGTTATATATGATGATATGTGATGATTTATAACTAGTTAATTACATCGAATCCAAGTTCTTGAGCTATAATTGAGGTTAGATGTAAACCTAATTAGAATTCATGATTTTGGTGTGAATTTAGTGTAATTGAATGTTATTGTTGTTGGTTAATGTTATATAGGTGTAGTATGATGGTATTTGATGTTAAAAACGGGCCTAAGTCGAATTGTAACTGGAACTTAGTGATTTGGTTAAGTTTGTTTTGAGCTGAAATGTAGTTGCAGGTCTGTACCTGAGCTGAAACGCAGCTCAACGCGATCCCAGCCTCGAGTCCGGATCGCGTTCCCTAGTTATAAAATGTCCCAGTCGAGATTTGGCCTTGGAAACGCGATCCTGGCCAAATATACGGATCGCGTTTGCTAGTGTTTTTCGGTTACAAAACTTTTTCTACTGAAGAACGCGATCCCACCATGCCTAGTCTGGATCGCGTTTGTATGTTTAATTCTGATGGATTTCAGCAAATTTCAAAAATGCATAAGTGTTTAGAAGGTGGTGTTTTTAGTGGCACTTTTTATTTCATATACCTATAGTGGCACTTAAGGGGTATTTTAGTGGCACTTTTTGACTGAAAAATATGTTATAACGTGAACATTTTAAATGAGTTACGGGACGTAACAAAGATGTTTTGAGTCAAGTGAGTATTGTATATGAAATGCCTTTAGTGGCACTTATTGGATGCTATAGTGGCATTTTTATAAAAATGCCCATTTTGATATTTACAAATTATGAGGCAAAGTACTAATGTGTGTTGGTTGTTAATTCTCAGATCCTCCAAAAGATAAGTAGCACCTGGAATCCGAGTTTGTGGCTATCGGTGAGTGGATTCAAACTCACCATTTGGTTTAGTTGTAATCATTTGATTACAACGGGTAATTGTAGATATGATTATAGAGTTGTTTAATCGTTATTGTTGATTGTATCACTATGTGCTATATGTGATCTTTGGATATTGGTTGCCAATGAGGTCGACGAGTTGATGAACTGTTGGTTGGGTTAGTTGGTTATCATGTGAATGATACAGGGATATGCTTCATATGTTGTGTGTATTGAACTGTATCTGAGTAGGATAACCACTAGCTATCGGTCTCGTCCGTATGGCCATACGGATATGGTTGGATAAGAGTTCTTGGGGGAGCCGCCCGGGTATTATGGTTATCCCCAGAACCACCGATCCTCATTATTAAGTTGTTGTTGATTGTTGTAGTTAATGGTTATGCTAAGTTGAGTGTTGGGTGTTGAACTCTCTCACTTAGCTATGTGCTAATCCCTCATCTTTAATTCCTGCAGATTTTGTAGCTTAATGGGTAGCAGGAATGGGATGCTTTTGGAAGCAAGGATAGTTTGACAGCAAGCTACTCTGATCCTTTTTGTACTAAACTAGTTGGTTTTATATAATACCCCGACCTATGTAATCTTTGGAACTGTTTCAAGTCAGTATGACTTTAACTTATCAACTGTTTATGTAAATTAATATAATGTAAAGTTATAAAGTTGTGTAAATTTTTACGCTTCCGTGTTCTTAATATAATATTGTTATATCAAATGAGGGGTGTTATAAGTTGGTATCAGAGCGTGGTTTTGGGGTAATTGAGCATTGAAGAATGATCAATCCCAAAACTGGAGCATGGTATGTCAAACTTTTCTGGTTATGGGATTTAGCATTGTTGATAATTGTTAGTAGATAGGTACTAACGATTAATATATTTCAAGTGTTGTGTTGATTTCAGAAATGGCAGATAATGAGCAACCGACCACCAACCCCAATAATGCTTCCCGGATTGAAGCTCCGCCTTTTGAGACTAATACTGAGCAACATGATCATGAAGGTGTTTCTCATGCGGTTGGAGAAGAAGCAAATAGGGATGAGTATATACACGAAATGGAGGATGAGTTGATAATTCTTAGAGAATTTAAAAAGAAAGCTGAGGAAGATGCAGCTAGACTACTTGCTCAACAACAAACTTCTGTTTTTGGTGCTAATCCATCGTCTCAAACTAGTAAGGTGTGTTCTTTCAAAACTTTCATGTCTAGTAAGCCACCGGTGTTTCATGGAAGTACAAATCCAACTGTGACCTTAAATTGGTTAAGAGATATGGAACGCAAATTTAGTGTGACTCGTTGTGAGGAAGAATCTAAGGTTATGTTCGCGGTTTAGTGTATGAAAGATGAAGCAATGGTTTGGTGAGATTCAGTGACAGGTCATTTAACTGAACAACAAAAGGACTCTATCCAATGGAAAGATTTTCACCAAGCAGTGTGTAATCAATATTGTTCCGACTTTGATATGGCACGGATTAGGAGAGAATTTGTGAATCTCCAGTTGAAAGATAATATGACCATTGATGATTTAATATCCCAATTTACAGAAAAGCTTCGGTTTGTTCAACATTGGGTTCCTGATGATAAAACTCGAATTGAACAGTTTGTGGATACCTTACCTCATAACTACCGTACTACTGTAAGGTTGGCTAATAGTTTATCACATGCTTTTAATCTTGCACGATCGGTTGACAGTGATATTAGAGGTTTTCGTGAAGCACGATCTAGAGACAATTCTGCAAAGTCTAGAGCTGATTCTTCTAACAAAGGAAAATCAAGTTCTCAGGGTAGTCGACAGAATAAGAAGTTTGTTAGTAAAAGTGGTTCGTCTGGCAGCTCTAATTGGTGTGGTTCGTGTAGATCTAGGCATGATGGGCCGTGTACTGTGCAAACGAATAAATGTTTGAAATGTGGAGAATTGGGTCATGAGATAAAGAGTTGTCGGTATCCAAATTTTGTGTGTTGGTCTTGCAAGAAGGAGGGGCATCGAGTGGGTCAATGTCCGGAGGCAGGGAAGTCGGGGTCGGGTTCGGTTGGGAGCTCTGCATCTACCGGTCAGAAGCGTAAAAATCCTCCACCAGCAACCAGTAGGGCTTTTCAGATGACAGTCGATGAGGCTGTGCACACCGAAGATGTTATAACTGGTACATTTCTTATAAACTCTGTACCAGCGCGTGTGTTGTTTGATTCGGGTGCTAATTGTACTTTCATATCTGTGAATTTCTGTGACAAGTTGAATTTAGTACCTACTGTAATAACAAAGCCTGTAGAAGTAGAAATTGTTAGTGGTAAGTTGGTTCGTGTTACCACCTCGGTAACTGGAGCTAACATTGTGATTGATGACCAGATTTTCCCTATTTCTTTCTTGTTGATGCCAATCCCTAGTTTTGATGTGATAATTGGTATGGATTGGTTGAGTCAGAATAAAGCTAGCATTGATTGTCATCAGAAGTTGATTAGGATCCCAATCTCTGAAGAGTCACATGTTGTGGCTCGAGGAGAACGGGATAGTTTGGTCTTTCCTTTGATTTCTATGATGAAGGCTAGGAAGTCGTTGTCCAAAGGTTGTGAATCATATCTAGCCTATGTGTAACAGCCTCCCCCTGAGCCCACTGGGCTCACGCGGTCCACAGCTGGGCCTGAAGAGCAATGTCAGGTCTGCAGCCCAATACACCCCAACCACATCACCTGAGGAATTCACCTCCCAGGTAGGTTGTTGGATTCGAACTTGAATCCCTTTAATACTAAGTCTTACCACTTAGTATCACCAATTGAGCTGCAGCTCAATTGGTGATACTAAGTGGTAAGACTTAGTATTAAAGGGATTCAAGTTCGAATCCAACAACCTACCTGGGAGGTGAATTCCTCAGGTGATGTGGTTGGGGTGTATTGGGCTGCAGACCTGACATTGCTCCTCAGGCCTAGCTGTGGACCGCGTGAGCCCAGTGGGCTCAGGGGGAGGCTGTTACAAAAAAGTGCACTTTTTATGTAACACCCTCCCCCTGAGCCCACTGGGCTCACGCGGTCCACAGCTGGGCCTGAGGAGCAATGTTAATATAAACCCACTGGGCCAGGTCTGCACCCCAACCACATCACCTGAGGAATTCACCTCCCAGGTAGGTTGTTGGATTCGAACCTGAATCCCTTTAATACTAAGTCTTACCACTTAGTATCACCAACTGAGCTGCACTTATAACACCCCATGATTTATTACATTTTTTTTTTTTTTAAATTCGGAAGCGTAAATCCCATTCATACCAATATAGATATAATATTATATATATGACATTTAGTCATACCAAAACATTACAAGTTTATAAGTATTAAGTATAATTACAATGCTAATACAATAACTGGGTGTTATATTAACAAAACATGATTTATCCAAAACGATCAGAGTTCCCATTGTCAAACATTTCTTCAACACAACACCATTGCCTAATCATATCCCAAAAGTTAACCTGCAAGAATAGGTGGGGAATTAGCACAAAGCTAAGTGAATGAACTAAATCTAACAATCTAACTTGTATAACAATCAATTCACAACAATCATCTAAACAAACAATCAAACAGAGGATCGGTGGTTCTTGAGATACCCTCAGTCCGCGGTGGCACTCCAAGAACACTTAATAATCAACTGCAGGCCAATACAGAGATTTTTACCGATAGTTTATTGCTATCTTTAACCAATATGGGTTAATTCACAACGAATGTTCATCCGACCCATAAGGATTAACCTATAGCAACTAAACCCAAAATTGACCTCTATCATTCCAACCTATCATGGAATTATTCACTAGCAAACAATCAATCTATCAAACTACAAGTTTAATCAACAATCCTATCATTATTGTAATGATAAATCAGTCAATACCAGCAACTTAAAAATTGATGCAACTAACTGTTAACACCAAGATTAAATTGTGAGAACCAGTCCACTCACCTGTCAATCTCAGTCTCCAACTCAAAAGTCTTATTTTATTGAGTCTTCGGTGTCTCTGTAAACACAATTAAAACACAAGTTAATAACTCGTTTCATAATTTAATTATGACTATACTCAATTACATTCATTGATAATCAAGAAATATCGATAACTAAACAACATAAGGGTTAGATTCACATAAGTTCACAAAATCTCAATTTCTTCAAAATTACAAAGGCAAACGCGATCCGGAAAATGAAGGTTGGGATCGCGTTCCTCTTAAGAAAATATTCTGTAACCATTTTACACTTTTGAACGCGATCCGGGTTAAGGTGCTGGATCGCGTTCCTATGAACAAAACCAACCCGACTCAAATAAACACTGACTAACGCGATCCGGGTAACTGTGGCTGGATCGCGTTTGAATGAACTAATTCGTTCTTAAACCAAAATTTACTATGGAACGCGATCCGGGTGATGGAGCTGGATCGCGTTCACACGTTTTAAAGCAGAAGTTCAGACCTGCAACTTTTCAGCTTGAACCAAAACCCAATTTTCTACCAATTGCCATTGAAATGTATGGTTTTTTACCAGCAAATAACCTCACATAACATGTAATAATATGTATTAACAATAAACAAACATCATCCAAATTATAATTACTAACATGCATCAATCTTTCAATCTAATTTAAACCAAAACCCACTTTTATACTTGAAACCTAAGAAATTTACATTTAAGTCAAGAACAAGAAGATGATTAATTTTAGTAACTACAATCCATTCCAGCACCATTGATCATTCATGCATAAGTTTTCTACTTAATTTCACCAATTGAGTTTAAGAACACAAAACAAATACTTACAATGGAAATGGAGAAAACTAGATGAACATGAAGAAGAAGAAGAAGAAGAATTCAGTGGCTTTAACAAATTCACAGCTCCAATTTTGATCACATTCAGATTTGCAATTTGTTTATGAGTGTGTGTGTGTGTTCTTGGAGGTTTCTAACCAAAAATCAGGAAATGAATGAAATAAAGGTCGACCAATATTACAACCTAACTCAAATACAGTGAAATATTATACCCGTCCTAAATCTATTGTCTGGAACCTAAATTTCAATTGCGCGAAAATTATTTTATTTTACCGTCACCTAAAATTATCTAAAACAGCTAACATTTCAATAGTCACAATATTTCCTGATGCTCATTTACCTATTAAATTTAAAATCAAACACAGGTAAAAACTTTAAATCGCATAATTAATTTAAAGAAAATACCTTTTTCTTCTAGGCCCGATTTGGGGATGTTACAAATCACCCCTCCTTAGAAAGATTTCGTCCCGAAATCTAACTAGACACAAATAAATTATGGTATCTAACCCGCATACTCTCCTCCGTTTCCCAAGTGAGATCCGCACCCAAACTATGTTTCCACTTAACCAAAACCATAGGAATTTCTTTTCTACGTAATATGGTCATTTTCCTATCTAAAAGCTCGACAGGTTCTTCTACCAATTTCTTACTTGGGTCAACTCGAAGATCTTGCAAAGGAAGGATTTGGGATTGATCCTCCACATTGCACTTTCTTAAATAGCAAACATTAAATGTATCGTGAATACCAGCTAATTCAGGCGGAAGATCTAAAGAAACTGATTGTTCATTAATCACCTGACGGATTCTAAATGGGCCAATATACCGGGGAGCTAACTTCCCACGTTTACCAAATCTAATAACACCCTTCCACGGAGAAACCTTTAAATATACAAGTTCCCCTTCAACAAAAACAACAGGTCGTCTACGTGGGTCAACATACTGTTTCTGTCTATCACGTGCTGCTTTCAGTTTCTCACGAGCAATCTTAACCTTGTCAGCTGTAATTTGAACTATATCGGGACCCGCAAACTGCTTTTCTCCCGCTTCTAACCAACATGTAGGTGTTCGACAACGTCGCCCATACAACATCTCATACGGCGGCATACCAATGCTAGAATGATAAGAATTGTTATAAGCAAACTCTATCAATGGTAAGTGTGAATCCCAAGAACCGCCATACTCAAGTACACAAGCTCTCAACATATCTTCGAGTGTCTGAATAGTACGCTCTGACTGCCCGTCTGTCTGAGGATGATAAGCTGTACTAAGATTTACTCTAGTACCTAATTGACGTTGCAAACTCTGCCAAAAACCAGAAACAAACCTGGAATCTCTATCGGAAACAATGGATAAAGGAATACCATGTCTAACAACAATCTCATGAATGTACAATTGAGCAAGTCGAGTCAACGATGCTGTCTCACTGGTGGCTAGAAAATGTGCACTCTTGGTTAATCTATCAACTATCACCCAAATCATGTCATTACCTTTCTGAGTGCGGGGAAATTTGGTAACGAAATCCATAGTAATGTGCTCCCATTTCCATTCCGGAATATCTAACTGTTTCAATGAACCATAGGGCTTCTGATGTTCTGCTTTAACCTGGGAACATACATGACAAGTCTCCACCATTCGAGCAACATCAGTTTTCATAGTTGGCCACCAATACAATGGTTTCAAATCATTGTACATTTTCGTACTCCCTGGATGAACAGATAACCTTGATTTGTGTGCTTCCGACAATATCAAATCCCGAAGTCCCCCAATCAATGGAACCCAAACCCGAGACTGGAAAGTTTTCAATCCTCGAGAATCATCAATCAATAAATCTTTCCGTTTCAACAAAATCTCAGATTTTAAATTTTGATCCATCAATGCTTCTAACTGTGCAGCTTTCAACTGAGAAATCAAATCAGAAGATATTTCTAAACGCATAAAATAAATTCGATCGGAAGGTACATTTCGGCTTAAAGCATCGGCAACCACATTAGCTTTACCCGGGTGATATCGGATTTCACAGTCATAATCCTTAATCAATTCCAACCATCGGCGCTGTCTCATATTAAGTTCTTTCTGAGTAAACATATACTGGAGGCTTTTATGATCTGTACATACAACACAACTAGTACCGTATAAATAGTGTCTCCAGATTTTCAACGCAAATACCACAGCTGCAAGCTCTAAATCGTGTGTGGGGTAATTTCTTTCATGCGTTTTAAGCTGACGAGAAGCGTAAGCAATAACACGATCATGTTGCATCAAAACAGCACCCAAACCAGCATGAGAAGCATCACAATAAACCACAAAACCCCCGGAACCATCAGGTAATGCTAACACTGGCGCCTGACATAACAACTGTTTAAGAGTCTGAAAAGATGTTTCTTGTTGATCTCCCCACTGAAATTTAATATCCTTACTAGTTAGCTTGGTTAACGGGCCAGCAATTTTGGAGAAATCCTTGATAAATTTTCGATAATAACCCGCTAATCCAAGGAAACTTTTGATCTCAGAAGGTGATTTAGGAGCATTCCAATTCATAACAGCGTCCACCTTGGAAGGATCTACTTTGACACCATCCTTACAAATAATATGCCCGAGAAACTGTACCTCTCGGAGCCAAAATTCACATTTGGAAAATTTAGCAAAAAGATGCTCTCTTTTCAAAATCTCAAGAATCAATCTTAAATGATGTTCATGTTCAGCCTCAGACTTAGAATAAATCAAGATATCGTCAATAAATACAATCACAAACTTGTCTAGAAAAGGTCGACATACACGATTCATTAAGTCCATAAAAATAGCAGGAGCATTAGTCAATCCAAAAGGCATAACTAAGAACTCGTAATGACCATAACGGGTACGAAAAGCAGTCTTAGGAACATCTTCCTCACGAACTCGTACCTGATGATAACCGGATCTCAAATCGATCTTAGAAAAATAGGATGATCCCTGTAACTGATCAAATAACTCATCAATTCTGGGCAATGGATATTTGTTTTTCACTGTTCTTTTATTGAGCTCTCTATAGTCAATACACATTCGAAGAGTACCATCCTTTTTCTTAACAAACAATACCGGAGCACCCCACGGGGAAGAACTCGGTCTAATAAACCCTTTATCTAACAGTTCCTGAATTTGACCCATCATCTCACGGATTTCAGAAGGAGCTAATCTATAAGGAGACTTAGCTACAGGAGTTGAACCAGGAATCAAATCGATCTTAAATTCTACATCTCTTACAGGGGGTAAACCAGGCAATTCATCCGGAAAAACTTCCGGGTATTCAGAAACCACCGAAAAATTTGTCAAAGATTTCTTTTCTAACTTGCTATCTATCACATATGCCAAATAAGAATCACATCCCTTAGATAGAGATTTCCTAGCTTTCAACAAGGAAATCAATGGTAGACTACCCTTTACTCGTTCTCCTCGAGCCATGACGTATGACCCATCAGAAATCGGAATTCTTATAATCTTTTTATGACAATCAATGTTGGCCTTATTCATACTTAACCAATCCATACCAATAACTACATCGAAACTAGGAATTGGCATTAACAAAAAGAAGACTAAGAAATTATGACCCTCAATAAGTATACTAGCTCCAGCTACCGATGTGGTAACAGGAACTAATTTACCGTCAGCAATTTCAACTTCTAAAGGTTCAACAATCAAAGAGGGGATCAATTTCAGTCTATCACAAAAGTTCACAGATATAAACGAACAATTGGCACCAGAATCAAACAATACACGAGCTGGTATAGAATTTATGAGAAATGTACCAGTGATGACATCTTCAGTGGCGACAGCATCATCAACTGTCATTCGGAAAGCTCGGCTAGCAGCTACTGGTGGATTTTTCCTCTTTTGACCAGATGATGGCGAACCTTTACCCGTACCCATACTCTGTCTCTTCGCCTCAGGACAATCCCCTGCACGATGCCCTTCTTTATGGCAATTCCAACACACGCTATTTGGGTAGGTACAATCCTTTGCAGCGTGACCAAAAATTCCACACTTAACACATCTAGATGTCTGGGGAGTACAAGGACCATTATGTCTAGCTCGACATCTATTACAATAGTTACTATCCATTGGAATACCAGAATTCGATCTCCTGTTTTGTTGACTACCTTGTCCTTTCTGTTTACTCGAAGAATCTCCTTTGTTTTTCTGTGAATACCTTTCTTTATTCAACACTCTTTTAGCCATAATATCCCCATCAACCGAACGAGCTAAATCATAAGCTTGAGGAAGTGAACCGGCTAGTCTCACTGTGGTACGATAATCAGGAGGTAATGTTTTCACAAAGTGATCAATTTTGGTCCGGTCAGTTGGAACCCACTGTTGCACAAACCGCAATTTATCTGAAAACTGCTTAATTAATTCATCAATCGTCATTTGATCAGTCTTTTGTAAGTCAAGAAACTCTTGCCTAATCCTGGAAAGATTATACTCCGAGCAAAATTGCTTACAAATCTCAGCATGAAAATCTGACCATCTTATATCATTCAACTGTTGTGGAGATAATGGTGCAGTAATTGAATCCCACCATGACATGGCTTGACCCTTTAATAATTGAACCGCATAAGGTACCTTATCCTCCTCCTCACAATGACATACATTTAGTTTTCTCTCTACATCTCGAAGCCAGTCAAGAGTGACCGTAGGATCGGTACTTCCAGAATAAGTTGAAGGATTGCAAAACATAAAGGTTTTAAGAGAACAACATTTCTTCAACTGTTGAAAAGGTGGAATAGGTATTTGATAAGTAGTATAACCAGACGAAGGAAAAGGACCCGAGGCCTGATAAGTATAACCCTGTTGCTGCTGTTGTGAAATAAAAGGATTAGATACCGGAATCCGTGTAGAAGATACAATAGGTGGTACATTAGTCACAATGTGGGGACGAGTAGAAACTGGATGTTGAGAAGATCCAGCTCGTTCTCTCTGAAGTTCCAACACTCTATTCTCCAATCTCATAATATACTCCTGATCAGTTTCAGTTTCTCCACCGGCTAAATTAGATGTACCATTATGACCCTGGTTCTCTGGTGGTGCATCTGCCCGCGTAGTATCATTGAGAGTATGGGAAGGTGGCTCATTATCCGCCATACCTGTCATCACATCACATCTCAACATTCGTTAATTGTTAGTACTAGCAACTAACCAAATCAACTATCATAACTAATCCCCACCACAAGAAATGTTTGACCAACATGACTAAGTTTAGGATTGAACACTTTAAATATTCAATTCAACTAAACTTACGCTCTGATACCAACTTATAACACCCCATGATTTATTACATTTTTTTTTTTTAAATTCGGAAGCGTAAATCCCATTCATACCAATATAGATATAATATTATATATATGACATTTAGTCATACCAAAACATTACAAGTTTATAAGTATTAAGTATAATTACAATGCAAATACAATAACTGGGTGTTATATTAACAAAACATGATTTATCCAAAACGATCAGAGTTCCCATTGTCAAACATTTCTTCAACACAACACCATTGCCTAATCATATCCCAAAAGTTAACCTGCAAGAATAGGTGGGGAATTAGCACAAAGCTAAGTGAATGAACTAAATCTAACAATCTAACTTGTATAACAATCAATTCACAACAATCATCTAAACAAACAATCAAACAGAGGATCGGTGGTTCTTGAGATACCCTCAGTCCGCGGTGGCACTCCAAGAACACTTAATAATCAACTGCAGGCCAATACAGATATTTTTACCGATAGTTTATTGCTATCTTTAACCAATATGGGTTAATTCACAACGAATGTTCATCCGACCCATAAGGATTAACCTATAGCAACTAAACCCAAAATTGACCTCTATCATTCCAACCTATCATGGAATTATTCACTAGCAAACAATCAATCTATCAAACTACAAGTTTAATCAACAATCCTATCATTATTGTAATGATAAATCAGTCAATACCAGCAACTTAAAAATTGATGCAACTAACTGTTAACACCAAGATTAAATTGTGAGAACCAGTCCACTCACCTGTCAATCTCAGTCTCCAACTCAAAAGTCTTATTTTATTGAGTCTTCGGTGTCTCTGTAAACACAATTAAAACACAAGTTAATAACTCGTTTCATAATTTAATTATGACTATACTCAATTACATTCATTGATAATCAAGAAATATCGATAACTAAACAACATAAGGGTTAGATTCACATAAGTTCACAAAATCTCAATTTCTTCAAAATTACAAAGGCAAACGCGATCCGGAAAATGAAGGTTGGGATCGCGTTCCTCTTAAGAAAATATTCTGTAACCATTTTACACTTTCGAACGCGATCCGGGTTAAGGTGCTGGATCGCGTTCCTATGAACAAAACCAACCCGACTCAAATAAACACTGACTAACGCGATCCGGGTAACTGTGGATGGATCGCGTTTGAATGAACTAATTCGTTCTTAAACCAAAATTTTTACTATGGAACGCGATCCGGGTGATGGAGCTGGATCGCGTTCACACGTTTTAAAGCAGAAGTTCAGACCTGCAACTTTTCAGCTTGAACCAAAACCCAATTTTCTACCAATTGCCATTGAAATGTATGGTTTTTTACCAGCAAATAACCTCACATAACATGTAATAATATGTATTAACAATAAACAAACATCATCCAAATTATAATTACTAACATGCATCAATCTTTCAATCTAATTTAAACCAAAACCCACTTTTATACTTGAAACCTAAGAAATTTACATTTAAGTCAAGAACAAGAAGATGATGATGTTAATTTTAGTAACTACAATCCATTCCAGCACCATTGATCATTCATGCATAAGTTTTCTACTTAATTTCACCAATTGAGTTTAAGAACACAAAACAAATACTTACAATGGAAATGGAGAAAACTAGATGAACATGAAGAAGAAGAAGAAGAAGAATTCAGTGGCTTTAACAAATTCACAGCTCCAATTTTGATCACATTCAGATTTGCAATTTGTTTATGAGTGTGTGTGTGTGTTCTTGGAGGTTTCTAACCAAAAATCAGGAAATGAATGAAATAAAGGTCGACCAATATTACAACCTAACTCAAATACAGTGAAATATTATACACGTCCTAAATCTATTGTCTGGAACCTAAATTTCAATTGCGCGAAAATTATTTTATTTTACCGTCACCTAAAATTATCTAAAACAGCTAACATTTCAATAGTCACAATATTTCCTGAGGCTCATTTACCTATTAAATTTAAAATCAAACACAGGTAAAAACTTTAAATCGCATAATTAATTTAAAGAAAAAACCTTTTTCTTCTAGGCCCGATTTGGGGATGTTACACTATGTAGTTGATGCCAAACTTAAAAAGAAGACTGTTTTCGATGTTCCGGTAGTTTGTGAATATCCAGAGGTGTTCCCTGATGAATTACCTGGTTTACCACCAGTTAGGGAAGTAGAATACCGTATTGATCTTGTTCCTGGCTCGTCGCCTATCGCCAAAGCTCCCTATAGGTTAGCTCCATCTGAAATCCGTGAGATGATGAATCAGATACAGGAGTTGTTGGATAAAGGTTTCATTAGACCTAGTGCTTCGCCGTGGGGTGCACCGGTGTTGTTTGTGGAAAAGAAAGACGGGTCTTTTCGTATGTGTATCGATTATAGAGAACTGAATAAGAGAACAGTAAAGAATAAATACCCTCTGCCCAGAATAGATGACTTATTTGATCAGTTTCAGGGTTCTTCAGTTTATTCTAAAATTGATCTAGGTCGGGTTACCATCAGGTTCGTGTTCGTGATGAAGATATTTCTAAAACTGCTTTTCGGACCAGGTATGGTCACTATGAATTCCTGGTTATGCCTTTTGGTTTGACGAATGCACCTGCAGTGTTTATGGACTTAATGAACCGGGTTTGTCGACCTTTCTTGGATAAATTTGTTATTGTCTTCATAGATGATATTCTTGTATATTCGAAATATGAGGCTGAGCATGCTATGCATTTAAGACTGATTCTAGAAACGTTGAAACGAGAACAGCTTTATGCCAAGTTTTCTAAATGTGAGTTTTGGATTAGGGAAGTGCAATTTTTGGGCCATGTAATTTGTAATGATGGTGTGAAAGTGGATCCATTGAAAGTTGAGGCCGTGATGAATTGGAACGCCCCAAAGTCTGCTTCTGAAATAAAGAGTTTCCTTGGTTTGGCGGGTTATTATCGGAAATTCATAAAAGACTTCTCTAAACTTGCCGGTCCATTAACTAAGTTGACCCGAAAAGATGAAAAGTTTATGTGGACTGATCAACAGGAACAGGCTTTCCAGACTTTAAAACAAATGTTGTGTCAAGCACCTGTTTTAGCCTTACCAGATGGTACAGATGATTTTGTAGTTTACTGTGATGCTTCTTATTCTGGTTTGGGTTGTGTACTTATGCAAAGGGATAGAGTTATCGCCTATGCTTCTCGACAGTTGAAACAACATGAACGGAATTATCCAACACATGACTTGGAACTTGCAGCGGTTGTATTTGCCTTAAAGCTTTGGAGACACTATTTTTTTGGTACTAGATGTGTTGTTTGTACTGACCATAAGAGTTTGCAGTATGTGTTTTCTCAGAAAGAGTTGAACATGCGACAGAGGCGGTGGTTAGAGTTAATCAAGGATTATGACTATGAAATTAAATACCACCCAGGCAAAGCTAATGTGGTCGCTGATGCTTTAAGTCGAAAAGGTACTTCTGATCGAGTTTATTACTTTAGAGTGGATGTTTCTTCTGACTTGATTTCTCAGATTAAAGTTGCACAAATAGAAGCTTTGAAAGATTTTAATTTGAAATCCGAAGTCATGTTGAAAAGAAAAGATGAATTGGTGGAAGATTCGAGAGGATTACTAACTTATCAATCTCGAGTATGGATTCCTTTATTTGGTAATATTCGTGATTTGATTTTGAATGAGGCACATAAGTCTAGACTATCTATTCATCTTGGAAGTACTCGGATGTATAATGATTTGAAACCGTTGTACTGGTGGCCTACAATGAAAACGGACATTGCTAGATTTGTTGGTACTTGTCACATTTGTGCCCAAGTTAAAGCTGAGCATCAAAAGCCGTACGGATCATTGAAACAGTTGGAAATTCCTGAGTGGAAATGGGAACATATAACGATGGATTTCGTGACTAAACTTCCTTGCACTAATCGAGGTAATGACATGGTTTGGGTCATAGTTGATCGGTTGACTAAAAGCGCGCATTTTCTTGCTACTAGCGAATCTGCCTCATTGACTAAGCTTGCTCAGTTGTACATAAATGAAATTGTCACTAGACATGGTATACCTTTGTCAATTGTGTCAGACCGAGATTCTCGTTTTGTTTCTCGTTTTTGGCAAGGTTTGCAACAAGAGTTGGGTACACGTGTAAATCTTAGCACAGCTTATCATCCTCAGACAGACGGTCAGTCAGAACGTACAATTCAAACCTTAGAGGATATGCTTCGTGCTTGCATTCTGGAATATGGAGGTTCATGGGATTCACATCTCCCATTGGTTGAATTTACTTATAATAATTCGTATCATTCCAGTATTGGTATGCCTCCGTATGAAATGTTGTATGGTCGACGTTGTAGAACACCTACTTGTTGGTTGGAAGCCGGTGAGAAACAGTTTGCTGGACCCGACATTGTACAGATGACAGCTGACAAAGTTGCAATTGCACGTGAAAAGTTGAAAGCCGCACGTGACCGACAGAAACAATACGCAAACCCGAAAAGGCGACCAGTTGTATTTTCCGAAGGTGAATTGGTTTACCTCAAAGTCTCTCCATGGAAGGGTGTAATCCGTTTTGGAAAACGTGGAAAATTGGCACCTAGATATATCGGTCCATTCAAAATTCGTCAAATTGTAAATGAGCAGTCTGTTTCATTAGATCTCCCACCTGAACTTGCTGTTATTCATGACACCTTTAATGTGTGTTATTTAAGAAGATGCAATGTTGAGGATCAGTAGCAAATTCTTCCTTTGCAGGAGTTAAAAGTTGATCAAACTCAGAAATTGGTTGAAGAACCTGTTGAAGTCCTAGATAGGAAGGTTACTAAACTTAGGAAGAAACAAATTCCTATGGTACTAGTAAAGTGGCGACATAGTTTAGGTCCTAATTTGACTTGGGAGACTGAGGAGTTGATGAAATCCAGATATCCTGGATTGTTTGTTGATGTTGAGATTTCGGGGACGAAATCTCTTTAAGGAGGGGAGATTTGTAACATCCTCTCCAGTGGCCTGTTATTTTTCTATTTAAATTAAGTATTTAACTGTTTTAGAAATTATTTGATATAATTGTTTAATTGTGAAATTTGGTAAAATAGGTCTCAGGACTTATTGTGATTAGTGAAATGTTGCTTGTTTTAATATATTAAAGTTGACGGTATAATAAAATAAATTTCTCGCTGTTGATTTTTAGGTTCCAGGCAATAGATTTAAAGCGGGTATAAAATACCCAATGTTTTAAGTCGGCTTTGAATAAGGGCCGACCTTTATTTTGGAGATCACTTTACCAAATTTTATGTTTCTTTCTCATTTCATTCAAAGAAAACTTATAAACCTAGCTAGTTCAATCTAATTGCAATCATCAAAGTTGAGTAGTGAATTGAAGTTGTGATTGTGTGATCATAAGGCCATCATCATCTTGCTAGTATCATCTTCTTCATTAGAAAGGTAATTGAGCTATTTACATGAACTAGGTTAAATAGAAAATTGAAGAATTGATTGATTACTTGAGTTTGAATGATGATTACTTGTTATATATGATGATATGTGATGATTTATAACTAGTTAATTACATCGAATCCAAGTTCTTGAGCTATAATTGAGGTTAGATGTAAACCTAATTAGAATTCATGATTTTGGTGTGAATTTAGTGTAATTGAATGTTATTGTTGTTGGTTAATGTTATATAGGTGTAGTATGATGGTATTTGATGTTAAAAACGGGCCTAAGTCGAATTGTAACTGGAACTTAGTGATTTGGTTAAGTTTGTTTTGAGCTGAAATGTAGTTGCAGGTCTGTACCTGAGCTGAAACGCAGCTCAACGCGATCCCAGCCTCGAGTCCGGATCGCGTTCCCTAGTTATAAAATGTCCCAGTCGAGATTTGGCCTTGGAAACGCGATCCTGGCCAAATATACGGATCGCGTTTGCTAGTGTTTTTCGGTTACAAAACTTTTTCTACTGAAGAACGCGATCCCACCATGCCTAGTCTGGATCGCGTTTGTATGTTTAATTCTGATGGATTTCAGCAAATTTCAAAAATGCATAAGTGTTTAGAAGGTGGTGTTTTTAGTGGCACTTTTTATTTCATATACCTATAGTGGCACTTAAGGGGTATTTTAGTGGCACTTTTTGACTGAAAAATATGTTATAACGTGAACATTTTAAATGAGTTACGGGACGTAACAAAGATGTTTTGAGTCAAGTGAGTATTGTATATGAAATGCCTTTAGTGGCACTTATTGGATGCTATAGTGGCATTTTTATAAAAATGCCCATTTTGATATTTACAAATTATGAGGCAAAGTACTAATGTGTGTTGGTTGTTAATTCTCAGATCCTCCAAAAGATAAGTAGCACCTGGAATCCGAGTTTGTGGCTATCGGTGAGTGGATTCAAACTCACCATTTGGTTTAGTTGTAATCATTTGATTACAACGGGTAATTGTAGATATGATTATAGAGTTGTTTAATCGTTATTGTTGATTGTATCACTATGTGCTATATGTGATCTTTGGATATTGGTTGCCAATGAGGTCGACGAGTTGATGAACTGTTGGTTGGGTTAGTTGGTTATCATGTGAATGATACAGGGATATGCTTCATATGTTGTGTGTATTGAACTGTATCTGAGTAGGATAACCACTAGCTATCGGTCTCGTCCGTATGGCCATACGGATATGGTTGGATAAGAGTTCTTGGGGGAGCCGCCCGGGTATTATGGTTATCCCCAGAACCACCGATCCTCATTATTAAGTTGTTGTTGATTGTTGTAGTTAATGGTTATGCTAAGTTGAGTGTTGGGTGTTGAACTCTCTCACTTAGCTATGTGCTAATCCCTCATCTTTAATTCCTGCAGATTTTGTAGCTTAATGGGTAGCAGGAATGGGATGCTTTTGGAAGCAAGGATAGTTTGACAGCAAGCTACTCTGATCCTTTTTGTACTAAACTAGTTGGTTTTATATAATACCCCGACCTATGTAATCTTTGGAACTGTTTCAAGTCAGTATGACTTTAACTTATCAACTGTTTATGTAAATTAATATAATGTAAAGTTATAAAGTTGTGTAAATTTCTACGCTTCCGTGTTCTTAATATAATATTGTTATATCAAATGAGGGGTGTTATACTAACCCTATATTTCTATATATATATATATATATATATATATATATATATATATATATATATATATATATATATATATATATATATATATAAGTCCTATGATAAGTAATATCATAACACCCTAGATGGTTTCCGTGCCATTCCCCACCAACATCTTGGTCGCGGGTTCGAGCCTTTGTTGCTTTTTTGTTTTATTTAATTTTATATATCAGATTTTGGCTGTCCGGCCCAATTTCTTTTTGTGTTACCAATTTAATTTCTTTATTGTGTTTTCATTTTTTAATCCCAACATTTTTAGTTAAATAAATACTTTTCATAAAATTAGTTTCTACAAATTAAACAAATTTTATTATTGAGAACATGAAATAACAAAGTGATATATATATATATATATATATATATATATATATATATATATATATATATATATATATATATATATATATATATATAGTGATCTTGGGTAATATAAGGGTTACAGGTTATATTTTGTGCAAAAAAATACAAATATCTTTCACCATGTAACGTCAACGTTAGCTTTTTTAACACCTAAATGAAACATAAAATAGAACATGTAAACGTTGTATTGTACATAATAGTATGCGTAACCTTTTTATTGTATAAGGATGAGTAATAAGAGTAATTAAAGAAAAATGATATATATAACCACTTACATAAATCTAAAACTAGACGTTACAAGGAGAGTATGAAATGTGTCAAATTCATTGTATAACTATATATTGAAGAAATAAGTGAACAATGTCTAAATTTAATTGTATATAAGTCAATTTATATATTATTACTCATAAATAAATTAAAAAAATATTACAGTATAATGTTTACTTTGGAACTTGGTGATCCAAATTAAAAACTCAAATTCTTTTGTTCTTCTAGCATTTCTAACATTTTCTGTAACCTTCACATATATAATTTCGCAGCGAAGCGCGAATTATAACCCTTGTTTCACTCATTTATCAGATTATCAATAAAATATTATTACGTCGATTAATTAAATTATATACATCATTGTATAGGTCAAATGTAAGTATCCTTTTCCACAAGGCATTGTTCAGCTGTAACAATCAGGCCATCACAGCCTTTGACGATCACAGACAATTATACCGTTATGTGGTCCATATTATTCAAATACATACAGTCAACTTCGTTTATGTAAAAGATAAAAATATTCGGAAAGGCTTGCATGTGAAAGAATTATTGCAGATACTACCATATCTATCTATATATATAAAACAAAGATTTTTAATTGCATATTAGATAATGTTATTTTAGTAAATAATGACACGTCATTAATTTATAAAGTTTTGAATTAATCTCAATTTTTTAAGAATGATACATGGACTTTCCATATATTAATAGTTAATTTATTATTAATTTCTATTTAATATTAGATATATATAAAATAATAATATAATAAATTATATTTAAAAAATAATGTTGATATTATACATGCATTCTACTTAGTTAATGTGATTTTTTGCTAATAATAATAATAATTATTATAATAATACTAATAATAATAATAATAATGATAATAATAATAATAATAATAATAATAATAATAATAATAATAATAATAATAATAATAATAATAATAATAAATCAATATAATCACAAGTATTGACTCGCAATATTAATAATCACCTTCAATTAATCCATTGATTGTTGGGATAGTTTATAAATAAAATTTGCATCATTTGTGATTTTAGTATTTCTGTGATATATTTGTATGTATAAAACTTTGAACTTCATTGTTTTATATATGTTTTAGTATTCAATAATAATAATAATAATAATAATAATAATAATAATAATAATAATAATAATAATAATAATAACAATAATAATAATATTTTTAAATTATTAGTAATAAATTTACAACTGCAGAAAAACAATATCAACATTTGACGTGCTTCGCACGGGTTTAAAAACAAAGTTTTTTTGTAACTTATGTGACACGTTTGTTTGTCTTTCATTTTCTTACAAATCCTATGTGTCATAAAAATATTTTCCTAAATTTTTCAATTTGTTCTTATTTATACCACATTTGGGATGCCAATTCTTTTTTTGATTAACCAAATCATGTTATTGATGAATATATTTCTTTAAAAATGAAATAGTTACATTTTATGTGAATAGTAACCAAATTCATACTTTAATAATAATATCTTTATTTTAAGGTGTTGCATAACATTAAATGTTCTCACACCTCCGTTTAAATCCGTTGTTTCATGCTAATAATTTACTACCATCGTCCCACAATAATTATACAGTTTTAACTTTTTAAGTATTCCTTTTCAACTTTGACCTTAAATATTTTTATTTGTGTTATATAATACTTGATGAGAATTATACCAATCCTTTTATCCCCATTACATAGCAACTTTCAACCTTATTTTCATTGACACTATAGTTCGCAATTACCATTAATAAGGGTCAATATGTCATTTTTTCAATAATTGAAAGGAAAAACATACTGATTAATGATTCTGATTTACAACACCTTTAAGTTAACAATATTAATAGGGAAATTAACAAAAAAAACCCTTTTTTTGCGGGTATAATTCGATTTGCCCCTTAAAAAAAAAATTTGCCGATTTGCCCCACCCGGGCGCAGGTCGCACCATGCGACCTGCGACCCAGAAACTGCGACCTGCGACCGATTTCGAGACACGAGTAAAAGACAAGCAAAACGAGCCGACACGAGTAAATGACAAGCCGGTCGCAGGTCGCATCATGCGACCTGCGACCACAAGTCTTCGACCTGCGACCGGTTCTTTGATAGATGGTTTATGAATGTCGATGACCCTTGGGAACAGGATGTCGGCGATAAAATACCTCGAGCAGTGAACCATGCAATGTTGACTATCCACTTTTTCAAAGATGGTCACATGGATGGGGACCACACGAAACTTATCCGAATGCTTTTTTAAAAAAATGTGTGTAAATTTAATTTAATATATATAATATGTTTCATGTTTAATTAATACAATATTTCGTTTGATAACTTTTTATATAGAATGTATAAAATAATTACGAATATATATTAATGTTCGGTGAAATTTTATCTACATTTTGACTTAAATTTTAACGTCATACTAGATCATAACCCGCGGATTCGCGGGGTTATACATATCTTAATTCGGTCATGTTTTTGTGTATATATGTTGTTTTTCGTGTTTATGTAAAACACATGTCGACAATTCGATGTAACTTTTCTATGATGGATACATTGTCAAATGAAACTTTTATCTGGCACATTGCGTGACTACTACTATAATTTCAATATATATAGAAATAGAATACGATTAGGTGAACAAACTGAAATAATAATACTCCATAAAATATCCCGAGTCGGTATAAGTAATTAGATAGAAACACATAACAAATATTTTCCCAAAATCACTGAATTTGTTACTTAGGTAAACCAAATTGAAATGATAATAAGAAAGTACCAACTTCGCCAAAAATTAGAGATGCCAATTTTATACATATTGGTTATTTAAGGGTAATATCTATGAGGTGATGGGTTTTGTTGGGTCTCTTCTATTTTTTTAAACGGGTCTGAATATGTATCCAATATAACTTCCAATTGTATAACAATTAACCAAAGGGTCTAGGCTGATAGATTGTTTTTTTTAAAAAAACCTCATTTCTTTTTTTTTTTTTTTTCATTTTTCACTTAGATAAATTTTTTTTTGGTGGAAACCCGATGAGTCAACCTAACTCGAGACCCGTTTGACCCGGACCCATTTCGACCCGTCATCCTAAATGAACCATCTAGATCCGGACCCGTTTGACCCGGACCCGTTTTAACCCGTCTTCCTAAATGAACCATCTAGATCCAGACCCGTTTAAACCCAAACCCATCTAAACTCGTGATCCAACCCGACCTGACCCACCCTATTGCCACTTATACTGAAAAATACCCTTCGACAACAAACTAAAAACGTGTAACTCAGCACTTTTTTCATAATCTACGTACATAAATCATAGACATATTTGACCTACAAATATGACAATCTTAATTAACATTCATAAACCCTTTGATACCACAAACACAATTTAAGAGCATATGTTTGAGAAATTCCAAGATAATAAAAATACATATAAAGAATACCGCTTCACATATAAAGATGAAAGCAAGAAAATAAATAGATCAATGTATACATACATCAAGGTATGAAACTTGCCTACTGATGCGACTATGTAGTCATCATCAAACACGCCAACATTAAGTATTAGAACCGTTTATTCAACTAATGAATACATAATTTTAAAGTATTTTGAATAAAGATAGAAGTGCTTGATTTTTTCTCACCGAGTTTCAGTGAATTTGAATTATGAATGCAAGAAATAAGGAAACTAATGTTGATTTAGAAAAATAAATGGTTTTATCGATTTCAATGTTTTCAAAGAATTAAGAACTTGGTTAAAGATTAATTAAGAATAAGAACTGTAATGTTTAAGTTTACTAAGAAAATAAGGTGACAAAATCGGTATATATATGATTTTTGATGTGTGTGATTTAAAAGTTGAAGATTGTTATTAATTTACTTAGCATTGAAAAATCAGATTTTTTTTAATACAAAGTCAACGTTTGGTTATGCTAATGATATTTGGAAATTAAATGGATATTAAATAGATTTAAATTAGACTTTATTAGGGGTAATTTGGTAATTTAACTATGCCTAATGAGACTTATTACATGGACAATTAGTGAGATTAAAATCAATGGTGATTAAGTATGGAGACTAATTAATTGAATGAGTGAGATTAATTTTGGAGGGATTTAATTATCCATATATATTTGTCTTTCTTATAATAATGAAAACTAGCTTAAGACCCGCGGCTTCGCGGGATGCATAATGAATATTCGTAAGAATCATACGTAATGATTAGTTAGGAATGTAATTGAATACATTGGCGTGTTTAAGTTATAGCCAATATGCACAAATAACCACGGACAACTTAAGTTAGAGAACGGAAATATTACGTTGTACTGTATTGTAGGTCAAAAGTATGGTAGGTCATCGATATGGAAATGCTAAAATACATAAAATGTAAAAAAAAAAAACACACAAAATAAGATGGTCGCATGCTATTATTTCGGACGAGCAATCCAAAGAGCGCTTAGTTCACGAATGCGGTGGAAGTAGTCGTTTATGACAAGAATGGCACGTGCAGATTGTCTTGTGGTAAATAGTTTATGCAACTACTTTACCGTTGATTCCCGCAATAACTCAGCCTGATACCCAATTCATATACAATGAAAGTTGAGTTACTAAATAAAACTACATAACTATGTTCGGTACATTGATACATAAGTAGTAGTACTGTCTCAGCAATATGATGGAGTTAAATGGTAATACCTGGTTTAGATATACTTCAAGTGAACCCAATTTTCCAATAGCAAAAGCCATTTGCCCCATGTTATTGACCATTTCAAATGAATCGGAAGGGATAACGTTCGAAGCAATTGCCAGTGTTGATGCTAAGGAACGCCGAAGTGTTTCCATTTTACTTGATAGTTCTTTTTCTGACTCAATGGTAAGTTGTTGCAATTCACGAAGTTTAATCTTTTGTTCTTCTTTTAGGTTCTCCAATCTAGTGTCAAGCAACTGCATTCATGTTTCACACGTAAATTATTAATAATTTAATACATATGGTCATTCACTACAGTAACCATATGGGTTACTATACATACACGTTAAATTATATTGTAAGTATCAGAACTCGCAAAAATCGTGGGTTGCATCAAGAAAATCTTACAACAAATTATATTGTAATATGAAATAGTAGATATGGAATAAACGATCAAAAAAATCTAAATGTTTGTTAAAATCACCACTTTCTGGTAAATACTATACTTTGAATCTCATAATATCATATATTTTTATCCTAATTATAGACCTAAAGAGACTAATTTATTTACAGGAATACGTGGATGATAGGTTGGTTTTGACATAAATACGGATGAAGGAACATGAACACAAGAAGGTCCCTCCAAAGATGAAGATAAATATATAAGAGTATGAAGACGTATTAATGTGACTATTTTATTTATTGTTTCCATGTATAGATAAAATTTCAAATGAGTTGATTGTGTATACAATATATAGCTATTTCAATATATAGTCAAATTATTTTTGTGTTTTTTTATTATAAATTTCAACATCATAAAACATATATGTCGTTAAATACAAGTATGAATATAATTAAAATTTGATAAATATTTTGATTTTATTCTATCATATGGAGTATTTATTTTTCTTGGTAAATATAAATATAAATATAAATGAATATGTATATGTATATTAATTTTTATTCAAATATTATTGGTAATGATGATATCAAATATGTCATTTGAAAATGGATACTAATATATTAATTAAAGTTTGCAGTAATTTGTATTTTTCTTAGTAATCGTAAAAGTAAATAGTAATAGTAATAATAATAATAAAAATAATACTACTAAACTGTTACTTTTCATTTAATCTAATTTATATACAGAAGATATAGATTACTTAGTAGCTTACAAATTTTAGATCTCCGTTGAATATCTATGATTTAATTTTTAAAATCTATATACACAGTAGCCTACAAATTTGGGGTTTCAGTTAAATATCCACGATTTATTTTTTAAAATCGATATTAACATTTGGGATTTCAGTTACATAGTCAGAATTATCATAAAAAAGCGATACTATTGTAGGAAAGTATACTTTCCCCGGTTCTGCTGCTCCCGCAGGCTTTATCGGATTATATAGATATCCCTTCAACACAACATCGTGAATACATAAAAGTTTAATATTTTCTACAATTTATATTTGAAATGAGAAACTAATATGGAAAACATTTAGGTTTTGAATTCGGTTAAAGAAGGTAAAATTCATGCACTAATTTTAACAGAAATCAAACACCAAGATAACCATATACCACATAAAAAGTGTCATATATATAATCGTTCTAACTTGTGTTCATTATATCATGATCGCTCCAAATATAAAATAAAAAACCACGAAACCTATAAATAAGGTTTATAATCCTTTAAAATCAATGAACAATACCTATAGTTCCAGTAGCCAACAATCCAAGAAACTTTATACAAAATTACATAAAAGCTACATCAAAGCCATTTTTTCCTTACAATTACAAAATCTAAAGCATACATACACTCACTAAAACTTTCTTCTATTATGTCACAACACACACGGTGTCTTTACCTGAAATTCCATTTGACGTCACTCCAGCTTCTTGAACAGCTTTCAAAAGCATATTCTACAATATAATAAACGATAAACACACAATCATATCAACCTCCACTTCCACGGCTCAAGATTTCAATATCAGTTGAATCTTTTTTTTTTTTTTTTGGTAAAGGAAACGGCACCCCATTAAAAACTATATTAATAAAACATTTACAACCATTACTTTGGGCATACCCAAAGGAGATGATTAATGTACATCACAAACAAATTCATCAAAATCTATAACGTCTACTATAATGCCCAAAGTAAAAAGAATACAAGTACTAATATCAAAAAACGTATCAAAACTGTAATCACTAAATGTATCTATGAATCCCATATGCATTTTTCATTCCATGCAGCCTAGTACCATCTTGATCCATCTGAACTTGACAATCATTGAATGCAGCCCAGTCCAAAACTTGTTTTACCTGAATCCAATCTGATGGCTTTTGCAGCCCAACCATAAACGCAGAAACCCACTTCTTTTGATACATTATCCCTGTAGCCCATTTACCATAAACCCATTGACTTTTATATCTAAACCATTCACCATTTTGGCTACAGAAAAAACACATAGCTGGCCTATTCAAATAGCATTCCACAGCCACCTTTACATTCAATTTGCATCTCAATATATCAACCCAATCAATTTGACTATTTCTAATTTAACCCAACAAAGTCAAACCATCAGCACCTATCCTACCACACATACACATACGTTTCCTTAAATTTTCCAATTGATTTAGCCAAACCACAAAATATCTAATTAACATAACAAATGTGCAGCAGCCAACCAATCTGCACTCAATGCACAGTTGACATGAGAGAGTCAAACCTGCATTTTGTAGACCATGTGATTCCAGCATATTACTTACATACATTACCTACTGAGATTGAGCATTAACTCCAAAAACAAACCATCTAAGCTGATCCCCATAAGCATCATTTTCATCCACCATTTGACTTAATATCAGTTGGATCTTCAACCTTGCAAAATAGTAAAATTAGTTATAAGTTTTCATGGTGGTTGATATAAACTGATAATTGAGAAGAAATATAAAAAGGTCTCAACATAGGTTTAATCCATAATATAAATTGTCCAACTTTTTAGAGTGAGATATAGTTCCACTTTAAGAAAAACTTATAGTTATTGCAACGCATAATGGACTCCTAATACAAAAATATTAGAGGTTGGTGTAGATGAAGATGAAAACCGTCATTAAAGAATGGAGAGATTATTATTATTGATTCAAGTTTTAAACATCAACTTAAGAACAAATGGCAAGGAAAAAAAGCATTAAATCGAAATTCTTACCTTTTTTGCGTTGATTCCCACCTGTTGTGATCTGGAACATTTATGTGGTTCTGTCACATGATTCTATCCAGCAAACAAATAGAAATTGATTAGAAGATTAAATTGTTCAAATACATATGATGGAGATGAAGACTCGGGAATTAAGGAGCAAAATCCTTCTGACCCACCCATATTGCCACCTATAACAATCCTTCTGTAAGACAAATTTTTAACCCACTTGCTTTCCACCGACATGTTACTTTTTCGTCGTTGTACGTACTCTGTCACGATCAAACAATTTACAAACAAAACTTAAAATGCCAATAAAATACTATGTAAACCATTTTCTCCTAGATTGACACAACTCACTAAAAAATCAAGACATCATCATAGTTAGTCTCGAGAACTTAATACATAATAACTTGAAGTAAGACACCCTCACTAAACTCAAATACAATAAAATATTGGAAAAATAAATTAGGAATCAAATATCCAATATAAATTAGACATCGAGTTTCCATCAAAAATTAACTCGTTAAAACATATTTACCGACCCCATCTTTAAGCATGTAAATTGATAAAAGAAGGCATAAAAAGACACCCAAACCAACTTTAGTAGCAATAGCCACAGGAAGAAATTAGATGAGGTTAGCATCAGTCTTAACCATGGAACAAAACAACGAAATCAACTGTAGTAGTAATGGTGTAATCCTTATCCTAAATATTATAAATATCATGAACCTATTAACAAAGTCTTGAATCCACCCATTGAAATGAAATGTGTTTTTGTCTACTTTAATCGATCCCCAGGAATGGGATGGGGTCTGCTTGGCACCTAATTGGGCACCTAAATCAGACTGAATCCTTGTCAGAAAGAATAGGCGGAGAAATTTTGTGTTACATATGGTAATCTTTCTAATATCAAAAAGTAAGAAAATTTTACGTCATAGTCCTAAAGCAACCAAACCAAGATTAGACTCTATAAGTTGGGTTGGTCAAAGATTTTTTCATTTTTCGGAGTGATCAAAAGTATATAACAATCATAAATTCTGATCTCGAAGTCATGTACTTCATCAAAGTTTATACTATTATAAAACCATAACATTATTAAAGAGGTAAACAGTAGTGAGCATTTCATTTAAGATCATAAAATACCTGGCACTGCGCTTTCTGGCATTATTCAAAGAAGTTTCATGGGCTATTTCTTGCATCTTTATGAGTATAGCATAGGCACCATTTTCATCCTTCGCAAAAAAAGCGTATCATGAGTTCCCATTTCTAAACCAACACCCTGCTGCAAAACCACCACAAGATATGTTCAATAGCATCCATATGAAAAAAAAAACAGACAAATAGACCATTTTTATCAAAATAGAACTAATATTTCCTTGAGTTAGCTTTAGCTTATCAAAACCTAGAGCATAGAAATAACTAATTTCCTGAATTTCATCAAAATCTGTCATCAAACCAGATGAAGAAAAAGTAATACTTTATATCATCTCTAGCAGGAGCATAATGATACATGACCTTATTACCTTTACATGATCATCTCAGCAGCGTTTGAACCCGAATATTTCCCTCACTTCTCAGCAAGATATACATTGCCAACTATAAGGATAGCTTATTGTTTCTTTAACCTATGCTCCTCTGGTCATGATATTTTTATATTCTAACCAAGTAGAATGGACCATATTTGCAGTAGTGCCTATTTCTTGTAACCATTCTAATTAGTAGTATTGGAAGATCCATTGTATAAGCTGTCATTTGATCCATAAACTAAATGAAGCCAAATAATGTACCAAGAACCAAGTATGTTATATATACCTGAAAATTTAGCAATTCTTCTCATCTAGAAGGTGCGTTGTATTTGAGATTATGTTTTATCAGTTGTCTTTAAACCTGAAATTTACATTAAGCAGGAAATCTTAAACGACATTAGAATGCAATAATATATAATGGAAATAAAGACATGAGACAAACCCTATCTTTGTGTAGACAATAGTTACAACCTAACACAAAAAAGACTATCAAGATTCACAGTAAAATCCTACATTCAACTGATCTTTCTGTAACGTGTAAGAGACACCACCATAGACACAGATAGTGCGCAAATACGGGTCAGACTCTTTAAATTCAGTCTCTACTTGCTTTGCCAATTCTCTCGTAGGTGCAAGAACCAAAACTCTTGGAAGACGTTCAAAAACCTGTTAAATTAAATATATATATATATATATATATATATATATATATATATATATATATATATATATATATATAGAGAGAGAGAGAGAGAGATAATAAAGGTAGAAAACCCGTTAGATCACAATAGATTATAACTGCAATAAGAATAGAAGTAACTACCTGTAAATAGCTTAAGTGGCATTGTCACATACCAGCTTATGACCAGTATGTACCAACAATTATGTGTACCAAATAACCAATCCAACCAATTACAGGTTCTTTCTAACCACATTTTGCTTAGCCAAGAACATGACATTAAGGTTAACCACATTTCATAGTATTTCTGATAATTATTATTATTTTTTTCATAAAAATACTCCGTAACATGTATATGTTACCATAGTGTTAAATTAAAAGATTTTTTTTCAAAAATAATAAGCCTAACGCTATCAACTATTATACATGCCATTCCATCAATCGTAACAGTAATACTAACATATGTGAATCAGCCCTTTGAATCAAACAATTAGAAAATTCACAGAAACATGAATTGACAAACATATGTCTAGCTTAAAGGAACAAAGGTCTGATTATTTTCTAATGTGCTACGGAACATTTTGATAGGGATGACAACTGATAAACTCATGCTACATTTTAGGAACTAATTTCAAATTTTAAATTTATGAGTAACAACCTATAGATTGGATAAGGATATCTTTGAACTTGAAAATCCTGAAATGTAGCATAATAATTAGGAAATTAAAATTAATTTTTATTTTTTCATAACAAAGAGTCTAGGCCATATTTTTTTTTTTTTTTTTTTTTAAAAGAGTCTGGGCCATGTATATGTTCATGATACAAAAATTTTATAAAATGATAATAATCTTTACAATAGACCAAAAACATAGGCATTTCATCAAACACCTTTTGTACATGGCGAATTCATCAATCTTAACAGTTGTTCTTAAATATTAGATTAAACCCTTTTAACCAAACAATTAGAATTCACAGAAACATAAATTGACAAAGATATGGCAATTAAATTGTGAAATAAGAACAATATTGATGATATTTACCTGCACATTATTTCCCCGTTCATACAGTTCGGTGATAATTGATTCCAATCGAAACGTATGTTGATTACTTCTACTCCGAAGTAACAACACCTCCAACTGCTTTAGTTCAATCTCGCATTCAGATCTTCGCTACCGTCATTGAAGGAATGTTTTGCTACGTTCTCGCATTCAGAAGTAACATAACCAATCGAATTTAATAGGATATTAATCACTGAATCGTCTATCTGATAATAGCACAAAACGATTACGTAGCTGTTGAGACCAAAGCAATCAATGATTTAATTACCTTCATGTTATCGTGTTTGAGCAGATGAAATCATCGATTTTGGATTGCCGATCGGCTATTATATCCGGTGAAGTTTTATTATGTTTGGCTAATTAACGATGGACGATTGTAGACCTTAGGAATTGGTTGGATAATAAGGACGGCGAAACTTCATAAACTTATCCACGTTATTTAATTTATTTAATAATCGGATAATATAAATTAAATAATTAAATTAAATTTTTTAGATTAGTTAAATTCAAAATTTAAACAATAAATTAGTAAGGGCATTAATGTCTTTTTAATAAAAGGTTTATGATGTCAGCAAATGAACCAATGGATGGATTAGCATGTTGACTTTTGAATTGGAAGGTCCAGATTTACCTATTTTAAATTTGGTCAAAGTTTTTTAAACATTTAAACTTTTTTATTATAATATAAGTAGATATTATGTATTTAACGAAAGTATTTTTTAGTCTCGAAATCAACTTTTTTATATCAGAATGTTGATTTTGAGACTAAAAAAATACTTTTTTTCGCGATATAATGAAAGTATTTTTTAGTGATTTAACATATTATATATATTAAATCACTAAAAAAATACTTTATTTTAATCTCAAAATCAACATTCTGATATAAAAAAGTTGATTTCGAGACTAAAAAATACTTTCGTTAAATACATAATATATGATGTTAAAATTTAAGTCGAAATGTAGATAAAATTACACCGAACATTAATATATATTTGTAATTATTTTATACATTCTATATAAAAGTTATTAAACGAAATACTGTATTAATTAAACATGAAACATATTATATATATTAAATTAAATTTACACACATTTTTTAAAACGCATTCGGATAAGTTTCCTTATCTATATATCTCAAGGATTTCGTGTGGTCCCCATCCATGTGACAATATTTGAAAAAGTGGATAGTCAACATAACATGGTTCATTGCTCGAGGTATTTTATCGCCGACATCATCATCGAGATTCATAAACCATCTAGCAAAGAACCGGTCGCAGGTCGCAGAATTGTGGTCGCAGGTCGCATGATGCGACCTGCGACCGGCTTGTCTTTTACTCGTGTCGGCTCGTTTTGCTTGTCTTTTACTCGTGTCTCGAAATCGGTCGCAGGTCGCAGTTGCTGGGTCGCAGGTCCCATGGTGCGACCTGCACCCGGGTGGGGTAAATCGACAAATTTTTTTTTTAAGGGGCAAATCGAATTATACCCGCAAAAAAAAGGGCTTTTTTGTTAATTTCCCATATTAATATGTTTGGCTACTTTAACTAAATAATATATATATATATATATATATATATATATATATATATATATATATAGTAGAGGTTCATATGAGAACCAACTAAAAGTTGAGAACCTTGAGAACCACTACATTACATGCTTGTTCACATGTGATTTAACTTCATTCACATGTGAACATTGATTTAGGTTATATTTGTAAAGAAAAAAATTAAAAAAATCTTAAATTATAGCGAAAAACAGAAAAACCAAATATATGTTCACATTTGATGATAATGTGAACAAATCATGTAAAAAGTGTTTTAAGACGTGATTTTCGATTTTTTTTCTTTACCAATCTAACATAAATCAATGTTCACATGTGAATGAAGTTAATCACATGTGAACAAGCATGTAATCTAGTGGTTCTCAAGGTTCTCAACTTTTAGTTGGTTCTCATTTGAACCTAACCCATATATATATATATATATATATATATATATATATATATATATATATATATATATATATATATATATATGATGAAAAGTCTAAAATATAGTTACCTTTAAATTATTCTTCAAATTATAATTATGCCACGTAGCTTTCCATTTTTAATAATTTTAATATTATCATAAATCATTTTAAATAATGGTTAATAATATTTTAATCCCCACACTTTTATCTTTTTTCGTTATAATTCTTCTAACTTTTTTTTCTAAATGTTTAAACACCTTAACTTATAGATTGACCAAAATTTAATCATTTAAGTTTATTTTGACTAGGTATGTTTTACTTTGATTAACACAAAAGTTAAGTATACCATTTGTTTCATTGCCATTGTCTCATTGAGTTTATTTCATTAATAATCAAATTTCATTCATGATCAACTATATGTAGACATTTCACGAGTTAAACATATTGGTAGATTGAAATATTAAGTTGAGACAATAATATTAGAAACTATTACTTATATGTTGCTTATATTAAAGTTGTAATATTTAATTGTAATATTTTATATTAGCATTTGTGAATATGGTATATGTTTTTCTTATGTCACAAAAACTTTAAAGTTTTTGTTCACATATGTTTAGGTTGTTATATACTATTTTTCTATTTTCACCATGACAAATTTATAGTTTTCAATTAAAATATTGATATTGTTAAAAAAATTTGTAATATATAATAGTTTTGCATACATTACTGTGCCATCATGGGCTCAAAGATCAACAATTTTTTACAAATACATGTAATACTTATTATTTCATTGTGTTTTATTTGGCTACATATATTAATTTCGACAATTTATTATAATAGTTTGATTACTTTATTATATAGTTTGGTTTATGTTGTTATTTATTTTCAATTCTCAATGACAATTGCACCTTTTAAAAGTTAACAATACTAATTCATTAGACTACTTATAAATAAACATATAATTGTATTTTTTTAACGACCGTGCATCGCACGGGCTAAAAACCTAGTTTAATATATAAATCAATTACAAATTAATAAGAGAATCTCATATTTTAATCGGCAGTGATTCATACACCACCAACTATTCTCTATGTGCACTGTTAAATATACTTTATGTTCTTGTAATTTACAACAAACTAAAACACATTTAATGGTGTATGAGAAAAAAACATGTGACTTACGAATCACCACCCTATTTCAATACTATTTTTTATATGTATGGTCGACTTGTCTATGTTTATTGCAACATCTCAACTTCATTCTTTTACACCTGACTTGACCAAGATACCATTATCTTTACATTTTGTAATTAGTTTTGAAATGGTGCTAATGATAAAGATGATGTCATAATTTAAAATATTGGAGATCAAGTGTTGTTTGGTCATTTTACACGTTAAAAGGACGAAGTTAAAAAAGTTAAAACCTACAAGGACGAACACGTTGATATATATAAAGGGTAGTGATATCCAATTTGATAGATCCACCAAACGTACATGTGCATTAACTAGTTGTACTATACAATCAGTTAATGCATATATTTGGTGGATCTATCAAATTGGATGGTGAAAATATCATCTCCCAAACATAAAAACAGACGGATATGCAAACTGACCAAAACCACATGGATGAATAATGTAATTTGAGACTTATGTTGAATATACATTATTATTAATCATTGATATTACTATATTAAATAATTTCATTAATTTATAAGTAAACACATAAGTTTCTTCCCTTTCATCTCCATATGTATAGCAGTTTTAATTTTCCCCCATTTGTAGAATATTTTCACGATGTGGACGTAGACGTAGACGCAAAGAATAATTATTTAATTTGGAGATTTGGATTGGATTTTACACAAGTTATACTCAAAAAAGTCATGACATATATAATTGTATCATAACTACAGTTGTAGCCTGTGGTTGATGTAGATGGAATAACCCGTCTACCTTAATTTCCACGATCACAATAGATCGAGGCTTTATCTGTTGTTTGATTTTGATATTAGGCCACTCCCAACCCGAAATCCAACTGACTAAAACTGACAGAGCCACGTCAACGTCACGTCAGCTTTTTCAGAAAACTGACTGAAACTGACAGACCCCTCCCATTCCTGATCCATCACTTCATATTTCTGGGACCCACTGACCAATTCTTTAATCAATTAAAACAAAGCTATTTAAATTAAACACAATAATTTAAATTAAACACATTCCATTAAAAATAAAAATTACCACAATTCCTAAAAATAAAAATTATAACAATTCCTAAAAAAAAAATTTACCACAATTCCTAAAAATAAAAATTACAACAATTCCTAAAAATAAAAATTCAAACAATTACGTTATTAACCAACAATTCCTAACGAACACGGTAATTTGGTGAAAGTTGCGCAATGTGTTGAATCAGAGCATTGCGTAGTCGATGATGAACTTCCCGATCCCGTAATTCCCTGTCCATCCGCAGTGAAGTTTCAACTCTTTCTTCCCATGAACGGCTTGGTCTATTTGACGGCTCAGCTGGATAATCTTCTTCCAGGTCACACATATTTCGCCCGTTATCATCCGTTATCATGTTGTGTAGAATAACACAAGCATACATGATTCTTTTTATTCTGTTGGTGCTATATGGTCTAGCCGGGTTCTTGATGATTTGCCAGCGGCCTTGAAGCACACCAAATGCTCGTTCCACATCTTTCCTTGCAGATTCTTGGTACCTTTTGAAGCGAGCCTCAGCTTCAGTTAGTGGATGCCTGAACGACTTAACAATTGTAGCCCATTCCGGATAAATTCCATCCCCCAGATAATACCCCTTTGTGAAATTTTGTCCAGCAATTGTAAAGTTAACTTGGGGAGCTCTATCTTGTAGCAAATCAGAGAACAAATCCGATTGATTAATAACGTTAAGATCGTTGCTCGAGCCCGCTGGACCAAAGAAAGCGTGCCAAATCCACAAGTCATAAGACGCAACTGCTTCGAGCATGATTGTTGGATGACCTTGATCACCCCTAGTGTACTGACCTTGCCATGCTACAGGACAATTTCTCCAAGGCCAATGCATGCAATTGATGCTTCCGAGCATACCCGGAAAACCATGCAACTCGGAATGACGTTGATGTAAACGTTGCACATCTTGTACAGTTGGTTTTCTTAAATACACCGTAGAGTACATATGAAATACACATTTGCAAAAATTATCCAAACAGTCGTACGAAGTTTGTTCACCCATATGCAAGTATTCGTCAAACGCATCCGCGGCACAACCATACGCTAGTTGGCGGAAGTGCATTTTTGAAATACATTAAAACTTGGTCTGCCGAGTGCGTCAATACTTTGTTGAAAATATGCAAAGTAATCCGGTAACGGATCTTGAGGAAAAGATATAATATTTTGGCATATACGGATAAATAATAGCTTACTCATCCGAAAACGGCACCGGAATACATCCGCCGGAAATGTGGGGGTGTCGGCAAATGTAACACCCGGTCAAAAAGTCAAAGATCCTCATCCAATTTAAATTTTTTATAATCGTATTATTATATACAATTATAACTCAGCGAACGAAAATTTTACATTTTTATATAATGAACAATGATTATTTAATAATCACAAATAAATCCATTTGAAGTCACATTATATTTTTAAATCGAGTAAAACAATTTTTGATTTAATTAATTAATAACCGAAAGAACGGAAACATAAATTTAAAAATATTAAATTTATATATATTATTCGGGTACAGAATACGGGTATTTTACACTGCGAAATAGGAACGAAGTGGGGGAAAACCCCTCCCCTCCTCTTTGGATCAGCCATCCCAAACACCCCCTCACCCTCTTTTTTTTCATTTTCATTTCTCTATCTCTTTCTCTTTTTCTTCCTTTCACCAAACAACAACAACAACAACTAATATCATCAAAAATCAAAAATCGGAAATCATCAACATACATTTTCGGAATCACCATCAAGAGAGGAACAACATTAACAAAAGTGACACCCTCGTTTTCTTCCTCGTTTGGCCTCGATTCGCATTTGTAAGAAATTCCTAAATTTTTAGATTTAATCATTTTGGTGTAATAATGTTTACACAACTTAGTTATAACCTAAACAACAAAGAAAACATGATTTTTCAGCTCAAAAATGTGTTAGATTCGCGATTTTGGTCGGAAAAACGCGACAGCCGCGAGTTTCTGGGCTGGTGTTCATCTTTGTGACACAACGCTTGTGTCGCATATTATGTCGTATAAACTATCCATGCGACACAACGCTTGTGTAGTATCCTTATGTCGCACCTTGTGTCGTATTCCCATACGACTCAACCCTTATGTCGCTATTGATTTAGCATCGCAAGCTTTTGCGACACAATCACTGTGTCGCAGAGCTCTTGTGTCGCACTCTATGCGACACAACCCTTGTGTCGCATGACACATTTTTGTGTCGCATGTTATGTCGCAGAAAACAGAAAACAGCCATATTTTTCTAAGTGTCAGGAAACGTTTTCAAATGACAATTTAAATATGATACGACTTATACTCGAAACAAATATACTTTATAAAGTATACGAAAACTCAAACCTAATAATAATATGAATTATTATTACGAATCATCAATAACGAACCACACTTACAAACATACGAAATCTCTCGTGTTTAGGACACTAGGGGATTATACTTGGCACGACTCGTTACACTAGGACGCTAACTTCTCAGGTGAGTTTCATAGCCCCACTCTTTCAATCGTTTTATTGTTTTCGGGGTGAAACACATGCTCAATTACAGTTTTCGAATTATATTAATAATCGTTTATAATTCACAACTATTTTATTACTATAGGTAATACGAAATGTGTAATACTTAGGAATTACACCCTTAATATTGTTTTAGAACAATATCAATACTTAACCTAGATCGGTTGCACTCGTACCCTGTTAGGTTGTTGGAAAACGATTACCAACACATAACCTGATTTAGTTATCACAATCTTTTAGCCATATTGTCACGGGACAATATCATCGAATACATTAGAACTAGTTAGTTCTATCTACACTAGACAACATCTATACTGTACATGTTTTAGTTATTCTTTGGGAACTGAAACCGTCGACACTCTTCATTATCACTAGAACGGGAACTAGACTTAAGTGAACATTTCCCCGAAACTCCGATATATATGCTTGCTAGGCTTTAGACTAGGAGTATACAATAGCATCACACGTTAGTACAGACTTCTTATATCAATACAACTCAACTGGCGACGACTCTGGCCCAGGATGTAATCCAACCAGGGATGGACCCCCAGCCCAGGATGTAATCCAACCGTGGGGGTGTCACCTGATGAATATCCATACCTAGGTTCAACGTGCAATTTGACATCTAAGTATTCGTTCATACATATATATCTACATACTGATACATCATCTCGAGCACTCGGTGCTACCTACAATTTACATATGTATATTAGTATACATACAATTATACAATCCACTTAGTCGGGCATGTCGTTGTACTGCCGGCTCAATTACAAATTGCTTGCGAGCAATTCCAAAAACGATGCCGCGGTATTGCAGCGGGCACCAAACGATGCCACGGTAAAGTGGGCACAAAACGAAACCACGGTATTGCAGTGGGCGAGATCTCAACACAATCAATGGATCAGCGAGTTATACTCGGGGTTCACTATAAGTTAACGGGTCGGTGGGGTTCCCACGCGAGGCCGTTAGCTCAATCATGTTCGGGTTAGCTTATGCTAGCCGGGTAAACGAACATACAACAATAATCCGTGGGATTACGATTACGTTGTTGGATGCAACACGCTATCAAATATTACTCAACATCATATGACGTGGTCATACAGTACTTGATTTCAAACTTAGGCAGGTATTGCCCTACCCGGTTAAACTTACGTAATACCAGAAAGGTATTCAGGTTCGAAGAACCTCAATTTTTAGGTACTTAGGTACATATCCCTATTACTTAGGTATTAGATACCTCGACCATCGTATACACATTGATTATTACAATTTCAACTTCATACAAATCAGAATCGTGGATTCTGAACTACTTTACAAAACATACTGGATTTATACTTTACGATTTCAACTAACCATCCTATGAACTCACCAGCTTTATAGCTGACCTATTTTAGCATGTGTTCTCAGGTGCCCAGCAGGATTAGGATTGCTACAAGATTATGCTAGCTCGAGTCGCATATTTTCAAACAATTGGGACTACTCTGCATTTACTGTTGTGTTTTCAAATTATGTATTTGAAATTTCTACTAAACTCGCAACGTTGTAAACGTTCTATTTTGGCAAATGTAAAATTATTTTCAAACGTCTCATTTAGAGTCGTTCATTATGTAACTTATGTTGTGATATTTAATTTGGTAACACCCGACCCGACCGCTTCCGCAACCCGAGATTTGAAGGTGTTACAACAAAGTAATCTTGAAACAAACGTTGGCTCGTCGCTTCGCGATCTCTTGGAAAGTATCGACGGGGAGCTCTCGGGATCGGAATTACTTCTTCGTCTTCTGATTCGGAGGATATCGCGTTGATAACATTTATCGCCCATTTCTGATCGAAAATGTCGTTGAGCGCCTGCAAATCTTCAAGATCGGAATCGGAAGGCATTTTTAAAATTTGAAAGGGTATAAAATTGTGTAGTATGAATTGTATGAAAGTGTAGTATGAATTGTGTGAAATAGTTGGAAGAATATATGAGTATTTATAGGTGAAAAAGGGATTTTAAAAAAAAAATTAAAAAAAACCCAAACGGCTATATTCCCGTTAGGAAAATTAATTTTTTTTTTTTTTTTTTTACAACGGCTAACCCACAAAAAGAAAAAAAAACAATCAAACGGGCCCCACGAACAAACCGACACACTTCGGAAAACCGAAGTGGCCAACCGACGGACGAAGCCGACGAGGCCGTGCCAACCCCGTCGGTTCGTCAGTTGCAAGCCGACGCTCCACCGACGAGTGGGTTGGGAACGCTCTAACCACTCCCAACCCGAAATCCAACTGACTGAAACTGACAGAGCCACGTCAGCGCCACGTCAGCTTTTTCAGAATACTGACTGAAACTGACAAACCCCACCCATCCCTGATCCATCACTTTATATTTCTGGGACCCACTGACCAATTCTTTAATCAGTTAAAACAAAACTATTTAAATTAAACACAATAATTTAAATTAAACACATTCCATTAAAAATAAAAATTACAACAATTCCTAAAAATAAAAATTACCACAATACCTAAAAATAAAAATTACAACAATTCCTAAAAATAAAAATTCAAACAATTACGTTATTAACCAACAATTCCTAACGAACACGGTAATTTGGTGGAAGTTGCGCAATGTGTTGAATCAGAGCATTGCGTAGTTGATGATGAACTTTCCGATCCCGTAATTCCCTGTCCATCCGCAGTGAAGTTTCAACTCTTTCTTCCCATGAACGGTTTGGTCTATTTGACGGCTCAGCTGGATAATCTTCTTCCAGGTCACACATATTTCGCCCGTTATCCTCCGTTATCATGTTGTGTAGAATTACACAAGCATACATGATTCTTTTTATTCTGTTGATGCTGTATGGTCTAGCCGAGTTCTTGATGATTTGCCAGCGGCCTTGAAGCACACCAAATGCTCGTTCCACATCTTTCCTTGCAGATTCTTGGTACCTCTTGAAGCGAGCCTCAGCTTCAGTTAGTGGATGCCTGAACGACTTAACAATTGTAGCCCATTTCGGATAAATTCCATCCCCCAGATAATACCCCTTTGTGAAATTTTGTCCAGCAATTGTAAAGTTAACTTGGGGAGCTCTATCTTGTAGCAAATCAGAGAACAAATCCGATTGATTAAGAACGTTAATATCGTTGCTCGAGCCCGCTGGTTCAAAGAAAGCGTGCCAAATTCACAAGTCATAAAACGCAACTGCTTCGAGCATGATTGTTGGATGACCTTGATCACCCCTAGTGTACTGACCTTGCCATGCTACAGGACAATTTCTCCAAGGCCAATGCATGCAATCGATGCTTCCGAGCATACCCGAAAAACCATGCAACTCGGAATGACGATGATGTAAACGTTGCACATCTTGTACAGTTGGTTTTCTTAAATACACCGTAGAGTACATATGAAATACACATTTGCAAAAATTATCCAAACAGTCGTACGAAGTTTGTTCACCCATATGCAAGTATTCGTCAAACGCATCCGCGGCACAACCATACGCTAGTTGGCGGAAGTGCATTTTTGAAATACATTAAAACTTGGTCTGCCGAGTGCGTCAATACGTTGTTGAAAATATGCAAAGTAATCCGGTAACGGATCTTGAGGAAAAGATATAATATTTTGGCATATAAGGATAAATAATGGCTTACTCATCCGAAAACGGCGCCGGAATACATCCGCCGAAAATGTGGGGGTGTCGGCAAAGTAATCTTGAAACAAACGTTGGCTCGTCGCTTTGCGATCTCTTGGAAAGTATCGACGGGGAGCTCTCGGGATCGGAATTACTTCTTCGTCTTCTGATTCGGAGGATATCGCGTTGATAACATTTATCGCCCATTTCGGATCGAAAATGTCGTTGAGCGCCTGCAAATCTTCAAGATCGGAATCGGAAGACATTTTTAAAATTTGAAAGTGTATAAAATTGTGTAGTATGAATTATATGAAAGTGTAGTATGAATTGTGTGAAATAGTTGGAAGAATATATGAGTATTTATAGGTGAAAAAGGGATTAAAAAAAAAAAAAAAAATTTAAAAACCCAAACGGCTATATTCCCGTTGGGAAAATTAATTTTTTATTTTTTATTTTTTACAACGGCTAACCCACAAAAAGAAAAAAAAAAGAACAATCAAACGGGCCCCACGAACAAACCGACACACTTCGGAAAACCGAAGTGGCTAACCGACGGACGAAGCCGACGAGACCGTGCCAACCCCATCGGTTCGTCAGTTGCAAGCCGACGCTCCACCGACGAGTGGGTTGGGAACGGTCTTATAAGGTGTGATGATCTCGTGAATATCGTTGAAGAGAGGGGACTCCCAATGCACGGGCATGTAATGTACTCACATTAAAAAATATTACAACACTCGTTCTTAAATAACTCAACATAGAATTTCTCAAGAAAAAATAATAATAAATGTATCTCTTGAAGGACTAATAACTTTCCATCTTTTTTTACCTTACAACTATTTTATAAATCCTCAATCAATGATTCTTTCATTAGTCCTTCCCAATCTTTTCAACCATTTTCATTCATTTTTATCTTCAATAATAATAATAATGGTTTACTACGTATTTAGCTTTCGTATTTGACTTCTAAGTTACTCATGCACTCCTCTCTATATTAATCGATGACAATTCAAATTTCTCAATTTAGTTTAATTTAATTCATTATATTTTAATAGAAACTAGATTATAACCCGCAAAATTTGCGGGCTAATACATACTTTTAGACAAATATTGATTTTGTCATTTAATTTTAGTGGATAATGTTAGAGATACATATTTTCGCTGATGACATTACGTACATATTTTGAATCGAAGGATTATATGATTATTTGTTGATGGTATTTATAGGGACACGTTAATAGTAGATAGTTGTTATTACTATAAATTAATGCTAAGTATGTAATGAAATAATGGTACGTTTGATGTTTGATATTAGATACATGTATGATCATTTAAACTTGAAAATAAAACTTACAACTACTAATACGTTAGACATGAGTATCAAATGTGAAATTCACGCATAAGTTTAGTTTAATTTAATTTCTTTATTTTTCCAATCATGAGTAAGGTTCAAACGAGTACACAAACTTTATGTGAGAACGAACGTGTTACCATGTGTTACTCATTTTCAAAACCCACCGAAAAACGAAAAAAAAATCCGTCGAAAGTATACTTTGTCACATCTCCAATCGAAGAGAATAAAATGCTAATTTTTATGGCGTTATTTTTGTGATTTTTGGACTTACCGTTTAGAAGATATTTAATTATAAAAAAACGTTGAGGAAAGTGGGTTTTGTAACACGTGACGCATTCTAGTTGGTTCCCCATTCTTACTAAAACTCTCATTCTCATTTGAACCTCACTCTTTCTATCATATGAAATTTTGTAAATCCATGTATTTGGTTATATTCATGAAATGAAGTGTACGTATTTCATTAAAAATGGAAAATGTTATCTGTATCCCTTAGAGCTATGTATAAAATTCTAAATTCCATCAAAAACTGCCCAACTTCCTTTAACCGCTATAAGTTAGTGAAACAGCCAACATAGTTAGTTTTTTAACCGTAAACTACCAACCACCCATAAAATTTTAGTTGTTATCCATAGCCCTTAAGGCCATGTTTAGCAAAATCCAAAAAAAAAATTTGGGTCGTACAATTTGATGAATCGAGTTCATCTGCAACCCAATTTTTATTTGTCAAAAACCAAATTAAATATCATAAAAATAATGTTATAATAAAGACGTGGCCAATCTGGGTGTATCCAAAAACATCACTTACCCACAATCAAATCATTGTATTCGGGTAATACACATCTTATAGTAGTAGTACTACCAAATCACTTTAACCCAAAATGTAGAGAAACTTACAGAGTCCCCATGATTTTAGCAAGTATAATATGTAAATCAATGTTCATGATCTAAAAAACCGTTACAAAATACATAATACGTAGTATATACTCCGTAATATATAATATATCATGAGAAGGGTTCAATTGAGACCATTTATTTTATGTGAGAATGAGGGAACCAACCACAATATGCCATGTGTCACTTTTTTCTCTCTCATCCACGTTTTTAAAAATTAAATATCTTACAAACGACAAGTCGAAAAATCATGAAAATTGCACCATATTTTTCAGCGTTTTATCCTCTTCGATTTGCCGTCTATCAAGGCATACTTCCGACGAACTTTTTTTTTCCATTTTTTTGGTGGGTTTTACATATTGATAACACATGTGTTAGTGATTGATTATACATTTGATTTAGGGTTTAGAGTTAGGGTTTAGAGTTAGGGTTTAGCAGGGTTTAGTGTTAGGGTTTAGCAAGGTTTAGGGTTTAGGGTTTAGTATGATTTAGGGTTTAAAGTTTTATAAAGCGTTTAGGGTTTAGGGTTTGGGGTTTAGGGGTTAGGGTTTAGGGTTTAGGGTTGGGATACGAAATTTAAAACATAGAAGAACTTCATTTTACGGATTGTGTACCAGAGAGTGTTCGTCGCAATAGATTTTGATTTTCTCAAATTGTTGGAATTGGATTGTTCTATATGCTATAGTTTTATATCAAAATTAGATAATCAATTAATATATGTATCTCACTTTTAATCGTTTTCCCCCTCGAATTCAATCAAAAACCGATTTAACTCATTAGGTTATTTTTTCTTTGGGTAAAAGGGTTTTTTTTAATTAGGTTGATTTAAAAAACTTGAAATGGAAAACCTCAAAATATCATAACTATAAAAGCTTTAAGAACTAACTTATAAAAATATAAGAACTTAAAATATTGGATTAAAATAATAACGTTTTTTTCTATCACTTTAGCCCCTTTGACATACCTTATAATTACATTGTTTATATTAATTTTTTTATTAAATATTTTAACCTCATAGTTGATTTACAAAATCCATTTATTTTGTGTGTGCCTTTATTACATTAATAACTAGTACAATGACCCGTGATTACACGGGTTTAGTGAATAATCTATATTTTAAGATTACTTGATAAATAATGTAAGTATGATAATTTTATAAATAAATTGTATGTATTAAATATTCTACTATTATGTGTGATCATTTTGGGTGTAACTAATTTTATATGTAACTTTTATTTTCGTTGAAATGGAAATTTAATATATATATATATATATATATATATATATATATATATATATATATATATATATATATATACACGGTGTTGATGAAAATCAAAGTTCTAAAAAAATGTAAATGTGTACTACATATTATTACTATTTTCGTCAAAAATAGACAAAATAAAGTTTCGCTTTTAAGTTAGTATTACACGTTTTGGAGCTTGCTTTTTGTTCCTTTTTTCCTTTAAAAGATAATTTACTTACTCATAACATAGTAGAGTTTCCAAAATTCAATTATCTATAAATATGACTAAAGGTATATGTGGCAACTCAAACTCTAAGAAATAAAATAGTTAAGCACATAAAATTTCACTTGGCATTCTATATTCCTTATGGATGGTGATTCATATACCGACAAATTTTTTTATCTATACACCACTTTTCCGCTAAGTGGTAAACATATTTGGTAGTGATTACTTTTAAATTAGGTGTAACCCATTGTTAATTGTTAATCTTAATCAAAATCTCAGTACGTAAACAAAGCTTTTAAAATATTACAAAACTCATCGAGAAAAAGTTGTATAGTCAAAAATGTGTCGGACTTAGGAGTTGCTTCTCTACCACATTTTGCTCCTCAATCAACAACCTCAACTTTCTATGAGCAAGAAAACGTAAAAACCAATCAAATATAATTATACATAAAGGAAGAAAAGATAAAAAATGACCAATGCAAATTGACTTATCATCATCCTCTTTTACTTCATTTCCGGCATCATCTTCTTCTTCTACCTCATTTTCACTACCATCTTCTTCTTTTATCCAATTTTTTTTCCAGTTCACCTTTGTATTATTTCGACTTTAGTTGTTACGTGTCAAAGATGATTCCTAAATCAGCATTGTCATCAAACACGCGGGGCCCTAGCGCAATTGGCATCTGGTTCTAGAAACTGACTTCCAGAAGTAATAGCACGTACAGGCTCCAATACCTTTTCCTGATGAATCAAAAAAGAATCAAGTCTTACAGTAGAAAAAACACCCGCTGGAAGTCAAAACATATTTCAAAGTACCTACATAACGATCAAATAACCATAAAAACTCGGCACTATTGCAAATGAGAAACGTGGTAGTTGGGTACATCACCAAAAAATTCATGTTAACCTGATGAAACATAATTAAATTATCAACATTCGCATCAAACCAATCTTAAAAGTTTGAAGGTCAGAAGTTGTCCAAGTCAGAAAGAAGAGGTACACAAAAGTTGGTTACGTTGACCCATCATTGTCAAGATGACCAAATTTGTATGCTTAGTTAGAATGCATAATTTTGGACCATTTCATGAATATTTTGGGAGTTATTGCAGGCCATAATGTGGATATTACAAAGACTATTGATGTGCATATTAGGTGGAATTTCTCTCCAAAATTAGTATTGTAATTATATAAATTGCAACATTATTCAAAATTGAAATTCTCATTCAGACATTTCATCGAACAGTTAGCATGCATATATAACTTAGTTAGTACTACAAAATGTATATAATAAAAGAGCTTACATAGCATACAAATCCAAGACAAAATGAAATCCACCAAATAAACCACAAAATTAAAAGAAAATATGATTAATACAAAGAAAGATAAACGAAAAGGTACCTTCAACTTGTATAATTTTCGATCATCATCGTTTGAGAATATATCTTTATTCAAGACACCTTTTAAAAAATTCAAGATATGAAGTCAAGTGTTCATCAGAAAACTGTGTTTTTGGAGATACAAAATAGATACACATGTTGAAGAGACAGGGTGCTTACGATGAAATAACAAAAACCGATAAATCATAAGGAGGAAGAGTTCCATCGATTTCTTCCTTCAATGGTGAAATATACCTGTACAAAACATAAAAAGTAACAAAAACAGAAAAATCAATAAACAATATAAGATTATAATCGAAGTCTAATTAGATTAAAGAACAAAAAAAGTATATTTGAGAAATTTAATTCAAAAGGGGAAGAACATGATGAGAGAGCATATGAAAGAAGATGTAGAAATAGAGTTAAAATCTGGAAGCATGAGAAGAATTTTAAGTGGAGATGGATAAGATGATAAAAGTAGAATTTTAATGGATGGAGAGAGCTCTGATGTAATTCTTGGGTCTGGAGATACATCAATGGAGGAAGGAGCGTGCATAAATGTAATTATTACAAAAGTCAGCTCAGTGTCTAGGAATTCACATATATTAACATGCTAATACTTTGGGGAAAATCACAGAAATGATCCGTTGACCATACCTGTTTAAACAAATTAATCCGTTGACCCAAGGTTTTAACAAACTAATCCACTATTTGGCGCCAAAAATGGCGCCCCGGCGCCCCACCAATTGTTAATACGTTTTTAATCCGTTAGTCAAAGATTTATTAGTATTTAAACCCATTAATCACATTAATTAATCCTTAAACGCAATTAATACGTGGGACCGGCGCCAAATGGAGTGGACCCGGCGCCCCACCTTTAAATCGCACCACGTGGATAAACCCCGTGACATCCAGCGCCATGCATGGACCCGGCGCCCCACCTAATGGGCCCGGCGCCCCACCTTTTTCAGACGACACGTGGATAAACCCTGCACCAAATACCTAAATGCGCCCGGCGCCCCATTATATGGGCCCGGCGCCCCACCTTTTCAGACCTCGTGTTTCACAAACCAAATAAATACACAAAAGAACCACGTGCGGCGCCCCTCTGTTGTCAAATCGGCGCCCCAACCCTCACAAACGTCACCATCAACGGCGCCCCACTACTTCATTCTTGTACATAAATAATGCTTTGGCGCCGGATTAATTTTTACACTTTTTTTTTACACTTCATTGGCGCTAGGGTTACCGCCGTCACCATCAAGGGACAATCAAAAAAAAATAAGGGGCGCTAGGGTTTTGTACCGTCGGGTTTTGTACGCCGTCTCCATCATCCGAATCCGGCGCCGGTTACGAGAGCAACGAAGGGGAAAGAAGAAGAAGAAAACAACGACAACATGGAAGAACTTGATGATTTTGATCTTAATTTTGATGTGAATGTAAGTTTCTTTTATGTTTTTATATATTTATATGTTTTGTTGTATGAGTAGGTATTGATTTTCATAGTTCGTATTTGTTTTCATGTTTTGGATTTGATTGTAATGAGTTATCTGTGAATAAATATTTCTATTTGAAGACTACATTGATTAAATTGTAATTGCATTTGTTCACTTGTTGTTTAGTATGGATTATGGTTTATATGTTTTTATGTATGTTTTATATATTTATATGTTTTCCTTCCGTCACAATTACATATATTTATATGTTTTTAGATTAGTAAAGTTATTGATGTTTTTATGTATGTTAGATTATATATCCCAATCTTTTAAAGGTAGATGTTAGTATAAATTGTTTATGAGATTTAGGAAAAGTTATTAGTTTTAATCTTTTAGATATTTATTCTTCTGCCTCACTTGAACTAATAATAACAATAATTATTGATGTAACAATAATAACAATAATAATAATAGGCCTAATAGTTGTGGTAATAATAATTATTGATGTAACAATAATAACAATAATAATAATAGGCCTAATAGTTGTGGTAATAATAATAATAGTTGTAATATAAGAATGATAATAATAATAATAGTTGTAATAATAATAATAATAATAATAATAATAAAATAATAATATTAGTTATAGTAGAAATACTGATAATAATAGTCGTAGAAGTACAACTAATAATAATAATAATAATAATAATAATAATAATTAATATTAATAAAAATAATAGTTGTAGAAATAATAATAATAATAACAATAATAAAATAGTTGTAGTAATAATAATAAGAATAATAATAATAATAATAATAAAAATAATAGTTGTAGAAATAATAATAATAATAATAATAACAATAATAATAGTTGTAGTAATAATAATAATAATAATAATAATAATAATAATAATAATAATAATAATAATAATAATAATAATAATAATAATCCATTTTAATATTTGTAGTAGTAAATATAATAATAATAGTTGTAGTATTAGAAATAATAATAATAATGATAATAATAATAATAATAATTGTAGTAGTAGAAATAATAATAATAATAATAATAAGAATAATAATAGATGTAGTAGTAATAATAATAATAGTGATAGTAGTAGAAATAATAATGTATATATTAATAATAATAATAATAATAAATAATCCATTTTAATATTTGTAGTAGTAATAATAATAATAGATGTAGTAGTAGAAATAATAATAATAATAATAATAATAATAATAATAATAATAATAATAATAATAATAATAATAATAATAATAATAATAATAATATTTGTAGTAGTAATAATAATAATACATGTAGTAGTAGAAATAATAATAATAATAATAATAATAATAATAATAATATTTGTAGTAGTAATAATAATAATAGATGTAGTAGTAGAAATAATAATAATGATAATAATAATAATAATAATAATAATAATAATAATAATAATAAATAATCCATTTTAATATTTGTAGTAGTAATAATAATAAAAGTTGTAGTAGTAGAAATAATAATAATAATAATAACAATAATAATAGATGTAGTAGTATTAATAATTATAATTGTGGTAGTAGAACTAATAATAATAATAATAATAATGATAATAGTTGTAGTAGTAATAATAATAATAGATGTAGTAGTAGAAATAATAATAATAATAATAATAATAATAATAATAATAATAATAATAATAATAATAATAATAATAATAATAATAATAATAAATAATCCATTTTAATATTTGTAGTAGTAATAATAATAAAAGTTGTAGTAGTAGAAATAATAATAATAATAAATTATAATAGTTGTAGTAGTAGAAATAATAATAATAATAATAATGATAATAGTTGTAGTAGTAGAAATAATAATAATAATAATAATGATAATAGTTGTAGAACTTGTAGTAGTAGTAATAATAACAATAACAATAATAATTGTTGTAGTAGTAGAAATAATAACAATAATAATAATAATAATCCAATTTAATAGTTATAGTAGTAATCGTAATAATAATAGTTGTTGTTGTAGTAGTGGTAGTAGTAATAATAATAATAATAATTATAACTAACACATTTTAGGTAATTTATATCCCCTCTTTTAACTTATGTATATTGTTTGTTTATTAACTAACACATTTTAGGTGAATTTTTTGGGTTTGCAGAAGATATATTACGATGCACACTCAACTATTAGATGTAATCCTGGGAAGGCGGTCAAACTAATTATTAAAAGCTTATATAAATTCCCAAATAGACTACAGTTATTTAGAAATACGTGTTTCGGACGATGGCTGGATCTTCAATGCGATAACCGAGACCCGAGTTTGATACATTTGATACTACAGACTGAGTTTGTCCCAGACAACGAAGTCGATTGTTTGATGTTCAACGTTGCAGGCCAGCAACTTACATTCACACGCCGGGACTTTTGTCTCATTACAGGATTTCGATTCGGTCGCCAGGACTGGTTACCTGACAGATTTGGCAATCCATTTAGAGATAGAGTTTTTCCATTAAGAGCTGGTCATTCAATTAAGGGTCGTGATGTTAAAGATGTGTTAGAGTCAGATAGTGACTCGTTAGGTGATGTTGATCACGTGCGATTGTGCTTATTGTACCTACTTCATTTTGGGTTCGCTGGTGGCGAGGTTAAGAATACAGTTAAAGACAGCGTCTTAGTCCTTCTGGAAGACTTAAATGCATGGAACCAATTTCCGTGGGGGTCTTACTTGTGGGATGAAACCTTCCCCAGACTACGTAATGCGCTTGGAAAACGTCAGAAGTTACATCATACAGATAAGACTTCAGAGTCGCGCACTTGTTACTCATTAGCCGGCTTTGTTTGGGCCTTTAAGGTAACATGTCCACATTTGTTTAGTTATATCTACATTTGTTTAGTTATTTTGTTTTATACTTGACGAATTTAACTTTTATTTATACCTATATTTTCTGGGTACTGTATAAAAGATATGGATTTATGAGGTATTTCCACACGGCCAAATTTCTGGGTACTGTACGAAAAGTGAAGGTGTAATCCCTAGAGCCATTGCTTGGAGGAGGACCATCATTGGCTGTCCGTGGGAGGTTACACGGAGATTCCTCACTACAGTTTTTCAGGTTATTCTAAAAAATAAATTAGCCTCACATTTAATATGTAAACCTACTTTTTTAATAAGACATTAACTTGGTTGTAATCAGCCCGGACATTTACCACTGTTGGGTTTGGTGCCAACACATGAGGAGCAACAGATGGACTGGTGGATAGCTAGTGAACGTTTTTTTAATGGTATGGACGTCAGACCTCGTTCAAAGAAGCCACGGCCCCCACCAACAGACTTTGATGTTAGACCCCAGTCGCCACCCAAGCCAACATTTCAGCAATCTCACTATGGCCCCATGCCTGGTTTTGGGGATTTGTACACACCAATGGGAGGATTTCAACCACCATTTGCCCCCATGCCTACTTTCCAACAGTCATACGGAACCATGCCTGGGTTTCAACAATCATCGTTCGTCCCCCCGCCGACATATAGTGAGCCAAGCCTTGACTTGAGGGTGTCGACCCTTGAAAAACAGCTTAAGGATCTGCGGTTTGAGTTTGATGTAAGTGTTTCAATGTTATTTTTATTTAACCTGTTACAAAAGGTGTTATGTTTTATTCTTTGTAAAATATGTACAGGAATTTCGCCGTGCTTCTCACACTGGTCACGGCCCCATGCCTGAGGACACGTCAGCATTTAGGTTTGGTGCCAACCCGTTCGACAACGTGGTGCCGGAAGAGAATGTAACACACGACTGGTTTGCAGGTTATGATGCTACAGAGGGGTTGCACTCACCGTCCGTGACTATCATGGAGGTATATTAGTTAACCTAATTATATATATTTATGTTTTTATACATATATATATATATACACACACTATTAAGTACGTAGAACATATATTACTAAGTTTTGCCAATTCACTAATAATTGTAAGTTGTTCAACTTCTTAGACACCTCCCCTGGCACAGAGACGAAGTCCGAGGGAGAAGATGAAAGGCCCACAAATTTCTACACCTTTTATGGCATTCCAGTCCACTAATGCTGCCATCCGATCTCCAGAGTATACCACAGACCGGGCTGATATTGAGACAGTGCCGTTTGATCTCGACAGAGAAAAAGAAACTTGGGCACAAACTCCCACGGATTTTTATTCATTCGAAAAAAGGGAAGAGTGCTATCTTAGTTTAGATCCCCCGAACTTTCCCTACAATAAGGAATTTTGGGGATTACTTCTTGGGATACATGGAAGTCATTGGCTTGATTCCGCAGTAATTTCTTAGCCACGTTTACCTTATAATTTTTTACCATTGCTTTATTATTAATTTTAAACTTTTTTCTTTTTTGCAATTGTATCAGCATATTAACGCATGGATGCAGCATTTGATGCTTAGTTCGACTTCAAGAGACATGCGTTGCGCTGTGGTTCCAGACTATTTCCTACACATATTATTTAAAGAAGACTCTAACCCTGCTGTGGTTGCCAGTTATGCAAACGGTAGTAGATATATATACCATGCATGGTGGGATGTCGATCGTGTAAGTAAATATAGAACATCAAAGTAAATATATATAATTTATATATTCTTTATACAACAAAAAGTACTTCATAAATAACAAATTACTTCATAAATAACAGATATAAAAATGCTTTATATTTGCAGGTTCTCATCCCTTTACACCCTACTGGTCACTGGCTGCTTGGGGAGATGCAGTTGTCGACGTGGACGTTGACTGTATATGACAGCATGGCATCCGCTCGAAGCAAATACCTAACGAATCTCAAGAAAGATTTTGAGACGTATCTTCCAGGTTTTTTAAATAGCATTGGCTACTGGAAACAAATCAAGAAGACAGCGAAAAAGAAGATCAAGGTGACAATTGGGTATGCCGTTAATGTGCCACAGCAGTCAAATTCAGTGGATTGTGGGGTTTTTGTTTGTCACTTTATAGAAAGATTGTTAGAAGATTTACCACTTCATATAGACGGCGACTCCACTACCTGGGCGAAAAACTATCGAGACAGAATGGCAACTGAATTATATAATCTACGTGTTAAAAAAGATGAATAAGCTGGTGTTAGTTGATGTAGTACGAGGGGTATATTTTTCTAGAGGTCTGTATAAAATTTTTGGATACAAACTTAGTTTATTTGAAAGTTTATTTAATATATCCAACAACATTATCTTACATGCGTAAACCAACAACATTATTTTACATGCGTAAACCAACAACATCATGTTACACACAAAGTAATCCAACTAATTTCACAAATATGTATCTACAAATCACCCAAATTAACGGGATCATACATCTCGTCATCTGACTCGTTGGTATCATATTGGTGATGTGCTTTCTCGGATGGTTGTGATTTCTTTTTCCCGAAGAACTTGCGCGTCTTAGATAGCCATTTCGACTCGCTTGGAACGGATGCAGTGCATTTATTTCTCATATGTCCTTTGTTATGACACCTGCTACATTCAATCTCTCTTTTTTCCTCTCCACGGGATAGAATGCGGTTTATTTCACGTGGTCGACCACTCTGTCTTTTATCCATCACTGGTGGATGCACATGCATCAGTCCACTTGGTTGTTCCCATTCTGATTGAGCCGGTAATGGAAAAATCTTGTCTTCGTATGTTTGTTGATATACGCGTTTAGAATACCAACCCGAGAAATATTGATTACAATCATCAATACGCAACCACCGCGCAGCCGAAATAACATGTCCACAAGGTATTCCAGAAAGTTGCCACTTTCTACAACTACACGTACCATCACCAAAGTTAACAAGACCCTTTTTACCTCCGTCATCAACCTCAAATTGTGTTTGACTAATGCCACGTGTTTTCCAGTTGAAGCTTTGAAACTTTCTTTTTTCAAATTTAGCTTCTGCCCAAGGTGTAAATTCACTTGGGAGTTGAACTGCAAACATGTTGAACAAACAAAAATTATATAAAAATGGTCACATTACGGTAAACTGAATTAACTAATTTTGAAACTTTACCTGCAGTTTCATGGCGAACGAAGTACCAATCTTGCACAGATTGTCGAAAAAATTCTACTAGCATAATGATTGGAAGTTTACGTGCATATTTAGATAAGGCGTTAATGGACTCTGCACTATTTGAAGTCATTATATTAAAACGTTCACCAGGAAAATGTGCTCGTGACCACTTATGCACACCGGCTTGCAACATAATACGAGAAGTAGTAGGGACCGCTGCTTCAAGGCGCGCCTTCCATTCCTCAAAGTCTGAAACCCTATATGCTTTGCATGTCTTCCAGTATAATTTTTGGAACATTTTTTTCTCTTTTGTGTTTAACCCTAAATTTACCATCAAATGTCGACAACATAAACCATGATAAGCATGCGGGAAAACTTGCCTTATTGCTAGATCGATGGATGCTGCACGGTCAGATATGAATGCCAAACCAGGTATTTCACCAATGCACTCCTTAAGCTTTGACAAAAACCATATCCAAGTCTCGCCACTTTCCGTTTTACCGACTCCGTATGCCACAGGAAATATTTGATTATTCGCATCCATTCCCACTGCTAAGAAATTTGTTCCCAAGTAACGGCCCTTTAAATGTGCACCATCTATAATGAGTATTGGCCTTAAGTAGTAAACAAAACTTCGAAGCTGCAATTCAGATTTGTTAGTTATATTAAATACAAAAAAAAAGTACAACAAGGATAAACATTTACTAACCGCAACCCCAATAGCAACAAAAAGATTCTCGAACCTCCCTAGATTATCGGTCTTAATTTCGGTCGCCGTACCAGGATTAGCCTTCTTCAAATTGTGACAATAAATGGGTAGCTTGTAAAATGATTCCTCATCGGTCCCCCTTAACAATTCTATCGCACGACACTTTCCCCGCCAAGCTTGAGAATAAGACACATCTATTTGAAATCTTTGATTTAAATCGATCATGATGTCGCTCCCACGATATACCCTACTGCTATCTTTCAATTGATCACGAAATATGTGACCCAATACATGTTTGTTTGCATTACGATGATTCGGATTAGTTTGCGTTTTAGAGCATGTGTGGTGGTCTTTTAGGGTTTTAACTTGAAACACTGAATCATCATTTTGTAGCTTTGTAGCTCTAAAGAACCAATCACAACCCTTTTTGGCACAATGTGCTTCAAATCTTGTGGTTGATGATTGAGTTACTCTGAATTCACGCCCATCTTCCAGACATTTAATACCTAAAAAAACTTTTAGCTCGTCTTTGTGATTAAAGAACTGACCTACATAAATTTTTGCAGATGGCACATAGCTCCTAGGTTTTGCGGGTGTTTGTTGAAAAGTGGGGCATTGTAGTGATTCGGGCATTGACCAGAAGTAGTTAGGTTGCATTTGAGGAGGAACACCTACTTTTTCTTCCTGGCCAACATCATCTTCATCTTCATTATCATCACCCTTTTTAACATCATCCTCTCGTTCGCTGCCAGAAGACTCGGATATACCAAGTTCCTTTGCCACCTCTGGATCGGTTAAAGGGTTATAATTTAGATCGACGTAAACCACATGTTCTTTATTAGACCCAAACCGTTCAACTGTACTTTGAGACTTTTCATTTTCGACTTCAAACGAAGGTTGAAAGAAATCTTGACGGTTACTAACATGCTGAGAAATGTGATCGTGTGAATAAACGAATGGATTATGAATTGGGTACTGGCTACTTTGAGGGGTGTGATACTGATTTAATTCTGGGGTAGGGTATGTATTTAGGTCAAATGTATTTATTTGTTGGGATGGGTAATCGTTGATCTGTTGGGGATGATATCCCGTTGAAGGACCGAGAACATGAGGTTGATTGCTTCCACTACCGAGACCCATTTGATGAACTACAAATAATGTTAGATCACCATATGAGTTATTACGAACAACTTCCATTAGAAAACCGACACCTTCGTCGTCAAAAATATCAACCGGGTGTGTGAAAGTTGACATTTTATAACATAATTTGAATTCTAGTTGAACATCTAAACGAGCCTTTTTAGCTATCAATTTTTTCAACTTCGAATGCTTTACATTTTCTGGCAAACTAATGGCTCGTCTAGGTAATCCGACCGGCAAATATTCATACACGCCGTTTACAATTTCCCACGATCCACCCCAACACAAAAGAATTTTAACACTCTCTGAACTCATTTTTTCAAACATAACACGTTTTTGAGAGACGGGTTGAAAGGAGTTAACAGTCATTCTTTTTATAAGGAGAACGCAATAATAAGCGAATAATAATAATGTACTAAATTTTCCCTCTCTACCGTCCACAAATCAAGAATCCAATGACATCAGGGGCGCAATTGATATAAATAAAATATATCATAAGGCGCTGATCGAAGTTTGATAAAATATGGCGCTAAAGAATCTGCCATGGATTATTATTATTATTATTATTATTATTATTATTATTATTATTATTATTATTATTAAAATGGAATATTATTATTATTCATATTATTATTATTAAAATGGAATAATAATAATAATAATAATAATATTATTATTATTATTATTATTATTATTATTATTATTATTATTATTATTAAAATGAATTATTATTATTATTATTTATTATTATTATTATTATTATTATTATTATTATAAAATAATAATAGCTAGTAATAATAAAATCTGTGATAATAATAATAATAATAATAATAATAATAATAATAAATAATAATAATGTGAAAAATAAAAACCATCGGCGCCGGATGAATGAAAAATGGAAAAAATGGCGCCCCTGAATTATATAATAATGTAATTGCGGAATCCGAATGTATTTAGGGTTATGGCGCCAAAGATGGTGATGTTTGTGAGTAGTGGGGCGCCGGATGTGACAACCACGGGGCGCCGATTTGACTTAAGCATTTTCCCAAACACGAGGTCTGAAAAAGGTGGGGCGCCGGACCCATTAGGTGGGGCGCCGGGTCCATGCATGGCGCTGGATGTCACGGGGTTTATCCACGTGGTGCGATTTAAAGGTGGGGCGCCGGGTCCACTCCATTTGGCGCCGGTCCCACGTATTAATTGCGTTTAAGGATTAATTAATGTGATTAATGGGTTTAAATACTAATAAATCTTTGACTAACGGATTAAAAACGTATTAACAATTGGTGGGGCGCCGGGGCGCCATTTTTGGCGCCAAATAGTGGATTAGTTTGTTAAAACCTTGGGTCAACGGATTAATTTGTTTAAACAGGTATGGTCAACGGATCATTTCTGTGATTTTCTCAATACTTTGTTATTTATTTATTAAAAGATTTCAAACATTAATTAATCGTTTTTTTGAAAAAAATCAAAATTAGGAGATAAATCCTTGCATATTAAAGCGCCACATAAGCATTGAGATTGTCTAAGAATGTGACAAATCAGCATAATGACATCAGCATAATCCACCTTATATTAGATAGGAAAGATATGCATAGCAATATAATCAGAATAACTACGTATTATATTTAGTACCTTTTAATTAAATTTCAAATTTATAATTTTATTATGTGAAAATGATTATTACATTTCAAAAGGTTAATATTCTATTTTAAATGTTATTAGGACTTTTACATTAAATATATATAGTTATAGTTATGCCTATTTACCTAGCAAAGATAATTGTGCAGTTGAAAGATCAATATTTGAAAGAAAAAAAGAAGAGAAAAAAAATGTTATTACCACTTTTTACATTAAAAATATATATTTATGCTTATTTACTTAGGAAAGATAATTGTGTAGTTGAAAGATCAATATTTGAAAATAAAAAAGAAATTAAATTGAATGGTTAGAATTCTACCTCAATATATCATATTCCTATGAATAGGTTATGAATAGTAAATTTATAAACGTTAATTTTACTATTTCTAACTTATTCAAACTCATATACTACTATTGCAACTCACTTAAATAAAATAAAGTAATAAGTGTTAGTAATGTGAAACCCACTAAAAATAATGGAAAAAAAAAAACTCGTCGAAAGTATGCCTTAATGGACGGCAAATCGAAGATGATCAAACGCTGAATTTAATGGTGCAATTTTCATAATTTTTCGATTTGTCGTTTGTGAGATATTTAACTTAAGGGGTAAATGGGTTTTGTATTCTCTTTGTACACATGGCACCATATCATTGGTTCCTCTATTCTCACACAAATTTTTAGTCTCATTAACTAAAAGGACAATCATAACTAAACTTTATGAATTACTCAGATGGTAGAAGCCAGTAAAATTGAAAGCAATGTTTTAAAAACCGGACCGGACACAAAACCGGTCTTTTTACCGGTTCACGGTTTTTTCCGGTTTTTTCCCGGTTTTTTCTGGTTTTTCCGGTTTTTTCCGGTCCAACCGCTAATCGGGAGCGGTTCCGGTTCACGGTCAAAATTAGTTGATCCTAATCGAATAACATTGTTGACCAAATAGAATTCAACTCTAAAACTTGATGAGATACCCCTGTCAAAATTAGTGATTCACAACCTCCTTGGCTGCTATAAATTTATTGAGATCATACAAAAGTAGAGGGGTAGGGAAGTTTGACTTCATTGTTGCAACTCTTCCACTAACACATTTGGAACCGATCATGCAGAAACAGATCAACGGTAGAACACCTACTATAAGTCTATAACAGTAGAACCTTAACCTACACACACAACGGGGTTATTGCGTAACTCAAACAACCTGAACAATATATATATATATATATACTAGGTACTATATTAGGCCGTGCTAAGCACGGCCCATGCGATCTTCTTTTATCTAAAATAATAAGTTTTATAGAAAGTGTATTTTATTTCTCATATATAAACAACAATTGCAATTGAAAGAAATATAGGTGGGTATGGTGATGGATCTTGTTTGTCAATTGTATCTGACTTTCTAAATCTAGTTTCGGGTTAACATAGTTTGTAGAAATTGTAATAATTTAAATTTTTTAACAAAGGAAAGTGAACCGTAAGGGCAAATATATGAACAATGAAGTAAATGAATTATCAAGTAACTTTAGGAGGACAACGTAACGTTTGGAATAGTGGCTTTCTTGTGTTACATGAATCAGAACACTTTTCAGTGAACTATTTACACTATCCAGTTGGTCACAAAGTCTATCTATCGATCAATACCAACTGAACTATTTACACTATCTAGTATTCCATTGTATACACCCAATGAAAAGTTCAAACCTTGTTTGAGAAAGTAATTTTTCAATCATAAAATTGGCATATTTTTGACTTTTTGTGTCTTGCATATAGCATGGACTTCCTTCAGCATAATACATTGCGACATCTTCATAGTTTATCCGTACATCATCATTCTCTTGTTCCTTTCATTACATTTCGCAACCCGACTATCTGTAAAAAGGCATAACTAATTGAATGTTTATATACAAAAAAAGCTAGTATTACTATCACCAGGTATAATAGAACTAATTCTTTTACCATATCAACAGTCTCAGCAACGCTGATCGAGTACTCAAATTTGAAGCCGAATCTATTTCTAGGCTCAAAGTGATTAACTAAATGAAATATGCACACGTACCATAAATGAAATTAGTGTTATACATCAATATCCAAGCCTAATGACCCAAACAAAATGGGTAATAGAAACTCACCAAAGCTGAAAAAATGAAAGAGAAAAACAAAGCTAAAATATGGGGTTACCACCTACGAGCATTCACCACCTCCTCCCTCTAATCACACGTTATAACCCACACTTCCCAACTCCAAAAGAAATAGCTGCAAAACCAAAAGGAAAAAAAGGTGTAACCAAACATTAAAAGCAGAAAATTACAAATAATTGAAAAATAAGCCCAAATAGATAGAGAAGAAACTTACATCAAAGTCTTCCAAAGATTCAAGAGAAAACTGATGACAAAGAAATGATAACCCCAAAGATATAATCTTTTAGTTGTATATCAAGTTGAAGAGAAATGTGTATATATGACTATGAGTGATAATGTCCTTGGGTCATAAAATATTAGAAAGGTTATGGGTTGGTTGGAAGAGTGGGTGAACAACCGGTGCATAGTGCATACCCAAAGTCTAATGGACATCATAAGAAGAAAGGAGGTATGGTGTTATACAGTTGAAGACTATTACATGCTGATTTGGATGATTTTAAAGGATGTTACAGTATTTTGGTGTTTTCTTTTATATAATAGGTATATATATATATATATATATATATATATATATATATATATATATATATATATATATATATATATTAGGGTAGGGTTCAAATGAGAATAGGAATTTGTGTGAGAATGAAGGAACCAATGATATCAAGTCATGTGTACAAAGAGAATGTTTCACATGTACAAAACTCATTTACCCCCAACATCAATTATCTCACAAACGACAAATCGAAAAATTATGAAAATTGCACCATTAAATTCGTCGTTTTCTCCTCTTCGATTTGCCGTCCCTCAAAACATACTTTCGAAAAGTTTTTTTTTTCATTTTTTTGGTGGGTTTCACATTTACTAACACATGTGTTAAAGTGTTGCGTTTAGGGTTTAGGGTTTGGGGTTTAGGGGTTAGGGTTTGAGGTTTGGGGTTTCTCCCCAAAACCCCAAACCCTAAACCCCAAACCCTAAACGCTTTACAAAACGCTAAACCCTAAATCTTTCTAAACCTTAAATCTTGAACCCCTTCTAAACCCTAAACCCTTATAAACCCTAAACCATAAACCCTACTAAACCCTAAACCTAACCCTAAACCCTAACCTTAACCACAAATTAAATGTACAACTAATCACTAACACACGTGTTACTAATTTGTGAAACCCACCAAAAAATGGGAAAAAAAAAGTTGTCAAAAGTATGCCTTGAGGGACGGCAAATCGAAGAGGAGAAAACGCTAAATTTTATGGTGCAATTTTCATGATTTTTCGACTTACCGTTTGTGAGATATTTAATTTTTAAAAATGTGGAGAAGAGAGAATAAAGTGTGGAGGAGAGAGAATAAAGTGACACATGGCAGAAATCTGTTGGTTCCCTCATTCTCACTCAAAATTGGTTTACTCATTTGAACCTTACTCATTAATATTAATAAAGATTAAAGAAGACCCAAATATGGAAGCCTGCATGTTAGCATGCATACTTGCAAAAAATAATACTCCGTAGTAAAATAGACTCTGGCATTGACTTTCAAACCATTTGGACATTCCCCTATAAGGCTTAAAGTCTTAAACTATATTTTTAACTTGACCTCTTTGAGATAAAACAGCCCAAATAAGCCAATTCACACATATAATGATATAAATAACTTGGTCAAACTTGTCACCTCTATCGATTATATATAAAAAATGCATTAGAAAAGTGTTATCTTATCATTTATAAATGGAACCCAACTCAGGAGGGGCATAGACTTCTCGGCTGACCATTCTCCGCCTGCAATAATACATGGATTCTTACGATAAATGTAATGATCATACAATCTTTGGTACTTTATTTTTGAAAGAACGAATGCCATATGTTCATATATGACATACCAACTATAGACGTACAGAATTTTGCCAAATATATTATGGCTTTTGAGACCTTCTGTAGGTCCATATACTTCTGGAATGATAAGGGTGTTTGTAAAATAGTTGTTTGCAAGAAAGTCGTCCAAGAATTATTAGAAATATATTAAATTGCCAAAAAACATATGAAAAAGAGAGAACTATTTGCACAATGCACTGTTTCTAAGTTGCAGCATCAAATGTAACAGAGGAAATCATCCAAATCAAAATGTATTTCTTCCACACTTAGAAGTCTTTTTTAAAGCCAAGGCCTCCAACTGAGTATTGCATCAAGAACTTAATGCCAACACGAGCAGCAAGTACTAACTATATCAAGCATCAAAAAAGACATAACGCATATGCAAGTAAATCACATGCTTGCAAAATCAGTGAATGCCATCAACTTACCTAATTTAAAAGGGAAAGAAAAGGTCAACAGAAACTTACCATATTTGTAAATACCATCAATTTACCATATTTGTGGGATTTTACAACACATGTGAGTCTCTCATCCATGAAGGTGATCAGTGATTTGAATCAGCCCTTCAAGAAAACACAAGATTAATGTCTCATGCCTACAAAAATGATAGAGAACTTTGACTATTAAATTAAAAGAAGTGTGGCTATAACGACCCATCTTGCTAAATTCACCCAAACTATATTGTTTAAGCATAAAACTACCTAAATCATTTTATTCGAATTATTTATCATATATTACTACAATGAAGTTGTTGCAATGGTATTTAACACACGGATCGATTTTAGTCAATAATAACTTTGGTCAAACAATGTTAAGGGTCAACCCGAGCTATGTCAACAAATAATGAAAGTTACCCGTTTTGCCACCTCTACCGTACAACTATCCCATGAAATGAAATTGAGTGAGTAGCTATGCTAAATATGCGAACAACAATAACAACTTCATTTCATGGCTCACATACGTTTTCACACAACTGAGCTACCTTAGCCATGGCAAGAGAAAATTAACATGTCCCGATTCCACAATTAACTTCTTTGCTAACGGTTGTTCCTATGTAACAAATGCGATGAACCCAACCACAGAATCCGTTCCCGCATGCAATGACAGGTATGCCTGGAAATAAGAAGTGTTAAATGGTTAATGTTCAAGCCTGAAAGCTACCATCAGAAGCATCCAAAAGCCAACTTTCAGGCCTGAAAGTATACTTTTAAGATAGTAATTGAAGTATAGCTCCAGAGATCCAACTGAAAATGAGAACACATTTCAGATATGCTTCCATGTGTCCTAACACTGACCTAAGCATATGTGAAATAAGCCGAAAACTTTGTGACAACAATTATCAAATATTTCCCATAAAACATTTCATCGAACATTTAGTGTTCATAAAAAACACATAACCTTGAATGATAGAAAGAGAATAAACTTTCTAAGATATATGAATAACATTAAAAAATAAACCAACTAAACTCAATAATTAAACAAAAAAAATATGCGATAACTAAACTATATATGAACATGATGGGTGAAAGATGCCATTTCATTAGAGTGGTCATGTCAAGTGACGGCTAACTTATTATATGGAAAAGTATTATACGAAGATAGCCAAGTCCTTCTGCAAACCTTACTTCTTGTTCACCAACTAAATTGGATGAAACTGTGAACTCCACCTAAAAAAGTAACCATTTATTAGTAAACACAGAAAACTATAACATGACATCGAAATAAGAAAGACTGGGTTTTTGAAATTACCAACAAGGGTCTATGGCAAGTAGTTATTCTCAATGTAATCACATACCAATATCACATTTATCACAAAACAAAACTATAACCTGCTGATAAAAAAGCTGGGTATGATTAACTAAGACAATTAAAATACAATTTGAATCTAAATCGAAATAACTATAACTAACAATAAGAAGAAAAAAAACTTACCTGACGGAGAAAAAGAAGAAGATCAACGAAGAAGAAATGGAGAGAACAATCAAGGCACACGACATAACATCAATATATGTGAATTGTCTGCATCATTGAAATGCTACAAAACCTCGTATGAAAGAAGTGGCTTTTTAAATAATTCAAAAATAACCTACATCTCTCGGCATGGATAATATGCTCCACAACTCCAAATCTGCTCATGACAAGAAATTATATAATTATGAAGTTTAACATTTGAATAGCTGGTTTTGAATGCTATTTATATAAAGGGAGCTAAAAAGAACTTGCATGACGTCCTTTAAGCTTTAGTGATGAGGAATAATAACAAAAATCTGCTTACATGCAACCCATCATTTAAGTACTGCAACAACATAATTTTCCAAATATAATCCAAAGAAAATATCTCATGGCATATTTCCTCAATCATCAACTACAAGGATTCATTCGATTAGTGGTCATTACTTTGGGTTGTTAACCAAACATTTGAGTAATGGTTTAGCAACAACTTAAAATACATCTATCAATATAATATAACACATAGAATAAGGCAACACAATTAATCGATCTTTTCTATGCAATAAATAGCTACACTACATGATCAGATTAAATATAATCATACATGAATGATTGAATGGGAACATGAAAAATATGAAATTGGTTAATTGCTATATGAAGCAGGCAAGCAAATCCAAGCTCCGTTCATTCCCAATCAACCCCTATGATCTGGTTACTGTATCTACATCATAGAAGAACACAAGGAAAAAAAATGGCCTTGTGTTCTTGAACACCAATTTTATTAACCCAAGATAAATATATATATTGAAAGAGATGAAACTAACCATTTAAACAATTAATGTTGAACACCAATCTTACTGGAACAATCACATCAAATACAATTAGCCAAATCCATATCTTGAACTTATTGAAATTTATCATCCAAAATCAATATAAACAAATAATTAATCTCTAAGGATAGAAAATAATTACCGTACTCCCCTCCATCTGACTTTATCCCGTCTCTTTATTCTTCACTCCTGTTTTATCTCTTCTAATTAACTTTTACACCTTATTTTTGTTCAGGAGGATTTTGTGGGTTTAGGGTTGGAGGAGGCGTGATTTTGAGAATTAAATAAACTTAAATTAAATTAAATATTGAGAATTAAATAAACTTAAATTAAATTAAATACGGAGTATAATTTTGTAAGTAATATTTAAGGAGGGACAATTATGACTTTCGAAGAATACACATTAACTATTTAGGTTGTCATATATGTTTTAGATTATCAATGGTTTTAATTTAAAAGGGTTAATTATTGAAGGGTTGAGATTAGATTAGAATTATCTAAATTAATAATGACAACCTAATATACACTCTATTATAATATATTAAAGAGATTTCTCGTAATGTAGTGTACGTACGTAATGGATACGTTACAAGTCAACATTCTCACTTACTTCTTCGCTTTCAACATTTCTAATAATTTGTTTCCCCTGTCACGTCTACGAATAATCAAATTTTAGGTGTGTATCTGTTTTGGATGATCTTCGTAATGAGAACGGGTATTTAAGTAAAAAAATGTTTTTAAGAGTGAATTTAAAGATCGCTAGTGATGATAAAAATGAGATATCTTGTTAATATTGACAATATTTGTGGAGAAATACTAGAATCATACAAATTTTACAAAGAAAAATTCACAAGCTGATATGGATCATAAGTTGGTCCAATCACATTCAAATTTTATTTCCCTCTCCATATGTTATTGGTCCACATCAGTTTGTGAACTTTTCTTTATAAAATTTGTGTGGTTCTAGCTAGTATTTCTCTTATTTATGAGTGCTTATTTATGAGTGTTCGACAAAAGACCAGCCAGCCGAAGATGAAAAAGATTATTTACTGTATTAGTTTAAATAAATTTTACTGAATGAAAAAGAAAGATCGAGGGATTGAATTTGTATTTATAAGAAAGTTAAATGGGTAAAATTATAAATTATTTAAGGTTTATTTGATTTTAATTGGTTAACAACACTTAAATTTTGATATTGTACGTGGCTGTGCATTACATATGTTTTCCTCACTTATGCGGCGGATGTTTTTTTATTCCGATGATGTTAATTCAGTGAATATTGTCAGCTAATTTAGTAGGTGCGGTATCGATAATGGTAGTGTTCTCGTTAACTGGGTTTGGTATGCCAATAGAAAATGTCACCAGAGGTTAATGTATAATAGCTAGTGGAGTCATAAGCAAAAAATTAAGCACTAAAAAGATTCTTACTTAATCCATACTAAAAAAAGCTTGTAGTAGATTATAAAAGATATTGATTTATAATTATTATAATAATTCATTTTGTCTTCAAATTTTGAAGCTTGATATTTGATGATTATATAGAAAGAGAAGCTACAGCCTACAGTATATTAATTGTTTACAAACCATTGTAAAATCAAATTTTCTCATTTGTTTTTGAATAATCTACGTTAGTTACGTAGTACTCATCATATTTTCTAGAATGAAAATCAAACAGTATCTACTAGAATGAAAATCAAAATGATAAATTATTATTAGAATAATTTATAATTGTCATTAGCATCATTATTACCACCATCATCATTAGTTGTGCGAATATGATATATATTCAATGGTTTTAATGGCAATACCTAAGCAACCCAATCGATAAGCAAATATTAAAATGTTTTCTTTTTAGGTATATTATATATATTATATACTAGTACTTAGACCCGTGTATACACAGGGGTCATCTAAGTTTTAAATTCCAAATTATTATTAAGTTGTTGAACATGTAATCGTGATAGAACATTAGTTAATTAGGATGTGAAGATATATAACAAATGTAATCACATGATAATCGACGTTTTTAATTTCAAAATAAAGAAATATACATGGGTTATAAAAAGTATCCAATAATTAAAGTTTTAAATTATAATAGTATTTCATAAATATTATTTATATGATTACGTATATTATTTTATATAATTTAGGTTTAGATTATGATACTGGATCTTGGACGGAAGGAAGTTTTTGGACGAAAGTGGAAGAAGCAAATAGGATGATGCCATGTGTCCTTCTCCATTTCTCCACCTACTTCATTTCTCCACCTTCTTCATTTCTCCAACCTTATCATTTCTCCTCCACTTTTTTTTCTTAAATTATTTTAGGTATAGGATCATGAGGGCAGGGGTTGTTTGGAGAGAAAGGAGGGCAAGGTCCCCACCCATTCAAAAAGTGACATGTGTCACATACCAATTTTCATGTTGGTCCCTCCACTTTTAATATATTTTTAATTTCATTCCTAAATTTCTTAAATAACACTCCACCACTCTCACCCCACCAACCACCCACTTCCATCTTCTGCCACCACCTACCGCCTGCTGCCGCCGCCCGCCGCCGCCGGATTTCGGCCAAAAAAAATTTTTTTAATTTTTTTTTTAACTTTTTTACATTTTTATTTTTAAAAAATGTACTGCATATTTTTTGTTTTTACTGCAGTTTGTATATATATAATTTATAGTTTTTACTGCATATTGTTTTAACCGTTACATATAATTGAGTTGCAAATTGCATATTGAACTGTTAGCATTTTATGTTAATTATACTGCATATTGTTTATTTGACTGCATTTTGTAACTCATGTTGTTTATCTTGTACTGCATTTTGTATTGTACATAGCATCTTTTTTTTACTGCATTTTGAATAAAATTATAATGCATATTATTATGTTTTACTACGTTTTGTATAAAATATTAATGCATATTATTATGTTCACTGCATTTTGTATATATATTTAAGTACATATATGTGGTTTATTTTGTACTGCATTTTGTATTATATGTATTATCATTTTATTGCATTTTATATATAACATACTGCATATTGTTCTTTTTACTGCATTTTGTGTATATAATTTTAGTAAATATTGTTTGCTTTTTGTACTGCATTTTGTATTACATGTATTATATTTTTACTGCATTTTGAATAAAATTATAATGTACATAGTTTTTTTTTACTGCATTTTGTATATATAATTTCTAGTACATATTGTTTGTTTTTAACTGCATTTTTTATAAAATTATACTACATATAATTGCTTTTACTGCATTTTAAATATATATTTTTAGAACATATTATTCGTTTGTACTGCAGTTTGTATTATACTATTTGTACTGCATTTTGGTGACTGTGTATATAAAATATATAAGATACAATGTTACATAAAATACAAAATGTAGTAAAAAAGACTAACATGTATACAAAAAGAATGATGCAATAAATATATATACAAAATGCAGTTTGTGATATCACATCTTGAAAATAAGTAATAATAAATACATAAACATACACGATGCAACACATAAACTACTATATGCAGTAGTATATGAATATTTATTAATGTATATACAAAATGTAGTTAAATAACCGCAAAATGCAATAAATTTCTGTTTCTTTTTTGTTTTAAATTAATATGCAGTGTTTTTAAGGAGGAAAAATTAGTTAAAAAAAATTTGGAAAAAAAAAAGTTGGAAAAAAAAAAAAATTGGCCAGAATCCGGCGGCGGCCGACGGCAGTTGACGGCGGCAGGTGGTGGCAGAGGGTGGGAGTAGGTGGTTGGTTGTGGTGGGGTGGAGGAGTGTGTAACACCTGCTAAATTAGGATAATTAATTATGCCTAATTACTTGTAACTAGTTGTAATTAGTATGTAATAGGACTAATTGCAGACTCTATTTGTATATATATATAAGGTGATTTATATATATATGTGTGTACTTACGCGATTTGGATTAATCGTACGAATTAACCGGACGGAGTCCGACACAGTTGATTTGGACGTTGGTGACAGAAATTTACCTAAATAATGAGAACGTATTTTATTATTTAAAATACACAGTGAACGAACATTATTTATATTATCGCGATGACATTTTAAATAAATTAACAAATACGTACTAAACGCGAGTTAAGGAATTTAATAATTGGACAAATGTTTTTATAATTAACTTCAAGGTAATTCATCAAAATATTACCGGCACGTTTCAAAAATATAACTGCTTGATTTAATATTAAGAACGAAGGATTAAACGACGGAGAAAACGAACACCACACGGGGCACGGAACGGGGATTGGGTGAGGTGAGGCTTTCACCAACACCCCACCATCCCCATTCTCTTTCTCATTTCTTTCTCCCTCACTCTCTTTCTTCCTCCCTTTTTCTCTCAATAATCACCACCACCACAAATTCATCAAATTCACAAAATACTACCTCAAAACGCACTCGGTTTTACTCGGTCATTTGGAAGGAAAGCACCACCACTTCACGATCTATCATCCTACCTTTTCGGATTTTCAATCCGACACCGCGTAAGTTTCCGACAAATTCCGACATCTCTCGTTTTTGATCATTTTTGCTAGTTTGCGGTTTTAATAGGCTTAATATGTTCATATAAGGGTTGGGTAAAAGATTTGGACCCAACGGAAACCGGAAAACTCGTTTTCGACAAAAATTCCGGCCATCAGATCGCTACGTCGCATTTGGCCAGGGGGCCTCTGCGACGTCGCGGCCTACGTCGCATAAAAACCTCAACGTCGCATTAGCGACGCTGCCTCCTACGTCGCATTGATTTGCGAAGGTCGCATCATGCGACGTACATGCCCACGTCGCACCCGACGTCGCACCTGACGTCGCACCTGACGTCGCACCTGACGTCGCACCTGACGTCGCACCCGACGTCGCACCCTACGTCGCACGCTACGTCGCACATGACAGAACCTTGAAAAGTCAGATTTTACTAAGTGTCGAACTTACACAACTTCAAATACTTATGTCATACGACTTAACAAACGTCATAGAACATACTTTCTATTACAATTACACTAAATTGCGTTCTAAATGATAAACTTTAATTATAACAAATCACCAACGGGCCGTATACTTTGATACAAACGAGAACGAACCAACATTACACACAACGGGTTGTATGAACAACTAGCCTAGATGGTCTTGCGAGACATCTACTTACTTAACCTTACGTGTTTAGGCACTAGAAGGTTACGGGTTCGGAGAACCTACTTGCTTTACTACTACTTGCTATTTACCACTGCTCGACTCAGGTGAGTCTTACAGCCCCACTTTTACTGTTTTATACTTTGGGGTGAGATACTTAGCAACTGTTTTACGTATGAACACAATGTACTGAACTGAAAACATTACTGATTACAAACAAACGCATGAGTTACTTTTATCCACTGAAAGCCTCCTAATCGTAAGTTGTTAGTTATGGACTTAAGCGCGATTACTAGTAGATGGATCCATCTGGGACTGACAATCCCTGTCTGGGGTGGTAGCGCCACCACGTACTGATTTACACGTAGAAACAGACATATTAGTATTTGTTACATATGAGTGTGCGGATAGCACTCACGGGGGTACGTGATTTATTTCACACTACACTGTTAAGCTTCAACTTATGAGCTCATGGCACTGTACTGATAAACTGATTTACTTACTTTGCTTGAAAGCAATACGGGTACATACTTGTGGTTCATAACACTTACTTATTACTAAACCTGTGAGATTCACCAACCTTTTTGGTTGACACTTGCTAGCTTTGTATCTCAGGTACACTTACGGAGTAGGATCACTCCAGGATTTCTAGCTAGAGTCGCATGATTTACAAACTGCATTTAACGGAGATTCTTTGGCATTATCTTTTGTAACTATGGTGATGTAATAGAATCTCCCGCTACACGTGTGGGCTCTAGGGAATTACATTTTGTATACGAAAACCTACGGTTTTCAAACGATGATAAATTATGAAATGTAACTATTTTACAAACGTCTCATTTAGAGGTCGTTTACTATTAATCTTGTGCTTTGTATATTGATTAGTAACACCCAATGTATGCTTCCGCAAACCGTTAAATTTGGGGGTGTTACAGATTGGTATCAGAGCCTAAGGTTGTAGTGAACTAGGTTGCATTTAGTGAGCCTAGACTATGACCATTAGGCAGTATCCCTTATTAGGTATAACCGGTTCAGTGATTACATCATACGAGTTTAATTTAACATAGCCTGATCAACTATGTACAATTAAGCGAAAATGATGTAAGATCTGAAAGGGGTTATGGCTGAACAGGGTACAATAGAAGACTCTGACTTCGAGAGAACCGAGACTTAAACATGTTTATGCTAGACACTCAATAGGCTATATTATATAGGGACTATATGAATATAGGCCTCAATCTTACTAACGCTTTGTCTCAGAAATGGCAAACATCCCATCCGATTCATCTCGTTCTCAATCCGGGTCGCAGAACCCAAGGGTAGCAAGGAGGAACAATAGGTTACCTCGAGCTGGCCCGTACTCCACTCACTTCACCGTGCCAGCCTTAGCTGCTAGGGTGAACCAACACGAGCAACGACTTCGCACCATGGATGTCGTGTTGCAGGAAACAAACGAAAACTGGAGACTTACAGCACTTGAGCGCATCGAACAAGTCTCTGAGAATCACGAAACCACCGTTACAAATGTGGACATTCTTCTCAACAGAGTGGTGGAGATAAGCGTGGAAACCACTCTTTTGAAACACAGACTTGAGGAGTGTGAACAACGCTCACGGGAAACGGAAGAATATACCCGCGGATTGGTACAGCGACTAGCATTAGCTGAAGATAATGCTCGACAAGCCAGTAGACTTGCAAATACTGTGGATCGTCTCATCGAAATGATGGAGCAGATTAACCTACGTTAAGACTGGCTTAGTCTTTGTTTTGTAAACTATCCTGTAATCTAGTAACTATCTAAGCACTACTCTATGTTCCAGTCGGATGTAACAATTCCCGACATCTTTTGTAACACATCCGTAGGATGTAACCATTGAACTCGTGTTACCTATTAAAAATTCCTTGCTGTTTCGACTCATGTTAATTGCCATAATCCTTTTCATTATGATGTTATGTATTACCACCTATATACATGTACATCTGAAATAAATACAATTTCTTACAAAATCTCATGTATCTTCATTTCTTTTATTGAAGAGTCATGCCGCCAAAGTCAAGACCTTACACTGATGCTCAGATCACGTCACTCATAACCCAGGCTGTTACTGAAGCCTTAGCTCGGAATACTCCACCAGGTTCCACAAGAAACAGCGATGCCGCTGAAACCTCTGCTGCTAAACCTTGTTCATACAAGGATTTTCAAAACTGCAAACCCTTGAGCTTCAAGGGGATTGAAGGAGCCATCGGACTTATCAGATGGTTCGAAAAGATGGAATCAGTTTTCCGCATCAGCAAATGTGCGGAAGACGACAAGGTCAAATTCTCCACCTGCACCCTTGAAGATGGTGCCCTCTCGTGGTGGAATTCCTATACCCAGTCTGTGGGTATTGACACCGCTTACCTACTCCCTTGGGAGGACCTGAAGAAAATGCTCACTGATGAGTATTGCCCGTCCGAACAACTTCACAAGCTGGACGAAGAGTTCTGGAACTTAAAAGTACAAGGAACTGATATCGTCGGATACACCACCCGATTCCAACAACTTACTGTTCTTCGCCCAGCTATGGCAGGTACTGGGCCCGACAAGATTAAGAAATACATCCGCGGCCTCCCGGAACCTGTCCGGGGAAATGTCGCCTCATCAAACCAAACCACTCTTCACGGCGCCATTCGGTTGGCCCATGAACTTCTAGCCATGAACGAGGACCCAGAACCACCCACTCCATCCTCCAACAACAACAATAAAAGAAAATGGTCCGACAACCACAACAACCACCAAACCAAGAAACCTGAAACCATTAAAGCCTACACTTCCAATACTGATGACAAGGGAGCGTACAAGGGAACCAAGCCCTACTGCTCCAAGTGCCAACGACACCACTTTGGTTCGTGTCCCTGTAGCAAGTGTAAGAGATTTGGACACTTGGCTAAGGACTGTAGATCAAACACCACTGACACCAACACCTCGGCACCAAAGACTTGTTATGGGTGCAACGGAACGGGGCATTTCAAGAAAGACTGCCCGAAGCTGAACAACAACAACAACAGGAACAATAACAATGCTCGAGGAAGAGCTTTTGTACTGAAATCTGGGGAAGCCCGTCAAGACCCGAATGTGGTCACGGGTACGTTTCTTCTCAACAACTTGACTGCATCTGTATTATTCGATACTGGTGCTGATAAGAGCTTTATTTCCGACGAATTTTACCCACTTCTTGACATTACACCTATTGCCTTAGATTCTAAGTACACAATAGAATTGGCAAACGGAAAACTTATTGAGGCCGACAGTGTGATACCTAATTGCACTCTGAACTTAGCTAACGAGCTCTTTTCCATTGACTTGATACCTGTCGAAATCGGCAGCTTTGACATCATCGTCGGTATGGATTGGTTGTCCAAGTACCGAGCCGAAATCGTTTGTTTTGAGAAAATCGTACGCATTCCTCTCGTCACCGGTGGAACTTTGAGCATACAAGGGGAGACCGGTGGGACGAGAATAAACATCATTTCTTGCATGAAAACCCGAAAGTACTTGAGAAAAGGGTACCAGGCAATCCTCGCGCACGTTATGGAGAAAAAGTCGGTGGAAAAGCGACTTGAGGATGTGCCTATCGTTCGAGACTTCCCAGAAGTCTTTCCTGAAGACTTGCCTGGCCTTCCGCCACCTAGACAAGTCGAATTTTCTATTGACCTTGTGCCCGGTGCAGCACCCGTGGCACGAACACCTTACCGATTAGCCCCATCCGAACTTCAGGAGTTGTCTACTCAGTTACAGGAACTCCTGGACAAGGGATTTATTCGACCAAGTTCCTCACCTTGGGGAGCTCCGGTCCTGTTTGTGAAAAAGAAAGACGGTTCTTTCCGCATGTGCATCGACTACCGTGAACTCAACAAATTAACTGTCAAGAACCGTTACCCACTTCCTCGCATTGATGACCTGTTTGACCAACTCCAGGGATCGAGTTTTTATTCAAAAATCGATCTACGGTCAGGTTATCATCAACTCCGAGTTCGTGACGATGACATTCCAAAAACAGCTTTCCGAACTCGCTACGGGCATTATGAATTCCAAGTGATGCCATTCGGCTTAACCAACGCACCGGCAGTATTCATGGATCTTATGAATCGGGTGTGCAAACCTTACCTTGACAAGTTCGTTATCGTCTTTATCGATGACATCTTGATTTACTCACGCACTGAACAAGAACACGCGCAACACCTGAAAACCATCCTAGAGCTGCTCAAACACGAAGAGTTATACGCTAAATTCTCTAAGTGTGAGTTCTGGATGCAAACCGTTCAATTCCTTGGACATGTCATTGATAATCAAGGAATTCATGTCGATCCTTCGAAAATCGAGGCTATCAAATGTTGGCAAGCACCTACAACACCGACCGAGGTACGCCAATTCTTAGGACTCGCCGGATACTACAGGCGGTTCATTGAGAATTTTTCGAAAATAGCCCTACCTCTCACTGCACTGACTCAAAAAGAAAAGAAGTTCGATTGGACTGACAAACAGGAGTCAGCTTTTCAACTACTAAAACAAAAACTCTGCAGTGCACCTATCTTATCTTTACCCGAAGGCAACGATGACTTCGTGGTATACTGTGATGCTTCACACCTAGGTCTTGGTTGCGTGCTGATGCAACGAGACAAGGTCATCGCTTACGCCTCTCGACAACTCAAGGTCCACGAAAAGAATTACACAACTCATGACCTAGAGTTGGGGGCTGTTGTATTCGCTCTAAAAATCTGGAGACACTACTTATACGGTACCAAGTGTACAATCTTTACTGACCATAAAAGTCTCCAACATATCTTCGATCAAAAGGATCTCAACATGAGGCAACGTCGATGGGTCGAGTTGCTCACTGATTACGATTGCGAAATTCGCTATCATCCAGGTAAGGCGAATGTTGTCGCCGATGCCTTAAGCCGAAAAGAACGAGTGAAACCACTTCGAGTTCGAGCTCTCGGTATGACCATTCACAACGACCTCATCAATCAAACTCTCACTGCGCAATTCGAAGCACTCAAACCAGAAAACTTGATAAACGAGGCCTTACGGGGCATGGACAAACAATTTGAAACCAAACCTAACGGGGCCAAATACTTCTCGAATCGAATCTGGTTACCAAGTTTTGGGAACCTGCGAGACTTGGTGATGGATGAAGCTCACAAGTCTAAATACTCTATACACCCCGGTGCCGACAAAATGTATCACGGCATCAAGGAAATGTACTGGTGGCCCAACATGAAATCTGACATTGCAACCTATGTTAGCAAGTGTCTTACTTGTTCTAAAGTTAAAGCTGAACACCAGAAGCCTTCCGGTTTGCTACAACAACCCGAAATACCACAATGGAAATGGGAGCAGATCACCATGGATTTCATTACTAAACTCCCGAAAACTTCTAGCGGTTGCGATACCATTTGGGTGATCGTCGACCGACTCACTAAATCTGCTCATTTCCTAGCCATCAAGGAAACTGATAAGATGGAACGTTTGACACGGATCTACCTGAAAGAGATCGTGTCAAGACACGGCGTGCCCATCTCAATCATCTCCGACCGAGACGCTCGGTTTACTTCTCGCTTCTGGCAATCACTGCAGAAATCTCTTGGTACTCGTCTGGATATGAGTACGGCTTACCATCCTCAAACCGATGGCCAGAGCGAACGAACCATACAAACACTGGAAGACATGCTACGAGCCTGCGTAGTTGACTTCGGTAAAAACTGGGAAAATCACTTGCCGTTGTGCGAGTTTTCGTACAACAACAGTTATCACACCAGCATAAAGGTTGCACCCTTCGAGGCACTGTACGGTCGTAAGTGCCGATCACCTATCTGTTGGACTGAGGTGGGGGATACACAACTCACCGGTCCAGAAATCATACATGAAACAACTGAAAAGATCGTCGGCATACAAAACCGACTAAAAGCCGCGCGTGATCGTCAGAAAAGCTATGCTGACGTGAGACGCAAACACCTTGAGTTCCAAGTAGGGGACAAGGTACTTCTCAAAGTGGCACCGTGGAAAGGTGTCATTCGATTCGGAAAACGGGGCAAACTAAATCCTAGATACATCGGGCCATTCGAAATCCTTGAAAAGATTGGTCCAGTGGCATACCGCCTGCAACTTCCTGCTGAACTTAGCAGCGTTCACAACACATTCCACATTTCTAATCTGAAGAAATGTCTGTCTGACGAGACACTGATTATACCGCTCGACGAAATTCAGATCGATGATAAACTTCATTTTGTCGAGGAGCCTATGGAAATCATGGACCGAGAGGTCAAGCAATTGAAACAGAGTCGTATTCCCATCGTAAAAGTCAGGTGGAATTCTAGGCGCGGCCCTGAGTTCACCTGGGAACGGGAAGACCAAATGCGACAAAAATACCCACATCTCTTCCCAGACAACGCACCATCTGTGCACACGAACTAATTTCGGTACGAAATTTCTTTAACAAGGAGAGAATGTAACACCTGCTAAATTAGGATAATTAATTATGCCTAATTACTTGTAACTAGTTGTAATTAGTATGTAATAGGACTAATTGCAGACTCTATTTGTATATATATATAAGGTGATTTATATATATATGTGTGTACTTACGCGATTTGGATTAATCGTACGAATTAACCGGACGGAGTCCGACACAGTTGATTTGGACGTTGGTGACAGAAATTTACCTAAATAATGAGAACGTATTTTATTATTTAAAATACACAGTGAACGAACATTATTTATATTATCGCGATGACATTTTAAATAAATTAACAAATACGTACTAAACGCGAGTTAAGGAATTTAATAATTGGACAAATGTTTTTATAATTAACTTCAAGGTAATTCATCAAAATATTACCGGCACGTTTCAAAAATATAACTGCTTGATTTAATATTAAGAACGAAGGATTAAACGACGGAGAAAACGAACACCACACGGGGCACGGAACGGGGATTGGGTGAGGTGAGGCTTTCACCAACACCCCACCATCCCCATTCTCTTTCTCATTTCTTTCTCCCTCACTCTCTTTCTTCCTCCCTTTTTCTCTCAATAATCACCACCACCACAAATTCATCAAATTCACAAAATACTACCTCAAAACGCACTCGGTTTTACTCGGTCATTTGGAAGGAAAGCACCACCACTTCACGATCTATCATCCTACCTTTTCGGATTTTCAATCCGACACCGCGTAAGTTTCCGACAAATTCCGACATCTCTCGTTTTTGATCATTTTTGCTAGTTTGCGGTTTTAATAGGCTTAATATGTTCATATAAGGGTTGGGTAAAAGATTTGGACCCAACGGAAACCGGAAAACTCGTTTTCGACAAAAATTCCGGCCATCAGATCGCTACGTCGCATTTGGCCAGGGGGCCTCTGCGACGTCGCGGCCTACGTCGCATAAAAACCTCAACGTCGCATTAGCGACGCTGCCTCCTACGTCGCATTGATTTGCGAAGGTCGCATCATGCGACGTACATGCCCACGTCGCACCCGACGTCGCACCTGACGTCGCACCTGACGTCGCACCTGACGTCGCACCTGACGTCGCACCCGACGTCGCACCCTACGTCGCACGCTACGTCGCACATGACAGAACCTTGAAAAGTCAGATTTTACTAAGTGTCGAACTTACACAACTTCAAATACTTATGTCATACGACTTAACAAACGTCATAGAACATACTTTCTATTACAATTACACTAAATTGCGTTCTAAATGATAAACTTTAATTATAACAAATCACCAACGGGCCGTATACTTTGATACAAACGAGAACGAACCAACATTACACACAACGGGTTGTATGAACAACTAGCCTAGATGGTCTTGCGAGACATCTACTTACTTAACCTTACGTGTTTAGGCACTAGAAGGTTACGGGTTCGGAGAACCTACTTGCTTTACTACTACTTGCTATTTACCACTGCTCGACTCAGGTGAGTCTTACAGCCCCACTTTTACTGTTTTATACTTTGGGGTGAGATACTTAGCAACTGTTTTACGTATGAACACAATGTACTGAACTGAAAACATTACTGATTACAAACAAACGCATGAGTTACTTTTATCCACTGAAAGCCTCCTAATCGTAAGTTGTTAGTTATGGACTTAAGCGCGATTACTAGTAGATGGATCCATCTGGGACTGACAATCCCTGTCTGGGGTGGTAGCGCCACCACGTACTGATTTACACGTAGAAACAGACATATTAGTATTTGTTACATATGAGTGTGCGGATAGCACTCACGGGGGTACGTGATTTATTTCACACTACACTGTTAAGCTTCAACTTATGAGCTCATGGCACTGTACTGATAAACTGATTTACTTACTTTGCTTGAAAGCAATACGGGTACATACTTGTGGTTCATAACACTTACTTATTACTAAACCTGTGAGATTCACCAACCTTTTTGGTTGACACTTGCTAGCTTTGTATCTCAGGTACACTTACGGAGTAGGATCACTCCAGGATTTCTAGCTAGAGTCGCATGATTTACAAACTGCATTTAACGGAGATTCTTTGGCATTATCTTTTGTAACTATGGTGATGTAATAGAATCTCCCGCTACACGTGTGGGCTCTAGGGAATTACATTTTGTATACGAAAACCTACGGTTTTCAAACGATGATAAATTATGAAATGTAACTATTTTACAAACGTCTCATTTAGAGGTCTTTTACTATTAATCTTGTGCTTTGTATATTGATTAGTAACACCCAATGTATGCTTCCGCAAACCGTTAAATTTGGGGGTGTTACAGAGTGTTATTGTAGAAGTTGATGGAAGATATATATAATATAAGTATAGACAAGGGGTTAAAGTGAAACTTGTGTTGAACATGTGGCAAGTGGTGATTGGTTGCTCTCCTTGCTCTCCATTTCACCTTTGCTCTCCTGATCCTTACTCATTATTTTATTGTTTTATTTTTTTACATTAATTTTGTTTCTTATTATTATTATTTTTATTTTTTTTTTTTGCATTTTTTAAAGTTCTTGTTATCAGTTTGTTTTTTTTGTTTTTGTTTTTTTTTTCAATCTTTTCATTTAACCTTTTTCACAGCTTGTTTATCATTGTTTTTTTTTTCGCGTTTTCAACCTTTTTATCTTGTTTTACCTCACGTTGTTATATGTAAATACAAATATATATATAGTATTACAAAAAAAAAAATCATGCGATGCACCATATTCATACCTTGAATAAAATAAATTTTGATATAACAAAGTTATAACTTCAATGCATTGTAAAATTAAAATTATGATGCACCATATTATATAACTATGATGCACCAAGATTTTATACACTGATGAAGTTTATCGAATATCTAAAAGTCGGAGCATTATATTTGATAACTATGATGCACCGTATTTTACAACTATGATGCACCACGTTTTATAACTATGATGCACCACCTTTTAATTCAATAACGATATTTTATAGTATATTCTGAAAGTCGATGCATGCTATTTTAAACACTCGATGCACCATGTTTTATTACTATGATGACCATGTTTTTATAACTATGATGCACCATGTTTTAATTTAATAATGATGTTTTATAATATATTTTGAAAGTCGATGAATGATATTTTAAACACTCGATGCACCATGTTTTATAACTATGATGCACCACTTTTTAATTCAATAATTATGTTTTATAGTATATTTTGAAAGTCGATGCATGATATTTAAACACTCGATGCATCATATTCAGAGAAAATTAGTGCATCATAGTTTATTATGTTATTAAACACAATAATAATTTACTTTTATTGCATCTTATTTTTTATATTCATCTACGTTATAATATATAATATCTGATGCATCAGAAATGTGAAAGTGATATAAAAAAGAAAAATTAAACAGTAAAATTTTTTAATAATGTTAAAAACTATTTTTTTTAATTTTTAATTGTTAAAAATGAAAAATTCTTAAAAAGTTTAACAAAATTTATTTAATTGTATTTTTGATAAAAGTGTTATAGAAGTTCGTACAAGTTTAAAAAAATTATTATTTTTTAAATGTTATTTTTTTTTTTTATAAAAATAAATATTTTAATAAAAGTTTTTAGATAAAAAAAAAGAGAAATAGAAAAAAAATATATAAAGAAAGAAAGATGGGAGAAATGGATAAAAAAAGGTGGAGAAATAAGGAAGGGATAGGAAATAAATAAAAAAGGTGGAGAAATGAGGAGGACACTTGTCACCTCCTCATTAGCTTCCCTCCCTTCCCTCATTTTTACTCCTCCTCTCAAGAACCTCACCCTTAGATTATATATAATTAATTTGGGTTTTGTTTTCAAAATTAAGTAAAATATATGTACTTAATTGTTGAATTCAATTTTAATTTTAAATGACGATGTTACAAAGATGTTTCTTATATACACACACACACGGGGTATATAAGCAATAAACACAACATTAATAAACTATACTATTTGACACAAAACTATTTAATATCATGCATTAACTTATTTATGTTAATCTATGACGTCGTTATTCTTTAATAATGACATATAAGAGTCACAAATCACACCATTTGATTATTTGATTATTACGATTGTCTAAATTGGTAGATCAACTATTATCGAGTAGTATAAACAATTAGCAGCATTGCTTAATTAAGAGTTTGAAATGAAATGTAATAACATTTTAGTATCTATAATTAGGACGTAAAAGTGATGTTTCTAATTTCAAAAATCAACTTGTAGCACTCGAGACTCCCGTTCATCCTTCGTACCCTTTTAAAGTTACATGAACTCACTTAATAAATTAGTGTATGAGCATTCTAAATTACAATTAAAATTAAAATTTAGATAATATAAATGGGCTATGAAATAAAGTGAAATAAAGAAATAGTATTAGTTAATAAATAGTTTTGGTTTAAGAAAATAAAGAATAATAATAAAATTGATATATTTGGGTGTTTAGCTTCACATTCGTAAGAAGAAGATAATTACAATTTTGATATGATAAAAACTTTTGGATTATAAGAAGATATAAGGTAAATAAATATTAAATTCAATTAAATATATGTATCATTAATCTCTTCCATTTACAATGATCGATTATTTTCTATTTTTTAAAAAAGAAGAAGATAATCTTTGCATATTTATTTTAGATACTTGAATTTTACTCGATAATTTTAAATAATTAAATAATTATTAATATGATAATACTCGTATTGTATTAGGATTTTTTTTAATGGGTATAGATGGATACGTTCCTTTTGTAGATAAATTATTAGTTTAATTTATATATATTTTTAAATTTTGATTTATGATGTCATCGTTTCCTAAATAGTAGCTAATTTAATAAAATTGAACAATTTGGTTGGTTAATTGACTTCTTGATGACATCATCATGTGTTTCTTATATATAAGTTAAAATAATATATATCAATCTCATTTTGGTTTATTTGTTTAGTCAAGGACCTCCATTGACCATTATTCAACATTGACTTCTTTGAATATACATCAAATTATTACTTTGCTAGTAATGTTTTAAGAGCACAAACTGTGGTAACATTGTTTTTGATGATGTGCATAATTTAATTTTGTTGCTTAAAAAATGTGGTGTGTGTGATAATATTATGGACAGTGTTCTTAATATTATTTTTTGTTTTTTAATTAAGTGTATGTGTGTGGAAAAGAAAAAAAAAAGCAAGAAATCAATGTTGCATGCTAGACGCCATCCGAAAACATTATCATGAACACTGTCATGAACACCGTTAGGGTGTGGATGAACACTGTTGACAGTGTTATGGGATATGAAAATTGTTGGGAACGCTATAAATTATGTTCCATACCGTATGCTCTTAACAAACTTTTAAAATGGAACTTTAACTGGCCCGTCAATTCGTACTCAGAATGTGAAGAATTAAAGATTCAATATATATCTATATCAATTTTCTATTTTGGAAAACTAGTTAAGGTTAGAAGGGTTTAGAAAATTTTAGAAAAGTGAAGGTGGTGTTATAAAGGAAAAAAGTGGAAAATTTTAGAAAAGTGGGGGTGGTGGTTTTCCAACTTCCCCTTATAACATGGAAAACTAGTTTTCTATTTTCTATGAAAACTTTTCTAGAAAAATCTCATTTTGAACACATTTTCTACTTTTCCACTTTTCTTAGAAAAATTTTCTGAAAAACTCCTCTGTTTTTCTACATCTAAACATACCCTAGATGTCTATGTGGTTACATTGTTATTAAATAATGCATATAAAAAGATATCACTCTTCAACCGGTGACTCAGCTAGTAACCAGCATCATTTATGAACTACATAAATCTCAAGCTTAACTACTACTCCGTATTTAGTTAATTTTATTATTTGTATATGTTGTTTTTAGTTACCATCATTTAATACAAATGGTTTTTTTTTTTTTTTTAAAGGCTAACAGAAATCGCCTAGGTACTCCGTACGGGGAGACCCAATGGCTAAGTCTCCATATACTGGCCCAATCCAGCCGTACGGAGCCCTTAAGCGCCCCAAATTACTCCAAATCCGGGAAAAACCCACTAATCCGTCCGCCTGAAGGCACGACAACGAATTAATGATAAAACCCGCTGGCCTCAAGGATCGAACCTGGGTTTTTCAGGTCTCCTATCATTAACCCCCAAGCCTCTGACCAGTTGAGCTGGACATCATTGGCTTTAATACAAATGGTTAATCAACTAATTTATTTTTTTACTTTCATTTATTATAATGGGTAAATAATCATTAATATATATATATATATATATATATATATATATATATATATATATATATATATATATATATATATATAGTTGGAGGATCTAAAAAGAAGAATTATTTTGTGGAGAAGGGGGAGAAGCAATCCTGGCCATTCATTTTATTTCAAGGTCAAAGGGTATATTAATCTTTTCTTATTTGAGTATTAAATGAAATTCTATTAAAATGTGTTATCTAATTGGGGAAACCGTTCCCACTCCAATATTATAGGAGATAAACAACAAGAAGTTTTCCTTTTCGAATGCAAGCGCCTATATTTTTTTTTTTAGTCTGGGCAATCATTCAAGCAATCAAATGCAATCGTTGTTTCCTTGTCGACACATTCACGAAGGTTTTTCAAGATTTTGATTAGTGGTTTTATACGGTTTATAAATAGTATTTGCAAGACATTCTTCATCGATTAAAATTTGGTTCATTACATTTTGTGTTCAATCATCGATATATTGAACCATTTATGGGAATCAAATCATAAGAAATCTGAAAAACGCAGTTGCACTTGGGACAAAAAGGAAGTGAAAATGGCGAACGAATCGTCTTCAACGATGATTTTTAACGCTGATTTTTCTAGCATTGTGGCATACGAATCGTCTTTAACCACCTGTGTATACGTCATTCCCTCGGGCAACACAACCTCAATAGAAGACCAAGTTTTGCTAGTAGGATCACCGCTGCTTCCATGCACAGGTGTATTGTAACATCCGCAAATCGGGCCTAGACGTTTATGGTATATTTTCGGATTTAAATAATTATTTAAATGAGTTAGGAAATTATATGTGTTTGAATGTGAAAATAAATAGGTAAGAGAGTCACAGGTATTATTGTGACTAATAAAATAATATTTGTTTTAAATAGTTGAGCCTGACGGTAAAATAAAAATACTTTGTCTTGCGGGTATTTTCGGGTTCCAGGCAATAGGCTTAGAAGGGGTATTATTTTGTACTAGTTGGAAGTTGGTAAAAGGGGTGAGGCCGACCCTTTTATTTCATTTTCTTTCTTGATCTTTTTATCATCTCTATCTCATTACACACACATACATACATATATGCTAAATCAAAGAGAAAAGAAAGAGAGAAAGATTGCTTGTGATCTTGTAGCTTCATCTTCATCTTTAGATCATCATCATCATCTTGATTTTGTAAGTGTTCATCATATATATATATACATGCTAATAATGAGGGTTTTAATTAGGTATGTGATTGATGATGATGTATGATGTTATGTGTAGTTGGTTAGCATTATAAAGTGTTAATCGTTGTATATAATAGATTAGATATCTGAGTTTGGTGATTTTGTGGTTTGATTTCGGGTTAAGGTTAGAACAGCAGGTTCAGGGTCTGCACGACAGGGGGAATCCGGCCGGATTCATGGGAATCCGGCGGATTCATGGAAAATGGGGGAATCCGGCGTATTCCGGACCGGATTCAAGAAAGTATTCCTTAATTTTTCGGCTGATCAAAATTTGGGCTGGAAGGGGCTGGGAATCCGGCGGATTCCGGGGAATCCGTGCGGATTCCCTCTGTTTCAAACTTGTAATTATTTTGAGTCCAGTTGTATGAGCCTTTGGGTTCGGTTATTTGACCGGACTCTATACTATGTTTTTGGGTCCGGTTGTTTAGCACTCTATTTGTATATGACCGGACTCTATTGCTCAAAAAGGGACCGGGTCATTTGTATACCACCGGACTCTATGTAATTTTGGTTTAAGTACCCGGACTCTATGTGGTTATGGACTCTATACTAATTATAGCCGGACTCTATTGATTTAATTATATATATTGTATGTAAATTATTATTCGATTGTAATTACAATGTTGATACGAGGTATTGTATAATTGAATAGTATATTGATATATGTTATAATCTTGAGTTAGTTATACTTATGAATTTGATAATATGGTGATATAAGTACTAACTATTATTCGAGTATTCATTATTATTATCGTATTTATATAATACGGTGAATAACGAGCTATTGTGACATGTTATATTATTATAACATGAGATTATTATTATGAATAAGTTCTGACTCGTTGCATTCTGTGGTGTTTTCAGATACGCAGAAGACTCAGTGACATTAGACTACTGAGTGGACATCTGAGGTATCGGTGAGTGGACCTGTACCTTCAGTGTGATTGAGTTTTAACATGTTTGGTTACAACGGGTAACCGTATATGTTATTGTTGACTAATTATTAATCTGTTATGATTATAATTGTGTTAAGTGCTATATGGCCTTTGAGGCGTATATGTGTTAATAAAGAGGTCAATGTATGTTGGGCATTGGTTACTATTGTTTGGACGATGAAGGATTCCTTGTACTCATCGTTAATGGGAATTTTAGTCGTGTGAGATAATAGTAACAGGCTATCGGTAAACCGCTGTATTGGCCTGCAGCTCAGTGGGGTTTACTAAGTGTCGCTTGAGGGCCACCGCGGCTTGAGGGTTCCTCAAGAACCACCGGTCCTCTTTAGTGCTTGTGTGTTTACAGTGCTTGATGATGTAAACATTGATGTTGTTGCGTTTATGATTACTTATTGTAAACTGATGTGTTATATCTGAGTTGGACTGTCGGTTACAGTTCTATCTCACTTAGCTTTGAGCTAACCCCCACATTCCCACTTCTTGCAGATTATGATTGTTTAAATTGCTGGGCAAGAGGTTGGTGGCTGGAATGGATTGTTTGACGACCATGCGTATTACTCTGATATTGATTTTGCTAAATCAATGTTGTTTTTGGATTCAATAACACCCAATGATTGTGTTTAAAATTTATATGTTTATAATAATTATTTATATGTTTGAAATAAGCAGGCATTTAATGTGTATTAAATGAAAGACTTGTTTTGGGACAATCGCTTCCGGGTTGAATTACATTATTATAATGTTTCGAAAACCTTGGGTGTTACACCATGGGTCAAAATCCATTTGCGAAAAGAATTAGTGAAGCTGTTGCGATGTCAAAGGGTGTTCCCTATGATGCTTGCCATCTTATATACAAGGTCATTTTTGCAAGGTACGATTCCTATACATTACCAATTTTTTAAAAAAGGCATTTTCAAAATATCATAAAACAATGTTATCTAAACCAGAACAACAATACGTTTCACAATACACACAAAAAAGTCCATAAAATGTCAGTATAGATTTTGCCATTTCAAATTTGGGAAAAAAGTTAACAACTTGTAGAAACTATGACAAATCGCAATAATAGACAGCATCTTGCATAAGAAAGTCAGACTTCACAATTAAAAGGGTCAATTTTGAGAAGATGTTTAGTGTTTAGTTTGTTAGAAAACCTTTTCGAGTACTGTTTTGTTAAGTGCCCTTATTTTACAAATGATATTCAAGTAATTTTCCCTATCAAGGTCGGGAGCAGTAGACAAGCACGATATGTTACCTTTACTTATCCCAAGAAGATTTTAGTGGTTATGCATCGTAAATTAGATGTCGTATAAATTCTACTCCCAGTTGTTAACAGACACATAATTGATTGAATAATAGTTTATACATGCATTTCTTTATCTTTTTTCAGAAAATCCATGGATCTTGTATGCCGTCACCCCTTCTATTTTCCTTGGAAAAAGACTCTTGAGTTTGTCATAGAGACAAGTGACCTTCTGCAAGACAATAATTATTGTAACAACCAATTGGCACCTGCGTTTCCATCTACGGGACGTTTACGACATTTCAGAAATAACATCGTTCACAGGTACCAAACGTCTACTGATACTGCAGAAATTTTCTCGTGGAAAGACAGAGAGGATATTCGGAATCTTGCTTTAGACTTGCACGAGTTTATGGATAAAAACTGCAACATTGCAAGTTATAGAGACAAATATCTGTAACCAAGTCCCTAAAGTGTGAGAAGAAGGAACTTAGCTGCTGAAGGAGCTGAAGATGCAAACAGAAGTGAAGAATAGCTGAAGTTAAGGGACCAAACTTATACAGTTGTTTGATACTTACTATACACTCTCTTTGTTAATGTTCAAAGTTCGGGTCTAACTGAGATCAATTTACTTGTTGATTTCAGATTGTATTGAGGTCTAGTCATTTTTTATTCTTAAAATTGTTTTGAGTTTTAGTCTAAATAAATACTATTCCAAGGAGACTTTGGTGACGTTGGGAAATCATCAAACCCAGAGCCATCTGATTTACCACCCTGCAATAGATGTAACTTTTGTAGAATTATCGGTAGATTGACATGAATTTTCAGGTTCATTCTCATCTTACAAAAATATGACTCCTTTGTAAATTTGCTTGAAAAATCCTCGTTTACCCTGCAAAGTGCAACCGACACACGTTGCATACATTTCCAATCTAACATTGACAATAACAAACTCAAAGCCCTTTAAAACACAGAAACAAACCTCTAGTGGCCCTTCCAGGATCCTTACTGTATCATTCAAAGATATGATCTTCTTATGCTGATCAAAGGCTGTAAATTTTTATATCAAAGTCGGCCTTTTTTAACATATGTGCTTCAACTGCCACTGCCACTACCAACGGTTTTCCTGAACCTTCTTGCAAGACCTAGAAATGGAAGGCTGATGTTACAACCCAAAAAACAATACAACAATCAAAATAGAAGCAACCGCAACCTTGATGCGGTCATCCTTCTCTCGGCCAACTACAACACCAAAACCCTTGCGACTGCAAACAAATTACAACACAATTAGAAGAGGGAAAAAAAAAATATAGAGGTGCTATTAAACTGACGGTAAGAGAACATTTAAATACCCATTGAACACAAGATCATTGACTTCAAAATCATTATCCATGCCGGAGCTTGACGAACCTTCTCCCTTTCCACCTTTATTGTTACTAATTGTTGGTTTTTTCTTCTTGTGTTCACCAAAAAGTCCAGTAATAAGCTCCACTTCAGAAGGTCGAACGTCCCATAAACTCAACGCGTCTAAAGGAACTTTCTTAAATAGGTAAACCATCCTTCAACACCGTTCCATCAAACACATCACACCTGTATCGCGATCACGCCTATAGTGAGCTAGTGGCCGAAATGCCCTACAATAACATGTTTGGTACACGAGATAAGTACAGATTCAACAGTAAGTGAGGTACTCAAGTTCACTAGAAGTGATCAATCTAGGAGCTGGAAAACCCAAATTCTTGCCAGCAACTCCTCCACCCTGAATACAAATAAGAAGATTATCCCACATGTCACAGATAGTAAAATTCACACGGCAAATCAAAATGAACAATGATTCACAGCTGTTTGACTTCAATGTAAGATGAGTTATCAACTTTTCCACTCATCGGCTTACTTAGTTTAAAAGAACAGTAAACTACTACACGAGGAGGAAAGGGGGATCAAAAATATAATTCTAATCTTCAACTTTCATATAGTTAGTTAAAACAAATGAACGGATCTCCATTTAAATACTTATGGTTTCACTATACACGTAGATATATAAAAAAGTGTGCTCAAAACTATGATTTTTAATCTTCAACGCTCATATAGTTAGTTGAAAGGTCAACTGAATGGATGTCCATTCGAAAACTTATGGTTTCACCATAGACATAGACATAAATATATTAAACATGAAAGTGTGCTTAGAAGTAGCTCCAAAAACCGAATGAAGATATTTGACAATGTATAAATGAAAAACGTGAACTGGTTAATATCGGTAACGGTAACGCTAACGGTAACGATAACAATAATAATAACAATATAAAGGAAGCACATATATTCGGCAAGTAAACTTCATTACAAATTTTTCGGACACAGCTTGTAGATCTGTTCTATGAACAAGCTTAACGGTAGCCTTCCTCTTAGATTCATCCACAGTCACAACCTGCATTCATATAACTGAATAATTATCACATAAATGAACTTAAAAATAAAAATCCCCAAAAATACATGGTACTCCGAAGTGCCAGGCAAAGTAGAAGTCTTCATATCCAGATATGTGGGTGGGGTTAGACATGTACCTGTGCTAGGTCCCCCTTGTATTTCCTATTTCTCACCCGCACCCAAGTATTTACAGAAACCCAACTACACTTGCTTCGAACGGAGAATGAATTTGGAACAGCAGAAGGTGGAACAGGAGCCACACGAGCAGGCTATATATTAGGTAGACCTTTGCATGCCCGTACATATCAAAGAAGTTCATAAAATCAAGTCTGTGAACATTCAAACAAGCAAGCAATTGAAAAACATACGATTATATATAAGTGTAACCGTACAAATAGCAAACAACAAAAAACAAACTTAAGTTTACAATGACTATGATATATATCAATTCCCATTCCCAAAAAAACAGTAGAAAGGAAAACTAGTCAACTTCACCTCATTGATATCACATTGCCTTTCCGCTTCAATGTAGCTAAAACCCTTCAAATGATCAACAGAAAATGCAGAAACTATTTGCAGTTTAGTTCCAAGAGATTTCAAGTCAACATACTTCTGTTGAGCATTTAAAGGGTTTTAAACTATTTGCAGTTTAGTTCCAAGAGATTTCAAGTCAACATACTTCTGCATGAGGCAGAAAGCTGAATGCCTATCGCGTCCTCCCTATAGTAGGATAAAAGTTCAGAGACTACTGAGTAAGAGCAATCAGGGCTTAGAAAAGAATAACAATCTGAGAAGTGAGGATATCAGTTTCAAACAGAAATACCAAATACCATGCATTTCACTTTCCAAACTGTTGGATTATTCTCAAATGCCGTGTTCCGGTCATCCATCCTCGCAGCTCCAGGTCGGTCTTCTGCATATCGAACAAAATTAGCACCAGGTTTATAGCGTGCTTCCATCATTTTATCCACTTCCTCCTCATCCATCGCTTCTTCTTTGGGAAAAAAGGGAATGTACAGAGTCTTTGGGTCAGTCTTGACTTCAGGATCTGGGCCGAGTATATCATCAAAGAACAGTACAACAGCAAACAAACATTATCAGCATTCAAACAACAGAATTAGAACGAAGAAACCTAGAGCGAATATAAGAGAAGTATCTGCAGTAACATAGCAAAAGGTTTAAGACATGAAAGGAAAAGACAATTATAAGTTGGTGTTCGAGACTGCTGATTTTAGTGTTTACCTGCTTATCGCTTATTTTTACGCTACATAAACACTTCCAAAGACGATCTTAAGAAATTGATTTTCTGCTACTGTAAAAACGCAATAAGCAGTTATATATAAGTATGTTGCTACCTACTTAATATTCAAATAGGCACCCAATCATCATCCATACATAAAAAAAAAAAAAAAATGAAGACAGTCTACCTCAAATACTAACGACAGGGCAACTTTAAATCACACATACAATGTCACAACACCATCAAATAAAAATATACACTGCATTGCTGTATACAAAGTGATTACAAGTTCTCCACATACTTTTACACAGATCACTTCATCACAGTACATGCACATTATACAGTTTATACATGCCACACTATCCCCAAAATGATTAAACACAACAAATCGCAAAAAATAATTCCCCAATATCTACCACAAGTTTGCAGAAAACCACATATTTTTAAGCTAATACATGATACTAATATTTAGCTCTGGTTAACAACAAAATTTTTAATCAGGAATCCCTAGAATCGAGATACATTTCATCAAATTAGCCCATGTAAGCCACAAATCAACATTCCAGATGAAGACAGTACAATAAACCCGAATTTTGAGCTAAATAATAAACTAGCCCTAAAATGACAAAATGTAACAAACACATAAAACAATAAGGATGATGAAAACAAGTTATATACTGTCGTCATTGATGAAATCTTCATCGTCATCATCCGAAGCGCTGTCATTGACTTCATAAGCTGGAGAACGTATTTGGTAGTGGATTAAGTTGATAGTTTCCCCAATTGAACCCCCAAACCAAAAATATAATTTGGTTTTTTGGGTTGATTTTCTAAGTATCCCTCTTCTCTCTTATCTATTAAAGGAGAGACTTAATTAAGTAATCTCCTTCTAAGACACCCCCTAAAAATTAATCACCACCTTACATTAGATTAGCTCTCTTAATCACAGCCTTTGATTGTCATTAGCAGATTGATTTATTAATCTTAATCTTTTGTGACCTAATTTGTTCCAAAACTACCCTCAAATCCACATCCCGTATCTTCCCTTCGGTTTCAAACATATCGACCATCAACAATACTCAGAAACCTAGCGACAACCAATCCCCACCCACACCCACAGAAACCAATCGAATCAATACCCAATTGAATTAACCTACGCTTGCCCGCATCAACCAATCAAACTTTTCAATTTGTTGATCAAGAACCCTTACAAACCACTCCTGAAGATTGGTTTCTGCAGCGGCAACGGAGTGGATTTCCGACCATCTGCAGTGACAGGCGGCGTATGTGGCGGTAAACGATCGTAATCACCGACGGCTGGATTAATTAGATGCTTAACGAACGTTTTAACCAATTTGTAACACAGGTACTTGTCTCTCTCCATTCAGGGTAATTTTTTCGTTAATGTGATGAATCTGTTACAGATATAAAGAGGATGATAATGTTTGTGGATTTGGATTCTTGTGAGATAATGTATAAGAATATTTATGGTTCTGCACCAATTTGGAGCTGTGAATGCTATTGAATTTTATGCGAATTCCATCTTTATTTCTGTTGGTAAGGATATCACTTTACGATTGCCATCTGCCTTTTCCTGACATACATGCTACCCATGAAGTCCACCCAATTAAGTTATCTCCTTTCTTTGCTTTAACATTGCACCAAAGGTACAGGGAACTTGGAATGATAATCCCACACAAATACATAAGTACGGTAATATGAAATAGACAACCAACTGTAATTACTACGTGTTACATAATTCCCATTAATTTTGGGTGATTATTAGGATTTATATTACGTTAACTGTGAATGTTGTAATACATACCAAGAATCGTGATTCTATTTACAGCTGAAATTTGGAAAACGAAGCTTTCTTTTTCGGAAAGCACTAGGGATAACTGAAATTTACTCATTATTCATATAAAAATTTATCCATACAGGTGGTAAAACGGGCGGGCTGAGTACATGAATTGCAAAAACTGTTATGTGCATTTTTTAAAATTGTATAATGAATTAATGCAGTATTTTTAAAATGTTTAATATTTCGATTAGCTCTGAACTTTCTGTTTTTTTAGGTGGAAGCTTTAAGATTTTGTAGAAGTTAAACCGATTTCTAGATCATAATGAAATCTTGACAAACAAGAAACAGCCTTTTGACGTTGGTCAAAATGCCAACGTAAAGTCACAAACTTTATGACAAACATTGATGTAGGTACTGTAACAAGCATTGTGCATAATCACCCTTATTTATGTTTGACATAGACTTTATTGTATTCGTTTTTTTTTTTTTTTTTTTGCCACTGGTATGAAAGTCAGTATCCAAAATTGATTATCTGATCCATAAATAATCAGATAACTAGCAGAATCAATGGCAAACATTAGGACATGAATTGTAGTCAACTGCAAATGGTAGTAAACTGCGAATATGAAGGTTGGTTAAGATGTAAATGACTCATATTCCATGTAAACTATTTTATTTATTATTATTAGAATATAATTAACCACCAAAAGCTTCCACTTTGCGGCTTAACTATTTTATATTCCAATGGCACTTACTATGTGATTATAATTAGGTAAATGTTTCCGTTGCCTGCACATAGCACATGCTTTGGGTGCATCTGAGATTTTTGTCGTGGATATACATGATGATAAACTTGAGAAAGCTAAATTGCTCGGAGCCACTCACGTTGTACATGCTAGAGCGGAAGATGAAGTTGCAAAGATCAAAGTAAGTATATCCTTTGGTTATTAGAGGAGTTAAAACTATTACAATTGCGTCATTTAGTCCGTTGAGTTATAGTTCAAAAGAGACTTTTCTACGACACAATCTGTGCCATTTACACATAAACTAGCCAAAATGAAGACAGACACAACCCATGTCACAGACGTAACCAGTTAATGTTTCTGAGTTTTGCTTCAAAATGGATTTTTAAATCACTATACAAGTTCGGTAAAATAATGGCATCTTATGCTTTGATATGGATTTTTAAATCACTATACAAGTTCGGTAAAATAATGGTAAAATAATGGCATCTTAGCATATCATCTGACTGTGTTTACATGGTTCCTTTCAGTTTTAGTCGATCATAATTGTTAATTCGTGTCAAAAACAAATTAAGTTTAGTTATAGACTTATAGATATGCATTCTAATTCGAATCGGCTTTCTGATTTTGCATGTTATACATTTTGATTTAGTTTCAGTGGACTAAAACTGCTCATGTGCATGAATGTGTATCACAATATAATTTTTGATTAAATTCTTCATGGATTCATAAGTTGGTGTAGATGTGTATCACTTTCAGCTGCTTCCTCAGTCTCTCATACGTTCTCGAACAACATTCATGGTACTGGTATTATTATCTGAAGGCTCTGAAACTAAAAGTTGCCCCGTTTTCCGGGACTACTACACTCAAGCTATGCCTGTCTATTACCTGTGTTAGAGCAAGGTAACCTTCTCTGCGGATCTAGATTATTATTAGTGAATCAACTGGCTATAATTATAATCACCTACTCGCAAATTCACCCCGTATGCCCATTTTGCCACCTAAATTGGTTGGGTCATATTCTGTTACAGTTTTTGTGACGAAATCATAGACTATGTTTTTTTGTGATGGATTGATAGTGTATTTGCAAGTTACTGAATTAATTAATTAATTAATCTATAAGAGGAGGCTAATAATGGTAAAATAATGGCATCTTAACATATCATCTTATTGTGTTTACATGGTTCCTTTCACTTTTACTTCTATAATTGCTTACAATCACAATTGGTCCCAAGGTATTCACATTTCATGGAAAGGGCACATCCCATTAGCAGGCCGCCTAATAACTACAACCTAGAAATGGGGCCTCAAAAAGGTATTGACTCATATGACTAAATGTTCTCTTTATAAATTATCTGTCTTTTAGTCAACGGTGTTCTACTTATGGTGCCACTGCAAACTAACTTCTATTGATATGTTTTCAAAATGACTTTGACTTTTGATTTCTTAGAATTTATAATGGCCAAAAGTACATTAAACAGCTCCTCATGTACTAAAAACTTATAGGCAGAAGTTCCCAAATATGTACCAAGTTATGGACCTTCCACAGCCAAACACATTACTGGTAAGCCTTACGTTATTACCATAAGTAGAAGTGACGATTCCTTTACTTATAAATAGGTCCATTTGGGTTAAACAGATCAAAAACGTCGAAAAAATGATACCTTGAAATCTTTATCATTTTACTTAAAGGAATTGGGGCAAAAAATCAGACAAAGAGTGATCATCATGCATACGACTTATATCATTTTACTAAAGATTGTTATCGAAAGGGGCTTCCTTTTGGATTCTGATACAATAGTTTCCTTAATAAAACTAATATTTCCGAGCAGCAAGTGTTTCGAAGCAATTTGACCAGATCCATTTTTATTAGCTTAAATGTTTAATGATTTGTCCAACCCATACAGTTAGCAAGCTCTAGAAAAACCTACGAAATCTATAACTGGCTTCATTTCTATTAAATGTACGCTTGAAATTAACGATGAACCATCTTGCCTGTTTACGTTCTTCTTTGATTTTGGACGGGTGTCCTTAAGTGAAGATGACGTGATATATCTTACCTGGAATGAATCATTGAAATTCAAGGTGGATAGCATATCTTATGTGTTTCTTAATAATTCCAATATGGTTTGACTTTTCAATAAGTCTAATGATAAAAATGAATATCTTATGTTTGTATCACCGAAGAAGGGATTTTTTATAACAGCTTTTGGCCAGTTTTGGCATTAACCTTTTGTATCCATTACTTTTTTATATGTAACAAATGTTTGCCTTATAATCAACATCCGAGTATGGATATCCCTACTGATATATCGCTCGAGGTTCTTCCCTCGCTATTGCAAACACTGAACTTTTTGGATGCTATTATGACACATACTCTCCATTTTAGATAACTAAAAACATACACGTTTCCTAAAAATTTGTAGATTATTTGTAGGGAGTACTTTGTGTTTCAATATGATTTGTATAATTCACGGGTTAAATTATGTGTTGTTTTAGGTAAGTTGTTATGAGTTAGAGTCTAACTAATTGACATGTATGCAGATCTCAGAAAATGTTGATCTCAGCACTGAAAATGTTATGCTCCCACGCTTAAGGTATATTCATTATATTATTGTTCGACTTTAAGTAAGAAACATTTCTTTCAGTACTGATGATGCCACTATTTGTAGATACCATCATATCGAGAACATTAATGGTTGCGTATAATGGATACGAAACAATATCTCTTTGCATCCGCCACGAGGTATTTAGTCCCAGCTACAAAGTTAAGGCCTCATCAGTCACCTCCTAAACCAGAATCAGCGCCTGAAAAGGACCATGTTTAACAAATCATAGCACATACATTATGGATTGCGTTTTTCACTGATCGGTTTGAGGTTATATTTCTGTTTGTAGCTTTTTGAAACTTTAATAAGATGTCGATAAGTTCAGTTTGTGATGCCTTTTGCTGGTTGTACAACAAACGACTACGGATATCCATGGAAATTTCACACACCGTGTTGCAGCTGGTACATTTTTCACTATCATGTTAATTGGACTTAAATTCTGCTCATGCTAATATCAGGGAAATATTAAAAAAAAAATAGATTGGGACTTCAGCTACTGGAAGATGGGATTTATCAGTACTACACTCTTTGACTTTTTCTGTATATTAACTTGCGATTTTGACCTTCGTGTGATCTTGCAGGGCCTCATTAGGTTGGTTTGCTCATGTACCTGAAAGGTATGAAGCTGAACATGTGAATTTTGCAGAGTGAGGCTCATTCTGTTTCTAATTTGTCCAATTTTTTCAAAATAAAAAAAATGATTCAAAAAGACCAGGCAAAAATGGGAGCTCTTTAAATAATATTAATATACTAAGATAGTATACACTGTGTAATGCTTATTTCTTATATCATTAATCTCTTATACGCCAATTTTTACCTACAGTATATTTGCTAATGGAAAAATGATCAGTGTCACCCTGTTTGGTCACCAATGGAGAACTATATATGCCAGCCTATTTGGTGACCAATGGAGAACTATATATGTTGCTGGTAGTGAGAAGAGAAAGCAGTTACTTATAATGGTAGGACACCATGAAGCTTAAAAGATTAAAGTTTGGGCTCAACCTTTAAACTCCAAGTAAATTCACAAACATCAGTTTTCAATAATTTTACTTTTTATTTTTTGAATTATTAATGCTATTATATTCTTATCGATCGTAGAGAGAGCACATACTCTAGGCCGAGAGTTAGCTCAAAGAAATGGATCAAGTATGCTAGAACTGCATTTGCTGTTGATCCTCATATTTCTTTCTCTTTCGGTGCTACATTACCAACAAATTTCTAAAGGTGGAAATTACTCGGTTGGTTCATGTTAGCTATGTATGTGGATGTTAAGGTAAATTTAGTTTACTTTTCAATTGTTTATTCAGTACATATTTTTCTATGATTACATTCACATATATTGGAGATTCATAGCATACCTAAGACTACACCATATTTGTAACCCCTATAGCTGTGGATAAACTTTCTTCCCTTTTGCAACAATTACCATATTGCCAGTATCTTGATGGGGAGTTAATGTTTAAGCTCTCTTATCATCTCCAACGTTATAATGTAGCCTTTTGACTCGTTCCAATTGGCTCTATGTTTCTGGTTTTTCTAACAATTCAACGTGGTTCACAATTGTCTCAAATTTCAGTTATTAAGCAAGCTTGCTTAGAGCTGCTTGAATGAGTGACACGTTCGCCTATATCATAATCAAGGGGTTACAAGCCTGTAAATACTTATATGACTTTCGGTGTATAATAGTGAGATATAAGGTCTAAATTTATCAGGATCTTGGTGTATTGATCGATCTTAGGGATACACCTGTGCACCAGATCAAGGTAAAGAAGCAATCTCAGCATAGGCCCTTCCTTTTTATAATGAATTTTGGGGGAGGTTAAATTTATTCAATTTTCAAGCTGATAATTTTTTCTCATTGTCTATATTCATGATACATTTGATGTTTTTTTTTTGAACAAATTATATTTAAATAAACAGATGTGGAACCGTGGATCATGGAGTCTAATCTGAGACTCTGCGTGAAGTTGTGGTTGAGGCTGAAAGATTAGCTGGTTTACCATCATATACATATTTTCGGTCCACACCGACAAAGAAGATGGAATAACACTTGGTGGAGCCTCTTTGTCACCTCATTTCCCTCAGATTTGTGAATCGTAAAGATATTGTGTTTGTGGCTTTTTCATGTATTCATTGTATAATGTAAGAATGATTAGTAGGCGGACCCTAAATATACTAAATTGTTTGAGTATTACACCTGGTAGTCTTATAACATATACATCAATACTAATATAAATTATCAATACTAATATAAATTTGAAGTTTCAAACTATAGTCCCAACATGAAAGTCATACTAAATAGCAATCGATCAAAGTTGGGTCTTCAATAAAGGTGGGCCATGCCTTTTGATTTTGTAAATTCATTTGTGTATAAAATTGATCGAAATTACATACATTCATGGAGATGTTACAATTAAATTATAATGTGACCATTGTTTAAACTATCATTTTTATAATTTAATTGGTAAAGGTGAAGAATCATCTTTGACGCTTGGTTTGATAAATGTTCTTAGCCAACTCATCACAACCAATTTTAATTTGAAACATATCAGTTTTCTTCTTTTAAATTGCAATTCAGTTTTCCATGATAAAGTTGTAAGGCGGGCTGAGTAATAGATCAAAACGAGTATAGAACACGTACCTTTATTATGTAACCACACTATCTACAAATATTTAAGAATCATATCAATGAAATCGGTAGCCAAATACTCATGCAAATGGCAATGGCAATTGGAATATAAGGAGCAATTTAAACTTTCTTACACCACGTATTTTCACAAAGAGAGAGAGAATGAAAAAAATATTTCGCAATCACGCATATACACCGCGGTCAATCGAGTTACAAAATACTTTATAAGTTGATTTACTGAACTTTAAAAAATAATATACGTTTTAAAAATTGTCATATTTCTCATATTTGATTTATTTTATTTATTAATATCTTTAGGTAGATAAACTGAGGACGAACACCATCAAAAGGGTGCATGAAATACTCAAAACTAGACAATCAACAAATGCGTTAGTTGCGTTACTGGTAATCAGCAATAGCATTTCCTTAATTTACAAATACAAATTCAACGTCATTTAAGTAACATATGTATTATAGCGTTATCCAACATAAGTACTTAACACTACTTATTTGGGATAAAAAAAAAAGGAATTAGCCCGCAAATTTTGCGGGTTATGATCTAGTATATATTAAAAGAGGGTTTGATTAGCCTAATCAAATTTGAATTACCTTTTAAGTTTATAACTAACTCTAACTATGATTACCCAATAAATCTCTAACTTTATTATTTAATTACCTTAATACCCCTCCTTAATAAAAAAAAACACGGCATCCAATTTCAGCCGACCAATCCAAAACCAGAGCATCAAAATGAAAACAATCGCCGGCCAATCCAAACCCAGACCATCAAATCGAAAACAATCGGCCAAACCCAACCCAGAACAAGAACATCAAATCGAATCAAATGGATACACTGCTCAGAGTCCCCAATTGGTTTATTCGACTTTTTCACGAAGAAAACGAAGATTTCAACGAATGGAATGGATCCAATCTGCCGCGATTTTGTCCAAAAAATAATCAAAATTCGCAACCGTGTCCCACCCTCCTGGTAGATGAAGGTGCAATACTCACAATTATGTATGATTGCACGTGTATGCCAAATGTATCCATCATAGGTTTGTGAAACACACCAAGTGTTTGTGGTAATGCCTCAAAGGGATACAATATTACATTAACAGGGGTTGAATTATATTTTACAATATATACTGCTATTATATTGTGTGTATATCTGCAGGACTAAGATTTTCACAAAACTATATTTTAGTATAATGGATGAGCAGATATGTCATTCATGGTTTTATGTACATGATGAACTATTACGTGTTAATGTTTGATGGATTTCTGCTCTACAAAACATAATCTCAGTTTGTGCAGGTTTGTAGCTAAGGGGAAGGCAATGTGGAGATCTGTGATGATGCTTCACGTCAATTATGTTGTGCTCAGGTTTTGGTCAAGCATTGGACTCGTCCTAGGTATTGACTAATCGTTGTTTAAAGTACATGTATAGGTAGATTAGTATTAGTGAATGAACTGTCTAAGATGTTCTTATTCCTATTAGTATTAGTCTGAGGTGTTGATCAGGTGATGTTTAGAATACATGGCGTGTATAGCATTATGATTAATTGGTCTATATTGTCACGCTTAATTGGTCTATATTATACTTTGCTAATGATTTCTATACACTTCTCATGGCAGTGTTTTATAGGTCTCAAAATGAGTTAGAAGGTTTGGAATCATGGTTGCAAGAGCTTTGGTCAATAAGAGAGATGCAGTTAAAGGAGTTCGAAGCATCTAAGAAGATCAGTGTGCTTGTGAAGAAGATTCATTAAGCAGTGGTAATGCTTTCATTATTTGAGTTTTGAGCATATACAAATTTTGGTTGTTGATGAAAAAGTTACCTTTTTGCTTATTCGGTTGATAAATGAGTCAATCAACTCATTTGTTTACATATATAATCTGTTTTGTTAAGCTGTCAAGTGTGTGATGTGCTTCCTACTAAATTTCAATTTGTATACTTTGCGCAATTTGCAGCTTTGTAGGGCCTGGTAGTCTGGTACAATGTTGTTAAGCCAACAATTTATGCATGATCATCTCACCTAAACGAAGGGGGCACTGGTACTTCTGTTAGTATGAGACAAAGAAATATTCATTGCTAAGTTATGGTGAAGGTATAGATTTAGTTAGAGGTGGAAAACAAGCAGGTGACGCGGGTTGGTTACATGGTCAAGTTAGTTGGATGATTCCCATTAGTCTTTATGGTCATGGGTGTTGAAGCTTAAAAATGAACTATATTCAATGGCTTAGCAGGTAGACGCTATTCATACTTATTCAGCAGATTTTGCGTAATGTGTAATGTCTAATTGTTTATATCAATAATTCTGATTTGTTTAAAGTTATTAAATGCTATGTTAGGGATTTAGAAGGTGGATGTGATATGGATACTGATACGTAGTCAAATGTGGGTCTGCGTGTGGATTTGAATATGGACCTGGATCCTGTACTTGCTTCTATTGTGAAATCTGGTATGTAATTGCATATTTATATTCTTTTTTGTTTAGTATTATGAGCTATGAAATGTTGTTATTATTGGTGAAAGATAAAAGTATATTCAAATGATTGGTGATGAAATGCATGTACGTTACTCGGTTACTGTTATTGATAGTTTCAGTATTTATGTATGACAGCAGATTAGTAGACTCAAAACAGTAAAAGTTTGAGTTTTGGTAGAAATGATACTAAAAGAAGGTTTTAATGTGTCGGGTTATTCAAGGCAGGTATCACTTAATGATTTAGTAGTAGTGGCAATTCAAATGCATGGTCTTTTAACAACAATATGTCAATTTAGAAACTGATTGTTGTTTAATTACAGGAATTGATGTTATTGCTCAAGCATCTCATGCGTGGAGGCTTGTGAAGAATCTTTATCCACTTGCAAGAATGGTATGGAGGTCATTTTGTGAGTCATGAAAGGACCAAAAAGGTGTATTATATATAGTGCCCTGTTTGCTCTTTCAAATTTTTGTGTGTCGATTTGGGTTGCTTTTAAGCTTTAATGGGTTAAATGGGTCTAATTAATTAAATAAAAGTATGAAGAACAGGAGGTATTAAATAAAAGTATGTAGAAGGTGCCTGTTTTGGCAAGATACTAAAGATTTTGACCCAACCCACCCATCTTGACACCAAATTTTTTTAGTAATGGCTTTTCCTTAGTTACTTGACATAGCAGCCAATAGCTTCGATAGAGAGCCATGCAGCAGGGTCGAAAAGGATAGGAACGGAAATGTCATTCAAGATGATCAAATGATCATTGTTGTTGTAGTAGTCGGTCCAGCCAAGAGAAAGGTTCCCGCAAAGCAAGCACGGTACACAATTTATCCCTATAAATGACAAAGCTTATTCATTATAATCAAATGACCACACGAGTTGGACTTTCTGTTTGAAAGGAATGATTTAGGAGTCTTATCTAGCTGATCCTTTCACTAAGATTTTTGACGTTTTGTATTGAAGGATCAGACCGTTTAACTACACATATGAATCATTTCTTTCAGAAAATGCAATATATATATGTAAGTCAATTGTCATATATGGTTTTGACAAGTGATTATGATGTCTTTTTTGTAATATGCAGTACATTTATGTCCAAATATGAATACGGTTGTTGTAATTCAACTGTAATTTTTAGTGCATTTCATTGGCTGTAGGAGGACTTTATGTCCATAAAAGATGTTGAAACTTAGTTTTTCCATCATTAGTGTTAAAGCGATGAGAAATTTGTTGCCATAAGTCATGGTTTCACAAAATTAAAGAAAAGATATATCAATTCCAGCTGAAAACTCAATCAGTGGAACATCACTTGGTTAACTTCTTTTCATCTTTGTTGTAACAATGACCTATAAACATTTCGTTAACATACTTTTCATCAAATGTAAATTGCAAAAAATATCATTATCATTAGTTAGAGATAGTCTCGAGTAGTAATTCTAGACCCATTGGTTATTCATAGGTAGTTGACTGAAGACTTGATTATTGGTATATCGATCGGTCTAGCACGTATTGAAATAGGAGCCGGTTTAATATTTATGAGGGGATGGGTTTGTTGGGTCTCCATCTAATTTTTTAGATGGGTCTAAATGGGTATCTAATATATCCTCCAATTCTATAACAATTAACCAACGGGTCTAGCGGGTCAATTTTTTTTATTTCTCTATTTACAGGTGAAAAGAATAGATGGCCGAGTTGCATCACTTCTCATGATTGCCAATATAATTTATTCGCTCAATATTTTTAACTAAAGCCGCAAATGACAGCAAATTCATGATCTGATCTCTAAATGTGAGGTAGTGGGAGCACGATATGCTATAAGAAAGGTATGCACGTCTTTGGTTTATTGGAGGGGTTAAAGTTTTAAAACTTATCAAGCATCTTCTTTTTTAAAATGATTTCATTTGTCGTTTAGTTATGAACGAATTTTAAGAATGACGAATAATTTTTTGTTATTGTAAATTTGTAATGAACTTAATTTTCTTTAGCATTGGCTCTAAATGCAAAGCTTGTGTTAGGGGAAGTTGTCTTCCTCTTTTTCTTTTCTAAGACAATCATAATTGGTGTAATGCAGTTTGACGTATATTTGTAAATTTCTTTCTACATACGGTAACAAGTTTTGCTGCCAGCATGCAAGTAGTGTGAAACAGGTACTATTGTATACTGTATTACTTGAAAAATATTAGTAATACTAATTAGTCCATTCTCAATATTAGTAATACTGCTTTAAATGAATATAAAGCAGTATGTTGATACAATGAGTCCAATACTCTAAATTGTCCATAAAAACAAAGCATATGTTTTATAGTTCATTATTAAATAAAGCCAAAGTCTGCCACTTTCATGCACTCTTCCAACCCCTCAGGCTCAAACACACGACTTGAAAAACATAAATTATGTCAAAAACATTAGAATAAAACCTGGAAATATAAATAGATTCATATATGGCAGATCATAAATATAATTTAAAACAAACTACCATTAGAAATATATTAGGCCAATGAAATCAAAGAAAACTTGTAAATGCATCAAAACAAAATCAGAACAATTTATCAACAACAAACAAAGAATCCATCTGTATAAGACCATTAAGACATTAACTAAGCAGTAAAACGATTATCCAAAGCTATGAACTATTAATGCAACTTTCATTATTTAAGTTGAAATTAGAACTCAAAAGCACTCGACTTTGACTCAAATAAAAATCAAATTAGGAGGAAATTAGAATGCAAAAGAAAGCTTAACAATCTATCATGAACACAACTTTGAAATAGGGTTCATCATTTTTATATATCAGAGAAGTTTTATGTTCCCAAAATAAAACGAGTTCCCCACCAAAACAGCCACAATAGCTAAACCGGCAGCAGAGGTTATGAGCCCGAGATATAATTTCAGTGCTTGTGACAATGTGTGTGCTAGGAACGTGACTGAGAAGACCAAACAGAAAGGAGAGGAGGGGCGGAGGGGTGGTCAGGTTTTATAAATCGCAGCCTCAGGACTGTGTACACCCCTACATGGTATACTAGTTTGGAAAATAAAACTAAACCAACTACTGATTACAGTACAAGAGGGAAAGACAAACCTAAAACAATAAGTGACATGTCAATAGCAACAATAGCATGTCCAGTAGCATTCAAACAGCTCAAAACCTAAAGCCAGATCATTTAATCTGATCAAACATAATCCAGCTAGCCAGCAGCCTCTATGCTAAAATAATAAGGCTTTTTACCAAAAAAAAAAGAACAAGAATGGGAGCAATATTGTACCAGTAATACAAAGGCAGAAAACCAAACTACCTGCACCACAATTGGACTGTCTTCAAGTACCTGTGTACACCACAATTTCCCAATTCACTTCCTTTTAGACTGTTTTTTTTTTATTTGGTATTGGATCTAGGTTGCTCTTGTACTTCGGGTTTTGTTTGAGTGTCCTTCCAAATCGACTCCTTCTCTCACAAGCTTGCCCCTCCACAGCTTGCCCCTCCTCCATACCAGCTTGCCCCTCCTCCCCAGCTTTCCCTTTCTCCGCAGCTCGTTTCTCCATACCAGCCTCCATACCAGCAACCATACCAACTTGCCCCTCCTCCCCAGCTTTCCCCTTCTCCGCAGCTTGGTCCTCCTCCATACCAGCATCGTGTTTCACAGGTTGTAAACATGCAATTTCCAGGATCTCCAATACATCAAACAAACATCATGTTGTTTCAATCATCATCAAGAATCAATCAACATATAAACAAGAACGATTGGGTTGAACCCTCTATATAATATATAATCTGAATTTCTGGGTTACAATAATCTGATCGATACACACTTGTATATATACTATTCTAAACGATACAATGAACAGATGCGTTGATTCAACACGCTGTTTTAACATACGGTTATTGATTGAACCGTTGTGTCCCTAAAACCTATTCACCCCGTTCCTTTGTTTTCCTGCACAATGGGTTTGTTGGCCTTTGGCCCAAACCTGAAAACGTTAACGGGCTTTAATAACTAAACAAAGATTAATGGATTATAATCTTCCAACACATCGTGTAAGGATAAATCTGAAAACGGCAACGGAGTTATCACCATCAACTCGCTGCTACTTGATTCAAAACGCCTCAAAGAAGCTGGAGTCTCCACCGCCAAAGGAGGACAATGTGGGCACACTTCAATATGGGAAAAAAAAGATATTTAAATGGATTTACTCCAAATGATATTTAAAAATGATATTTAAATTAATACTAACATCAGTTTCCATCAGTTGGCTAAACTTTTCCTCAAACCACTCGGCATCTTTCCTTTGAGATTTATATTTTTGGATCGAGGGAGACTCTGTCGGATGGGTACTCGGCAACGGAGTTATCACCATCAACTCGCTGCTACTTGATTCAAAACGCCTCAAAGAAGCTGGAGTCTCCACCGCCAAAGGAGGACAATGTGGGCACACTTCAATCTGGGAAAAAAAGATATTTAAATGGATTTACTCAAAATGATATTTAAATGAATACTAACATCACTTTCCAATCAGTTGGCTAAACTTTTCCTCAAACCACTCGGCATCTTTCCTTTGAGATTTATATTTTTGGATCGAGGGAGACTCTGTTGGATGGGTACTCGGCCGCAACATTTGTATGCGTTCGTATACTATTGCCTAACACATTATTAAGAAAAAGATAATGTAAAATGACTAGAATTAACAGAAATATAAATCAAAAGCAGGATTAACAGAATTAACTTGAAAATACCTCCAAAACAGGAGTGCAACCCATGAAACCATGTTGAGAAGTAGCACATTCCACCGTTTTCGCGTTCTCCATCCAGGATTTTGCACGCGTCAGAGATTTATGGAGGTGCTCCTCTGTCGCCTTGGCCCAGTTGACCGACCGACAAGCCTCCAAGTCTTTGACCATCCACCACGCTGAACAACGTGGTATCTTGGAGTTGCTGCCACAGAGCAGCACTCCCTCAAACAGATAAAAAGTCATGAGCTGTTGAAACCGTTGCTTGCTCTCGACATCGTCTACAGTCATCCTCTGCAGTAGTTCCTTGATCTTTGATTCGGTTACATTGCCATTAATAGAATTAGTTACAAAATCAGGAAATTCTGAAACTTCTTTCTTGCACTGTTCTTTGTACTCTTCAAGGTCGATCCCTGTATCTTCCATGCCAAGTATCTTGGCAATCTCTGCAGTACAAAATCTAAGCGATGTCATGTCATTTAGCTCACATACACTCGTAATAGGATCATAGCGTTTGCACATGGCTTCAATAAGTGTTCCCGAAGACTCCCTTGTGTTTGTTACTGATGAAAGATTCCCAAAAACCGACTCCTTCATCAGACTCACCTTGATGCTATCTAAACCCAGGCTGGTTATTTTCTTGAGGTTGGAGTTCAGTTTGATCGGTTGCCATATAGATATGTTTGGCTGAAAAAGACAAAAGAAAGGATAAAAAAGGCAAATATCTAAAAGAAGCATGATTTTACTGAATAAATGAACTGTTGGCAGTTCATTTATTTTGTGAGTTTCCTGAGTTAGAGTGAAAGGATCTAGAACCATTACCTTGACTGGCTTTAAATCAAGTCCAGATGCATTCAAAGGATCAACCCCGTCTATGAGGTGGGCCGAGCAAAATTCAACATGAGATACAACATGTTTCATAGGCAAACAGGTCAAAAAAGGGCAAACGGTATATCAAAGAAGGGCAAACGGTATATCAAAGATACATGTTTAAACTTCTACTATAGAACACTTTATATTTAATCAGAATTGTCCATAAAACTCAAAATGATATTTAAAAATGATATTTAAATGAATATAAAGCAGTATGTTCTTGGTTTAAATGGATTTACTGGAAAAATTAAATTAAATGATTCTATTGAGATAACCGAACCAAATTAGGTTACTTGGGCTTTTGTGAATTATGTGATGGGGCTATCTTCATGATGTATGCTTCTGATTAAATATAAAGTGTTCTGTAGCAGAAGTTTAAACATGTATCTTTGATATACCGTTTGCCCTTCTTTGATATACCGTTTTCCCTTTTTTGACCTGTTTGCCTATGAAACATGTTGTATCTCATGTCGAATTTTGCTCGGCCCACCTCATAGACGGGGTTGATCCTTTGAATGCATCTGGACTTGATTTAAAGCCAGTCAAGGTAATGGTTCTAGATCCTTTCACTCTAACTCAGGAAACTCACAAAATAAATGAACTGCCAACAGTTTATTTATTCAGTAAAATCATGCTTCTTTTAGATATTTGCCTTTTTTTATCCTTTCTTTTGTCTTTTTCAGCCAAACATATCTATATGGCAACCGATCAAACTGAACTCCAACCTCAAGAAAATAACCAGCCTGGGTTTAGATAGCATCAAGGTGGGTTCGATGAAGGAATCGGTTTTTGGGAATCTTTCATCAGTAACAAACACAAGGGAGTCTTCGGGAACACTTATTGAAGCCATGTGCAAACGCTATGATCCTATTACGAGTGTATGTGAGCTAAATGACATGACATCGCTTAGATTTTGTACTGCAAAGATTGCCAAGATACTTGGCATGGAAGATACAGGGATCGACCTTAAAGAGTACAAAGAACAGTGCAAGAAAGAAGTTTTAGAATTTCCTGATTTTGTAACTAATTCTATTAATGGCAATGTAACCGAATCAAAGATCAAGGAACTACTGCAGAGGATGACTGTAGACGATGTCGGAGCAAGCAACGGTTTCAACAGCTCATGACTTTTTATCTGATTGAGGGAGTGCTGCTCTGTGGCAGCAACTCCAAGATACCACGTTGTTCAGCGTGGTGGATGGTCAAAGACTTGGAGGCTTGTCAGTCGGTCAACTGGGCCAAGGCGACAGAGGAGCACCTCCATAAATATCTGACGCATGCAAAATCCTGGATGGAGAACGCGAAAACGGTAGAATGTGCTACTTCTCAACATGGGTTGCACTCCTGTTTTGGAGGTATTTTCAAGTTAATTCTGTTAATCCTGCTTTTGATTTATATTTCTGTTAATTCTCGTCATTTTACATTATCTTTATCTTAATAATGTGTTAGGCAATAGTATACGAATGCATACCGATGTTGCGGCCGAGTACCCATCCGACAGAGTCTCCCTCGATCCAAAAATATAAATCTCAAAGGAAAGATGCCGAGTGGTTTGAGGAAAAGTTTAGCCAACTGATGGAAAGTGATGTTAGTATTCATTTAAATATCATTTTGAGTAAATCCATTTAAATATCTTTTTTTTCCCAGATTGAAGTGTGCCCACATTGTCCTCCTTTGGCGGTGGAGACTCCAGCTTCTTTGAGGCGTTTTGAATCAAGTAGCAGCGAGTTGATGTTGATAACTCCGTTGCCGAGTACCCATCCGACAGAGTCTCCCTCGATCCAAAAATATAAATCTCAAAGGAAAGATGCCGAGTGGTTTGAGGAAAAGTTTAGCCAACTGATGGAAAGTGATGTTAGTATTAATTTAAATATCATTTTTAAATATCATTTGGAGTAAATCCATTTAAATATCTTTTTTTTCCCAGATTGAAAATGTAAAGTGTGGGACAATGAAATACTGCTAAGAGTTCCTTTGAGAATGGACAATTACCTTTGAAAGATCAAATTTATTACTGTTCTAATAATATAGTTTTTCTCATCATATTTAGCATATTGGGTTATTAACTATCAAATAAGATATATTAAACAATATAAAGGTCAAAAACTATCATTGGGCTCTATCAAGTTCTTTAGTTTCGTTTTTCTATAGTTGAAACAAATGGCAGCCCCTAACTAAAGCGAGTAACTATTTTTCTAGGAAAGGTAACGTTAAGTCTTCAAGCTTTAATTTTTCCCATTATAATTCCGTTGTGCTCGATGACATTGGTAGATCAACCATTTATCCATAATTCCGTTGGAGTCCTGTTTTCGATTCTTAGTCACTACAGTTATCAACACCAAATTTAGAAATGCACTTATCAAGTCATCTTTTATTTACCAATTATCATATACCTTTATGGCTTTATCTGATCTTTTTGTTTATTATGTAGTTAAATGGGTCCAAGTTTGGTTAGGACTACACTTTGTAGCTGCCAGGATCCTGTTCACTTGAGCATGCTATTGAATCGACCCATGATGATTTTTTATATTTGACATCCGCTCTAACGTGGGATGCATCAGCTGTCTTACCTGATGATGCATCTCACTATCTTAAGAAGATCAAGATGATCAAGGTCACTGTGATATCTTTGTATTTGCACTTATAGTGATCTACAGGCATCAAATTTTACTTTTCGAAATCCTAATGCGAGTATTTTTTTGCGTTTCCGCTGAACCCTTAAGATGATAACATTATCAATAGTAAAGTATTTGTTTTGTACAAACACCTCCTCTGTACATTGAGCCATGTCAACCTTAGTAGACTTTTGTATATTGTTATTATTAATTGTTTGTACTCAGAGGAATGATGGTTATAATCTTTTATTAGTAACCAATTACCTACAAATTAAAAGCTACATACGATTGATGGAAGTTTATTTGAAAAAATTACTTAAAAAAAAAAATGTTCGTTTCAAATGGTCAAGCCCGCAAATTTTGCGGGTTATGATCTAGTATGGATTATATGGGAGAACGAACGCGGAGAAAACCTATTTAATCAATTTTTTAAAAAATTAGAAATCATGGAAATGTCATTTTTATTTTGTTTTACGTTGTACAAACCTTCCAAAACTTGTGATACTGGATACGCTAACCGGCCCACCCCGTAACCGCCTCAGGCCCATTAGGTGGGAGGTGAAACGAGCTGATCAAGGGCTCAGGAGTAGTGGGGAGTCTAAATCACTAGATGGGATCGAACTCCCAACCCTTTCTTCCAATCGGGCCCCACATTGAGGCACTACTCCTTTACCACTTGGGTAAACGCCCGGAGGCCGTTTCACAAACCTTAAATCGTATTAAATTTTTAGGCATGTTTGGTTCACACAATTCATAGAAATCCGATGGAATTCTGAATTTCTTTCTATATCCTGTTTGGTTGACATAATGAAATTTAGAATCCAGTACACTACGTTTGTTTCACATAATTGGAAAAAATTAAAATCTTTCCAATTCTATCAGTCAAAGGAATTCAGATTCCTTACCATATTGCATGGAAGACTTACGATTTTAATGGAATTCAGATTGCTGATTAATTTTTTTTTTTAACCTTTCTTCTTAATACTACTATTAATTAAATATTATTTTAATGTTATATTTATTTTCTTTTTAAATTTTATTTATTAATACTACTATTAATTAAATATTAACTTAGTGTCATATTTATATAATATTTTAATTTTATATTATATAAAATATAAACAATATTATCATCATAATATTTATATAAATGATACATGTTAATATTTGTAACATCCGCAAATAGGGCCTAGGAGTTTTATATTATTTCCGTATTTTAAATGATTATTTAATTATTAGAAAATAATTTGTTTGATTGCTTGAAAATAAATGGGTAAAAGAGTCACAGGATTGATTGTGACTAATGAAATATTGTTTGTTTTAAATTATGGAACCCGACAGTAAAATAAAAATATTTTGGATTACGGGTATTTTCGGGTTCCAGACAATAGGTCAGAAAAGGGGATAAAATTACACTGTGTAATAGGGAGTCGGTTAAATAAGCCGACCTATTTCTTATTTCTTCCCCTGCTCTTGTTTCACTTTGATGCATATTCACAAAACTAATTACAAACACATAGTGAGAAAGTGAAAGAAGAAACATAAATTTGAAAGGTACTGGCTTGTAAACTAATTGAATCATCTTTATCATCAGATTATCATCATCACCATAATCTTGTTCTTGATCAAAGGAGTAAGTGTTCTAATACATATATACTAATATGTTAGGGTTAGTGTGATATAGATGGAATTGATGATTGATATGGTAATATATGATGATATGTGATGTTATATACTCCTTGTAAGCTATTATCATCGATTAGCAAGCTGGGTTTGATGTTTGATTTGGTAAATTTCGGATTTGGGGGCTGTTGGAACTGAATCGCAGGTCTGCTCATGAAAACCAGGTCGCGGCGCGATGGTATTAAGGTTGCGACGCGATATGCTATGAATCGCGGCGCGATCTAGAGTATATCGCGACGCGATTTAGGGTTCCAGATGACTGACCAGATGACTATTGATGAGTTAATTGCACAGTTTACAGATAAATTGAGATTTGTTCATTAATGGGTTCCAGATGAAAGAACCAAAATTGATCGTTTTGTTAGAACATTACCACCTGATTATCGTACTACCGTAAGATTAGCGAATTCTTTGAGGCATGCTTTTGATTTAGCTCGTTCAGTGGATAGTGATATACGAGCTAAGGAAATGAAAGGTAAAGAAAAGACTTTACAGTATTTTGAAAGCGACCGTTCTAAAAAGAGTAAACATAAAGGACAAAGTAGTCAGCAAAGCATGAAACAAAGTGATTGTGGTAACTCCTTATTAGTAAACATAATAAGTTTTATTATTTGATTAAACATAAGCATTAACAATTGTACTATTTTCTTGTGACAACTAAAAAATTACTTGCCAAAATTAGCTGCCTTTTCAATTAGGCAGAGTAGTTAACCGGATCCAATTTTCATTGACATTTGACAACTAGCCAGAATTGGGGTCTTTTTAATTGGGGTCAATAAGATTGCAAAATTTCGTCCACGACTCTTTAATTCGCCGACAAGCACACCTTGTTAAGTTTATACTATTTCCATTTAATTAAATATTAACAAAGTCTTAAATTACCATTAATAATCTATTCATTTGATAAAATAATTAAAAAAATAAACTCAAATTTCTTCTTCATTGAGTAAACATAAGTTGAGTTGCCCAGTGACAGCGACTTCACAGTGATCAGCGATCAGTGACTCAACACATCAAAGTCTAAGTTTTTATTATTTGATTTATATTTTTTATTAACACTTCAAAATTTGTTATTTTCTTTATAGTTTGTTTATGTCCTGACCTTCTAGCTCAGTTGGTAGAGCAGACTCATGCTAAGCATGAGGTCTTGGGTTCGAATCAGGGGAAGGACATATAGGGGATTTATCCCCTATAAAGGCTGGAGGTCCCTTTCTACTGTCCTTTCTACCTTTGGTAGATCCGGAAGCAGCCTCTTTACTTTAGGGCAGGGGTAAGGCTGTCTACATCTAACCTCCCCCATAGATCATCCTTGACGGTATTGACCACTAACCGGCGGAAAGCGGTATGACATGCTTTAATTCTCTAGACCCTTCTTTGCAACTTTATTAACAATAAGGGAAAAATCCGTTATTACGCAAACACAGAGATGATCAGTGGTAAAAAAAACTTGCAAGGACGATTTGTGTAATTTTGGGTAAACCAGGGGACGAACCGTGTAATTTTGTCATGTATAAATGATAAAAGGGTGCGGCGAGCCTATTGTAACCTTAAGACGGCTTTTCTGAGATCGCCCCAATTGTGAAGCTTTGAACAGAAAATTACAGTGACCGCAATTCTTTCACTCTTTTCCGCTTGAAAATCGAAATTAAATTCCAAATCGACAATGATCAGGTACAAACCCTAGTCTGTATTACTCCTCCTCAACAGTTTTCTTTTTCTTATTAATAATATCCGGTTAATTGCATTGGGTAACCCCTTATTAGGGTTATCCATTATTCAGTGGAAATTTATGATGGTTCACACGCAACTTCTAAGTTTCATTTTTAAGCACTCTGAAACCTGATATTATACTAATCATATAGCACTTACATTCGTATACTGTATGCAAGTTAGGGCTGGTTCGCATAAATGGGATAACAATCCGATTGTTAGTATTTACTAATGGGCTTTTAGGCCGACTTCTAAGAAATTTTGAGTTTGCGCACATCTTGACTTCTGTGCTAAAATTTGATTCTAGTTAGTTATTCCAGAAGATTTTCCGTTGGAGTACAAGGCTTTCTCATACGCAGAAGATACGTGGTATCATACAGAGGTACGTACAGAGTTTTTCCCATTGGAGATGCTCCCACTGTCATTATCTAAGTACATTAAACTTGTTACTTATTATACTGCAGATGGATTTAAATTTATTAAATGAAGAAGATAGAATAAGCGAGTTGCCGGATGATATTATTCTTTGCATTCTCTCTTTTCTGGACTTGAAATACGTGATCCGGACGTGTACATTGTCTAAAAGATGGAACCTTATCTGGACTTTGATCCCTCGCCTTAACTTAAACATGTACTTGTATCAATCTCGATTTCAGTTCATCAAATTTTTTAAGCGCATGTTATCACGTCGCAACAAGCAGCAAGCACGAGTTACTGCAGTTGATCTCACTTTTGAAGGACGTCCCACCCGCGCAGCTGTTAAGACTATCCACAACTACACATACTATCATAGGATTCAGCAACTTACCATAAAGTGGTTTGCTGGATTTGGTCCACTCCCTAAATGTTTGTTTCGTTCCTGCACCGTCAAACATCTCACCCTTGAGGCCAAATCTTATCCTTTCCTCCTCGAACATGAAGCATGGGATTTTCCAGTTTTAGAAACTCTGTACTTGAGTAACATTATGTTCGTTAAACCAGTAAAAATCCTTGACCCTTTTTCCAAATGTTACAACTTAAAGTCCCTCACTTTGCATGATTGTTGGTTGAGGTCGGTGGATACCTTTCATGTGAGCGCTCCGCAACTTTCTCATCTCTCAATATTAGACGCTGGAGGATTTCCAAAGCTTGTTAACGTGGTTGCTCAGCTTCAGAATTTTACACTATCAACAAATTCGGATTTTATTAACTACAAAGACATCTCAATCGGATTCATAGAGGGCCTTGATTCTGTAGAGAATGCTGACCTCTCGTTGTTGTGTCCCAGTCCGCCCTTTTATTTACTAGTCCACTTGCTTCACAAGCTCCGGAGTGCCAAAGTCGTTATTCTTAACACTCAGATCATCGAGGTATGGAAACACCAATATTTGATGCTTATTGCTTGTTATATATCCTTGATTATTTCAAATGTATATATGATGATTACATGTTCTTGTACTAATTTATTCTGTTGTGTTATAAATTTGACAAGGATCTCTCATCATGCATGTATCAACTTGGCCGTGGACCATGTGCGTTCACTAACTTGAAGTGTGTGAAGATTAAGACGTTGCCTCTGAGTCAAAACTACAAGCCTGTAGCAGAAATACCCACTGGAGTCAGAAACTACTTCATTGGGAATTCTCCAAGTGCCACCTTCATCTTGGATTTGCCTGCAAAAGACAGATTTTTGACCACAACAATTCTTGATGCTCAAGGCTTGGTATGACACAATATCGATGTTTTATTTGTGACCCCTATATGCATTAGATAGCTGTAATATGGCAATGTAAATCTGATATGCAGGGATTGAAGAATTTCATTCATAGTGCTGCAAGTATTCTCGGAGCTATCAATAACTAATGTTGTACTCGCCTCTCTTTTTCTTTCTCATCTTGCATGCCTTAGCCCTTAGGTATTTATGGACTTGGATTGGTGTTCGTGCTGAGATATGTATTGTTTATCCATGTTGCTCTAAAGTTTATTATCTTTTGGAAATCATCAATATACAATATATGCGATATGTATTGTTTATTCACGCCGCCTTAAAGTTTATTGTCTTTTGGAAATCATCAGTATACAATATATAAGTTTTTTCAGGATTGCTTTTCAAGGTTTATTATTATTAGCTATACTTCAATTAATTTGTATCTATAATCTTTATTCCGTTGGCCATGAAATGTATCTGTTGTTGTTTTCAAGAACATACCCCTATTTTTATTTATTTATAAGGGGACAACCGTTCCTTATAAAACTTAAAAAACATGTTTGATTTACATATCATCTGAGATGCTTTTTAGAGAGTCCTCTTGAAGTTTGCTGGTTTTTCGTTCCATTCAGTGGTTGATGACTCTTAGAGAAAGTTACTTTGTACAGTAGTGATGCCTGGTTGTTTACCTGAGTGGGAAGTGTGTTCTCTGTGGTCGTTGCGAGAACCAGCCTCATTGGTCCAAGGTTCTGTGAAACAGCAGACAAGTAAAGTGACAAAACATGTCATCATATATGGCGTTCGCTTGAATCTAACAGGGTGAGAATTTAGCTTTGAGCAGTCGTTTCTGAAAAGTCCGTTTTTGAAGGACGTCCCGCTCGCGCAGCTGTCAAGACTATCCTTAACTACACATACCATCACGGTATTCAGCAACTTTCCATAAAGTTGTTTGCTGGATTTGGTCCACTCCCTAAATGTTTGTTTTGTTGCTGCACTGTCAAACCATCTCACCCTTGAGGCCAAATGTAATCCTTTCCTCCTCGAACATGTGTCCCTTAAAGCATGGGATTTTCCAGTTTTAGAAACTTCGTACTTGAGTAACATGATACTTGTTACGAGTAAAAATCCTTGACCCTTTTTCCAAATGTTACAACTTAAAATCCCTCACTTTGCATGATTGTTGGTTGAGTTCGGTGGATACTTTTCACGTGGGTGCTCCGCAACTTTCTCATCTCTCAATATTAGACGCTGGAGGATTTCCAAAGCTTGCTAACGTGGTTGCTCCTCAGCTTCAGAATTTTACACCATCAGCAAATACGGATTTTTATTTACAAAGATATCTCAATCGAGTTCATAGAGGGCCTTGATTCTGTAGAGAATGCTGACCTCTCGTCGTTGTTTCCCGGTCCGCCCTTTTTAATACTACTCCACTTGCTTAACAAGCTCCGGAGTGCCAAAGTTTTTATCCTTAATACGGAGATCATCGAGGTATGGAAACACGTTTGATGCTTATTGCTTGTTATATGTCCTTGATTATTTCAAAATATACGATTACATATTCTTGTGCTAATTTATTTCGTTCTGTTATAAATTTGACAAGAATCTCTCATCACACATGTATCAACTTGGCCCTGAACTTCATTAACTTGAAGTGTGTGAAGATTAAGACGTTGCCTCTGAGTCAAAACTACAAGCCTGTAACAGAAATACCCACTCGAGTCAGAAACTACTTCATTGAGAATTCTCCAAGTACCACCTTCATCTTGGATCTGCCTGCTAAAGATGGATATTTTGACCACAATAATTCTTGATGTTCAACTGTTCAAGGCATGGTATGACACAATTTTGATGGTTTATCTGTGACTCCTATATACATTAGATAGCTGTAATATGGCAAAGTAAATCTGATATGCAGGGATTGAAGAATTTCACTCATAGTGCTGCTAGTATTCTTGGAGATATGCAATTGGTTCACAAAAGCTAATGTTGTACTCGCCTCTCTTTTTCTTTCTCATCTTGCTTGCCTTAGCCCTTGGGTTTTTATGAATTCGGATTGGTGTTCTTGCTGAGATATGTATTTTTTATTCATGTCGCCTTAAAGTTTATTATCTTTGGGAAATCATCAATATACGATATATAAGGTTTTTTTGGGGATTACTTCAAGGTTTATTATTATTATTCGCTTTACTTCAAATAATTGGTATCTAAACTATCTTTATTCCGTTGGCCATGAAAGTTTCTGTTGATGCTTTCAAGAATATACCTCGGTTTTTAATTTATTTAAAAGGGGACAACCGTTCCTTATAAAACTTAAAAACCATGTTTGATTTACATATCATCTGAGATGTTTTTTAGTGTGTCCTTTTGAAGTTTGCTGGTTTTTCGGTCCATTCAGTGGTTGATGAAAGTTACTTTGTACAGTAGTGATGCCTGGTTGTTTACCTGAGTGGGAAGGGTGTTCTCTATGGTCGTTGCGAAAACCAACCTCATTGGTCCAAGGTTCTGTGAAACAGCAGATAAGTGACAAAACATGTAATGATACACGGTGTTCGCTTGAATCTAACAGGGTGAGAATTTAGCTTTGAGCACTCATTTCTGAAAAGTCCGTGTCAGCCTAGACGATGAGCACTAATCGTTAGCTTGTCTATCATTCTCCAGCGGCCATGTATTTTATTGTGGCGTGTAGACTTTCAGCACCCAGATTAATACCATAGTAGATTAGGATTATGACTTCCATCTCTTATTTGACATGGAGAGTGACACAGGCCTGTTCTGCTGCTGTCTGAACAATTTTTAGTTTCTTCTCGTTATTGTTAAGTCTGGTGGTGGTCATCCTGATATACTGGAAATTTAGGGTACAGACTTGGTTTTCGAGTTCACATTCTGCTCTGTTGGAGTTATTTGTTATAGTACTTCTACCAAGTAAAATTCTATGTGTTTCCAATGATCAGCCCATGTGGGTTTTCCAGTTCAATCATGTTTCCTATATAGTACTCTTTTTTTTTTGAACATTAAAAATCCATATATTAAAAACCAAACTTAAAAAGATACAAATTATTTGTTATTAAAAATACATATATTAAAAATCCTATATAGTACTTCTACCAAGTTATATTTGTTATTAAGAGTTGTAGAGTAAATCAAATTATTATAATATTAAAATTAATAAAAAATCATTATTAAATTATTAAGAGTTGGTCAGTTAAAATCAATTTGAAATCCTGAATTCTATTAGTTAATTAAAGTTTTGATCACATTACATGGTTTTTCCTATATATAATTTAGAGTAAATTTCATAGATGGTCTGTGTGTTTTATATCGATTCATGGAATTCGTACCCAAACTTTTTTTTCAAGTTTATAGTCCAATAACTTTGACGTTTGCTTGAAAATGATCCTTCTGTCTAACTTTGTTTATTTTTGCCGTTAAATGCCATCACATGATTTGCACGTGAGTAGGGGTGTTCATCGGTTCGGTTTTCGGTTTCCTCGGTTTATTCGGTTCGGGTTGTTCGGTTTTGAATTTTTTTTTATCAAAACCGAAACCCAAATTCAAATCGAAAACCGAATTCGAATTTGGTTCGGTTTCGGTTAAAACCGAAAAAACCGAAAAATTGAAAACCAAACAAAAAAACGGAAAAACCGAACCGAAAAATCGAAAACCGAACCGAAAAAACCGAAAACCGAACCGAAAAATCGAAAAAATAATATTATTTTTTTGAATTCGGTTTTTAATTCGGTTTTCGGTTAAACCGAATTCAAAACCGAAACCGAACCGAAAACCGAATTCGATTTCAGTTTTCGGTTTTATCGATCCAAAAACCGTTTTCAAAATTCGGCTCGGTTTTTTTTCGGTTTTTATTCGGTTCGGTTTTCGGGTTAAACGGTTTCAAACCAAATACTGAACACCCCTACACGTGAGTGTAAATTCGGCTATTCTTTTTTTTGAATAATAATTATTCTTTTTTGAATTATATATATAAGAAAATAACAACTAAAAATTTACACAAAAACCACTCCCTAAAGTACAGGGATGGAAGAAAACAACCCAAAAAGAACGAAAAGCATAAAACGAGAGCCTCAAACACAGAGGCGAAAATAAAAAGAAAAACAAATTAACCTACTCCAACTGATTGACGACACAAAAGCCCCTTCGGATCAGAAATCCAAGACAACCAATCTTTAGACAAAAATTTTGTCCAACTAGAAATCCAAAGCAATGATGATGACTGCACTTGAAAGAAAATGTCCGAGGTAAGAAGAACCTGCCTTTTATCCAAATCCGAATGGACAATAAGATTTCTCCATTTTCAAATATTCCAAAGAGTGGAGTAGAAAACTCCTTGCAGCCCTTTCCAATCATTCGATGCAACCGAGGAAGAAAAAGAGTTATCCACAATATCCTTAAACTGAACGAAACCATTCAAAGGGAATTGAATTCGCCACCAGCTATATACCTTTCGCCAAAGAGATTGGACTTTCGGGCATTTAAAAAGAATATGATCCATATCCTCATTACCAAGACCACAGATAGGCCACAAAAGAGAGACTACATTCAAACCTTTACTAGCAAGATTATTCAGGGTTGGAAGCCTGTTTAAACCAACCCGCCAAATGAACACATTAACTTTTTTCGGAACCCAATTATTCCAGATGAAACTCTTACCCTGACAATGAGAAGATAAAGAAGCTTCATCAAGTAGCCTCGAAAGATCTTTAACCAAAAAGTTCTCACCTTTGCCCAACAACCATTTCCAGCCATCAGGAACATCTCGGAGAGGATGAGCAATACCAATCAGCTGCTTAAGAGAATCGAAATCATCTAGCCCACGCCCTCTAGGAGAGACCCTCCAAGCCCAGACCCAATTCCAAAGGCCATCATGGAAGAAAAGTCTGTCACTTTACTTACAATCAGGAATAGTTTCAAGAGCAAAAAGACGCGGAAAACGATTCATCAAGCATTCATTTGAATCGACCCAACAGTCTTTCCAAAATAAAATATCATCACCATTGCCCACATTTCTGATAAAAGAGTTTGAAAATGGGATGTTCATCCCATCGACTTTATAGCCACAACTTCTAATCTCATTCCACACTCCTCTACCAACACTCGTATTTCCAATAGAAAAAAACCCGCCATTCATCATAAATAGATTTGATAACTTTGCACCAAAGAGAGTTACCTTCGTTGAGAAACCTCCATCTCCACTTGCAAAGAAGACTGAGATTTTTAGCTTTTATACTGCTTATCCCTAATCCACCTAAATCAACAGGAGCAAGACAATTTTTCCAATTAACCCAAATCAACTTTCTTTCACCTTCTGTAATATTCCAGAAGAAGCGACGTCTCAAACGTTCCAAAGCATCCAAAACATTAAATGGAGCCCAAAATAATGAAAGAAAATAGATTGGGAGGCTGCCAAGAACGGATTTGACAAGCGTCAATCGACCACCGATTGAAAGTAATCTGGATTTCCAAGAAGAAAGTCTAGATCGGAACCGCTCAATTATGCCGCTCCAACTATCTCTTCTAGACATATCCATACCCACCGGAAGACCGAGATAAATAAAAGGAACCTTACCGAAATTACAATGCATAAAATCAGCCCAACTCTTAACAGTATCCTCATTCACACCTATACCATATAACTTGCTTTTGGTAAAATTAACACCAAGACCCGAAGCATCTTTAAAACATTTCAAGATATGAATCAGGTGTTATCTTTCCCTCACCAAATGTTATCTTTAAAGCATCTTTTTTTTCAAGATATATCTTGTAAATTCGGCTATTCTACTTTCCCTCACCAAATGTTATCTTTTTTTTTCCCCTTAGTTATATGATTGTTTTCCTTTTATTATTACTTTAAGAACAAAAAAATGAAAATAAAATAACAACAGCAACATCAAGCCATCATCGTTCACCTTGCAACAACAAAAACATCAAAATATTCATCGGCATTAGACAATCACAACAAGATCGTCAATTACCACTACAACAACAACATTATCAACATACATAGAATCTCATGTTCAAGAATGTAATAAAATTCAAAATCGTTCCCTACCAATTACCCCCAATTTCTATCAACATCCATGAAAAATCAAAAGCAAAACATCATACAAAGTACGAACATCTCCAACGCTGCAATCTTCGATTGTCATTTTCACCTTCTCCGAACTTCGATCACTTGCACGTACACAACCCTTTCTCCGATTTCCAGGTTTTTTTCGGGTCTTTGACCGGGTTTTTGACCGATTTTTCAACCCGACCCGGTTTAAACCTGAGTTCAACCCAGTTTTGAAGGCAAAAAACCCAACCTAGGTTCCTACCCGCCGGGTACTAAAAAACCCGAACCGGGTAGGGTCAAACCGGGTTTGATCGGGGTTTTTTGGTTTGACTTCGGGTAGGGTATAAAATCCCGTTTTTTTAACACCACTATGCGGAGAATAAGGAACAATAAAGATGACAAATTAGAGGGTATTTTCGTCATTTCTTATCGACTTAAACTCACATGCTATGCACATGGTATAAGTTGATTCACTTTTGTCTAATCTTTTAAGATCCGGTTAAACCGGACCGGTCCAACCGGCTCCGAAATCATTTCCGATTCAAATCTAACGAGTTCTTAATAGTTTCATGAATCGGGTTGACTCGTTGCCTTTTCCAGTTGAACCGGAAAATCGGGAAACGGTTCAAACAGGTTTCCTTTTTTCTTCCCTTTTTAAATTTATTTCTGATGTTTACATTATTATTACACATTTATTTTGTTTTAGCGTCGGATTGTATAGAATGAATGACTTTGGTGATGTATGGTATGGATTATATGTGTTTTTCAACCTTGAAATGAACTTATTTGTGCCCAAAATTCTAAATGGGTTGCTGCTGTAAGTTGCTATTACTGTTTTTGTAAACGGGACTAGCCAGTTGAACCAGCTGGACCGGTTCCACCGGAATCGGGAAACTTTCCGATTCGCTTAAAAAACCGAGTTTCAAAACATTACTTTTATCTCAAACTTATATTGCACTTCTAGGGCTTATGGACATCGCAAAGCTGTTGATGATAATTTAATATGTGGGTTTATAGTTTGGTTAATCATGCTTTTTTGTGAAAGCACGAGCACATTACATAAAAAACTGTGTTTTGTAGGACATGTCGCACTAGAATTAGAATGATAGTTGAAATATATAGAAGCAACATGTATACATCAATCAAGTGAATAGAATCGATCATTAGACATTCTTAAAATATGATTTACAACCATTGACTCTTTATGACAATAGTAAAGGATTTTTGTTAAATTCATAATTCAAGGAGTGTTTTTGTAAAATGGGCACCATTTGCTTTTCCCAAAGTGAATAATGACTTGAAAGTAGGTTTCACATAAACACTCTCTTTCATCTGCTCATTTTCCCACCAAAATCCATTTATTTCTCTCTCTAAAAACACCCATTAAACTTTTAGCTTCATTTTCTTACAAATTCACTAATATTAGCAGCAATTAACATTTTTAAATCTCAGCAAAGTACACTACTAAACTCATTTGTCCCTTTTGAAGTGTTTGGGACCTTAGGGTAGTGGGTTGACCTGAACCTGACTTTGACTCATCGTTGACGGGCGTTGACCAGACCAATAGCAGCGACCAGCGCCTGGTCGAGTCGGAGCACCTCTGAACACCGACTAGACGAAGACTTGTTGGTGCATTTTGTATATGTGTCAATCAGTTGGTCTATCGAGTAGTATTAGTCGTTAATTGAATTATAATAGAAATATAAATATTTTGAAAATTTCTTGTATGATACTTGTGTTATGTATTACTTTATGTGTATGATAAATATAATATAAAGAAATCTGATTTGTTTATAGTAGTTTACATATTAATGGAAATGATTTGGTCATATATCATCGCTACCATCATCGCTTTTACTATTGCCGTAGCATCGCACGGGTATTGTGCTAGTAAGTAGTACTCCCTCCGTTCCAATTTTATTGTTCCCAGACAAAAAACACACACTTTATATCAACATCTCTCTTGCTTTTCTCTTACTTTTTAATAAGATTACAGTTTTACCCTCTACTTTTTACCTACTTTTTTACCTTACATATATAAAGTAAGGGTATAAAAGGGATTTATCTTATCATTTTTTTCTATTTATGGAACTGGAAAATTAATTTGGGACATCACAAAATGGAATACTGGACTAAAGATTCGGGACGGAGGGAGTAATAGATAATAGATACTAATAGATAGGTGCAAAAAACAGTAGGGGCACAACTGAAGACTATCTGAAGTCTAGGGACCAGAATTAAACATTCTTGAAACTTTTAATTCTCGCAGTTCCTTATTTAAATAACGGCTATGTCAACGAGTTTCGATTTCTTTAATTAACAACCTCACAATTACTAAATTAGGGTTTAATTCATTCGAGGCCGATTATTCTTCTGCTTGAAGGGATCGATTTCGAAACTGGGGTTTAATACATTCCGAGTTTTTGTGATTTTCTCGTTTAGAGGTTATCTTTTGGGGTTTCGATTCTTCTTCTGCAGTTTGTGAACGATTTTAAGTGCTAAAAACTCATCAATCTTGGAAACCCTAAAACCTTCTCCTGTTGAAATCGATATGAAGCTCTACATAAAGGATTTTGATTCTGATTATGAGTGTGAGGACCCCATCCAGTTATTTTTGAACTACCTCTATGCCCAACATCCAGATTGGATCGTACATGTCTTTAAAGACTTCCACATTAAGAATTTGCCAAAATACAAACATGTTCGTGTGTTCATGTATGAAGACTATATTTTCATGGTCGAGCCCATATCAATGCTGATATCACAAGTAGGCACACTCGGGTTGTTCGATAATCTTACATTCGAATCTGTACGTTTGATCGAACTTGGCAGCAGGCCCATATATACCAATGTTAACCGTTCTGTAAACCTTTTGGGTTGCAAATTCTTTATAGATCTTGATGAGGGCAATCTGATGCTGTATATGCACAACAAAGACTCCAAGAATCAGGTAATTTAATATATAGCTTTTGTTGGGTTGCTTAATTATTTGAGTTGTTCTTGTAGTTAGTTGAATCGTTAGGCTTTATACTTGGTTGAATATTATTTAGGATACTACACTTCGAATACAGTTTTTAAATTTTAAAAGTAGAAACATGCATATTCATAATATTTTAGATAATGAGGATTAAATAGCAGGGGCTTATCCCACGGTTGTTTGCATGATTTCGTTATCGATTACGATATGATTAGATTATGATTCCGTGAAGGTTATTTAAAATCGTACCTAGAATTTAAAGTTAGTTTGACACCTTATACATACGTTTTGGCATATGTATGTAGAAGATTCGGGTTCAAGAGATGTTACCGTGAAATCGGAGGAAGTTGTAATTTCAATTTGGGTGTTGTTTTCCCAGGAAATATGAACATGATTATTAGGGGTGTGCAAAACACGGTTCGAACCGGCACACCGTACCGGAACCGTACCATCCCGTACCGAACCACTTCTCTATGGTACGGTTCTCAGTTTTAATATTTGTAGTTTTACGGTTCGAGGTTCGGTTCAGTTCGGGCCGGTTCTACACTTAAGGGTGTGTAAAACACGGTTCAAACCGTGAGAACCGGCAAACCGTATCGGAACCGTACCGTCCCGTACCTAACCGCTTCTCTACGGTACGATTCTCGGTTCTAATATTTGCAGTTTCACGGTTCGGTTCGGTTCGGTTGGGATCGGTTCGGGCCGGTTCTAGCACTTCGCACAGCCCTAATGATTATTAAACATTAATACATAATATTCGGGTTGAAAGGTTTTCTTGTAGATTGAAATGGTGTAATAAAAGGGTATGTTGGTGTATATATGACAGACAGTGAGTTAATTGATGTAATTACAGTAATTATTAATACTTTATAATTAATAATGACAATTAAAGATATATAGGAGAAAAAAAGTTGTGTTTACATTTTGCTGAACGTTAATTAGGTTAGGCATTTAAAGCAATGGATATTTGGATATTTGAGCGAGATTAAATTAAAGATGTATTAGATAAGATAGAAGTAATTTATTAATCATTAAAGGAGAGGTGTTTGTAACGTTTTAAGGGTCGGATTAGAAGTTATTTTGAGTCATGTATCTTCTCAAATAGTACACGTGTCAAAATGGTATTAGCTATCCACTTTAAATTGTGATTAGATTAGATAGATTAGATTATATTAGATTAGATGCGTGTTCATAAATTAACCGGTACCCCTCTTGTTATTTCCAGTATGTTCGCTCGCAACATCCAATCAGGGCTCAAGATGTTGTTGAATTAGCACACAAAACAATAGTTGATGATGATGGTGATGTTACCCAACTTTACATAGATTCTTCATCATATGATATATTCGTTTACGAGAAAACCGTGAGAGTCGTACGCAGTGGTTCTAGTTCAGATGCTCCTCGTGGTAGACCGTCGTTTACGATTTGCAGGGAGGATCATAAACTTACCTGCAAATCCGAGAAAAACAAATTAGCGTGGTCGTTACCCTTTTCAATTCTCAAATCACAGGAACGGAAAGGGTGCATCTCATCTTTATATGATACGGATATGCGGAAGCTACATAACACAATTCATGTCGTAGAAGATGCTTGGGACTTTTTTAGAGACCTTAAGAGACTATCAAAATCTGCTAATTCAAGTGTGTCTGCAAAAAATGATACAAAGTGCGCTGATGTGGAGAGAGCCGGTCACCGTAACATTCTTGGTGTGCACGAGACATACTTATGCACGTTGGAAGAGTTGATACAGCCCCATAATAAAAAATCCAATTATGCAGTTTCGACCATCAAAAGCATTACATTAAATGACAACGGCTATCTGACACCAATATCTATTGGATTTATGAGGTTGGTTGTGCATAGTTTTTTAATTTTTTTTTTTCCATTTTTTTCTATAAAAGCTTTGCTCTTTACACATAGCTCGAGGTTGAGCAGCTTGTTAGATTTGATCTGACGATTTCGCTTTTAAAATGTAGGGATATCGCTAATGGAGTTCGCCATTTGCATAAGCATAATAACGTTCACGGCGACTTGAAGCCTCAGAATGTCGTGATTTGTGAGTCAATGGACAGTGACAGCTCCCCTTCATTTACTGCGACCGGTTGTATTTTCTGAGGGTGAACTTGTATATCTCAAAGTTTCTCCATGGAAAGGTGTAATCCGATTTGGAAAACGGGGAAAGTTAGCACCTAGATATATTGGCCCGTTCAAAATTCGACAAGTTGTTAATGACCAATCAGTGACATTGGATCTTCCTCCTGAACTTGCGGGTATTCATAACACGTTTAATGTGTGCTATTTGAGAAAGTGTAACATCGAAGATCATTCGCAAATCCTCCCGTTACAGGATTTAAGAGTTGATCAAACTCAGAAGTTGATTGAGGAACCGGTAGAAATCATTGATAGGAAGGTTACTAAACTTAGGAAGAAGCAAATTCCTATGGTACTAGTTAAGTGGAAGCATAGTTTAGGTTCCAACCTTACTTGGGAGTCTGAGGAGTCAATGAAGTCCAGATATCCTGGATTGTTTGATGGTGTTGAGATTTCGGGGACGAAATCTCCTTAAGGAGGGGAGATTTGTAACATCCTCTCCCGTGGCCTGGTATTTCTCTATTTAAATTAGATATTTAATTGTTTTAGAAATTTAATTGTTATAAATTGCTTTACTGTGAAACTTGGTGAAATAGGTCTTAGGACTTATTGTGATAAATAAAATGTTGCTTGGTTTAATTTATTAAAGGTGACGGTACAATAAAATAAATTTCTCGCAATTGGTATTAAAGTGCCAGACAATAGAATTAGGACGGGTACAGTATACCCAAGGTGTTAGGTTGGTGGATAAAGGGACCGACCCTTTTTTCTCCACCACTTTACCAATTCCCTTTCCATTTTCACTTTCAAGTAAAAACACCTAAACCCTAACCCAAATAAAAACTTGATCATCAAAGTTGAATGTGTAAATCGAAGTTGTGGATCATAGCAAATATCATCATCATCTTCTATCTTCTATCACCTTGTTCATCTATCCTTTGTAAGTAAATTTCTAGTTCATAAACTCAAATGTTAGGTTTGATGAATAATTGATGAATTGATTTGATTCTTGAGTTTATGTGATGTTTATTTGTGATATATGATGATATGTGGTGTTATTGGAGATGTTTATAGCATTAGAATCGAGTTTGATGAGCTTGAATGATGAAAATGGAGTTAGGGTTCGTGCAGGTCTGTTCTTGAGCTGGAAAACAGCTGAACGCGATCCCGGCAATGTTTCCGGATCGAGTTCCCTTGTTATAAATGTCTTAGTCGAGTTTTTGGCCTTAGAAACGCGATCCAGGCCTATTCTCCGGATCGCGTTTGCTAGTGTTTTTCGGTGACATAATTATTTCCCAAGGACAAACGCGATCCAGCCCATCTAGTCAGGATCGCGTTTGCATGTTTAATTCTGATGGATTTCTGCAAATTTCAAAAATGCATAAGTGTTTAGAAGGTGGTGTTTTTAGTGGCACTTTTTATTTCATATACCTATAGTGGCACTTAAGGGGTATTTTAGTGGCACTTTTTGACTGAAAAATATGTTATAATGTGAACATTTTAAATGAGTTACGGGACTTAATAAAGATGTTTTGAGTCAAGTGTGTATTGTATATGAAATGTCTTTAGTGGCACTTATTGGATGCTATAGTGGCATTTTTATAAAAATGCTCATTTTGATATTTATAAATTATGAGGCAAAGTACTAATGTGTGTTGGTTGTAAATTCTCAGATCCTCCAAAAGATAAGTAGCACCTGGAATCCGAGTTTGTGGCTACCGAGGTATCGGTGAGTGGATTCGGAACTCACCATTGAATTTGGTTGTGATCATTGGATTACAACGAATAAGCGTTGATATACTGTTATTGCTTATTTAATATACCTTGTTGATTATTACTCAATGTGCAATGTGTGGCCTTTGGGCATCAGTTGTTAATGAGGTCAACGAGTTGTTGAATGGTTGGTTGGGCTAGTTGGTTATCGTGTGAATGATACAGGGATTTACTTCATTTGTTGTGTGTATTGAACTGTATCTGAGTAGGATAACCATTAGCTATCGGTCTCGTCCGTTATGGCCATACGGATAGGTTGGATAAGTGTTCTTGGGGAGCCACCCGGGTTATTGGTTATCCTCAGAGCCGCCGATCCTCATTATTATGTTGTTGATTTGTTGTAATTAGGTGATTATGCTAAGTTGAATGTTGTGTGATGAACCCACTCACTTAGCTATGTGCTAATCCCTCCTCTCTACTTCCTGCAGATTATATTTTGGTTAGATGGGTAGCAGGAAGTTGATTCTCCCCGAAACCCCAAACCTCAAACCCTAAACCCTAACCCCTAAACCCCAAACCCTAAACCCTAAACGCTTTACAAAACGCTAAACCCTAAATCTTTCTAAACCCTAAACCTTGAACCCCTTCTAAACCCTAAACCCTTATAAACCATAAACCCTACTAAACCCTAAACCTAACCCTAAACACTAACCTTAACCACAAATTAAATGTACAACTAATCACTAACACATGTGTTACTAATTTGTGAAACCCACCAAAAAATGAGAAAAAAAAAAGTTGTCAAAAGTATGTCTTGAGGGACGGCAAATCGAAGAGGAGAAAACGCTGAATTTTATGGTGCAATTTTCATGATTTTTTGACTTACCGTTTGTGAGATATTTAATTTTTAAAAATATGGAGGAGAGAGAATAAAGTGTGGAGGAGAGAGAATAAAGTGACACATGACAGAAATCTGTTGGTTCCCTCATTCTCACTCAAAATTGGTGTACTCATTTGAACCTTATTCTTAATTCAAATAATAGCTTTTAACATTAAAATTATCGAAGCTATTGAAACTTTTGCTTATTCAAAATCGATTATCAATTTGTATGTGTTCAAGCCTGGTACGTGTTCAAGACTGGTACCAATATATAATACTGATATAAAAAAAACTGGTGGCATTTGTCGACTTTGAAAACCGATACATGAAAATAATTGATGTGGATAATGGATACTAGAAGACAAAAGATGGTGAGTAAATATTAAAGTTCGTTTGTTTTTTTTTGGTTGAATTCAACCTCTAAAGATAAATAAGTCAAAATCACTAAGATTCATTAATTAGTTGTAACATTTTTTTATTACATAAATAAGAAATGATGAACAAAAGATATGTAGTTATTTGATGCCTTATTTAGTTTATCAATATATTACCAACGTTGATTCGTAAATTTCATAACACTGATTCATAGTTTAATGACTTTGATTCATCAATTTTAGAATATTGATTCACAAATTTTATCATATTGATTCATCAATTTTCAAATATTGATTCACACATTATATTAAATTTGATTCAAAGATTTATAATTGTTTAACAATATGAAGCTTGAAAGTAGTGAATCACTTGAAATATCTCAGTAAAAATGCATACATACATATGTGTTTTCATAATACTCATTTTAAACATCATAATTCATGATTTGTTTTTACGATTCAGTTTCATTAAATAAAAAGAATTTAACGTAACCAACCCGATTCAGTAAATTTATGCTCCTGATTCAAAATCTAGACTATGATATGATTCATAAATAAATAAAGTCATTAATTTAAAACAAAATCTTTTTCCAAAGAACCAATCGTTTGTATCCAAAAAAGAAAAAAATGAAAGCAACAAAATTCAAGTCGTACTACATATATATGATTATTATATTATTATTAAATTTAATTCCCTTTAGGAATCGGAGAATATATATTAAATATTAAATGTTAGACTATTTAAAGTTGGTTCAATTCCTTCTTTTCTGCAACTGATTGCATGGCCGGTTTACAGTTTTCAATTAATAGTGATTTTTCCTTTTTTGTAATCAATGGAATGTACCTTTTTACCCCTTAATGTTAAAAATAAATGAATAAATATTACAGTTTTGCCATTGAATAATTTCATCCATTGATTAAGAGATCTTGTGGTTAAAAATACTTCTCCCTTTTCTCCCACTAAATTTCTTTCTCCCTAGAACCCAATCATATATATATATATATATATATATATATATATATATATATATATATATATATATATACAGTGGCAGATCTAGGAATGTGAGAGTGGGTATGCACTATATAGTATGGGCAAAAACATTTTTTTACACGAGTCAAAGGTAGAGGTGTTTGTTGGGTCATGTTTTGGGGTTTCAATTTGACTTTCCAGTTTAATTTTTTTTTTTACCAGGTAAAAATAAGTTTTAAACTAAATTAATTTCAAATTGAACTGAACCAACATAAAATCGTAGCCGATTTAGCTGCAACTTCAAGGTTAAAATTCTAATTTGATTCGCAGTCTTAGTTTTGGAAAGCATTATATGATAAAATAATATAAAACTCATTGAAACCTATACATTAGAGTTCTTTTAAACTTTAGTTCACGGGATAAGTAAGAATAAAAAAGTTTGTTACAACTTGGCGAGAATACATGTTCGGTTGAATGGAAACTCCAAAGAATGGGCCATAAAAGTTGTAACGGAGAAAAGAACGAAAATATAGAAACTCAAATGAAACTAAAAACCAACACAACTTCTTCTAAGGGCGTAAAAATAATTCCCAAAATATCATTTGTATACGTTACAGTAAAGTCGTACAGTGTATTACTTTGTCACTTGGTACGTAAGTCACCATCTATTCTCGAAGAAATGGAGAAACATAGCTCTCAAGTCTTTTTTCATTTTACTCTCCTTCATAAGTATTAAACATCAACTTTTTAACAAATAAATTGTAACTATTGTTCTTCTTAAGTGATAGTTTGTTAATACTTTGTTTACTTTTTCATTTTAAGTTAATTTTCTTTGCATTAATTGAATTATGAAAAACCTTGAAACAAAAATAACATGGGATTATTGTTTGGTTATACACTCAATTTCACAATAATTATTATAATTGTATGCGTTCAACTTTACATACATTCTATTGTATGAGATGAATCATCTGAAAACTCCATTGTATGCTTCCAACTTTCATACCTATTCTATGAGGTAAATCTCCAAAACACTCTAAGTAATATGATGTAAGCTAGACATTCTAAAAACTCTATTAGAAAGGTTCATCTCATACAAATAGAGAGTATGGAAGTTGAGAGTATACAATATAGTTTTTAGACAATATATTGTACGAAAGTTAGGAGCATACAATAATAATTAGTGTAAAGTTGAGCGCATAACAAAACAATAAACCCAAATAATATTCAGGGTGTTCACCACTTTTTGATAGGATATGAATTCTTTAAAGACTTTACTATAAACAACTAAAAAAAATATTTTTTTACACTACATGTTGGAGCCTTAGGGTATGCAAGTGCATACCCTAAGTTACAAGTATATCCGCTATAACACCCCTCATTTGAATACAACATTATTATATTATTAGCACGGAAGTGTATATTTTAAAATACATTTCATTACTGTACGTTAAGATTGTTGGGTTTTCTATTCACTAACTAGATTATTATACACGCAGCGAAATAACAAAACTTTAAATAATCTAAGGCAATTAGGAAACTAAAACCCTAAGGGATCTTTAACTTTAACAACATAGTACAATAAATAAATTAGACAAAGAAAATAAGGAAAAACACTAACCTTAGAGAAAACCTATTTCTCACGCGCAGACCAACGAGCAGAGCTTCGTCACTTGGAGGCAAGTACCCAAAGTAGAATACCTCTAATGCTTCACACCCAAAAACCCAAGAGAAAGTCGAATTTTCGAAACCCTCAAAAATTCGTATGAAATTCGTATGGAATAAGGTATAGGTTTGACCCCTATTTATACCGGAGAGGAAAACCCCATGGTTTGACAGATTCGACATTTTGCCGCCGGCTAAAACCTTTAGCCGGCGATCGGATTAACTTTCTACCCAAGAATCCGAGATCTTATCCGCATTTTGACCGACTTCAAATTTAGCCGCTGGCTAAACCATTTAGCCGCTGGCTAAACCATTTAGCCGCTGGCTAAACCTTTTAGCCGCTGGCTAAATCCTTCTATCAGATTTTTCCATCTTTTCAATTATTTTTGATTTCTAATTAATAAATATTATTAATAAATCAACCAATAAATTATAATATTAATACTATTAATATTATCCTTCATCTTTCTCTTGACTGTTTATGAGGGCAACCCAAAAAGGACTTTACCATTAATGATAGTCTCACCAATTAGTTATGATATTGGACACTATTCCAACAGTCTCCCACTTGGACAATTCATATGTATGTACCAAATCCAATAATCATTCACCTCTTTCACATGATCCTGTGAATGGTGATTTAGTCATCTTGCCTAATAAACAAGATTCGCATAAATCATCCGATTTGAGGTCGAATGATTCCAACACTCCATCCTTCTGGAGTTGGGCAATGCATTTCTTGTTTATGTGCCCTAGACGATAATGCCACAACTTGGATTTAACAATTTCATTAGACGAATCAACATTTAAAATAACATTGCTAACACATTCAACATTTTCATATATGCCTTTGTAAGGAGAAGATTTAAAAATAAAACAATCATTTAAATGAACCAAAATATCTCCATTTCCATTATCAAAAGAAAAATGATAACCATCTTTATACAAAGCATAAAATGAAATAATGTTTCTAGTCATTTCTGACGAATAATAGCAATTATTTAAATCTATCCTAACTCCAGAATTTAGCATGAGCTCAAATCTTCCAATCTTCATCACAGGTACAATTCCCTTGTTTCCCATAACTAAGTTGAGCTCTCCATGCTTCAAACTTCTACTTTCCTTTAGCCCCTGCAATACAGTGCAAATGTGATTACCACATCCTGTATCCAGAACCCATGAATTAGAAGTTGTTGTATTATGGAGTTCGATCATAAACATACCTGAGTGAATACTCTTCTCGACCTTTCCATCTTCAAGGTCCTTCAGGTACTTCGGACAGTTACGCTTCCAATGCCCCTTTGTGTTGCAGTAGAAGCACACTACTTCCTTTGGGTCACTCACAGGCGCAATCTCAGAATCGGTCCCTTTCTTAGACTTGCGAACAGACTTTCCGTCAGCAGTCTTCCTTTTCCAATTAGAATTTGACCTTTTTCTTTTCTTTGCACTTTGACCAACAGTCAACACAGGAGCTGCTGCGCCAGAGGACACATCATCTTTCTTGATTCCTTGCTCAGCAGTTTGCAGTAAATTGTGGAGTTCCATTATTGAGCCTTCCCTCTCATTCATATTCATCTGATATGACATTACAAACTGATTGTAGACAGCTGGCAAACTGGATAGAATTATGGCGATGGAAAACTCTATGTCAAATACCATGTTCAATGACTCCAACCTATCAAAGTACCCTTTCATCTCTAAGACGAAAGCACAGATAGAAACTCCAGGTTTAGACTTGCAAGCCATGAGGGATTTCACCACATCAAGGCGTTCTTTGCTTGCCTTAGCCTGAAACATTTCTTTCAGCTGTTGGTTCATTTCATAAGCCCATGTGTTTTCAAAAGTCTTTTGTAGTTCAGGGCTCATGGAAGATGCCATGATACAAGACACTTTATTCGCGTCATCATAATGTTTCCGGTGTGCCTCAATCTCCTCTTGGGTTGATTCTTCATCAATTACGGGAATCTGCTCATCAAGAACAAACTCCTTGTTCTCGTACCTCAAGGTAAACCTTCAGCGATGAAAAAAAAAAAGATAAATTTAGGTTACGCATCCAGTCCATATAATTTGGACCGGTCAGTCTTTCCCTCCCAAGAACTGAGAGTAGTGAGAAGTTCGAGTTATGTGCGGGATTGGGGACGGGAGGATTTGCACCATTTAAATTAGCCATCTATGAGAAAAAACAGTTTTAGTTAGTTTGAATATTCCTTAATTATTTACCCAATTTTCTAAATTAAGGCTAGGATCCATATTTTCAGTTTTATGAAAAGGGTCGCCGTAATCATATAACTAAAATACCATTATCTATTTCATTTCTATGAAACTCCTAGATCTTTGAGATTCATTGATTTCTATCAATGGCATGTTAATCTCGGTTATGCACATCTACTATTCATGACTGGTACGCCGAGGATCATGAACAAGATGGTGAATTAACCATGCAAACCCCGCGTGATCCCCGGCTCGAGTACGCTCGAGAATCGCGAGTCTCAATCATCTCTCATTATGTCCTCATATTAATGTGCCGGTAAACCACACACGCTCCATTAACAGTTCATACGAGAGATGTGCGGATTTCATGGGTTAGCATACTATTCATCATTTCCTATAGCTAAAAAGGGATTTTGTTTTACTATTTTAAGTCTACTTTTAATCTTGACATCATCCTATCAAAAGTCCTCGGTAGCTTCATCGAACGCACAAAGAAGCGGAGAAGTAGGTCAGCGCAAAGCTTATTAAAAACCTGACTTCTTTAGGGAAGCAAAGCGACCCGCCTTATACCTCTCTTATAGTTTGTTCCTCATGGGTGAGCCGATTTATCAATTGACTGACGATGTATTTAGACTTTAATTATACATATATATAAATCATATCATACATATAATCTCTTTTGAAGTTTGGGGTTCTATTTTAAACCTTTTAAAATTAGTGGTCTATTTTAAACAATTTAAAATTATCAATATCTAAACTGTAAATACATATTACCCATTTAGATAATTCTCTTTCCAATTTATCTTTACCTACACATTATTGCAGATAATTGCATGCTACTATTTGTTAAGCTATGGCTCTGATACCACTGTTGGGTTTTCTATTCACTAACTAGATTATTATACACGCAGCGGAATAACAAAACTTTAAATAATCTAAGGCAATTAGGAAACTAAAACCCTAAGGGATCTTTAACTTTAACAACATAGTACAATAAATAAATTAGACAAAGAAAATAAGGAAAAACACTAACCTTAGAGAAAACCTATTTCTCACGCGCAGACCAACGAGCAGAGCTTCGTCACTTGGAGGCAAGTACCCAAAGTAGAATACCTCTAATGCTTCACACCCAAAAACCCAAGAGAAAGTCTTTCAAATTATTTTTGATTTCTAATTAATAAATATTATTAATAAATCAACCAATAAATTATAATATTAATACTATTAATATTATCCTTCATCTTTCTCTTGACTGTTTATGAGGGCAACCCAAAAAGGACTTTACCATTAATGATAGTCTCACCAATTAGTTATGATATTGGATATTATTCCAACAAAGATAATGTACACAAGCAGTTCACATGTTCAGCAAAAGATCAAAAAGAAAACTGTTTAAGAAACTACATAAGACGGGGTATTATATTGTTTCAAACACTAGTTTACTACAAAACATATCAGATTAGCACGATCAGTCAAACTTTCCTTGCTCTACGAGCATTAACTTCCTGCTACCCACATCCCAAAATAAACCTGCAAGAAGTAAGAATGAGGGATTAGCACAAAGCTAAGTTAATGAATTCATCACACACCAATTAACTAAGCTTAACTACTTGTATACACCATACAACCGTAAACATAAAAGTCAACTAATCAATAATTCAATGATGAGGATCGGTGGTTCTGGAGAATACCATAATACCCGGGTTGCTCCCCAGAACACTTATCCAGCCATATCCGTATAGCCATAACGGACGAGACCGATAACTAGTGGCTATTATACTCAAACACAGGTTCTATACACACAACAAATGAAGCAAGACCCTGTGTAATTTACATAATAATCAACTAGCTCAACCAACCAGTTCAACTCGTTGACCTCATTAACAACTGGCCTAAAAGGCCAAATAGCACGTAGATTCACAATCAACAATATAAATTAAATAATTCAACAATATATCTACGTTCACTTGTTGTAACCAAACAGTTACAACCAAATCAAAAGGTGAGTTCTAAATCCACTCACCGATACCTCAGCAGTCACCACACTCAGCTTCTAAGTCACTGAGCCTTTGGGGTATCTGAAACGTCACATAACACACAAGTTAGTAACTTGTCATCATCCGATAACATTAATGAAATTATACTGTTATACAGTTAATCACACCGCTATTTGATCCCAAGTACAATTTATATTCGTACTATAAACATATCATCTATTAGCTTTCCAAACATATCCGTGCATTGTAAATCCGACACAAAAGCTCAAAACTGATTTGATCATGTTACAGTCCTACCCGATCGGCTTGACTAATCATAGCCGATCGGCTAAACCTTGATACCCGATCGGCTCACCACTAACCCGGTCGGCTAATGTGATGTTTTTTGATGCTTTTGTTTCAACGTAATGCTCTGTAACAGTTTTCTTCTAAATTACCCGATTGGCTTAATCTAACCGATCGGCTGGAAAGGGTATACCCGATTGGCTGAATATCTATAGCCGATCGGCTATGTGTCTCAACCTAGAAACCAAAGACCTGAACTTGCAACTTTGCTCAGCAAACCCAAAAACGAAAATCTTATATCTATCCTCATAAGCTCAGTTTCTAATAAAAAATAACAACCATAATCATGATCATGTAGTTTTCATAACATCAAATATCACTTTTTCTAACTTCGATTCGCATATAATTCAAGAACACTTATGATTTCAAGCATAATCAAAATCATTAAAATCACTTACAATTTAAAGAGAAGAACAAGGTGATGATGATGAGAAGCAACTCTTGAATCAAAGATTACACAAGGGTTGGTGTTTATCAAATTTGGCTAAAAATTTTCTTCAAGTCTTTGTTAGTTTAGGTGAATTAGAGAACAAGGGTTTGAAAGAAGGAGTAGGTCGACTCCTTATAAACCGACCCAATTATTTAGGTATTTCATACCCGTCTTAAATCTATTGTCTAGAACCAGAACATTAATCGCGAGGCCAACTATTTTAGTTTACCGTCAACTACAGTAATTTAAAACAAATAATATTTCAATGTTCACAATAAGTCCTGAGACTTATTTACTAAGTTCCACAATAACACAATTAATATCAATTAATTTCTAAAACAATTATATAATCGATTAAATAGTAATTTACCAGACCACTGGAGAGGATGTTACATCCGCCACTATATATATATATATATATTTGAAAAGCTAATAAATACATATAATTGGACGGTTCGGTTAATGTCGGTTAATTTGGGGGTCCGGTTATGGTTGGTTAACCGTAACCAACCCAAATTAGTTGGTCATATGGAACTTCAAAACCGAACCGTCGGTTATTAGTTTGGGTCGGTAAATTTGGTTCGGTTAATTCAGTTAATCAGTTAATGGTATTATTAAAAAAGTTATTGTAATGTGCGTTTAGTTATAGAAAAGTTTACATTTTTTCAGAAAGCTACTTCAAGAAAACTAAAATCTAGAAAATTTGTTTGAATTTGAGTTTTCGGGGTAACTTTTCCAAGAAGAGAAATATTTTTGTTTTCCTTTTTATAAATACGAAGTTGAAAACTATTTTTGATATTTGTTTAATATACTATTTCCTGGAAATGAACACTCATCCCACAATGCATTTTCTAATTTTCATTATCTCTCAGAGAAGTAAATCACGAGAAAAAGTTTCAGTAACTAAATACACTCTTAAAATCAAATTCTAAAAATCTTACACGTCAACAATAATAATAATAATAATAATAATAATAATAATAATAATAATAATAATGTAATACTCACGCTATGCAGCGGAATTTAAAATTTTTCTATAAATAGTGAATCAATATAATGGTAGTTTTCTCATACGTAAAGTTAGTGATTCGGAATAAAATAGTGAAAAGTTATGAAGATGATAAAAATTGTTATAAGATTGCAATCACACATCAATTATATATGGAAATGTTGAGTCTTAGAGTTCTTAAAAGCTTCAATATATAAAATATCAAAATGTTTTGTATATTAGTATAGAAGTACAGATAATAATTAATACTACGTGATAAAAAATCTAATAAGGGATGCTATTAAATCATTTTAAAAAAAAAATCTAACACTACGTGTCATGCTGAGTCTTAGTTTTTCTTCTGCTCTTTTTAGAACTTTACCATAAAACTTGTCTTTTACTTTATTTATTATATTATTATATTTAAGGCTACCTTGTATTCTAGCTAGAGTAGTGGCAGTTATCATTTTTTGTCAACAATCATCAAAAGTTTTGTCAATATGAATTTTAATATTAGCTAGTTTGGACAAAATTTCCATCTTATTGAAATTTACCAAACTATTTGTTCTTTAAACGACTCTCAGTTTTTAAATTAGGAAGAGCATACTTCTCATTTGACAATGGAGGTCAAGAAAATGGGGAGACTTTCGGTTTTGTTGATCATGGTGATGTGTTTATGGCTTCCGACGGCTAAAGCAGATTACTTTAAGTACAAAGATCCCAAACAACCGATAGGTGTTCGGATTAAAGACTTGATAAAAAGGATGACATTAGAGGAAAAGATTGGCCAAATGACCCAGATTGATAAATCAGTTGCATCCAATGAGGTCATGAAGAAATACTTTATTGGTACAAGAATCTATCAAATTCTTTAATCATAATAATATTATTATTTCCTTCTTTTTAGTGTGTTTTTTTGAACATGTGTGATTTTTCTAGGGAGTATATTGAGTATACCATTACCAATCAGTTTTCCAGCCGAAAAAGCATCCCCTGAAAGATGGATTGACATGATAAATGATTTCCAAAATGGTTCGTTATCAACCCGATTAGGGATACCCATGATTTATGGGATTGATGCTGTCCATGGCCATAATGATGTTTACAAAGCTACGATCTTTCCTCATAATGTTGGTCTTGGAGTTACCAGGCAAGTACTTGAGGAACTTGCAACTTTTCATGCATGATATGCAATGTAATATGTATTGATTATTATGGTCCGGTGCATTGTTTAACTGGATTTGTGTGATAAAATTAATCAGGGATCCTGTTCTGCTTAAGAAGATTGGTGCTGCAACTGCACTTGAAGTTAGAGCCACTGGCATACGATATGCTTTTGCACCTTGTATTGCAGTAAGCAAATAAAAACTGATGCATAATTATACCGTTAGTAGCAAAAAAAGGTGTTATCTTTTGAAATAATTATAATTCTTGCTCAATAGGTATGTAGAGATCCGAGATGGGGTCGTTGTTATGAGAGTTATAGCGAAGATCCCAAAATTGTTAAGTTAATGACTGAGATTATACCAGGTTTACAAGGAGATATCCCTGCTGGTTCACGGAAGGGTGTTCCTTATGTCAATGGAAAGTAAGTTCGCTTAACTTCAATAGTCAAACGTTCCCACTATACATTTATTTGATTTCAACGCATCTTGAAACTTTAATGAAAAAATCATAATACACCATAAAGATTTATATAGAAAAGGTTATACGTCGACTAATCGTATAATGTGGAGTCTTTTAGATCAATCTAGCGTTTAGTGTTGCTAACCTCAGGTCCAAGTCGTATTAAGAGTTCAACATGTTTCAAGACTGTGAGATTTAATCAGAAATCACTATAGGACTAATAAGATAGTAAAGGGTTAAGTTAACTGGGAAGTCATGAAATGAGGTATGAACCACAACTTTAAAAGATGTATGCAGGACCAACATTATGGTCACATAAAGATTCATTATAGATAAGTTTGACTTTCTGTCAGCTAAGCAACTTTTTTTTATCAAGAATCAAGAATGGTTGATTGGATGAAATGAGACCTTAATTGGTATGGACCATTTCTTCCACTTGCTAGATATTGAAAATTATTCTAGATATGAAGAATACAATATACAAGCTGCTAGGTTTTCTAGATATATTTTGTGTATGACTATGGACATTTCAGTATCCCATTTTATCTAAGGTTTTCAAGTGTCGGATACTCGGGTATTATTTTGGGCATATACATCTACATAACATTACATAACATATTTATATAATGGTCAAATTACATTAGATTGTAGTCACCTTTTCATTTTATCCATTGTATGTTTCGAACTAAAAAGAATTGTGTGTATATTACGCTATAAATTCCTCTCTATATATATTTGGTCACAAGTCACAACACATTGATTTCATGAATTAACAGAAGAAAGATAGCAGCATGCGCTAAGCACTATTTGGGAGACGGGGGGACTCAGGGGGGCAAAGATCAGGGCAACACAATTGTAGATGCCCAAGGGTTGTTTAGCATACACATGCCAGCATACTATGATTCAATCATCAAGGGTGTGGCTACTATTATGACCTCCTATTCTAGTTGGAATGGGGTTAAAATGCACACCAACCGTTACCTTGTCACTGATTACCTCAAGAACACACTCAAATTCAGAGTACAAAATCCGCTCCTCAAGTTGCATAAAGTGATTTTCAACACATGTGCATCAGCTTATGGGTTTTTTTTTGGATGTTGACTTCATTCAGGGGTTCGTTATATCAGATTTTCAAGGGATTGATAGGATCACGACTCCTATACATGCTAACTATACTTACTCGGTCTTAGCTGCGGTGAATGCTGGCATAGACATGGTTTGATTTCTTGTAATAATCTATACGTTTTACTTTTTAAGACTCTTAATATGTTGACCATATGCAGTTCATGGTAGGATTCAACTACTCAGAGTTCATTGATCGTCTAACTTACCTAGTTAAGAAGCAGTTCATACCCATGAGCCGTGTAGATGATGCAGTCAAGAGAATTCTAAGGGTCAAGTTCACCATGGGTCTGTTTGAAAACCCATTGGCTGATTATGGCATGGCTAAGCACCTCGGAAGTAAGGTACTGCAAGCAACCTTTCTGATATAACTGTAAGTCTAGAGGTGGCAAATGAGCGGGTCAAGTAATGGGTCAAAACAAGACGTTTATTGTATGGTGGATATGGCCGGGTTGAATTGACCCGAAACATTTTTTGAAGATTTGTATTATTACGATAATAGTCTAAATTTTTGTAGTATATTTTTTCAAACAGATTTCGTGCATTAAATTGAAATTTGGGCGACTTTTTACTCATTGTGCCCACTCGACTAGTCCCCTTTTTTGGCTATGTTTTATTATACCCATTTGACCCGTTAAAAAAGAACAGCCATTCATAAGCAAATGAGTCGAAATTACCACCTCTTGTTAGTCAGTTAAAGCTCTAAGAACTAAAGGAATTCTTTATTTCCTTTATGAACTTGAGTGAAAACAGGAGCACCGAAATCTGGCTAGGGAAGCTGTGAGAAATACACTTGTGTTACTTAAAAACGGGAAGTCCTTACATAAAACAGTTTTACCGCTTCCTAAAAAGGCGTCAAAGATACTAGTTGCAGGGTCACATGCTGATAATCTTGGTTATCAGTGTGGAGGATGGACAATTGAGTGGCAAGGGCTTTCAGGAAATAATTTAACAGCCGGTACAGTAACTATAGATAAACACTCAAATTGTCTAAACCAATTTTATAAATCATGAACTAAAATTTCATTTTGTAGGAACCACAATCCTGTCTGCAGTAAAAAAAGCTGTTGATCCAAGAACTCAAGTGGTCTACAATGAGAGCCCGAATGGGGAGTTTGTAAAGTCTAACAAATTCGACTATGCAATAGTAGTGGTGGGAGAGCGTCCATATGCAGAGTATTATGGCGATAGCTCGAATCTGACCATTGCTGAACCTGGACCAAGCACCATTAAGAGTGTATGTGGTTCGGTGAAATGTGTTGTGGTCTTGATCACTGGCCGGCCTGTGGTGGTGCAACCATATGTGGAAACTATTGACGCCCTTGTGGCTGCTTGGCTACCAGGAACTGAGGGTCAAGGTGTGACGGATGTTTTGTTTGGTGACCATGGTTTTACGGGCAAGCTTGCACGGACATGGTTCAAGTCAGTTGATCAACTGCCAATGAACGTTGGGGACCCACATTATGATCCGTTGTACCCGTTTGGGTTTGGACTCACTACCAAACCTACAGAGAAATTGTGGACCTAAAGTGCACAAAACTAAAGCTGTATGATAAGATTATATGTGACAAATAATAAAAGGCATCATTATATCCCTTTAAATCTTTGATTCTTGACACATAAGAGAGTGAAAATAGTGTTGATATGAAACAAATGTAATATTGAAAGTGACGAATGAGCTTATAAATTTGGCAGTTTCGATTAAAATAAAATGAACATAACTTAAAATAAGATGTGTAGCTAACAACACGCAACTGTGCGTGTTGTAGGCAAAAAAAAAATGAACCAAACGCCTGTGTATATGTGAAAACAATTAAGGAGTATCTTCTTATCTGCATGTCCTTCAGGTAGCTAGTGCTGCCAAAAGCAAAAATGACATCGCCTTAAATATAACGTACACAAAATATGTCGAAAATAACATCTATGGACATAATTGACTAATTTCACCTAGTTTTTCTAAAAACTACACGAAAGATGAATTTGATGAAAGTAACAAAAAAATTCGAATTCATATCCCTAAACAAATGACTTTATCATCGATCGTCAAGATATTTTCCGTAAACTCTTTCACGAAAGCTGTAACTTTGTGTATATCAATATATCATTATTCATGAACGTTAGAATTTGTATCTATTTCTCTTACGCATGTCATTCTTCCATCATTTTATATCCAAGTCAGCTAACTTTTCAATATATCACGCCGATGTAGTTCATCAATTATATTTTGTATATCACTACAAAATTTATTAGGAATACAGATAATTATACAGGGTAGGGTTCAAATGAGAATAGGAATTTGTGTGAGAATGAGGGAACTGTGTACAAAGAGAATGTTCCACATGTACAAAACCCATTTACCCCCAACATCAATTATCTCACAAACAACAAATCGAAAAATTATGAAAATTGCACCATTAAATTCGTCGTTTTCTCCTCTTCGATTTGCCGTCCCTCAAGACATACTTTCGAAAAGTTTTTTTTTTTCATTTTTTTGGTGGGTTTCACATTTACTAACACATGTGTTAAAGTGTTGCGTTTAGGGTTTAGGGTTTGAGGTTTAGGGGTTAGGGTTTAGGGTTTAGGGTTTGAGGTTTGGGGTTTCTCCCCGAAACCCCAAACCTCAAACCCTAAACCCTAAACCCTAACCCCTAAACCCCAAACCCTAACCCCTAAACGCTTTACAAAACGCTAAACCCTAAATCTTTCTAAACCCTAAACCTTGAACCCCTTCTAAACCCTAAACCCTTATAAACCCTAAACCATAAACCCTACTAAACCCTAAACCTAACCCTAAACCCTAACCTTAACCACAAATTAAATGTACAACTAATCACTAACACTTGTGTTACTAATTTGTGAAACCCACCAAAAAAATGAGAAAAAAAAAAGTTGTCAAAAGTATGCCTTGAGGGACGGCAAATCGAAGAGGAGAAAACGCTGAATTTTATGGTGCAATTTTCATGATTTTTCGACTTACCGTTTGTGAGATATTTAATTTTTAAAAATGTGGAGGAGAGAGAATAAAGTGTGGAGGAGAGAGAATAAAGTGACACATGGCAGAAATCTGTTGGTTCCCTCATTCTCACTCAAAATTGATGTGCTCATTTGAACCCTACTCTAATTATAGATATTAAACTATGAACCTGAATATACATTAAGGAAGAGTCTAGGGTCTAGATTGTAAATCTTAACAAAATAAACTTTAAATAGAAATTAAAGCACCTGGTTGATTCGAGAGACTGCAAAAGGGTTTATTGAAGTAAAACCCTAATTTCTCTATCCTCAACACTGCTTTCAATCCAATCTCAGTAATATGGCGTTTTCCTCGGTTTTTCGTCGTGCTCTTAACGGATCGTCGTCGGTTATGAAATCTCAATTGACAGCAGCTCGATTTAGCTCAACCCTAACTGCCCCAAAGCTCTTTATCAGCGGTAATTTTACACGCCATTTTATACATTTAGTAGCTTTATTTCATTTCTGCTTAAATGTTCGTGTTATTATTTTAGTAATTGTCGATGTTATGTGGATGGGTATATGTGATATACTTAGAGATTTGAAAAAAGTGTAGATTCATGTTATATTGTACATATATATATATATATATATATATATATATATATATATATATATATATATATATGTGTGTGTGTGTGTGTGTGTGTGTGTGTGTGTGTGTGTGTGTGTGTGTCTGTTCGATAGTAATGATGACTTATAATTGCAGAAGTATATGGAATTATTTGATTATTGTTCAAGTGCAAATTGCGGGGCATTTTACGTGTTATAGGATACTCAATGATGTATGGATATTATGCTAGTATAAAACAGGACAACAAAATAAAGTTCATTGAGATTGAATATATAAAATAAGTTTAATGCTTTGTGCACAGTAAAAAGTACAAATTGATGGAGGTAACTACTTTTTTGAAATGGAGGTGGCAGTGGAAACTGGATACATTCTATGTGTTACGAGCGATGTTGAATTGATGGATACTTCATCTGTCGTTTATAAGTTGATTGGCATATATGGTTTACGTGTATGGTTTTGGTCCAAGATTGTCATTGGATTCTTACATTGGTTCCAAGAAGGTTGATGTAATCTAATAACCGTATTTGCAGGTTTAAACAGAAACACAACTGATGAGAAACTTAAAGAAGCATTTGCTCCTTTTGGCCAGCTTGTTGAGGGTACAGAACATGCTTACATTATACTTATGTACCTTTACATCCGACCTCCCCACATAATTATGTTTGCTTGTTTAACATAATTTTTTAACTTTGCAGCAAAAGTGATTATGGATAGGAACACTCAAAGATCAAAAGGGTTTGCTTTTGTCACATATGCTGAAATAGAAGAAGCTGAGAAGGCTCGTGAAGAAATGAATGCCAAGTTTTTAGATGGATGGGTTATATTTGTCGATCCTGCAAAGCCAAAGGAGTATAGACCTCCTCCTCAGCCCGAATCACAACAGTCATCTGAATTCGGCTTCAGGACAAACAAGACTATCGGTTGGTGTGGCAATTAGGAAGGCCACGTGTTGGAGTTGGAATCTAGAAACGTTAATTATTGTTGGAAAAGTTTAATGTGATTCTTGTTGTCCATTCTATATTGGTAGTATGATTTTGTGACCCTTGCCATTGTTATGGAATCTACACATTGTTAGTTTGTTACATTATGTGGGATTTAGTTCAAATGGCTTTATAAGAAGTTGATTTTTAAAATAATTCAACTGTGGACAGTGGATTGATTAAAGTTTGTTATCTTTTTTAATACATTTCTACTCTATATGTAACTTGTATCATTGCAGTCTGGGTGAGTAATAGGCAAAATCAAGTAATTCTTGAGTGCCAGTCAAGATGGTTTGGCTAGGCTTGGCAGCTCTACTACCTATTTGTCAGTTAATGTATAAAATTTTAATTCCTTAAATATACTATTTAATATATATGATAAAAGAACTATATTGTTTTAGAAAAAAATAAGTTTAAAGTTTTCCAGATAATGATTTTAAGTGTTTTGGGGGACTTTTGACCCATCAAAACCATTCTCTTACTGAATATTTTTTTCTAACCCATTCGATCTTTTAAAGACTGTATTTATGTTTGTTGGCTAGTAACTAATTCTAGATTTTCAATTTGAAAATGTCCGCCTTAATTATCTTGTATAGTCTGTATAGATACAGATTTTGTGGTTTGTTTCATAGATTCAAATTTGATTTTGTAACAATAATACACGTGTGTTCTTGCTCACGCTCTGATATTCGATAGTATACTGATAGCAGCTCAACAATCACAAAGATATGTTACTCGAGCACACCAAATGAGATCGAGAATGATTGATACTCTATAGAAAGGATAGAGTGGCGTGTGAAGCGGGAGTATGAAGATACTGAAATGTTGTTTTCATGAGTTGTATCATAGGTTATGCAAGTACATACCGTAATAAATACTTATAATCGTTCGACAAAAGGAAAAGAAAACTAACTCGATACAAAATGTTAGATGACCTAATCATACAAAGATATTCATTGAATAACAACCAAGATGCTATCGATGTTGTGTTCTTCTTTTCTTTTCATAAGTTAGTATAGTATTCTATACGAGTACATGCATGTATTCATTTAACCACCATATGCAGGAAATTGCATAACAATTCGAAACATTTTTTGAATTTTGGTTTATATCGAACTCTGGTTTATAATATATGCTTGGAACTAAATCATAAAAATTGTCTCTAAAAACTTTCAATTTGTTTATAGTTTGTCTTAGTTTTTAACCATATGTTGTTATGCAATTATTTACAGCCGGTAATAAATACGGACTAGTCCATAAAATACATTGGGGGTAAGTGCACGAAAATGTAATGAACTATGCTCTGACATTCATCGTATGTAACGAACTATTCTGACATTCATTGTATGTAACGAACTTGCTAATTTCCTTCATTATATGTAACGAACTTGTATTTTGGGCAGATCAACGGTCCTAAGAACGCCACGTGTCGCCCTACATAATCAACACTTGGAAAAATCAAGGAAAATACTAGTTCGTTACATACAATGGAGGAGATTAGCAAGTTCGTTACATACAATGAATGTCAGAATAGTTCATTACATACAATCAATGAATGTCAGAGCACAGTTCATTACATTTTCGTGCACTTACCCCGTACCTTTGCATGTAAAAAGTTGAGTAATTATTAACTTCTTGATTAAACCCTAGACTCTCGCCGGCTGGAAATTTTGAACTCTTGAATCTTTTGAACTCTCGCCGACTCAAAATGTCCCTGTGTCTTCATTCCCTGTTACCATTCAAGTCTTCAGAATTCAGTTCTCGTAAGGTCAGTCGATCAGTCCAAGTCCAACTGATACAACTCACTTTGTATTTTACTTCAGTTTATTTATACATGTTGAATATTCATAAGATACTTCTTGACTAGATAATATGTTAGAAAAATGGGAATGGATATAAAAACCCTAATTAGCATAGAGTAAAGTTGTTGCCACTTGAATACAGCAAATTGTATTAATGTATATATATAAGTTATAAGCAAGACTCACGGATATCATATGATATAGTATTAACAGAGATGATTGTACTGTTTTGCAGCTATTAGGTTCATTTGCTTCTCCGAAACGAGATTTTCGGGTGTTTGCAATGTCGTCAGTTGTAAAAGAAGCATCGACTTTCATACAGGCAGCTCCTATTTTTTTGCCTGAAGGTCCATGGAAGCAGGTAATGGCTTTCGGCATTTCAATACAAGTTATAACTTAGGTTAGTTTGTGTAACGCTTTTAATATTGGAATGTGGATACTGTACTTCTCGTATAACGAGTTATTTTTAGTAGTTGGACACACTTCGCTTTGAGTTGTCTTGGTGCATTACTGGTTTGTGCCTTAACTACTCTGATTGGCTTAAATGCTTGCCAAAGGACGCGTTTTTGTAAATTGATAGGCAAGGTTGTATCTTTTAGTTTAGCTTTGATGTTCTTAAAGGTGGTCCACATGTTGGCCTGATGAATCTTGTAGTGATATGATCTTGACTAAAGTATTCTAAATTGTTAAGATTCCTGGTGGAGTTACTGCTGCTGAGGGGTTCAAAGCTGCAGGGATGTATGGAGGATTACGAGCCTTAGGACAGAAGCCTGATCTTGCACTAGTGACCTGTGATGTAGATGCTGTAGCTGCAGGTTCGTTCTCTGTACCTTTGTTGACCTTCTATTACTTAAAATGCTCCCCATAAGTATCCTATGATATGATCTTTTTGACTTTCTTATGACATTCTTTCTTCAGGAACGTTTACTAAAAATGTGGTTGCAGCTGCACCCGTTCTGTATTGCAAAAGTACTTTAGCAAAATCGAAAACGGTGGGTTTTCTCTATACCTCCACTTTTGAGTACCGAATCTCTCGAACGTATTTTTGTAATGACTTCAGTGATGAACCTCTTAGGCTCGTGCAGTGTTGATAAATGCTGGTCAAGCAAATGCAGCAACGGTAACCTCTATCCACGACATGCGACTTTAGTTCATGTTTTCTATTAATTTTGTCCTATATAAATGGTTTAAGATCCTTCTTAATTTTGTTCAATTCAGTTCATGATTCATGAAATCTCTATGATGATTCTTGATTTAATTTAGAATTTGACAACAATGAGTTTGATAGACAGTTTGCTAATAGACCTTGTATGACTTACAGGGGGATGCAGGTTACCAAGATGTAATAGATTGTTCAAATGTCCTTGCCAAGGTATGTGAGTCTGGGTAAGTTATTTCATTATTTTCCACATGATTCAGATGATGTTTACATCTAATGATTCTAAAGTTACTTCAAGTGCGGCCAGATGAAATCCTAATAGAATCCACCGGTGTGATTGGTCAACGGATAAAGAAGGTAAATAAGAGCAAAAAAATTGTTATGAATTTCTTACTCGTATGCTTAATATATTGTGTTATTTGCAGGAGCCTCTTCTCACTTCACTTCCTAAGTTAATTAGTTTGCTTTCACCAAGTGTTGAGGGGTAATTTTTTAATTCATATTTCATGCAGTTATATTTTCAATCCGTGATATCTTCTTATAGGGAACTTGTGACCGAAAGCAAAGTTACTAGTTTCAAATAACAATTAGTAACAGGCAAAAAAGTGAATTTGAACTGAAAAGTAAATTAAGGGGGCAAGTGTTTGCCTTTCCTTTGGCAGAGAGGAAGTAGTAATTTTCATGCAGTTATATTTTCAATCCGTGATATCTTCTTATAGGGAACTTGTGACCGAAAGCAAAGTTACTAGTTTCAAATAACAATTAGTAACAGGCAAAAAAGTGAATTTGAATTGAAAAGTAAATTAAGGGGGCAAGTGTTTGCCTTTCCTTTGGCGGAGAGGAAGTAGTAATTTTTACTATGGGTTTGCAGAGCAGACTCTGCTGCTGTGGCCATAACAACCACCGATCTTGTGAGCAAGAGTGTTGCAGTAGAGTTTGAGGTATGTATTAGATGTATTACATCATTTATGCATGAGTAGCATCCATGTTGTATTACTAAGTAAACTGGTCTTGTTTCTCATTTAATTATTATTTCTATTTCTAATTTGTAATAGCTAGAGAAGTAGGGCGACAATGGTTAATATATCCCCCCGTTACAATTTTATGGTTTGGGGGTAGCAACTAACAAGAGCCCTTCACTTATTAACAAATGATTTACAACATATTAGTTTGAGTCTTTATGGACATGTATGCTTATTTGCTTTTTTTTTTGGAAAATATTTCTAATTTGGTGAAAAGCAAATGGTTTAGCACACCTGGTTGCTGATCACATGCTTACTATTTCTAAAGATGAGAGAATTTATGAATATTCATCTAGAAATGGAAGTCTTTTATACTTATTTGTATTTGTTGTAATGTTATCTTTCAGGTTGGTGGCACCCTTATAAGAATTGGGGGGATGGCAAAAGGTTCTGGAATGATCCACCCAAATATGGGAACACTTCTTGGTGTACGTAACTATGTAATTTCATAGAGCAATGTTGCAATACCACATAATGCATAGCAAAGAATTTTAATAACAAAGGAGTTGGTTGGGACATTATAAAACACCCTAATCAATAGCGAGTCACCGAAAACAAATGATTTTCTTAATTAATTTCTGCTTCTCAAATTTTCAGGTTATAACCACTGATGCTCTTGTAGATTCTGATGTATGGCGAAAGATGGTACAGGTTGCTGTAAATCGAAGTTTTAACCAGATTACTGTAAGTAGCACCTTTATTTTTTCCCTTTATCTTGGTGACACACTACTATCATTCAATTCATTTATAAACATGCAACCTTTTATTTTCTTTTAAGAATTGTCAATCCAAGTTACCTCTTATTACCTTAAAGGTCATTACAAGAAGTTGGTCAAATCGACTCTGGTCTATAAGAGTATCAGTGAGCATGATTTGGTTCTGTGTGATCTTTTTGTTTTTACTGGACCAAAATGACTTGTTTGTTTTGTTGAATGTAAAATTGCTTACTGACTGAAACACGGTGGTTTCGGTTTATCGGGTGAGTAAACCGGTACATCGTATTTGGATGTCAAGTTTACAGTCCTTTTGCTAATCTAATCTAATAATTATATATCAAATTTCAGTTACGTGTTGCAATTGTCCACTTTTTTCATGCATCAAACTGTTTGATTCAATCTTTGCAAGAGGATGAGTTACCTTAAACAAAGTTCCACTATTCCGGGATTGTTGAGGGGTGTTTTAGACATTTAACCAATAGCCACAAACTCAACGATTTTTCTATCAAATATGTAGGTAGACGGAGATACCAGCACCAATGATACCATAATTGCTTTGGCTAGTGGCCTATCTGGATCAAACACGATATCAGCACTGCACAGTACTGAGGCTAGACAACTACAGATGTGCCTTGACGCGGTATGTTTGGATACCAATTTTTAATTTGCACATACTTCTTTATGATTACATTTACATTTATGGATCTTCCTTAGGTAATGCAAGGGCTTGCCAAATCAGTAGCCTGGGATGGAGAAGGGGCAACATGCCTCATGGAGGTCTGTACTCTGTATTATATAATCATAATCTCTTTATTTTCGTTTAGATCTAGGGGTGGCAATTTCAACCCATTTATCTACAAATGAGTCAATTGTTTGCTATGTTTTATCTATAACTGTCAGAGACGGGTCTAAAGGTTATAACCCATAAGTCGAAAGATCTAACTATAAATGAAACAGGCAAAATGGGTCAAAAGTGTATTCACGTGCATAAATTTTTTTAAATTGCCTCAATAGGAAAATTAGATGATTTTGTAATAATATTATTCATTATTCATATCCAACTTATTAATTATGTACAGAATTTAATAGAAGTGTTTGTGTTTCAGATGAACTCAATCTGATGTTTTTTAATGTTCTTAAAATTACTCCTACTTGTTTTGACCCAATGCCCCCACTCATTTTGCCACCTCTAGTCGGATACCTAAAATTTAAGTCTTGCATATTAAAAAAAAAAAAGTGATCCCTTTTGCCAGATGCCAGGTAAAAAAAAAGGAAAGATAAAGTGTATGTTGCGATATGTTATAAATCTTCAGGGAAGTGTGTATATCAAAACTTATCCCCTGAAAAAGTTACACTGATAAGTATTCTGAAAAATCATATAGTGGAGGGGTATTTATACACGTCAACTGGGCAGGTCACGGTAACTGGTGCAAGCAGTGAAGCAGAAGCAGCAAAGGTTGCACGCTCAGTGGCATCTTCATCCCTTACCAAGGCACGATAACATGGACATATCTGTATACTATGAACTCTTACCTAAAGGTTTAATGTAGCTAATGATTTATATGTTTCATCAGGCTGCAATCTACGGTAGGGATCCAAATTGGGGACGGATAGCTTGTGCTGCGGGGTATGCAGGAATTCCTTTTGACTCAAATTCCCTCAGAATAGCACTTGGAGATATCCTGCTTATGGATAAAGGGCAACCGCTTCCTTTTGATAGGTAAGACCATCAGACCTCGATCACAAACTCTATAACTCTATAAGTGTCGAGATGATGGGTTGGGTAATGGTTGAAGTTGGGTTCAGGTTGGGACAGGTCATATTTAGCTTAGTCTGGGTGTGGTTGACCGTTAACCTGTTGACTGCAAGCACTTTGTTGTCCATCCTGTGTTCTTAGAATAAACAATGCATTATCTTTATCTATGACACTACAAAAGCAGTACTTATTACTACAATATAACAATAATAATCTTAATGATCTAAATGAAGAGATTTACGAGGTTATATGCTTTGAAGATAGACTCTGGGCCACTTTCAGCCAGTTTTCCCATTTCCCCTTTTAGCTTTTTTATATTTAACCTGTTTGATTTAGGAAGTACGCAACCCAAGTCGGCCCATTACGTATTAAATGGGTCAAAATTGGCACCATGGATTCATTTGAATATTTTGTGGCTCCTTCCTCCAGATACTTACATACCTATATATGTTAAAATACTAAGAACATGGGGATGCTCCAGGTCTGCTGCTAGTAATTACCTCAAGGAGGCTGGTGATGCTCATGGCACTGTCAAAATTCAAATTTCAATAGGTAAGTAATCAGGATAAGCTCTTTGTGTGCCTTTTCATTACAGAATCCAAGAGTTCATCTTTTGATTATCCTGGCAACTCAAATCTAGTGGATGTTGGTTTCAAAAGCTCAGACAATACATGATTCACAAAGGCATAATGGTGTTGTGGTTGTCTTGTTATCAGATTGGTTTTCTTTTTTACTGCGTAATTTATTTTATTTTTGGCCTTATAGGGGATGGACCAGGAACGGGATTAGCCTGGGGATGTGATTTAAGTTATGATTATGTGAAGATCAATGCCGAGTACACCACCTAGAGATGAATTTGTACTTTGCTTCATCTTCTTTTTTCCTTTTTTGTTTGTATGAGTGTAGTGTTTCAGGAAACGCTAGTTAAGTTATGTTCAATTTTTTGGCAGACGCCCAAACGGATTTGTAATGATTAATTCAAATAATTTATCATTCCATCCATATTCTGCACTCTTCCGTTTCTTCCTAGGAAGTATCCGTGGTGATACGGAGTCTTTTACAACAAAAAGCTTTTTTATAAGTCCATTCATCTATTCCATTTGATTTTGTGGATATTATTGGCACTGAAATTTATGCAATCCCAAATTCTCTCTAAAAACAAAAGAATTTGCAACAATCAAAACAAGAAATATGATTTGTGTAAAAGTTGCCAAATACAACTTAATAGGTACCTCATGATTTGAAAACATGATCCAAAGTCACGTGACATCATCACATACCAAACATGATCCACAATTCCAAATTCAAGTTTATCACAACTGGGATCCTAGCAACATAAAAGCATATCGAGAAGCATTAAGACCAGATGATTAATCTCCTTATAGCACTATAATCAACAAGTTAACATTACGAGTATGTTCTTTCATACACATATCAAAACGAACCAGAAATTAAGTGTAATCAAAATTAGAGAACAAAACCGTGAATTCAATGTAAACAATTCCAAGTTTGTATGCATCCCTTTTTGTATCAATCAACTTCATATAACAAACCAAGAAGATACATAAATTCAGAACTTGTATTTCCAACTGTCACTCATCACAAACCTACACAGGTTCTCAACCCATGAAACAACAATCGCCCTAAACTCCCCTAAATCAACTTTCCCTCCTAATTACGCACAAAGTCTAGCATAATAACCAATGTATAAACCAAACTACTAAGCTAAGCCTTCTTTGGTGATTTTGTTGCTTTCGATGGAGACTTTGCAGGTTCCTTTGCAGCTTTGTCATGAACCTTCTTTGGCAAAAGAACTGGATTAATATTTGGAAGAACACCGCCATGAGCAATGGTGACACCAGCTAATAGCTTCCCAAGTTCTTCATCATTTCTTACAGCCAATAACACATGCCTAGGTATTATCCTGCTCTTCTTGTTATCTCTTGCTGCATTTCCAGCCAACTCCAAAACCTAATTTCATATCCATAAAAATATCAGTACATTCTTACACTTACCAGTAGATAGCAAATGATCAATATCAGATAGTTCATTACAACAATTTAGGACTCGTTAATTTTATTATCAAATTAACCTAAATTCAGAAACCCGCAAATTGTTACAATTAATTCACCATTAGGTTTCAATTAACCTACCTAAACAACATTCAATAGCTAATCACTACATAAACCTAACCGTAATAAGAATGGAATTGAATAATGTAATCAAAAATTAACAACGAAATTGAAACAATACCTCAGCAGCAAGGTACTCGAGAACGGCGGCCAGATAAACGGGAGCTCCGGTACCGACACGTTTAGCATACCGGCCATTTTTAAGGTACCGGCCGAGTCTTCCGACGGGGAACTGGAGACCGGCTTTGACGGACCGGGAAACCGGTTTCTTCTTTGGACCGCCACCTTTCCTACCGCCTGCACCTTTTTTCACATTTGCACCGGCGTCCATTTCTTAAGCTAGGAAATTGTTCAAACAGAAAAAAACAGAGAAATTTTTAGTTGCCTGTAAAATACAAAATGTTGTCGAGGGGATGGAGATGGGTTTCCCTCGATGGGTTTGTGTGAGTTTTTATACGGAGATTGGAATGATTTATGGGGTGGTGGTGGTCTTGGTTGATTTCCGGGCGTTGGATTGGGTGTCATCAACGGATGATGGTGAGAGTCTGGTGATCCGTGTGAGTTTATATTGACCAATCAGAAGGAAAAAATATAGTGGCAGTGATCCGTGTAAAATGAATAAAGGGTTAATAACGTTTTAATCCCTTAACTTTCATAATTTTTTCTTTTTAACCATTCAATTTTTTTTTTGCATGATTTGATCCCTTAACTTTTTAATTACTTATTAAAATAACCATCTTTTATGTTTTGACCTATTATAATAAATTAATTAGTCAACTGTTTTTGTTGTGCCACATATATATTTTTTCTAACTTATTATATGATTTGTCGACTTACGTGGCATTTCATTTGAAAAATGATTATTTATTTAACAATCATAACGATATAAAATAATACAGTAACACAATTATCATATCTTCAAACACTTCAGCCATCTGGATGTCCATATCTATGTCATCTCAAACCCCAAAATCATACCACTCATCTCTTTTCACTGCTATTAACTCGGCGCCCTCAGCCCCTACCGCTAATTCTGACCCAGCGTCGCATATTTTTGACCACCATCGTCACACATGTTTATCATGTAAATGTCGCATCGTTGGAGCCTTCTTCACGTCATCAATATCACATCTCTTCAACCCAACTTCCATATTTTTCTTTATAGATATTTCATATTTTAAACGGTTTTAATTTTTTGTTTATTAAATTTTGTTTATTTGATGATGGTGATGACTAATGAACTGATGGTGTATTTTTCAACACATCTTATTTGTAGTTAGTAAGATTCGTTAGACCTAGTGTAAAAGAGTTTTGTTTTCTAGTTATAGATCCATTCGTTTAGTTTGGGAACAACTAGCATGGATACCTTACAAGTATTCCATTTACTTACTAAACCTTATGCGTATAAGGACGCTAAGGGTTGCTAGTCAGGATACTATACCGCTTACTTCCTGCAACGTTTACTAAGACTCAGGTGAGTCTCACAGCCCCTATTTTACTGTTTTTCACTCAGGGGTGAGATGCATTACTTGTTTTACATGAACACACATATTTACTTGTTGGCATGATTTACGTACCTTACTGATTTACGGATACGCCAATTGCATGAGTTTCGTTTAATCCAATGAAGGCCTCCTAAATCATAGTTGTTAGTTATGGGATAAGCGCGAGTTTTAGTATATGGATTCATATGGGACTGACAATCCCCGCCCGGGGTAGCACGCACTACCACGAACCGTTACTGTAGAAACGGGCGTTTCTTACTTGTTTCATATGAATGTTTTTGGATTAACATTCACGGGGGCACAATATTTACTGTACGTTAAGCTTCAACTATGGTGGCTCATGGCAAAGGTATCAAACGATTAGCATGACCTGCAATCACCACTTACTTACTGGCCAGCTGATGTTTTACAAATACAACTGTTACTTGTGTGTTCAAACTATTTACTTACAAACCTGTGAGATTCACTAACCTTTTTGTGACACCCCCAATTTCGGGTTGCGGAAGCGGTCGGGTCGGGGCGTCACTAATCAAATATCAAGGCACCAAGATTACAAGCAAACGACTCTAAATGAGACGTTTTGAAAATAGTAATTAAATTACCAAATAAGTTTTACAAAACTGCTAATTTATAAGTAATTTCCAAATACATAATTTGAAATTACAAAAGTAAATGCAAAGTGGTCCCAAATGTTTGAAAGCATGCGACTCGAGATAGCTAGCTTATCCTGTAGGCCATTCCTACTGTTGATGAGCACCTGAGAATACAACACTAAAAGGTCAGCTATAAAGCTGGTGAATCTCACAGGTTTAACATGAACATTGATGTGATCAATATTGTTTATTTGACGATAATAAAATATCATGATTGAGCAATGATTTTGAGACTATAGGCAAACAATGATTTGAACCAACGCAAGTTTTTTTTTAACAATAATGAAATTTAACAATGGTGAAACCTACGCAAGTTCCGTATCAATATGAAATTTAACAGTGGTGAAACCTACGCAAGTTTCGTATCAATATGAAATTTAACAGTGGTGAAACCTACGCAAGTTCCGTATCAATATGAAATTTAACAGTGGTGAAACCTACGCAAGTTTCGTATCAATATGAAATTTAACAGTGGTGAAACCTACGCAAGTTTCGTATCAATATGAAATTTAACAGTGGTGAAACCTACGCAAGTTTCGTATCAATATGAAATTTAACAGTGGTGAAACCTACGCAAGTTTCGTATCAATATGAAATTTAACAAACAATGAATAAGTTAATAATTAAATTAACTAACCGTATAACATATGATCACGAAAACAATTTGTGTTGCATCTCCCCCGATTATTAAAACATGTAAACATTGAAAATGGGGCCGTGAGACTCACCTGAGTCAATCCGAGCAGTGAATATATCCAACGAGGAACGTACGGTCCAAAGTCTCCTAGTGTCCTAAACACGCGAGATTCTAATGAGCATTTGATTAACCCATGTATTTCGAATCAATGTTTAATCCGTTTGAATTATGTATCCGATTATATTTTATCCGAATGGTTAAGTTTGTATTAATATGTATTCGATCATATTATATTCCAATGTTCAACTTTGTATTTCCGTTTGAAGTTTATAAAAATGTACGGCCCATTGGTGTCGGGTGATAATTATATTTCAAAAACATAATTCGGTTTGTTTTCGTAAAAATATTCATCGTGTACATATATATAATGTTTCAAAACATAAGGTACGTTTGTTTGTACAAATATAACTCGTATATTTATGTTTCAAAAGTTTCATTTGTTGCTTAACTGTATATATACATAAAAGTTCGTTTTAAAACTGTTTTGACATAGCCGCACCGTTTTGGCCATATCTCCCTCATACGAACTCGGATTTAGGCGATCAAGCTGCCCAAACGACCGCGACTCAGAGATCTACAAAACTCAAAAAATATGGTCTGCTGAATTGAAGGTGATCCGCCGGATCATGGCCTTGATCCGCCGGATCATGGCCGGATCAAGGTTTTTGCAGGTTATAAAATGATCCGCCGGATCATGTCTTGATCCGCCGGATCAGGGCATGTTTCAGGCTCTGTTACGAAGTTTTTCATCACCAAATCATATCTAACATAATCCTAATCAATTTCCGCACTTATATAACGTTATTACATGATAATATAAGTATATTAAACATAAAATCAAAGTGAAAACGAGTTGTGTTCTTACAAATTTGAAAATGGAACCGGAGTGGTGATGATGATGAACCGGATGATGGTGATGATCCAAGAAGAAGAAGATGATGATGATGATTATGATGTTATTGTTGTTGTTGATGGTTGAATCCGAAAGAGAGGGAGAGAGCCGAGAGTGAGATGAGGCCGAGAGATATATGATCCAGTATGTGTGTGCGTGAATTGAATTATTGGAGGAGTATTATTGGTGTTAGTTGGTGATTTTTGACCCGTGTTTATTTACCCGATCGTAATGTAGTATAATGTTTTAACATGATAATTTCCCAAAAATGAAATCGTATAAGTTTTCAACTAAAGTATTTTATAAAAATATCTTTAATGGGTTATAAAAATATAACATTGTTTCAGCTCGCTTTGACGGATAGTTTTCCGTATCCAAAATGTATTTAAAACCTCAGTCGTATAAATAATTATATTCTTGTTAATAATACATTATTTAAAAATGTTTTTCACCAACGTCCGTATTTGAGATTACGCGTTTCTTTAGATCTGTTTGTACGCGATTATTACTTATTCATTGTATTATATATATATAAATACATATATAATATTTGGATACTTTTGTTTTAACACGTACCGAGTACGAGTAATTTAAGTTTAAATTGGCCCCTAATTTTGGCCCTTTTTAACCGCGTGTCACATTCTCCCCTTGTTAGGAGAATTTCGTCCCGAAATTCAATTGAAACCTATGCTCGCGTGTTACTAAGGCCGACTATGTGATATGTCTAATACTAAGACATCCGATTTATCCTTCTCCCCTTGTTAGGCTTAAACCTAGTGATCTCAAATGAATAATGGAGAAGTCCGATTCTTTACCCGACCGTTACCTATGCGACACGGTCAGTCCGTCTTAACAAGTATCACTATGATTTGGATTTATCATCCATTGAATTCAATGAGTTTCTACGGTGTTTTTAGAGTTTAGAGTAACTACCGATCTATTATTCCAAACTAAACTCTACCGATCATTTAGGAGAATTAATAGTGAGATTTCCAATATTCACACGACCATTGTCTTCACGACAAGGTTGGTCTATGTTGCTAAGGTTAACAATGAATTGAACTTATAGTTCACCGAACTTTGTAAATCTTACTGTCTCCTACCATACAACATGCATAACCTACCCTATCAGTCTCATATGGAAACGAGGTAGTTTAGCACAAATTTGTTTTATATGGGATGTTACCCAAAATATAAAGATTTAACCGGTACGTCTTCCGGTACAAAGCAGCGTAGGATATGTTATTCCTATACATATGTGTTAAACCTCATCTCGCATAGAAACTTTTAGAAGCTAAGCTATTGTTTTTCCCTAACTCTATCAAGCACTCAGAATCTAGGGAAATCATAAAGTATATCAAACAACAAGTACTATTTATCCGATAATGTGTGTATCTCGATGTTTATTAGTGATGATACCCAAGTTCGCAATCTCAATGATGAATGTAATTATGTATTACACCGCTTAATCCGATTAACCACTATTTGCAAAACCGACTGTACACCTACTGTATACGGCAAGTAATGTAGACATTACGCCCATCTTTGAAATTCATGTGATAATTAATGCAATGGTGATTCTATTCTGTACAGGTGAACATACCCGTGTTTAGTAAGTCAGCCGTTGTTTTCTAGCCCTAACACCTTTTTAGGATTTAAAACACAGGATGTAGCAGCAAGTAACAATTAAGATTCAGTAAAGTAAGAAATCACAAGGATAGTTAGGTCGTCTAAGAATGAGAACACCCGCGTCCTCGTTCGATTTTTGGTAAATTGTCTAACACGAGCAAAGATGTCATTGTATACTGTGAAATTTTGTTGACCATCCAAAGTTTAAGATTTTTATAAAGTTGAGTGCTATAAATAAATTTACACGGTTTTGAAACTTTGAGAATTTCGTAAAATTTTTATTAAAATACATTTGTTAGAAAAACTATGATGGTGAAAGTCTGTTGAAAATCCGAAATCTATTGAAAACTTGAGTCGATAATAGCTTGGTTGAAACTCTTGTCGGCAAGAAGGCCTTAAAAATTCTGTTTCCAAAGTTTCTTAAAAAGAAGTCTAGTTTGAATTTCTTCCATTTGTTAACAGTTTTGATTACTCAAATTATGTTGGGATTTGTATCATTCGCAAAACGTTGAAAATTACTCATTTACTGAAAATTTGCTAAAAACTGATCTTTGAAACGTGTTAGAATTTTACTTTCTCAAAATGTGTGAAAGTATCTTTTAACGAGTGGGTTCAGAAGATTACAGGAGTTAAAGTTTGATAAGAAAATATTTCAATCTGTTTGGGGAATACTAATCCCAAATGAGCAATAAAACAAGTGAACTATGATTTTTCGAAAATTGATCTGCCGACTATGATGTCGAAACTTTTCTAACTCTACCGGGGTAAGTCTACATTGAAAAGATGACCCTCTAAAACTAGGGTGCATACCGGTACTATTTTCCTGATTCAATCCACTTACGACCGGCAAGTCCTATAGTGTATCTGATTACATTAAGCGATTTAGTTTGTAATAGTGGTCTAAACTGGGTAGACACGAAACCTAAATCAACATCCGAACAGTGAAAGTGTTTCCGAGTATCTGAGGTCTACAATTTTATATACAATAACCTATAGTATATCCTATGTCCGAGGCCTATTAACATGTATACCAAGTATTTTATCAAACAGCCGAGGCCTATTCATATATATATATATATATATAATAGCCAACTTGTATATGTATATACCATATATACGTACATATATCCACCTAGTTGTGTCTAGCACAAAACAATCATGAGTCCCGGTTCTCTCGTGATCAGAGTCTACTAATGCATTCCCGTTCGACATAACCCCTTTCAGATCTTACATCATCTTTGTTTAATTGTACATAGTTAGCTACGCTATGTTAAATTAAATTCGTATGATGTAATCCCTAAACCAGTCATACCTAATAAGGAATACTGCCTAACGGTCATAGTCTAGGCCCACTACATGCAACCTAGTTCGCTATAACCTTAGGCTCTGATACCAATCTGTGACACCCCCAATTTCGGGTTGCGGAAGCGGTCGGGTCGGGGCGTCACTAATCAAATATCAAGGCACCAAGATTACAAGCAAACGACTCTAAATGAGACGTTTTGAAAATAGTAATTAAATTACCAAATAAGTTTTACAAAACTGCGAATTTATAAGTAATTTCCAAATACATAATTTGAAAGTACAAAAGTAAATGCAAAGTGGTCCCAAATGTTTGAAAGCATGCGACTCGAGATAGCTAGCTTATCCTGTAGGCCATTCCTACTGTTGATGAGCACCTGAGAATACAACACTAAAAGGTCAGCTATAAAGCTTGTGAATCTCACAGGTTTAACATGAACATTGATGTGATCAATATTGTTTATTTGACGATAATAAAATATCATGATTGAGCAATGATTTTGAGACTATAGGCAAACAATGATTTGAACCAACGCAAGTTTTTTTTTAACAATAATGAAATTTAACAGTGGTGAAACCTACGCAAGTTCCGTATCAATATGAAATTTAACAGTGGTGAAACCTACGCAAGTTCCGTATCAATATGAAATTTAACAGTGGTGAAACCTACGCAAGTTTCGTATCAATATAAAATTTAACAGTGGTGAAACCTACGCAAGTTTCGTATCAATATGAAATTTAACAGTGGTGAAACCTACGCAAGTTTCGTATCAATATGAAATTTAACAGTGGTGAAACCTACGCAGGTTTCGTATCAATATGAAATTTAACAAACAATGAATAAGTTAATAATTAAATTAACTAACCGTATAACATATGATCACGAAAACAATTTGTGTTGCATCTCCCCCGATTATTAAAACATGTAAACATTGAAAATGGGGCCGTGAGACTCACCTGAGTCAATCCGAGCAGTGGATATATCCAACGAGGAACGTACGGTCCAAAGTCTCCTAGTGTCCTAAACACGCGAGATTCTAATGAGCATTTGATTAACCCATGTATTTCGAATCAATGTTTAATCCGTTTGAATTATGTATCCGATTATATTTTATCCGAATGGTTAAGTTTGTATTAATATGTATTCGATCATATTATATTCCAATGTTCAACTTTGTATTTCCGTTTGAAGTTTATAAAAATGTACGGCCCATTGGTGTCGGGTGATAATTATATTTCAAAAACATAATTCGGTTTGTTTTCGTAAAAATATTCATCATGTACATATATATAATGTTTCAAAACATAAGGTACATTTGTTTGTACAAATATAACTCGTATATTTATGTTTCAAAAGTTTCATTTGTTGCTTAACTGTATATATACATAAAAGTTCGTTTTAAAACTGTTTTGACATAGCCGCACCGTTTTGGCCATATCTCCCTCATACGAACTCGGATTTAGGCGATCAAGCTGCCCAAACGACCGCGACTCAGAGATCTACAAAACTCAAAAAATATGGTCTGCTGAATTGAAGGTGATCCGCCGGATCATGGCCTTGATCCGCCGGATCATGGCCGGATCAAGGTTTTTGCAGGTTATAAAATGATCCGCCGGATCATGTCTTGATCCGCTGGATCAGGGCATGTTTCAGGCTCTGTTACGAAGTTTTTCATCACCAAATCATATCTAACATAATCCTAATCAATTTCCGCACTTATATAACGTTATTACATGATAATATAAGTATATTAAACATAAAATCAAAGTGAAAACGAGTTGTGTTCTTACAAATTTGAAAATGGAACCGGAGTGGTGAAGATGATGAACCGGATGATGGTGATGATCCAAGAAGAAGAAGATGATGATGATGATTATGATGTTATTGTTGTTGTTGATGGTTGAATCCGAAAGAGAGGGAGAGAGCCGAGAGTGAGATGAGGCCGAGAGATATATGATCCAGTATGTGTGTGCGTGAATTGAATTATTGGAGGAGTATTATTGGTGTTAGTTGGTGATTTTTGACCCGTGTTTATTTACCCGAACGTAATGTAGTATAATGTTTTAACATGATAATTTCCCAAAAATGAAATCGTATAAGTTTTCAACTAAAGTATTTTATAAAAATATCTTTAATGGGTTATAAAAATATAACATTGTTTCAGCTCACTTTGACGGATAGTTTTCCGTATCCAAAATGTATTTAAAACCTCAGTCGTATAAATAATTATTATTCTTGTTAATAATACATTATTTAAAAATGTTTTTCACCAACGTCCGTATTTGAGATTACGCGTTTCTTTAGATCTGTTTGTACGCGATTATTACTTATTCATTGTATTATATATATATATATAAATACATATATAATATTTGGATACTTTTGTTTTAACACGTACCGAGTACGAGTAATTTAAGTTTAAATTGGCCCCTAATTTTGGCCCTTTTTAACCGGGTGTCACATTCTCCCCTTGTTAGGAGAATTTCGTCCCGAAATTCAATTGAAACATATGCTCGCGTGTTACTAAGGCCGACTATGTGATATGTCTAATACTAAGACATCCGATTTATCCTTCTCCCCTTGTTAGGCTTAAACCTAGTGATCTCAAATGAATAATGGAGAAGTCCGATTCTTTACCCGACCGTTACCTATGCGACACGGTCAGTCCGTCTTAACAAGTATCACTATGATTTGGATTTATCATCCATTGAATTCAATGAGTTCCTACGGTGTTTTTAGAGTTTAGAGTAACTACCGATCTATTATTCCAAACTAAACTCTACCGATCATTTAGGAGAATTAATAGTGAGATTTCCAATATTCACACGACCATTGTCTTCACGACAAGGTTGGTCTATGTTGCTAAGGTTAACAATGAATTGAACTTATAGTTCACCGAACTTTGTAAATCTTACTGTCTCCTACCATACAACATGCATAACCTACCCTATCAGTCTCATATGGAAACGAGGTAGTTTAGCACAAATTTGTTTTATATGGGATGTTACCCAAAATATAAAGATTTAACCGGTACGTCTTCCGGTACAAAGCAGCGTAGGATATGTTATTCCTATACATATGTGTTAAACCTCATCTCGCATAGAAACTTTTAGAAGCTAAGCTATTGTTTTTCCCTAACTCTATCAAGCACTCAGAATCTAGGGAAATCATAAAGTATATCAAACAACAAGTACTATTTATCCGATAATGTGTGTATCTCGATGTTTATTAGTGATGATACCCAAGTTCGCAATCTCAATGATGAATGTAATTATGTATTACACCGCTTAATCCGATTAACCACTATTTGCAAAACCGACTGTACACCTACTGTATACGGCAAGTAATGTAGACATTACGCCCATCTTTGAAATTCATGTGATAATTAATGCAATGGTGATTCTATTCTGTACAGGTGAACATACCCGTGTTTAGTAAGTCAGCCGTTGTTTTCTAGCCCTAACACCTTTTTAGGATTTAAAACACAGGATGTAGCAGCAAGTAACAATTAAGATTCAGTAAAGTAAGAAATCACAAGGATAGTTAGGTCGTCTAAGAATGAGAACACCCGCGTCCTCGTTCGATTTTTGGTAAATTGTCTAACAGGAGCAAAGATGTCATTGTATACTGTGAAATTTTGTTGACCATCCAAAGTTTAAGATTTTTATAAAGTTGAGTGCTATAAATAAATTTACACGGTTTTGAAACTTTGAGAATTTCGTAAAATTTTTATTAAAATACATTTGTTAGAAAAACTATGATGGTGAAAGTCTGTTGAAAATCCGAAATCTATTGAAAACTTGAGTCGATAATAGCTTGGTTGAAACTCTTGTCGGCAAGAAGGCCTTAAAAATTCTGTTTCCAAAGATTCTTAAAAAGAAGTCTAGTTTGAATTTCTTCCATTTGTTAACAGTTTGGATTACTCAAATTATGTTGGGATTTATATCATTCGCAAAACGTTGAAAATTACTCATTTACTGAAAATTTGCTAAAAACTGATCTTTGAAACGTGTTAGAATTTTACTTTCTCAAAATGTGTGAAAGTATCTTTTAACGAGTGGGTTCAGAAGATTACAGGAGTTAAAGTTTGATAAGAAAATATTTCAATCTGTTTGGGGAATACTAATCCCAAATGAGCAATAAAACAAGTGAACTATGATTTTTCGAAAATTGATCTGCCGACTATGATGTCGAAACTTTTCTAACTCTACCGGGGTAAGTCTACATTGAAAAGATGACCCTCTAAAACTAGGGTGCATACCGGTACTATTTTCCTGATTCAATCCACTTACGACCGGCAAGTCCTATAGTGTATCTGATTACATTAAGCGATTTAGTTTCTAATAATGGTCTAAACTGGGTAGACACGAAACCTAAATCAACATCCGAACAGTGAAAGTGTTTCCGAGTATCTGAGGTCTACAATTTTATATACAATAACCTATAGTATATCCTATGTCCGAGGCCTATTAACATGTATACCAAGTATTTTATCAAACAGCCGAGGCCTATTCCGCAAACCATTAAATTTGGGGGTGTTACAATTGTGGTTGGTTGTGTTCGCGAGTTACATAGAGAATGAGAATGAAAATGAGTTAGATTGAGTTGAATGAGAATTTGACAACATTGAGTTGTTGTCTATGAGCTTAATTATATAATGTAATGAGATGTCACTTTGAGTAGTGATTAATTTTACTATGTGATATTGTGTTAGTGGTGAGTTATAGAGTGGTTTAAATTATGTGTAACCTTTGATTATGATTTTGTATATAGGATGTGAAAAGAGCTAATTTAATTGTTGCTTGAGCTTAACTATCATCTCGTGTGGCAAAGATAAGTGATGGTTACTTGATTTCGATACTAATATTCGTATTACGTATGCAAATAATGAGAATAAAAGATAGGCGAACCAATGAGTATAGTCGAGTAATGTCATTGAGACCCTTAAGTGTGTCTCAATGTGCATAGTTGATATAGTGGAAAATTCAAGGGCGGTATTGAGATTTAAGAAACCTCAATGCCCGTGCCTTGACACATGAGAGTTAACCAATTGAGCAAAAGAGGTAATAACGAGACTAAGTTATGTCTAAAAGAGATATTGGACATATATCAAGAGATATTAATGATTGAATCGAGAATTATTGACTTAAAGCAATTCTTTGTTAATGAATTGTCATGAGTCTTGATTATATGGATGTTATTAAGAATTTGATTTATACTAATGAGGTGGCATGCATATTCATCAAAAGTTTGATTTAAATGAGTAATCGAGTGTTAAAAGAGTGATATTGAGTAACGGGTCAAAAAGTGTCTAAATGGGTCGTAATTGGGCACTTTATGTACTTCGAGTTGGAGTTGCTGTATGTTCGAGATGTTGTGAGTTTTAAACTTCATTTGAGTTGTTTGTTATGTGGGAAAAAGGTTCAAATCTGATTGCATATGGTTTGTTGTGACACCCCGCAAATTTGGGTACAATTAAGAACAGTAAAAACATGCATTTTACGCTAATTTTCTGACCAAAGTTTAAACAAAACTTTCCTTGTGAAATAAACCTAGCAAGCCCAACACTTTTAAACAAAAAGTATTACGTATTTCGTAATTAACTAAATTAGGTACAAACTTATCGGGACGAACTCGACAAATTAAATACAATGAAGTTGATGATACAAAAATAATTAATAAATCAAAAATTATTAATTACGATTACTATTATAATTATATTATTGAAATAATATAATATATTATACGTTTATTATTCAACGTATAGGACACAGTACAAATGTCCAAAAAGTATCTCAAAATACTTTTGAACAAATTTTATTGGAAACTATTATAGAAAATAGTTGGAACAAAAGTTGTTCGGGAACTTTTAGACGATTATTTAGGACACGTTATACACGAACAGAAACAATTATAAAACGTGCCTAAAAGTCAAAGATAACAAAAGTGTTATTTTTTCCATTCCTGTTTTATTATTTGGAACATTACCTCAAAATATGAAATCATAATTTAACTGAAATTTGGCACCCAATTGGATGCGCGCAGTAAAATGTACAAATTTGTACAACAGTCTAAAATAATGAAAATCTTATTATTCTAATTTTAAATAACGAATCTAGAGAACATCTACAAAATGAAAATATAAAATATTATATTTTATATTGTTAAAATTATACCCGTACTCAAAATTACGGGCCAAATATTGGCACCAAACCTCAATTATTGGAGGAACTGGCTCCTGTATTTACACCATACTCGTCCCATTCTTTTGAGTTATTTTACTCCCACCGTTTCCTTTTTTTTTTTTTTTTTTTTTTTATCAAATCCACAACTACATTCAATTATTGTTACTCCTTATTGTGAGCCGAAGCAGAGGAACCAAAAGCAGAAGCATAAGAAGAGCCAGCATCTCATCCTTTATTCACCATCATCATCTCATCGTAGTCATCATCTATATCATAACACTTTGTAAGGAAATCATACTCCTTTAAATTCTTTATGTAAAATTTCGTTTTACTTAGTGTTATAATATTAAAATCTATACCTATAACACTACAATTTGATGATCATATTGGTTACTCATGAAATGGGTTTTATAAAACCAACCTTGAAAACCCAAAATTTATATATGTGTACATGTTGATATGTAATAATAAGTTGTTAAAATAAAATATAAATGATGTTATGACAATTTGGAAGTCTAAAAACGGATTTAAAACCCAATATTAAAACCTATATATATGTGATTTCGGGACAGAGTACGCATCACCAGGAATGGAACCGATCGGCTGGCCTGTAAACCGATCGGCTGACCTGTGACAACCAAAACAAAGCGAACTCGTACATTAGAGCCGAACGGCTAAGAGCCCAAAGCCGAACGGCTGGGCTGCGGGCTGTGGGTCTTCTGGGCCAAACTGTGATGGGCTGGGTACTTGGGCCGAATGATGTTGGACTGGGTTGTGAGCCCAAGCCGATCGGCTAGGGTATGAAACCGAACTACTTGGCCTAAGCCGAACGGCTGGGTTGGGCCGTGAGTTGGGCTGGGCTGAATGGGTTGGGTCTGGACCGAAGATTTGGACTAAATGAGTTAAATAAAATGGACCAAAATAATTTACATTTATAATTGGGCCCAAATAGATAAATGGGCTAAGTGATGGGCCTAGCCCAATGGTTTAAGTTTTATAAATGGGCCAAACAAATTGGGCAAAGCCCAACGGGTTGTGAAGTTCTTAAAACGCAAACTTAAATCGGGTTATATATTTGGAACGAGTAGTTTTACACGAGAATGAATGATTAACTTTTATAACGTTACGACATGAATGAAAATTTATATCATAAACATATATATATATATATATATATATATATATATATATATATATATATATATAACGATAGACAAACTTTATATATATACACATACGTATACTCTCAACATGAGGTTGAATATATTATATTCACAAATGGACGTTTTCTTAACAAGCGACAATTTATACATTTTATACGTAAACAACGTATTTAAATCATATATATAAAGATATATATACGATACTTGAAATGGTATATATATTCATATACAAATATTGAAATATATTACATATATATTCACAAACAAACATTTTTCCTAACAAAGGGAACTTACGTTTAACGAACGTATGACTTATACAACAAGTATAATTTTATACATATATATACATGACAATTATATATGTGTACGATCGAAGCGGAATAGAAATTTTATATATATACGCAACAATGAACATGTATATATATATACGTAATGAGAAATACGACTCGAGAAATATAACATATTTCAAACACGTGTTGTCACCAACAACTAGTACAAATTAAGAGATCAAAAATTTCTTAAAACAAATAAACTATTAACATAAATTGATCGACAATCAAAGTACTTATGTTAATACATATTGTGCGTATAGGTTAACATACCTTGGGCGCGCCGACCTCCTGCTAGCTATCACATCGCATCTACTACTGTGAGTTCACAGTCCCCTTTATACTGTTTTAATTGCTTTTAAAACTCGGGGTGAAAAACATAACAACTGTTTTGCTATAACATGCAACAACCGTTTATAATTACTTTGATGCCTCTGCGCTACTTAATTGCTTATGTGCTACTGATTATATGATGATTTCAAACTGTGTTGTGATCTATTTGTGTATACTTACATGCTTCCGTATAAACAACTCGTAAGATATTACCTTCCTACAAACTGTTGTGAACGACTCTATTTGACTTACTTGTCAACTCCTTTACTAAATGAATATGGTTAAACAAACCATACATATAAAAACCTGTGAATTCACTCAACCATGTGTTGACGATTTATAATATGTTTTTCAGGTAACTAGCAGCGCATATAAGACTGCACGCATATGGAGTTAGGCGACCCCCAACTAATTAGGATGCCATATTTTGGGACATTAAAGATTTCTTGTTTAATTGATTTACATTAATCATGCTCACGAATTGTTATGTTGGAAACTATCTATTTTATAAAAGATGATATTTTCTTATACTATTCTACAATGGTAACAAGTCGTAGTTCCTTTGTTACAAACTAAATTCATAAATGGCATCTTAATTTACTGTTCAGCAATAATCATAAGCTCTGATCTGGCATGATATTCAACGTTCACGTCAGCACCCCCGCTTACTCTAATGCTTCCGCTAATCGCGCGTTGACCGCGTTGACCGAATTTTTGGGTGTTACAGTTTGTGATCTTGGTTGTCTCAAAAAATGGTCCAAAACGGCCAATATTTAGTCACACATCCATTTTCGTCATTTTTGTAAAATTTGGAAAAGTGTAAAAAGAAAAATGTTCATTTGGTATTGTGGAGGTGTCCACCAAGTTTTGTGTCATAACTCCAAACGAGTAAAAAGTTATGCACGTCCGAAATTCATAATTTTAGAGAGTTTGGTGCAGGGCTGAGCTGGGCATGAATTACCCGGCGGGTAGTCCATGTACCCGGCGGGTATCAGTGGAAATAGAAGCATACGCGATCCGGCTTAGAGGATGGGATCGCGTAAGATAGAGTAAATTGGTGACAGTCGGTTTTTACGGGTAAGTACGCGATCCGGGGCATTATGTGGGATCGCGTATGATGGTTTTTACCCGGCGGGTACCCGTCCAACTTGGTGTTTCTTGTTTTAATCACATATTTGAGATATTGGTCGTCGGTAACGATTTAAGTTACTCAGATATAAATAGTGGGACATGTTACCTTGAGTTCTACTTTATTATTGTGTCGTTATAATAGAGAGATTATTCATTGTGGTCAGATCATTTGCGTATGACCAATATATATCATAGTTAATCACTTGAGTGTGATCAATATTGTGCAATAGTTGGGTCACTTGCGTGTGTACGATAATTCGTTGTAAATAATCTTTTGAGTAAGATTAATATTTTATTATTAGTATAATTGATCATTGGCATATGATCAAGGTTTGATTTGCATTTATAAAATTGAGAAGGGAGATTATATATCATAGATGAGATCGTGGTAGAAATCACCATTTCTTACTAAGCTTATTAGCTTATTTTATTATCGTTATTGTTGCGATGTAGGTGATTGTGGGATAATGGAATCACTATGGGACAAGGATCTGAGAACGACTTCTGGTGGGACTTACTGACATGTTAGTAAGTCAATCGGTTCCTTAATCATGCTCTATACAGAGAAATCCCCATTTGTATAACTATGAATCAATTGAGTGTGATTTACTGTTGTTTAGATATAAAGAGTAATACATTTATATTGAGTTATTGAATATAATGTAAAAAAAAAAAATTTCGGGGTGTTTCACAACATAATATATATAATTACATAAAAAAAATTAGGTTAATAAAATTATACCAAGAAAAATAAACCCTAGCCTTGAGGGAAAAAAAATCCATTGTTCAAAATAGGTCATCAGAATCTTAAAACACATACATGTATCAACTGGACCTGAATAATTTTGATCGATTTTATGTTGGAGCATTAAATTTTAGGATAATAAATAGATAAGAAAACTAGACAATATAAAAATGAAGATAGAAATAAGTTGGGTGGGGTTATATTTTGTTTGAGGGGCTTTTAGATAAACTTATATATCTATTCAAATGAAGGAATTCTAAATGAGGTGGATGGAAGGAATTTAATGAATTCCCTTTCCCTTTCTAACAGAAAACAAATCTGATTTCTATTTCATACATTTTTTCTAACAAAATTGACATAATCGTCCGTCTATTATATTATATTTATATTATATGGAGTATAAAATGAATTGCTCAACCTTTATAAAATATTACTACTATAACCATACATCATATTTGTCTATCTTACCAAATTATAGTTAACAATTTACACAAATCACATGCAAACACTTATTTACCAAATTATACGAACCAAATGCACATAATAATCATTTTATTCAACAATGTTATACATCATCACCACCTCCCATAGTCCCATCGCTATAATCCATTACACGGGTACATAATTCAAAATGAAGTTGAAAATTGAAAACAACATTAAATATGAATCAAGATCCTTTTGATTGTATCGAGTACGAATTTGATAAGGAAATGCATAACACAGGAAGCAAACATGTTGATGACTTGAAGTATGCTCAATTTTTAGATTCAATACATTTTAATATGCTTCATTTATGTTCTCACAAACCAAACACACCACGTAAGAATAAGTAAGTTACCAAATTCATAACGAGAACTCGAAAATAATGAAATATACATTCCAATTTCATCATATTTTTATGGAAATCCAATAAACGCCCATGTTAACTTTTGACATATATATAACTAGTGTTAAACCCGTGCGATGCACGGTTAGATTAATATAAACTTTAGTTAGTATGGTATTATATGAATTTGATATTGATGCTTTTTTTCGTTAACACTTTTAAATTACTTCGACGAAAGAGTTATTGCGATTGGTTAACAATATCATTAAGATACACTAAGAATGAGAGTTGTTATATGTTCTTTCTTTAGTTTGGAATGCCAAGAAATTACAACTGCTAAACAAAAGAGTTACACTTAACCCACAACTTCTCTATGATCGTCTACCAAAGAATAAAGAGTTGACAGTCATGTAGTAGTGAATTAATGAGATCTAAGCAAAACTTTCAAGAGATAGAATAGCTTACTTATTTTTGGATTAGGCGTGCACCACTTTATTTCACAAACCTCATATATACATTAAACAAACATAAATCACCCCTTAAAACCTCCTTAAGCAACTATTTGGCTAGTAATGATATAAAGATCATGTGAGAAGGTCACACAAGTGAGGGTTGAAAATGAAGGTAACAAATCATGTCACAACTGGATATTTTTTCCACGTGCCTTTAATCCAAGCACAATCTGTAAAAGATGTGCTCAATTGAGTCATCAGCGATGCTACAAGAAGGAGCAAAGGGAAGAAGAAACTCTAACCTGGGAAGTATGAATGTTAAAATAGGTTTATATTGTCATAAACATATTGAAAATATATATTGAAAAGCAGCAACGATATACTCTAAGAAATCATGAATGTTAGATATCATACTTGTGCCAGACGAATGCATATGCCCATATTAAAAATAACTCCTCTTGAGACAACACACACAATATATCTAGAAAGTAAATTAACGCCAGGTATACGAGATGATAATGGAATTGTTCAGCTTTTACAAATAGAAAATAATACATATGATAAGGAAGAGTGAAAATAACCTCTAGAAGTAATAGATAAGCAAACTTATTGTATCTAATGCCAATGGGGTATGCCAATTGAGTTTTTCAATCCTCTAGTCGCGATTATCTTCTTCAAGTCCCATATTATCCTTACGAAAATGTTGCTTAATGGGTTTGTATTCAATTTTACCAAATATTTTTTTTCAGACTGCAACACAAAAGTTGTAAGTGGTGATGACCGAAAAAGATCATTAACTTTGAAAGCATGAAACTCAGACTAAAAGGGCAGTGCCTATCTCGTGGTGCTTTAAAATGACTTAAACACATCTCAAAATCAAACAGTTAGAATCTATTATAACTTCAATTAGAACTCTCAATTCTATCGGTTTAAATCATAGGATGTTTTTATAACTGCGACACGAAGGCTGAACTTATTAAGAATGAGTCGGTTGTCACCTACGCAGCATAGTCGTCATCTTCTTTAGTTATAAGGGTAGATAATTACCAACTCTATTTAATTGGGAGGATACAAAATGATGTACTTCTATATCCTCAGACACAATTTTGGATTATTGAGCGAGAGTACCAGTCGTAGACACAACTCAAACAAAGATCTTTGGGTTTATTGTTTTGTTATATACACATTAGTTTGTATTAAATTGTTTATAATTTAATTATCTATTGCACTATTTACCTTCCTAAAATAATGACTCATTAAATTAAATTAATTATATTTTGATTTTGCAATAAAATGTTACCTTATCTAACGTGTAAGTGTAGAAGATTATGTATTAAACTTGTAAATATCGTTTATTGTATGTAAACTTACTTTTTGATTTTGACCTTACCAAAAAAGTAAAATTTATAGGCGATATTTACAAGTTTAATACATAAAACAAATGAAAATATGTTTCATACAATAGTAAAAAGCGTAAAGTTTAATATATAACGAAGCAATAAGCCCAAGATCTTTATACTTAATTTGTTTGAAACCCGTAATTACTTTCGTCACAAAGGCAAGTGAACCATCAAAGTTGGTGACTTGAAAATGAAAAATATATTGATATAACTAACGATAAGCAAGTTCTGAATATAAATTTAATAATTACACAGGGTTGCTCAAAATTGATGAAAACTAACAAAACTACTGGAAGACCGTTCGTACGTTGAAGGCATGTTGTGCAACTCACAAAACACCTATTACAAAACACAAGATCACCAAAATTAAACATTACTAAGAGCGAAGGAATACAAGAATGAAATATTTTACCTCACTTTTCAGGCTTTACATCGTTGCATTTGATAGTTTTCCCATATTCTCTAACGCATAATATTTGATTATAAATACAGTACTTGATACTCAATATGCAACCAAATTGGATAGAAATTTAATCCTGCAAGTCATGTATACGTACGTTTTACTAAAGATAAAGACGACATATAAATATAAATTGATATTAAATTGAAACTTGGAAGCAAATTAGATGAAATCAAACAAACCTGATGGTATTTGTTCTATATTCTTGTTGTTTGATTTCAATTAAGTTGGTGGGTATTTCAAACACGCAAATTAAATAATTAATTTTGGTGTTTATTATGAAATTGTAAGATGAATAGACTTGTAAATACGGCGAATAGGGTTTGATTTACATATATGAGAGAAATAAGCTTAAATGAGGAGGATATCTTCTATTATTAAGACATCGAACCTTTTCCTTTTTAAAATTTTGGTCAAACTTCCCATTTTATAAGACCATGGTACACGTAGGATACTAATAAAACATGTAATACACCTCTATATTGTTTATTTGAGTGACACGTCAGATAAAAGCTCAATTAACGTATGTATTAGCTTGACAAATGGAGTAGCTTTTAGTCTCCTTCTTTAGTTTTAAAAAAAGAGGAGAAGGAGATCTGTCATCGAAGGCCCATTAACTAGTCTCACAGGCCCATCCCAAATTATATAGTCGGACAGTCGGAAGGGCGGGCGTTGACCAAGCCATTCCGTACCCAATAATCTGTCTCTTGTTTATCCATTCACCTCATATAAATAAATATTCACTGCACAAAAATTATATTTTCATCTCTAGCTAATCCTTGTTTTTTTTGCCATATTTAAGCCATGTTCTTCGATTACGATCATCGATTCTCGATCCTCAAATTCATGTAATCAGTCTAATCATGTCATCTTCCTTCCTCTGATATCTTTACACTCGTTTAGATCTAATCGAATTTGCAATCGAATCGTTTAAATTAGGGTTTGCTAGTTAATTAATTACAATTATCGATTCGTTTAACAAGTTAGGGTTTGAATCAGCATCGAACAATGCCTTCGGTGCTCGCGCTTGAATTTATTACACCTCCTTTGTTTAATAGTTTTTATGTCGGTCGTTCGTGTTCTCATCGTATGAAACGTCGTCTTGAAAAAGGTGATCGTCGTGGTAATCTTAGTTAACAATCGGTTTACTTTCGCGTTTATTATATTACGTATATTTAGTACTTTATTATTCCGGTTATCTGTTTCTACATCACGGTCAATTAGCTGTATTTGTTTAAATCCGAGATCGAGATCGATATTGAAAACCGCCATAAGAAGTTTGGAGAAGCGAGATCTATACTAAGGGTCAAAGGTATACTTATATTTTGCCCATATATACGTACTTTGTATTTGTATCTACATGTTGGATTTGTGCATTAGATTTCATTAATTTGCAGTAAGTGTTTTATTACTTGATAGCTAGAGCCGAATGCCTTGTTCAAATGGCCATTTTTATGTTATACTGGATAAGTTACATTAAATGCGCAAGTTGTAATATTTTATGAGATGTTATAATCAGATAAGGTAATGGGAGGTGTACATAGAGACGTTGTGACCCATCGGCCATTGTTGCCTGGCACCGTCACCACTGCTTTTTTCGCCATTATCTAGCTGTCTTCGTAGCCCAATCTCTAGGATTTACATGCCTTGTTGTTTTGCAAAGAAGTTGTAAATTTGGCGGCGAAACAATCATTTAATTAATTTCACGTCTTGCATACACGGTTAAGGATTTGACACATGCATATTAATCCTTTACATTTCAAGTTATAGATTGTTTGTATATGTGACCTTTAGAATAGTTTATACCATTACGAGGGAACTGGAGTTCCAATGTGTATTTTTTACACTTGTGTAATTATGCTTTCTGTTTATGTTCCTTTCTCATAAATATGAATTATGAATCCCATGGTATTAAATGTGTGATCACTGAAAACTGACCACTATTAATGGTTCATGACTTTTCATTTGTTGATCATAATAATATTAAAATGGAAATGTTTCAAGAGCTAAAAATCTTTGCAAGGAAATAGTTGGTTTAATGAATGTCGTGTTAGGTCTATAATACTGTTGCTTGTTGACAAATTATCATGTTTTACTAAATTGGATTTCATTTTGATGTAGGTTTCTTGTGAAATTATCGCTTTTGGAGAGTTAATACTGCACCTAGTCACCTTGTGATACACACTTTTAGCAAACTCATTGCAGCTTTTGATTGTTGCTAATGGACATTTGCTCTCAGATTGGTTTGTCAGCTGATAAGATAAAAGATCTTCATGGATTGTCTATGAATACCCCTGAGTCTACCCATGGAATCCTCGAGGTTCTTTCTGTTGATGAACTCGGTGTTGATGTGACTAAGTTTTTGAAAATTCAAGACTCCAGAAAAGAGGATCTAAGTTCCTCGCCACCCCATCAAAGTTGTGAGTTCCAGGAAAAAGACATGTGTGGCAAGTCTTATCTGAGCAAAACAATGACTCCAGCTCCTGAAAAGTTTCTTAGTAAGTGTGCAACATTTCCTTCATTAGGTAAGACATTGTCTCCGCAAGAAGCCATTTCGAGTGAGTTATCAATACATGGAGACAACATTAAATCTGTTGACGCATCCAGCTTCGGTTCGACGTCTGTGCCTGTAAGTGCTTGCTATTCATATTTTTGTTGGATTTACGAATCAAATTTTGTGATTTGTCTACTGATTTGTTAGATTTCATGTTTCTGTTAGATGTGGTAGTTTTTATCCATTTTCATATGCTGAGTTTGATTTGGGTAGCCTTTCATCTCTAAGGCCCTGTTTGTTTCACAGAATTCTTAGGAATTCATAGGAATTGGAATTTCTTCACTTTTTTGTTTGGTTGGAAAAACTGATGGAATTAGAATTTAACAAATTTCTTTAAATTCCTCCAAGTAAAGGAATTCAACATTCCATCCATACATGGAAGGAAACTTTAAAATCAAAAGGAATGTTTACCAATTTACATTAAAACCCTTCAAATAAACAAATCACAATCTTCTTTAAGCTTATCTTTTTTTTTCTCTCTCAATTGCTTGGTAACCTCCGACTGACTCTGGTGAAACCTCCGACCGACCACTCCGGCACATCTTCGACAGCCGCTCCGGCCAACTCTCGGACCACCTTTGATTTGGTCTTTGTTCTTACTTCTCTTATCTGATTTGCGTTCCTAGGATTTTTGTAATTTTGTGTCGAAGCTCTTCATCCATCTTCATCTCCATTCTTGTTCGATTTGGTGTTTATAGGACTTTTTTTATGTGAATTTTATTTCCAGATCTGTTCATCAATTTGGCAGTGACTTATAGTGGTGGTAGTGATAGAGTTTTATGGGTTCCATTTGGTTGTCACAGAGATTGGATTACTGGTAAGTTAGGGTTCATGGTAGTGACGAGGTTGCATTTTTAATGGTGGATGGTGATAATATGTGATCCAGATTCAATAAACAAGTGGTTGGTGTTTTCGATTGGTGTGTTTTATGTTAATATAAATGTTAATGTTAATTTTAAATAATTTAACCATAAATAATAGGTAGATTATTTTATATTTTCATTCACATATATGAATTAGAGATAGAGATTAGAGAATTAGAAAATATAAAAAGGCTAATATGGTGATTTATCATCTATTTACATTCCAATTCCTTTTGACAAATTTACAAACCAAACACATTATTATAATGAATGGAATTTGATAGATTCCAATTCATTTATATTCTAATTCCCTCAAATTCCAATTCCTTTAACAGATTCCAATTCCATCAAAAACATTATGTAAAACAACGGTCTAACGGGTAAAATAAGGAAAATATCTACAAGGGATATGGGTCAAACATGTTGAAAGCTGCTGAGACTCTTATTTCTCATAGCTGTAACCTCTTAAATAATATAATCTAAACGTTCAGATTTGTATGATAATGATATTGTCGTTCCTTATTTTAATCAGAAGTGACCCATTCGTCCGTTACCCAACCTGCCCACTGTGGCTCCTCTAGATATTATGTTTGACGCAGTACAATCATAAGATCAATCTCAAACTTGTTGAATTTTTTCTCAGACCCATTTGAAGCCCGTATCTGCCATGAAAGGTAGCCGTGAGAAACGGGGAGTTGCTCCGCCAGTGAAGTTGACAGTGAAGTGGGCTCCGGATGTGTACGACCCAATTCCTACTTCAGTGTCACATGTTGCAACAAACAACAGATCTTCGAGGCACAGCAAGAAAAATTCTAGGAACAAGCAAAAGAGCGGGAGTAAATCATCAAAAGGAAGCAAAGGTAAAGACAAAAAACAAGTTAGAAAACGTGGTGGAAATTCTTCAGGCATGGGTTACAAGGTGCCTGAGCTTGAGGAGGAGATGGTTGATTTTCGAGAGCACGAGCCTCGATCTTCTGTGATTGATTTCCGTGTTGGGAATCCAGACCACTTATGTGGAAGTAGCTTTCTCAAGAGGTATGGAACGAGCTTGCCCCTCTCATCAGTTGCAGAAGCTACCTAGCTCTTTGCATTTGTCAGAACTGGTTCTTGTTACTTGTTTGTAAATAAATAAATAAGATTTCAGTTTTGTTGGTTAGTGTCGAACTTGATAAAAGCTAGTGTGAGTGGTATTAACTGGTGTCGGTACCAGTACGGTTACTTTGATTTTTGTAGATATCGTGTTCAATGCTTTACGATGTTCTTTTACTGGAATGGAATGTTTGGCATGAAGCTATGGAACATCTGTTATTCTTGTTGCAAATTATCATTTGATTATCGTTTCACGAGGTTATGTGTTCGGTTAATGGATTTATGCTTTTGAGATCGACTTGACAAGATGCATATTTAATAGTTAGAGGTAGCAAAAGGGGTAGGCCAGGGAGGTCAAAGGCTTACACGTCAAAATGGTTATGGCATGCTTTTTACGTGTTAGTCAGGCAATGGGTGGGGTACCTGGCTACGACTAATGACAATGGGTGGGGACGTGGGGTACCCGACTACGGACTACCATGGCAATGGGTGGGGTACCCGGCTACGACTAATGGCAATGGGTGGGGTACTCAACTACGGACTACCTGTGCAAAGCAATGGCAATGAGCGGGTACCCGACTTCGGACTACCTGTGCAAAGCAACGAGTGATTGACACTTTTTGCATGAGTTTTTATTATTATTAAAGAACAAAACTGCTACATATAATCTGCATACACATGAATATGAAGCAATTGTGGTGATTTGGAAGACCTAAGTAGCCTCAACAACCAACGAGAGATGATTAATATGTAAACCATCAAAATCACCTCGAACAATACGATGAATACCAACTAATACTCCCTCCGTCCCGTATCTATTGTCCACTATTCCTTTTTTGGATGTCCCAATTTAATTGTTCACTTCCATAAATGGAAAAGAATAATGAGATAAAGTTCATTTATGCCCCTAATTTATATATGTAAGACAAAAAGGTATGTAAAAAGTAATGGGTAAAATTGTCTTGTTACCAAAAAGTAAGAGAGATAGTGATGTTTTTCTTAAACTGCGTGTTTTTTGTCTGGGGACAATAAAATTGGGACGGAGGGAGTACTACACAACCTTTAACAAAGCCATTTCCTTGCAAATGGGTTTCAGGGTTTGCGTCTATGGGTCCTAGTGTTGAGACTGAAGATTAAGAATTGATGTTGATGTAATGATGTGGCTAAATGGAGTTATACGAACGTAACGAACCAAACTCAAACATGATCATTTTATTCAACACTGTTATACATCATCACCACCTCCCAGGCTCCCATCGCTATAATCCGTTACATGGGTACATAATTCAGTATGAAGTTTACAGTTGAAAACAACATAAAATATGAATAAGATCATTTTGATTCTATCGGGTACGGATTTTATAAGGAAATGCATAACACAAGAACAAACATGTTGATGAGTTGAAGTATGCTCAATTGTTAGATTCAATTTGAAACAGAGATCACGATCCCGACGGGATGTGATTTTGACAAGATCCATTGGTCAGTTTAAAAAAATTACTTTATTGGAGTAGAGTTCAAATAAATACATCAATTTTGAGTGAGAATAGATGAATCAATCTCAACCACTCATTTTCATCAAATACCCATTTCCCCCACATTTTTGAAACTCAAATATCTTACAAACGGTAAGTCGAAAATTCATGAAAATTGCACCATGCAATTAAGTGTTTTCTCCTCTTCGATTTGCCGTCCCTCAAGGCATACTTCTAACAACTTTTTTTTTCTTCATTTTTTGGTGGGTTTTACAAATTAGTAACACATGTGTTAGTGATTGGTTGTACATTTGATTTGTGGTTAGGGTTAGGGTTTAGGGCTATGGTTTAGGGTTTAGCAGGGTTTAGGGTTATGGTTTAGCAGGGTTTAGTATGATTTAGGGTTTAGAGTTTTGTAAAGCGTTTAGGGTTTAGGGGTTAGGGTTTAGGGTTGGGGGTTTCGGGGCGAAACCCTAAGCCCCCAACCCTAACCCCAAACCCTAAACCCTAAACGCAACACTTTAACACATGTGTTAGTAAATGTGAAACCCAACAAAAAAGATGGAAAAAAAACTCGTCAAAAGTATGCCTTGAGGGACGGCAAATCGTAGAGGAGAAAACGCTTAATTTAATGGTGCAATTTTCATAATTTTTCGATTTGTCGTTTGTGAGATAATTGATGTTGGGGGTAAATGGGTTTTGTACATTTGGAACATTATATTTGTACACATGACACAATATCATTGGTTTCCTTATTCTCACATAAATTTCTATTATCATTTGAACCTCACCCTACTTCAGTGCTCTACAAGTTGTTTCCTCGTATATATAAATCGTATGTAGTTATAATCCTCATCCTAGAGCTACGTATTGTGTAATCGGATATAACAACTTAAATTCATGTGTTCTTATTGTATGTGTGATCTTGATTGTGCATTATTTGTTTATCTTTATCATTTTATTGTTTGTGGGTGTAACCATATTTACACGTGGTTATTCAATTTTAACATCTTGTAGCATAGCGATTGGTCGTTGATTCCCACACTTAAACACCTATTCAAGACACAATAACTCGCAATCCATATTCAACGACGTATTAAGGCGATATATTATGCTATTATAAGAACTTCATACAGCTTAATCACTTAAATATTTCATTTTTACAACCCAATTGTCCAATAAAGTTTTAGCACCCTTTGTAAAATATTGTTGGGAACGACAATTAGGGGTGCTAGGGATAGCTTATTTGAGATGCTTTTTAGCTTTTAGTGCTATCATAACGCATAAAAGTTCTTTGTAAGTGTTTGGATATGCTTTTGGGAGAAACTTACCACTCTTTTTAAAGGGTAAAAAAACTGAAAAGCCAAAAGCCAAGATTTTGAGGCTTTTTCTTAACGCATAAGCTAAAAAGCAAACGCTCTTCCAAACACCCCCTTAATAGGTTATTCACTTCTTGCTAGATTTCATATTGATATTCTAATCGGTTTTATTCATTTTACATTACATTTTGTATATACATTTTTTCATAAGTTTATTGAAATAGTTTTTCAAACTTGTGCCCTAAGACCATTCCCAACAGAAGATTGAAACTGACTGAAACCGACATACCACGTCTTTGCGACGTCAGCTTTTTCACAAAATTGACAGATTCTGACAGTGTTCCGTCACTTTTTTTCAGGGACCCACTAACTAAATATTTAACTATTTGGAACACAATAATTCAGATAAAGAGTAAACTTACCCAAAAATAAAAAAATAAAATAAAGAGTAAATTATTTAAATCATCCCCGTGGTTTTCAATTTATTTAATTGGTCGTCATTGACTTTAAAAAAGTATTTGAATAGTCCAAATTTTGAGACTTTTGTTCATCGGTAGTCCAAAATGAACTACCAGTGAACAAATGTTTCACACAAATATATTATTTAAATGGTCCATTTTGGACCATCGGTGAACAATAGTTTCAAAAAATGGACTATTAAAATAATTTTTGAAAGTTAGGGACGACCGATGGAACAAATTGAAAAGTACGGGGATGATTTAAATAACTTACTCATAAATAAAACACATTTCATTAAAATAAAAAGAGTAAATTATTAAAAACACTAAGAACGCGTTTAGTTACAGAAAATTTTCCTCATTTTTTCTTTTATGTTTTTATAGGAAATGTAGAGTGTTTCATTTCTCTTGAAAAACATTGAAAACTTAGAAAATGCGTTCAAATGTGAGGGATGGAGTTTTCCTTTTCCTAAAGATAGAGATAGTAGAAATGGAAACTTGAAAAACCATCAAAAGTTTTTAGTTATAAAAGGGGAAGATATGGATTTTCATGTTCTAATAAAAGTTTTTGAAAAACTCAGATTTGAACACGTTTTCTATTTTTATAGTTTTCCTAAAAAAAATTATAGAAAAGTGAACGATTTATCTGTAACTAAACGTACCCTAAAGTTTAAACTTTGAAAAGGACAGAAATATTTGATCACGTATTTGAATTCGTATTTATGTTCATTGAAAAATTTAAACCCAAATTATGGGCTTTAAAATAGTTAGCCAAAAATTTGCATTTTTCAATACTTTTGGACTGGATCTAAAAGATTCTCACCTACTGAAAACGAACGGACGGAGAGGATCATTTATCTAGCCCTTTAATTCCGCGCAACGTCATGGATCCCCGTGAAACCTCCTCAACCAATAGGAGTCAAGACACCGCTACTATATATAACAAATCAACCTGCCCTAAATTTCATCACCACCTAAAAGTCTAAAACAACTTCCCAAATCAATCAAATATATCCTTTCATCTTTCACAAACCCTAACAAAAATGGCACCAACGAAGGCAGAGAAGAAGCCAGCAGAGAAGAAATCATCAACGGCTGAAAAGAAGCCATTGAAAGCTGAGAAGAAGCTCCCAAAAGAAAGCAGCGGAATCGATAAGAAGAAGAAGAAATCGAAGAAAAGCGTCGAAACCTACAAAATCTATTTGTTCAAAGTGTTGAAACAAGTTCATCCTGATATCGGTATTTCAGGTAAAGCTATGGGAATCATGAACAGCTTTATCGGCGATATCTTTGAAAAACTCGCGCAGGAATCATCTCGTCTCGCTCGTATCAATAAGAAACCGACGATTACTTCTCGGGAGATCCAGACTGCTGTGAGACTTGTGTTGCCTGGTGAACTATCGAAGCATGCTGTTTCAGAAGGAACGAAGGCGGTAACCAAGTTTACGAGTTCTTAGATCTGCTGTAATTAGATATATGGATAGAATTTGTGTAATTTGAATTCTCAGATCTAGGGTTTGTTATCTGTCTTTGAAGATTGTTACTACCTTTGATAAATCAATATTTCTTTTATGATATGAAAGTTTTTAATCGATCTCTTGTTTGTTACAGTATTTTTATTACTTGCATTATACTGTTGATTGATGCGGGTTAATTATGTTGATCCAATGTAGGTTTTGCAATTTGATTCAACGATCCACTTTTTAAATATGTTTAGTAGTTCTTTAACATAAATTATTTACAGGAATATATAATGTACATACAGAGTGTAATTGACTAGTTGTATTGGAGAGTCGCACAATATTTTGTTTATTTTTCTTGTAATGACTAAGATCATTTGCATCCTGTTCATGACTGTTTCTTAAGCTGTAATTTTCTATATCTAATCTAGCTACTGGATTTTGTTGATAGTGTGCTCATTATTAATACTTAATTTACTTGTTTATTAGTAAAACATGTATTATAGTTCAGAAATTTTAATATTACAAAATTACTGAACGACTTTATTTGTTGAGTGAATGGCATCAATTGAAAATTATGGGAGGTTATCATCTGCACACCCTTGTTACTGAATACTGATGGTTTAGTCAATTAGTGTATTGAAAGTGTTTTGCAGTTTGATTAGTTTCATAGGGTGCCGCAAAGGCCTTCTATCTTTTTCACAGTTCCTATGATGACCAACATTGTTTTTTAGTTCCTAAATAAAGGATTGTTTTTTGGCACATTCAGGCATTCAGCCCTTTCTTTGACAATCTTCTGGTATATGGTTTCATGTTGGTAGTTCTTTTCTCGAGTAGAGCTGGTTCAGTTTTAAGTTACTATGTATGTCATACGTGAATGTTGTGGTTCTGTGGCAGCTTGGAATATGTTGGTTGTTTCGTGTATGCATGGTTGATGTGTCGTTTTATGTTGGTTTTGTTCAAGTCCAACTCTGCGTTGCGTTATGTGGTAAAACGACCCAACTTGTATTCATGCTTGTTGTGGCTTGGTCTAGTTAGTTGGCAGAAACCTTGAAGGCTTAGAAAGCTAGGAGGGTGCAGCTGAGTTCCAGGTGAGGGTGTTCATTGCGGTATGAAAATATAATGTATCAGTGCTCTTGATACTAGGAACTCTGAATTGTCCAAACACTTTATTATTTAAACTCTTTGAATAAAGTATTCAGTTTGTTGTTCTAGCCTAATTAATGCATTTAGTTATATGAATACGGTTTAAATCTTCTCATGGAAAGTGTCAAGAGATATGATACGCTATAAAGCCTAGTGGCGGTCACTTGTTAAGTGAAAGGCAACCTAGGAATTATGGTTTTACTTTTGAGTTCGAAATCATGGGAGGTTTGGTACTGTTACTTTATCATCCACACACCTATGTTACTGATGGTTTAGTCGTTATTGAGATAAAACGTTGTTGTAGTCTGATATGAATCATGCCTTGGGCAAAAAAAAAAACTAGTATCTTCCTCCGGTGTGTATTATGAGATTTTTAAAAAGATTGATTGTGTTCACTTTGTAGGTTTGTTGCGTGTGAAACCATTATTGAGACATTCTGAGGACTACCTGGTTTTTATTTCGTTTTTCATAATCGTTCTTCTGTTCAGCTCTGTTGGTTCGCTGCCTATCTGTATAGAGTAATTTTATCTTGCTCTCCTAATTTCTTGCTATCTACGGTTATTCTGTGAATTCCTTTTTACCTGGGTCTATCTACTTAATGTTCCTTTGGTTTACTCGCTACTTAATTTGTTGATTTATGGTATTTACATGATGCAAGTATATGGCAATTTCCTTGTAGCTGTATGTAGAGTAGATGACTATGCTACAATAGTTGGCTACGAAGTCCTTGTGTTAATACATTAAGCTGTCTTTGTAGGTCTCTTCATATGCTTTCTTGTTAGTTATCTGTCTGATCTAAATTTGTACTCCATATTATGCTGGTTACTGTTTTATGGCCGGTGTGTTATTCAATCGTGATAGGCTTTATCTTCAACTATCCTTCTGCAACAAATCCTCTTTAGCAAAACAGACCTACATGGTAAGCAACTGAAGTTTTTTATCTTTTCGCGTTGCAGTTATGTACTTATATATGTTCATTACATATACATTTACTGGAATTTCAGCATGTTTGCAGTTGTATTGCATGTCCTATATGGATCATAAGATGAGTACACTCATAAGACGTGCTACACATTACTTCCGAAGTTCCAAGATAATACGTGGTTTACATATGGCAGGATCATTTGCTATTGAGATAGGTTTAAGACTTTAAGGTACTGGTGTAAAGATATTTGAAGTAGTGTTCTATGTGGATAACTAATATATTTAGGCATACTGAGTGTCCCCCTTCACTAAAACTTTAACTTGAACATTCCTTTGGATCCTACCTGGCATTTGGTAATTGTAAATGATTGTCTTTAACTTCTAATAGATGAGATTCTTTTACAATTTGTCAATCATCTAAGGGTATATCTTTCCATATATGTAGATTTGATCATTGTGCAGGCTTATGGAACCATTTTTGGCTGTGTGCTTACGGAGTGTTAACTTGCTATTGTTGTTTCTTTTACGTAGTATTAAAAATCTCTACTCTATTTTTACAGAAGCTATCAATTTCTGTAGGTTTTGGTGTTATATTCGATTCTATCCTCAATATGTCACATTTGCATAAATTTCACGTTACGAAGCTGCCAAAAGGTATGGTTTGATTTTGATCCAGTTATTTGTTCAACATGCGTGTCAAGGTTTTTAATTTCAAAAACAAATTACTCCGTATTAAGTTTAATGTCCCTATTGGGTCTAGAAGAAAGATAATTAGCAAATTTGCTATAGTTTCCAGTAAGTTCACTTCTTACAATTATTACTATTAACTATTCCAAGTTGAGCATGTCCTTTTACTTTGCAAGGAGAATTCTAAGCTGAATCTGGGTGTATTCTTGTTATCGATTTCAAATCACTCATCACAATCACATTGCCTTCCAAAAGTAGGAATTACAATGGGCAAGGAAAGACTTGCGACCCGTCACCGTGTGTAACCTTGAGATGTTCATTTGAAATTTTACCTACGAATGGTAAATTTTTGTATCCATTAATGAGTTGGGCATGTTGCAAGTATAACATATCCGTAGCGGGTAAGTTTGTTGGTGGACAAGTGATACCCGTTAGAGAAATCCGCGGGTTTACCCATACATTCACCAATTAAATCCAAATACTTCTCTTTAGATAAAAATCGTTATCCGCATATGGCCTTTTTATCCTAGGTGCTCATATTGTATATTTTAATTTTAAAGGTAGAGCGATAGAGACTTCATTTCAGTTAGGTTAATCAGAGATCTGCTGCGTGAGCAACTGGCTCAGAAGGAACGCTAGCTATATGCTTAACACATGCAAGTCGAACGTATATTTATATTTATATTATAATAATATATACATTTCTATAAATTTTTTGACATGTAGAGCCCGCATACTTTTTGTGCAGGTTCATATTCTTTGTTATTAAGATAAGTTGCGGGTCACGTGTATGTGCAAAATTGCAAATGTTTAATCCGTTGATGGGTATCGCTACCTGACGGGTCAAGAAAAATCCCACGGGTAAGGGGGTCTATAATGTCCGCGGGGCCATTAAGGAAGTTTTTGACTCTGTAAAAGCAAATTACGTAACAACATAATCATGAGCATAACCATTTTTATGGCTAGTCGTTATATATGACAATTATTAAGAATAGAGAATTGCTATACTCACATACATTTTACAAACTTTCATATAATTGTGTCAAATGAGTTCTACCAATTACATCAATTTCTTTTTCTTTCTCATATTTCTTTCCATTATTTCATTGGTACAATTCATTTTGTGTGCATAATTTTGTTAATTTTTTGGAGCAACTTATATTATTTTTTAGTAAAAAAAATAATTTAAGAAAGAGAAATATGGTAGAAAGTGAGAGAAATAGGGAGATGTGAGGTAGTGAGAAAAAAATAGGGTAAATTACATTCCCGGTCTATGTAATATACACGTTATTTCATTCCCAGTCTTTGGGTCGTTTTTTTTGCGATCCCAATCCCTAGACCCAGGTTTATGTTTCATTCATGATCCCTGACCCTTAACGCCATTTAATTAACCCGTTAAGTCAGTCAACGTGCGTGGCATAAGGGCGAAAATGACTTTTCAGTCCATTGTGAACCCTTTTTTCAGTCTTTGAACATCCACATACCTTTTTCAAGCACTTGAAAAGTCCTTTTTGTCTTATTGTATCGCGCAAGTTGAATGACTTACGAGAAAAATTAACCAATGTTAGGGTTAGGGACCGGGAGTGAAACATAAATCCGCGTTGAGGGACTGAGACCGCAAAAAAATGACCCAGAGACTGGGAGTGGAATAACGTGCATACCACATAGACTGACAACGTAATTTACACAAAAAAAAATATGTCAACAAATCTCCATATAATAGGGTTTTCAGAAGTTTTATGATTCCAATTCCGAATTCATTCCTAAACACCTCCTTAGACACGGAAGAGGAGAGATTATTGGTTTATCATATAGGTAGGTAGCAAAATGGGTGAGTGAATCCGTCTGGTAATTAGATTACATCGGGTGAACACGAGTTTATGTAAAAAGTCTTTTTGAAATCATGTTATTGGTTTTTTGCATTTGCAATTGAATTTGCGTATGTGCAACAATTATAAAAATGGTTACCTAACACTTAATCTTACATAAATAAACTATCAAATCATAATTTTGGACGAACAAATAAAAACAATATCATAACAAATATTATCAGATAAGAGTAAGGTTCAAATTAGTACACCAATTTTGAGTGAGAATGAGGGAACCAACAGATTTCTGCCATGTGTCACTTTATTCTCTCTCCTCCACACTTTATTCTCTCTCCTCCACATTTTTAAAAATTAAATATCTCACAAACGGTAAGTCGAAAAATCATGAAAATTGCACCATAAAATTCAGCGTTTTCTCCTCTTCGATTTGAGGGACTTTGACAACTTCTTTTTTTCTCATTTTTTGGTGGGTTTCACAAATTAGTAACACATGTGTTAGTGATTAGTTGTACATTTAATTTGTGGTTAAGGTTAGGGTTTAGGGTTAGGTTTAGGGTTTAGTAGTATTACACCCGTCTCGAAATACAAGGACATTTTTTTTTTAAACATATCGGAAGCGCATGATTAATAGACATCAGTAGATTGCATACATACATTTCAAATAGCAATATACTTACATACAAACCTTTAAAACTAGATTATCCTAATCATTACACATTAAGTTTAGGTGTTATAGAAATCCAAATATGTTGTTAAATCATTAACGTATTTTCCATTTCAGAGTGAGCTTGTCAAACATTCCATTCCATATGATACTTCTTGCCCACCCACATACAAAAGTAAACCTGCAAGAAGTAATGAGGGGTTAGCACGAAGATAAGTGAATAGATCTCAAGCTATCAATCTAACTCAGCTTAACACATGCCTATAACCAAGCAATGCACAAGCAACATAGAAGGATCGGTGGTCCTTGAGGTACCCTCATGCCGCGGATGGTTCCCCAAGTAACACTTAAAACCAACTGACGGCCAAATCAGAGGTTAAACCGATAGTTTGGTACTATTACTGTAACATCCTCAAATTGGGCCTAGAAGTAATAGGTATTTCTTGTAAATTTTTAATGCAATTTAAAATTGTAATATGTGTTCGATTGTAAATTTAATAGGTCAATTAGCCTCAGGAAATATTGTGACTAGTGAAATATTGATTGTTTTAAATTTATTTAGTTGACGGTAAAATAAAATAGTTTTCCCCGTAAATATTTTTAAGTTCCAGACAATGATAAGTACGGGGGACAAAACTAGTACACAAAGTAACTAATTAGGTAATATATCTATGTTTTGAGTCGGGCTTTATTTCATACACACATACATACATACGTACATATACACACACACAATTAACCTTAAATCTTTATCAAGATCATGAAGAACATCAAATTGGAGCTTTAAAACTCGAATTCAAGCTTTCTTAATCATCACAAACAAGGTATGATCTTGTGTTCTTCATGTTCTTCAACCTAGAATTTGGGGTTTTGAATATTTGATTTAGTTGGCATGATTTATCTTGAAATTAAGCTAGTAATGATCATATTATCATTAGTTGATAAGAAATTCTTGATTTTAAGTGAAACCCTAACTTAGAATTGAATAAAGTGATTTAGTGTTCTTGGGAAATTGATGATTGTGATGAATAGATGAGTTAATTGATGAACTTGGTATTGTTTGTAGTGAAGAACATCTAATTAACAAACAAAGAATGAAGTTAGAACATGGTTGTTTAAGAATTTATAAAACCTAGTATAAAGGTTGTGAAGAATTCTTAATATTTGATGTAAATAATTTTGATAATGCTTTAACTATGTTGATCAGTGATGATTAAAGTGATATTGTTATTATAATAATTATAATTTGATAAAGAGATGATAAATTATTGATATTATGGGGGTTAGTCATAATCTTGGAATGAATTAAGTTGAATTAGCTTAAGTGATAACTTAATGGAGAAATTAAAGAGAAAAGTTGCAACTTAATTGATTAAGTATCTTGAAGGTAAAGGTTATGATAAATTGTTGATTTTGATGTTCTTAATCTTGTTAATTGTTTAATTATATTAATTAACAAGGGCTAAAATGGATGAAGGTGATTATGATAATCATGAAGTTGATTAGTAATAAATTATATGATTGTAAGTTGAAAAGTGATGTGAATCTATATGAGTATAGATTGAATATTGAGTATTGTGATTACTAAGTTAATTCATAAGAATTTAGTAAATTGGTTAGTTGTAATGATGGAATAATGTTATATACATATTGATACAAGTAACTGACTTGTGTATTTTGTTGTATTTCCAGATATGGAGAAGACTCAGTGATATTAGACTACTGAGTGGGCGACTATGGTAGTCGGTGAGTGGACTTTGATCTCTCACTATAATTTAGTGATCACTATTGTGGTTACTTCAAGTGTTATTCCTGTGTTAAGTTGAATTGTGAATTGTGTTAAAGTGTTAAAGTGTTAAGTGTTAAGTGACCTATTGGTAACTGTGTTAATAGAGGTCAACTATGTTGGACTGTGTGGTTACAGGTTAGTCAACACAAGGGTTGTGAACATTCGTTGTAAGTAAGGCTTGTGTTGACTAAAGGTAACAAACAGTTATCGGTTAACCACTGTATTGGCCTGCAGTTGGTGTAAGTGTCGCTTGGTGGGCCACCGCGGCTGAGGGCGCTACAAGGGCCACCGATCCTCTGGTGATGTTGAGTCAAAGTGTTAAATGTGGTGAACTCATAGTGTTAAACTAAGTTGTATTGTTAGTGATGAGTTAACTCACTTAGCTTCGTGCTAATCCCTCGTTGTTTACTCCTTGCAGGTTAATATCTATTGTTATGGGCGGGTCAAGGAGTAACTGAAGAATGTTTGACTAGGATTACTCTGATATTATTTAATACAGTTTAAAATGTTTGATTATATAATGCCCAGGATATAATGGATTATTTTGTAAACGGTAATAATCAATACTTAGAACTTAGGTAATGGAAGATGACGACATGTTATTTTATGTATATATATGTTTTGGGACTTGAGCTTCCGCATTGTAAAAAAAAAAAAAAAAAACAGTTGTAAATTCTGGGGTGTTATAAGTTGGTATCAGAGCATAGGTTTGGGCGAATTGAACAATGGTTGGATTGTTCAATCCCAAGCCTAGTGATAGTGGTCAAACATTCCGAGGTGTGGGATTAGTGTTGGTATGAGCAAGTTGTTGTTAAATGTGAACTAATCTATAACAATGTGTTAGATTGTTGTTTTGAGTGCAGAGACGGAGGATAGTGAGGAACCGATTGGTATTCTCAATCCTCAACACTCGTGGGTCTAGATGTGCCAGGTAATTTCTGATAAACTTGGTGAATTTCAATAAATTTTAATTGTTTTACTTTACTATGTTATGATTATTAGTAAAGTAAATTGAATTGTTGGTGATTATTACTTGCTAATAAGGTGATAGAGCTATTAGTTTGTAATTAAGAAGTTGAAATTGTGTGTAGATACATTGGTGACTAAAGTGTAACAGTTGTGTTATGTGGAATTAAGTGTAAATGCAAGTGTGATTATAGATCCTTGCTAGGGAAATAATTGATAAATGATAAGCTAAATTGGTGTGACTTGCTATAATGAAATAAATGGGTTGCGGGTGTATCCATTTATAAGTTTGGAGTTGTATTGTTGTGTGACTTAGAATGTGTCTAGTTGTTGAAATATATGCTATTGACTTGGAAAGGTCAATGTTGAATGTAATTGTGTCAAACTTGATAATTGCCATGCTATGCCATGCTATGAAGTGAGGAATGTAACTAAAAGTCTAAATGTTTAGCATTGATCATGATTAGGGTGAATTATGATCTTTGTATTACTAATAGTGTGGTAAGAAAGTTAAAGCGGTCAATGAGTCTAAATGTGCGATGACAAGTTGTGAAAAGTCAAATTTGAAATTCTATGTCAAAATTGAATATATATGATGAAATTTTGGTGAACTTGGTGTTTTAGGGTGATAATATGAAACTAATAATGAAGTGGGTTAGTTTGACTTGGAATAGTCAGAGAAGTGTGAAAGAGGTAATGAAATGGTGGATGCAAGGGTTGAAACCCAAACGGGTCATTTAAGTGTCCAAATGGGCCACTTAGTGTTAAAATGTATAGAATTGGATGTGGTATGTGTATGATAACTTTTAAAGTGACTTAAAGTCATAAGTATAGATAAAAAGTGGATTGAAAATGTTAATGTTGTCATTTTGAATGAAATTGGTGAAATTGTCCATTTTGACCCCTAAACGGGTCAACGTGTTAAAATAATGTAGAATGAGTGTTTGTATATGATGAATGTGCCTACACGTCATAAATATATGTAGAAACATGTTGACAAAGGGTGGAACCCTGAATGTATGCCGTTTGGAATATAACGTGTCAACCAAAATGGTCCAAAATGGCCTAAAATTAGTTATATGGTCGTTTTCTCGTTAAACGTGTAAATTGAAAAAGTGAAAAAAATAGAAAGTTGCATTTTGATTATATGAGGGTGCCTGCAAAATTTCAGAGTCTAACTCTTTACGGTTTAGGAGATATGCGCGTTTGAGTTTCGTATTTTTGCACTAAAATTGCAGACTTGTTACAGCAGGTTGAATCCGGACGGATTCCCTTGAATCCGTACGGATTCCCATGAATCCGGACGGATTCCTTGACCGGATTCCTTAAAAATGGTTCTGTCCCAAAACTTGGCCTTGAATACGGCGGATTCCCCGGAATCCGGGCGTATTCCCTTCAATCCGGGCGGATTCCCTTGAATCCGGCGGATTCCCCTTTTATTGAGACATTTCTTGTATTATGTGTTATACTAAGTGAATTTAATATGAAAATTTGTAAATTTCGACGTTCGTCGTAACGTTCGACGTAGAATTTCCGTTAGAAAATTTCGGTGTCCGATTAAGACGAAATTTACATGTCAACTCAAAAACGGCCCAACGGTCAAAGCTCATGGATTTGCCATGAGCCCTGTCAGTTTTCGGCACTTCGGGGTCGTTTGGGGCCCGAAAATCGCATTTTACTGTTTTTCGGACATTATTTCGGACTTTTAGCTTATGAATTGTATTGGACTTTTGTTTCTTTGAGCCCAAAGATCATTCCTGTGACTATATGCAATATTAAAAGTTGTTTTAAGAGGTTTATATGGTTCTTTGTGTAGGAGTTGTTTGTAGGCAGTTTATTTGACTGCAAAGTATACCAGTAAGGGTATTGTTGATTGTTGCTTGTTAGGGTAAATAAATATTGATTATGTAATCATGTTAATTACGTTACGTGGAATACTTAATATGATTGAATAAGTATTTGTAAGAGTTGAAGAGTATTGTAGGAGCTTACTCTTGCTTGATAACTAGAAAATGAAAGTTATTTAATAATCAACTTAGAAATTATATATTGATGAATATATGTGGAATATGACCTGGTATTTTAACAAGGTACTTAGTGCTAAATGTTATATAGAGTATTATACTTGATAATTAAAGTGTTAAGTGATTGATATTGAATCGTGTAGAGAGGGTGTTAAATTGATTTAGTTGTGTTAAAACTTACACATGTGTTAATAAGATAATGAGGATTATGTTAGATGATAGAATTGTTATGTTTACTTAATTTTGTGAGTAGTTTCACATTCAAGTGATAAATGAAAATAGTGTTAAAACTTACACATGTGTTAATAAGATAATGAGGATTATGTTAGATGATAGAATTGTTATGTTTACTTAATTTTGTGAGTAGTTTCACATTCAAGTGATAAATGAAAATATTAAAAAATTAACACTTGGTCATAAATCTATTACAAAGTGTTACTATATGTGTGTGATAATTATTGATTTTAGCATTGTGATATATGTGAGAGTAAAAGTTAATCATTTTAGAGATTGATGGTATGAAGTGGCCTGAGAATTAAGTGTGACTGACATAATATGACGACGTCTGGCCAACGTATTTATATTATGCCATTTCACATGGAGTATTGAGGCTACCAAGTACCAGAGAAATTGATGTGACCTTAAAAATTGTAGGTTTTCGATGTTGACATTGAGATAGTTATATATAAATATATATATATAGAGAGCCTTTTGATTGATAGTTATATTATTATTAATTGAGAATTGTGTGAAATTTGATTGTTATTATATGCTTAATATCAAGGTGAAGTGATAAGTTGCATATAGAAGAGAATAAAACATGAAATAATCTTCCGTGGAGATTAACGAGATAAAATTGATTGATGAAATGTTGATGAAAAATGTGTGTGTGGTCAACACGTTTTGTTGGAATGGTACTTGCGCTTGAATGACAATGTACCCGTTGATGGAAAAACTTGGTAATTATCCAATTTGAATTGGTACTAAGTGACTTGGTGATTAAGTGATAATAGTGTTAACTATGAAGAATTGACTTGTATTTTGCTTGTTAATATGTGAATAGTGTTATATGAGTTTGAGATACTTTTAAATAAAAGATTATCAAATACAGTAGTGATATGTGGTACTAGCCTAAATGCTAGTTATGAATTGAAATTAAAATTTCATTGTTGTTGGGTGTATTGTGATTTTCATAATCATTGTTTTGTTGTTAAAAGGGGTATAAATCATATATCTATTTTAAAAGATTCTAGCACGTCGCTAGTTTCTAGTGTTAAGAGTACGTTATGTGCCTGATGATGTTATTCACTTACGTTAAGTAATTACCTGTTTAAAGTGATTAATTGGGAATAATTTCCTTAAGTGATCATAGTATGCATGAAAATATGATTTAGATACATATCATATGTTAAGGTAAGAAATAGAAACATGTACATGTGGATATGTATATGTAGATAGAATTTAAATTGTGTGCATATAATTAAGAGTTGCTCAAGGGAGTAATTATTTTAAGTGATAAATATTACACTTGATGTATAGTATTGCAAGTTAAATTGAGTATGAGACACAATGTATGTGTTTATGTAAAGTTAATTGTGATATACACATTGGTGATGTGTAAGTTGATGAAATAATATATATCTAAATAAATATATGTAAGTACATAGAGTGTGTAGTGAAATGTATGCATAAGCATGTCATGCATAGGTGATTTAAGTTGTGTACACACTTTAGGTGAATATAGTGATGAGTAATTACGATGTTAGAGTAGTACGGAGAGTGCAATATTAATAAACTAGAAATATGGTGTTAGTAGAATCTCATAAGGAATGAGAGATGTCAAGTAATTAAGTACTTTTGAATAATCATGGTTGATTAGATTTCGAGGACGAAATCTCTTTAAGGGGGAGAGATTTGTAACATCCTCAAATTGGGCCTAGAAGTAATAGGTATTTCCTGTAAATTTTTAATGCAATTTAAAATTGTAATATGTGTTCGATTGTAAATTTAATAGGTCAATTAGCCTCAGGAAATATTGTGACTAGTGAAATATTGATTGTTTTAAATTTATTTAGTTGACGGTAAAATAAAATAGTTTTCCCCGTAAATATTTTTAAGTTCCAGACAATGATAAGTACGGGGGACAAAACTAGTACACAAAGTAACTAATTAGGTAATATATCTATGTTTTGAGTCGGGCTTTATTTCATACACACATACATACATACGTACATATACACACACACAATTAACCTTAAATCTTTATCAAGATCATGAAGAACATCAAATTGGAGCTTTAAAACTCGAATTCAAGCTTTCTTAATCATCACAAACAAGGTATGATCTTGTGTTCTTCATGTTCTTCAACCTAGAATTTGGGGTTTTGAATATTTGATTTAGTTGGCATGATTTATCTTGAAATTAAGCTAGTAATGATCATATTATCATTAGTTGATAAGAAATTCTTGATTTTAAGTGAAACCCTAACTTAGAATTGAATAAAGTGATTTAGTGTTCTTGGGAAATTGATGATTGTGATGAATAGATGAGTTAATTGATGAACTTGGTATTGTTTGTAGTGAAGAACATCTAATTAACAAACAAAGAATGAAGTTAGAACATGGTTGTTTAAGAATTTATAAAACCTAGTATAAAGGTTGTGAAGAATTCTTAATATTTGATGTAAATAATTTTGATAATGCTTTAACTATGTTGGTCAGTGATGATTAAAGTGATATTGTTATTATAATAATTATAATTTGATAAAGAGATGATGAATTATTGATATTATGGGGGTTAGTCATAATCTTGGAATGAATTAAGTTGAATTAGCTTAAGTGATAACTTAATGGAGAAATTAAAGAGAAAAGTTGCAACTTAATTGATTAAGTATCTTGAAGGTAAAGGTTATGATAAATTGTTGATTTTGATGTTCTTAATCTTGTTAATTGTTTAATTATATTAATTAACAAGGGCTAAAATGGATGAAGGTGATTATGATAATCATGAAGTTGATTAGTAATAAATTATATGATTGTAAGTTGAAAAGTGATGTGAATCTATATGAGTATAGATTGAATATTGAGTATTGTGATTACTAAGTTAATTCATAAGAATTTAGTAAATTGGTTAGTTGTAATGATGGAATAATGTTATATACATATTGATACAAGTAACTGACTTGTGTATTTTGTTGTATTTCCAGATATGGAGAAGACTCAGTGATATTAGACTACTGAGTGGGCGACTATGGTAGTCGGTGAGTGGACTTTGATCTCTCACTATAATTTAGTGATCACTATTGTGGTTACTTCAAGTGTTATTCCTGTGTTAAGTTGAATTGTGAATTGTGTTAAAGTGTTAAAGTGTTAAGTGTTAAGTGACCTATTGGTAACTGTGTTAATAGAGGTCAACTATGTTGGACTGTGTGGTTACAGGTTAGTCAACACAAGGGTTGTGAACATTCGTTGTAAGTAAGGCTTGTGTTGACTAAAGGTAACAAACAGTTATCGGTTAACCACTGTATTGGCATGCAGTTGGTGTAAGTGTCGCTTGGTGGGCCACCGCGGCTGAGGGCGCCACAAGGGCCACCGATCCTCTGGTGATGTTGAGTCAAAGTGTTAAATGTGGTGAACTCATAGTGTTAAACTAAGTTGTATTGTTAGTGATGAGTTAACTCACTTAGCTTCGTGCTAATCCCTCGTTGTTTACTCCTTGCAGGTTAATATCTATTGTTATGGGCGGGTCAAGGAGTAACTGAAGAATGTTTGACTAGGATTACTCTGATATTATTTAATACAGTTTAAAATGTTTGATTATATAATGCCCAGGATATAATGGATTATTTTGTAAACGGTAATAATCAATACTTAGAACTTAGGTAATGGAAGATGACGACATGTTATTTTATGTATATATATGTTTTGGGACTTGAGCTTCCGCATTGTAAAAAAAAAAAAAAAAAAAACTGTTGTAAATTCTGGGGCGTTATAATTACTACACACGACGCAATTTCAGTGTCCAACACATGTACAAGGTGTAATATCCTCAAATTGGGCCTAGAAGTAATAGGTATTTCTTGAAAATTTTAAATGCGATTTAAAATTGTTATATGTGTTTGAGTGTAAAATTAATAGGTCGATAAGCCTCAGGAAATATTGTAATTAGTGAAATATTGATTGTTTTAAATTTATTTAGTTGACGGTAAAATAAAATTGTATTTTCCCGCAAATGGTTTCTAAGTTCCAGACAATAATAAATACGGGGAATGAAAATTAACACTTATATGGTATATTATATGTGTTGGATCGGGTTTTATTCCCAAACATACATACATACATACGTATGAACATATACACACACACATTTGATCCTAAACAAAAAACATGAAGAAATCATAAAAATTGGAGCTTCATAATTCGGATTCAAGCTTCAAACGCATGGATTATCATCTTCTAATTATCCTAATCTACTTGTAAGTCCTTAATCTTTGATTTAAGAACCCTAGAATTTGGGGGTTTTGGGTGTTCTTGATGTAAATCCGAAATTAGGGTTTGATTTTGTCCAATAGTTGTTAGTTATGATTTATTAACATAGATTAATCATTTCATTATCATTCAAAGCATGTTATAAGTGTTAATTTCGTGATTTCTTTAACCCTAGAAATTGGGGTTTTGAATATTTGATTTAGTTGGCATGATTTATCTTGAAATTAAGCTAGTAATGATCATATTATCATTAGTTGATAAGAAATTCTTGATTGTAAGTGAAACCCTAACTTAGAATTGAATAAAGTGATTTAGGGTGTGCTTGGTTGGATGTATTAGAGGGTGGGGAATGGGAAAGATAATGAAAAGTGTTGCTTGTTTAACTATAATGCAATCATTCATTACCCCAAAGTGAGTAATCCTCCATTCCCCAACGATTTGGGGGTTATAACTTTCATTACTCATCACCCATCATGAAACTTTCAGTTTTTGTCTCAATTGCCATTCACATTTTTCTTAATTATTTTTTTTTTATTATTTACATAAAATATATAATATTTAAAATTATCAATTAATTTTTTTTCTATTTTTTTTTTTGCGATCTGACACTTTTCTAAATAAATCGTAAAGCCCAACTCAATTTTTATTGATACTGTGGTTATTATTACTTTTTAATCTTCATGGTGACATGGTGTATTGCTCGATTCATGCATTTGTGCATTGACGAATATAACATACACATGTACGTATTTATTTTCTTTAATATGTTATATATTATTTACTATTAATTAATTTATTTTGTTTATATGTATGAAAAATATCATGATTTATTCTGTTATTTGTCAAACATCAAAGTGGATTTTACTAAATTCATATGTTTCTTTTTTATATTATATTTTGATGAACCAAGCATTGTTTAATATAATGATTATACTCCTTTCATTCCTTCGTATTCCCATTACCATTACCTTTCCCATTCCCTTAAATGAACCAAGCACCCCCTTAGTGTTCTTGGGAAATTGATGATTGTGATGAATAGATGAGTTAATTGATGATAACTAACATGATTCATGCTTAGAGTTATAGTTTTCATTAGGGTTCTTAAACCTCTTGATGATTTTGATGTGTTTATGGAAATTTTGATGGGCTAATGGTAATCATCATAAACTAAGGCTTGGTATTAGTTGAAAAGGTGTTAATAAGTGTTAATAAGAGGATTAGTAGCTTTAATGTTGAAAGTGTGAATTAATCAAGTTGTGTGATTATAATTCAAGTGGAATTTGTGAAAGTGTGATGATTAGGTGTTAATCACCTTGATTGATAATAACAAAAGGTTGTTATAGTGTTATTAGTGAAAGATGAGTTATTATATGAGTTGTTATTCATTTAAGCTAAGATGAGGTTAATGGTCTAATTAAGCTAATTAGCTATAATTGAGTTGGATTAATATGATAATGTGAATTATGTGACAAGTTGATTTTAATTATCATGATTTATTAGGTGAGAGTGAACTAATGAAGTTAATAGTGATAATTCATATTAGTGGAATGAATTATGTGAAATTACTACAAGTGACAACTAAATTGATATATAGTTGAAAAGTGGTTAACATGATATCTAATCATGATTAAGAAACAATTCAAGAAGTATGAAACTTGATGTATGTGATGATTATGTTAATACATATGAATTGAGATTGTTGGTATAAATCTATTGGAGTAATGTTATGTAGATTTGATACAAGTAACTGACTTGTGTATCTTGTTGTATTTTCAGATATGGAGAAGACTCAGTGATATTAGACTACTGAGTGGGCGACTATGGTAGTCGGTGAGTGGACTTTGATCTCTCACTATAATTTAGTGATCACTATTATGGTTACTTCAAGTTTTATGTGTTATGCCTGTGTTAAGTTGAATTGTGAATTGTGTTTAAGTGTTAAGTGACCTATTGGTAACTATGTTATAGAGGTCAACTATGTTGGACTGTGTTGTTACAGGTTAGTCAACACAAGGGTTGTGAACATTCGTTGTAAGTAAGGCTTGTGTTGACTAAAGGTAACAAACGGTTATCGGTTAACCACTGTATTGGCCTGCAGTTGGTGTAAGTGTCGCTTGGTGGGCCACCGCGGCTGAGGGCGCCACAAGGGCCACCGATCCTCTGGTGATGTTGAGTCAAAGTGTTAAATGTGGTGAACTCATGGTGTTAAACTAAGTTGTATTGTTAGTGATGAGTTAACTCACTTAGCTTCGTGCTAATCCCTCGTTGTTTACTCCTTGCAGGTTAATATCTCTGGTTATGGGCGGGTCAAGGAGTAACTGAAGAATGTTTGACTAGGATTACTCTGATTATTATTTAATACAGTTTAAAATGTTGATTATATAATGTCCAGGATATAAAGGATTGTTTTGTAAACGTTAATAATTAATACTTAGAACTTAGGTAATGGAAGATGACGACATGTCATTTTATGTATATATATGTTTTGGGACTTGAGCTTCCGAATTGTTTTAAAAAAAAAAAAAAATAGTTGTAAATTCTGGGGCGTTATAAGTTGGTATCAGAGCATAGGTTTGGGTGAATTGAATAATGGTTGGATTGTTCAATCCCAAGCCTAGTAATAGTGGTCAAACATTCCGAGGTGTGGGATTAGTGTGTGAGCAAGTTGTTGTTAAATGTGAACTAATCTATAACAAGATGTCAGATTGTTGTTTTGAGTGCAGAGACGGAGGATCGTGAGGAACCGATTGGTATTCTCAATCCTCAACACTCGTGGGCCTAGATACGCCAGGTAATTTCTGATAAACTTGGTGAATTTCAATAAATTTTAATTGTTGTACTTTACTATATTATGATTGTTATTAAAGTAAATTGAAATTTTGATGATTATTACGTGTTAATAAGGTGATAGAGATATTAATAGGTAATTAAGACGGAAATAGTAGTTTCAGAAAAGTGTTGAAACTGTGTGTAGATACATTGGTGACTAATGTGTAACAGTTGTGTTATGTGGAATTAAGTGTATATGCAATGTGAAAATAAAGTGTGTAAATATAAGTTGATAAGTGCAAGTGTGATTATAGATCCTTGCTAGGGAAATTATTTGATAAATGATAAGCTAAATTGGTGTGACACACTATGATGAATTCAATGGGTCGCGGGTGTATCCATTTATAAGTTTGGAGTTGTATTATGGTATGACTTAGAGTGTGTCTGGTTGTTGAAATATATGCTATTGACTTGGAAAGGTCAATGTTGAATGTAATTGTGTCAAACTTGATAATTGCCATGATATGCCATGCTATGAAGTGAGGAATGTGACTAGAAGTCTAAATGTTTAGCATTGATCATGATTAGGGTGAATTATGATCTTTGTATTATAAATAGTGTAGTAAGAAAGTCAGAGTGGTCAATGAGTCTAAATGTGCGGTGACAAGTTTGTGAAAAGTCAAATTTGAAATTGTAAGATGAAATTTTGTGAACTTGGTGTTTTAGAGTGATAATATGAAACTAATAATGAAAGTGGGTTAGTTTGATTTAGAATAGTCAAACGAATGTGAAATGGGTAATGAAATGGTGGATGCATGGGTTGAAAACCCAAACGGGTCATTTAAGTGTCCAAATGGGTCACTTAGTGTTAAAATGTATAGAATTTGATGTGGTATGTGTATGATAACTTTTAAAGTGACTTAAAGTCATAAGTATAGATAAAATGTGGATTGAAAATGTTAAGGTTGTCATTTTGAATGAAATTGGTGAAATTGTCCATTTTGACCCCTAAACGGGTCAACGTGTCAAAATAATGTAGAATGAGTGTTTGTATATGATGAATGTGCCCACACGTCATAAATATATGTAGAAACATGTTAGCAAAGGGTTGAAGTCAGAAACCTAGCCATTTGTAATATGGTGTGTCAACTAAAACGGTCGAAAATGGTCTAAAATGACCCATACGTCCATTTTCTTGTTAAACGTGTAATTTGAAAAAGTGGAAAAATGGAAAGTTGCATTTTGATTATATGAGAGTGCCTGCAAAATTTCAGAGTCTAACTCTTTACGGTTTAGGAGATATGCGCATTTGAATTTCATGTTTTTGCACTAAAATTTCTGAGTTGCTGCAGCATACTGAATCCGACGTATTCCCTTGAATCCGTACGGATTCCCATGAATACGGGCGGATTCATTGGGCGGATTCCTTAAAAATGGTTCTGTCTCGTGGAGTTGGCGGGAATACGGCGGATTCCCCGGAATCCGGGCGGATTCCCATGAATACGGACGTATTCCCTTGAATACGAACGTATTCCCTTGTTTTGAGACTTTTCTTGTGTTATGTGTTATATTAAGTGAGTTTAATATGAAAATTTGTAAATTTCGACGTTCGTCGTAACGTTCGACGTAGAATTTCAGTTAGAAAATTTCGGTGTCCGATTAAGACGAAATTTACATGTCAACTCAAAAACGGGCCAACGGTCAAAGCTCATCATGAGCCCTGTCAGTTTTCGGCACTTCGGGGTCGTTTGGGGCCCGAAAATCGCGTTTTATTGTTTTTTGGACATTATTTCGGACTTTTAGCTTATGAATTGTATTGTGCTTTTGTTTCTTTGAGCCCAGAGATCATTCCTGTGACTATATGCAATATTAAAAGTTGTTTTAAGAGGGCTATATGGTTCTTTGTGTAGTAGTTGTTTGTAGGCAGTTTATTTAACTACATAGTATACCAGTAAGGGTATTGTTGATTGTTGCTTGTTAGGGTAAATAAATATTGATTATGTAATCATGTTAATTACGTTATGTGAAATACTTAATGATTGAATAAGTATTTGTAAGAGTTGAAGAGTATTGTAGGAGCTTACTCTTGCTTGATAACTAAATATAGAAGGTTATTTATTAATCAACTTATAAATTATATATTGATGAATATATGTGGAATATGACCTGGTATTTTAACAAGGTACTTAGTGCTAAATGTTATATAGACTATTATACTTAATAATTAAAGTGTTAAGTGATTGATATTGAATCGTGTAGAGAGGGTGTTACATCGATTTAGTTGTATTAAAATTTTAACCTGTGTTAAGGAGACAATGAGAAATGTGTTAGATGATTGAATTGTTATGCCTACCTAATTATGTGAGTAGTTTCACATTCAAGTGATAAATGAAAATAGTAACAAGTTAATACTTGATCATAAATCTATTACAAAGTGTTATTATATGTGTGATAATTGTTGTTTTCAACATTGTGAATTATGTGAGAGTAAAAGTTAATTACTTTAAAGATCAATGGTATGAAGTGGCCTGAAAATAAAGTGTGACTGACATAATATGACGACGTCTGGCCAACGTATTTATATTATGCCATTTCACATGGAGTATTGAGGCTACCAAGTACCAGAGAAATCGATGAGACTTTAAAATTTGTAGGTTTGCAATGTTAATATATGAGAGAGAGAGAGAGCCAATGATTGACTAAATCGAAATGGTAGTAAAAGATTAAGTTATTGTATTAATGGGTTACTTATTAATAAAAGAAATATATAAATATATATAGAGAGAGAGCCTTTTTATTGAAACTGTGAAAAAATTGATAGTTATATTATCGTTAATTGAGAACTTTGTGAAATTTGATTGTTATTATATGCATAATATCAAAGTGAAATGATAGGTTGCGTATAGAAATGATGGAAATGTGAAATAATCTTCCGTGGAGATTAAAGAGATGTGATTGATTAATGGAATATTGTTGAAAAATGTGTGTGTGGTTAGCACATTTTGTTGGAATGGTACTTGCGCTTGAATGTCAATGTACCCGTTGATGGAAAAACTTGGTAATTATCCAATTTGAATTGGTACTAAGTGACTTAGTGATTAAGTGATAATAGTGTTATATGAGTTTGAGATACTTTTAAATAACAGATTATCATATACATTAGTGATATGTGGTACTAGCACAAATGCTAGTTATGAATTGAAATTTAAATTTCATTGTTGATGAGTGTGTTGTGATTTTCATAATCATTGTTTTGCTGTTAAAAGGGGTATAAATCATATATCTATTTTAAAGATTCTAGCACGTCGTTAGTTTCTAGTGTTAAGAGTATGTTATTGTACACGATTGTTATTCACTTATGTCAAGTGGATACATGTTTAAAGTGATTAATTGGGAATAATTTCCTTAAGTGATCATAGTATGCATGAAAATATGATTTAGATACATATCATATGTTAAGGTAAGAAATAGAAACATGTACATGTGGATATGTATATGTAGATAGAATTTAAATTGTGTGCATATAATTAAGAGTTACTCAAAGGAGTAATTATTGTAAGTGATAATATCACGCTTGTTGTTGAATAATGTGAGTAGTATTATATTATATGCAAGTTAAATTGAGTATAAGACACAATGTATGTGTTTGCGTGAATGTAATTGAGATACACACTGGTGGTGTGTAAATTGATAAAATAACATATATCTATATAAATATATGTAGGTACACGGTGTATGTAGTGAAATGTATGCATAAGCATGTCATGCATAGGTGATTTAAGTTGTGTACACACTTTAGGTGAATATAGTGATGAGTAATTGCGTTGTTAGAGTAGTATGAAGAGTGCAATATTAATAAACTGTAAATATGGTGTTAATAGAATCTCATAAGGAATGAGAGATGTCAAGTAATTAAGTACTTTAGAATAATCAAGGTTGATTAGATTTCGAGGACGAAATCTCTTTAAGGGGGAGAGATTTGTAACATCCTCAAATTGGGCCTAGAAGTAATAGGTATTTCTTGAAAATTTTAAATGCGATTTAAAATTGTTATATGTGTTTGAGTGTAAAATTAATAGGTCGATAAGCCTCAGGAAATATTGTGACTAGTGAAATATTAATTGTTTTAAATTTATTTATTTGACGGTAAAATAAAATTGTATTTTCCCGCAAATGGTTTCTAAGTTCCAGACAATAATAAATACGGGGAATGAAAATTAACACTTATATGGTATATTATATGTGTTGGATCGGGTTTTATTCCCAAACACACATACATACATACGTATGAACATATACACACACACATTTGATCCTAAACAAAAAACATGAAGAAATCATAAAAATTGGAGCTTCATAATTCGGATTCAAGCTTCAAACGCATGGATTATCATCTTCTAATCATCCTAATCAACTTGTAAGTCCTTAATCTTTGATTTAAGAACCCTAGAATTTGGGGGTTTTGGGTGTTCTTGATGTAAATCCGAAATTAGGGTTTGATTTTGTCCAATAGTTGTTAGTTATGATTTATTAACATAGATTAATCATTTCATTATCATTCAAAGCATGTTATAAGTGTTAATTTCGTGATTTCTTTAACCCTAGAAATTGGGGTTTTGAATATTTGATTTAGTTGGCATGATTTATCTTGAAATTAAGCTAGTAATGATCATATTATCATTAGTTGATAAGAAATTCTTGATTGTAAGTGAAACCCTAACTTAGAATTGAATAAAGTGATTTAGTGTTCTTGGGAAATTGATGATTGTGATGAATAGATGAGTTAATTGATGATAACTAACATGATTCATGCTTAGAGTTATAGTTTTCATTAGGGTTCTTAAACCTCTTGATGATTTTGATGTGTTTATGGAAATTTTGATGGGCTAATGGTAATCATCATAAACTAAGGCTTGGTATTAGTTGAAAAGGTGTTAATAAGTGTTAATAAGAGGATTAGTAGCTTTAATGTTGAAAGTGTGAATTAATCAAGTTGTGTGATTATAATTCAAGTGGAATTTGTGAAAGTGTGATGATTAGGTGTTAATCACCTTGATTGATAATAACAAAAGGTTGTTATAGTGTTATTAGTGAAAGATGAGTTATTATATGAGTTGTTATTCATTTAAGCTAAGATGAGGTTAATGGTCTAATTAAGCTAATTAGCTATAATTGAGTTGGATTAATATGATAATGTGAATTATGTGACAAGTTGATTTTAATTATCATGATTTATTAGGTGAGAGTGAACTAATGAAGTTAATAGTGATAATTCATATTAGTGGAATGAATTATGTGAAATTACTACAAGTGACAACTAAATTGATATATAGTTGAAAAGTGGTTAACATGATATCTAATCATGATTAAGAAACAATTCAAGAAGTATGAAACTTGATGTATGTGATGATTATGTTAATACATACGAATTGAGATTGTTGGTATAAATCTATTGGAGTAATGTTATGTAGATTTGATACAAGTAACTGACTACACACGACGCAATTTCAGTGTCCAACACATGTACAAGGCACTTGCGAAGTCCTAGTAATAGTATCCAAACCCAACACATTAGTTGACCCCCACCAAATCAAATAGTCCACAACTATCATAGCACAATGGACGCCAATAATCAATCAAGGTTTAGCCAACATGCCAATATAATATTAATGCAATCATTGCAATAAACCAAGTTTACCCGTTGTAACCATGTTGTTACAACTAACTTAGACTGAAAGTCCAAGATCCACTCACCGACAATCATAGTCGTCCACTCAATAGTCTAATGTCACTGAGTCTTCTCCACATCTGAGAATATACAATAACACAACACAAGTTAGTCACTTGTTTCAATGTGAAATATCATCACATAATTGTAATAAAATCTAAACAACTCAATCAAATAATTACCTACTTATAATAATTCAACACAATTCAATCCAAGATTATATATAACCAATTTAACATCATTAGTTCACCATTACTATTAAATTATGAACATGGAATCACATCACTACATTAATCCACCTCAAATATGGTCAATTACATAATCAAGTCATTAATCTCATATATTGAGAATTTCACAATCTATCTCATCTATTATTTCATTAATCACTCATGATCATTATCATGATCATCTTAGCCTCAATGGATAACAACTTCATATACAACTCACCTTTTACTAACAACATCATAACAATCTCTTATTATTATTATCAATCAATATGATTAACACCTAATCATCACATTTTCAACAAATTCCACTTGAATTATAATTCACACAACTTGTGTAATTCACTATTAAGTTAGATTAAAGCTACTAATCCTCTTAATAACACATATTAACACCATTTCAACTAATATCAAGCTTTAGTTATGATTAATACCATTAACCCATCAAAACCCCATGAACTCATCAAATCATATTATCACCTTCTTCATTTCTAACTTAGGGTTTACATTATAATCATCATTTAATCATCAACTAACAAGAATTTAATCACTACAACTCTAAATTTTTGGATTATAATCAATAACCCATCAAAATAACCAAAAACCTAAGAATCAAGATTAATTTACAAACTTAAGCTTGTCTCTTGCTAGCTATCAACAACAATAATCTTAACTAACATCAATTTCACATAATAAAAGCTTAAATTCGAATTATCACCAAGAACATCAAAAACCCCCAATTTCTAGGGTTCATGATTCAAAGATTTGAGACTTACTAGATGAAAGGAAGGATTAGAAGATAATAATCTTCACACTAGAAGCTTGAATTCGAGTTTGAGATCTTCAATTTGATGATTTCTTCATGTTTTTGATTTGGGGTTAAATGTGTGTGTGTGTATAATCGTACGTATGTATGTATGAATGAGAAATAAAACCGACCCAATCCATATAATATACCATCTAAGTGTTAGTTTTCATTCCCCGTATTTATTATTGTCTGGAACTTAAAAACCATTTGCGGGGAAATACAATTTTATTTACCGTCAACTAAATAAATTTAAAACAGTTAATAGTTTACTATTCACAAAAAGTCATATAACTGTTTGACCTATTATTTTCAATTATCACAATACATTAATTATTTAAAATACAATTAAATAATTACATAAATAAAGAAATTACAATTTCAACTAGGCCCAAAACGAGGATGTTACAAGTAGGGTTTATGGTTTAGGGTTTATAAGGGTTTAGGGTTTAGAAGGGGTTCAAGGTTTAGTGTTTAGAAAGATTTAGGGTTTAGCGTTTTGTAAAGCGTTTAGGGTTTAGGGTTTGTGGTTTAGGGGTTAGGGTTTAGGGTTTAGGGTTTGAGGTTTGGGGTTTCGGGGAGAAACCCCAAACCCTAAACCCTAACCCCTAAACCCTAAACCCTAAACCCTAAACGCAACACTTTAACACATGTGTTAGTAAATGTGAAACCCACCAAAAAAATGAAAAAAAAAAAAACTTTTCGAAAGTATGTCTTGAGGGACGGCAAATCGAAGAGGAGAAAACGACGAATTTAATGGTGCAATTTTTATAATTTTTCGATTTGTTGTTTGTGAGATAATTGATGTTGGGGGTAAATGGGTTTTGTACATGTGAAACATTCTCTTTGTACACATGGCTTGATATCATTGGTTCCCTCATTCTCACACAAATTCCTATTCTCATTTGAACCCTACCCTATCAGATAAATTGATTCGAAACAAAATAAACAATACTCCATAGTAGTAACAGGAAGTTAATCCGATTGTTACTTTTCCAAACAATCGATTTTTTTTGCCTTTTTGGTAACTTTTGGAAAACACGTGACGAAATCGAATGGTGTATGGGTTCGTAAACCAACGATTGAGATGAAAACCATAGGAGAAATACATGTAATTAAATTAAATAAATAAATCGAAATTGAACGTCGGAACACTGGTCAGTGCTGACGTGTCAGAGAGGCCTTCTCATCTCATTTTATATTCATCTCACACATTTTAGATCTCTTTCTCTCTTTTCGTTCCGATCTGGTAAATTTTATTTCTAAGTTCCAATATACATACACAAAATCTGTATCTATACGTTCTTTTTTTCCTCGTTATTTGTAATCTTCCCTAATTTTTTTTTTTTTTTTTATGATCAGCGGAAGAAAAGATTAAAACGAGAAGTTGATATTTTTTTCTAGGGTTTTTGCTCGATTCCGATTTATTTAAAATGGCGGCTGCACCAGTTAGGGCTCGAGCAGATTACGATTACCTCATTAAGCTTCTTTTGATTGGCGATAGCGGTATGTATTGTTATGTTGTTTTCCTCTTTTTTATTTCCTATTTTTGTAATAATTTAAAATCACGATTTACGTATATCTGTGTTTATGTGTATGATTTAGTTATGAGATTTGTAATTGCAATGACATTGTAAGATGGAGAATGCACTTTTTTAATGTTTTTGAGATTTTTTTTGCTCCTTTTTGTTGATTAGGGTTATGATTCTAAACGCTTGATCGAAACTGTGTAGAAAAGAATCATTTTGAAAAGCATCTGATTGTTTTCACATTGCGAAATCGTGAATAATAAGAGCCATGCGAACAGTGGTTTGTGCTGTATGTTTAAATCGTTGAACGAATAGCGAATGATATAGGCATGTACCTGAGTACCCGTATGGAAGTTAGACTTGTTTTAGGTCATGTTAGTGTATATACATTTTCTAAGCTTTGTTATGGTTTCAAGTTTCATTAACGCAGTCATTAAGTTCGCCTATCCAACAAAATTGTCTAGAGGGAAATGATGATCTGCCAGATTTGTAAACAAAATGTGAACATGTATCAGACTAGATTTCTAGTAATATAAGCTGCATCTGATTCCATGGGAGATTTTCGTCATGTGTCCTTAAAAATTGTCAAGGAACTGAGCATTAAGTGTGTATAAAGTACAACTTGTTGTAGGATATTCGTATAGGATTTTTCTTCGTTGAGGGGTATTATATAATTCTGAACTACTCGCAAGATCAACTTCATATAGAAGAGTCAGAACGAAGTTTAGTATTTTATGACTTGAGTCTTGTGGATGGACATGGGAGATGACCAACTTAGTATAAATTCACATGTCAGAATTTCAACTGGACAACTTATAACAATTCACGCTCTTGTAAGAGATGTGGTCAATATAAGACACGTGTCCATGACCGAACATGTCACCAAACTTCCATTACAATAGGCACAGCTCTCATCTTTCGTTCTTTTCATTTTCTTTCTTGAGTTTCAAGTCTGTAATCTAAATGTTGGCCATCTCTCTGTTGATGTGCATAAAGATAGTGAGATGTTATATTTGTTCCTGGCTCCAGTTGTATAGCTTTCTTGATTAGGCTTTTTGTCTTCTGTTTTACTTTCCTGAAAGCCAGTTCTTTTATAGGATAGTTTAAATCTTGTTGCCTTCCAGTTTTGTACCCTACATGTAGAATCCTTTCTTGCCTTTGTAAAGTTCAAGCTTTGTTACGAACTAAAGTTTCAAAGCAAAGCAACCTTAATCCCTTCCCAGTTGCCAAAGCTCCGAGTGAACCTGAAATAAGCCATGGGCTTGGATCTATCAAATGATAAGATTGCTTATGCGATTCAATCATGAATAACTTATCTTATTATACAACGTGATATTAGATATTTAAAGATGGTCTCTCTATTTTATTAGCTTTTCACTCTCTGTACACTAATTGCAGTATCACTACCAAAGATAACAATCCATACATTCTCATTCTCAAGATTTTTTTTGACCTTCTTACATTGTTGCTTTTAGTTTCTTAGCTCAAATATTACTATTATAAAATCCTATAGTTATTTGATGTAGACATGTAGTTATCAGCTAAGTCATCATTAAATAAATTGTTGCAGGTGTTGGTAAGAGTTGTCTCCTTTTACGATTCTCAGATGGTTCCTTCACCACTAGTTTCATTACAACCATAGGGTGCGTATATCCATATTCTCAAATATTAATTGCTTGTACCATTAAGTATGTTTGATCTTGGGTGCCATGTGGGCATACTTGTAACATGATATTTGTTGTCTTATAGTATTGATTTTAAGATAAGGACCATTGAGCTTGATGGAAAACGAATCAAATTGCAAATCTGGGATACTGCTGGTCAGGAGCGATTCAGGACAATTACGACCGGTAAGTTATGATTTTATAAATATATAATGGGATGATGCATCACATGTGTACTTTGCTGTCTTTTGGCAACTAAATCTAACCACAAAAGTATGTATATTAAGTGTCAAAATTTACTAACAGATAAGTAGATCAACAGTATGACAATGACATCGGTTTTAAGAATGGGTGATTATGTATCTTAGTTGGGGGACTTAGGAAAGAAGGCCTTTTGAAAATAATGGACGTTTGAATACTGAAATGGCTATTTGATCAGTAGCATGTATTTGAGAATTAGGCTGAAAATACTTATCGAAATTAGGATAAACCATGGAAGGTAAAAAGAAAGAATATATGCAACAATCTGGCTTTGAAGCTGTGTTGTAAATGCGTAGTTGGAATCATAGCTTCTATGTGAAAAGAATCCATAATGGCATATTCTTAAAAATAGTTATTGTACTATGTGGAGTAAGGTCTTATGAGTATTTAGTGTTTAAAATTGTCTATTAAGTTTTTAGACACCGAATTGCTTTATAACAGCTGGATCAAGCCAATTGGAGAACTAAGTCATTTAAAAGCTTTATTTGAAACCATGAGAATTAGCTCCCATGCACTTCTAACTTATGAGTTTTAGGGGCTTCCTACTCTATATGCACTTTAAGGTGTATCGTTGAATTTATGCACTATGCTTATTTCCCTCTTCTGTCATACTTGGAAAAAATAACATGTCAATTTCAGAGTATATACTATAGTTCAGGCTATAGCAGAAAGCACCCCATGACTAACTCTCCAATTTGCTCTTATTCTCTAATTTCCTCCCTTAATAAGTAGAATTTTTTTTCCAATTTGTTTTGGTAAAGATTCAATTGCTTATATTTTCACGACCTTTTTATTAAAAATATTAAGGTTGGAAGGAAGTGTGGATTGAGACACTAAAAATTTGATCTTGGTCAGTTGGATATTTTCTGCTTGATAGGAACTCGTTATCGCGAATGACAAAAGTCTGTTATCATCATATCCAGGTTCTTATGTAAAAAAGTGTAATGAAATATGGCATATGGTCTGCTTCTCTAGTATGATGAGGAGAATAATGTTGAGCATGTCTTATAACATACGCCTTATATGTCAATACTCAGATATCTTTTAGTTTTTTAGTATATAAAAGAATGGAGAGACAAACAAAACATGGATTGGCATACAATATCTATTAACGTCAAATGTGTTAATGATGATGGTGACAATATTAGGACAAAGAATAAAATAGTTATTTCTCTCTCTGTTTGCTCATCAGTAAAGAAACAGTAAACCGCGTTGGTCTTATGCTGTTGATCTTGCTGACTAAGAGCTTGCACATTCTTTTTTCTTAACATCTGAATTTGGTATTTTGCAGCTTATTACCGTGGAGCCATGGGTATTCTGCTGGTTTATGATGTAACCGATGAATCATCATTTAACAGTAATTGCTTATACCTCTAAAAATAGGTTTAGTTTATTTTTCGCCGTACTTTAAGCAGTTTATGAAAACTCACTTTTCTTTTCTTTGTCCAGACATCAAGAATTGGATCCGTAACATAGAACAGCATGCATCAGATAATGTAAACAAAATACTGGTTGGGAACAAGGCTGACATGGATGAAAGCAAACGGGTTAGCTCTTCCTCTGTCTATCTATGCACATTCTGATATATACATATCCATCTACACCCATATTCATATATGCATGGCATAAGTATGTCATCATTCTTTCATCTTCCACAGGCCGTTCCTACTGCAAAGGGTCAGGCACTTGCTGACGAGTATGGCATCAAGTTCTTTGAGACTGTAAGTAAAGATGTGCTTCAGTTGTCTTTCTGTTTTACATACTCTATATGAGTTTGGAATTTACATCATCATTTAAACAGAGTGCGAAAACGAATATGAATGTGGAGGAGGTCTTCTTCTCCATTGGTAGGGATATAAAGCAAAGACTTGCTGAAACCGACACTAAGGCTGAGGTATGTTATATGTGCTGTATTAATTGACTTCACAGTACAAGCATGTTTACTGTCAAACCTGCCTACACTTAAGCTCTGTTATGTTTCTTGTTTCCTGTAATTTTATTATTGCAGCCACAGACCATCAAGATTAATCAACAAGGCCAGGCAGCAGGATCTTCGGAATCTGCTTCGAAATCAGCATGTTGTGGGTCTTAATTGGAAAATAAAAAGGGTTAGTCACATTGACAAAAGAATGCAAGGGTTCAACTCTCAGCTTCGACATAAACGTCGTGAGGTTGATTATACTAATCTTGTTATGACAACAAACATTAAAGTTGCTTGTATTTTTCTCAGCATTTTAAATTTTATCCTGCTAAGTTGTGTTTGAAAAGTTGGTTCTTATTATCAGATATCGATTAATACATCTTTCATTTTTACTTGTCGTTAATCATGATTTATTGTATTGTATTGTCGAGTAATATAATTTCTAATTATCTTTGCGATGAATTTCTGTAGTATATGATTTTGGCGTTTTTGTATGTGGTACCCATTGTCCCGTTGTGTTTTCTTAAGCAGTAGTAGTTGAATTTTGTCTTAGTACTAAAGCAGGCAAGTTTTGGGTGTGATTCACATTGCCTCGATGATTATTATATAGGTTTTCTACATAAAACCAAAAGAATATCTGAATATAATGTGTATCGACGTACTAAAAAAATTCAAAAGTTTACTTCTCAGTGTTGAATTAACTTTTCCTAACTTTTATTAGTATTTCTTAGAAAGTATCGTCTTTGAGTGTGGAATTATAAAATTTTTAATACTCATTTATATTAGATAATGGAAATTTCTTGCGATAAGGTTATTATTATTATTATTATTTTATAGTTGATATAAAGCCCGAAAAGGCGACGTTAACTTAGTTTTGATTAGAGTATAAGGAGTGGCTTGATGTTGAGTCTAACACCGAGTTCAACGTTGAGTTTGTTTTTTAGGGAATTAATTCAATTTGAACTTAGCGTGAAAAGTGACACATATTAATTTTGTACCAACAAGATTGAAAAGAAAGATAACAAATTTTCTTAAAAGAAATTATGAAACTCGCAAACTTTGTTCAACTTATCGTTGAAATCTCAACATCCACCCCATTAATGTCTGCCCGGAAGTCGTTAACCCGATGTTAGAGGCCCTTCAAGTCTTGAACAATGTCACTCCCCTTGCTTCTAGAGTGTTTTGATTGGCAGAAAATATGATTCGTACGATACTTTAGACCTTCATTTTAAATAATTTCCCTTATAAAGTACGAGTGTTAATCATATGAAGAAATCAAATAAACAGTAATGTACAGGATGTATCATACAGTTAAGTCATAAAACACTCTTACAAAATTGACAAGAGGGCTAAGAGTTCTTCAGTGAGAAAGCCATTTGACTATTAACCTTTCCCTCACTGTCCTCTACTTTCTATTAAAAATCAAGAAAGTAAAAGAAAATATTTTCTTTTCACAATATAATTTAAACTTTGACAAAACCCTGATAACTTTAAACAAGATAACAAAGTCAAAAATCCTTTGAAAAGGTTGCGTCAATTTGCATCTGTGACGACGTTCGTGTTTACCCTTGTGATCTTCTCACGATAACCATACCAACGGGTGAATATTATACCGTGTAGCACCCTAAGGCCATATTCAAGTTATAATGTACAACTCAAAGCTCCAATGTTCCAAGAAGAACCCTACACAAAAATGCGGATGCCTTTGCCAGATCTTGTCCACATATCATATGTTCATTGGTTGTTTTTCCCTTGTTTTTAAACATGACAACACGTGCCGAAGTGTTAGTTACTCGTTAACTTTTTTGCTATTCCTGAGAACCTAGGAGTGCTCTCTATGCAACTCTTTGTCTTGTTTACCAACAACTCTTCGGCTTGGACTTTTGCTACACATGCCGGTAATAGTGATGACTTAATAGGGTTTGGTCCCTTGGATTTGGTCGTCTTGCTCTCGTTTGGAGGCAAATTTACTTGTACCGAGAATAAAGAGTTAACGGGTCTGTGATCTGAGAATTTTGATTCACCTCTAAAGTACGATATTTGTTTTAATCCTTCGCCTTTCCATAGAATCCGATCACACCTATCATCATATCCACACATACAACTCAATAAGTCTTTTGAATGTATCAATCAATAAGTCATGTGGTACTCATGGCATCAACATGTCAAGAAAGTCAAACATATAAAATAAGGTCAACTATTAGTGTGTCATGTATTTTCAAGTCAAAATGAAACAGAGATTTTGAGCAAGTGGGAATTTTAAAAAATCTCAATTTGAATAAACTAAGGCTCGTGGTCTAGATTTCACATGCTAATAAATAAAAATAAAAATATTGAATTATTACAAGAAGAAAAAAAGAGAGTTGACCAAAGCAAGGTACCAATAAAGTCAACATGTGCTTGCATTCAATTCAACCCTAAATATTTTACTATTTTCTTACTAAAAAAACCATCTATGAGAAACAATTTTATAAACAGATTGAGATCTTACCATGCGGGAGTACGTCTTTTTTCTTTAGGAGTACAAGTTTGGGCTACGTATTGATCAGAGTCTCTGATGTATTTATACGTAGGAGCGAAACATATCCTGCCTTCTTCCCAACCCTCGAAAATTCGCCCCGCTTTTTGCTCTATTTTCAACTGGTCTTTCTCTAAAAGTGCTTGCCAATCGTTCCCTCGTAATAGTTCACTAACATTTTCGGAGGTCGATGATAAACGATAATTTAAATCCCCAAGCCAGATTATTTTTCTACACATATCCAACAATACACGTAGGAAAAGTTAGAAGATGTACAAACATACAAAATGATTACGTTGAAATAAACTATAAAAATAGTAATAAGAAATCTTACTCGTGACCCAAAATATTTTCGGGAGGGATTGGTTTTCCTAGCGTTCTATATGAACGAGAAAATTTAGTCCTTTTCAAGATCTCGATCACGTCTGAGTTTCTCTTGAACTCGTCTCCTTCTTTCTCTCCCGAGGCCAAATGGGTGCAAACAAAGCAAAATGTAGTACGATGTAATGTCATACTAATGGAAATGGACCCCTAGAATTAAAAACAAGAACTGTTAAGTCCAAAATAATTATAAATATTGAAAAAATGAACAATTATATTTTCGGATGTGTTTGTATGTTACCTTATTTCCGAGATATCCCATGATGCCTCTTCCAACACACGACACTTTCAAATCGGTAACATATTGACACAAATCTTTGCGAATGAATACACAAAGAAAGATCCCGACCATTTGCTTACTTGCAACTAAGCGGAATCCTGGATTCCGCTTAGTAGCATTGGAACCGTTAACTCCGCCAACACTCGTGTTTAATAATCTTTGGAATTCTTGTTGACCAAGTTCATTTTCAAGAGATGAAAGATCTGAAAAACTTGCTCTTGGTTTTAGAGTTGACTGATGGTGTTGGTCAACGGTAGTGTTCAAGGCTTGATGAATTAATGATAGCCACTTGGCAGCAGGGGATTTGTTCTCAGCGCACAGTACGTTGCCAGCGTTTAGAGGTACAATCTCTTGAAACCTGTTGGTTCATGCAAAGGGTAAAAACGTAAAACGACAGTTAATCGAGTATAATGTACAGTACTGAGTTTATAATAATAGAATTTTCCAGTTATGCCCATGTTACTTTTATAAAAACTACAAAAATGATAACATAAAACAGCCCATGTTATGTACAGTAATAATTACTATAATTATATGTTAAAAATTGAAAATAAATAAATAAATAAATAAATAACATACCCAATGACATAAATATCAGCAGGAGATGAAGTTTTAAGCCAGTTTCTCACATCCAAGCCCTTGTGTGGGCAATTTCCTCCAACATTCCATGTCCCAACAAACATACTACATAAACAAAATAAGATTGGTTATATATATAAGTCGTAATATGAGAAATTTTTATTTGTCTCAAAATAAATGTGTTAACTTTTTTACTAAGCATCGGTAACTAATTCTGACGATTCACGAGTTTTCCCAATTGGCGTCAAATAAAATAATCGACTAAATTTGATTGGATTTTCAATTGTTGTCATAAGCAAATTTGCTTTTACCTAAGATCAACTTTCTCTTGTTTTGGCCGTCCATAATTGTCATTTGTCAACCATTCTTCTGTGATCACAAAACAACAATAGTCAATAAATTAAAATATAACACAAATAATTTCGGAAAACCAAAAATATAAAACAAGTAATACAAATTAATTGTATTTTGAAATATTGGTTTTTTCTTAGCTTAAAAACATGAAATGTTTCCAAAAAAGGAAACCAAAAAACAAAAATAATCGATTCCCATTCTTATTTGATTCTTTGCAAACTCCAATTAAATAGAAAGACTGTTTGATTGGATAGATCTGAATACAAATAGGCTAGTCATCGAACGGCTAAAAAGGTGATAGACCATGATAAATAACAATAGCGCCGCCACATACAATCATAAAAACTAGTTGTACCTGATAACTCCTCCGGTACGACAGCGTATCGACCATCATCAGAACAACTTTTTCTTCTCTCACTTCTATCAGATGCAACTGTTCCCCCACCATACCAACAATAAATTAAATATTACGGAGTATAAATAATAATTCTAATATTAATATTAATTATTATTTTCATGATCATCAAATGTTTTAATTTTAATTAATAAAATTATCAAATCATACCATTTACAGTAAACTCAGAATCAAAACCTTCATCCTCTTTCTTTATATTTAACCATTTTCTCATGTTCATTTTTGGCCATGTGACCTGCAAATTATATATAAAACGTTAATAACCAGCAACATTTGGTCGATCGATCAACAAATGTCTCTAGATCATAATAAACAATTTGTACCTTTGTGCTTCGAATGGTTTCGGTCTTCATTTGTGCCACGTTATAATAACGTCGATATATCAAGTTTTATAACCTACAAAAACAATTTAAAAGACAAGTGGGTTATTTTTTATTGATCATCTCTATGATATTTTGCTAGCATAATACTATTTTAAAGGGAATATAATAATTTCAATGAACTATAACCAAGTAAACATGACTAGTGGCATTAATCTTAATCAGTTGTACAGGACATGACTCTATGACGAAGGTATTGTGGCTGATATTTAGTTACAGATATATTATTTTACATGTTATAAATTATTTTAATTAGTGTACACAATTTAAAAATAACTAGTTGCAGGAGAACAGGATGATCATGAAATTCCATTTTAAAACATCATTTCATATTTAATGAAATTTTATATTATATTTATTATTAAATCTTGGAAATAATAATTAAATTCTCAAGACTTAATAATCAAATGAAGAAATTTATATATGATACACATACAGAGAACTGCCAGATAGTTGCTTTCTCTTGAAGAATAATGAAAAAATATACAAACTTTTTTTTTTATAGGAGACTTTACAGGGTAGAAAACAGAGGGTGGTGAAAGGATGAACAAACACTTGGAATATTTTCGAGATTTTAAGATCTGTCATCAGAATAAAATTTTGATGAACCCATCATCATAAAGTTTGAACCTTTTTAATCATTAATCTACCCATGAAACAAATAATTGCTTTAACTAAACTATTAGTAGTATTTATTAAAGTGCAATATCAAACAATTAATAAACTAACTTATAGTTTGATCAATGTATTATTGGCAACACACATATGAAGAAGAGAGAATATAATGATCATGATCTGAATAAAAAAGGGTTGAATCTTAATGAAGAAACATGAAAACATAACATAGTATGGTTTTATGCAGAAAAATGAAGTAGAAAGATTAAATATAATGTGAAAGTCTAAATCTTGTCTTGATGATATGAGAGGCCAAATACTTACATTAAATGTTGCAGGGAAGAAAGATTGATTGTTTCCCGTTTTGCCCTTTTGTTTTGTAGAAGAATTAAAGATATAGATGTGGTATTGAAGTGTGTAAAACGTTTTGGAGTGTAAATTGGTGGAGAAGAAGAAGAGGGAAGTTGAGATTGATTGTGGGCGTTTTCCTCGGAAAAGAAAAAAGGGGCAGTTGCTTCCTTATTTATACACGTAATAATAACCATTTCCATCATGTTTTTTTAAAGGCGTCGGGTTAGGGTGGGGATATGGAGCAGGTGTATAATGGTAATTTTTGATTTTTTTAATCTTTATGATTTATTATGTCTCGAAGGATAATTTGGAGATTACCCCGGACCCTCTTCTATATATCAATGATGATACACGTCCGCTCAACTCATAAGGAGCATCATTCATTCGAACCCCTAACCTATATGTTACATATGTGAGGTTTGAACGTTTGCGGTACTACTTAATTGGGCAATACTCAATTGGTTAATTTATTATTTTATGATGTACTCCGTAGCATTTATTGAAGTATAATAGTAACAATATCATGTAGCACGTAGTACCGGGTAAAATCAATTAGTGTTGTCGGGTTTTCTTTTATGTTTTCATGCACAAAAAACATTTTAGCATCTTCTAATAAATAAATCATGATACGAGAACATAGACGACACAACATGATACAATGGGAAGTGTTATGTAGAGTTGTACAACACCATATTTTTAGCGGTAATTGTACTTTATGATATTGTATGATACACTACATTAAAACATACGAGTATTTGATAGTGTAAAACTAAATAATGATGATTTACAAATTATCACCCTAATATAATAATTTGATGACATTGTCATGTTACATCATAAAGACTATCACTTAAGATTTCTTAGAAGGATTAATCATTTTTTCATATTGTAGTTAAGGTTGAATACTCACACTTTCACAATTTTTAATTTACATAAGTATTCAATTAGACTTCAATTTAAAAGAAACTAGTTGTTAAATCAATCTAATTCCATTAGATCGAGATCCTTTTGATATTCGCGAGTTTCGGCTCGGACGTTGTGATATATGTGATGGATATATATGATGAAGGTGATTTGCTCGGCGATGTTAGACCTTGTGGGGGTGCAGTCGTGCTCCATTAAAATATGAAGCGGTTCATGTGGGTGACCCAAATACCCATTTTTTTTTGTGTGTGTTCACTAAATATACTTATTTGTTAGAACACGATTAGTGATTCAATATGAATTCGGTGTAAACTTCAATACTGACTTTAACAATGTGATCAATTTCAACGGGAATGATTTGATGTGAGACGCACTCTAATAATTTTAGAAATGTGACCATTTTCAAAGGGAGTATTCGATGTGAGACACACGAAGGATCCTACAAATTAATGTGATACGAAGTAGGGGCACAATGGTAATTTAGATTTGTGTATAACTGAAATACTGTTATCTGGCGTGCTTGTGTGGTAAGAAGGATGGTGGGTCATGTGCAAATTATGCAACAAAAGTTGTACCTTGGCGTATAGTCATGGAGTGATGGGTAGAAGAGTGGGGTTTGGGGGGGTATAATGGACAATTTAATTGGTTAGTCTATAACTGAACTTATGTTTTCTGGCTGCTTCTTTGTAATTTTGTGGTCAGTAATATGCTGGCTTGTGTACTTTGTGCAAGAAAAGATTGTACATTTGAAGCACGGTTTGAAAAGAGTACTAGAGTTGTGTGGGAAAAGGTAGGGGTATGTTTATAGGGATCTACTTTATATACCACCCTTTTTTATTTTTTATTTCAAACACAATCATTACTGTACTTTTTCTGTACTTTTACCAATCACTTTCTCTTACTTTTCTGTACTTTTTCTATTTTTTTAATATTAAAAGTGGTATGAAATTGGATTAGGATGGTATGTAAAGAGTATCCCATGTTGATATTTGGCATGGGTATAATAGTCATTTCCGTTTAGGGTGGTCTTTAACTGAAATCACATCTATGTTGACTTCTCCTTTGTTATTTTCTGGTTGAAAAACATAAATGTTAATGGTGTGTTTAGATGTAGGAAAACATATGTGTTTTTCAGAAAATTTTTCTAAGAAAAGTGAAAAGGTAGAAAATGTGTTCAAAATAGGATTTTTCTAAAAAAGTTTCATAGAAAATAGAAAACTCATTTTCCATGTTATAAGGGGGAATTGGAAAGCCACCCACCACCACTTTTCTAAAATTTTCCACTTTTTTCCTTTATAATACCACCTTCACTTTTCTAAAATTTTCCAAAACCTTCTAACCTTAACCAGTTTTTCAAAATAGAAAATACAATAATATTTGAACACATTTTCTAAATTTTCATCACTTTTCTAAAAAATGAAAACTCTTTTCATTTCTTAGAAAACTAGAGATGGAAAATTATGGAAAAATTTTCACAACTAAACGCACCCTAAGTTTTACTCGGTATAAAATTAAATATCTTTAGATGTATGTAATGATGCATTCGAACTTCTTAATCTAATTGGTATAGAGAAATGATAAAATCACTAAAAATTTACAAAATTTTGCCCACATGATGATGTGCACCAATGACATGAAGTGAGAGATTCATGAGAGAGAAAAGAAAAGTTGATATGATTTGTCCATCTCACATTCCACATCATTTTGTGTGTTTTTATTTTGTAAAATTTATGTGATTGTAAATTGCTCGTTGGTATAAATCAAATCAAGTGAAAAAGTATGAGTTTTATTTGTGCAACAAAAAATTGTACATTTGGTTATAGGGTGGGGGTAGTGTAGGGTGGGGGATACGATGTTTATTTAATTCTTGTAACAGATAATAATGTTGTCTATTTTTATTTAGAAACGCCAAACATAATTTTTTAATATGTGGACTTCTTATTCACTAGGACATTTCTACAACATTACAAAACTCCATTTGTAACTATTCGACTAAAAAAAATAGTAAAATCAACCCATTTGTTGGATAAAAAATGAAAATTTCCTCTAATGTTTCCATTAAAGGTCGTATATTTCACCCTTCTTATAAGTCATAACATGTCGGTTGTATACGAGTAACTGATTCATTAATCGGTTATGACTATGATCGTAGTTATATAATCAAGAACAATATTGGAATAGAGTCACGCTAGGATAGCTAAATGTTAAAAAACTATGAAAAAAAATAGAGCCAAGTTATGGTTAAAATGGGGCTCTACGTCACGTGATCACTATTTATCCACAACGTCTTAACCAAAACACTATCTACGATAAGGTACTCATTAGAGCACTGGGTGTGGTAACACCGTTTTCACAGTGTTCAGAACAGTGTTCTCGAGAATGTTGTGAGTCAGGATTCTGTGGTGTGGTTACAGTGTTATGGAATATTTTATTATTTGTTTTATTTGTTTTTTTAATGTAATTAAATGATTGTATTCATATTTAAAAACATATAAATAAATAAAAACACATTTAATTCATTAAAAACAAATAATAAAAATTACAAGTCCTACAAAAATAAAATACATAATTTAAAGACATAATTTAAGAAATCCTAAAAATTAAAAATGTTGTACAAGTAAAATCATTCATCGTCATCTTCATCTTCAAATTCAGCTCCCGTTCCCGATCCCGAAGCGTGCGCTTCATTCCACATTTGTTCACGATACCTCCAAAGATGCTCCACAAGGTCGGCTCGAAGTCCCTCGTGCGTTTCCTGATCACGTAGTTCCTTTGTTTTCCTCTCATATGTATTACACCTCTCGATCCAAGAGCTTTGTATGTTCCCAATAGGTACATAATATTCTTCATTCTCTGCAATGCTGAAATCGTTGTCTTCAATTATCATGTTATGCAGTATAATACAAGCATACATGATTCGTCTTATAGCGTTTACAATATAACATCTTGCCTGTAACATCCTCGTTACCGGCCTAGGAGAAATTTGGTAATGTACTTAACTCATTTGATTATTTAATTGAGTTTAGAAATAATTAGTATTATTTGGCTAATTGAAATAAATATGTCCAGTGGTCAAATGACTTATTGTGATACATGAATTATTACTTGTTTTAAATTATTATAGTTGACGGTATAATAATATATATTTTCACGTAAACGGTTCTTAGGTTCCAGACAATAGATTTAGAGCGGGTATTATTTGGTAACCAACTTATACCCAACTTGGAAATGGATCGGCCTAATTGTTTTCTTTCTTCCCCAATTTCTTCTAACTCCTCAAACAAAACACACATAGCAACTAGGAAATCCAAGATTAACAACTAGAAATCATTTTGAGGCTTTGGATTAGTGCTAACACGTGATCATCTTCATCTTTAACGGATCATCATCTCTATTGTAAGTTTAATTTGCTCTTTATTATGTGTTTATGGGTTAGGGTTTGTAGAAATGAGTTAAATGAGTGATTATGATTAGATTGATGATTTAGGAAGTTAGTTGTGGTTAGAACTTGTTGTATGATGATGCCTTAAGTTATTTTCATGTATAAATCGTGTAGTATGTCTTTAAATTGGTGATTTGGGGTTTTGTTTCGGATCAGGTTGTGATAAGGAACTGAGTACCTGGGTTTCTTCTTCATAGCCGATCGGTTATGAAGAAGCTGATCGGCTAAGGTAGTAAAGCAGATCGGCTTAACTTAGCAGATCGGTTAGGTTAGTTCAAAATCATCACAGAACTCAGCCACTTGAACCGAAGCGTGAAATTAACTAATAAAGCAGATCGGCTATGGTATAGCCGATCGGTTGGGCTTAGCCGAACGGCTAGGGACCCTTAGCCGATCGGCTTTGGGTCTAAACGTGGACAACAATCAGTTTGTCGTGTCATACTTCGGTGCATATATATATAAATATATGTGTGTATTTGTGCATATATGTACATTTGTGCGCTAAGTAAAACTTGATAGGTGAAAATAAATGTGGAACCTTAAGCTTATTATTAAGTGATGTATTTGACATGAATTACATTATTTCAAATGGATTCCTAATTCGTTAATTGTTTATGTTCCCAGATAAACCGAAGACTCAATAACATAAGAACTTTGAGTGGAGATTGTGAAAGTAAGGGTGAGTGGATCATTGACTCTCTTTCTGAATTAGTTGTAACAATCCGGTTACAACGGGTAAACTTGTTCTACTGTTATACATTGTATAAATTGCATATTGCCATGATGATTATGGAATGTGCTATCTTGTCAGGGGTCAATATGATATTGGGTTTGGATACTATTACTTTGGACGACATGATAACTTTGTACATGTGTTGTTTATTGAAATCATGTCGTATGTAGTAATGGTACTAAACTATCGGTAAAACCACTGTTTGGCCTTCAGTGGTTATAAGTGTTACTTGGGGAACCACCGCGGCATGAGGGTACCTCAAGGACCACCGATCCTCTTTGATGTATTTGTTATGATGCTTTGTGGTGATCAATTGCTATGATAGTTTAGATTGATAGTTGTGATCTATTCACTTAGCTTCGTGCTAATCCCTCTCCTCCCTTCTTGCAGATTACTTTTGATGTGGGTGGGCAAGAAGTTAGTTGGAAGAATGTTTGACTGCCTGCTCTGACTATATGACATGTCGTCATTTATAAACTTATGTTTTGGAATTTAAATAACACCTAACTTAATGTTGTAACTAATGGGGTTATCTAACCAACTTATCATGCAGGCATAGATTGTGTTTTGGGAACTATGTTATACGCAATCTATAATGCATGATTTGTATTTAATCGCTTCCGATATATGTTTAAAAAAAAAAAATGTCTCTTGGAATATTGCGGTGTTATAAATTGGTATCAGAGCCTAGGTTTGGGTGAATTGAGCATGGGTTAAGTGTTCAATCCCAAATCTATGTGTGTCAGTCAATCATTCCTATAAATGGGATTTTGTTAGCATGTGAAGTTGGTTAGTATATAGGTACTAACAACTAACGTGTTATGAGATGTTGTTTTGGTACAGATATGGCAGAGAATGAACCTCCAGCTGACACACCCAATGATGCCCCCCGAACTAATGTATCCCCTCCTGAAACCCAAAATGTTAGCCAGGGTCAAACTGGAACTACCTTTTCTGCAGGGGATTTTGATCATGATGATTATATGATTCATCTAGAGACAGAAAATCTGAGACTTAAGGCAATAGAGCAACAGTTTTTGCAACAACAACAAACCCGGTCTTCTCAACAAATCTTGCAATCTTTGCCACCTACTGTTAGCACTGTACCACCACTTTTGGTGACTTCACAGATTCCAGTATCTCAGTCTTATTATCATCATCCACACTATGGTACCTATCCGATTTCGGCTCCGTTCTCTTCCGGACCTTCGGGTTATCATACTCCGATTTTTCAAGCTCAGAATCAACCTAAGCTATGCTCTTTTAAGACTTTCAAGTCTTGTGGACCATCGGATTATTCGGGTAGTACAAATCCCTCCGTTACCTTGGATTGGTTGAGGGATGTGGAAAGAAAGTTTGAGGTTTGTCGATGTGAAGAGGAAGTCAAGGTTCCTTTTGCGGTGCAACTTCTCAAGGGTCCCGCAATGGTTTGGTGGGATTCCATTACATCGCATTTTACCCCACAGCAGAGAGCCTCAATTTGTTGGTCTGATTTCCATAATGAGGTTTGTAAGAAGTATTGTTCTGGATTTGCAATTAACGGATAAGATGACGATGGATGATCTCATTTCCCAATTCACTGACAAGTTGAGATTCGTGCAACAATGGGTACCGGAGGAACGTATGAAGATTGACCATTTTGTGGGAATGTTACCGCATGCTTATCGGACGACCGTGAGATTGGCGGGTACTCTTTCCCAGGCTTTTGATCTTGCTCGTTCTGTGGATGGGGATGTTAGGGCACAAGGTTTGGAGGTTAAGGAAAAATCTTCATTTAAACCCAAGGGTGAATCTTCGGGTAGTCCTGGAAAGAAGAAATGGCAGGGATCTCATCAACCTAAGAAGTCCAGTTCGGATAGTAAATCATTGGACAGAAACAATTGGTGCCACAATTGTAAATCGCGACACACGGGTCCTTGCACTCCACAAACTGCTAGGTGTATCAAATGTGGACAACTTGGTCATGACATCAAGGATTGTGCGTTTCCTAGACATGTGTGTTGGAATTGTCAAAAGGAAGGTCATCGTTCGGGTTTGTGTCCGGAGGCTGGGAAACAAAAGATGGGTGTGGTCGGAGGGTCTTCATCTTCTGGCCAGAAAAGAAAGAATCCACCAACGGCAACTGGTAGGGCATTCCAAATGACAGCTGATGATGCTGTCAGGACTGAAGATGTTATAACTGGTACATTTCTAATCAACTCTGTACCAGCTATTGTTCTGTTTGATTCGGGAGCCAATTGCTCATTTATATCTATGTTTTTCTGCGATAAATTGAAATTGACTCCCACTTGTATTACAAATCCTATTGAGGTTGAGATAGCAAATAGCAAGATAGTTCCAGTTACCACATCGGTCACTGGAGCTAGCATCTTGATTGAGGATCATAGTTTCCCAATTTCTTTTCTATTGATGCCTATCCCCAGTTTTGATGCGGTTTTAGGCATGGATTGGTTAAGTAAGAATAAGGCAAGTATATAGTGCCATAAGAAACTAATTAGGATTCCAATCTCGGATGAGTCATATGTTGTGGCTCGAGGGGAACGGGAAGGAGGTAGTATCCTATAACACCCCTCATTCCATAGTAATAATATTATAGATAATACGGAAGCGCAAGTAATTAAAACACAATACTTGATTACATATTCTACTAAAGTATTAAAACCGTCTACACGTTTAAGTCACTTCAATTTAAAACCGGTTCAAAAGATTAGCATGTCGGGGTATTATATAAACTAAACTGAGTTATTACAAAATAGTCAGAGTAGCTTGAATATCAAACATTCCATTCTTTCAAGGTTTGTCCTTCCTGCTACCCACCCGCATGCTCAAAATCAAAAGTCTGCAGGAAGTAACAACGAGGGATTAGCACAAAGCTAAGTGAGTAAATCCAACACCCAACATTCAACTTAGCTAAACCAATTAATCACAACAAATATTCGCAAACACAACAAGCAACAACAACTTAATGAGGATCGGTGGATCCGGGGATAACCTTAGCACCCGGGCGGCTCCCCAAAGATCACTTATCCAAACATATCCGTATGGCCATAACGGACGAGACCGATAGCTAGTGTTTATCATACTTAGGTACAGTTCAGCACACACAACAAATGAAGTACATCCCTGTACCGTTCACACAACAACTCACTAGCCCAACCAACAGTTCATCAACTTGTTGACCTCATTAACAACAATGCCCGAAGGCCACACAAAGCACATATATGAATATAACCAACAATAGCATCAAATCAATTCAATAATCAAGTCCACATTTACCCGTTGTAATCAAATGATTACAACTAAGCCAAACGGTGAGTTTCGAATCCACTCACCAATACCTTCGTCTTCAACTACTCAGATTCTCGGGGCAACTGTGTCTTTCAAAGGATCTGAGATTCAACATCAATTATAAGTTAGTAATCATTTTAAATCTCATAACTTATATTGGCAGGTAACATATTTTAACACAACCATTTAACATATATATTAACTTGATAATATGCATACTGGTTCAAGATACAAATCTCAATATTGCTACAGCTTAATGCACAAAACAAACAGTTTTTAATCGACAGGGGAATACGTTCGTATTCCCGAGAATCCGACCGTATTCCCATGAATACGTCCGTATTCACCGGAATACGACCGTATTCACTAGAATACGCCGTATTCCCGACCATTTTTCAGCATCATTTTCGATCAGACCAATATTTAAGCAATACGGCTAGGGAATACGCCGTATTCCCAGGAATACGACCGTATTCCCAGGAATCCGTCCGGATTCCCTTTGCCCTGCAGACCTGCGCAGAACTTTAAAACCACAAAACCAAATACGAATCAAATATGCAAAATACTCATGTTGCTAGCTTCTAACTCAATCAAAACATGTTTCTAATGACAAGTTTACTTCTAATAACAACAATAACATCCACTTATCAAAATTTACATCAAATTCATAAAACCCAAATTTAAGTTTTCAACTAACATCAATAATAGATCAAGAACATGGATTTGATCCATGTAACTAGTTAAATATCATCACATATCAGCGTAAATCACAAGTAGTTATCCTAAAACACAAACACCCAAAGCAATTCATCAATTACTAATCAATTTGACATATGAACTTATGAAACAATTACTCACCATTGATAGATGCACAAAGTGATGAATGATAGGAGGTAGATGATGATGATTGCTAATAATTTACAACTCAACTTTGATGATTGAAATTAGATTGAACTAGTTAGGGTTTATGTTTTTGTTTCTTGAAATGGAATGAGAAGAACAAAATTGGTAAAGTGACCACCAAATAAAGGTCGGCCCTCATTAAAACCGACCCACAACTTTGGGTATTTAATATCCGCTCTAAATCTATTGTCTGGCACTTAATTACTAAATGCGATAAATTTATTTTATTGTTCCGTCAACTTTAATAATTTAATTCAAGCCATATTTCATTATCCACAATAAGTCCTAAGACCTATTTCACCAACTTTCACAATTAAACAATTATATCGCAAAATTATTTAAAACAATTAAATACGCAAATATAAATAGAAAATACCAGGCCATTGGAGAGGATGTTACAAATCTCCCCTCCTTAAGGAGATTTCGTCCCCGAAATCTCAGCCCTATCCAACAATCCAGGATATCTGGATTTCATCGACTCCTCGCTCTCCCAAGTTAGGTTGGAACCTAAACTATGTCGCCACTTTACTAATACCATAGGAATTTGTTTCTTCCTAAGTTTGGTAATCTTTCGATCTACAATTTCAACTGGTTCCTCAACCAATTTCTGATTTTGATCAACCATTAAATCTTTCAACGGAAGAATTTGCGACTGGTCCTCCACGTTACACTTTCTTAAATAACATACGTTAAACGTATCATGAATACCAGAGAGCTCTGGAGGAAGATCCAATGCCATTGACTGATCATTTACAACTTGCCGTATTTTGAATGGACCAATGTACCTAGGCGCCAACTTTCCACGTTTCCCGAACCTAATCACACCTTTCCACGGGGAAACTTTAAGATACACCAATTCACCTTCGGAAAACACAACCGGTCGTCTTTTAGGATCCGCATACTGTTTCTGCCTATCTCTTGCGGCTTTCAACTTCTCACGTGCGATAGCAACTTTGTCAGCGGTAATTTGAACAATGTCGGGTCCAGCAAATTGTTTCTCACCTGCCTCTAACCAACAAGTAGGTGTGCGACAACGACGACCATACAACATTTCATACGGGGGCATCCCAATACTTGAATGGTACGAATTGTTATAAGTAAATTCAACCAATGGAAGATGTGAATCCCATGAACCTCCATATTCTAGAATGCAAGCACGAAGCATATCCTCTAAAGTTTGAATCGTACGTTCTGACTGACCATCGGTCTGAGGATGATAAGCTGTGCTAAGATTTACACGTGTACCCAACTCTTGTTGTAGACTTTGCCAAAAACGAGAAGCAAACCGAGTATCTCTATCTGACACAATCGATAAGGGAATACCATGCCTAGAAACAATTTCGTTAACATACAATTGAGCAAGTTTAGTCAACGATGCAGTCTCACTCGTAGCAAGAAAATGTGCGCTCTTTGTCAATCGATCCACTATAACCCAAATCATATCATTGCCTCGAGCAGTACGCGGTAGTTTAGTCACAAAATCCATAGTTATGTTATCCCACTTCCACTCAGGTATCTCCAACTGTTTTAACGACCCATACGGTTTTTGATGTTCCGCTTTGACCTGAGCACAAATATGACAAGATCCCACAAACTTTGCAATGTCGGTTTTCATCGTTGGCCACCAATACAACGGTTTCAAATCATTATACATTCGAGTACTACCCGGATGAATAGACATTCGTGACTTATGAGCTTCATTCAAAATTAAATCTCGAATACCACCAATAGAAGGAATCCAAACACGAGACTGATAAGTCTTTAATCCCCTTGAATCATCAACTAATTCGTCCTTGCGTTTTAGCATGATTTCAGATTTCAGATTCTGATCTTTCAATGCTTCTAGTTGTATAACTTTAATTTGATTAATCAAATCCGAGGAAACATTCACTTTCAGATAGAAAACTCGTTCAGGAGTATTCTTTCGACTTAAAGCATCGGCGACCACATTAGCTTTGCCCGGATGGTATCTAATTTCACAATCATAATCTTTTATCAATTCCAACCATCGTCTCTGCCGCATATTCAATTCTTTCTGAGAGAACACATACTGCAAACTCTTGTGATCGGTACAAACAACACATCGAGTCCCATATAAATAATGTCTCCAAAGTTTTAGGGCGAATACAACTGCTGCGAGTTCTAAATCATGCGTAGGATAGTTCTTCTCATGTGGTTTCAACTGTCGAGAAGCATAAGCGATAACTCTGTCCCTTTGCATTAAAACACAACCCAAACCCGAATATGAAGCGTCACAGTATACCACAAAATCATCAGTACCTTCCGGTAATGCTAAGATCGGCGTCTGACACAGTAATTGTTTCAATGTCTGAAAAGCTTGCTCCTGTTGATCAGTCCATACATACTTCTCCTCTTTACGAGTTAACTTAGTTAACGGACCGGCTATCTTAGAAAAATCTTTGATAAATTTCCGATAATATCCAGCCAACCCAAGAAAACTCCTTATCTCAGAAACAGATTTCGGCGCATTCCAATTCATCACAGCTGCAACTTTTGATGGATCCACTTTCACACCATCTCGACAAATTATATGACCCAAAAACTGAACCTCGCGAATCCAAAATTCACATTTGGGAAACTTTGCATACAACTGTTCCCGTCTCAATGTTTCAAGAACCAATCTCAAATGCGTAGCATGTTCAGTTTCAGATTTCGAATAAATAAGTATATCATCAATGAAAACAACAACAAATTGATCCAAGAATGGTCGACACACACGGTTCATCAAATCCATAAATACTGCTGGTGCATTTGTTAACCCAAAAGGCATAATTAGAAATTCATAATGACCGTACCTAGTACGAAAAGCAGTTTTAGGTATATCCTCTTCACGAACACGGACTTGATGATAACCCGACCTCAAATCAATTTTAGAGTATACTGAAGAACCCTGTAACTGATCAAATAAATCATCTATTCTCGGAAGAGGGTACTTATTCTTTACCGTTCTCTTGTTCAACTCTCTATAATCAATACACATGCGCAACGACCCGTCTTTCTTTTTCACGAATAACACTGGTGCACCCCATGGCGAGGAACTAGGTCTGATAAAACCTTTATCCAACAACTCCTGAATCTGATTCATCATTTCACGGATCTCAGAAGGAGCTAACCTATATGGAGCTTTAGCAATCGGCGACGAGCCCGGAACAAGATCAATTCTGTATTCTACTTCCCTAACTGGTGGTAACCCAGGAAATTCATCGGGAAACACCTCAGAATAATCACAAACAACCGGAACATCCGAAACAGTTTTCCTTTCTAATTGGGCATCGACTACATAGGCTAGGTATGACTCACAACCTTTTGACAATGACTTCCTAGCTTTCATCAACGAAATCAAAGGAATAGCTACACCATCCCGTTCTCCTCGAGCCACAACATATGACCCTTCGGAGATTGGGATCCTAACCAACTTCCGATGACAATCAATACTAGCCTTATTATGACTCAACCAATCCATACCAATTATTACATCAAAACTAGGGATTGGCATCAACAAGAAGGAAATAGGAAATACATGATCATCAATAGTAATATTAACTCCAGTCACCGAGGTGGTAACAGGAACTAACTTACCACTAACTATTTCTACTTCTATAGGCTTTGTTATCACAGTAGGGGCTAATTTCAACTTATCACAAAATTGTACAGAAATGAAAGTACAATTAGCACCCGAATCAAACAATACACGTGCAGGTACAGAGTTTATGAGAAATGTACCCGTGATAACATCTTCAGTACGCACGGCCTCATCAACCGTCATCTGAAAAGCCCTACTAGTTGCTGGAGGAGGGTTCTTTCTTTTCTGACCGGAAGATCCCGAACTCCCGACCGAACCCGACCCCGTCGACTTTGCCTCCGGACATTGACCAACCCTATGCCCCTCTTTCTTACATGACCAACAAACAAAGTTGGGATAACGGCAACTCTTTATCTCATGACCCAATTCACCACACTTCATACATTTGTTCGTCTTAGCCGTACACGGACCATCATGCCGAGACCTACACGAACTACACCAGTTGGAACTATTATAACTTCCCGAAGAACTACTTCTTCCAACAAACTTCTTACCACCTTGTCGATTCCCTTGCCACCTAGATTTATTCTTACCCGACGATTCCGTTCTTGCCTTAGAGGAACTTGTATCCCTTCCTTGCCATAATCGCAAACCACTTAAATCACTATCAGCTGATCTTGCAAGATTGAAAGCATGCGTTAAATCCTTAGCTAATCTCACAACCGTACGATAGTTATCCGGTAAGGTATCCACGAATTGTTCAATTTGCGTTTTCTCATCCGGAACCCATTGTTGCACGAACCTAAGCTTATCCGTAAACTGCGTAATCAATTCATCAATAGTCATGTCATCCTTCAATCGAAGATTTACAAACTCTCTTCGAATCCTAGCAATATCAAAATCCGAACAATATTGATTACGAACAACTTGATGAAACTGTGACCAACTAATAGCTTCTTTCTGTTGTTGATTGAAATGACCGGTAATGGAATCCCACCAAACCATGGCATCATCCTTCATACATTGAACCGCATATTTGACTTTCAATTCCTCATCACAACAAGTCACATCAAACTTGCGTTCCATATCCCTAAGCCAATTCAACGTTACCGTAGGATTTTTACTTCCTTGAAATTCCGGTGGTCGACTAGCCATAAAAGTTTTGTATGAACACTTCTTTTCTGATTGAGAAGTTGAACCAGAACCAAAGACTGGGGCTTGCTGAAATAACTGTCTAGTCGCAGCTTCCTCAGCTTTCCTCTTGAATTCCCTAAGAAATACCAACTCGTCTTCCATCTCATGAATATACTCGTCTCGGTTAGATTGGTGTCCGGTTGGTTGAGAAGTACCATCATGATCGTGTTGCTCGGTATTAGTCTCTAAGTGAGGAGCGACAATCCTGGAGACATTGTTGGGGTTGGTGGTCGGTGGTTCGTTATCTGCCATTTCTGAAATTCAACACAACACTTGAACTTTTGTTAATCGTTAGCATCTAAATACTAAGTACCTTCAACCAATACTAATCCCATACCCAAGAATGTTTGATATATCACGCTCGAGTTTTGGGATTGATCATTCAACAATGAACAATTATCCCAAAACTATGCTCTGATACCAATTTATAACACCCCTCATTCCATAGTAATAATATTATAGATAATACGGAAGCGCAAGTAATTAAAACACAATACTTGATTACATATTCTACTAAAGTATTAAAACCGTCTACACGTTTAAGTCACTTCAATTTAAAACCGGTTCAAAAGATTAGCATGTCGGGGTATTATATAAACTAAACTGAGTTATTACAAAATAGTCAGAGTAGCTTGAATATCAAACATTCCATTCTTTCAAGGTTTGACCTTCCTGTTACCCACCCGCATGCTCAAAATCAAAAGTCTGCAGGAAGTAACAACGAGGGATTAGCACAAAGCTAAGTGAGTAAATCCAACACCCAACATTCAACTTAGCTAAACCAATTAATCACAACAAATATTCGCAAACACAACAAGCAACAACAACTTAATGAGGATCGGTGGATCCGGGGATAACCTTAGCACCTTGGCGGCTCCCCAAAGATCACTTATCCAAACATATCCGTATGGCCATAACGGACGAGACCGATAGCTAGTGTTTATCATACTTAGGTACAGTTCAGCACACACAACAAATGAAGTACATCCCTGTACCGTTCACACAACAACTCACTAGCCCAACCAACAGTTCATCAACTTGTTGACCTCATTAACAACAATGCCCGAAGGCCACACAAAGCACATATATGAATATAACCAACAATAGCATCAAATCAATTCAATAATCAAGTCCACATTTACCCGTTGTAATCAAATGATTACAACTAAGCCAAACGGTGAGTTTCGAATCCACTCACCAATACCTTCGTCTTCAACTACTCAGATTCTCGGGGCAACTGTGTCTTTCAAAGGATCTGAGATTCAACATTAATTATAAGTTAGTAATCATTTTAAATCTCATAACTTATATTGGGAGGTAACATATTTTAACACAACCATTTAACATATATATTAACTTGATAATATGCATACTGGTTCAAGATACAAATCTCAATATTGCTACAGCTTAATGCACAAAACAAACAGTTTTTAATCGACAGGGGAATACGTTCGTATTCCCGAGAATCCGACCGTATTCCCATGAATACGTCCGTATTCACCGGAATACAACCGTATTCACTAGAATACGCCGTATTCCCGACCATTTTTCAGCATCATTTTCGATCAGACCAATATTTAAGCAATACGGCTAAGGAATACGCCGTATTCCCAGGAATACGACCGTATTCCTAGGAATCCGTCCGGATTCCCTTTGCCCTGCAGACCTGCGCAGAACTTTAAAACCACAAAACCAAATACGAATCAAATATGCAAAATACTCATGTTGCTAGCTTCTAACTCAATCAAAACATGTTTCTAATGACAAGTTTACTTCTAATAACAACAATAACATCCACTTATCAAAATTTACATCAAATTCATAAAACCCAAATTTAAGTTTTCAACTAACATCAATAATAGATCAAGAACATGGATTTGATCCACGTAACTAGTTAAATATCATCACATATCAGCGTAAATCACAAGTAGTTATCCTAAAACACAAACACCCAAAGCAATTCATCAATTACTAATCAATTTGACATATGAACTTATGAAACAATTACTCACCATTGATAGATGCACAAAGTGATGAATGATAGGAGGTAGATGATGATGATTGCTAATAATTTACAACTCAACTTTGATGATTGAAATTAGATTGAACTAGTTAGGGTTTATGTTTTTGTTTCTTGAAATGGAATGAGAAGAACAAAATTGGTAAAGTGACCACCAAATAAAGGTCGGCCCTCATTAAAACCGACCCACAACTTTGGGTATTTAATATCCGCTCTAAATCTATTGTCTGGCACTTAATTACTAAATGCGATAAATTTATTTTATTGTTCCGTCAACTTTAATAATTTAATTCAAGCCATATTTCATTATCCACAATAAGTCCTAAGACCTATTTCACCAACTTTCACAATTAAACAATTATATCGCAAAATTATTTAAAACAATTAAATACGCAAATATAAATAGAAAATACCAGGCCATTGGAGAGGATGTTACATATCCCTATGATTTCTATGATGAAAGCTAGTAAATCTCTAGCTAAGGGGTGTGTATCCTACCTGGCTTATATAGTTGATGCAAAATTAGAAAAGAAAACCGTTTCCAATGTTCGGGTGGTTTCTGATTACCCTGACGTCTTTCCTGATGAATTGCCTGGGTTACCTCCCATTAGAGAGGTGGAATATAAAATTGACCTAATTCCGGGTTCTACTCCCGTAGCTAAGGCTCCTTATAGACTAGCTCCCTCCGAAATTCGTGAAATGATGACCCAAATCCAGGAGCTATTAGATAAGGGTTTCGTCAGGCCTAGTTCGTCTCCTTGGGGTGCACCCGTGTTGTTTGTTAAAAAGAAGGATGGCACCCTTCGGATGTGTATTGATTATAGAGAGTTGAATAAGCGAACCATAAAGAATAAGTACCCTTTGCCTCGAATAGATGAATTATTTGATCAATTACAAGGGTCTTCCTATTTTTCTAAGATTGACTTGAGGTCGGGTTATCATCAAGTGCGGGTTTGTGAGGAGGATATTCCTAAGACGGCTTTTCGCACTAGATATGGTCATTATGAATTTCTTGTTATGCCTTTTGGGTTGACTAATGCTCCGGCGGTCTTTATGGATTTGATGAATAGAGTTTGTCGGCCCTATCTTGATAAGTTCGTTATTGTATTTATTGATGATATATTGATTTATTCTAAGACTGAGGCTGATCATGAAGTACACTTGCGTTTAGTACTCGACACTTTGAAACAGGAGAAGTTGTATGCTAAGTTCTCCAAATGTGAGTTTTGGTTGCGTGAGGTTCAGTTTTTGGGGCATATCATTTGTGAGGATGGAGTTAAGGTTGATCCATCTAAGGTTGAGGCAGTTATGAATTGGCAAGCGCCTAAGTCTGCTTCGGAGATTAAGAGTTTTCTCGGTCTAGCGGGTTACTATCGAAAGTTCATCAAGGATTTCTCTAAGCTCGCGGGTCCTTTGACGAAATTGACTCGAAAGGATGTTAAGTTTCAGTGGAATGATCAACAAGAGTCGGCTTTCCAGACTTTGAAACAGTTATTGTGTCAGGCTCTAATTTTAGCCTTGCCTGAAGGGTCCGAGGATTTTATTGTGTATTGTGATGCTTCGCATGCGGGGTTAGGTGGCGTCTTGATGCAACGTGGTCGGGTCATTGCGTATGTTTCTCGTCAGCTTAAGCCTCATGAAAAGAATTATCCTACCCATGACTTGGAACTTGCAGCAGTAGTCTTTGCCTTGAAAATCTGGAGACACTATTTGTATGGTACTAAATGCGTTATTTGTACGGATCACAAGAGCCTTCAATACATGTTTTCTCAGAAAGAACTGAATATGCGTCAGAGGCGATGGTTGGAGTTGATAAAAGATTATGATTGTGAAATTCGTTACCATCCGGGTAAGGCAAATGTGGTCGCAGATGCGTTGAGTCGAAAAGGGAAACTCGAGAAGGGTTGTTTTATGCGATTAGAAGTTTCCTCGGATTTGATTGACAAATTGAGAATGGCACAAATGGAAGCATTGTTGGATCAAAATTTGAAAGCCGAGATTCTATTGAAAAGAAAAGAACTGTTATGTGATGATTCTCGTGGATTAAAGACATTCCAATCTCGTGTTTGGGTTCCTTTGCTTGGTGGGCTTCGTGATGTAATACTGATGGAAGCTCATAAGTCCAAATTGTCGGTCCATCCCGGGAGCACAAAAATGTATAATGATTTGAAACCTTTGTATTGGTGGCCTACTTTGAAAATGGATGTTGCTCGATTTGTGGAATCGTGCCATATATGCTCTCAAGTGAAAGCTGAACATCAGAAACCGTATGGGTCGTTGAAACAACTTGAGATCCCCGAGTGGAAATGGGAAAACATTACGATGGACTTTGTAACAAAATTTCCGCGAACCATTAGAGGAAACGACATGATTTGGGTGATTGTGGACCGATTGACTAAGAGTGCTCATTTTCTTGCTACTAGTGAGACGGCTTCTTTGAGTAAATTATCCCGATTGTACGTCAATGAGATCGTTTCACGACATGGAATTCCTTTATCTATTGTGTCGGATAGAGATCCGCGATTCGTGTCCGGGTTTTGGCAGGGTTTGCAGAAGGAATTGGGTACCCGAATTAATTTGAGTACGGCTTATCACCCTCAGACGGACGGTCAATCAGAACGCACAATTCAAACTTTGGAGGACATGTTGCGTGCTTGTGTGTTGGAATATGGTGGGTCTTGGGATTCACACCTGCCATTGATTGAGTTCGCGTATAATAATTCGTATCACTCGAGTATAGGTATGCCTCCGTATGAAATGCTATATGGGCGTCGTTGTAGAACACCCACGTGTTGGTTGGAAGCGGGTGAGAAGCAATTTGCGGGTCCAGATATTGTCCAGATTACTGCGGATAAAGTAGCTATAGCTCGTGAGAAGTTGAAAGCGGCTCGGGATAGACAGAAACAGTATGCCGATCCGCGGCGTCGTCCGGTTTCGTTTGTGGTGGGTGAATTGGTTTATTTAAAGGTTTCCCCTTGGAAAGGTGTGATTCGGTTTGGTAAGCGTGGTAAACTTGCTCCTAGGTTTATTGGGCCATTTAGAATTCGCCAAGTAGTTAATGATCAAACGGTATCGTTAGATCTTCCTCCTGAATTAGCGGGTATTCATGACACCTTCAATGTATGTTACTTAAGAAAATGTAAGGTGGAGGACCAATCCCAAGTCCTTCCGTTACAAGACTTGCGTGTCGACTTAAGTCAGAAACTTGTAGAAGAACCCATAGAGCTTGTAGATAGAAAAGTGACTAAACTTCGAAAGAAGGAGATACCCATGGTTTTGGTTAAGTGGCGACATAGTTTGGGTGCTAACCTTACGTGGGAAACGGAGGAAAGCATGAGGGTGCGTTACCCTAATCTCTTTGAGCGTGGCGAGATTTCGGGGACGAAATCTTCTTAAGGAGGGAAGATTTGTAACATCCTCGTTACCGGCCTAGGAGAAATTTGGTAATGTACTTAACTCATTTGATTATTTAATTGAGTTTAGAAATAATTAGTATTATTTGGCTAATTGAAATAAATATGTCCAGTGGTCAAATGACTTATTGTGATACATGAATTATTACTTGTTTTAAATTATTATAGTTGACGGTATAATAATATATATTTTCACGTAAACGGTTCTTAGGTTCCAGACAATAGATTTAGAGCGGGTATTATTTGGTAACCAACTTATACCCAACTTGGAAATGGATCGGCCTAATTGTTTTCTTTCTTCCCCAATTTCTTCTAACTCCTCAAACAAAACACACATAGCAACTAGGAAATCCAAGATTAACAACTAGAAATCATTTTGAGGCTTTGGATTAGTGCTAACACGTGATCATCTTCATCTTTAACGGATCATCATCTCTATTGTAAGTTTAATTTGCTCTTTATTATGTGTTTATGGGTTAGGGTTTGTAGAAATGAGTTAAATGAGTGATTATGATTAGATTGATGATTTAGGAAGTTAGTTGTGGTTAGAACTTGTTGTATGATGATGCCTTAAGTTATTTTCATGTATAAATCGTGTAGTATGTCTTTAAATTGGTGATTTGGGGTTTTGTTTCGGATCAGGTTGTGATAAGGAACTGAGTACCTGGGTTTCTTCTTCATAGCCGATCGGTTATGAAGAAGCCGATCGGCTAAGGTAGTAAAGCAGATCGGCTTAACTTAGCAGATCGGTTAGGTTAGTTCAAAATCATCACAGAACTCAGCCACTTGAACCGAAGCGTGAAATTAACTAATAAAGCAGATCGGCTATGGTATAGCCGATCGGTTGGGCTTAGCCGAACGGCTAGGGACCCTTAGCCGATCGGCTTTGGGTCTAAACGTGGACAACAATCAGTTTGTCGTGTCATACTTCGGTGCATATATATATAAATATATGTGTGTATTTGTGCATATATGTACATTTGTGCGCTAAGTAAAACTTGATAGGTGAAAATAAATGTGGAACCTTAAGCTTATTATTAAGTGATGTATTTGACATGAATTACATTATTTCAAATGGATTCCTAATTCGTTAATTGTTTATGTTCCCAGATAAACCGAAGACTCAATAACATAAGAACTTTGAGTGGAGATTGTGAAAGTAAGGGTGAGTGGATCATTGACTCTCTTTCTGAATTAGTTGTAACAATCCGGTTACAACGGGTAAACTTGTTCTACTGTTATACATTGTATAAATTGCATATTGCCATGATGATTATGGAATGTGCTATCTTGTCAGGGGTCAATATGATATTGGGTTTGGATACTATTACTTTGGACGACATGATAACTTTGTACATGTGTTGTTTATTGAAATCATGTCGTATGTAGTAATGGTACTAAACTATCGGTAAAACCACTGTTTGGCCTTCAGTGGTTATAAGTGTTACTTGGGGAACCACCGCGGCATGAGGGTACCTCAAGGACCACCGATCCTCTTTGATGTATTTGTTATGATGCTTTGTGGTGATCAATTGCTATGATAGTTTAGATTGATAGTTGTGATCTATTCACTTAGCTTCGTGCTAATCCCTCTCCTCCCTTCTTGCAGATTACTTTTGATGTGGGTGGGCAAGAAGTTAGTTGGAAGAATGTTTGACTGCCTGCTCTGACTATATGACATGTCGTCATTTATAAAATTATGTTTTGGAATTTAAATAACACCTAACTTAATGTTGTAACTAATGGGGTTATCTAAACAACTTATCATGCAGGCATAGATTGTGTTTTGGGAACTATGTTATACGCAATCTATAATGCATGATTTGTATTTAATCGCTTCCGATATATGTTTAAAAAAAAAAAATGTCTCTTGGAATATTGCGGTGTTATATTGCCGGTTGTTGTAGTATATGCCATCTTCCTTGTAAAACACCAAAAGTTCGCTCAACATCCTTTCGGGTGGCCGATTGTTTCCTACTGAAATAAACCCTCTTGTGATCAATCTCGCTTGAAAATCCCTTCACGAATGCTGCCCATGACGGGTATATCCCATCAGCAAGATCGCACCCTCTATCGTAATCCATATCGGCCACTGTATACGGAACTTGGGGAGCGGTGTCATTTAGTAAATTCCTAAACAAAGGAGACATATTAAGAACATTTACATCATTGTTGGAACCCGCAACCCCAAAGTAAGCATGCCATATCCACATGTTGTACGAGGCGACGGCTTTAAGCATAATCGTTGGATACCCATGATCGCCTCGGGTGTATTGCCCCTTTCCATGCATTTGGACATTGTGTCCAAGCCCAATGCATACAATCTATGCTACCAAACATGTCGGGAAAACCATGAAGCTCGTGATGTTTATCATACAAACGATGTATGTCTTCGGTTGTTGGTCTCCTCGTGTACACATTTGAATATAAGTCCACGACGCACCTTGTGAAATGTTGTAAAGTTTCACGAGAAACTATTTCCGACATTTGCAATTATTCATCAAAGGCATCCGGAGATATACCGTATGCCAATTGAAGAACTGCAGAAGTGACTTTTTGTAGACAAGTAAAACCCAATACACCACGTGCATCAGGTCGTTGACGAAACCACAAAAAATGGCCGGGAAGTGGTTCAACGGAGTAAGAGCTAATATTCCCACAAATTTTGAGGAATAAACGACGACTCATTCGAAATCGACGTTTGAAATATTTATGAGGATATTTCGCGTTTTCGACAAAGTAATCGTTTAGGAACGTTTGCTCCGCGGTTACTCGGTCGCGATATATGAAACGACGTGACCGAGCCGTGGAACTTTCGACATCTTCTTGATCGTTACGATACTTACGAGCAAGCAAAAGAAGTTTGTACGTGGTTTCGTCATCGGATGATGAATCGGATGACATTTTAAGGTTAAAAATGTATGTGTATTTTGTATAGAAATTTGAGAGAAAAAAAAAGAGTGAGGTGTGAATTTTAGTGAGAAATATGTATGTATCTATAGAGATAGAGATGTGTTTAAATTTAAAAAAAAAATTATTTTTTTTTAATAAATGAAAGAGTCGTTGGCTCATTTTTTTAAAAAAGTATTTTTTTTAAATGAAAGAGCCGTTTAAAACGGCTATATTTTTAAAATTTTTTTTTTTTAAAACGTTTGAAAACGGAAAAAGAAAAAAAAGGTTAAAACTGTAACATCCTCGCAAGTGGCCTGGTATTTTTCCATTTAAATTGAGTATTTATTAGTTTTGGAAATTTATTTGATATTAATGGTTTAATTGTGAAACTTAGATAAATAGGTCTCAGGACTTATTGTGATTAATAAAATGTTGCTTGTTTTAAATTATAAAAGTTGACGGTGCAATAAAATAAATTTCTCGCATTTAGTAATTAAGTGCCAGGCAATAGATTTAGGACGGGTATAAAATACCCAATATGTTAGGTCGATTAAATAAGGGGCCGACCCTTATTTTGATCACTTTACCAATTCTTTTTTTTTTCCCTTCTCATTCCAAGACTAAAAACATATAAACCCTAACCTAAATCAAATGGTGAAATCATCAAAGTAATAGAGTGGATTTAGTTGTGATCTTTTAGCAAGTATCAGCATCATCATCTAGCTTCTCATCATCTTGTTGTTATCATCTAGATCATCATCAAAGTGTAAGTATCATTTTTTTATAAACCTGAGGGTTATTAGATTAAATGATGAAATTGATGAATTGATTGGTTTCTTTGAGTTTATATGATGATTACTTGTGATATATGATGATATGTGATGATTGTTGACTAGTTATATAGATCAAATCCAAGTTCTTGAGCTATGATTAGAGTTAGTTAAAAACCTAAATAGATTTTATGATTTTGATGTGAATATTATGTAACTTGATGTTATGGTTGTTGAGTGATGTTAACTAGAAGTGAAAGTATGTTCCTTTGATGCTAAAAATCGTGTATAGACTGAATTGTAGTGCAAAAGTTAGAATTTTGGGTATTAGGTTCGTGCAAGAAATAAGAACACAAGCTGATGCTGCTGCCCTGATGATCAAGCCGGCGGCTTAGCAGCTTAACGGCGGCTAGTGGGTTTGGGTTGGGGAGGCCGGCGGCTAATAACTTTAGCCGGCTGCTAAATGCCTTAGACCGGCGGGTCAAAATCCCTAGCCGGCGGGTAAAAATGGCTTTAAAACGTATTTTGTTTCTGGTTGCTTAAATTTCGTTTGAGCCGGCGTTCAATGGTTAGGAGCCGGCGGCTGAGTGAGTTTAGCCGGCGGCTTATGGACTTAGCCGGCGGCTAAAAGTCCCAGTTTCACTTTTTGAATTTACCTTTCGTACTTAATATTAATTGGTTGATATGTGTTATATAATGAATAGTAATACATGAATGAGACTTATAACTTAGATAATAGTTGTGTTAAGTCCCTAATGTGACTAATTGATAATGGAGTTAAATATCAAGTTGTAGTTATAAAATATTGTGTTGAGAAATATGATATGAATTTATAAAAGTATGAATTAAATATTGATGATTGTGATGACGTGTAACTTATATGAATTTGGTAACTTGGAGAATTATTGATGTAATTCTACTTGAAAGAATGTTGTATATAATTTGTGACAAATAACTAACTTGTGTTATTCTATTGTATTCTCAGATGTGCAGAAGGCTCAGTGATATTAGACTACTGAGTGGATGCCTGAGGTGGTCGGTGAGTGGATCTCTAATCCTCAGCGTAACTTGGTTGTAACAAGTTTGGTTACAACAAGTAACGTATTATTACTTTATTAGTTTCATTGATGATTATGTTGATAGTAATAATACTGTTGATATGTTGACTAGTTGAATATGTGACTTGTTGATTACGTGATCACTTGAATTAATTGGCCTTCGGGCATCAGTTGATAATGAGGCAACGAGTTGTTGAATGGTTGGTTGGACTAGTTGGTTATCCAAAGTTTAACACACATCCTGTGTTAGTTGAAGATAATCACTAGTTATCGGTCTCGTCCGTATGGCCATACGGATAGGTTGGATAAGTGTTCTTGGGGAGCCACCCGGGTTTATGGTTATCCTCAAAGCCGCCGATCCTCATTATGGTGTTGTTGATTAGTTGAATTGTTGCATTGCTGAACAGTTGTATTGTTGATGAGTTTTATTGTGTACTTGCTTGTTTAGTGTTGAGTGTTGTACACAAAGTTGTTGAGCTAAGTTAGGTTGTTGATTAGTTATCTGCTCACTTAGCGTTATGCTAATACCCCACATTACCCCTTATTGCAGGCTATGGACTTATTTCCGGGAGGGCAAGAAGTAGGAAGGGATGGAATGTTTGACAACCCGGTGTCACTCTGATATTTCATTGTATAAATAAATGTTTTATCTTGTTTTTATATAACACCTCTGCTGAGAAAATATGTTTTTGAAAAGGTCGAATTTTACAGGTTGATACAATGAAGTAAATTATTACTATCTATTTGGACTTACGCTTCCGATTTATTATATTTAAATAAGTATAAATGAGGGGCGAAACTCTGATAATTAAAGTTTATAAATAAGAGTTGTCCTTTGTTTTCATATAACACCTTGTTAGCAAATGATGATTTAAAATTGTTGAAATTTATTTGTTGTAACTATTAATGTTTGTTTGGGATAACGCTTCCGATAAATTATACTTAAATGTTTGATAAAACAAGGGGTGTTATAAAAACGTTGTTTCGAACGGCATGGGGTTTTGGATGGTGACGCCTGAACGCTGTCGATAACGCCATCGGGAATGCCGTCCCGGTGCGGCGGAACGGCGTCCGACGACGTTCTCGTCGGAAAACGGCGATAAAACGCTACCCACACCCGATGCTCTTAGTTGCCAATTGAAACTCACATTACTACACATAAAAATAAATAATATCTGCACATATACATTCTTATAACGTTTCTAACATTTATTTTATAAAATTCAAACGACGATAACGGGTGATAGTATAAGTGGCAAAATGAATGGGTCGGGTCGGGTCACGGGTCTAGATAGGTTTGAGTCTAAATGGGTCCGGGTCTAGATGGGTCATTTAGAAGGATGGGTCTAAACGGGTCCGGGTCAAATGGGTATCGGGTCGGGTCATCGGGTTTTCACCAAACTTTTTTTTTTTTTTTTTTTTAATTTGAGTTAAAAATGAAAAAAATGAAATGAGGTGAAAATTTTTTTTTTTACCCGCTAGACCCGTTGGTTAATTGTTACACAATTGGAAGTTGTATTGAAAAACCCATTTAGACACATCCAAAAAATGGGAATGAGACCCAGCAAACCCATTCCTCCTAAATATTAACCAAATTGACCCATAATTAATTAATGAGTCTAAAATTGCCACCTATAGGTGCTAGTACAGACTAGGATGTTGGTATAGTATTCGATCATGTTTATTATCATTTGAACTATTGATGAAGAGCATGATCGTTACAAGAAATCGTGCCAATATTGATTACCATATCACATCGTTGGGGTCCTTATTGTCGACTCGTTTTCCCGACCTTAGTCGTACTTTTGATATAGACTTTTGTCTATGAATTATGCTAATGCAATAGTTAATTTTGTTTAATTTCAAAGTACTCTTGCTTGTACGAGTTCCCTTATTGATTTTGTAAAAATCACCTTTGATGCACTAATAAAAAAAATTTGAATTTTAACTATATACCAAGTTGGATATTTGATATAACGTAATTAAACTTAGAATAAACAGACGAAAAAATAAACGACATATGTACTCCATCTGGCAATCCCACAATTAAGTGGATTATTACTGAAGTCATCATTTAAAATAAAATAAAACCCAAGACTTAAATACGAATACTTTTTACAATTTAATTAATTTAATAGTTTTCGAATACATACATTGAATTATTCCAAATTGTTTTCTATATTGCAACAGGAATTGTACGTTTCAAGTGATTAGGGGGCAATCTACAAAACAAGATATCGTCTGATTATACACGAGACACTTGTCCAAGATAACAATTAACTTATATTTAATTTTTACTTTTCATAGTCATCCCCATTATAAAAGGGATGGGTTTATCATTAATTAAGGATATTTTATTTAATTTACTAGTAATTTAACGTGGCAATAAACAACTTTAACAGTTTAAAAAATACTAATTACTCAAAAGTAGGTATCCATCTGTTAAATTTGGGATCGGATTTTCCATATTTTAACCCTTATATTTCCCTTTCAATATACGAAAAGGTCACATAGAAATCTACTCCAAGATTGTTACTATTAACAGAAGTTTATCATATTTTAAGGAATTTGTTTCGTTAAAATATACAAACCTTGTGACATAAATGAACATCTGTTTAGATTTAAGTTATAAAAATTGTTGATGTGGAAAGTTCACGATAAATCCGGACACTATATCCCGGCTTTAATTGGATCTGTTTAACCTTATTAATACGTGCTTAACAAATCAATTAAGATGTGTTTTTTTTAAGAAAAGAAAAAGATTAGTTTTCAGGATATATAATTTCGTTTCTCAAAATGACCTAAAATGAATTCGTATAGAAATTATAGTTACAACGACGAATACTAAAAAAAACCGAGTAGTTAAGACTATCGTATTTATTATCATCATCATATCGACTACTAGTTACACTCACGCCGCAGTTGACTATATAAATAAGAGTAAATCAAATTAAATAACAAATATAATTAATCTAGCTATTACATGCATGAACGCGTTGCGTAAGCCGTTGCAAAATCGACATGTAAATACGAAGAAATAAGCGAAATTGCATAAATCAAACGTCATAGATTGAATAGATTATATTTATATTACCTTAAAAATGAACACGTACATGTCCCAAGTTGTCCGGTTAAAATTAAACAAGTAAGTGTAGTTCGTATTTTTCCACGTTTTTGTATGCAGGTGTAATGATCCAATTCATTAAACGACTTATAATATAATACCCAACGAGTCATTTCATGATCAGTTTGAGTATCCAATTAATTCATAAAGTATTATTTTTATTATATTTAATTTAGATTTTGAGAGTGAAGACTTATCATTTTATGTAGTATGTCAAAAGTGGTGCACGGGTGGTTAAAGTTAGGTTAAACGTTGTTGGATTATCGTGGCAAGTTTAAGGTTTTTCCGAGTACGGAACCATTCGGCATTCGTACACACCATAAATATAAATATATTGCTCATAATCATATCTTAAGGCTCGATGTAAAAAGGGGATATGATCATGTTGTTAGCATCATATTTGATTTGTGTTGTTAACCAATTAAAATTAAATAAATTACTTTACTTTATAAATTTTACCTTTCATAAATTTTTTTATTTAAGTTATAACTTTTAGCTTTCATAATTTTCATATATGTATACTGTCAAATTTTCCCTAAATTAAATGATACTGAGTAGAAGAAAAATTGAAAAAGTGAATTTAATTTAATTTGTTCATGATCATTTATTTCTTTTGTTATTGATATTGTACTGTATCTGGATAACTAGTTACGGAGTATTTACTTATACATATGTGCAATATATACGTGTATGTATATTATGTTGTATATGTGTATATATGTATGCATTGATCGATCTATAAGCAACGTACACACTAGTTGATATCTATAAAGTTTTAATCCTTGAGAAAGGATCAATAAAAGACTTTTAATTCAAGATCCAATCACATGGTATATGATATATTCGTGAGTCGTGACACATAAACTTTTATGTTTACATTTTATTTATGTATTTAGGATTACGTTAAAAGGACGAACATCACATATAACTATAATAATAATAATAATACTCGTAAATATAATGACATAAAGAGAAGATAATGTAGAAGTCAACAACAACGTACATATCCGAAAAGTACACATAGAATTGGCACGTGTCCACTAAACATTAACATTTGCATCGTTTTCAAGTTGCATCAATATATGAAACTTAAATTTAACAAGTATAAACTAAAACTATAATCACAAAACTAACATTCGAACCGATGCTTATATTGTAAAGTAATTATGGTAAATTAATTTCCTTACAAATTTCAGTCGTGGTATCAAACTTAAAAGTTTTCATACATTAAGATATTTGAATTGATTGATTTCTTATAATTACATATTTTTACGATTATTGATACAATTGAGTTGATATCTTTTAAGTTGTGGGTCGATCATGAATTAAGCTTTCTGTCGCATCTTAATCAAATTGAGAGCTGTAAAAAGTAAACGAAAATTTGCATCCTTTACATAGGTGAATTCAAGATACAAGTTTTTAGTATGAATTTATTGCTGATAGATAAGCATTCGACAACTATATCACATCAAATAACGATCATGATACTACTAACATTCAAAAGTTCGATCTCTTCAAGTTCACTGGCCACCAACCCGGCCACGTACCATTGCTACCACGGTATAGTCGTGGTGTTGTGGTACGGTTGAGCTCAAGAAAGCTACGTACAATCTAACCTAATTGGGTCAATTTCGAAGAAACTAAAGACCAAAAAGTTTGCCACATATTATTTCTTCAAAATTTCTTAAATCTCCTTCAACGCGTTAAATATATATATACGAGAGTAATTATAATTTGATGTGTTTTGGAAATACGGTGTAGGTTTTGTTGGTTTAGGTCACTGTTACGTACGTACAGAAAATGATGTCGAATTTGGTCCAAAGACATTCATGATCACATGCAAAATCAAAATAATTAAAACAAAATAACAATATTCAACTAGGATTACACACATGGCACAAAATGTATCGATCCGCATAGAATTTACACAACTTAATTAGCTGATTAATTAGTTACTAAAAAAATAAAATTTAGTCATGTGAATAATGAACGGTAATTGATCTAAATTTAACTGGGTAACTTGGATGCAAAATCCTAGTCTCTCCAGTTTGTAATGTTCTTTCTAGCTCCTTGCTAGTTTTTAATAGGGTAAATAATGGTTTAATCACCAAACTTTCAACTTTTTTTCGTTTTAACCCTTCAACTTTTTTTTTAACGTTTTAAGCCTTCAACTTACGATTGACCGGTTAATTTCGCCATTCACCTTGACTGTGACCTAATGCAGCCGGTTTAGGTACAGTTGGCATCTACGTGGCATTTACATGTCGTCGCTGTAGGGGTTTAGCGACGACATTTAGCGATGACATGTCGTCGCTAAATCTTTGGGTTTTTGTACAGTTGCCACGTCGCAGGTTACAAGTCATACAAATGGGTGTTTCGTACTGTCAATTAAAGTGAAGGGATAAAAAATTGGTCAACCCGTAAGTTGAAGGCTTAAAACGTTAAAAAAAAAGTTGAAGGGTTAAAACGAAAAAAAGTTGAAAGTTTAGTGATTAAACCATTATTTACCCTTTTTAATAAAACCGCCGTTAAAAAATAATAATAATCAAGGGTAATTGCATAGCATTTTATTGTTTACGTGAGTATAATTAAGCAAGAACGTGACTACAGTACATTCTGGTTTGATATAATACAAGTCAAATCTTAGTAGTAGTAGTAGTAGTATTAATAATTTGATTTAATGATATTAAATCAAATTAAATTAAATTGCTAAAGACGACGGCTATCAGCCTATAATATAGCCAGCTGTACATTTGTGATACTACTTAATTTTGCTATAAAACTATAAAAGTAAAGCTAGAATAGTTACCAAGTTTTTTTTTGACCCTAGGTCAGTTACTACATCTGATTACTTTTATAAAGTTATTTAACTTTTTTTATAAAGGTAAACGAAGCTTGTTTATAATCCACAAATTATATTTTAGTTTTGTGTTAAGGATGTTTTTAGGTTTTTTTAATACCCTATGAAACTTGAACGCTTCTTCAGGTACGGTCGATTATTAGACTGATTAATGTGACTGTGTACACTCTTCGTTTAGCCAAATTCCGAAGTTTGATTATTTCACATATATAATATAATATTCATTTAAAAGAAATTAATGTATACGTACGTACTACGTACATCTCTTTATTAACCAAATACGAATTGTTCAAAAGACTCACATAAATAAATATAATGTAACTTAAATTAAATACAATACCTACCACGTACGTATAACACCTCTTTTAAGGCATTATAATGAAAAGTCGTTGTGTGTAAACAAATTTAGAAAACTAATAATTGCTTTATTTTTTCTAATTATTGGTCTCATATATATCTTTACTAGACATCAAACCCGTGTATACACACGGGCCATCGAATGTGTATTTTATTTTTATATTTACGAGAATTATGTATATGATAAAATTAAAAAATGCAATGAAATTAAAAAGTCCTTACACAAAAGGAGTTTAATAAATTGATTAGGTATATTAATTAATTAATAATTGTAATAAAATACAAAGTATTAAGATTAAGATTATATTTTATTTATTACCTTACTTATTTAATTTAAAATCCTATTATTCCAAGTCTCCTAATGAATTTAGGAACCTAAAATAATAATAATTTTATTGTCTCCTAATGAATTTAGGAACCTAAAATAATAATAATTATATTGATAAATTAATACATAAATATATTTCGATACAAAATATGTATTTATGACATCATCTCGTCCTAAATTTTAGCTAATTGGACAAAATTAAAGAATTTAATTGGTTAATTGGGATTTTGATGATGTCATCACCCGCTTCCTATATATAATTTAAGATTATATATAAATAATCTTCTTGCACTACGAAAACATATACTCGTATATCACTTTAATGAAATAGGTCCATAAAGTAGTTGTCCTTTCTAGAAATAATAGGCACTAGCTATTATATTATCACCTTCAACTTTTTACAAAGTTAAAAATTAAGAAAAATAAACTTGCGGTCGGTGCATATAAAAGTTGTTATCTGCTAAAAAGTTAATTTTGATGTATATAATTGTAATCCAATTGTATATGGACTATGGACTGAATAGATTCCGCGTAAAGTCAACATTCTGTTTTGATGTACTAAAAGGATTGTTAAGTTTCCCATCAAAAGACAACTAAGGTCAAAAGGTAATTTAGACCACTCTCAACCGTGACGGAAACTGACAGAATCTGACGCGTCACGTCAGCGTCACGTCAGCTTTTTCACCCAACTGACAGGCCCGTCCCAACAGTCATCCGTCAGTTTCCTGTCAGTTTCATTTCTTAGGGACCCACACCAATAAACTTAATTAAATAATACACAATACTTAAAAAAAAACACATTTCATTAAAATCAAAAACATTACAATACTTAAAAAAAAAATTACAATACATAAAAAAAAACATTACAATACTTAAAAAAAAAAAAACATTACAATACAATAATTTAAAAAAGTTACACTAAGAAACGAAGACAATTATTTTACTTATACGATTAAAACAATTAACGACTACGGTAGTTCGGAGGGAGTTGTGCAATGTGCTCGATCAATGCATTTCGAAGTCGGTGATGAACTTCCCGATCCCGTAACTCTTTGTCCATACGCAAATGAGTGTCCACTATTTCTCGCCACGAGCGTCTCGGTGGGACAGGTGGATATTGCTCCTCCACATCACACATATTTCGTCCGTTATCCTCCGTTATCATATTGTGCAGAATAACACAAGCATACATGATTCTCGATATCCGGTTGGTGCTATACGGTCTTGCCGGGTTCTTGATTATTTGCCAACGGCCTTGAAGATGACCGAAAGCTCGCTCCACATCCTTTCTTGCAGATTCTTGATATCTCTTAAAGCGTTTCTCCTGTTCCGTTAAGGGATGCTTAAACGATTTCACAATAGTGGCCCATTCTGGATAAATGCCATCTCCTAGATAATAACCTCGAGTGAATTCTTCCCCGGCAATTGTGAAGTTTACTTGGGGAGCAGTGTCTTGAAGTAAGTCGTTGAACAGATCCGATTGATTGAGCACATTGATGTCGTTGCTGGAACCGGCTGGACCAAAGAAAGCGTGCCAAATCCAAGTATCATAAGAGGCAACCGCTTCGAGCATGATCGTTGGATGCCCGTGATCACCTCGAGTGTACTGACCTTGCCATGCCACTGGACAGTTTTTCCAAGGCCAATGCATACAATCGATGCTACCAAGCATCCCAGGAAAACCATGTACCTGAGCATGTCTCTCGTGCAATCGTTGCACGTCCGCCAAAGTCGGTTTTCGTAAATACTCCGTAGAGTATAAATGAAAAACACACTTACAGAAGTTATCCAAACAATCATATGAAGTTTGCTCGCCCATATGTAAATATTCATCAAACGCATCGGCGGCACAACCGTATGCCAATTGCCGTATGGCGGACGTGCATTTTTGCCACACATTAAAACCAAGTAACCCGGTAGCATCGGGTCGTTGAATGAAGTAAGAAAAGTATGCAGGTACCGGAACAGTGGAGTATGATAGTATACCTTGGCAAATACGGAGAAACAATCCTTTGCTCATCCGATAACGACGACGAAAAACATTCGCCGGAAAGGTTGGATGCTCGGCAAAGTAGTCTCGATACAAACGTTCCGACGCGTTTTCCCGATCTCTAGGAAAGTAACGTCGGGGTGCTCGTGGTATTGGAACATAAACTTCGTCTTCGTCGGATGAACCGGAGCTTATCGCATCAACCAATGCGAGAGCTTGCATCGGATCGGCACAAGCATTTACCGCTGTCACGTCCTCGATATCGGAATCGGAAGATGACATTTTTTGAAATGTGAAAGTATACAAATTTGAGGTTAGAGAGAATTGTGAATTTGAGGTGTGATTTTTTGGTGGTTTTAGAATGTGTATTTATAGGGAAAAAGTGAAGAAAAAAAAAATAAAAACAAAAAAACAAAAAAAAGGCGCTCCTAGCCGTTGGGTTTTTTTAAAATTTTTTTTTTTTTTTTTTTCATTTTCAACGGATCTTTTTTTAAAAAATTTTTTTTTTTTTTTGTTTTATTCACTTGGCCCCGCATCCGGACCCACGCCTCACTCAATTCATCTCGTCGGATTTCCGACGGAGGAAACCGACGAACCGAACCGACGGGCCTGTGCCATCGGTGTCGGTTTCGTCGGTTCCAACCGACGGTAACCGTTGGGAGCCGTCTACCAAAATAATTTACCACGTACGAATTTTGTTTCGATGTAACTTTTTAATGGAAAAACAAGACGTACTATAACGCCCCTCATTTAATACCACAATATAATATTAAGTTTGGCGGAAGCGAATACTTGAAATACATATTCTTTTAGAATTATGCTAGAAATTTTCGCAAACCTTTATACAATATGTTTAACTACTAAACAAACATAGTTAACATGTTTACAAACCCGGGGCATTATATGCTACAAAACATTATTTATTACAAACTGGATCAGAGTTGCAAGTTTCAAACATTCCCAGCACCAAAACGTCCTTCCTGACTACCCACATAATATACATCACCTGCAGGAAGTAATTTGAGGGATTAGCACGAAGCTAAGTGAATGAATTATCAACTACAATTCAATTTAGCTAGCAATCTGTTCACAATCAATAATGCAACAAATATCGTCAAGAGGAACGGTGGTTCTAAGGACCCTGTGCCGGGTGGCCCTATCAGAACACTTAAATCAACTGTAGGCCAACACAGTGATTAACCGCTAACTAAATACTAATCTCCATCAACACATGTACGCAACCCTGTGTTGACCAACATTAGCAATCAAGTCCAACCGACAATCTAGTTGACCTCTGGATTATACATTTCAATTCAATGTTCATCAAACAACCAATCAAATGGCATATCATTTCGAGGTTAACATACCATAAATAGTAATCCTATAATTACTGATTGAAATCAAACTGACACAACCAAATCAAACTGTGAGTTTCAAATCCACTCACCTGATTGTCTCGATTCACTTACTCAGCTGTCTTATCTCGCTGAGCCCTTTGAAGATCTGAGAATCAAAATCAAATATAAGTTAGTAACAACGTTCTTAAAACCATCACTTATATTCGAATGTTACATATATAGATACATTTCATAACATGTATAACACAATCAATATATATGTACATTTGTTAAATATATCAACAAACTTATCAAATAATATTAACACATTAAGGATTAGAAGAAGTCTATTCAAAAAATCAAAATTTCCTGAAACATGGCTGAATCCGCCGGATTCATCTAAATCCGTCCGGATTCATTTGAATCCGCCGGATTCTAGACCGGATTCACAACAGTTTCGTTTCCAGTTTTGATCAGACCAATTTCTAACGAATACGTTCTTGAATACGTTTATGAATACGCCGTATTCCTCAAAAACCTGCTTTTCATTTTCGGGGGAATCCGCCGGATTCAGGGGAATCCGCCGGATTCCCGGGTTTCGTGCAAAACCCCTGAACCTGCAAATACATAGCCTGCTCGATTTCTAAACTTCAAATCACACAAGCTCAGGTAACACAACGAATTTTAAACAACAAATACTTCATTTTAACCACAAGGAATATCATATAACATCACTTGATTTCTAAAACTTTCATTACCTCATCAATCAAGTAATTACACATATATTTACAATAAAACTAATAACAACTTACAAGTTAGATAATAGTGATGATGATGATTCAAAACCTCAGCTCAATCAATCTAAGCTATCTTGATGTTTCTTGTTTGGAAGTTGTAGGTTTCTAGGGTTTTAGTCTAGGTTTCAAGGTTTTTTTGAAGGAAAGTGAGAAACTTTCCTAATTGGGAAAGTTTTATAAGTCGGTCAAACTTTTTAACATCGACCCGTATCCACTAAAAACTAGTCCCCTTTCAATCTATTGCCTGGAACCTAAAAATCATTTGCGAGAAACTTATTTTATTGCACCGTCAACTATAGTAAATTAAAACAATCAACAATTTACTAAGCACAATAAGTCCTGAGGCTTATTTAACTAAGTTTCACAATTAAACACATATTATCAAATAATTTCTAATACAATTTAACTATATCAATTTAAAATTAGAAATTACCGGACCCGAAGAGATGATGTTACACGTACATTTTACTTTAATGGAAAATATAATCCAGATTTTTTTTTTTAAGAACGAATTCGAAAAAAGTAGGAGGGATGGTTAATGTACTGAAATTTGAAGTTTGTTCAAAAAAAGTTATTTCAACAAGAACAAATATATAAATACAGAGTATAAAAAAGTTATGGTAACAATAAGAAATTTCTATGGAAGATGCTTTAATTAAGATCCGGTTATTAACTATAACTTATCATGTGATGTAGCAGCGTATCGACATGATTTTCAAAACTAAAAAACGTACTAATGTTGATTAATTACTCCATTTTATTGGTGTTATTATTATTTTTAGTTTTGTTTTTTATTAGACCATCCCTAATGCATGTTTATAGAGGAGTCCATGATGACATGGAATATGATGTGGAGTCCATACCATATACCATTCACTATTTCATCAAGTCCATGCAAAAGTCCATAAAGAAAGTCCATGGCTATGGACAATGGGGAGAAGTCCATATCTTATTTTTTGCGCTACGTCCACACATATACAGCTTGATAGTATGAAAAGTGGGATCAGGTTATGGACTTTGTTAAGTTTACAGAAGTAGTTGGGTAAGTTTATAGAAAGTAAAGGTTTATAGAAAGCTTGTAAGGCATGACGTAACAGTGCTATGGACGTTGTGAAATTCATAGCATTGTGGATGCTTTTACTAGTAAAATTTTCCCACTCTCCTGACAACTTCCAGCCTTCCACCAACCTCGCTATCTGCACACAAACACAGATTCAACACACTAACTCATGTATACATAACATGAACACCAAAACATCGAGTTACAAAACCCCAATAAATGTATATGACGCACATAAATAAACACCATATTAATTAAAATGTTGATCATGTAATTCGATGAAATTACAAAATAAATTATATATAAAAGTCGATCGGGCCACATCCACATGCAAATCACGTTGAATGTACATTCACCTTAATCATCACATTACATGAGACTTAATACTTAATTGAGACTACATCACCCCACTTATATGCTTGTTTATATTAATTAAACCTAATTAACTAATTAAAGTTATCTTATTCTTAATTTTATTCATATTTATAATATGGAAAGTAGTATTAAAGTCAATAGATTATCAATAGAATCATTCTACATGCATTGATTTCTACAACCTAAATGCGATAAAATAACTAAACAATTGAATTAGCCACATAAGAAGATGAATTTGTTTTCATCATGCATGATGTCACTGTTAATTTCATACTGTAGTAGTAGCTTACTAATTATCAAACGCGTATGATTTATGTGTACACAAAAATTATAGATAGATAGATTGATAAATGTTACAGATTATACAATTGTGTATTCAATTAATTAATTACGTAATTAAATCATATTAGGAATTAATTCATTGATACATAACGATGAATGATAAAATTTACTTAGCTTGTAATTTTGATTTTTTTATATCAAAAGCATAGTGAGAAGTTATTAATGGGCGGCTGATAAATACAACACACATTTTGATTCATACACTAATTTTTATGCATATTAATGCAGTACTATATAACCATGTAATACTTACTTCTGCTATATATATCAACACCCTTATTAATGAGTTAGTTTTGGAAACATTAAACAATACTATACTCGATAGTCGATAGTACGAATAGGCCATTATTATTATTTATTTAAAACTTATAGGGCATTCGTATTCTACACATCAACCATCAATTAAAAGACTCTAGGTATCATCATCTATTTGTACCTAGGTCATATTTTTTTGTCCAATAAATATATATGTTACTAAAGTACATATCCATTTTAATGAAAAAAGCAAACATTTAAGATGGACCATAGCTCTTAAACGATTTCTAGGATATATTATATTATATGCGAGTTTAAATAATTAAAATTAGCTTAAGAAGACAAGCTAGCTAGTTTCATAATAAATTTCTTCATTAAGAGGTAAAACTAAGTACTACTCCTACTATATACATTACATTCACCCTTCCATCACAAGTTATAAATATTTAACTATTTTATAATACTTTTTTCTAAAATTAAGTGATTTGTACATCAGTAAAAGTATTCACACGTTACATCTAGTATAAGACTAATTTTCCTAAAAGAATAAAAAATGATAAAAATTTACACAATGTCTTTCTGGAAGCAGTCTCTCTACTATAGGGTAGAGGTACGACTGTGTACATTTTAGCTCCCCCATACCATTCTTTTGGCGTATGTAATTGGGTATTGTTGTTGTTGTTGATACTTTTGTAGTATTGATCATGCCAAGGCTTGATCGATCTCGACAACTTCAGAATAGGTGGACTACTTTAACCACGCTAGAAGCCTAGAAGGTCCATTAAGAAAACCATTAAATAAGTATTTATTTATAAATTGATTAGTAAATAAACAATTTAGTAAATCATAAAAGTGGATTGGTTTGTTGCATCTTGTATCCAATCAAATGGGAAGGCGAAATCAATTTGGTTGTTGAACTTTTGTGAGCATGATTACACGAGAGTGCTTCAATCCGAGTTCTAATTATAATCATCATGTGATTCATGAGACGAAAAGTGGAAAGAATGAAATTATTATGGTTAAGCATTTTGTAGGGTCTTCAATTATTTGATATACTCACCTTTTTCCCTGTAACTACACTTGTAATTAATCCCTAAATTATCCATTAAATAAAATCAATATAGGAATATATATATATATATATATATATATATATATATATATATATATGCATGCACGTTTAGACGAAAACAATAATTGTATCATAGAGTACTGTATAATTAATTAAGTGTCTTAAAAACAAAATCACTTATCAATAAGTTGTAATCATAATTGCTAATTAAAAATGTGGCCTTCAACAAAGGTCACATAGGGATCTCATTAACGTTTATTTTATTTATATTTATTATTATTATCTATATATTTTTAAACATCATCATTAAGATCAAGAATTAAGAATATATTACTAGTACTCAACATTTTAGGTAATTAAAATGTTCAAATGGCTAATTTTATCTCTAAAATTACTGTTAATTAAATTAAACGTGCTGTCAAATAAATTATTTTTATCGGTTATGATTTGGTAACTATATATAAATCTATTCTTTATTATTCCACTAGAGTTGCATAAAATTTTTGATTGCAGCTTATTAATTATTCTTTTCCTAAGTTGGTGGCTTATGGCATGCCCCATTATAATTTTGTTTTTATATGTTTTTTTTTTTGGATTATACTCCGTATATGGATAGGAAAACATATAACTTATATTATTACATATATAAAGGTTCAATTATTTAGAAACTTAAATATAATTAATCTCACATAGGTTGGGGACCAATGAGATTATGATACCGGCCATTGCCAATTCTATATACATTAGTTAACACTAAAACGAAATTGTAATGGAGTTGGCATCGGATGTGTCTAGATTGTAACATATATTCCATTAACTATTAACTATAATAATTAATAATAATAATAATAATACTAATAACTATATTGTAAATGTTTTGAATGAAAATAAGATTCTAAACCATATTTTTTTCAACCACAAAATATACCAATATCAGAAATCGGAAACGAGACAATCTCATATTCTTTGGTTGAAAAAATTGAATAAGAATACTGCATAACAAACGAATAAAACGTAAGGACGCGCGATAACACTCCTACAAGAAAACAATCCCATAGTCGTCTAATGTTGGATAGTTATAAATTAAGTACTTCAACGGAGAGAGATCAATGTATATATTGGAGTCTAATGTAATACACTTAACATTTATATATGTACACTAATGAAGTATTGGATTTTTTTTTAATTATTGAATAAGGATACATGATTTGCATTCGTCGACAATGGAGATCAAGCTCCATTATTTTATTTTAATCATAAAAAGAAATCAAAACAAATATAATTGGTTGTCTGTTAAGAGTTTTAAATCATATACTGATGACATTATTTTTGGTTGTATTTGTACTTGCAAACCATTCGTTTATTGTTGCAACACGTAACCGTCCATTAGCACTAGGTCTACAGAACCAAATAAGACAACTTAAATTATAGAAAGAGTCTTAAAAATGGAGTTTATCTCTTATAATGGCACACTTTAAGGTATAATTTGGTGATCATAGTATTTGTTTATTTCATTTTAGTTTTGGGATTATGTTGTTAATTATCTGTTGACGATTGCAATTACGTAAATACAAAACGTTTTTTCGTGGATGGTCAATTGCATTTTGTTTTATTAGTGTAGTTCATAGGAATCTTTGATGTTTTCATATATGAATAGATCGAGAACAAATTGACAAACAAGTTTCAAAATATATCTCTGTTTTGATTGATCTTCAAAACTTTCAATATATTTAACATTAATCTACTTTTGAGTTGAAGAGATTATCTACTTTTTGCGTTTGAAAAATGCAGATAATCAGAAGAAAATGTTTGGCAAAAAAGTGATTATTTGCATTTTGGTAAGAAACCAGTACTAGAACTAACACCCTCTTAATTTGATGAAACATATACTAGAACTAACATAACTTTAACTTTTACATATGTGGTTCTAAGACATTTATTTTTACTAACCAAATACCAATTGTAATTGTTTTTATGGTTGAAGTATCACTTTTTATTGGGCTACTAGTTAAGCTAAACTAGTTGATAAATTAGCAACATAAAATAGAGGGTGACCTGGGGAGGGGGAGACTCCGCGACGCGATACCCATCTAAGACATGGGAGAGCAACCCCTTTAGAGCGTCGCTGAAATTTCGAACTATGAAGCGGTTCTCATATCGGGGAGTAACCGCTTGTGGGAGATGAACGAGTGGATCAAAATAAGGTCCGTCAGTGATTCCACAACTGCCTTTCAAAAAAAAAAAAAAATAGTGGGTGACCAAAATTCCTATCTTAATGGTTGATTAGTTATATGATTAGAGAAACAAACATCCCATCTTGATGGGGAAGTTAAGTCCTTGTAAATTGCAAGTTGCAATAGTGTATCTTGTCCAATGTCCTTTGTAAAATAGAGATGTCAATATCATCATTTTCTTCTAGTTGTATCAACGTCGATGTCCTAATATCATCGAATTATAATATGTATCATTGCATTTCTATGGCAAGTGATCTTAGATTAGTGCACGCTGATGTTTGACATGATGATTTTATAAAGGTGTAGCTAGTTCCATATTGGTTAAGTTATTTCAACTTGGAATTCATAAACAAGTATCAAAATTATTTATTACGTAGTAGTATCAAAATAATATATATGTATGTGTTGTAATCAGATTTTATGATAGATATAATCGTCGTGTCACAAGAACAAACCTTGAGTTATAATTCGTTCTAAACTCATGTTAAGCTGTAGCATTGGCAGAGACACAAAGGGCAACGGACAACTGCCCCCTATAATTGTGTCTCGCATGGGCAGAGTCACAATTTGATCAGGGGCGGAACTTGAACATAATATTTGAGGGGGCTAAAATTATTTGACGTAAAAAATGTACTTAAACGTAAAACATTTTTTTATTATGCTTAACAATTTATACATATGCTTAACTATTCATTTTAGGAAATAAATAAATCCACTTAATTATGGTTATTGTGTTGTTTAAAACTTTAGTATCATGTATTTAAAAAATATAAAATATAGCTAAAAAGTAAAATATAAAAGCTAAAAAGCAAAATATAAAAATAATCACTAAAGAGAGACTTGAACCTGCGCCATTTTGCTCTAAAATGCCTACTTGATGTGGCAACTACCAGCTAGACCAAGTGAGCACATTTTAGAACAGTTGAAACTATTAAATATATACACTAGCAATTCGGATTTTAGGGGGGCAGGCACCCCTCTCTGCCCTAAGGAAGCTCTGCCTTTGAAATAATTTGATATGGAGTATTAACTAAAGGGATTTTTACCTTGGTGGTCGGTCAACGGGTTTACTTTCATTCAGTAGACTGTGTCAGGATTTGTTTTTACCATTATAGTCGTATTTTTCGCCTAAATACAAATTGTAACCGGCGAACCAGGCGAAACAAAGGAAAACGTGACACGTGGCTTGAATAATTCGCCTAAATTCATAATACGTTAGGCGAAATCGGCGAACTAATTTGCAATCTTGAAAACCGCCTTGACATAAATAACATTAGGCGATCTTGAATATTAAAACATTATAGTTTATGTACCATCCCACAATTGTTGTTATCGAGAAATTAGGATCTTATCCCTTCCATTGAAACAATAAAAAACATTTAGGCGATCTTGAATAAAAAAATAATAGTTTATTATCGAGAAATTAAAAGTTCGCCGGATTCGCCTAGACATAAATAACATTTAGGCGATCTTTTTGCGTTAATTTGGATTAGTCGAACTAAGGGTTGACCGGCGAATTAACGGTTGACCGGCGAAGTATATTGCCACATGTCTTTAATTCATTGGATGCGCCGAATTCGCCTATCCTATTTTCTTTTTAGACGAAAGTTATGACTACATTTGTAAAAAAAATCTGACACCGACTACTACATGTTATACCATTGTTTGACTGACCATTGAGGTAATTTGCTCTTAACTAAATGGTTCATTTGAGATCCTTGCAAGACTAGAAGAGAATATGAATACCAGTCTAAAAGCAAAATCTGTGTCTGATCATAAAAGGAAAACCATTGTGTTATCTTTTGGTGAAGTAAGCTTTTGAGAGTCTTGATTTTTGATGGTCCAACTCCACTTACTTGTATTTGTACCAATAAAACAATTTAAGCAATTGCAATACCTTATTGTGGTCAAGTCAACACACACCCTTTCTTCTTTATAGTGATGGTAAATCCTTTAGTGTTTGGATAGGGCATTAAAATTTATGAAATCATGCCTACCCACCGTACAAATATTGACTATTATTATATCTTGCCAAACTTACCCATAAAAGCAAAATAATAACATTAACAAACGCTTCTTATCAAGGAAGTTACCATCAAATGGGTCAATCATTTATGCATACAATAATAATAATATAAAATGATATGTATATCTAAATTTGTAAGTATATGAAAGGAGAGCCTAAGGATTAGATCGGTTAATTTAATAAAATGATACATGAATTTTAACGGAGAGAAATTATAAGTGATATGTATAAGTGAGATGTCAAATGATAAACGAATTAATTATGCTTTTAGGTTCAAATGTCTCTTTATCATTTGTTGTTTCTCGTTATTATATGCTCCCATCGAGAAAAAGATAATGAAAAAGATTTATTTGATATAAGAAATGGACCTAAAATGACATGTACTTGTAGCCAAGGCGTATGTAAAAGAAGGAAGGGTAGCTGCCCCTCCAACAAACTCCAAATCACGTAAAATATTATCTTGAGGGTAGTTATGATATTTTATAGATTTTGCCCCTTTAAAAATGAAAATATAACAAAAGAAGACTTTTTGCCCCCTCGGATAAAATAGTCACTTATGCAACTATACAAGCCACGTAATTCAACGTTTGTTTCTCTCCCAGACTCAAATCATTTTGACTCAAATCCATAAAACTGGATAGTATGACTGAACAAATATGTTGCAACGACGGGTGATCCCTAAGAAGTTGATACAGTATCTATAATACACAAACTGAAAACCTAGTTGGGCTTTTTATTGGCCCATTAAGACTATTTACACTTGGAAGAATAAATGTGGTTTAGTGGGCTAGTGGCACTGGCACATATCAATAATCAATAATAACAGATTAACAATAATAATAATAATAGTGCAAATTAGGGTGTAAATGAGTCGAGACTGCTGGCGAACTACTCGAACTCGACACGTTAAAAGATCGATTCAAGCCGAGCATAAACGAGCTCAAGCCCGAGCTTGAACGTAATTCAGAGCTCGTTTGATAAACGAGCTCGAGCTTCTTATATCGAGCTCGAAAAAGCTCGCGAGCCTAAACGAGCTTTTCATTTATATACATTAATAACTTTTCATATAATAATATTAAATAGAATTATATGCTAGTAACAATCTATCTCTATAATACTTAATATAAATATATAATAACGGTAACAAGCTAGGCTCGTTTAAACTCCTAAGTGCAAATAAAACAAATTATGTTTAACAGATAAAATTGAGGATTACAAAATACAACGACAGATAGGTAGATGACCAACTAAACACACTGCAAAAAACCCTTTAAATAATTTTTGTAATTATTTTGCAATTGCTAAAAATTCTAGAGCTGAGCAGATCCATAGAATACTACTTCAGCCGGACCGGTCATGTACACATGGTTGTCGGCCTCCCTCCATTCTATTTCCAACGGTCCTCCGGGTAGATCAACGGTACAGTTCTGTATGAAAAAATATATGTGATAAAAACAACACTTAACAGATAGATAACCTTAAATTTATTAGTTATATAAACTTACTCTCTCGGAACGACCCTCAAGGATTGCAGCAACAACTACTGCACACGCTCCAGTTCCACAAGCCAAAGTTGCTCCTGTATATAAGGTTCATTTTTATCACGATTATAAAGTTTTTAGAAAAACGGTTCAACATTGCACAGACTACTTTAATGTGTTTAAGGTAAACAACTAACCAGCACCACGCTCCCATACACGCATCTTTAAATGTGATCGAGAGAACACTTGCACAAATTCTGTGAAAGTATAGCATGAGAAAGTCATCAAAAACCATACGGGATGTTGAATAAGGACTAAGAATGTTTACAAGGCTCCATTTACTAAACGAAAAATAATGAGCTAAAATAAGCCTGACCTGTGTTAGTTCGAGCTGGGAAGACCGCATGATGTTCAAATTTCGGACCAATATCAGCCAAATTCAATTCATCAACCACCAAATTCTGCTTACAAACCAGCAGAAGTCACCATCAGATTCTGGCACCAACTACCAGTAAAAATCGAAAGTTTGCTATACTAAAAAAAAAACAGATTTAACAAACTTATATGAATACCTCATTCCCTTCACTCCCAAAAGTGACACAGTGAGGATTTCCCATACTGACACATGTGACATTCCACTTTACTCCATCTACTTCAATTTTTGCTTTTACAACAGATTGATCTTTATTTGCTGGTATTTTAGTGGGTACATCTGAGGCCTTCAACACTGGCTCACCCATGTCAACTTTAACCTGATGTAACATCAACGATGAATATAGTCACATACACATTACTAAAATATGCTGCAACTGTATTATATTGAATAAACACCAAAATTACCTGTCCATCGTCTTGTATCTCAGGTATGATCAATCCAGCACCAGTATGTACGGTAAAGCTGCAATTTCGTAAAAGAAGAAACATAAGAATATGATCACGTGTAACTTGCATCTAATGCTTCCCATCCAACTACCAAATCCAAAGATAACTGTATTTAGATATTCATCCAGAAGCCAAGAAACATGCAACTTAGATTACATAATTAAGGCTAAATGAAAGAACAAATATGACCATACAACCTAAGAAGAGTCAAAGAAGGCGAACATGACAAAGCTTAGCATGGTACACAAAACTTCCAAAGGAGAAAACATTCGAATAAATATACCTTTGCCTTCCGTTTAAGTTACTGAGATCTGAAATAAATTTGGCAAAGCAACGAACTCCATTACCGCACATCTGAGAGAGAAAGAAGTTAAATGAGATATTACCTTGTTTTTAGTAAATGCAAAAAAAATGGGTCATTTATTTAAGATACCAACAAAAAGTTCCCTTATAAACTATTAAAAGCCTCATAACAGTTATCGACTAGTTTCCAAAGTATTTAGAAATAATCCTTTTGATACAATGCCACTAATAATGGCATTCGACTCTCATTATGTTTTAATATAATCCTGCGAATAAGGGATGAAGATATCACCGGTTTACTTTTATCTGCCCTTTCCTTTATAGCATTCAAACACGTCACAATCACATTACCGGTAACTCATCAAAAATAGATTCATTTATTTACATGTAATCATCATTTCAATATTTCATTGTAGGAACACTATCCGTTCTCCTGCATTAAAATAACATGTACTTCGTTTTCCAAATTTAGCAAAGAGAGTCCAACTAAAATTGCATCCATATATAACAATCAACAGTTCTTCATGACTCGCGCAAGTGAATTATGATCAATAACAATATAAACGAGTCGTTAAAAGCAAAATTTACCTCGGGTTCGCTACCATCGGAATTAAAAATGCGCATAGTATAATCAGTCCCATTCCATCCAGGCATTGCAAATATCACTCCATCAGCTCCAATACCAAAGTTCCTATCACATAACTTAACAGCTTGTTCCGGCGTAAGTTTAGGTTCCATCGAATCAAGATTATTAACCTAATTATAATCCATCATTATGTACATTAAACACATATACATATAAACAATAACCACTAAACTTTACAACCAATATACAAGTCAAATTTAAATGTTATTCATATACAAATTGCTAAATTACCATTATAAAATCGTTACCGAGGCCATGATACTTGACGAAATGAAGAACGGCGCTTTCTTTACGGTCGAGGAATGAAGTTTGAGAGATGTTTTTTTGAGATGTTACGCTCATTGCTGTTACGGAAAAATTGGAATTAGGGTTTTTAGTTGTTAATTTGGGAGAGGTTAATCGGAGAGTGAGAGATGATGATGATGATTTCAAGGAACTGATGAGTGAAATTGATGATTGAGAAGTGGTGGAAACTGATCGGATGTTTGAAGGTGTGAACGGGGATGAAACGATGGCGGCGATTGACATGATTGACGACGGCGACGGTGGGTTTGTGCGGCGGCGCGAAGTTGGAAGTGGAACAAGGACGTTGACCTTTTTTTTAACTGGAAAGGTTTAAGGAGTTTGTGTCATAATTGGATTTACTGTTAACTACGGATATATGATTAATGAAATTAATGAAATAAAATTTATATTAACAAAAATTAACTTTAAATTATTTAAATTTAAATGTTGCCTAGGTATATCCGTATATAACGGAGTATAAGTTTAGACTGGTAGAATCGAGGAACATTTAGATGAATTAGCATATTATCCGCGCAATGCAGCGGACAATTCCATTCGACAATATGTTTGCTAGCGAGAATAATTTCATTTTACAATATATCCGTCCATCTAACACTTACATACGGAGTATATGTTAGGGAGAATACTTGTATCTTGGATATCACATGGTGTTGCCAAAGAAAATCACTTCTAAATTTGTACATTAGTTGGTTTCCAAAAGTTTGAACAATTGATTGATATTTTCTATTAAATGTGAGGGGTATTTTAATAATTTCGGATCTTCAATTTGTAAGCTATAAAGAGAAAGAAGTGGTAAATGCTTTGTAAGGGTGTATGATATTATATGATTGAAATAATTTTGCATACAAACAAAGAATTAAAACGTAAAACAGATCATGCTTTTAGTTTACACAAACATTTTAAGATCAAATAATATGTTTTAACTTTTAAGTTCATTTGATTTTCGCTAAACATAATTTAACTACCAGACTACCAGAGAGGCAGAGACCAAAACTACCAACAAAGTAGTTTGTCTTGGGCCCAAAGCAGTTTTTCTTTTTATAGCCCAGCCCAAACTAATTAACATTTCAAATAATTTTGGAGATAGTATACAAATTCTTATTGCCAACTTCTTCTTCTTCTTCTTCTTTTTTTTTTAACAAAAGACCAAAGTCTGAAATTTTATTGATAATCATAATCGCTCCTCAAAATTGAGGTAATTTGAAACAAAATATGAATCCACGGATTACAATAATAGTAACATATCCAAATTGGCAATAAAATAATAACATACAAAATGTATAAAATTAACTCAAATTGTTGCTGAGAAGTTGAAACAAAATCCAAAGACATCCAAGGAGAAGAGACTCTTACGCAGATGTGGCATGACTCTATTAGAAGAATAGGAAGAACTTATAAAAGTACATGAGATGGATGATCCCAAACCTTGAACTTGTAACTAATCTTTTCCGTGAGTTTACAGGAAAGAAAAGTCACAAATCTTTCAAAAAAAAAAAGAAATGTACTCACAAAGGAGATGATAACCGACGGATGCGGTAATTGATCTCCACCATAAAAGGAGAGATAGAAGATGACAGCGACGACGGCAAGAAAACCCTATAAGAGATTTTTACTAATGTTTTTAGATATTTTAATGGGCTGCTTATAGCTAACTAAGGCACGTGATTATGTTACATTATTATCGTTAATTTCGACACCACCTTTGCTTTATGATTAAGTGGATGAAAGAAAAAGTAGTTATATTGGTACTTAAATAGTCACCATCTTATATTTAGGTGTATTTGTTTTTTATGGTCGACTGTAATTTCAACTTTCAAGTGAGTTTTTTTTTTTTTTTTTTTTTTTTTTTTTTTTTTAATAACACAAAATAGCACTTATTATGACAAAAGTAGGAAGGTAGGCAACTAAGTTACCGTGAAACAAATCTTAAATTATATAATAATAATTTATGTAAAAATGATAAATAGATCAATCAAAAACCTGATTGAGTGATTCTTTGCAAAAATTTAGTCATAAAAGTAGATATTATATTATAGGGTGAAAAAAGGGAAATGTTATTGTAAGATCACTTATTATCGTAGGAATTGTAGGAATGACTTTTTTCACTTTTAAATTCAATGTATGTACATGTTTTGCAAAAAAAATTATGCTAAAATTATTAAAATTTTATCCTCTTTAATATTAGATTATTTAAAAAAATAAAAGAAAATATATGATACACAAATTAAAGTTGTGTATCACAGCCTTTTATGTGTGATACTGTGATACACAAAAAAAATTTTATAATGTGTATCACATTTAAAAAAAAAAAAATTATCATAGTAAAGAACACACAATTTTAAGAATTTTGATATATATTTTTCATCAAAAATATAATTTAATCTTAAAATTTAAAGTAAAAATGTCCATTCCTACCATTCCCACAATAATAAGTGTTATTATTGAAACATAACACATATATCAACCAATACACACAAACACATTGAAGTTAGATTTCAGGAATCTATGTGATCACTAGTAAGCAGTGTTTTAAGACCCGGTTCGACCGGCCCGGTCGGACCGGTCGGACCGCATTTTTAAAGATTTCCGGGCGAAAAAAACCCGGGTTTTTCAAAATGTTGACTAGTCAACGACCCGGTTGACCCGGCCGGTCGGACCGGGTTGGACCGGGACCCGGACCGGTGCATTGACCCGGGTTTCATGTTTGTTTTTTTTTTTTTTTTTTTTTCTTTTTTTACAATTTCTATGTACATTTAATCATTTATAATTAGGGAATATTGATTAATTTTGTATTTCAAGAATAATGAGGGAATTTTTGACTGATGTGTCATCACTATTTATTACTCTATGAATTATATAATTATTATATTGATGTATATTCAAAGAATAACAAGGGAATCGATGTGTCATTACCCTTTATTATTCTATGGATTATAATTATTATACATGATATAATTAATAATTATATTTTTAATTATAAAAAAATATAAAAAGTCACTAAATACTACTACTGTATACTATTATTAACTCCGGTCCGACCTTCCGGCCCAACCGGTCCGACCGGTCCGACCAGAAATTAACACTTTTCCGGGTCAACTAAAAACCCGGGTTTTAAAACATTGCTAGTAAGATACTCCTACAGTCCTACTATACCCTACTCTTGATGTTTATATTATCAAAGTTGTGGACAACAATAACCGAATAATGTTTCTCGGGCTCTTGTTTTCATGTCTTATCAATCCAAATCCAATGTTAGGGATGATAACTTTTTCCTAAATAGGAACAGTGGCGGTACTACGGTGGGGGCAGGGTGGGCAGCCGACCCCACCAAATTTTTACGGGTCGAGAATAATTTCGTAGGTTTCGGTTTATTTTGCATATTGCCCCCGTAACTCCGTAAGTAATAAATAAAAAATAGTTACAATAAAATAAATGTTAGCTCGTTTACTTTGGTGGTTGGGATGTGGGCTTGATATTTAAGAGGTTCAAAGTTCAATCCTTCCTTATGACATTAGTTTTAATTTTTTTTTCCCATTTATGTTTTACTCATTCTTTCTTACTATTTTTTTTATTGTACATATGTAATACTATTTTATATCAATATAATTGTTAAACTAGATATCTTAATGATTACATATTTTTTCCCCCTCTCTTCGTAATTTACGTATGATAATATTTTACATTTTTACTATATAAACATGTTAAACATAAGCATATTCGATTTAGAATTTACTATCAATTGCTACTTATATGAGTATATGTTATATGTTGTCCATACATGTAATTAAAAATTGGAATTTGATGTTGAACCAAATTCACTTTGGTTCAACTAAAATAGTTTTGGTTAAAGCAAAAAAATCGAGTTGATGACCCAGATCCACTATTAAAGTTTGCCCTCGTTCGAAATTTCTTCTGGTACCGCCCCTGAATAGGAACATTGTTTATACAACGAGTGATGACTTTTGAACCCATCTTTAAAAAACACCTACAACCCTTAAACTAAAATGTTATTCAAGATAGCTTTTAGAGCATCTCCAATGTATTCATTAATTGTACATTTTTCACTGAAATAGTGTTGAAGTGTAAAAAAATACACTCCAATGTATGCATTTAACTTTGCACTATTTTAGTGCTATTAAAAGTCACGACTATATTTGGTGTTGCACTAAATTTAACACTAAACACTACTCACATTATGACAATGATATAATGAGAACGAGTAAAACATGAATCCATCCATATAATATATATATATATATATATATATATATATATATATATATATATATATATATATATATAATGTTTTTACAAGTACTGCATAAAAACTGCAATGAGTGGTAGGCAATTAGGCATAGTTAAACACTTAAAGTACATTCATCAATATTTTTTGCTATTTAATTAATAATATATAATACCATTTATATAAGACTATTTAATTTTGTAAAAGATTATTATTGAACAATATAAAAACAGTAAGCAAAATAAAATTTTAAAGTACATTGTTTTGTTTAATAATGTGTTTTAAATTAATTAATAAAGATTTAGTGCAAACATATTCCATAAAGATTCTTATTTTGTTTTGAACTAAAATAGTGTAATATATAATACTATTTTAGTGCACATATTGGAGATGCTCTAAGTCGTGAAATAAGTGATTTCAAACAAAATTGATTATACATTTATCAAGTATGTTTTGTAGTTTCTCCGATATCTATTATTCTTATAATGTCAATATGATAACTAGTTGTTTATATATCATTTATGTAACAACTCGACCTACATTGGTATAAGATAAAAGGGTTAAGTCCATTATAAAGTTAAAGTCGTGGCTAACCGGCCGGTACCGTTTCACCATGGTTTCTATTATTTTCTTTTCCAATGAGAGTTCATATGGAATAGTATGATCGACCTTGATCGAGTAACACTGTTTTTTTTACCTTTCTAGAACGATATATATTCCTACTTTTCTGTCATCAATGTAGAAACAAAACGAATCGAATATCCATTTAGTCATTAACCTACTTTTACCTTTTAAGTCAAGATTAATCCGTTAAAGTCACACACATCTCCTTAATGCATGACAACTCCTGTAATCCTTTATATATTCTCTCATAAATTTTTTTTTTTTTTTTTTGAAAGGTAGTATTGGAATCACTGACGGACCCCCTTTTTTATGGTCTACCCGATCATCTCCAATTAATTCACCCTCAAGGAGAAACCCCATTTTGGGGAAAACTCCTTTTTTTTTAACATGAAAGTCACCCATGAGGCTCGAACTCGAGACCTCCTGAATGAAGTTCAATCACCTTACCACCCGGGTAAACCCCGTGAGGTATAATATTTATTTACCATCATACTTTATTACATTGTCATACTTTAATTGGCTTAGGTTAGGCTATCTATTTTCACAAGTTATCTAAAGTTTTCAGCTTTAATTGGCTTAGGTTAGGCTATCTATTTTCACAAGTTATCTAAAGTTTTCATTAAATTAATCATCGATTCTTTGAATTAAGGTGTTGATCGACGATGTCTAATTTGATTGGGTAAAAAGTTGCTAAATTATGATTATTTCTATGATCAAAGTCATAAAGATACTTTGAATTCTTTTAACACCTTGCACGGCACGTCTCTTCCTTTGGCAGTAAATATATGTATTATGAACTTATTATAATCTTGAACGTTTACTGAAGTAAATATAATCCGTAACGTAATTACTTAGATTATATTACTTATAAAATTCAGTTACCATCTTCTGTTTTCAATCGTTGGTTTGCTTTAATGTAAACAGACTAATTACAGTAAAATAAGAAACATGCATATACATTGATTAATTAACTAATTTTAAATTAAGTAGTTAAAAGTCAAAGCAGATTAATATTGTCGTGTGATGATTTATTAATTGATCGAACAAACCTTTTGATGTCTTTAAGACGATAATTGAGGTTCAATGGCTATTATTATTTAAGTACATCCATAACTCATCCCATACTCAGTTAGATAGACATCTATCTATCATGTAAAAGTTGAGAGACCACAATTAATTAAAACGATAACATGTAAGGTCTCTTTTACAATTTAATTTATGATTATATATTTTTGTATATATATAGGTAGGTTTAAGTGAAGGGTGTGGGGATGTTTTACAACGTTGTCAACAAAATTATTGTCCATGAACGCTGTTCAATAGTGTCTTCCTACACTGTGTCAGGGCTGTAGATTGTGTTCTCGCACAAAGTCCTCCCACGAACGCTTCTTTTGTGTGTGTTTTTTTTTTCTTTTTCCCATCACACACAATCATTTAACAACTAAAAAAAATCTCGAAACACTATAAACTCAACATCCTACCCCTCCACCTTTTAATAGTAACATTCCCATGTGCTCTCATAGATTTTATTATAACGTGAAACAAAATCATTGGGCATGCAAGCTAGCATTTTCCTTGTTTTTCAATTTAAGGAATATTTTGTCTTGTAGCTAGTTGCATATGTTTGTCCAGTTGATTCTTCATGGTTTTTATATTATGACACTCTTTTTACATTTTAATTTTCATGATAAAATTTCATCATATACTTTTTCAGTCTTTGCCAATTTATAGACACGATTCTGTCACTCAAAACGTACTTTCTAATCCAAATTATTGATATGAAATGAGATAGTCATATATAGACACGGTAAATTTGGAATCCAAGAGACCAAGAAGAGTAATCATGTGACACATGTCAAATTGTAAAAGATGACCATGTTCCTGTTCATTTTGTTACCGTTCGTACCAAGAAAAAATAAATAAATTAAAAATTAAATAATTATTATTATTATTATAATATAATATAGGGATGAATTTGGATTCTATAACACCTTTATTTTTCTTGTTTTTTTGTTACGGGGTTAGACTTTCAAATCATAAAATAAGATACAATAATTGGTTTGGACAATTGGACGTGAGTAAGTTAAAAAATTTAGTAATTCATTGAACTTTTTATATATAATCAGCTGAAAACCAGACACACGTGTTTAAAAAAGTAGAAGAAGCAAAAACTACTGGAGTAAAAGATACTGAATTTCAAAAGTTAGAGATTTTTAAATTCATATCTTGTCAATATGCTACATGACCAAACTTTGGGACACCAAATCCATGAATCTGTTTTTGGCATGTTTTCTTCTTGTTGTCCATATATATTAGACAACCCAATTATTTTATTTCATTATCAAATGAATCATATGTCTCATTTTCAAATCACAATATTTTTCTCCATATTATTATTATTATTATTATTGAGTAAGGTTCAATGATCATTATTCGGGTTACCCGTATTTTAAAATATTCATCCGTAACCTAATTCAAATAAGACTCTGGTTATTCAGGTTCGGGTGGTCGAATAAGCTTCGAATTCGGGTTATCCGGGTTCGGTTATTTGTGACACCCTTACTACTATGTGAATCAAGTTTTGTGATGATTAATTTGTACTTTTGTATAGGGATATTGGTATCAATTTTTTTTCTTCTTCTTTATTTGGTCTTGTTTCACATGCTAAAAAAACGTGACTAATTGTCCAATAAGTTACATTGATAATGTAACTTAATCCGGATATATATATATATATATATATATATATATATATATATATATATATAGTGGCATGATTCAGAGGGAAGTCCATTTTTTAAGGGAAGGGGGAAGCGTTAGTACGCATCAGGAAGCATATTACCTTCACCTATACTAATCTCGAAAAAAGCAAACTGAAATTTAGTAAATGTTAATCAGAATCGATGTTATAAATGTTAAGCTTCCTTGATAAATTTTTTCTTCAAGTTATAGTATCGATTTATGAATATTTGATCCAAATCCGTTAAGATACATCGCGGTGCATATTAGTTAATCTGCATTGTGATGCATCTTAACAATAAAAATATTTTTCAAATAATGTGAAGTTTTATGATGCATTGCGATGCATCTTAGTTAATATGCATCACACTGCATCTTAACAATTAATTAATTAAATATTCATCAATTAATGTTATGACTTAAAAATGAAATTCATTCGTTAAAATATTCTTTATAGCATCGATTTTGATTACTATTTACCGATAAAAATAATTTTTTGTTGACGTTTTGATTGATAATTGTAATATGCTTCCTGATGCGTACTAACGCTTCCCCCTTCCCCCAAAAAGACACTTCTCTCTTGATCACTACCCTATATATATATATATAAAAAGTCTTAATTATTTTTTTAGCCTAGCTAGTTAGTAGTTAGTCAAATAAGCTAGCAGATTCTTGATCGACACGATTGATATTGTCGTCGCCTATCTTTTCCGTGTCGTTGATATAAAGCCTATCACACCTAAAACAAAATGACTTGACCGTTGAAATGACAATCAATTGTAGGACATAAAATTATACAGTAATATACTCCAAGGGATAAAATCTATATAAGGTTTTGATACTCGTATACTCGTGCTGGATTATATATGCTTATACAGTATATTATTAACAACTGGAGTACATTATATTTTTTCAAGGTATATATATTACTATATTAGTAACAAAGAAAAACAATATGAATCCAAACATAACCATCAACATTCGCCATCTTTTTACTATGTTTTTTTCACACTCTTCCATCCAGCTTGATTTTATAAGATATAAGTTAAAGATGTTAAAAGGGATTATTATTGATGCAGATATAAGATAAAGATGTTAAAAGGGATTATTATTGATGCATTTCAGTGTGTTGTAAGCACTTCATTATGCATTTCAGTTGGCTTAATTAGTCTGGTACCTCATCAGGCCACTTATATGATTCACAAATAAACCAACTTTATTACTCATATAAACTACACTAGATTATTATTAGAATTAGAATATGGGTGTTTATGGGGAGAAGTCACAACCACAACCACTTCATTTGCTCGAGTTTTGAGTACGTATTTAATACTATCAAGAAATTGACAACTTAAATGACAAAAGCTTTGGCCACTATTTGGGGCTTTTTCCCTAGTCACATGACTTGAAATTTCAATACACATCAAGACAAAACAATTGTATTTCCACAAATTACAACGGGAAATACTAAGTGTATATATATATATATATAGTCCTAGGTTCAAATGAGAAGGCTAATTTTCGTGAGAATGTGAGAAACACTTTAAAGTCACTTTTTAACTATCTAAAACACGTTATTTTACAAATTTTTCTTAGTAGCTTTTTTTTCAAATAACTTTTAGAATCTATTTTTCAAATAAAAAAAATTTCAACGTTTTTTTATTTTTTTAATTATTTTTTATTAAAGTTTTTATTCACAATAATCACATTTTATAACTTGATAATCACATGAATAATATGTGATTATTATGTCATATCCTGTGATTATCTCGAACACATGATAATCACATTATATTAGAGAATAATCACATGTGATTATCATATTATATTTTATGATTATCTTAAATAATCAAAACACTAACGACTGTAAAAAAAAGTTCGAAAAAAAAAAGTTAATATTTTTTATTTATATTTATATCATAGCTTCCAAAAGTTATTTTAATAGTAATCATTGAAAAAGTTTTGAAGAATAATGTGTTTCGGATAGTTAAAAAGTGATTTTGAATGATTTTCTACGTTCTCATGAAAATTAGCCTTCTTCTTTTAACCTGAAACACCCCGAGAACGTAATATATTTTTTTTTAAACATATATCTTATATTAATACTTCTTAACATTTCTAACCTTTTAGTTACTTTAAACATTGAACATATTAAATACATATATGTAACACCCTGAAATTGGGTCCAGTAGAATCATGTATTTCTTTAGATTTAAATATGTACATTTAATTGTTAAATATGTTTGAATGTGAAATTAATAGATAAACAAGCCTCAGGAAATATTGTGGCTAGAAAAATATTAATTGTTTTGAATAATCTTAGATGACGGTAAAATAAAATAATTTTCTTGTAATTGGTATTTAGGTTCCAGACAATAGATCAAAGAGTAGTATAATATTGTACTGTAAATTAAAAGGGGCCGGTTTAATAAAAGGATGGGGTCGATTCATTTTTCCCCAAATTCTCATTTTCACTTAGTTTCTAACCTAACTAAAAACCTATCTAAAATCTCTTGCAAATCAAAAGATTACACTAAATAAATTGAAGATTGAAGCTTGGAAACATTAAGTTCATCATCATCACCAACTTGTTTGCTCTCTCCATCTTGTAAGTTTTGTTTTTTTTTTTAGTTTGAATGGAAGTAGTTAGGTTATAAGTGATTTTGATGTTTGATGATGAATTGTTGTTTGAATCTTGTGTATATGATGTTATTAAGTGTTATGGTTCATTAAAAACGTTAAAAATCTGAGTTACAAGTTGAGTTTGGTCGATTTTGTGGTTTTGGTTCGTGCTGTGTAATTACAGGTTTGAACCTCTGCTGAAAATTTGAGGAACGCGATCCTGCATCATTGACCGGATCGCGTTGCCATGTGTTACTTGGTTACCGCATATTTTGTTCTTATAAACGCGATCCTGAAGCCTCTTACCCGGATCGCGTTGATCAGTAGAATATTGAGTTCGTTTGGATTTGTTCTTGCGAACGCGATCCAAGCCTTTTTTCCGGATCGCGTTCCACAGTGTATTTTGGTGACAGAATATTTTCCTTAAGAGGAACGCGATCCCAACCCAATTGTCTGGATCGCGTTTGTCTTTGTAATTTTGAAGATTTTGATATTTTGTGAACTTATATGAATCTACCACTTATATTATTTAATTATCGATATTTCTTGATTATTAATGTATGTAATGGAGTATAGTCATAATTAATTATGAGACGAATTATTAACTTGTGTTTTAATTGTGTGTACAGAGACACCGAAGACTCAATAAAATAAGACTTTTGAGTTTGGAGAAGGAGACTGACAGGTGAGTGGACTTTGATCTCTCGCTATGTTTGGTGATCACTTATGTGGTTACTTCAAGTGTTATTTGTGCATTCTTGTGTTACGGCATATTGTGGACTAGAAGCAAGTGTTAAGAAACCTTTTGGTGATTGTGTTAAAGAGGTCAATCTTGTTGGACGTCTTGCTACAGGTTAGTCAACACGAGAGTTGTGAACATGTGTTGTGAATAGAGCTTGTGTTGACTAAAGGTAGCAAACCGTTATCGGTTAACCACTGTATTGGCCTGCAGTTGGTGTAAGAGTCGCTTGGTGGGCCACCGCGGCTGAGGGTGCCACAAGGGCCACCGATCCTCTAGTGATGTTGAGTCAAAGTGTTAATTGTTGTAGACTCATAGTGTTAAACTAAGTGTAGTGTTAGTGATGAGTTAACTCACTTAGCTTCGTGCTAATCCCTCGTTGTTTACTCCTTGCAGGTTAATATATTTTGTTAAGGGCGGGTCTCGGAGTAAATTGAAGGAATGTTTGACAAGGATGAAAACTCTGATGACTTTTGTACTACTTAAATGTTTTGATAAAGTAACGCCCATCTAATTTGTGTAGTTATATAAGAAGTACTTATGTAAATGGTTATGTATATTTTGGATAATCCAAGGTTATATATTTATATATGGGATATTGCTTCCGCGATGTTTTAAAAAAAAAAATGTGTTCTAAAATTAGGGGCGTTATAAGTTGGTATCAGAGCTTAGATTTGGGCGAATTGAACAACTTAGAGTGTTTAATCCCAAATCTAGTGTCGAGTTGTCAAACATTCCGAGTTGTGGGATTAGCTATATTGTGAAATGTGTTAGTATGTTAGTACTAACAATTAACAAGTGTTGAGATGTATTGTGATGACAGATGGCAGAAAATGAGCAGCCACCCCGTACTCTCTATAATGTCTCGACTGTTCACGCCGCTCAAGAAGACGAGGATCATAATGGTACTTCGAATCCGGTAAATACAGAAGTTGAAACTAGTCAAGATTATATACTGAGATTAGAGAACAGGGTAGTTGAACTTGAGAGAGAACGTGCAGGGTCATCTCAACGATCCATTCCTATTTATTCGCATGTTGCTACTACTACTCCTCCCATTACTGTTTCTACTCGGATTCCGGTTACTTTTCCTCATGTTTCACAACAACAGCAGCAGGGTTATGATTTTCAGTCATCAATGCCGTTTCCTTCATTTGGATCGACTGGTTATCAGGCACATTTGTTTCCACCCTTTCAGATGTCGAAGAAAGGATGTTCTCTCAAAACTTTCATGTCTAGTAAACCATCCTCTTACTCTGGAAGTCCTGATCCTACGGTTACCTTAGACTGGTTGCGTGATGTGGAAAGAAAGTTAGAGGTTTGTCACTGTGATGAGGAAGACAAAGTTCCCTATACTGTCCAATTGTTGAAAGGTGAAGCTATGTCGTGGTGGGATTCGATAACTGCTCATTTCACTCCACAACAAAGGAGTTCTATTAAATGGCAGGATTTTCATGCCGAGGTATGCAAACAGTTCTGTTCGGAATATAATCTTGATCGTGTCAGACAGGAATTTATGGATTTACGAAAGACTGATGAGATGTCAATCGATGAGCTTATACGACAATTTTCTGAGAAATTAAGATTTGTGCAACAGTGGGTCCCGACTGAAAGAAACAAAATTAGCCACTTTGTGAAAACTTTACCTCCAGATTATCGTACCTCAGTGCGATTGGCTAGTAGCATTTCTCAGGCTTTTGAGTGGGTCCGTGGATAGTGACGTTATGGCTAGGAGGTTGCAAAATAAAGAAAGGTATGCACAGAAACCGAAGAGTGATTCTTCCGGTAAAGGAAAACAAAGATGGCAACCTTCTCAATCAAACAAGAAAACTAGTTATGGTGGTGTTCCGATGGAAAATTCTAATTGTACAAGATGTCGATCAAAACATACCGGACCTTGTTCTATTCGGACGTCAAGGTGTATGAAATGTGGGGTGTTGGGTCATAATGCGATTGATTGTACTTATCAAAATAATGTGTGTTGGACTTGTCACAAAGAAGGACATAGAGCGGGTGATTGTCCTGATGCAAGGAAGCAGGGTACGGGTACGGCTAGAGGTTCCTCATCTTCTGGCCAGAAAAGGAAGATTCCACCAGCTGCTACGGGTCGAGCTTTTCGAATGACCGTGGATGATGCTGTGCTTACTGATGATGTGATTACTGGTACTTTTCTTGTTAACTCTGTACCAGCCCGTGTGTTATTTGATTCTGGAGCAAATTGCTCATTTATATCTGTGCAATTTTGTGATAAACTGAAATTAATGCCCTCTGTGATTTCTAATCCCTTAGAAGTTGAGGTAGCTGATGGTAAGACAGTTCCTGTTACCACATCGGTAGCCGGAGCTAGTATATTAATAGAGGATCATGAATTTCCAGTTTCTTTCCTATTGATGCAAATCCCTAGTTTTGATGTGGTTCTTGGTATGGACTGGCTGAGTCAAAACAAAGCCGACATCTCTTGTCATAAGAAGTTAATAAAAATCCCAGTTTCCAATCTATCTTATGTTGTGGCACGTGGGGAACGTTCAAAGGGTAGTATTCCGGTAATATCTATGATGAAGGCTAGGAAGTCTTTAGTTAAGGGTTGTGAATCCTTTGTGGCCTATGTACTAGATGTCAAATTAGAAAAGAAATCCATTTCCGATATTCGGGTGGTTTCTGAATATTCGGAAGTGTTTCCGGATGAATTGCCTGGCCTTCCCCCTGTAAGAGATGTAGAATACCAAATTGACTTAATTCCTGGTTCGTCTCCTGTAGCAAGGGCTCCTTATAGATTAGCTCCTTCTGAAATCCGTGAAATGATGGGTCAAATTCAGGAATTGTTAGATAAGGGATTTATTAGGCCGAGTTCATCGCCTTGGGGTGCTCCCGTGTTATTTGTGAAGAAGAAAGATGGTACTCTTCGTATGTGCATCGATTATCAGGAATTAAATAGGAGAACAGTGAAGAACAAATACCTGTTGCCCAGAATTGATAAATTGTTTGATCAATTACAAGGATCCTCATATTTTTCTAAAATTGATTTGAGGTCGGGATATCATCAAGTCCGAGTTCGTGAGGAAGATATTCCTAAAACCGCTTTTCGTACGAGGTATGGTCACTATGAGTTTTTGGTTATGCCGTTCGGGTTAACAAATGCTCCTGCAATTTTTATGGATTTAATGAATCGTGTGTGTCGTCCCTATCTTGACCAGTTTGTGATTGTGTTTATCGACGATATTTTGATTTATTCCAAGTCTGAAGCGGATCATGAAATGCATCTGAGATTGATACTTGAAACTTTGAAAAGAGAGCATCTTTATGCAAAGTTTTCGAAATGTGAGTTTTGGTTACGTGAGGTGCAGTTTGTGGGGCATATCATTTGCAAAGACGGGGTTAGTGTGGATCCATCTAAAGTGAAAGCTGTTATGAATTGGAATGCGCCTAAGTCTCCTTCAGAAATTAAGAGTTTTCTTGGATTAGCAGGAACTATAGAAAATTTATCAAAGATTTTTCCAAAATTGCAAGTTCATTGACTAAGTTAACTCGGAAGGATGTGAAATTTCAGTGGACCGAACAACAAGAGGCAGCTTTTCAGACATTAAAGCAATTATTGTGTCAAGCCCCTGTTTTGGCGTTACCTGATGGGTCGGATGATTTCATTGTATATTGTGATGCATCGCATACCGGATTAGGTGGTGTTTTAATGCAAAGAGATCGTGTAATTGCGTATGCTTCTAGACAGCTTAAACCACATGAAAAGAATTATCCGACACATGATTTGGAGCTTGCGGCTGTAATTTTTGCCTTGAAGATTTGGAGACATTATTTGTATGGTACGAAATGTGTAATTTGCACGGATCATAAAAGCCTTCAGTACATGTTTTCGCAAAAAGAATTGAATATGCGTCAGAGGCGGTGGTTAGAATTGATTAAAGATTATGATTGCGAGATCCGTTATCACGCGGGTAAAGCTAATGTGGTTGCGGATGCATTGAGTCGAAATATATCTAGTGACAAGATTTGTTTTATGCGATTAGAGGTGTCCTCTGATTTGATTTCTCAGCTAAAAGTCGCACAGATTGAAGCTTTATTGGATGTTAATTTGAAATCTGAGATCATGTTGAAACGAAAGGATTTGTTAGTTGATGATTCACGTGGGTTGAAAACTTTTCAGTCTCGGGTTTGGGTTCCGTTAATTGGTGGACTACGTGAGTTGATTTTGACGGAGGTTCATAAATCGAGATTATCTATTCATCCCGGTAGTACAAAAATGTATAACGATTTGAAACCTCTTTATTGGTGGCCAACAATGAAAACGGATGTAGCCAGATTTGTGGAATCATGTCATATTTGTTCTCAAGTAAAAGCCGAGCATCAAAAGCCATATGGTTCGTTGAAACAATTGGAGATACCCAAGTGGAAATGGGAACACATCACTATGGATTTTGTCACCAAGTTACCACGTACGCAGAAGGGCAACGATATGATTTGGGTTGTTGTTGATCGTTTAACTAAAAGCGCCCATTTTCTTGCGACCAGTGAAACCGCTTCTTTGACCCGTTTGGCTCGATTGTATATTAATGAGATTGTATCGAGGCACGGAATTCCATTATCTATTGTGTCAGATAGAGATTCCAGATTTGTGTCAGGCTTTTGGCAGAATCTTCATAAAGAGTTAGGTACTCGAGTTAATCTTAGTACTGTATATCATCCTCAGACAGATGGACAGTCAGAAAGAACTATTCAGACTCTCGAGGATATGTTGAGGGCGTGTATTTTGGAGTATGGGGGTTCGTGGGATTCTCACTTGCCGTTAGTAGAATTTGCGTATAATAATTCGTATCATTCTAGCATTGGTATGCCGCCATACGAAATGCTTTATGGACGTCGTTGTCGAACGCCGACTTGTTGGTTAGAGGCGGGAGAAAAACAGTTTGCGGGTCCCGATATTGTTCAGATTACGACCGATAAAGTTGTTATAGCTCGCGAGAAATTGAAAGCCGCTAGAGATAGACAGAAACAGTATGCTGATCCGCGTCGTCGACCAGTTAATTTTGTCGAAGGTGAATTGGTTTATTTAAAAGTATCACCTTGGAAGGGCGTGATTCGTTTTGGTAAGCGTGGAAAATTGGCTCCGAGGTTTATAGGTCCATTCAAAATCCGCCAAGTAGTTAATGACCAAACCATTGCTTTAGACCTTCCTTCTGAATTAAGTGGTATTCACGACACCTTTAATGTTTGCTATTTGCGGAAATGTAATGTGGAGGATCCAACCCAAATCCTTCCGTTACAAGATCTTAGAGTTGACCAAGGTCAGAAATTAGTAGAAGAGCCCATTGAGTTAGTTGATAGAAAAGTGACTAAATTACGCAAGAAGGAGATACCTATGGTTCTAGTGAAATGGAAACATAGTTTGGGAGAAAATCTTACTTGGGAGACCGAGTCGAGTATGAAGGCCCGTTACCCTAGTTTGTTCGAGTCTAGTTAGATTTCGGGGACGAAATCTTTTAAGGAGGGAAGATTTGTAACACCCTGAAATTGGGCCCAGTAGAATCAGGTATTTCTTTAGATTTAAATATGTACATTTAATTGTTAAATATGTTTGAATGTGAAATTAATAGATAAACAAGCCTCAGGAAATATTGTGGCTAGAAAAATATTAATTGTTTTGAATAATCTTAGATGACGGTAAAATAAAATAATTTTCTTGTAATTGGTATTTAGGTTCCAGACAATAGATCAAAGAGTAGTATAATATTGTACTGTAAATTAAAAGGGGCCGGTTTAATAAAAGGATGGGGTCGATTCATTTTTCCTCAAATTCTCATTTTCACTTAGTTTCTAACCTAACTAAAAACCTATCTAAAATCTCTTGCAAATCAAAAGATTACACTAAATAAATTGAAGATTGAAGCTTGGAAACATTAAGTTCATCATCATCGCCAACTTGTTTGCTCTCTCCATCTTGTAAGTTTTGTTTTTTTTTTAGTTTGAATGGAAATAGTTAGGTTATAAGTGATTTTGATGTTTGATGATGAATTGTTGTTTGAATCTTGTGTATATGATGTTATTAAGTGTTATGGTTCATTAAAAACGTTAAAAATCTGAGTTACAAGTTGAGTTTGGTCGATTTTGTGGTTTTGGTTCGTGCTGTGTAATTACAGGTTTGAACCTCTGCTGAAAATTTGAGGAACGCGATCCTGCATCATTGACCGGATCGCGTTGCCATGTGTTACTTGGTTACCGCATATTTTGTTCTTATAAACGCGATCCTGAAGCCTCTTACCCGGATCGCGTTGATCAGTAGAATATTGAGTTCGTTTGGATTTGTTCTTGCGAACGCGATCCAAGCCTTTTTTCCGGATCGCGTTCCACAGTGTATTTTGGTGACAGAATATTTTCCTTAAGAGGAACGCGATCCCAACCCAATTGTCTGGATCGCGTTTGTCTTTGTAATTTTGAAGATTTTGATATTTTGTGAACTTATATGAATCTACCACTTATATTATTTAATTATCGATATTTCTTGATTATTAATGTATGTAATGGAGTATAGTCATAATTAATTATGAGACGAATTATTAACTTGTGTTTTAATTGTGTGTACAGAGACACCGAAGACTCAATAAAATAAGACTTTTGAGTTTGGAGAAGGAGACTGACAGGTGAGTGGACTTTGATCTCTCGCTATGTTTGGTGATCACTTATGTGGTTACTTCAAGTGTTATTTGTGCATTCTTGTGTTACGGCATATTGTGGACTAGAAGCAAGTGTTAAGAAACCTTTTGGTGATTGTGTTAAAGAGGTCAATCTTGTTGGACGTCTTGCTACAGGTTAGTCAACACGAGAGTTGTGAACATGTGTTGTGAATAGAGCTTGTGTTGACTAAATGTAGCAAACCGTTATCGGTTAACCACTGTATTGGCCTGCAGTTGGTGTAAGAGTCGCTTGGTGGGCCACCGCGGCTGAGGGTGCCACAAGGGCCACCGATCCTCTAGTGATGTTGAGTCAAAGTGTTAATTGTTGTAGACTCATAGTGTTAAACTAAGTGTAGTGTTAGTGATGAGTTAACTCACTTAGCTTCGTGCTAATCCCTCGTTGTTTACTCCTTGCAGGTTAATATATTTTGTTAAGGGCGGGTCTCGGAGTAAATTGAAGGAATGTTTGACAAGGTTGAAAACTCTGATGACTTTTGTACTACTTAAATGTTTTGATAAAGTAACGCCCATCTAATTTGTGTAGTTATATAAGAAGTACTTATGTAAATGGTTATGTATATTTTGGATAATCCAAGGTTATATATTTATATATGGGATATTGCTTCCGCGATGTTTTTAAAAAAAAAAATGTGTTCTAAAATTAGGGGCGTTATAATATAAAACTGAAGCATAACGTATTTTAAATCATTTAAACTTACGTGTTTTAGAGGCGTTACAACTCTTCCCTACTTATTTAGGATTGTGTCCTCACAATCCATTCTTGATACAAAGCCGGATAATACACAATGATTACTTCTTCCGGCTCCCACGTGAACTTTGAACCTTTTCTATGCTTCCATTGGATTCTAAACAACCGAATATCTTTGTTTCTTAACTTCTTGACTTTTTCATCTAGGATAGCTATTGGTTGTTCAACATAATTCAATTGGTCATTGACTTCTATTTCTTCCAATGGCACATAAGATGCCTCATCCACTAAGCACTTTCTTAAATAAGATACATGAAAAGTGCTATGAATACTTGCCAATTCACTTGGTAGCTCAAGACGATAAGCTACCTTACCAACTCTTTCTAGAAGTTTAAAAGGACCAATAAACCGAGGACTTAATTTGCCTCGTTTTCTGAACCTAATAATACCTTTCCATGGAGATAATTTTAACATAACCATATCTCCAATCTCAAACTCTAATGGGCGTCTCCTTTTATCGACATATGATTTCTGTCTATCTTGAGAAATCTTTAACCTTTCTCTGATTTGATCAATCTTTTCTGTCGTCTGTTGAACTATATCCGTACTGCCCATTTCTCTTTGCCCGATTTCACCCCAACATATTGGAGTTCTACACTTTCTCCCATATAACATCTCATAAGGTGGCATACCTATACTTGCATATTAACTGTTATTATAGGAGAACTCTGCTAACGGTAAATGGATATCCCAATTACTTCCAAAATCTATAACACACGCCCGCAACATGTCTTCTAAAGTCTGTATCATTCTTTCACTTTGGCCATCTGTCTGCGGGTGGTAAGTTGTGCTAAGATTAATACGTGTACCAATATCATCTTGAAACTTGGCCCAAAACCGTGAAGTAAATCTACTATCTCTATCAGAGACAATAGAAACTGGCATACCATGATGTGCAATTACCTCCTTAACATATAAATCTGCTAGAGCTTCTGTAGACATCGTTTCTTTAATAGGCAAAAATAATGCACTTTTCGTCAATCTATCCACTATCACCCAAATCGCATCATGCTGACGTTGAGTCTTTGGCAATTTGGTGATAAGATCCATCGTAATGTGTTCCCATTTCCAAACAGGTATATCTAAAGGCTGCATTTTTCCATATGGCTTCTGATGCTCAGCCTTCACCTGTAAGCAAGTTAAACACTGCTCAACATATTTAACAATATCTCTTTTCATACCTGGCCACCAATATTCTGATCTTAAATCGTGGTACATCTTTGTTGGGCCAGGATGAATGGAATACTTTAATTTATGGGCCTCATCTAACAATAACGTCTTTAAATCCCATGAATTTGGGATCCATATCCTACCATATCGAGTTTTTAACCCACGTGAATCTTCCACGATACTATCGACTTGACCTTTAATACGTTCTGATCGACTATCTTTTTCTCTCCAAGCTTTTTGTTGTGCTTCTTTAATTTGATCAATCAAGTTAGGAGTAACAGTGATTCTAAGAGATTTAACCGTTAGAACAAAATGGGCTGCCTTTCTGCTTAAAGCATCAGCTACAATGTTAGCTTTCCCCGGGTGGTACAATATTTCACAATCATAGTCTTTCACAAGATCTAGCCATCTTCTTTGTCTCATATTCAAATCTCTCTGATCGAAGAAGTACTTTAAACTTTTGTGATCTGTATAGATAGTACCCCTCACACCATAGAGATAATGCCTCCATATCTTTAAGGCAAAGACCACCGCTGCAAGTTCTAGATCATGCGTTGGATAATTCTTCTCATTTTCTTTTAATTGTCTAGAAGCATATGCTATCACTTTGCCACGTTGCATAAGAACACAGCCAAAACCACTATACGATGCATCACAATATATCACCAAGTCTTCAGTACCTTCTGGAAGTACTAAGACTGGTGCTTGACTGAGGTTCTGCTTTAGAATTTGAAAAGCTTGTTCTACTTGTTCATTCCATTCAAACTTAATATTCTTTCTTGTAAGCTTTGTGAGTGGCATTGCAATCTTTGAAAAATCTTGGATGAACCGCCTATAATAACCGGCCAATCCGAGAAAAGTTCTAACTTCTGTTGGAGTTGTTGGAGCATTCCATTTCATAACTGCTTCAACTTTAACTGGATCCACCATAATACCCTCACTATTGACAACATGCCCAAGAAACTACACTTCCCAAAGCCAAAACTCATACTTTGAGAACTTAGCATAAAGTTTCTCTCTTCTTAACATCTGTAGCACTTGTCTTAAATGATAATCGTGATCATTAGCAGATTTAGAATAGATTAAAATATCGTCAATGAACACGATTACAAACTTATCAAGCATTGTGCGACAAACTCTATTCATCAAATCCATAAAAGCTGCAGGTGCATTCGTTAAACCAAACGGCATTACCACAAATTCATAGTGCCCATACCTCGTCCTGAAAGCAGTCTTACAAACATCTTCTTATCTGACCTTCAATTGATGGTAACCGGAGCGTAAATCAATCTTTGAAAAATAATTAGCACCCTGCAACTAGTCAAACAAGTCATCAATCCTAGGTAATGGGTACCTATTCTTGATGGTCACCTTGTTTAACTCTCTGTAATCTATGCACATTCTCATTGAACCATCCTTCTTCTTCACAAATAAAATAGGAGCTCCCCACGGAGAACTACTTGGGCGTATAAAACCTTTGTCTACCAGTTCTTGCAACTGTTTCATTAATTCTTGCATTTCGGTTGGAGCAAGCCTATAAGGTGTCTTAGCAATAGGTGTAGCTCCAGACATTAATTCAATCTTAAATTCAACTTGCCTATCGGGCGGTATGCCTGTGACAACCGTCACCAAAACGTTATCGTAATTCAAGCAGTAAAAAGTCATTTTTTTTAAAATACTAATTTCAATGATTTCTTTACATCAAAGTCTTCTTTTTTGAAAAATGAATCCAACGCAAAAAGAATCATTTTAATCCGACGTGTAACGAGGGAGACACAAAGCAAAACGTAAAACAAACAAACACTAGCAATTATATTTGGACCGTGTGACCGAAGTTTTTTTTGTGTCCTGTTGTTTTGGCCCAACTACCGACCCAAGCCCTCCCTATTGATGTATCATTTGGCCCAACCCAAAACCAACTAATCCTAGACTATAAATATAACCCTAAACCTAACCCTAAAACTTTTTAATCACAAAAAAAATCACACATTCTGTCCCAAAATCGCAGTCAACTTCCGAGGCCGTTTTGACCTACTTAGAGCCATTTTCAGGCTTCGGCCAAAACTAAAAAGTTGTAGATATCGATGTTTTACTTAAATTAGGGAGGTTTAAGCCTCTAAAACGAAGCAGATTATTTTATAAAAATTGTTTTGTAAACTGCTGCAGTGTAATACGAATTTTCTGAAACTTTTAGTTGTTGGTATATAAACGAATTTTAAAACCCTAAAACGTATTCTACAAACCTACAGCCGTATTCTGATTACTTGGAGCGTATTTCTTAGTAAACTTTCGATCTTCAAAGTTCAAGAACTCAATCTCATTACTTCTACATCATTCTATTGATCGAGAAATTGTTTATTCATGTGTTTCGGTAAGATTCATGTTCCAATCCTTCGTTTTCTTTGTGTTCTTGGTGCATGATGTATGAATCCTCATGTCATGATGTTTATTTACAGATTCTAAGAGGTTTCTATCGTGCGGATTCTCGTTTGTTGGTATAACTCTTTTCGAATCATTCAATTACGTATATTCGATTAGTTTCGTATTGTCGGTTTTGTTTTTGGTTTGATTCCATTGTATTCCGGGTACATAAAATCATTTGGATATTAATAAAATCAGTATATAAGTTGGTAGAATTGAGGATTTTGATTATGGTTGCGGTTTGGATTGTTCATACATGTGATTAGGGTTGATTACCTATAAACCCTAATCTGATCAGGAATTTTGTTCGGATTGGGAAGCTTGTAACTTGGTCATATCGCAATGGTTTTCGATGAAAAAGTAGTATAAACATAAGTATTTTGAGTCTTCTTTCAAATGGAATCAGTTTCATGGCTAAATGTTGAGTATAAGTCAGTTAAAATAATTTTACAAGATCGAGTGTCAAATCTGAGTTTTTCGGTTCCTGATTTCGGTTGAGTTGTCGATTTTTGAAACGTATGTTAAACTAAGAATTAAGTCTTGAAATTTTTACTGGAGTAATTTTAAAGTGTCAAAAATTTTCTGTAAAAATATCATAGTCTTTGTAAGTTTTTAAGTATTTTAAATAAATTGTAACTTTTGTGTACTCATAAGTCATTTTAGTTTCTGAGCAGATTGTTTTAGTGAATTTTTAAAAATAGTAAACTACTGAGATAAGTTCTGGAAAAATTACATGTTGTTCTTAACACATTGAAGTGTCACTGGTAAAATTTGTAGAGTCAAATGATTTGATTAAGTAATATTTAAAAATTTGTAAATTGGAACTAAACTTCCGGACAGAATCTGAGTTTTTCATTTTAGGTTGGTTCTTGCGATGATACACTAGTTTGAGTTGTGAGGAGACTTAGTGAATGTGTTTTGGACTTGAGATACAATGGAATGACCTAGTTATGTCTAGGTTGTAATATGCATTATGACATTGTAGATTGCAAGTGGCTTAGTGGATTACACTTAAGGGCGATACTTACATCATTTCTTGAGGTGAGTTTTCGTGGCCCCATTTTCATTACATGTTTTCAAATTTGGGGAAAAGTATGCTCACATGTTTTACCAACTGTTTTATGCTGTGAACGTATTCATTTCTATTTTTGGACATATGCTTGAAATGTGTGACACTATGTGACTTATATGCATTGAGACTTGTTGCTTACATCCGTGCTGTACTTCCTTGTGGGGTATTTGCCGTACATTGAGATTTGTTGCTTACATCCGTGCTGTACTTCCTTGTGGGGTATTTGCCGTACATTGAGATTGGTTGTTTACATTCGTGCTTTACCTTCTTGTGGGGTATTTGCCGTACATTGGGATTGTTGCTTACATTCGTGCTTTACTTCCTTGTGAGGTAATTGCCGTACATTGAGATATACTGGCTGCATTATTTCACATTTGTGTACATTTCTATTGCATTGTCCTAACTTATCATCATCACAGCAAAATGTTTATTTTTATGGTGTCTGGTTTCAAACCTACAAAACTCACCAACATTCGTGTTGACGTTTTTGAGCATATCTTTTCAGGTTATACTAGTGGATTTAAAGCAGTGGACAAGATAACTTAGTGGACCTTTAGGGTTGCATTAAGAGTTATTCAAGACTTGTGGTACATCATTAAGGTTGTTTGTGAAGGCTTGTTTTGCCTTAACATTGTACAACGTTTGTTTGTAAGCTTTTGAATTCATTGTTGAAATGTATGCACGACATGAACCGTTATTCATGTTATTGGCATCATGACACATTGGATATTGTATTTCATATAGAATTCTTTATAATGATGTGTTATGATCCTATCACCGTTATACCCCGTTGTTTCCGCTTTAGACGGGGTGTGACAATGCCCGGTAGTTCGTTGGGAAATACATCAACAAACTCTCTTACTACCGGAATTTCATTAATCTTCTGGATTTGAATCTGAGTATCTATCACATGTGCCAAAAAGGCTTGACAACCATGTGACAAATGTCGTTTAGCTTTAGCAAAAGTACAGACTGGGATAGGCATTTCTTTCTTTTCTCCATAAATATCTAACAATTCACCACGAGGTAGCTTAACTCTTACAATCTTTTGCTCACATTGAATCATTGCATCATGAGCCGCTAACCAATCCATACCAATTACAACATCGAATTCCCCCATTTGCATAGGGATTAGATTTATGGAAAAAGACTCATTACTTATTTCTAACCGACACCCTCTATAAACTTTCGTGACATATACTGTTCTATCATCAGCAATTTCAACATCTAAGGGAGTGTCTAAGTCAGAAAGTGGAATCATAAAACTTTTACTAAACTTTTCTGAAACAAATGATCTAGAGGCACCCGAATCAAAAAGAACATATGCAGGTATTAGGTTTACTAAAAATGTACCTGACACTACATCTGGGGTCCTCTTGGCTTCCTCTGCTGTGATCTGGAATGAACGAGGCCTGGCTTTTGGAACTTCAGTCGACTTCTTATCGGATGGTTTACGATATGCTGAAGAAGCTGACTGAGACTTCAACTTTGGACATTCTGACTTCACATGACCAGGCTCGTAACATCCATAACATATCTTCAATGGATGAGGACAGTCCTTGCTGAAATGACCTACCTCGCCACATTGATAACAAACATTTAACCCAAATCTACATATCCCAAAGTGCTTCTTGTGGCATTTCTTACATTCTGGAGGTACAGACTTTTCTGTTTTCTTCTCTTCTTGTCGAGAACTTTCACTGGCTTTGAACTTCTTTGAAGAAACGGGACTTGATTCAGCTTTTCTTTTTGCAGCAGCTTTCTCACCTTTCTTTAACTCTAGTTCTTGAAAACGAGCTTCATTCACAATCTCTTTAAAAGACTTACAACGGCTAGGTTGGATAAACTGACTGATTTCTTTCTTTAACACTTCATGAAAATGATCTATAAGTCGCTTCGGATTCTCCATATAATCTGGACAGAATTGAGCCCTATCTAGAAATACACCAACTAACTCATTAATCGACTCAGTCGTTTGTTCCATTGCAAGAAACTCACTACGAATTCTCTTCAAATCTGCTTCTTGAGAATTGGTATTCTCAAACATCTTCTTGAAATCATCCCAACCCATCTTATTTATAGCTTCATCCCCTAAAGTACGGCGTTGAACTTCCCACCAATTTTTAGCGCGTGACTTCAGGAGATTAGCAGCGAAGATTACTTTCAAATCTGCGGGGCAACGTGAAGTAGTAAAAGCCCCTTCTACCTCCATAACCCACCGGTAACATTTAATCGGGTCTAAGTCCCCTTCAAAATCTGGCGGATTACAAGCTGAAAAATCTTTGTAACTAAACTTTCTATTTTCTTCTATAATTGGAGCTTGTGGAGGTACTTCTGGTCTAATTTCAACTGTTTTATCTTGTCGTTTCTGAAACTCTTCACTAACTACCTCTCTAACAGTCTCTATAATCGTTGACTTTAGAAAAGGAATAGATGCTTTCTGAGCAATACCAATTTCTTGTGAAATGAAAGACTTCATCTTTTCTATTATCGGGTCTATATCTTGAACAGGAGACTGAGACTTATCTTGACTGCCTCCTGTATCGGTAGTCTCTACTTCTTTACTTATCTTATCTGAAAGTTAACATAACATATTAACATAATAACTTAAACATTTAATGTCTACCTTATCACAAACTTTCCTACAGACTGTTAATAACTTGTTAACATTCAATCCTCTAATGTCTCGTGATTTCCATGGATACATATAAGGTAATATGATAATCATTGCGTTGGCCAGACGCACTAATTATCGTATTACATTAAACACATCCATAGTCTGCACGCTACACTTTGAGTAAAGAATCATTAACAATTATTAACTTTTAAAGATATCATACTAAATCATGCTCAATATCATCATAATTTTGGTCTAAGTCCAAGTACCCACTAATGGTGGATACCTGAATCCCTTAAACCGTGCTCTGATACCAACTTGAAACACCCCGAGAACGTAATAATTTTTTTTTTTAAAACATATATCTTATATTAATACTTCTTAACATTTCTAACCTTTTAGTTACTTTAAACATTGAACATATTAAATACATATAAAACTGAAGCATAACGTATTTTAAATCATTTAAACTTACGTGTTTTAGGGGCGTTACATAACCCACCTCTCTCTCTCTCTCTCTATATATATATATATATATATATATATATATATATATATATATATATATATATATATATATTCAACAATCTCAAATCATATAATTCGAATTTTAGTTTTCAAACATTTCTTTGTAATTCGAAATTTCAACATTGTTAGCGATTTCATTGGGATATGATGTTGTAAGTGGCCATTTGCTTTTTCGTTTTTAGAGTCATTTACATTGGGACTGTTTTAGAATCGGTGTAGTTCGTCATAGTTGCTTATCGAAATTATCATTAATGGTCGTTGTAATTTCTAGCATCTTGCTGGTTTTATTTATATAATGTTACCTCTCTAAAATGTTACATTATTCCAATAGGTGCTTTTATCATTCAATAAAAATTATAACTTCTTTGATAAAGCATTTATTTTCAATTATTCAACTTTTGAAACAGCTAGTCTATCATATGTTTTATTCATGTCCATTATTCAACGTAGTTAGAGTATACGGTGTGCAAGCGTTTTCGTCAAAATTCTAGCTCGAGAACGCTGTGTTTCGACGTTCTCCCACACCGCGTCGGCGTTCTGGACGGCGTTCTCGTCGGCGTTCAGGTGTCAACGTCCCAATCCAAACGCTGAAAGATTCGGTGTTCTTCTTTTCTTTTTTTTTTCTTCTCCTTTTTTCAAACAAAAATAATAATAAAAAGCACCAGAACACTGTCCAGAACACTATGAATACTTTTTCACCACACCACAAAATTCTCATTTTCAACATTCTCCAGAACATTGTCCAGAACATCCTGTGCTCTTACGGGGGTTTGCGATTGCATTTTAAAAAATGATTCTATCTTTACAAAATAAGAGTATGAAAGAGAATATTCCAACACGCTTTTTTCAAAACCGAGTTCAAACTCTAGCAAAATACAGATAATCACTTTTTTGCCAATCACTTCATTCTAAATATTTGAAAAAAAATTTACAAACGCAATAATCAAAGGGTTTTTTGCCGAAAAATGAGTCAATAATTATCATTTTTGTGTTTTGGGGTATCAAATATTCCTAACTTTTTAAAATGAACAACTTATTTGAAAATTATGATTAAAAGATATCGGTACCAAATTAATCGACCGTTTTTTGCCGAAAAAAGAGTCAATATTTCTCGTTTTTCCCAAAGAAGCATTTAACCATTCTCCGATCTATGTCATATTAACCGATTCACCGACATTAGCGTGTTTTCGGGTATCAAATATTCCGAACTTTTTAGCTTTATACCATTTAATCATAATTTTCAAATAAGTTGTTCATTTTAAAAAGTTTAAGAATATTTTTGATACCAAAACACAAAAATGATAATTATCGACTCCTTTTTCGACAAAAAACCCAATAATCAAATAATATCTTGAAATCGCAATCTGAACCTCCCCTCATTTGAGTTTCTAGATTAGACATCTACAAAAACATCACAATTATCAACAAATCACGCATTGTTATGTTTTTAATCTATTGCGATATATAACAACCATACACCATACTTTTAATGAAATAATCAAACACGATATTTGTAACTCATAATTGTTTGTCAGTTTCATATGGTCCTCTCATTCTTGAGCAGCTTCAATTGCCATCATTCACAGGTAATGTTTGTTCATACACCACATGACGTGTCATTTTCTTTCAATAATTTTTGCAACTACCATAACATAACATGGTCCTCACTATAATGTGATTAAGTTTTCTTAAGTATTAATTTTTTTTTGACAATATTTCATGTTTACGATTTGTTAAATTGGGTATGTCGATAAGATCATTATACAATTATTCTTGATGATACATTTTAATGCTCTTGGTAGTTGGCATGATATATATACTTGTTAAGCATTGTCATATTTTCAATATACTTCTATTCTATTAATTATATACTGTAATATCTTTCTGAGATTTACTAATTACTACTCCGTATTATATAAACAAGTATGATCAATATTATAACAAGTGGTCAAACTTTTTAAACTTCTTATTGTATATACCCTCAATTAGGAATGGCAATCAACATCCGATTCAGTAGATATCCATCCACCCGATCCACCAGTGATAGATATGGACGATCTAAATGGATGTATACCGGATATGGATATGGATGTGGATGATTAGTGGATTGGATGTGGATGACCAATTCTCATCCATGGATGCACATATTATCATCCGAAATATATATATACGCGTACATGTACTTACACTTTGAACTTATAAATAGTATAATATTATAAATATTTAAGAGGATTGTTCTTATATCTTTAGATCCCCAAAACATATTTACCTTTCTATCGTAATTTATCATCATTTATTTTTATATGTTAAGAGCATGTAAATAAAACAATAAACAAGTGATTCGTATCCTTAGAAACTATGTTTTACCTATATTCTGTATGAAATTATGTCAAGATTATCACAATGTTTAACAATTCTTTTAATATCCAATGGATATTCATGAACCCGCTCCATCCATCGGATATGGATGTGGATGGATGATTTGTCATTTTAATGGATATGGATATGGATGCGGATGAAGAAAAATAAATGGATATGGATATGGATATATCGTCACCTGATCCATATCTGATCCATTGCCATCTCTACCCTCATTGGCCGAATGCTATTTACTGTTCATAAGAAATTTCATTTTCACCCTTTACAAATTCAACTAATATTAAGATTAAACACTCATCTTTAACTATATTACATATCAAGAACTTTTTAACTCTATTACCACGTAACTCTTATCATAATTTACAATATATTACACAAAAAAATACTTATATTTTTTTAAAATTAACTCACAAAAATCGTTTTATTACGTTTATAAGTTTTAAGTAAAACATATATTTTTTTAATCATTCGAATCACATAAAACTATTAGTATTAAGTTGTTAAATTCTATAGTCAAATCTACATATATAAGTTTTCATAGGTAACTAGACAGCCCTTACACTTCAGCCTTTTCAAATTAACACACTAGCTAATTTAATCCTTTTGTTATATTAATGTATTTTCCCATATTTAAAATATATTTATTTACGGAGCAGTTTTTACTTTTCATTAGCGATATTTTATTTATTGCGCTAAGTTGTATTGTAGCTAGTGCGCTAAGTTGTATTGTAGCTATGTATACTTATAATAGCTAACTTAGTATATTATGTTGTTTGGTCAAACATAATTGTAGATAGATGTGCAATGACAAAAAACATATGAATGTGTATCGCAAGGTAATACAAAATATTCATACCCTATCATATTACGAGTTTCGCAACGTAGCACGGCTTTTAATACCTTGTTAACGTTCAATCTACGCAACACACATTTTACATGCATGTTTTAACTATAAGTGGCAAAATGAATGGGTCGGGTCGGGCCACGTCACGTCACGGGTTTTGATGAGTTTGGGTCTATATGAGTCATTTAAGAAGATGGGTCTAAACGGATCCGGATCAAATGGGTCTCGAGTCGGGTCGACCCATCAAGTTTCCACCAATTTTTTTTTTTTTATTTGAGTGAAAAATGAAAAAAATGAAATGAGGTGAAAAAAAATAAATTACCCGCTAGACCCGTTGGTTAATTGTTATACAATTGGAGGTTATATTAAATACCCATTTGGACCAATCCAAAAAAATGGGGGGAGACCCAACAAACCAATCCGCTCATAAATATTAACCAAGTTGACCCATAAATAATCAATGGGTCTAAAATTGTCACCTTCTAGTTTTAACACTTGTGTATATCCATTAACCGCTATTTTACATAGTTATCATTACTAGTGATCGATCACCACTGTCACCTTTCAATCTTTCATTGCCACCACGGCACCACCCCGCCACATTGCACGTCTACAAAATGATATTTATTAGAAAACTACGTACTACAAAATGATACAGTATTTATTAGAAAACCACGTACAATTGATTGATAACTATATATGTCATTCCCTTGATTCTAAATTGTAGTCTATGATAATTGTATTGAAAGATGAAAAGAAATAGTTGTACCAACAAAGATGATAGTTTTTATTTTTTAATGGTTCAATAAATATTTCGAATGGTAGGAGTTTGTTAACTGCTACTCGTACTATACTGTTCTCTTTATAAACCAAGCAGGCAATTGCAGGTCATTGAAGAAGTCGATAACACTATTTCTTCACAATTGATTAACCACGTGTCGTTGATATTTATATAAATTAGTCATTTTAATTTGGTTACAAACTTTTGGATTTAATACACAATGATTATTAAATTAGAGCCGCATGTTTGTATATATTTGGTGAAGAGATATGGAATAATCACATAAAGTATTGATTACTACATTAACTAGTTTGAGTTTGAAACAATTTGGACCACTTCTATTTATTGATGATGTCCATGCAGAGAGGGACATTTGCTAATTTAAGACAAAATGAGTATTACTACTGTATGTTTTTATTGTAACGTTACTCGATCTCTTCTTCCGAACTTATAATCTTAAATGTTTTGTCATTTTGCATTTTTGCTTCTTTTAAAAAAAATGTTCATTAATCTTAACTCTTGTGTATAGCCATTAATATTATACTCTTAAAAAATGAGAGTTGAACTCACAACCTATTAAATAATTGACGATTTCCTCTCGTACTGCGCTAGGTAAGTAGCTAGCGCCTTATAGTTGGGGAAATATGTGTGTTTGGTATACATGCATTCAAGTACATATTATGATATAACCTTTTGTATTATGATATACTTTTATCTAAATCTAATTATAACTGGTATAATTGTATAAATAATAAATACTGGAAACACCATACTGTCAATGACAATTCCAAACACCATCCAGCTATAACCACCTTCAATTAACTGTATTTCCGTATTTCATGCTCGATCATTTAGGCAAATTAGGAGCTAATAATTTAGGTATGTTAGCAACTTAGCATGCATGTGACATTAAAATTCGGTCTAAAACAGTGGACGATGCCCTTTTAAATCAATTTAGATCAACATTATTTTAGGCAACACTGTAAACACGTCATATCGTAATATTAAGTAAACGATAAAGACAACCTTGACAAATGACGCAGGTAATGCAAGATACACACATGACAATAGTACATAATTCCTATTCTGAAACGCCCCAAATTCATGAACATTTTTTTTTTATAGTAAGGTCCCACGTCTAAAATATGACATTATAGACTCGTTATATCATTCCCTCAATCAAATAAGGACTCGAATAAGAAAATGTTGAAATTACAAGTGATTCCCCAGGAATGACTCCCATTCCCCAGGAATCAGGCTTGCTGTTAACATTTAGATACGGATTCCCCAGGAATGACTCCCATTCCCCGGGAATCAGGGCTGCACAACTAATACCCAAATACGAATTTCAAACGCGCATAACTTTTTACTCGTTACGAGTTAGACCACCAAATTTTGCAGGCACCTCCAATATGCCAAAATAAAACTTTCCCTTTTTACACTTTTTCAAAATACGCGTTTATCGAGAAAACGGACGTATGACCAATTTTGACAATAAAATGACCATTTTAGTGCACTAACCAAATCTCAAACCATGAAGGCTGAGATGTTGAGCTTTTAACCACTTAACATATATACCAAAACAAACTTAAATCAATCGACCAAAGTTTCATACCCTTGGTCTAACTCGTTTTACTCACTTGGGTCGTTAATGACCCAATTTGACACTTTTTGACCCGTTGGCCCATAAGGGCTATTTTGACCCATTCACTAGCCAATCACAACCCATAATTGACCAATGAAGTGCTTGACTACATGTCAACACTCCAAATCCATTGAAAATACATTTTGACTATTTCCACCTATGAATCCCTTTCATAAACACTATTTAAATTCAACCACTAACATTAAAACTTTAGGACCATAATTTACATCATTTACAATTGTGTTGACTTTCAAGTCAACCTATTTCAAAAATGCATAAGTCATGGCTCACCATGACCCACTTTTAAAACAAGTCTAAAAGGGCGATTTTACACAAGTATATCCAAACGACATAAAAGAGAAACTTGCCATACACTAACTTTAAGCAATCCACGCTATCCCCTTAAACCGCCTTCCCCTTTCCTTGTCCACTTCCACCTAAAACATTGAAACACTTAAACAATAAGCACTTTTGCTTAGTGAGCATATAAGCAACTTAACCAAATAATACATAACATAGCTACATAAACACTATGCTAGTAAAACTAGCAACTCTATATCATAAACTTCATAAGCTTCATATCACTAACTTATGATTGTACCCACCTCTAGCTCGGAAGCTATCCGGTAACATGTACAACCACAATTCATGTCACTATAATCATATACAAGTAATACACTTAATCTTCACTTGATTGTACCCACCTCTAGCTCGGAAGCTATCCGGTAACATGTACAATCAATTCATAACATAACACTTCACAAGTAACAATTTAAACAATAAAGCACGATTAACTTCACAGGGTTGTATGATCCTCTTACTCGGAAGTAATCCGGAAACACATACAACCACTTACTTGATTAATCCTTATACTACTCACCTTAGTCTTGAAAGGATGATTCACAACGTACAACCAAAAGTAATAATTCCAACTTCTTATCACCTATACATATATCACATAACAACATATTCAACTTCAAGGAAATCATAATTCTAAACCATTAATCACTTTTAAACCCTCCCCCACTTTGGTTAACCTAATCAATTCATTAACACTTCCACTTAAATCATGTTCTAACATAGTTTTCATAATCTAATTGCATCATAGATCACACTTTTAACTAATTAACACTAATTCACACATATTTAACCAAAACCCCATTTTTGCTCAAGAACACCTATAGAAATTTAATCATATTCAAGGTGTAATTTCTTCATAAACTAGCTCAAGAACAATCATAAACAACAATTCTAACAATTTCTAACCCTAATTTCATGTAAATTTCACTAATTAATCATAACCCATGATAAACCCCTCTAAACCCCAAGAACTAGGTTAAACATAAAGAAATCAACACTTACAATGATTAGGGAATGGAAAGGAGATGATTACTTGAAGATTACTTGCTTGATTTGGGGTTTAATTGAAGATTAGATGAAGAAGAAAAGTTCCTACGTATTTCCTTTTGTTACTGTGTGTTTTCTGGAGCTTACAGGAAAGAAATGGAATATACACGACACTGTATACGTATTTCTCTATTAATCCTTTCTTATTTTTAACTACACAGTCTGGAACTGAGAAACCGTCTTACGTTTTTCACTATATCTTATTATTCATGTCATAATACTTCATTATAAAATTATATCCGCGTACGAAATTAAATTCCTGAAATCTGGGACGTTACATATTCATAGCCAAACACCATGCATTTATTGATTTACAATTGTATACACTTATTATATTTCGATTCATCGTTTAATTGCCTATATATTAACATTCAACAACTTGCTAAATTACTATTCTTGGAATAGTTCATGAATAGTTTTTTTTTTTTTTTTTTTTTTAAAGAAAAGCTTGAAAGATTCTAATTAATAATATAGACTTAAAAGTGGTTTAGTTGATATTAGTCTAATGATTTGACGTTGAAACAATCATAGAAAGGTTATGTGTTCGATTACTAACATTTGTATACTTTTTTTTATTTCTTATAATTATAGTTATCGAGCATAACTTTTAAGGTTTATAGTTTGAGAGTGTATGCTACTTTACAGATCTTACCATTGTATGTATTTGAGTTTTTAGAACGTCTTTTGTATAAATTAAATATTTTATGTGGGACTACATGTAGTTACATCTACGAAAATATGCACTAAATAAAGTTACAAATAATGCATTTGTGGATATAGGAATTAAGTATCAATAAATAACAATCAACTGTTAGATCATAGTTCGAGTGGAGCTCATTATTTAATTTGGAGATTTGGTATTAAGAAATTAAATTTTTCATTTTCTTTAAGTGATGTTAATTAGTTAGTCTAATTTATCTTTAACATCTAAGAGAATTTGAAATTTGTGCAGTTTATACGTTTTAATTTATAAATTGTTGCTTTTTTTTTAAGGTAATATCGATTTTCTACATTAAATAGTCAAGATTCATAAAATGAATTCTATATGAGTTCATGAGGCTTTTCAATAATTTTGAATTTACATGGTATGGTCAGTTTAATAAATAAATGTTTGTTACTTGTTAGATGTTTGTCTTATTGGTTATTGACCCGTTCTTATATCATTAAGTTAATGAGATTTGCTAGAATAACAAAATGGACACAAAATTTTTAATATGATTAATATTGGAGCTTATGATCATGTAGTTGTAAACACAATGACAGTATAAAACTTCAATGGCCTTCTAATCAAGGGTTAAAGAAGTTCAAAAAAAAGCAATTTGTTTAATTTGTACAATTGAGTAAGTTGTAAATCTTAATCTTAATAATTATAATGGAAAAGCAATAAATGACTTAAGTGTATGTAATTGATTGCATTATCAATTAGTAAAATTAGTGCATATACTATACAATTTTAGATGCAAAATCAACTTTGTATTAATTTAAGTTAATTATTTCAATTATACACATACATGTTAGTATAATCAAAGAAATAAACCATAAAGAGATCATATCTGATTCAAGTGAAAATTTCATATTTTATATCGGATTATAAAAAAAAAAAATTTAGCCCCGCCGCAACGCGCGGGCTAAAAAAACTTTGTTTTAAACAAAGAGTTTTGCTAACGTGTGCCCCCGTGGCACACTTTGGCACACGTTAATGTGCATTTATTGAACCCGTAAATTTCATAAATGTTAGCATTTGCATTTATTACCCATTAATTCAATCTAATATTCACCTTTTCTATACATATATTACTTACAAATTCTATTATTTGAAGAAATTACGGGTTCATTAAATGTATCCTAACGTGTGCCACGCGGATAGAGATGAGCAAGGACTAGATAAAACTGGTTTTCAGTCCAGTTCAAAACAGTCCAGTTTTTTAACAGAAAATTAAAAACCAGTCTTTTCTAGGACTGGTCCAGTTTCAGTCCAGTTTTTTGCCAGTTTTACCAGTTTTTCTTAAAATTTCAGTCCAGTCCCAGTTATTTTCAGTCTTTTTTTCATGGTCGATAATTTTGTCAATTGTTACAATTTGAACTTTTATTTATTTTTTTATCGATATTTTATTGATAATTTTTAGCAAAAATCTTTTGACGAATAATATAACTTTATATTTCATGGTGAAAAAATTTAAAACCAATAGAAAAAATCAATAAATGTGAAGTGTGATTAAATTAAAATGTATATAATTGAAATAGTTTATGTGAAAATAAATAAAAATTTATAAATAAAGAAATAAAAATATATCAAAAACAATTTGATCTAAATCTACTTTATATATTAAAAGAGAAGCTATATTAGTTAATCCTTTCCTGAAATAGCACTTCTAAGTTAATCTCCCCCTTTCATTTCCTTAGCTTGATTGATCTTAGCCCTTGATTATGTTTAACAAAATGATTAATTAATCACCAACTTTTTAACCAATCTTTTTCCCAAAATACCCTCATATTAATCGGTACCCATCTCTTCATAACACAAAAAAAGGGCCGACCAAAGGGGGAAAAACACACAGGAAGAAAAAAAACGGCCGATCAATCCCAAGAGCTCCAAAATCAAGCAAACCCATCATTCCACAATCAAAATTGAAGCATCTAATCATCCTTTCTTGTCCGTATCAATCAATTGCTCGTCTCAATTTAACATGAAAACATAAAAATTGGTTGAGTGCGGCGGCAGTGGCGCCGGAAGAGTACCGAACGGCGGAATCCCTTCACCGTCGCGTCGAACGGCGACGCCGACGGACGACAGTGGACGATCAACTGAAAAGGGTGGAGATTCCGGCAAGTTTGGTATTTTTCTCTTCATTTTTTCATCTGAAACTTAATTTAATTTTTCTCTTCATTTTTTCATCTGAAACTTACAGATGAATTCATTCGTATTGTATATCAGTAGAAAAGGAATCATCATAGTATTAGAATGTATCTTTATAAAGAAATCATGACTGATTTGTTGGATTTGGCAATGGTTTTGAGAAGATTGAATATGAGTTTCATTGATATTTTGTATACTGTACACAAATTTGAAAAACGCACACCAAGTGTTTGATTGAATGCCTGAATGAAAGTTTTATATGTCTTAATCCTTTAGAAAGACGCTCGTCTTAACCGGCAGTTGATTGTAACACTTTAGAATCTGGTACCCAATTGTAACGAATTATCAGGTAATTTAGGGTTTGATTTCATTATTCATCTCAATGCTACTATTTTAATTGTAATTTTTAGGGGCTAAATTTTGTGTTTATTACTGATTAAGTGATGATTGTAAGATAATATCATAGTTAGCATATTTTTTGTGTTTATTACTGATTAAGTGATGATTGTAAGCTGATATCATAGTTAGCATATTTCGATTAAAGTTTGTGTTTCCGGTTTATTGTTTAAGATTCTTTTAGTTTTGATTTCATTGTTCATCTCAATGATACTATTGTAATTGTAATTTTTTGGGGCTAAATTTTGTTTTTATTTCTGATTAAGTGATGATTGTAAGATGATATTTTAAGATTCTTTTAGTTTTGGTTCAGGGTTCAATGGCTACATTAGAGTTTACATATCATAGGTAGCATATTTCGATTAAAGTTTGTGTTTCCAGTTTATTGTTTTAAGTTTCTTTTAGTTTTGATTTCATTGTTCATCTCAATGATACTATTGTAATTGTAATTTTTAGGGGCTAAATTTTGTGTTTATTCCTGATTAAGTGACGATTGTAAGATGATATTATAGTTAGCATATTTCGATTAAAGTATGTGTTTCCGGTTTACTGTTTAAGATTCTTTTAGTTTTGGTTCAGGGGTCAATGGTTAGATTAGAGTTTAGATTTGTGAAGGTTTGAATATCAAATGTTATTGTAATGTTGTTTATTTTCCATTTTGGATAACTATTGTTTTTTGTAATGTAGACTACATAAGAAGCCTTCGAAGACAACACCGATTGAAGCTCCAGTTCCGTCGCCGGTTTGTGGAATCTATTACGCCTTCTGTACTTCTGTATTGTTCCAGCTCAGTATCCTTCGGTACTGTTCATGCATATGTAATATATTTACCAGTAATAATATTATTTGGATACAGCTGTGTGCTAAACAGGTAAAAGCTCATTACAACTTTAAATTGGGTCGTAAATGCTAAGTTTTTTGCTAATGGAAAAATAAAGAGTGGTAATACTGAATGGTGGTTTTTTATGATTTTTCAGTTATAGAGAGCTACGAACAGGTGGAGGACTCTTGAAGAACATCAACCATACTTTCTGGGCGATTAAGTATTATGTACCTTACCTGTCTGGAATTCAGTTATTCATGGACCCTGTGAAGTCTTCAGCAAACTCAAGGTATATTAATGGTATTGTTGGTGCTTGATTGCGATTGTTCTCATTTTTTATAATAATATTATGGCATGTTGGTTTATGCATCTTAATCTGTTGTATCTTAATAGCATCGTAAGTGTATACGATGCTGACAAAAAACATTAGAACTCCGTGTTGGTCATAAATAAAAGGTCATTCTGATTGTAACTTGCTTTGCACCGCACTAGGATATATACACCGCAAACTGAAATGTAGTCGTAGAGGGAGATATGTGAATCTGGTACCCAAGTTAAAATATTATACTAGCAGAGCTTGGGTTACGTGATTAATACTAAAATGTCAGAATAAAATCAACTATTTCCCAGTAATCGTACAATACAAATGAGTAAGTGTAATCTTACAATATCTGAATTACGAGTGTAAGAATATCAGGTAACTATCAGTTGATGGTTCACATTTTTTGGACCAGATATAACCAAGAATGTCAAGTTTTGTTTTGCTTTGTTTTCCTATAAAATTTGAATCCTCTCTTTTTTACGTTTGTATAAATTTGCTAATTATAAATTGTGCATATTTTTATACCTCACATAGTTCACAGCTACTTCTGATGAATAGAGTGGGAAGTGTGACTAACGGTGAAAAGTGGGTGACGGTCGAACCTTTTGATCAAGTATTTTGAGGTAGTAAATGAAGTTGAATCAATTTCTATATGTTTGCATAATAATGAAATTATCATGAAGTTTTTTTTTTCATATACAGGTAATAATGGGAGTTTCACCAATACCCTACTGTTGTGAATTGTATCCTATTACAAAATCAATAGATGATATTGTTCACTTGGGGTTTGAGCGTGTTACTGATGTCACATTGTAAAAATGTTAGGTAACTACCCGTATTTTTTGATATGTAACTCGAAGTTCCTGTCGACTCACTACTTTTATATCTATTATTTCTGATTGTACAACTCTAATTTAACATCAGTAGGGATGGTTCGCATTTTTGGACAAGATATAGCCAATAATGGGCTCGTATGATCACAAAAACCTCTGAAAGGAAACTTGACTTCTAGCCATTGATCCATTTTAGATAATATTATAACCGGAAATTGACCAATACATATGCAAATGGGTTGAGATGACTACCTGTTATTTCATATTTAATGTCCACACCCCCTTTAAAACCTCTCTAAAGATAGTGCTGATAGTCTCCATGATCAGTTAATAAACTATTTTTCTCAGTTTGGGGATCAGCAAATTGCTATGAAACCGCATAGCACCCAACATTTTTATCTACTTATAATGTGAAAATTTTGAATTCATTAATATCATGTCCAAACTTTTTTGTATCCTATTTTTAAGGAAATGGTAGCACATGGCGACGTTGGTACAAAGCTTCCAATTGAAGAAGTCCCTTTTTATTGCAGATAACCTTTATATGGTAATATCCGAGGTTTGTCTTGATTGTTGCAAATCAAGAACTTTCAAATATTTAAGAGGTATATGTAAAAACCATATTGGTCCATGTTCAAATACTCTTAGAATTGTACCAGCAAAACAAGCAGGGATTATGAGCACCATAGCCACTCGTGTAGCTATTAAAGTGTATGATCTGATCAGTGACAATGCTCGAGGCATCGCTAAAATGGCTGGTATGAGCAACAATATTGGTGAAAGAACTGATGCCTTGATGCTGCTGGAAACACCATGCTGCTATTGGCTAGGCACGCTGCCCACTTTTGGTACGGGTCAGATTTACCCAACCTACAATTTCTGTGCATTTCTTATTAATAGTTGAAGCATCAAATCTCTCTTCTGTCTTTACTATCATAAGAAGATGGTAATCAGGCAGTCTTTTTGAAATGTAACCCCTATACTTAATTATTTGCAGTGGGAACCTTAATTAGCAGAAAAGTATAGCTGACTTTTGGCTACGATTGCATGAGGTACATTATTTACTATTTGTCAAATGTCTAAATTACATATACTATGACAAAGTAGGCGGGGTTTTTTGTTAAGATTGTGCATGGGAATGGGTGCTTACTATACCAAGGTTTCTTTGTGCAGGGGAATGGGTAATCTACGGAAGTTGATCCGTAGATGCTCTTCTTATAAAACCTTAAATGGAGAACACAAATGTCAAATGCGCTGAAGTTTATTTCCTGAGCTTCCTTAGAGCCTTGATTTACTCAGACTTCTCAAAGCTACCACATGAAGGAAGGTTTGATTTCGAATTTTGCTATTACAAGTGGCAAAACAGGCAAGTCATTAATGGGTAATCTAATGCCTAGCTTCTATCTCTTGTGATATGATTTTTTTCTTCAAATATATAAATTGTTAAAGTATTGGATATAACTCGGTAGGAGCATGATTACTTCTATCAGAGCCATTATACCAGATCAGTTGAATCTGTATGAGAGTGGATATTTGATGTGAGTTTAGATACATATTTGTCTTTTTTACTGTAGAGTTGAAATTCTGACCCATATTCTTATAAGTAGGTCAATTCGCTTATCGATTATGTCAAAGATATATAGATAAGTAGCTTGAGAGCTGAGGTAACATTAGATTGGTTCAAAAGTTTTACCCATAAATTTCTTCTTTTTCTTTTTGATAAGTACATTGAAAAACATATTCTTAGATAAAGACTTCAATCCAATTTTTTAAAACTTCACGATTGCTAAATTGGGTCCTTAATTGGTAAATTAGGTCATATTGGTGATAACACCCACGCGTCAACTTGAGTTATGCGCACCTACAGTTACTGTGCACCTAATTACACTATAAGTGGTAAACTTACTATCATGTCATATATATATATATATATATATATATATATATATATATATATATATATATATATATATATATAAGCATTTTGTATAGATTAAAAACACCACTTGACCCATTAAAAACACTTTGGTCGACTTTGACCCCACTTGACCTGTTCAACCTTCTTGATGCCGAAGTATATGATTTACAAGCCTACTGTACCACAGAAAGATAAAGATTTGAACTTCACAAGGATTTGCTAGGAAGCCCAAGCATCTTTCAGGTATTCTCAAGATGCATTTGATCCTCTTTGTCTTCGCTGAGTTTGTTAATTGTACTTTCTTAAACTGAAACCATGACTACATTATTCGATACCACTTCTCTAATCTAAATCAGCTTGGATATTGGTTGTTGTAGTCATCATATATAGTTACGAATCATTAATATTTTTTGGTAATATATGAAGTCAGTAGCTCCATATTTTGATTAAGAAGGAGCTTTGAAGGTACCAACAAACAGTATGTCTATGAAACTACATAAGATCAATAATCTTCAAAATAGAAGTGGAGAACATCTATCTTATTTGGGAGATGTAGGGAAAACGGATAAATGTACAGTTGGAATTCGAAACTGGTAAAAAGAGGTAACTTAATAGTCTGGAGTCAAAATGAGTCCAGTTGGGTTGACCCGCTAACCATGTCTTTGAATTTCTAACTTTATTCGCATTAAATATAATTAAGGATCCAAATAGTCTTCTAAATTTTCATACCCTCTTATTTGAGCCTAAACACACAAATTCTACTTTTGTGGGTATATCAAGATTACAAGTGGTTAACACTTAGTAATTGAGAAATCGTGATGATTTAAATGAAATGAATACATATAAGTCTGAACGTGATGCAAATTGGATGAAGATTTTGGTTTGCAACATGGGTTTTGATCCGACACCTATAGCGTTTTTACCAGCAGTACCTTTGCTTATAGAGCATCCTTCTACTATGTTACAGCTTAGTTTGGAAGTGGGTAAATGGTGAGAGGCTTTGTGAATGGTTAACATAATCGTTCAATGGTTTTCCAATAGTTAACTTTTTGAGCAATTAGATAATTCCTGGGTACTGAAATCAGTAGAGATAATATAGTCAGTAGTCAGTACCATTTGGTGTAATGTAATTGTGAAGTTGGGCTTCTCATGCATTCACCTTAGTAGTAGTATATGCATCCTAAAATAATTTCACCGTGATATTTAATTATTTATCTTACTTAATTTGTATTAATTTATGCAGCCTCTAGCAAGAGATTTTTTTTTTTTTTGGAACGGCAAATAACTCCTTCGGATCAGTAATGGAGTATCATCGTGCCACAACTACTGACAAAGATGGTTGCTGAGAATTAACATTTGCTCCCTGGTCAACTGCCTCCTTGACAATATATATGGAGCAGATGTCTGAAGTTGATGCTGATGCTAAAATGTATATAGATCTTAGCACCGAATAGCCTATGCTCCTTGGTTAATGGTACTTAATTCTATTAAAATCAACTTTAGTATGAAGACATCTTTGTACGTTATTCTGACCTTACGCATGTGATGCTACGATTTGATGATTTTGTGGAAAAACACAATGATGCTATTGCAGTTCTTGAAATATGGAATAATGCGAAGCCTAATGAATCTTCCTTGTACTATACTCATAAGCCAATATATTTATGATTTATATGTGGTTATGATTAACATATTTGCGGTTTCCACCTTTGTGTAACATCTTTATTAAATTACATGAATATTCGTTGTTTTTAATACTAATTTTTTTGAAGTAATTAGCTTTTATTATTTTACAGTTTTAGCCCGCAAATTTGCGGGTTATGATCTAGTTTAAATTTTATAAGGAGAGAAAAAAGTTTAAAAACAATAAATAAACATAAATAGCTTATAATACATTTCAGTCTTTTTACCAGTTTTAAACCAGTTTCAGTCTTTAACCAGTTTAAACTGATTTTAGTCCGGTTTTTAACCAGTCTTCCGCCTGAAAAGTAGGACTGAATTAGGACTGGCAGACAGTCCTAGGACCAGTCCAGTCTTTTTTTTCAGTCCAGTTTTTCTAGGACCGGTCCCAGTCCGGTTCAGAACCAGTTTCAGTGTTAAACTGTTTGCTCATCTCTACACGCGGACACACATAAGCAAAACTCTAAAATTCAAAAATGATAAAATTCTATATATAGTAATTAGGGGCCGTGTATTTACTGTTCACCAAGAGTATTGATACGATGTAGTCGGTCTTTTATTTGGACGGTACAACCGGGTCGGGTCACTCACACAGTTTATAAATCTGGTATCTCACGGCCTCACGGCCTCACGCCCACTCACACAAATATGGCTGATATTTTTGACTTCTACTTTTCCTTTGACTTCATTTGGGTGTGAGTACATCAAAATTCATATTCTAACTTAAAAATCGTTACTAAGCAAAAAAGATTGTTGGCTTTATATAATTTTATAGCATTTATTTAAATACTTTTTTTTCCGAAGGAATATGAAAGTTGCATTAATTTATTTTTACAAATATATATATATATTAAAATAATGGTTTATATATATATTTTTTTATCTTATATAACATCTAATCTAATCCAAACTAATAATATAAGGGAAAATCACAAAAATGATCGATTCATCACACCTATTTTAACAAAATAATCCTTTAACCAACACTTTTCACAAACTAATCCATTGAATGACGCCAAAAATGGCAATACATAATGTATTACCAACACCTATATATGACAATACATAATGTATTACCAACATTGTTCTGTAAACCATATAAATATCATGATAATAGGTGTTCGTAATTTCTTTTCACAGCGCAGCGCGAACAGAAACCCTTGTTATTTTAAAAGCAAGCATCAATTGGGATGGTAACTATTTTAATGATGAAAAAAAATATTTTTACTTTCATGTAGATATAATTACGAAACTATGCACAATAAGTGGTAAATGTGAATCTCCTTCTGTTAAAAGTTTTTATATTCGAAAGTTTAACACCTACCTATACCACATGTACAGATGTACTTGATATCATTCCCACAACTTTTCATGCTTGATTTTTCTGCGATTCAATGGGATGTCTAACAAATTCTGTTGGTCATCTACTTTTAGGGGGTGTTTGGTAGGAGTGAATGGAAAGGGAGAATGGGAATCAATTCCACTTCTTTAGTTTGTTTGAAACAGAGAATGGAAATGGATAATCAAATTAGCATTCCCTTTCCATTGTTTTGATTCTCTTCAATTTAGGAAAGAATGGTGAGAATGGATAAATTTAGAAGCAGCGTTTCTCCGGCTTTTTTTGCTGAGAATGAGAGGGCAAATTAGAAAAACAAGGTACAAATATAATTTATCATGTGCATGGCACATGCTATTCAAATCAAACCATTTGAAGCCCTAGCCCCCAGATATGTTTCTCTCTTTTTTGGTTCTTCGATCTACAAGATGTCATCACCTCTTGCTTCCTTTTCTTCTTCTTCTTCTTCTTGTCATCACCTTTTCCTCCTCATGGTTTTTCAGGTCGTCGGTGTTGTTCCCTCACCACAGATCCAGGTCGTCGGATGTTGTTCTTGTTCTTCTTCTTTTTCTTCTTCGATGTTCTTATGCTTTCTGGGTTCATCTTCACTCACATGATCATATCAATAATCAATTGAGAGTCTTGTAAATATCTTAGATTAATACAGTATATGTTAGTTGGAGACTATTAAATAACGATGCAGGATCATTTTCAATTTCTTTTTTACATTTTGTATTCTTTAATTAATTAATTAATGTTGTTCTCTCTCCACTGTCTGCAATTAATTGATTCTTTAATTAATTGATTATTTAATTTATGTTGTTATGAGTTATGGATGTGGGTTGCATTGTTTAATTGGTTCAATGATTCATAGTTGTATACTAGTTAATGATGAAGAATAGATTATTGAGTATTAAAAATATACAGGCGGATATGATCTTTAATCAGAAAGATTTTTTACATCTGTATGTTTCATAGTCATTTATGTGTCAAACTTCAATCTGTTCAACCAAACAAGGGAATCATTCTCCGGCATATATCTTTGTTTCAATTCCATCTTTGTACCAAACAACGTAATGGATTTCATTCTTCAATATCTATTCCCTTTCTCCCCATTCTCATTCTTTACCTCATTTCCATTCTCTACGATTCCATCGTACCAAACACACCCTTATGTAGAGTGTGGGATAAGAAGAGCAATTGCATTTTAAGAGGAATGATGGATAGATGATCTCAGCCGTACACTTTTGTGATTAACGGTTTATATTCACTATATCTTAAAAACACTGCAATTACACATAAAATGCATTGTACACGTAAAATGCGGTGTTTTAAATCTGAATCATTGATCGCATAATATCCAGGTGACACTCAAAACTTTACCATCTTGTATTATTTACTTATAGAATGTTATTTTTATATATTTTTTTACAAGTGTAAGATTTTCAATTTTTATTTGTAGAGTAAAATACTAAAATGACAAGCATAATCGATATTACGTGGCATAAACAAGATGTTACAAAAAGGATGTGGGCCCAGGCGGTCCCACATTTTCCCCGTAGCTACCTTTTTCACATTTTTCTCTCTCTCACTCACCTCCTTCTTCCTCCAATCTTTTATTTTTTGAAAGTTCAAAATCACACACAAACACACTCTCTCTCACACACAAAACACACAGTCTCTCTCTAGTATTACAACAAATTGTTCAGATAACCTTCAATCGAAGCCGCCATTAATAATGTAAAAAACCTTTTTGCTCTTACAGCTTTTTTTACCTTTTGTCAATTTTTGAAGCAATTAACCAGAGATTTTGTGTTTTTGCTCGATGCAGGTGAAACAATGTATGTATCCGTTGCTGCGAAGAAGATGAAATGAGCTGGAAAAACAGTTTTAATTGTTATAATTTAGGTCTCTGCCCGTTTTGAGCTACTCTAGGTTTTCTTCCATTTTTTGAGCTTTTAGAACAAAAGAAAATGTTGAAAATGGAGAGAGATAGGAGGAAAAAGTCCAAGTTACCTTGTCTTTTTGGAGGTCAATCTCTTTCTCTATATTATTATGTATATATATCTCTATATCTCTGTTTGTGCATCTATATGTGTGTATCTATAAAGTTTGTTTGGTTGCTGAGAAATTTGAGCAGTTGAGTTGAACTGAAAGCTGCAATTTTAGAATTTGGTGTTTAGTTTATTTGGAGATGAAATTGAGTAACAAATAGTAAATAATAAGGAAAGAGAAGTGTAAAAATAAGTTTCACACGTTAGGACAAAATTGAAAGTTGAAACCCTATCCCTTTGCTCTGCTATTTTGTATCAGCATGGTTGAAGTGAGAATTAGGGTTTAATTTTTATTTATTTATTATTATTTGATTTATCTGCATGTGTGATTTAGGGATTTCTGTTCAGTGCCTTGGTTTTTAGCTTGATTTTTTCCTTTTAACAAGCTATTGAATGTAAAGATGATGATGATGATGATGCAGGATATGGTTCTCTGAAAGGCTGACCATTGAGTATGTTTTTGGCTTACCTAAATGCTTAAATTGTTGTTTGTGAGTATATAGTGTCTTTGATTTTGCGTTAGGGAAGGTTTCTACTTTAGACCAAAATAGTTTGCTTTATACTTAATGCTACCTGCTTTTCTATTTGAAGTCAATGTTCAATAATGCTATCCTTTTGGCTTTCTACTTTTCTATTTGATGATAAGCTTCGAATCGTGAATTTGGGTTAACTTTATAAACTTTTTCAGGGAATGGAGATAATTCGAACCAGAAAACTGTTCAAGCTAGGTCTCCAAGTGATGGTTTCACTGAGCAGAAATTGGTGCGTAAACAAGCTTTGTAACTTTATTTTGACATATTTTTATCGAATGTCAGCATATTATTCTACATTCTCTGCAAACCTCATTTGATATGGTGATTGTAGTTCACATTTGAAGTCGGGCAAACCTCTTCTAAACAAGTTCACGGGACGCCAATGAAGATGTTGTTAGCTAAAGAAATGTTGAATGAAACTTCAGCCAAGAAACGGTCACCAAGTCTTATAGCCAAGTTGATGGGTCTAGATGGACTGCCGTCTCCCCAGCCTATTCACAAGCAACATAGAAAGTCAGCAGACAACTCTTACAAGAGTAATGGCAAAAAGAATGAGAAGCCATTCAGCTCTCAGTTAGATATGAAGACGAATGCAGAACAGCAACATTTCAAAGATGTCTATGAAGATCCAGAAGCATCACATGTAGGGAATTATCTATATTCTTCACCTCCATTCAGCGCAAGAAGGAGATCCACGAAACAGGAATTAGGATACATACAGGAAAGATGTGATGAAATGCTTAGGGAGTCCATTGCAATTAAAACGAAACTTGAAAGGGTAGACTCCAACTCGGACTTAATGTTGAGTTATCTGCACAAGGATCAACAACACGTCTCGTTTGTTTCTCCCTGCAACCAAATAACGGTTCTGAAACCATCAAATTATGTCAGATACGGACACCATGGCAAGGGCTTGAAAGAAGGTAAAGAAAGCTCTAAGTACCACGTTCCCGTTTCTCAAAAAAGAAATGAGAACGAGTATTTAGAATATTCATGTCGAAGTGCTAGTAATTCTCGTAGATCATCTAGATATCAGTTAGAAGGGAATGATGCAATTGACATTTCTCCAACAAGAATTGTAGTCCTTAAGCCAAATCTTGCTAAGATCTACAGCGATCAATTTTTTGTCCATTCTTCTGATGAATGTAGAAAGAATACAGAATCGCGGGAAGTCAGGTCTTCCAGGCACAAGTCACGAGAAGCTAGAGAGATTGCAAGGCATATTACTAGTCAAATGAAAGAGGGTTTTGAAAATGGGAATGTTAGCTTATTTGATTTAGGTTATAGTGAATCAGAAATGATGTCGGTTTCTTCCAGGAAGTCCTTTGACCGAATTGATCGGCCCAGACGTTCATCATCTAATATGTCGGAATCTGATGTTATTCGAGAGGCAAAGAAGAGAATGTCACATAGGTGGAAGACTCATGGATATAAAGATGTGGGCGTGGCTCGTAAAGGCAGTAGTACGCTGGAAGAAATGCTTTCTGTTCCTAACAATGTAGTAGGGTCAGTTAGGGCCGATGATGAATATCTTAGAAGTACATCACGATCAAGATCCCTCCCTCCATCCCTCAGGAACCGAAACCAAAGAGAAACTGACTACCACGAAACTCATGCTGATGAGAAGATAATGATACATAATGAGCCCCCCCACCGAGGGAAAAATAAGGGAGTGAAGGGTAATTCTATCCACATAGAAGATTCACAATCCAGAATTATAAGATACGGTAAAAGATGTCAGTCCTCCCAACATTGCAATGCCTGTTTTAATCCCGAGTTTGATGATATCTTAAGAGAAAGCCATACCAACCGAAAATCAACTGAGACTTACTTTGAGGACGTGGATCCTGATGAGCAAGAGTTACTGATTTCTGATGTTCATGCTGCCACCACAAATGCAGCTTCTGTTGATGAGAAATCCTTTCTTGTTGATGAAGATAGCTCGAATTCACAGGTTTTTTTGCTTATATTAGAACCCTTTTTTCTAATGCCATATTGGCTATTAACTGTTGGTATTTCAATTGTTTATATGTTAGCACTGATTACTTTTTGTTTGGGAATTATAATTGATAGGCCCCAAATGCTAAAAATGCATGAACATAATCTTAATAAAATCGATGTCTTGCTCATTCGTGTAACTTTTGTTTTCCGTTTCAAAAAAGTTGAAGTCTTTTTGGCATTGTAGGAACCATCTACTGCAAACTCACAGGGTACTGTTTCCATTCAGTTGTCTGGGCCTGAGCTTGAGCCTGAGTCATCTGAAGGTTCGAAGGAGGTTGAGGTTGACCAACATGGTCAAATTTCAGTGTCGGAAATTCCAACTACAGAAGATGTATCATCTGGTTCTGATTGTTTTGAGAGAGTCAGTTCTCAACTCCATGGTATGCCGTTTTAAACTTCTAATTCTTATTAACTGCACTAGTATTAGTATTATTATTATATTCGTTTTAAACATGATTGTCTTTCTCTATATTTTCAGAGCTCAGAAAACAACTTCTTATGTTAAAGATGGAGTCAGGATCAACTTATGATAGCCCAAATGATGAAGAAATCGACCAAGGGTCATCCTTTACAGTCTCCGAATCAGATAACTGGGAATCTAATTACATAACTGATTTCCTACAAAATTCTGGTTTCTACAATCACGACCCACATACGTTCATGACTACATGGTATTCTGTAGACTGTCCTAGAGATCCGTGGTTATTTGATCATCTTGAAAAGATATACTCGCAAGATTCACCTGTCTCAAGATCTGACAGACGCCTGTTTCATGATCGTGTAAACGAAGCATTGTTTGTTATTTCCAAGACTGTGGTATCTTGCTCATGGGTCAATCCTGGTCAAAGAGGAATCCAGATGGCATTGACTGAGATTGGATTTGAAGATCACTTGCAGAAGGTGTTAGCAAAGCAAGAAAAAGAAGCAAATGAGGATTTTGAGGAAATATCCATTGACCAGGATATGGATTGGCTGCAACCAGTGAAAGAAATTGATGCTGTAGGTAAGCAAATTGCAGAAATGTTAGTAAATGAGTTAGTGCTAGAAATTGTAACCGTATAGTCTATGTAGGCATTGAACCACGATAATGGCGAAGAAATAATGGGGAAATATGGAAACACTCGAATGAAAACCAAGTTTGGTTGATGAACGAGTTTGGTTTTTGTGGTTACAGTTTGTATGATGTTATTTTGGGTTTTACATGCGATGATGATACTATACACTCTTGTTAAAGAGGGAAAGATAGCACCGCATTTTAGTGTTGACTGGTAGTTGAGTTGGTGTTAAATAAGCACATAGATTTCATTTTATCATGTCTTACAGTACAGAATATGACGCTACAAACCAGCTGAACTCTGGTTCATTATCTTAACAAGCCTTCATGATTCAATCTCGAGCTCGATTTAGAACTTAAAAAACCTATGGTCAATCCATGAAGTGCATTCCTATAATCCTATATACGAGTAATTTACAGTTCCTTTGCTATAAATCAATTCTTCAACAGCACTGCTTTTCATTCATAACTCAGTTGTGTAGTTATTATCGGCAAAAAAAGACTGATTATACATTTCTTGTTGTGAATAATTAATACGGAGTAAGAGTTTAATTATATTATAAGGAAAGAGATAAAACAAACCGACCTTAGCTCAGTTGGTAGAGCGGAGGACTGTAGTGGGTAACACATCTCAAAGGCATCCTTAGGTCGCTGGTTCGAATCCGGCAGGTCGGATATCCTTTTTAAACATAATTATCACTGTGCAACTTATTTTTATCATATAAAATTTTGTGAGCTTAAAGATTTACAGTAACAGATGATATATTTGTGTAATATACTCCGTATTCATGATTCATATATATATATATATATATATATATATATATATATATATATATATATATATATATATATTAACTTAAAAATAATTAATTACAATATCAATTACTCCGTATTACAGGTATTAGAATCTTATAAATACCAATTTTGTTACAAATGATTTTAAAGTCTACTTTTAACTATTAAGTCTAATTTCTTTTATATGTAGCATTTTTGAATTACGAATTGTTTGTATCAAACTATTCCTGTAATTTTTTTTAAAACGGCAAACCTACAATCTAGCACACGATTATGTACAACTGTAGTTGATACAAGGAAACCTACCTCAGTGTCTCAAGACAGGTATCAGTTATTTCCCACCTTTTGAAGGCTAAAACAACAGTCGTGTAGCTAATCGAGCACTAATGATACTTTACAATCAAATATATGGATAAACTATATGATCAGTTAAACATTGTCAATTTCCCATAAAAGTAAAGTACATCAAATTCAAAGATAAACGACCATTGGAACCAATCAATTAACCAGACCAGCCAACCAGGTTTCCTAGAAACTCAGACCACTATATAAAAAGAACATGTTTGTGATACGAGTATGTAATGGATGCTTTGATAATTCATTGGTCCAACCGGATGGAGGTAGAGAGAGCCCAATGAATAAGGCCCGCTTTGAGGCCTATTAAAATCTAGAGCCAATTCCAAAAATATTTCTTATACATAATAACATAACCATGTTAACAAAAGAAGAGATTGTTATGATTCGACCAATAACCAACATTCAAAATGAGATATTGAGTTGATACACATTTTAACGTTTTATTGATAGTCATATAGACGGTCGTTATCATTTTTCTTTAATTTATTTTGCTACAATTTTCGAAAGATGGTCATTAGTGTGTTAAGAAATACAATAAAAGACTATCTTGTACACAATAAAATCATCATATTAACAATTTGTTATATTTGTACCAGTCTTTTCAAATACTTATACATAATTAACATATAAAATAAAGAACATTTACATTTTGTTGACATAAAATTGATTTTCAATAAATATCTTGAAGAGCAATTTTTAAGTACTAAAAATGCATAGCACTATATATGTTATCCAATTGACCTATTCAGACTTTGATTATTGTAAAAACAAATTTTTTGTTGGGAAGAGTAAATTCAATGTAATGTTACTGTCATGTCATGTCATGTCTTGGGCATATGAAAACTTAACCCTACTTCAGCTTATTTTTATTTTATTAATATTTAATCACAAAAAATTCCCAAAAGTTTTGTACCAATTAACCACCTAAACAGTGTCCACAAGACCATAACATAACTAAAAACAACCAAATAATCCAAAATTAAGACCACCCTACTTGATCTTCTTATAACTTTAATTTCACACGACGAGTCCTAACTGTTTCTTGATATCGGAGAAATTCGAGTCCATTTGAGAGACAGTTGACGACGAGATCGTAGTAGGAGTCAATAACTTGGCGTTCTTGACCTTTGACACACTTGTTAGAACAGCTAACGGTGTTATGTCGCCAACAACAGTCACCTTCTTGGCCATGAAGTCTATGTTGAAGGATGTTACCCCTATAAATTATAAAATGGTTTACATTTTAATGTAATTATTACCGTACTTTATTAGTAAAGAGTTAAAAGCCACCTTGATTAAATTTCAGACATTAACAATAAAAGGCACACTAAGAAAAATAGAACATATAAAGATTAATGATCAAATTATATACCTTCCATTTTAGATATATGTTTCCTCATTTTTTTTTCACAGCCTCTGCAGTGCAATGACACTCTTAACACAACCACCTGCAACAAATTAAAATTATATTCATTTATATTACTTCCATACTTTACTTTTCATATAGATTAATTAATTAAAATAAAATAAATCCATCTAAATTGAAAAACAACTTTTTTGTTATATTATAAAGAAGAATAAAGCTGATGATGATGATCTCATTTACTTTCAGTAGATAAATGTATATATATTTATATTATATGCTGTAAAAGTGTAAAGGTTTAAACCATCACATGTAACTGGAATATATGTTTTAAGATATGATTATAATTGATTTAATTAATTAATTAATTAATTATCCTAATCTTGGTTTAGAATGTCTACAAAAATCTAATTAATAAACTACTCTCTTCGTCCCATTTTTATTGTTAATACAAAAAAATTCATTTTAATATATAATCGGTTACCATTTAAAATAGATGAATATAATGAAGAGTTGAAATTAAAAACCTGGTGATCCGATGAACGTGACGACAAAGATGAGGACGTCCGTGGTGGTGTTTTGACAGGAGAAGAAGATAGTTTTGCATCATCTTTTATCGTTGCAACGTCAGATCTATATATCTTTTCGTGCATTAGTTGCGGTGGTGGTGGTGGTGGCGGCGCCAATGGTGTCGAAACTTGCTTCAAAAGAGGATCGAATAAGTACTTATCCGACATTAACGTTTTATCAGCTAACAAAAACCGTGAAGAAGTAGCCGGACTTATGAAATCACCAGGCTTTGTACAACTCCATCCAAGCAACACTCCGGCTCCTTGTTTTCTAGCCACATTTTTATTCGTTTCGTCGTTATTTTCGTCCGCAAAAGTTATATTATTTCGCTTTGTATCGGTTTTGTTTTTGAGATTTCTAGACTTGTTTTTGTTATTGTTGTGGTTTGAGGTGGTGGTGGTGAAAAGAGGTGGTGTGAGTAGGGTTTTGGAGAGTCTTTTTTCGTCCTGAATGATGGGATTGTGACGGTCGATTGCTCGACCACAGGAGGGAGTGGCGGCAGAAGAGGATGGTTGGTGGTGAATGTCGGAATCCATGATGGTGGTGGAGGCCTGAGAAGCACAGAATATATCTATAGTTTTCATGTTGAGTTTGAGTTGTGTTTTGTTTTACAGCCAAGTGGTGGTGCTTTTGAGCTAGCTATAGAATCTGTTTACTAAAAAAACATGCACACATGACCGGTTTCTTTTTATCCTTTTTTAGTTTTATTATAATTAATTATAAGTTGTCTTATAAAAAAAAAAGCAATATTTTTTGGAAGTACAACAAAATAGTTAATTATATCTATTTGAAAGTTTTGAGTCGAATTAACACACTTTTATATATTTTGTATAAAATGATAATGATAAACATAAAAAAGTTGATTATATATCTGGACTGTTTCCTAAGGCCGACCTGTGTAGTTTTAGTTTTAATTCCATTATTTAAAAATATAATTTTGTATTTAAGGTAAAAGATGAATAAGTTTTTTAATTAGTAGATAAATAATTAAAATAAATCCATGGGACATGGGTTCAGAACCACAGTCCAGGTGGGGGTGACATGCATTCAAAGTGAAAACAAAACCACAACGGTTGAATTCCACCATATATGTTCTAACACAGACAAACTACATTTATTTTACTGGCCAATTCATTTTTTTTTATATTTATTGTACAAATTAATCCATTTCAAAACTAACTTCATTTTGAATCTGTGATAACAAAAGATTAATTACAAAAACTTTTTAAAATTTATGCGCTCTAATCGACAAGCATAAACTCGTCTCAACAATAACACAAGATTGATCAAAATGGGTTTTCGCTATCATCGTTAAGATTCAAGTCAGTACGAGACTAAACAACATCATTTAGATCGACGACAAGGATTTGTGACATGCTCGAAACGAATCATTAGGACCACGTCATTAAGTTTTCCCCATACAAGTAGATAACATAACTGCAGCTAGAGTCCATGAAGCTAAGAACATCATATCTTGACACAATAACAAATGTGGCAAGTATTGATTTATGTCTTTACAGTCAATGTAAACTTTCATGTTTGTGTACAACATTGTCGATCAGAAGAAAATAAATTTAATCAGAACCAAAGATAAATGTATGGGGAAAAGCTAACCATACCATTTTTTTTACTCACCATACCATTAAACTAATACATTAGTGGTATGGTTATTGGTGAGTGGATTAGTGTACTTGACTCCATAATACTGTCCAGAACATTGTCCAGAATACTGTCCAGAACATTGTCCAGAATACTGTCCAGAATATTGTCTACCCACCACAAAATCCTTAACAACAACATTCTTCCCAGAACACTGTAATTACAAAAGCACCACACCCTGTGCTCTAAATACTTTTGACCCTTAATTTATTGCATAAATTTTTATGTTAAAAATAAATTAAAAAGTAAAAAAATGGTATGAAAAGTAGGACCCGTATGTATGTGGGAATGCAAGAAAAAAGTTATGATTGTAAATTTCATAATGGTCAGTAATAATTTGTATCTATTTTTAATTCATAAAAATGGTACGTTTGTACTCCGTAGTAATTAGTACAAATGGTCCATTTTTAGCTAGGGGAGGTATTGTAGTAAAAAGGTAGGTAAAGTTTATCAACTGGGGATGACCAAAATATATATGTGGTCATGGGACAACCTTCAACATGTACCGTCACATGAAGATGGCAGTAAAAGTTGTAAATTGTGCATCAAGAGTTGTACATGATGAAAGTACCCTGATTGGTTGCAGTGACCATCATGAGAGGAGTGGTAGAAGTGACCATTTTAATATATCTCTTGTGGATTTTGGCGTGCCAAACATACGAGTATTGTCCCATTTACCTCAAATTAAACTTATTAGTTTTTAAATGTGCTTCTACATAGCAAAAAATGTGCTTCTAGTAGGGATAGATAAATAGATAGGTAATTTTGATTCGGTAAATTTTGGAACAAAAAAAGGGTTTGAAAAACTCAGCCAAAACCCAAAACACCAAAGCCTTAAAGCACAAGGCTAAATAGGCAATTTAGAACGGCATCTTTTTTTGTTGGATGATTAGGATAATCTAAGGCGAGCCAACTTTGTTAACGTGACAGTAAAACTAAGGGCTTCATGAATACCCTGCAACCCCGTGGAACTGAGCTAACCACCAGCACACCACGATTCCAGATCGTTGAGACCTTTTTTTTTTAATTGTAAATGCGCTTCATCTCTCCAAAAATGTTGGATCTGGCCAAATTTTGCCTTCCACAAACAAAATAAAAAGCATCTGCAACTGTAACTTAATTTTTTGAACCAAGTTTAGGAATTCAAGCCATCTACAATCGATTAAACGACGCAAAAAACATTGTTATGATAAGGCACCAATGGGACTACACCAACACAAGCCGCAACAAAAAGAAAGTCCATTCATTCTGGCAGCTCTCTTTTTGTCAAAGAATCCAAGTATGAAAGGGAAAGGACCTTTAGAAAAGAAGAATAAAGGCAGCAATAGAAGGATTATGGGGAATTGTATTCCAAAGTAACATATGCTTAAAACTAAACACATCCTCCATTCATGGTTCATATACAACAAAGGCACACAAAGCCACTTTCCACAGGCTACTGCAATCATCTTTGAATCAGATGCCTACCACTAACCACATTTTAACATGTTGTGTTCCATCTTTTAGGACTCAAAGGTTGCTTTCACCCTTTTCTTTATACCCACAAACACATAATTGATTCGTATCAAAGCTTGTAAAAGTAAATTTCATTTACCTGAACTAATAACGATCTTGTGATAGAAAACCTTTCTGCTTCTTCAATCAGGAACAAAAGCGAGATCACAGCAACGCACAAACAAAATTCTCCAGCAAATATTGCATGAAGTTAAAACAAAAAATTCATTGTTTATGATACAAAAAGATCTATAACAGTAACAAAACAGGCCCTTGAAAGGGTTCGAGTCAAGAATAGCTTTATATATATCCTCTACATGTGGAAATTACTATTGAATCATGTAGATTTTTTGTTAAAAGGGATAAAAAAGCAAAGACAAAACACATCCAAGAAATAAACAAACATTTAGATATAGGCTGATGTATCTATACATACTTGTATCTAAAAACAATGATATATCACTTGTTGCCTTTCCCTTCATCTTCATTCAAGATACGGTTTCTGAAATCAGCCGCCATCCGTGGTAAACCCTGTCGGAGTGTTATCTTGGGCTCCCAATTTAACAAACTTTTTGCCTTGCTAATATCTGGTTTCCTCTTCTGAGGATCATCGGCAGTGTTCTCTCTGAATTCTATTGTAGCACTCGGATCAATAGTTTCTTTCACCACCTAATACCAAAGTTTTTATGGTCACAATTACTTTGCAAAACTAGATGTAGCAAATTGGGTGGGTCAGGGAACCGGTTAGAACATATAATTCTTGGTAGGGGTCAAAATTGCGTTGGCCAGAAATACTTTCGGTCTAATATATAATATTACTGATTCTAAAAAGTATTTATAAAATGATTTATTCGGTTTTATGTATTAACAATTAACTTTACACTTTCAAGCTATCTTTATACCCATTTGACCATTTAAAGATTAGAAAGAACCCGAAACGACCTATTCTAAAGCAAATGGGTCAAAAATACCACCTCTATTGAAAATTTAATTTACAGAAAATAAATAAATAACATAGAGCAGACTAGCAGACATTAAGAGACAAACCTGAGCAAGTTCTAACATGGTGAACTCTCCAGGATTGCCCAGATTAAAAGGTCCGATATGCTCGCCTTCCATCAATGCCATGAGTCCATCAACCTGAAATCAAGGTAAGTTTGTTGTCTATTACTTGGCTTTCTTTTCACTTAAAGGTGACCATTGATCAAATAACAATAGGAACTTCTTCAGTTCCAACTAAAAAGGTGAAGTTTGACTCACAGTGTCAAATGGATCAACTTTGAACTACAATATTGAATACTGATATGAAAAACTTTCAAAGAAAAAAAAATTAAAAATGTCGGACTACCATATAGTGAGTATATGCTATATTCATAGTTTCATACAAAATACTAAAATAGCATACCAAGTCAGAGACATATTGAAAACTTCGTGTTTGTTTCCCATCGCCATAAACTGTCATTGGTTGTTTGCGAATGGCCTGCAAAACAGAGCTATCTCACTAAGAAACTACTACAAATGAAGGATCTTAATGTACAATAAGTGATACTATTTCATTGATCAAATAGTAAGAAAGAAAGATTAAAAAGGAAAGCGTAACTTTACCTGTGAAACAAAGTTGCTAACCACTCGACCATCATCCAGACACATCCTAGGACCATATGTGTTAAATATACGTGCAATCCGGACCTGCAATGTAAAGTCGTAAACCATAGTTCTTGTATCTAATTTAAGAGATTCCTTCCAACATTAACAGACATACACCATGCATACATTTACTTTGTCTACAAAAGCAAGTATAGATTTATCTCGTTTCAGCACTAATTCAATATCGTAACAAAAACATGCAGCTTGACAAACCCTCTGCATATTCATTATTAGTTTTCTTAACACCTAATCTTAAGCTCGTGATTCTATTTCTAGCTCACGTGAAGTCAAATGACACCTCAAATGCTTCTTCAATTGGCAATGCTTAATGACCTCTATTAAGTACGGCAAGTAGCACACAATAACAAAAATGACAACTAAACGAGCATCGATAGAAGGTAATTACACACCTCTACATCATCACCTCGATGATAATCCATTGTCAAGGTTTCAGCTGTTCTTTTCCCTTCATCATAGCAGCTTCTAACACCTGCATAACATTATAAACTCAATTGTTACAAGAAACTTATAAAAAGAAAGTAACAAATAAACAAATATCAAGTAATGGCCCACCAATTGGATTCACATGCCCCCAATACGTTTCCTTTTGAGGATGCTCGAGCGGGTCTCCATAAACTTCACTGGTACTTGTAAGCAAAAATCTCGCCCCGATTCTCTTGGCAAGTCCCAGCATGTTTAAAGTACCCATCACATTTGTCTTGTAATCTCACTAGTTAAGGCTTTCAATTTCATATTTAACTCAAATTCACGTAACAATAAACTCATAAAAAATACATAAAAAGGTGAGTTTTTACTTAAGTTTACACTTCAAATCGTGGACGAATGCTCAGCTTACGAATTCAATAGAGATACTTTATTTTTCACAAAAGTATTGTTAACCACATGAACAATGATAATGCAAATTTTCCAAATTTGCAACCTACCATACTGTTAAATTAAATGCTACATATAGATTATAATCATGTTGGTCATACTCAGAAATAAGTAACATCAAAATCCATATTAAATATGTACTTAAATTTCACTAGGTTGAATCCTAACTCCTAAGTCAAAGAATATATAAATTATTAGAGACAACAAAAGCGAAGAACTTGAGCACTTATATTTCTATGCCTTACACTAAGATACAAAATCCTCGTATTGTGCATATAAATGTGAGCACATAGCATCTAGCATGTAACAAGTTTAATTTTCGAAAATCACGAGTGTGGAAACAATGCAAAGTATTTCGATTACGACAATGAGAACCAATAACAATAGAAATAACAACTAATAGACTGCAAAGAAAAAATAAAAGGATATGATGGTCTTGACAGGATTATACTTGTAATGAACAGGTGAAGCAGGGCAAGCTAAATGATAAATTTGATCAACTTCTAATAAAATAGGTTCAACAACATCATGTCTAATTAATTCAAATCTAGGGTTCCTAAAATGATGTTCAACATTCTCTTTTCTACCAGTAAAAAAATTATCGATCACAATCACATCATCACCTCTTTCAATCAACTTATCAACTAAATGACTACCCACAAACCCTGATCCACCTGTTACTACCACCCTTCTCTTTTTCCGGCCAATTCCTACCGGAATCCTCCCAATTCCACCACGGTGATAGAAACTGGCAGCGGAATCTGAGTGGGAAACTGTCATTAAACTGGGAACTGAAGTATGTTCAATTCCATTAATGGTGGAAATCGTTGGTTTGAATATGACTAAAGCAGAACCGATCAAGATTCCGATAATAATGAATAAAAGACGCTGTTCTTTGGTGATGTAAAGGATGGATCTTGTGAGGAATCTTGAAGATGTAAATGATGGGTTTTTTTGGGATTTAGGAGAGTAAGGGTTTTGAGTGTTGGGTGAATCTTCAAGATCTTTTCGTTGATTTGATGTTGATTGTTTATGTAGTTGTTTCATGTTGTTCATGATTGTTAGTAAGTGAAGAACATGAATGGATCTGGAGATGTGTGTGTTAAAAGATTTGGTGAAAATAATAGTTTCAGGATCTGCAGAAATGAAGAAGCAGTTCAATTAATTATAAGGAATGTTTTAGTTCTTGTTGTACAGTTAAAATTAAATGTTAAAAAAATATTCGCAATTTATTGCAAAACAGTATATTGTATTTTTAATCTTTCAACTAAGAAAATTTATATTAACAAAATTGTTCTTGAAATTAAGCTGTAAGACCTAATTTATTTTCTATGTAACTTAGTAACTATGCTGTCAAGGATTACTATTTTGGATTATGATTCACAATTCGAAACTCTCTCCGTCCCAATTTAAATTTACACATTACTATTTATATTTGTTTCAAAAAAATTGTCCATTAACCAATAATTATAAAAAATTCATTGAATTCTTAATTTTACCCCTATTTATTATTCACAACTAGATCATAACCCGCAAAATTTGCGGGCTATATCATTATTCTGCCAAAAATGTTAATATTTAATATATGCATTTTCATCAAAATACTTTAAGGAAGTACTAGTATATAATAGAGATAGAAGTTCATTAATCGATTTAATAATGTGAATGTAATCTAATAAATACATTACACCGATTTTGTGACAAAAAGTAATTATTAATCGACTTTAGTTCCCGAACACCAATGTTCGTAACATATATTGAAGATTTAGCAAAAAAGATGTAACAAATCTTTGCACATAAACCAATATTTAAACTTAATAAGAATGTGAAACTATGCACCAAATTCTATCAATCTCGCGGCCATGCAAGCTAAAGTGTACTTAGTGTTTAAAGGCTATCAAAGTAGTCTATTATTGCAAGCCGTGTAGATTACCGAGTAGTCAAAACATCATGAATTCCTATTAAGGTTTTCTCGCCAGGTCGATCTACCTACAATGCAAATAGATTATCAATAATAATATACTGTAAAACATATCTTTTAGTAATAGATTTATTAATTTAGGTTTGCTTGGAAAAATAAGTCTGAAAAAATATTTCTAACTTCGAATTTAATACATTATTAGTAGAAATTTTTTTTTAGTTAGTACCCAATGGAGATTATCCTCACCTGCTCCTAGCTTTCCCATAGACATACCCATTAATATTAGAGACATATAAGCCGAGAAATTTGATTTTTTGCCAATGACGTCATACCACAATTGACCATTGTGTCACAGATAGACATAGACAGTTCCAAGTTAGTCAAGCTTTCGGATAGTATATGTTCATCAATGGAAATGGCTGTTTTTTTTTCAATGATACAAGTATTTTCATTTGGATTTCGTTAGCTCCACTTTATTTTGTATTATCTGGAAAAAATAGTAAAAGAAAATGTATGCACAAAGTTGTATGCACAAAGTTGTATGTGAATATCAAGAACATACAAATAACATGATATAAATAAGATAATCACCTTTTAACACATTTCGGATTGGCGAAAACCACTTATCCACATCATATAAACATTCAGTAAGTGATGTACATATGATTCTAAGCGTATAATTTAAAATTTTGATTATTTACATGTGATTATAGCTAGTGATTTAAATCTTATAATTTAATTGCAAATATAATCACATTTGAGTTTAAATCACATGTGATTTAACATTACGAACTTCAAATACTCGTTAGAAAACACAAACAAAAAATGTTTGTCGGAAGTATGTCATGTGTGATCTCTAATTAAAGATAAAAAAACGCTTATTCCAACAGTGTACTTTTAATAATTTATAGATATACGGTTTGTGAGATATTTAGATTTTAAAAAAAGGTAGAAAATGGGTAATTGAAATGGAGCAATACAATTTGGTATTTTATCGAGTTCTCTTCACTGGTGGCTTGGTTAATGAATAAACAACCCATTCCGTTACTAATGCAGCAACTTGATGGGTAAATGACGAGGCGACCAAGATGAGCCTAGCCGGGAACGAAACAATGTTACCGACAAATGCCGATTTCAATTATAGCAAAACCAAAGAAATTGTATTTCGTATGGTACAGTACGGGACAAAAAAGATTTCTTTATTTTCACTTCAAACAGTCAATATGGATAGGTCATTTATACATATTAACCTTATCTATTGCTAGAGAGCTTTAGTCACAATCTGAAACTTGAAGTTTCTATTGTTGATCACTCGATCCAAATTATCCTCTCATTTTAACCAGATACCATTAACAATTGAAAACAATGTATCAGAAATCAAGCCATTAAGGGATCATGATTCATGAAAGCAACTATAGTAACAGTGGCCGACCGTTGAGCTATTCGATATTTCCATTTTATTTTGGTTATTATTGTATTAGTCAAAAATATATTCCCTGCTACTGGACACTTACCGCTACAAACAGATATTTTGCCGCTCACAAGTGCAAAGATTCGTGATTAAACTACCATGGATGAATTTTAGCGAATACTTTAGTTAACACACATATTCCACAAGAGTTTTAAAAAGTGATCAGAATTTCAGAGCTCCAAGCACAGATTGCGTTATGTATGATTGTACATCATTATCACCTGATGACCATCCCTGATTAAGCATTTCTTCTATGGTTTTGATGGTATTTGTCAGGATGGTTCTAACATACAGGCTAAACATACCTATATACATATACATAGCAATACGTATGTGGCTACATATACAGAATGCTCAGCTAGCTCAACTGATATTAAACTCAGATTTATTTCTAAACGCAAAATAAATACGAAAAAAGTATTAATCTACTTCACCTTGCGATGATGGAAATACATGAAGGCCATGATGCAGGGGAAGCAAAAGCAAACAGCAAGCAATCATAAACTTGTGAAAAGAAGACGAATGGCAGCAAAGAACATGTCAATAACTACTAATGCCAAATTCCACCCGCCATCAGTTGAAACAAAGTAAGGAACTGTTAAATTAAAAACTACCCCAAGGGTTTTGGCTTCAAGTAGCTTACATGGACATCAATTTTTCCATCAATGCTGCAATCAAACTCGAGTTGCTTTACCACAAAACAAGTTCTTCTACAAGACCAAAGTGATCATGGCAACTATAAGAAACGGGTTAATCTGATAGCATCGCCTTCTTAAAAGAACTATCAATTAAGCCTAATAGAAAACAAAGAAAAACCTTAATAACGCACAAACCTTCGGGCAATGGCTTCAAGTAGCTTACATAAACCGCAATTTTTCTATCAATGCTGCAATCAAATCTTGAGTTGCTTTACAACAGTAGCATGATGTAACTGTTAAAACACATAACATGAAGCCAGGTTTAAGTCAACCACACCGATACAATAAAGATGATTTAACAATAAAGAACAATTGCTAGAGGGTCTACACTCTTTGGTTTTTTTTAATAATAGTTCAACATAGTTGGCTTCTTTCTGAGGTCTTGAAGTAATGTTTTCATATTTCTGATGCCGCTCAAAATCATGATCTTCACCAACACTACAGTAGTAGGATATACATAAAATTTTGAATTGATCCATTTGGACAACAATAGATAAACACGTCATTGTACACAGTTGTTCTATGATTCACCTCCGAACAATGAGTAGAATGAGAATAACTTGAAGCCGATCCCACGAACTAACCGAGAAAGAAGTCGCTGAACAAACTACAAACATGAACAAAATGAAGTATTTAACCACTCAGTTTACGCCCATGATGAAATGATTGAGACTCTATTTTCTTCACTAAACCGTTGTTTCCGTCATTATCTTATGTTGAACTGCTCTTATATTGGTTAACTTCAGTAAATCGGCGAAATACTAATAAGTAACTGATATGATATGAGAGTTAAAATACAGGAGTGATAATTTTATTTTTTGTTTATGTAACTCACAAATGTTATGGTTGTACAGTAAACTACAGTTGAAAATTCAAAATCCATCAGCCCACTATTAAATAAGTCATTCACATTTTAAAGGAAGACAAACCAATACATAAATCACTGAGTTAGTTAAAAGATAAACTTACTTGAATTTCAAGAGGATGGCCATGAATTCCCATCCTCGTGAACATAACCCATTAGTGAAGCACAATTTGAGTATTAAACTTATTCATGTGTGAACATCAACCCTCCCTTGCAAACTGCAATCACCTTTGATCTTCCCATAAGCTCTCAACAAAATTATCCACCACAAAACTGGCCAAGGATGTCATAAGTGAGCTTAAATACTGTATCAAAAAGTCCAAAGTTCGAATAAACAAAATAAACAGAGCCAACGACAGCCATGCAAGTAACCTCTTGGACAAATAATCCCAAAAAGTCACAACTTAAGCAACCGATATTATGATGAGGTAAGTATCAACTTACAGGTGCAACACGCCCAAATTGATGATTCACCAAAATCAGGATCTAGTGCATCCTCGAATTCGCCAGGTTTTCCATCAAGAGGCACACTTCGAACATTAAAGTTAGCCAGCATCAGACCTAATGCAGGCAGTCAACTGTCTTTTCTGAACTATAGAAAAAAACATAAGAAAGAAAAACTCAACGGTTGCTTCAACTAAGATACCTGGAAGCCACGACACGAGTAAATAACTTTTTAAACAATCATAAACAGACAATTAATAGTAACCTTTTGAATAACGATAGGTCCACCATTTTCACTACCGTTAGGGAGTATTTGAAATGATCCTTCACCAACTCCTCTAATCACAAAATCATTTAAGGCCCCCCAATGTAGGTCTCTTGATGAACCATCTGTACAAAAACAAACAACTCAAGCTGGTGTCTAACTATGGTTTGAAACTACTGATCTATTTTGATTTATTAGATCAAACAACCTAGATACCAATAAGCAAAATTCCTTCCATCAAAATAAGTATATTCTTTTTGGCACAATATAGAGGAACCAGATCAAACGGTAATGTGAAATTGGTAAGTCGGATCACTGAGCACACAGAATTTTAGTTAAGATTAACATAAGGTTATTCTTGTAATAATGATTAAAATAATTATAAATTATAGATATATAATATTACAATGATGGTCTAACTTTTAAATTTAACTAATAAAAACTATACAGTCATTAAAGTAGGTTTGGCCGGGGTGATATTTTGACCTGTTTTCCATTTGAACTATTGTAGCCAATTATGTTTTACCAATTTGACCTGTATAATTATAAGTATAATCGAACTCGAACTGTGTCCCTGTAAAATGGCCAAAATTGTTGCCTCTACTAAAAAATGGAAGACGGTTGTAGGAGAGCATACCTTCAAATCCAAAGATCACTTTTCCAGTTTTAATTCCAAAACTTTCCATCAATGATTTTGTCATATATTGCATTCCAACCTGAACTCAATGTTTTCTTCAAAATCCCAAAAGTTGTTTAGATTTCATCTTTCCTTTAAGCCCTGAAATCAAGAAGTTTACAGTAACATACAAGATAATCTCAAAAAGTTAAGATTACCCTCGTGCACACTTTCACTTATTTATGTATCTTGCATCTAACATAATAATTAATCATAGTTACACTAATGTAAAAAACTGAGATAAGAAGCATATTTGTATTGAAAATTTATGAGAAAGTTAGCTTAACTAACTAATTGGTTGGGTCAAGAAATGATTCGTATGGCCTTGTTGATGATTAAAAAGCAAATAAAATAATTAATTTGATTATCAAGTCCCAGGCACATATAATTTCTTTACAGAGACAGACAATTTTATTGATACAAAACTCAACCAATTAGAATACCATACATGTGTGTACATATACTCTAGACATGCATGATCAAATCAACTTATACATGATCAACAAATACGTACTACCTCAGTGACTAAAAATTAAATCAATTACAATTTTTAATCTATACTGAATCACATCGCAAAGCCATCGCATTATCTCATCCCACCTCAAGCCATTTACCTCAGTTGACCTCACACTATTTTGACTTCTAACTCTCCACCATACATACCCTTATGCTAGTTCAGCTACCCCTGTACATGCCAAAGGATGTTGGGTCATTCACCCAATTCACCCACTCTAGTTTCACCTTTTTCACTCTAGCCTTTATCATATCCATTCAAAGCTTCATACCTGAATTTTTTAAACAGTCCCACACATTCTAATACCTTTTTTCCGAACACCTTGGCATTTCTATTTTCCACACCAAATATGCTACAACCCAAATTACCCCACTCCACAGTTATTCAATCAGCTTATTTCTACCATTACTCCCCACAAACTCTAAAAGTTCACCTTTGTCTAACATATTACAGCTACCCATCTCCCACCAATTAAACACATTGTCCCATACCATCTTTGATTCTTTACACAGCAATATGTAGTGATCAGATTATATTATAATTGACAACCTTGTGCAGTCTTTCACCTTTTTCACTCTAGCCTTTATCATATCCATTCAAAGCTTCATACCTGAATTTTTTAAACAGTCCCACACATTCTAATACCTTTTTTCCGAACACCTTGGCATTTCTATTTTCCACACCAAATATGCTACAACCCAAATTACCCCACTCCACAGTTATTCAATCAGCTTATTTCTACCATTACTCCCCACAAACTCTAAAAGTTCACCTTTGTCTAACATATTACAGCTACTCATCTCCCACCAATTAAACACATTGTCCCATACCATCTTTGATTCTTTACACAGCAATATGTAGTGATCAGATTATATTATAATTGACAACCTTGTGCAGTCCCACACATTCTAATACCTTTTTTCCGAACACCTTGGCATTTCTATTTTCCACACCAAATATGCTACAACCCAAATTACCCCACTCCTCAGTAATTGAATCAGTTTATTTCTACCATTACTCCCCACAAACACTAAAAGTTCACTTGTCGAAATATTCTTTGTAAGAATCAACTATGCGAGATCCAAGTCACTTTGTGTAGTACTCCCAATCAAATGGTTCTGGTTCTTGCATTATCCAGTAAGAAAAATCATTTCACTTGAAATATAATTTTGACAATACAAAATTCTGAGTGTCATATTGCAGTTTTATATATGACCTCTGACACGTCAACTTTGCAAATCATACAAATATAGTGTACATACAAAATCGATTAAAACACTTGGTGTGCATACTGCATACTACTATTTAAGCAAATCATATAAAACTTTCATCCACGCATTTAATCAAACACTTGGTGTGCGTACGAAATCTTGCGAACATCATACAAGCTATAATTTAAAGTCATATTGCAAACAACAAAACCATAACCAAATCCAACAATTCAGACATCTGTAGAGCGATTTGAAATGACATAGAACAATTTGTTGGTACTTAATACACAAATTGAAACCAATGGAGAATCAACAAAGGATATTTCGTACCTTGCCGTTAATCTGACGAATTTTGATATGATTTAGGAGAAGACAGCGCCAGAACCAAAGATCTTTCGTCAAAAACTTGACTGTCGTTGAATTCCTGGTTTGATGATCGCTTGTTTGATTGCTCTGGAATTGGTCGATCGCTAGGTTTCTGTGGAGGGGGGATTGGTCGATTTTTTTGGAATGCTTCCACACAATTCACTTGTTTGATTGCTCTTTGGTTTTTGTGGCTGGGGAATTGATCGCTAGGTTTCTTTGGAGGGGGAGGTCGAGTTTTTTTTTTTTTTTTTAAAGAAAAGGGAAGAGACGGGGTTGTGAAATACCGCATATTTAGTTTGAAAAGTCAGAATTCTTTTTTTTTTTTCAAATTTGAAATTTGAATTTAAAATTTAAACACTTTAGCTTCCTATATTTTTGCAACATACAGCAAAGATGGGGGTAACATGGTAATTTTAAACGATGAGAATTGATATATTACGTAAACAATGCTGGTAATCTAAATCAATGGTTCAGATTTTTTATCAAAAGCATTTAATGGGTGAGATCAATTCAAATGAATCTAAATTCAAAATGTATACGTATTTATTCTTGTCCAATAAATATAAAAAGAGATTATCAATTTCTATAAAAATTATACTCAAATTTAACTTTGATACTATAATAAAAGTTGACATTTATCAAATGTATCTTAGATCCAGTGTTTTAAGACCCGGTTCGACCGGTCCGGTCAGACTGGTCGGACCGTATCTTTAGGGAATTCCGGCTTAAAAAACCCCGGTTTTTTCGATACTTTGACTAGTCAACGACCCGGTTGACCCGGCCGGTCGGACCGGGTTGGACCGGGAACCGGACCAGCGCATTGACCCGGTTTCATTTTTTTTATTATTACAATTTCTATGTACATTTAATCATTTATAATTAGGGAATGTTGACTGATTGTGTATTTCAAGAATAATGAGGGTAATGAGGGAATCTTTGACTGATGTGTCATCACCATTTATTACTCTATAGATTATATAATTATTATATTGATGTGTATTATAAGAATATCAAGGGAATCGATATGTCATCACCCTTTATTACTCTACGGATTATAATTATTATACGTGATATAATTAATAATTATAATTATAATTAAAAAAATAATAATTCACGAAATACTACTACTGTATACTATTATTAACTCCGGTCCGACCTTCCGGCCCAACCGGTTCGACCAGTCCGACAAGAAATTAACACTTTTCCGGATCAACTAAAAACTCGGGTTTTAAAACACTGCTTAGATCCAATCATAGGGACGGAAGAATTTTTAGATAATGTTACAAGTTTTGTGAGACGGAAATATAAAGGTTCTTTTGTTGTGATGTCATGTCATTATAAGGATAATAAAAAAATTATAATTATGGGACTTCATCTTCATTACACAATAGTAGGTTTTGTAAAAAATTGGATTGAAAACGCATATCACCTTTAGCTATGGATCTATGAACTAGCCTAATTGGGCTACTTCAGAGATTAAAATAAAAGGCTAAGCTTCAGACCCACTGGCCCATTGGTGAAGCCCATAGTTGGCTTTTGACGTATTAGAAGTAGAGATGCACATCGAAACCGGGTTCGACAACCCGACCCGATTTGAAACCGGTTTGAAACCGGTCAAAACCGGGTTTGACCAAAACCGGTTCGGTTTGGGTTCAAACCGCCGGTTTGAAACCGGTTTGGGATTATATCCGTTGAAACCGGGTTGGAACCGGTTTTACCCGACCCGATTTGAAAAACCGGTTTTCAAACCGGTTTGAAACCGGTTTTTATTTTTTGAACTTTAATATATCCGTTGGTACTCCATATAGCCGTTTTTTTTGCCATTTAATTACGTTTTTGCCATTATGATTCAAGTATATATATATCATATCATTTAGGAACCAAAACACACATTTACACACTCATATTTATATACAAATACTCAAAAACGCATATATATTTTCGTTTCGAAAATGGCAACTCAATCTTCTTCGGCTTCCCATGGTGTTGGTTCTTCAAATGCACCAACGATTGTGAAACAATTGCCCAACAAAAGAAATCCGGAGATTTGGAGTGCTTACGACAAAGTGTTGTTGTCGGATGGTTCGATTAAAGCGCATTGTAAACGTTGTAAGTTGTTCTTCAAACCCGACTCCAACACCACCTTGAAAAATCATACCGAGAAGCATTGTGCGGGACTCAAAGGTAATCCGGAAGCAAGTGGGCAATCATCGATGGCACGAGATGGTTCTATATTTACATACGATGTGGAACGGTGTCGACAAGCTTTTGCGGGTTATGTAATTCAAGAAGCTTTGCCTTTCAACCACTTCGACAACCCTCGGCTTACTAGGGTGATTCAAACCACTCTTCAACCGCGATATAACAATGTAAGTCGTACTACTCTTAAACGCGATGCCCTTAAATTGTGGAAAGATGCTAAAAAACAACTAAAAATCGGTTTTGAAAATTTAAATACATGTGTATCATTAACAACCGATGTTTGGTCGGCTCCTCATGGTTTGCCCGGTTCGTACCTTTGTGTAACCGCACATTGGGTTGATCCCGCAACTTGGCAAATGATGAAACGTACCATTGCTTTTGAAGACTTTGAGTATCCTCACACGGGTCAAAACTTATTTTACATGTTACGAAGTGTGATTAAAATGTTTAAATTGGAAGAAAATGTTTTTTCAATATCTTTTGACAACGCTAGTAATAATACACTTGCCGTTTCAAAATTAATACTAAAATACGCACCACCATTGAAGGGCATTTTTTATCATAGTCGATGTGTTGCACACATCATTAACTTGGTTGTACAAGCCGGACTAGCGGTTGAAGATGTAGACGAAGTAAAAACGAGGTTTAAATCTATGTTGCAAGACGTTTTTCAAAAGGGTAAAGCTAGATACAAATCTTATATGAAATTGTGCAAGGATACGAATTCTATTTTTTTAACCCCTAATTGGGACATGCCCGTTAGATGGAATTCGACCTACCATATGTTTGTATGTGGTTTACGCCAACGCGATACTTTACAAGTTTTCCATGATCATCTTGTTACAAAAGGTCTTGTAACACCATTTCCAATCATATATTGGGAGTATATTAAAAAGATGGTCGAATTGCTCAAACTTTTCAAAACCGCGACTACTTTATTATCGGGTGTTTATTATCCAACTAGCCATTTGGTGCTTAATCAAATTTGGTTAATGACTACAAAATTAAACGACTACTTGTATGAAGGTCCTATATTTGAAGAAATGGTGGCTCCCATGAAAGAAAAACTAAAAAAATATTTTCAAGAAATGCCACCGGTAATTACTTGTTCCGCCGCAATGAACCCTTGTTTAAACGTTACCGGGGTGGAAATGCTTATCGATAACATTTGTCACAATTTGGATTTGAATGAGGCCGACCCATTGTTTTCACATAATGCAAAAACGGATTTTAACAAATATTTGGGAGATTTATTTGGCGTATATTTTCAAAAATATAGTTCAACCACACATGTGTCCGGTAGTACGGCTAACCCAGTGTTTTCTTCATCTTCTTCTAGCAATCCAATGCTAAACTTTTATAATAGTTTAAGACAAGAAAACAATAAACGGGCAAGAGGTGATGGTAACCAAAATACCACTAACGAATATGGGAGATATACGACCACGGATTTTTTGGCCACTATTCTACCCAATGAGTTCGAACAATTTGATATTTTGGCTTGGTGGAAAGAGAGGGAATCTCAATTTCCCATTCTAGCCATCATGGCCCGAGATTTACTAACCGTCCAAGCTTCTACGGTAGCTTCGGAATCCGCTTTTTCTCTTAGTGGCAGGGTATTATCTATACGAAGAACAAGACTCACACCGGCCTCCTTAGAGATGTGCATTTGCTTGAAGGATCACTTGGACGCCGCGGAACGCATACAAAATGTATCAAGTCTTGAAGGTGAAATGGAATACGAAGAAGACATACACAATATCGAGGTGGAAGAAGGTGTAACAATATCACTTTCCGACGAAGAAATTGCTCTTGATCAAGCTTCGCGCGAGGCTACCTCCGAAGAAGATTTCGACTTTTGAAGATTAATACAAGTTGAAGATTACTACTCGATTACATTTTCGGGTGATGGCCATGCCGAAGCTCGAAATGTATTCGTTGGTATATTTTATATTTTTAGTTGTAATTGTATTATGAAGACTTAGAAGACTTTTGTTTAAGTTATTGTTCAATTACGTTTGTATTACTAATGTTCTACCAATTCAATAAAAAAAAAATTTGCTCCAAACATTGTTTATCCTTAAAAAGCCTAACGCTAAAACGTGTTTGATAAATGCAAGGAAGTTTTTACTAAACACACGGAAATGTACAACTCTTTATGCATACAGTATCACTTTTTATGCACATGTTTCCTTGCATTTAGTAAAACATTCCTTGAAAGTATCAACTCACTTTGAATTATATAGAATTTTCGGATTCAATAATATTTTTAAGGAGATTTAGAAGCCTTTTGGTTATGTTATTGATCAATTATGTTTCCATTACTAATGTTCTACAAAGTTAATGAAAAAAATTTGGCCCAAACGTTGCTTTTCATTAAAACGCTTAACGCCCTAACGTTTATGAATTATATAGAATTTTCGGATTCAATAATATTTTTAAGGAGATTTAGAAGCCTTTTGGTTATGTTATTGATCAATTATGTTTCCATTACTAATGTTCTACAAAGTTAATGAAAAAAATTTGGCCCAAACGTTGCTTTTCATTAAAACGCTTAACGCCCTAACGTTTATGAATTATATAGAATTTTCGGATTCAATAATATTTTTAAGGAGATTTAGAAGCCTTTTGGTTATGTTATTGATCAATTATGTTTCCATTACTAATGTTCTACAAAGTTAATGAAAAAAATTTGGCCCAAACGTTATTTTTCATTAAAACGCTTAACGCCCTAACGTTTATGAATTATATAGAATTTTCGGATTCAATAATATTTTTAAGGAGATTTAGAAGCCTTTTGGTTATGTTATTGATCAATTATGTTTCCATTACTAATGTTCTACAAAGTTAATGAAAAAAATTTGGCCCAAACGTTGTTTTTCATTAAAACGCTTAACGCCCTAACGTTTATGAATTATATAGAATTTTCGGATTCAATAATATTTTTAAAGAGATTTAGAAGCCTTTTGGTTATGTTATTGATCAATTATGTTTCCATTACTAATGTTCTATAAAGTTAATGAAAAAAATTTGGCCCAAACGTTGCTTTTCCTTAAAACGAAGACGTGCGAGCGAAAATACGATTTTTATTAAAAAAAACCGGTTTGAAACCGGTTTTGAACCCGAACCGGTTTGGACCCTACCCAAACCGGTTTGGGTCGGGTTGGGGTTTTGGGGTGCCCAAATCGGGTTGAACCCGAACCGGTTTTGGGCCAAACCGGTTTTGACCAAGTTTGACCAAAACCGGTTTCGGGTCGGGTCGGGTCGGGTTTGACCAAAACCGGTTTTTGCGCATCACTAATTAGAAGATGAATCTCATATGAATTATGAAGTGAATTTTGTAGATAGTGTCGCTTAAAAATGATTGTATCCAATCTAAGTCCTGATATATTATTCATCTGCAACATCTTAGAATGTCATTTTATTGATCTGATATCTTATCTGATAATTTTCAGATTTCAATTAATTTAGACTTATAAGGGACTCAATCTCTCTAATCATATAACCAATTGTCGCATACTAAGCGATAAAAATACTATTCGATGATATGTATCCTACCAATAATGCGTTTGGTTCGCGGAATGTTTTTGACGGAATTGGAATTCATCAAATGAATTGAAATTTAAAGGAATGTAAATTCATTTGTGTGGAGGAATTTGATGACTTCAAATGCAATTTATACTTGAAGCAAACAACATTATGGAATGGAATTGAGATTTCAATTCCATCGAATTCCATTGAATTATATGAACCAAACGCAACCTTAGTTTTGAGTTTTGACCATAATAATTGATTAATAGAATCCGCTATGACACATATCAAATCAGGTTTCAAGTTGTAAACGTTTACAAAATGTCAAATAAAAACAAAGCACGAGATAAATAATATCACTCGAGAAGGTAGCAAGAAGTCAAATTTTGAAACAAATAGGTTGTAACTGAGACTAACTGGTTTAATTCAATTCCAAACACGATTAAGCTCAGTTATGAAATTGAAATTATTGTGTTGTATTAATCAATCTCACTCTATTAATTAAATACTTAACAAAATAAAAAATATGCATTGAGGATGTTCTGACTAATTAATGACTGTTTTTACAGCACCATTGAGTTGATTATTTAGTATTTATTACACACTAACTAATTGGAATTCAATAATATTGATAAGTTCACCTAAACAATTAAAACTAAAACATGAAGTTATGTTGTTAAATGTCCATTTTGGAAGACAGCTACACTCATAACAAAACAAATTATGATATGCCATATCATACCATTATTTAATACTATCAAATAAAAACATACTTAGCTGTTTTTAATACAATAAGCTATATATACTTGTATTATTAGGCCTACTGATATTATTATATGTTTATTATAATAATTACTGTACTAAAGTTCCCATTTACCGGCGGTTTTAATATAATTTCTGTCAACTTCATTGAAATCAAATTTGTATTACACCTAATCACATCACATCACATACATCACAAACCAATAAATACATCATCGATGACCACAACAAAACACCTGCCCTCTTAAATTCATATGCAAAGTAATGTTAATTAAAAATTACCGATCTTTAAACCACAAAGGGGGCTGCTAACCATACCCCCTGGCCCACTCTTTTTCTGCTCCTACCCCCTTTTTTTTTAATTTCTACCATCTGTTTAGTCTAAAATTGAAACTGATTCTGTACTGAACTAGATCAAACTTAAATAAAATTAGACTGAAAATGGTGGGCCAGGGGGTAGGAGCAGAATTTTGGGGGTGGGTTTAGATTCAGCCAACCACAAATAAGCCTTGCACCGTAATAAAAACAATTGCATGTTGTCGATCAAATTGATAAACAATTACCTTGTTCTTAATTGTTCCAAATAATTTTACCATGCACTTTTGTTATACTATAAAAATAAAAATAATAATTACTTATTAATCCTTGTATAATACTCCCATATAATCAGGAACTGAAGTCAAACTATGATTTATTTAATTTAATTTAAATTGTTTTCTTTTAAGATATTTGACTTATGATAATTGATAAGGTGACAGATTTGGACTAAGTATTATGTGATGGCTAATCATAGTTGCCAATATTGTGGCCGTGTTGCTTTCCGGGGACTACATCCATCCGATCTCAATTCGATCTCTTTATTCATTCGACTTGGCCATTCATTACTAGTTTTTTCTTGTTTGTTCTAGAAACAGTGCAAAAGTATACATATATAAGTATATTTTTCTTATATACCGAGGAAAAATCAAGTATACATGCAACTTGCGTGTTGTTAGATTTACATTAGATTATCGGTTCTCTTCATTTGCAAAAGGTTAAATAGTGGAGAACGTAAAATACCAAAGTTTATATGCTTCATTTTCTATTAATCGATCAATACCATCGGCATCGACAATGGGTGTTGCAAACAACATGAATATCCTCTCCTATATATGATTACAACATTTTAACTATGGATCGATCGCATCAAATACAAGTATTTTAACCATTGACAGATCGATTACTTTATTGGAGTAAGCTAACAAAAGTATACGTTGTCGACATAATTGACCGGTAGCGTTTGCTAACCTAATTTTGTCATTGAGCATTCGATTAATTGTCTAATTAACAAGATTATAGTATGTATGTTTTTTTTTATTATTATCAATATATATACTAGTAAATTTTTAATGTTATATTAGTAAATTAATAATACAAATTACAACTGAGTTGACGATTAATTTGAAAAACATGCAAATAGAGTTCACACAAATACGGAAATAAAAGGGTGAAACTGAAAGTAAAGAAAAGGCAGCTTGCTTTGTAAAGGCAAGTCGTCCTTGTGTTAACTTTGACATGCTCTACAAAATTGTCCGTCCTTCTGGAAGACACACACTACCATCCTTTTTTATTTTTAATTTTACTTTATTATTAGGGTAAATGATAAAAATCGGCTATGTACTGCCACAAAATATTTCAAGTATGCCACCTACTATAAAAATTGTTCAAGTATGCAACCAACCGGATAAGTTTGTACTGATATGAGCAATATGGTAACCGATTACCTGTTTAACCGGTAGTATATGTTATATGGCTTTTTTATTTTTTTTACAAATGCTTATGTGGCTTTTATTTTTACTATGTGGCAATATCATGATTTTTATGTATATTAACTTGTAATATTATACTACACAAATTATATATCAACAACAATTAAATCTGGGTTCAACGAGAGAAAATGAAATTCAATAGATTTCGTGTTTATCAACAATTAAATCCAAGTTTCATCATCAAAAATCATCACCGAGCAAATGAAGCTGAATTTTCGAGTAAATGAAAGGAGTTCATCAGATCTGGTCAAAACATATACACCTCGCCGGACTTACAGGTGGTCTCAGGTAATGATTTCCGAGCAAATAAAGGTGGATTACATCAGATCTGGTAGCGCGCGCGCACACACACACCAAGAGACGACACTTCAATCCCGGACCACCATCCGTCGGAAAAATGTATGCTTACATCCGGTCATGGCGGTTGCTTTTAGCTCCCATTCGTTGGAAAATAAAATTTAGAAACATGAAAAAGTATGATTACAAGTCTAGGTCTGTTTGTGGTGGTGAAGTTATGGTGGTTTCAAGTCCAAAGGTAGCCAGAGCCCGGAAAGGGGGTCTGAGTGAGATGGCGTCACCGGAAAGGGGGTAGAAGTGAAAGTGATTTTCCGGCGAGTTGCGGTAGTCACATATGGAAGTGAAAGCGGTGGTCGGAAGTTGATGCTAAATGTTTAGTTATTTTGTTTATAGATTTATGTTTGATTGTTTTTTGTTAGATCTAGTAGTGATAGTTAAATAGTTTATTGATCTAGTTTTTATTTATAATTGAAACACCCCGAAAACGTGACCATTTTTTTTTTACACTCTCATTAATGTCTCATGACTACCCCATTTGTATAATTTAACTTTAATAACTTTCCCTAGTTGAAACAAGCTTTTTAAGACACAAAATTTCATTTTCTACTGACAAACGTGATCCGGGAAAGTGGTCGGGATCGCGTTCATGTGTTAAAAACGTTCTGTGACAAATTTTGCCTTGCGAACGCGATCCGGCTCAATTCTCAGGATTGCGTTCCTTAGTGCATTTCAGAAATCAGCCAAATTCAACTTTTTTAACCAACTTCAAACACGCATAACTTTTTACTCGTTATGAGTTATGACCTGAAATTTTGCACACACATTCACTATAACCATATAAACATTTCCTCAATTCCATTTTTTCAAATTTCACAATAAATCTCGTTTTGACCCGTTTACTAAATTTCGGCTATTTCTAACCAAAATTTTTGACACATCAAGTTCTAATTTATTCAAAATCTGACTTTGGTCTTTTTACCAAACTTTCAATACATCATTCACAACTTATTAGTGTCATTACAATTGACCTTACTTGAATATAACTTGTTTTGACTCGTAAACCTCATTGGTTGCCCATTTGGACACCAAAACGACCCGATTGGGTCTTTGACCATTTCAACCCATTTCTTTGGTAAATTCTTACCCAATTGACTTAATTGACTCAAACTAACTTAAAAACATCCATGTTTAAACATAACATTTCCAAATGACATTTTGAACTTTCATAACCAACTTTCAACATTCAATATAACTTTCATACATTAAACTTTACTTTACAAGTCTCACCACACAAACTTTAACTTCAACTCTATCTCTGACTTTGACCATAGAGTTGACTTCTCCCAAAACATTACATATACCACAAGTGAGACTCCATATCATTTTCAAAACATCAAACTACATGTCATAAACTTTACAAAAGGGGGTGTACATATATCGAGAGCATGATTAAGAGGGATAAGACTTGTTACCGAACTAAGTAACAAGCTCCACCAAAAGCTTCACACGTACCCTTTACCCAAGTCCCCTCTATTGACACTTGGCTCACCTGAAACATTTAAACATAACACGTAAGCAATTGCTTAGTAAGTAATGAAAACTTTAACATAAACATAAACTTTATCACATTAAGGATCCTTAAACATCATCATGCTAACTACTAAGAGTTAACATTTATACCAAGCTAATGGTCATGATCCATTACTTGGAAAACCGTCAAGCTAATGGCTCACCCATTACTTGACTCCACATTTATATCCATCTACTTACCTTGATTTTGAAACTTTAAACAACTTGAACTAACTTCTTTTGCTTGATCACCTATACATATAAACACATAGTATAACACCCCTCGTTAATTGTAAACAATCATATAATATTGGTGACACGGAAGCGTATATTTAAAACATTTCTATCAATGTACTCAAAATGTCAATAAACTTTTTCAAAGCCAAACACATGACATTTCAACAAACTTGGTGTTATATAATTCAAAACACTTTTTACAGTTATAAAATTTACATCAGAGTAACCGTCTGTCAAACATTCCATCCAGTCCAACAACTTCCTGCCCTGCCTAATATGTCCCATCTATTTCAACCTGCAGGAAGAACTGTGGGAGGGTTAGCACAACGCTAAGTGAGTGAACCAATAACAACAGTCCAACTCAGCATAACAATCCGTTTACATCAAATAACAATAAACAGAAACTCAATTAATCACTCGACATCCAATCAATGTCAAGCTACACCAACCAAGCATTATCAATCGTCATGAGGACCGGTGGCTCCTGAGATACCCTAATACCGGTTTGGTACTCAGGGAACCCTTATCAATCATCTGTATTGGCCTATACAGAATTACCGGTAACCAGTTGTTAATCACACACGACCTAGATCTCTAAACCAACATTTCAAGTTTCAAGATCTCCTGTCGTCTACAATAACAACCAAGTCCAACTGTCAAGTCAAGTTGACCTCAGAATCTTACATACTAGCTCAAACAGCCAAGTAAGCAAACCACCTAACTAACATGGCAAGTTATCTCAACAGATGCATCATATCAAAGTAATACTATAAATTACTTATTGTAAATCAAATCATTACAACTAAATCACACTGAGGTTACAGATCCACTCACCGACTACCTCAGGCCTCCACTCAGTAGTCTAATATCACTGAGCCTTCTCCACATCTGAGAATCAACAATCAAATATAAGTTAGTACTCAAGAATATCAATACTTAACTTATATCAATCTTTAACATTAGGAACTTAACATAATCAATATCAACATTACTAGTTCCTAATCATGTATTAATGATTACAACATAACCATTATCATATACTATCATACAACAAATACAAATCATATGACAATTAACAAGTTATAAGAAAGGCAGTGCTATCCCATCAAGCCGCCGGCTAGGGTCTCGGACCCGTCGGCTTAAGGTCACCACCCGCCGGCTACATGTACCCACCCGCCGGGTATATTACCAAATGTGGTAACAGAACAAAACCACGTTTTAAAGCCTACACAAGCCACCGGCTCAATATATTAGCAGCCGGGTTCCCATTCGGTCACACTACCCGCCGGCTTGGCTCTTCAAGCCGCCGGTTTCTAACAAATCACGACTACCCGCCGGCTAGACCACGAAGCCGCCGGGTTCTACCTTCGTTCCAGACCTGTGCGATCTGCTCAAACCCTAACTCGCGGATTTTATATCAAAATCACCCAAAACACGATTTCAAACAGTTATAAATCACTAGAAACATCATATAATCCGCATATAACACTTATAACATGTTTCTAACATCCAATTCTCTCAAATCATCAATTTACCCAAATTTAAATCAAAAATCAAATTCTTAAATACTCAAGAATACTTACTGATTGAAGAATCTAACGATGGTAATCTGATGATTAGGAAGTTTCACGAGAATCACAACTTCCTGATTTGATTTCTGGGTTGATTTGGAGGTTTTCAGAGAGTTTCTGTGAGTTTTGGAATAAAAATGAATAACTTTCCTAAATAGGAAAGGATATATATAAGTCGGCCTCACAAACCGCCTTCAATATACGGGTATAATTTAATACCCCATCTCAATCTATTGTCTGGAACCCGAAAACCATTTGCGAGTCCAAACATTTTATTGCACCGTCAACTATATTAATTTACAACAATTAATATTTCACTTATCACATTGGAATATTCTACTCCTATTCCAATTATTTCACTATTTCAAACAATATTATTTCCAAACACATTTAAATACTAATTTAAATCAAGAAATAATACAAAACAACTAGGTCCATTTCGAGGATGTTACAACTCTCCCCCCCTTAAAGAGATTTCGTCCCGAAATCTAACCTCAATCAATCTGACTAATGTGATATAATCACATACCTCTTAACATACATTAATCCTCAATAGCAACTTACAACTATACTTAGACTATTTGAATTCTTTCCACATGCACATATCCAAATGTACATGCTTCTATCTTTTCCTATGCACACATACAGTGCATCCATCCAACATCTCATAGGGACCAATCATCTATCTAATTTCTTTATCACCAATCAGATAAAAGTTTAAAGCACCCAATCACTTTAACCAATAACAATAAGTGAAACCTAACATCACTTACTAGGTCTACACAACCAGAAATTAGCAACATGCTAAAATCTTTAACCTATTCTCACTGTTCATCACTGTTAACAATAAAACAGCAGCAACAATATCACAACAACAGTGTTTATTAAACCCCAATGTACCTAGCAACATTGAAATATAATTCAACTCACGACCAACAATCAATCTAATATACAGATCACAATCTTAAATCTCTACCATCAAAGATCTGAAATTCAAATCTAGGTCAACTTTTCATCCAAAAGTTTCATACCTATACTCTTTTGAATACCCAATCATATTCACATATCATTTCAATCATATGAAACCTTTTACTTAAAAGTAATCCAGATTCCTATCACCTTAATAAGTACTGCAGAGGTCAACTCAGTAGGTAAAACCACAATCAACAAGTACTTTGCTCAATCAACAAAAGTACCACAATCAATCTTACCTACAATCAACCAACCTCTACATTGACTTATTTCCATTTGTAACTCCTTTCATTACTACCTATCAATTGTCAACAACATCTAAGTCGACAATAACTATTGCTCAACAATAATCACAACATTAGTGATTATACATTCCAGTACACCTATCAGTACTTAATATTTGTCTTCAAACTCTAACTAACCATCAAGTTAGAATTTATATACTACTTAAACTGGTAAGACATCAAAATCTATTCTTAGCAACCAGTTATTTCAACTCAACCTTAAGCTCTTAAGCTACTAATCACAAACCATTAGCCATTATACAACTTGAATCACTTAATCATTCAACACTAGATTCCATCAATCTAGCAACTAAGTCAATCTTAATCAACATTATGATACCACAATTCAAGTATCACAATATCACAATGTGCTACTTTACAACACATTTCAACAAAATCTACATCAAGTTAATCACAATTAACTAACCTCCACATATCCTATGGCACATTTTAATTCAATCTATTAAAACTTATCATGCCATTTATTATCATGTATACTACACATATATATTTACACAATTTCAGATATTCTCTAAAATGGACACATACACAACCATTTCATTTCATTCTATATACTAGGCCATTCAGACTGTTAAAGTCTTTATCACGCCTTTTCAATACTACTATTCATCACATATCCATACCACAGGACATGGAACAATCAATAACTCTATGTTTCACTTATATACTTATCAACTAGTATATAACTTCAACGTTTCATTCTAAACTTTCAAGAAAAGTTTGGTGAATACAATCATCACCTATCAATCTCAAGGTTTCTCTTACTCTCCAACACTTTACAATTATACACATCAGGTTTTCAGTCCCAAATGTCAAGCAATCATTATTCTTAAACTATCAAAATAATGATCATTACACTTAATTTCATACCTGATTTCTTAAAATATGAACAACTACTCAATTTATATTTCCTCAATTATCAACAAAAATCAACTAGATCTTTAATACTGCCTATTTACAGATATACTTTCATATCTTTTCTCCTTATTTGGATCTAATCCCAATTTACCACTTTATCACTTACGTCATTTGTATACAATCAACAAATAACTAAAGAATCCATTCAATTCTTTCAATATTTAAGTAACTCACCATGAGGTACCAATCAACCTATACAACTAATAATAATAACCTTCAATTATTCATCATCTCACAGTCTTACCCAATCAAAGCTATCATCACAAGCCTCATACACTGGTAAGACTTTCCTATCACAATTCTAATCAATGTGATTTAATTATTCTAACATATCTTAGCAAATTATAACTGTCATATCAAACAATGACTTCATATCTGTATAATTCTTCAACACCTATTCAGTTCAAATATCAATCATTGCTTAACTGAATACTCAATTATACTTAACACTATTTCAATTACTTAACACTAGCTTTAAGTAATTAGTCAAGTTTCACAAACTTAGAAAATTTGGGAATTTAACCACATTCCCCACACAATTATAATATTACAGTCAATATTAGACTTTTTCAACACAAACAGTTGACTATATGTCAACTCTGGTTTCAATCAACCAATCTATAAAATTTTCAAATTGCTCTTCTCAAGTTTGACCCCAAACTCAAACCAATCACAAGCAATTAATTTTTATACACAATTTTCTATTCATGGTTTGACTTTCAAAGTTAACATACCATCAAGTTAACTCACAACAAACCATTTTATCTTATATGTTCTTATCAATCCTTCACAAGGACAAAATCAACCTACCTCAACTTTGGCTCCATGCAAGCCATTACACCTTGTATGTTTACTTTCAAACAAAATTTTCAATTTATTACTTTTAATGACCTTATCAATCCTTCACAAGGACCAGGTCAAATTATATTAATCCTGGCTCCATACAAGCCATTTCCTTTTATATGTTTATTATCAAACATAAACTTTCAATTATTACATTTAATAATACTTAGAATTCCTCAAGCAAGACAATACCATCATGTCTCAACTTTGGCCTCATACAAGCCAATTATCAAATAGTGATTCATTTAAACACTATCAAATTCATTTACAAGTAATTTATCACAATTACTTATTCAACAAAATCAAATTAATCACTTAGGTTTATCATCAAAACCTATATCAATGACAACTATTACTTACACTGACACTGTTCTATTAACCAATTGTTTTCTTATCAAAACAATTATTAAACAACTTAGCATACTATCATGCTCCATTTCCAAAATCACATTACATTTCTTTTATACCAAGTAGCCTCAACAAGTTCATGTGACACAACATAATATAACAACGGTGATCAGGCGTTGCAAGATTATGTTCTTCACAATCCATTCTCAGGCTACTCTACATTATAATTATCAATGTGCTCTATTCTCATTTCATATGATTTCAAATCAATCAAAATTCATTTAATAGTTTCTAACAGCTGATACATACTCAAAATCAGCTTATTACTTACATATTCAACCTTACATATGTAAGCCATCTCACATACACACAATGTTCTAATATTCAATAACTGAAGTACTCAGTATATCACTTATCTGAAACCTCAAACATATGATAACCTATCATCATAATTTCAATACTTAACACAATTCAATGTCCCTACTTACTACAAAATTCAGGACACATCTTAATTAATTATCATTACTTTGACATATGCTTTACTATCAAGCATCACTGTCACAACAAGCCTACTCAATCATGTTACTATAAACATTTCATTTACTAATTCACAATTGACTAGAAAGACCTATCACTTTCTCATTCAATTTAGCTTTATCATAAGTTATTTTCCTCATAAACTTATTCATCTTGGTTTAACTCAAGTGTTTAACTACAATCAAAACATATCATGTAGTCACATAACCACATATTTTCTCAATTAGCAGTCATCCTCAAATCAAATGACACACAGTTCTTAAACAGGATTCAAATCACACCCTGTAACCAATCTACTAATATAATACTATCAATTATATTATTTCACCAATAAAGACACCTCTTAGGTTCTAACATCAATCCAGTTAAAACCTTACGCAACTCTTTTCTACTCATTTAATCATATTTCTGCATTTCAATTTAATCAGAAATACTAGCCACAATGAGCAACTCATTTAATACCTCTATCTGATATCAACATATAACAATCACAGTTAACTCAAAACTGGGGAATCATATCAGTCTGACTCGATTAACTTCACTACAAAGCTTACTCAACATAACAGAGTAAACAATACAAGTTAATTTAAATTAACAAAGGCTTATCAAAGATTACCTGACAAATCTTAAGCCAGCAATGTTAAGGAAACATGAAATAAACCAACCAGTTACTCATGTTCATCCGTCTCTGCATTCAAACAAGAACTTCACAACTTGTTATGGGTTAGTACACATGCAACTAATCACTTTCTCACACATTCACTAATCAATTAAACCCGCACCCACTGGAATGTTTGACTCAACTCAATCAAAGTTTAGGATTGAACAATCTATCATGTTCAATTCACCCAAACTATTGCTCTGATACCAACTTATAACACCCCTCGTTAATTGTAAACAATCATATAATATTAGTGACACGGAAGCGTATATTTAAAACATTTCTATCAATGTACTCAAAATGTCAATAAACTTTTTCAAAGCCAAACACATGACATTTCAACAAACTTGGTGTTATATAATTCAAAACACTTTTTACAGTTATAAAATTTACATCAGAGTAACCGTCTGTCAAACATTCCATCCAGTCCAACAACTTCCTGCCCTGCCTAATATGTCCCATCTATTTCAACCTGCAGGAAGAACTGTGGGAGGGTTAGCACAACGCTAAGTGAGTGAACCAATAACAACAGTCCAACTCAGCATAACAATCCGTTTACATCAAATAACAATAAACAGAAACTCAATTAATCACTCGACATCCAATCAATGTCAAGCTACACCAACCAAGCATTATCAATCGTCATGAGGACCGGTGGCTCCTGAGATACCCTAATACCGGTTTGGTACTCAGGGAACCCTTATCAATCATCTGTATTGGCCTATACAGAATTACCGGTAACCAGTTGTTAATCACACACGACCTAGATCTCTAAACCAACATTTCAAGTTTCAAGATCTCCTGTCGTCTACAATAACAACCAAGTCCAACTGTCAAGTCAAGTTGACCTCAGAATCTTACATACTAGCTCAAACAGCCAAGTAAGCAAACCACCTAACTAACATGGCAAGTTATCTCAACAGATGCATCATATCAAAGTAATACTATAAATTACTTATTGTAAATCAAATCATTACAACTAAATCACACTGAGGTTACAGATCCACTCACCGACTACCTCAGGCCTCCACTCAGTAGTCTAATATCACTGAGCCTTCTCCACATCTGAGAATCAACAATCAAATATAAGTTAGTACTCAAGAATATCAATACTTAACTTATATCAATCTTTAACATTAGGAACTTAACATAATCAATATCAACATTACTAGTTCCTAATCATGTATTAATGATTACAACATAACCATTATCATATACTATCATACAACAAATACAAATCATATGACAATTAACAAGTTATAAGAAAGGCAGTGCTATCCCATCAAGCCGCCGGCTAGGGTCTCGGACCCGTCGGCTTAAGGTCACCACCCGCCGGCTACATGTACCCACCCGCCGGGTATATTACCAAATGTGGTAACAGAACAAAACCACGTTTTAAAGCCTACACAAGCCACCGGCTCAATATATTAGCAGCCGGGTTCCCATTCGGTCACACTACCCGCCGGCTTGGCTCTTCAAGCCGCCGGTTTCTAACAAATCACGACTACCCGCCGGCTAGACCACGAAGCCGCCGGGTTCTACCTTCGTTCCAGACCTGTGCGATCTGCTCAAACCCTAACTCGCGGATTTTATATCAAAATCACCCAAAACACGATTTCAAACAGTTATAAATCACTAGAAACATCATATAATCCGCATATAACACTTATAACATGTTTCTAACATCCAATTCTCTCAAATCATCAATTTACCCAAATTTAAATCAAAAATCAAATTCTTAAATACTCAAGAATACTTACTGATTGAAGAATCTAACGATGGTAATCTGATGATTAGGAAGTTTCACGAGAATCACAACTTCCTGATTTGATTTCTGGGTTGATTTGGAGGTTTTCAGAGAGTTTCTGTGAGTTTTGGAATAAAAATGAATAACTTTCCTAAATAGGAAAGGATATATATAAGTCGGCCTCACAAACCGCCTTCAATATACGGGTATAATTTAATACCCCATCTCAATCTATTGTCTGGAACCCGAAAACCATTTGCGAGTCCAAACATTTTATTGCACCGTCAACTATATTAATTTACAACAATTAATATTTCACTTATCACATTGGAATATTCTACTCCTATTCCAATTATTTCACTATTTCAAACAATATTATTTCCAAACACATTTAAATACTAATTTAAATCAAGAAATAATACAAAACAACTAGGTCCATTTCGAGGATGTTACACATAGCATGATCAATTAACATAACCCTTTACTTTCTTAGCTTAATCTCATAACTAGGTGTTACTCACTAACACCTATCATTCATCACTAGGGTTCCATAATTAGGCTTTACAATCACATGTAATTGGGTATTCTTTACTTTTCTAATTATAATCATTAACACTTCTTCTTAATTCATCAATTCTCATACATACTTAAACTATCAAAAACCCAATTACATATAAACATGAACTCTTTAATCAAACTAATAGGAATTAATCATAGCATAGAACCTAGAAACACATATGGAACATTAATCAAACTAATTACTAACTTTAATCAACTTTCTCATATCTAGGGTTTATAGAAACTTAAACCCTAACATAAATTAAGCTCAAAGAAAGATCAAACATACCTTATAGAAGCTTAATATGAACTTAGAGATCCTAATTCACTCACTTCCTTCTTCAATTTCTGATTTCTTGCTTTTGTTCTTGTTTTCCCTCTCAAACACACGCACACTGATGTGGTATGTCTAGTCTTAAAATTTATCGTTGAATAGTGAACAAGAAAGTACCGAGCTAGACCAAGACACAACCGGGCAGTGGACCCTGTCGAGTGGTAGTATAGTAGGGTAAGTTCGGGTTCGAACACAGGGAATGTGAGTTTAAGAATTATATTCAAGTGCAAGCAATTTATACAGAAAAGTAAATGTGGGGGCTTTGTGACCGAGTTGTCACGTTGCTTAAAACTACAAACTTTAATTAATCTAGGCAGGTGGACTCTGAAGAGTCAAAGTGATTGATTGGAAACTTTCAGATATTAAAAACAATGTTTGCTTGGACTATTTCACTAGTGATTTCGGGGTGTAGAGTTATAGCCGGTTATACTATATGCCAAGGGTAATATTCATCAAACATAAGCTCAACGTTCGCTAAGACCTATGGTTCAACTTCAATTAACAAACCTATGATTTAATCTAGTAACGGACGTTCGCCATGGTTACAATCTTGCACAATTAAGCCTAAAGAATCTTGCTTATTCCAAATCTACGTTCGCAATGTTTGTTCAATCATCTATAGACAAATAATTGATAGCAAATTACCAATGAAAAACGTTCGCTATATTCACTAGTCATTTACCAAATAAGCAAGAAACTATTTTAAACTCAATTACGCAAGGGGTCACGATTAAACATAAAGTTCAAGTTTCACAAGTTTAGAACTCATCCAAAATGAAAGACGTTCGCCATATTCAACAACTCATATATTTTAGCTCATTTATGTTACTTATACCAATTTTCGCATCCACAAACAAAGGTTCATTTGTACATCGACATACAAACAAAAATAATTCCAACTAACAACAAACATTCGTTATAATTGCTAGTTAGAATTACCAACAAATTACATAAATTATTTGAGCTAAAAACATATAAATTCATGGAGGAATTCTAAACTCAAGCATAATCAAACACCAAAATATAACACCCCTAATCAACTAGTTAATTCATCAAAACAAGTAAATAAAACTAGCCACTAAACATAATCATATCAAAACACACAAATATAATTATTGAAATCAAAGGAAACATAGTTATTTTTGAATAAAAATGCAAACCGAGTGATTACAATGTTCGGATGATAATTCTTCGTGTCCAAATGAGTAAGGATGATGAGAGACTTTTAAAAGGATGAAAAATCACTTAAAACCCCTAAAAATCGCCCATGGGGGCTGCTGGTTCGGGGGTGGAGTGTTAGGTGAGATGTGGAACCCTAAAACAATACATAAATAGACTTCCCCGCGCATCATAGCAGATCAGCTAAGCTTAGCAGATCGGCTAAACTTAGCAGATCGGCTAAGATACTGGGCATTGCACAAGGTCGAACTTCTGAGTGGATTTTGAACTAAACAAGCCGATCTGCTTAGTTTAGCCGATCGGCTATGAATCTCAGCAGATAGGCTGACTATCTTCTGGATAATTGTAGAGCTCTGAGTTAGCTTCGTTTGGCCGCCTGAATCACCTCAATCCGAGTTCGTATGAGGGAGATATGGTCAAAACGGTGCAGCATAGCAAAATCAGCAAAATCCTCATCTTTTCATCCATTCTTTCTCAATCTTCAACCTAAACACATGAAATCAATTTCCAACTAAATAAGTACCAAAAGTTCATGAAATTGACTAGAAACAAGTACAAAAACAATGATATCGTGAGAGATAAACATGTACAAAACGAGCGATATCACACACATACGTATGAAATAATCTGGAACTTTTTTTTAGAATCTGTAGGAATTAAGCTTTTAACATTTTACACATTAACCCCCTGAACTTTAATTCTTTACACATATCGTCCCTCTAACTTACTTTCTTTTACTTGGTTAGTCCACTAACCATATTCTAAAAATCTCATTAACTTAAACATTTAACATATTAAATACATATAAAACTGAAACATAAACGTATATTAAACTATAAAACTTACGTATTTTAGGGGTGTTACAACTCTCCCTTACTTATTTAGGATTGTGTCCTCACAATCCATTCTTGGTATAAAGCCGGATAATAAACAATGATTTCTTCTTCCGGCTCCCACGTGAACTCTGAACCTTTTCTATGCTTCTATTGAATTTTAAACAACCGAATATCTTTATTTCTTAACTTCTTGACTTTCTCATCGAGGATAGCTATTGGTTGTTCAACATAATTCAATTGATCATTGATTTCTATTTCTTCCAATGGCACATAAGATGCTTCATCTACCAAACACTTTCTTAAGTAAGACACATGAAAAGTGCTATGAATACTTGCCAATTCACTTGGTAGCTCAAGACGATAAGCTACTTTACCAACTCTTTCAAGAATTTTAAAAGGACCAATGAACCGAGGACTTAGCTTGCCTCGTTTCCTGAATCTGATAATAACTTTCCATGGAGATACCTTTAACATAACCATATCTCCAACCTTAAACTATAATGGGCGTCTTCTTTTGTCGGCATATGACTTCTGTCTATCTTGAGCAATCTTTAACCTTTCTATGACTTGATCAATCTTTTCTGTCGTCTGTTGCACTATATCTGTACTGCCCATTTCTCTTTGCCCAACTTCACCCCAACATATTGGAGTTCTACACTTTCTCCCATATAACATCTCGTAAGGTGGCATACCTATACTCGCATGATAACTGTTATTATAGGAGAACTCTGCTAACGGTAAATGCACATCCCAATTACCTCCAAAATCTATAACACACGCCCGCAACATGTCTTATAAAGTCTGTATCGTACTTTCACTTTGGCCATCTGTCTGCGGGTGCTAGGCTGTACTAAGATTAATACGTGTACCAATATCATCTTGAAATTTGGCCCAAAACCGTGAAGTAAATCTACTATCTCTATCAGAGATAATAGAAACTGGCATACCATGACGTGCAACTACCTCTTTAACATATAAATCTGCTAAAGCTTCTATAGACATCGTTTCTTTAATAGGCAAAAATAATGCACTTTTCGTTAATCTATCCACTATCACCCAAATCGCATCATGCTGACGTTGAGTTTTTGGCAATTTGGTGATAAGATCCATCGTTATGTGTTCCCACTTCCAAACAGGTATGTCTAAAGGCTGCATCTTCCCATATGGCTTATGATGCTCAGCCTTCACCTGTAAGCAAGTTAAACACTGCTCAACATATTTAACAATATCTCTTTTCATACCTGGCCACCAGTATTCTGATCTTAAGTCGTGGTACATCTTTGTTGCGCCAGGATGAATGGAATACTTTGATTTATGGGCTTCATCTAACCATAATGTCTTCAAATTCCAAGAATTTGGAATCCAAATTCTACCGTATCGAGTCTTTAACCCACGTGAGTCTTCTACAATACTATCAACTTGACCTTTGATCCGTTCTGATCGAATATCTTTTTCTCTCCAAGCTTTTTGTTGTGCTTCTTTAATTTGATCAAACAAGCTAGGAGTAACGGAAATTCTAAGAGATTTAACCGTTAGAGCAAGATGGGCTGCCTTTCTGCTTAAAGCATCAGCTACAACGTTAGCTTTCCCCGGGTGGTACAATATTTCACAATCATAGTCTTTAACAAGATCTAGCCATCTTCTTTGTCTCATATTCAAATCTCTCTGATCGAAGAAGTACTTTAAACTTTTGTGATCTGTATAGATAGTACTTTTCACACCATAGAGATAATGCCTCCATATCTTTAAGGCAAAGACCACCGCTGCAAGTTCTAAATCATGCGTTGGATAATTTTTCTCATTTTCTTTTAACTGTCTAGAAGCATATGCTATCACTTTGCCACGTTGCATAAGAACACAGCCCAAACCACTATACGATGCATCACAATATATCACCAAGTTTTCAGTACCTTCTGGAAGTACTAAGACTGGTGCTTGACTGAGTTTCTGTTTTAGAATTTGAAAAGCTTGTTCTGCTTATTCATTCCATTCAAACTTAATGTTCTTTCTTGTAAGCTTTGTAAGTGGCATTGCAATCTTTGAGAAGTCTTGAATAAACCGTCTGTAATAGCCAGCTAATCCAAGGAAACTTCTGACTTCGGTTGGAGTTGTTGGAGCACTCCATTTCATAACTGCTTCAACTTTAACTGGATCCACCATAATACCCTCACTATTGACAACATGCCCAAGAAACTGCACTTCCCGAAACCAAAATTCACACTTTGAGAACTTAGCATAAAGCTTCTCTCTTCTTAACATTTGTAGCACTTGTCTCAAATGATAATCATGATCATTAGCGGATTTAGAATAGATTAAAATATCGTCAATAAATACGATTACAAACTTATCAAGCATTGGGCGACAAACTCTATTCATTAAATCCATAAAAGCTGCAGGTGCATTTGTCAAACCAAATGGCATTACCACAAATTCATAATGCCCATACCTCGTTCTGAAAGCAGTTTTACAAACATCTTCCTCTCTAACCTTCAATTGATGGTAACCAGAGCGTAAATCAATCTTTGAAAAGTAACTAGCACCCTGCAACTGGTCAAACAAGTCATCAATCCTAGGTAATGGGTACCTATTCTTGATAGTCACCTTGTTTAACTCTCGGTAATCTATGCACATTCTCATTGAACCATCTTTCTTTTTCACAAATAAAATAGGAGCTCCCCACGGAGAACTACTTGGGCGTATAAAACCTTTGTCTAACAGTTCTTGCAACTGTTTCATTAATTCCTGCATTTCGGTTGGAGCAAGCCTATATGGTGTCTTAGCAATAGGTGTAGCTCCAGGCATCAATTCAATCTTAAATTCAACTTGCCTATCGGGCGGAATGCCCGGTAGTTCATCAGGAAATACATCAACAAACTCTCTTACTACCGGAATTTCATCAATCTTTGGAATTTGAATCTAAGTATCTATCACATGTGCCAAAAAGGCTTGACAACCATGTGACAAATGTCGCTTAGCTTTAGCAAAAGTACAAAATGGGATAGGCATTTCTTTATTTTCTCCGTAAATATCCAACAATTCACCACGAGGTAACTTAACTCTTACAATCTTTTGTTCACATTGAATCATTGCATCTTGAGCCGCTAACCAATCCATACCAATTACAACATCAAATTCCCCCATTTGCATAGGAATTAGATTTATGGAAAAATGCTCATTACTTATTTCTAATCGACACCCCCTATAAATTTTTGTGACATATATTGTTCTATCATCAGCTATTTCAACATCTAAGGGAGTGTCTAAGTCAGAAATTGGAATCATGAAACTTTTACTGAACTTTTCTGAAACAAATGATCTAGAGGCACCCGAATCAAAAAGAACATATGCAGGTATTAGGTTTACTAAAAAGGTACCTGACACTACATCTGGGGTCCCCTTGGCTTCCTCTGCTGTGATCTGAAATGAACGAGGCCTGGCTTTTGGATAGGGATGGCAATGGGCAAGAAAAAACCCGCGACCCGTGGGTACCCGCCCATTGTGGGTGGGTAAACCCGTGAAATTTTTACCCATAGGTGGGTTATGGGTATGAACTTCTACCCATTGGCGGGTCGCGGGTGGGTGATGGGTTTGAACTTATACCCGTGGGTAAACCCGACCCGCAAACCTACAAAACATATTATAGATACCTACAAGTGGATTTGTATAATTTATTGCATATATATGTATACATGATGGTTAATTTGAATTATATATAATAAAACTATTCCTATAGAGATTAAAAAATATAGTTTTCATGTTTCGAATAGCAAACTTATCAAATGATCAAGAAAAAATTATCAAATAAATGGATAGTTATCGAACTATTAGTCCACATGTCTTAAATTTTAACAATTTAATTCGTTAAAATTACGATCCATTTATTTGAACATGTTTTAAAACATTTTTATACATGTAAATTATATGAAATCATTTGATATTTTGATAAAATGTTTATATTATTTAAAACCCGCGGGTTACCCGCAACCCATGGGTACCCGCGGGTCACGGGTACGGGTGTAAAAATAAACCCGCTAGCGGGTGTTCGTGGGTTTGCGGGTCAAAAAACCCGTCGCGGGCGGGTGATGGGTTTGGCATATTTGTACCCACGACCCGCGGGTGACATCCCTACTTTTGGAGCTTCAGTCGACTTCTTATCGAATGGTTTACGATTTACTGAAGAAGCTGACTGAGATTTTAACTTTGGACATTCTGACTTCACATGACCAGGCTCGTAGCATCCTAACATACCTTCAATGGATGAGGACAGTCCTTACTGAAATGACCTTCCTCACCACATTGATAGCAAACGTTTAACCCGAATCTGCATACTCCAAAATGCTTCTTGTGACATTTCTTACATTCTGGAGGTACAGACTTTTCTGTCTTCTTCTCTTCTCGACGAGAACTGTCACTAGCTTTGAACTTCTTTGAAGAAATGGGACTTGATTCAGCTTTTCTTTTTGCAACAGCTTTCTCACCTTTCTTTAACTCTAAATCTTGAAAACGAGCTTCATTCACAATTTCTTCAAAAGACTTACAACGACTAGGTTGAATAAACTGACTTATTTCTTTCTTCAACACCTCATGAAAATGATCTATAAGCCGCTTTGGATTCTCCATGTAATCTGGACAAAATTGAGCTCTATCCAGAAATACACCAACTAATTCATTAATCGATTCAGTCGTTTGTTCCATTGCAAGAAACTCACGACGAATTCTCTTTAAATCTGCTTCTTGAGAATAAGTATTCTCGAACATTTTCTTAAAATTATCCCAACTCATCTTATTTATAGCTTCATCTCCTAAGGTACGGCGTTGAACTTCCCACCAATTTTTAGCACGTGCCTTTAAGAGATTAGCAGCAAAGATTACTTTCAAATCTGCGGGGCAACGTGAAGTAGTAAAAGCCCCTTCTACCTCCATAACCCACCGGTAACATTTAATTGGGTCTAAGTCCCCTTCAAAATCTGGCGGATTACAAGTTGAAAAGTCTTTATAACTAAACTTCCTACTTTCTTCCGAAATTGGAGCTTGAGAAGGTACTTCTTGTCTAACTCCAACTGTTTTATCTTTTTGTTTCTGAAATTCTTCACTAACTACCTCTCTAACAGTCTCTATAATCGTTGACTTTAGAAGAGGAATAGATGCTTTCTGAGCAATACCAATTTCTTGCGAGATAAAAGATTTCATCTTCTCAATTATCGGGTCTATATCTTGAACAGGAGACTGAGACTTATCTTGACTGCCTCCTGTATCAGTAGTCTCTACTTCTTTACTCATCTTATCTGAAACGTTCACATAACACATTAACATAATAACTTAAACATTTAACGTCTATCTTATCACAAACTTTACTACAAACGGTTAATAACTTGTTAACATTCAATCCTCTAATGTCTCGTGATTTCCATGGATACATATAAGGTAATATGATAATCATTGCGTTGGCCAGACGCTCAAATTATCGTATTACTTTAAACACATCCATAGTCTACACGCCACACTTCGAATAAAGAATCATTAACAATTCATTAACCCATCAACATATCATACTAAATCATGCTCAATATCATAATAATATTGGTCTAAGTCCAAGTACCCACTAATGGTGGATACCCGAATCCCTTAAACCGTGCTCTGATACCAACTTGAAACACCCCGAAAACGTGACCATTTTTTTTTTTTTACACTCTCATTAATGTCCCATGACTACCCCATTTGTATAATTTAACTTTAATAACTTTTCCTAGTTGAAACAAGCTTTTTAAGACACAAAATTTCATTTTCTACTGACAAACGCGATCCGGGAAAGTGGTCGGGATCGCGTTCATGTGTTAAAAACGTTATGTGACAAATTTTGCCTTGCGAACGCGATCCGGCTCAATTCTCAGGATTGCGTTCCTTAGTGCATTTCAGAAATCAGCCAAATTTAACTTTTTTAACCAACTTCAAACACGCATAACTTTTTACTCGTTATGAGTTATGACCTGAAATTTTGCACACACATTCATTATAACCATATAAACATTTCCTCAATTCCATTTTTTCAAATTTCACAATAAATCTCGTTTTGACCCGTTTACTAAATTTCGGCTATTTCTAACCAAAATTTTTGACACATCAAGTTCTAATTTATTCACAATCTGACTTTGGTCTTTTTACCAAACTTTCAATACATCATTCACAACTTATTAGTGTCATTACAATTGACCTTACTTGAATATAACTTGTTTTGACTCGTAAACCTCATTGGTTGCCCATTTGGACACCAAAACGACCCGATTGAGTCTTTGACCATTTCAACCCATTTCTTTGGTAAATTCTTACCCAATTGACTTAATTGAGTCAAACTAACTTAAAAACATCCATGTTTAAACATAACATTTCCAAATGACATTTTGAACTTTCATAACCAACTTTCAACATTCAATATAACTTTCATACATTAAACTTTACTTTACAAGTCTCACCACACAAACTTTAACTTCAACTCTATCTCTGACTTTGACCATAGAGTTGACTTCTCCCAAAACATTACATATACCACAAGTGAGACTCCATATCATTTTCAAAACATCAAACTACATGTCATAAACTTTACAAAAGGGGGTGTACATATATCGAGAGCATGATTAAGAGGGATAAGACTTGTTACCGAACTAAGTAACAAGCTCCACCAAAAGCTTCACACGTGCCCTTTACCCAAGTCCCCTCTATTGACACTTGGCTCACCTGAAACATTTAAACATAACACGTAAGCAATTGCTTAGTAAGTAATGGAAACTTTAACATAAACATAAACATAAACTTTATCACATTAAGGATCCTTAAACATCATCATGCTAACTACTAAGAGTTAACATTTATACCAAGCTAATGGTCATGATCCATTACTTGGAAAACCGTCAAGCTAATGGCTCACCTATTACTTGACTCCACATTTATATCCATCTACTTACCTTGATTTTGAAACTTTAAACAACTTGAACTAACTTCTTTTGCTTGATCATCTATACATATAAACACATAGCATGATCAATTAACATAACCCTTTACTTTCTTAGCTTAATCTCATAACTAGGTGTTACTCACTAACACCTATCATTCATCACTAGGGTTCCATAATTAGGCTTTACAATCACATGTAATTGGGTATTCTTTACTTTTCTAATTATAATCATTAACACTTCTTCTTAATTCATCAATTCTCATACATACTTAAACTATCAAAAACCCAATTACATATAAACATGAACTCTTTAATCAAACTAATAGGAATTAATCATAGCATAGAACCTAGAAACACATATGGAACATTAATCAAACTAATTACTAACTTTAATCAACTTTCTCATATCTAGGGTTTATAGAAACTTAAACCCTAACATAAATTAAGCTCAAAGAAAGATCAAACATACCTTATAGAAGCTTAATATGAACTTAGAGATCCTAATTCACTCACTTCCTTCTTCAATTTCTGATTTCTTGCTTTTGTTCTTGTTTTCCCTCTCAAACACACGCACACATACGTATGAAATAATCTGGAACTTTTTTTTAGAATCTGTAGGAATTAAGCTTTTAACATTTTACACATTAACCCCCTGAACTTTAATTCTTTACACATATCGTCCCTCTAACTTACTTTCTTTTACTTGGTTAGTCCACTAACCATATTCTAAAAATCTCATTAACTTAAACATTTAACATATTAAATACATATAAAACTGAAACATAAACGTATATTAAACTATAAAACTTACGTATTTTAGGGGTGTTACAATAATCTTAATAATCTTGATTGATTGAGTTGGAAGATAGAGTTGATGTCGCCGGAAGTTGATGTTCATGTTCTATGTTCAATCGTAGGTGGTGCCATAAGTGAGGATTTCATTCATGAACACTAACATTACAATTTACAATCGTGCAATTAATATAAATTGATAAAATTGGTAGCATGGGTTAATCATTTAAAATTCCATGTGTGTAGACACCTCATCATCATGTAAGCTTAACTAGTTCCACGTCAGAAAAAAAAACGATGTGGCATATGATGTGTAATCCTACTCAGCTTTTTTAAACTTCAAAAGGTAAATATGAACTTTCCAAAGATTTTAGCACGAATTCATCCGGTTGGTTGCATACTTGAAATATTTTTTGGCAGTACATAGCCGATTTTTGTCATTTACCCTTATTATTATTCTAATGTTGTTCTTGATTCTTTATAGGTATGATGACGATTAATTACCAAGATTTCAATTTAATTGTTATTTAGATATGAGTTATAAATGATAACTAATGAAAAACTTGATCATTATTGTAAATATATTCAGACCGGACTGCTACGACAGTGTAACTTGAAACATCTGATGAGGAAGACGGACATATATACTCGATTGATTATTTTTTGGTGTTTAAATATATTTACATAATAATTACGAGTATATTCAAAGTTACTTATGGTCATACCATGTGATGTCATATACGTACGTTGAAATTAGATTAAATAACAGCTAGCTGTTACTAGTAATATATATATATATATATATATATATATATATATATATATAATGAAGTTTATGTACGTGTGTATAATCATGTGTACGTTTTAGCTATAGTAAATTACATAACTTATCTTTATGGTTTTTCTTAAAATTTTAAAACTAATTACGTACGTTTATCACCCTTTACTTACCAAATTTTACAAACGACCGTAGTGACGTAACTAATTAATAATGGAGTAATATGTTTTGTGCAAAATAAAGTTATCCATATCTTCGTTAATTATACAACTGTAAATATGATAATTCAATGACATGTTATTGTATCTATCATATTGATCTTAGTCTCATGTTCGTTTAATCACGAATTACACGATTTACTTCACTCTCATATGTTAGCCGTGAAACTGATCAGTGGGGCGTCAAAAGATCGGTTTTACCTTTTATTTTTATTGTATCATATTGATTGATATTTCATATCAATTTAAGTTCGTTGTTGTTACAACTAACTTAATGAGAATGATATAACCAACCAGTTAATTAATCAAACTAAAGGTCGCTTTGTGAATAAACTTCATATAGCTAAATAAAAGAACAAATTTTTTTAATTTATTTTAATAACTCGATCTAAATCGATTAATGAAAGTTTCTTCGTTTTTGGTTCGAATATGGGTGGTTCAGTCAAGTTATGACTTTTGTAGTAAACCAGGTGGACCGCAAGCTAGCACTACTGTGTCATTTACTTCTCCAAAATTTTAGGAAATGGTGTACTCCGTATTTTTTAAAAATAAATTACCAAAATTGTCTCTTTTGACCTATGTATGTTTAAACATGGACAAATTTTGAGATGTACTTTCAATTTGTCAAAATAAATGTCCACGTTACTATTTATATTTATCTTAAAATAATTGTATATTTATGAAAAATAAGTATTAAAATCATCAAACTCTCCTTTTTCACAACCAATTCCAACTTTTAAAAAAAAAAAAAAATGTTGGGGGACTTTTTTTTGGACGGAGAGAGTATCTAATTTGGTCAAGAATCGTTTTTCATCATATTAACCCTAGAGCGATTTTAGTTTCACTACAAAAAAATATCATTTTACCACACTTTTAGAAATTGTGTAAATTTTTTTGAAAAAGATAAGATTTTTCACACTTATCTATGTAAGAAAGAAAAGCCCACACTTATACGTGTGGATAAATTACAACTATTCAATACTTAAAAGTGTTGATAAATTGGGTGTTACAAATTTTTTTCAACACTTTTAAATGTTGACAAGTTGTAATTACTTCACACTTTTTTCTCACACTTATATATGTGAATATTGTAGTGATTTCCGCACTTTTTGATGTAACAATTTTTTACACAATTATAAGTGTGGAGAATTTCATAAAATTTCCACACATTTATAAAAAGTGTTGAAAAAAGTGTTGATAATTGATACCTTTGTTGTAGTGTTTAAATTGATTGCTAGTTCCCTCAATTAAATTAAACAGACAAAGAATTCGCTCAAAATTTTTCACGTTTCGCTCAAATGCCTAGGAATTTGCTCCAACAAAAAAGGAAGAAGAAAAAGAACACTAGGTACATTCCCTCAAATTGATGTGACGGAGCGAGATTCTAGACCAATATAAATATTTTTTAAGATTTTATACATATTTAAACATATGAGGTACAATATAGGGAAAATCACGGATTTGATCCGTGGACCGAACCCTTTTTAACATAATAATCCGTTGACCAACACTTTTAACAAAGTAATCCACCGATTGCCGTCAAACATGGCGCCCCTGGCGCCTCACAATTTTTTATTCCGTTTTTAAACATTTAAGTCAAAAAAAAGATGGGCCCGGCGCCCCTCGGATTGGACTCAGCGCCCCACCCTCTCACACATGTCACCATCGGCGCCCACCCCCCTCGCACATGTCACCATCGGCGCCCCCTCACACATGTCACCATCGGCGCCTCACCCTCTCACACACGTCACATCATTAGCGCCGGGCCCATCTTTTTTTTTACTTAAATGTTTAAAAACGGAATAAAAAATTGTGGGGCGCCGGGGGCGCCATGTTTGGCGCCAATCGGTGGATTACTTTGTTAAAAGTGTTGGTCAACGGATTATTATGTTAAAAAGGGAGTCCACGGATCAAATCCGTGATTTTCCCTAAAATATAACCAAATAGGTCATTTTTTTTCTTTTATAAACTCCATGAATAAATAACCTAATCACCAATCACCCCAGTGTATATTTGGTACCACATGTTGCATATGAAACTTAAAAGTAAACATAAATTATAGGGATCGATTCTAAATAGAGAAGGGAAAAAATAACCAGCAACATAAAAAGTTTCCAAGAAGGAAAAAAAAAACACACAAACTAGCCTGAAAGCAATAAGGCTAGAGCAGAGAAGTTGATTGAACTTGCGGGAAGATATCGTCGTGAAAAATCGATTGCCTACTATTCCCATCATAATGAATAAGTTGATTACACCAACGCCAAAACAACCACAAAGTCGATTATTACTTCAATCCAAACATAAATTAACCTCTATTAAATGATTATTTACTTCAAATAATAGTTAATTAATGGCTATATATAAATTATTAATCGAAGGCATTATATGCATGCGTTTAAAAAATAATATAAAAATAGTGTTGACAATTTCTAGTCTAAAATCTGGATCGGATATAAAATAGTTAATAGATAAGTTATCTGATTAGATATAACCTTGTAATAAGTTGAATATATTCCAATCGTGTATGTAAAGTTAATTGAACGGTTGACTTGACTTAAAAGTGTGATTATATACCCACATATATATATATAAGAGTTGGACAAATAAGGTAACATTTAAATTGAACATCGAATATATAGGGAAATTGCACAGAACCTTCAATTAAATGTTATGACGATTGTGGAAAATGTAGAACAGCCTATATACCGTCTATATACAATACCTACAAAAACTATTGAATCTAGCTAGACCACAAGTTTTAGTAAAGAGATTGATATATTCTTGACCAATAATATGAATGATAGAGTTAAAATGTCTATGATATATATGTACAAATTTACATTTACATACATATATGCTATATTAATGCTACATTACGAGTCGGACCAATCTGCGAATCGAGCGAGCTCCTCAACAAGAAACTTCCCACTTTTGATGTCCTGCGATTCTGCTTTGGTTCGCACAACCAAAAAATTATTCTGAGGGGAGGGGGAGGTCATAGGTGTCTATACCGTGAAATAGATTTTTGCAAGCTTAACATTCTTGTGTTCGTAGCTTGATCGGAGGTCAAGTTTATGTCCACTTCTTCATCAAAATTTTTAAGTGGATATATTATAATGTAAAGAAAGAAAAGAGAATTGTAATGATGAAATGTTGGATTAATTTGTTACAAAAGTGTAACTATATTGAACATTTGAATAATTATTGAGAGAGAAGAAGATGGAAGGAAAGTAGGAAGCTTCATGCCTTCATATGATATCTCTCTCTTTTTGGAAAAGGATAGTTAAAAAAGTAAAAATAGTTCTCCACGTAAGCAACACCTACCTTTGCCACCTTTGACACCGCGTCAGCTTTTAGTAAGACATGTCATCTCTGACGCATTACACTTGGATATCATTATCAAGTCTTACCACTAAAAGTACTCTATTAAGAATATTCGACTATGGATAGAACAATTAAAAAAATGAATAAACAGTTAAACTGGTTTTTGGACTGTCCCAAGAATCTCAAACATGTGAAATATAACAATCAAAATTAAACTGTGGCCTGGCCGGGTGGTAACACAGTTCAAGTTTTCAATCTCATTTCTTCTTCTTCAAGGTTCAAAGTAGGTTCGATCTAACTGCTTCAATTTGTCATGCCATATGCTATTTTAAATCTTAAACTTTTATTAACTTATAAAATTTAGTAGACCATTTATAAAAGAAATTAAAAGCAAAAATAAAATAAAAAATTGACGTTCACTTTGAAGACAATTGTTGAGTGGAGGAAAGTTCCAGTTTTCCCTCACAAAATTACTAAAGTCAAATTAACAGAAATTCTGTCTCCAATTTGCGGCTTTCAACCCCATGTGTTTTTTTCTCTATATATAGTATATATGCCCCTTCCATTTCGTATCTCAGACAACTTTCATTTCCTTAAAAAAATTATTTCCTTCACAATCACACACTCTAAAAATTACAAAATCCTTTCATTCTCAAAACATTTCTTATTTTTCTCAAGATCAATCAATCAACAAATACAATACAATGAAGAAATTCGGTTTTTCACCCAAACGATCTTCATCATCTTTCATAGCTCATTATCCTTCTCCGTCGCGTTTCATCTTACCAGCCCCGAGTCGGAGTTTATCCGACTCGGTGATGGTTCAGACGCTGGAAAACGCGGAGCCATTAATCGTTAAATGGGATCTAGAAACGTCTACCTACTCGAAGGTCACCTCGCTATTCTACGAGAATCGTAGAGAAGCTTTAGAGTTTATTAAGATAGTTAATAAACTTCATAAAGCTATGCATTTATTAGCTGCTGATAATTCAAATTCTGAAATGCTTATTAGAGCTCAACATCTCATGCAAATGGCTATGAAGCGGTTAGAAAAAGAGTTTTATCAGATTTTGTCGTTGAATCGAGCGCAATTAGATCCGGAGTCCGTTTCAACTAGGTCTTCAAGGACTTCAGCTAGATCGAGTGTATCGGAATTTGTTGATGAATCAGATAATGATGAGATACGAGTTGCAAGCGAGTTGATAAATGAAGTTGAAGACGCTGCTGAAGGAGTCATGATTGATTTGAAATTGATAGCCGAATGCATGATTTCGTCTGGTTATGGTAAAGAATGTGTGAAGATTTACAAAACTATACGTAAATCGATAGTCGATGAAGGTATTTATAAGCTAGGAGTTGAGAAGATGAAATCAACTCATGTTCATAAAATGGATTGGAAGGTTTTAGACCTCAAAATTCAAAACTGGTTAGTCGCTATTGATGTCACCGTTAAAACATTATTTAACGGGGAGCGAATTCTATCAGATCAAGTTTTCGCTTCATCTGATGCAATTCGCGAATCATGTTTTAACGAGATTACAAAAGAAGGAGCCACGATTTTGTTCTCGTTTCCAGAAAACGTAGCGAAAAATAGTAAGAAATCACCGGAAAGGATCTTCCGGATGCTCGATATGTACACCGCAATAGCTGATCGTTGGGCAGTAATCATGTCACTTTTCTCGTTTCAATCGACATCTACGTTAGTGAACCAAGCTCTCAATTCATTAATTAAACTAGGAGAATCCGTACGGTTAGATCTAACCGAATTCGAAACGTTGATCAACAAAGAATCGTTGAAAACAACCGTAGCTAACTCCGGAGTTCACAAATTCACACTCGAATCAATGAATTACATCACTTTACTCGGAGATTACGGCGTTTTAGCGGATATTTTACACGAATATCCGCTACCTGATAAATTTCAGTTACCAGAAACATTTTTCGATCAATCGACATTTACCGATTCTCCTCTATCGTTATGGTTAGCGTGGCTTATTTTCGTGGTTATTTGTAAACTCGACGGTAAATCGAAACACTACAAAGACGTATCTCAATCGTATTTATTTCTCGCGAATAATGTACAACATATCGTGTCCAAAGTACGATCATCCAATTTGCAGTATCATCTAGGCGAAGACTGGGTAAACAAACGTGAAGCGGAAGTAAAGAAATTTGCAGTCAGTTACGAAAAAGTCGCGTGGAGCCACGTCATCGATGTGGTCCCTACAAATGTAAGGGAAATTACGCGGGAAGCAGCTATAAGTAGTTTTAAAAAAATTAATATGGTGTTTGAAGAGACTCATCGTAAACAGCTTGCGGTTGTTGTGCCGGAACGTAAGCTTAGGGACGAGATTAAAGTTTCGGTTGCAAAAAAACTGTTGCCGGTGTATCGAGAGTTTTATAACGTGCAACGAGTTGAGGTTGCGAAAGAGAGGAAGTTTGCGGGCGTTGTGAAATACGCGCCGGAAGATATTGGGAACGCGTTGTCGGATTTGTTCTTTGGGTCCGGTAACGCGTCAGTATCAGCGTCATCGTCGTTGTCGTCGGAGTCACAAACATCTCCGAGAGTACAGAAGCTAGGTTGTGTGTTAATTAACTCCCCTAACCAGTGGGAATAGAAATACTTTTGTATTGATTCCTTAATTGTTGAAAACAGTTAAGTTAATATGTTGGACTTCGTAGATTGTATATCTAGGTCTGAAGATTCACTGAATATAAAATAATAACAATAATAATATTATAATTCTAAATAATAAAATATAATGGAAAATAAAATGAATGAGGTTAGTTGCTTTTTTTGACGGAAAATCAAAGGTTGTTTAATTTTATTTAATTAATTCAAGCATGCAATAATTAAAAAAGTTTGCAAAGTTGATACCAGCTTCCAAGTAAACGGACCCACATAGCGTAGGTGGTGTCTATGAGTGTGTACGTATACGTTTACATGAATTATATACACATTATATCGTTTGTATATATATCCAGCTGTTAAATCATTAGCATGTTAACGAAATTAAATTAAAGACATTATTTATCTAATTTGATTTTTAGCAGAGCAGGAAATCACAGTATGATACCGTTATTAGCAGTGGCAGAGCTAGAATGGGACAGCGGGGTATATGCCCCCTTAAAAATTTTATAATTACGTAAAATTTTTTTTTTTAAGGTATTAACTACAATTTTAACAATTTACCGCCTCAAAACTTCAAACAAAAACAAAATATATATTTATTTGCCCCCTCCATTCAGAAATCCTAACTCTGCCCCTACTTATTAGCTTCTCGCCTAACTAGCTATTACCCTTTGGATTTGAGTGCGTTCTTATTTAGTCAGAGCAATTACTTATGTCACCAAAAAAAAGCATTCAATTTTAAGGGTGAAAATCGTGGATGAAGATGCTACGACGACAAAGTAATCTAACTTGTCATTGATTGCAATAAGACATCAAAAAAAGCATTCATTTCGTGGTTGAAGATTCAATGAGTGACTATGACAAAGTAATCTAACTTATCATGATTGCAATAAGACTACACTCTTTTACCCACTGGATTTGAGTGCGTTCTTAATTAGTTGGAGCGATTACTTATGAATTCCAGAAAGACATTCACTTTTAATGATGAAATCATGGATGAAGATGCTATGATAAAAGTATTCTAACCTGTCATGATTGCTATTAGATGACACTCTTTAATTACATGAAAAACGCAAGAGCAAAATTGTCAGCTTAGGATCATGTAAGTTAGTCTTACAAAGACTTAACACAGACTCAACATTACCTATAATATCATGAAAGACTAAACTTCTAGACATCACATTAACCAATAATATATTTATTTATTATATATATATTGTATATTCGAAACAAAAGAAACAAGAAGAGACTATCCAACACCCGTCTATCTTCTTTTGTCTCACACACGATGCAACCCCAAGAAAGAAGGAAGCCAAAACACTTCCGTACCTATGGTATCGTTCTTGAGCGGTCTTGACGGATCAAAGACGCTCCTCATAGGATTGGTCTAATTAATTTCCTTATCTTCTTTTAATATGCTCGAAAAATAATAAAATCTAATTCATTAATGTTTGAATCTAATGGTATCAAAGAGTACATCAACCAGAAGAGTATTTCAGCTCCTTGCATTTGAGATTTTACAACTTAGAGCATAGGGAGTGGATGAGGCAAAAATCGCCGTTCAAAAAACCTTAAACGCCGGTAACCGGCGTTCACGACATAGGACCGATATTCAACCTCACCGTGCCAAATTAAACGTTGCAGCAAATGCCTTTTTTTCTTTTCCTTTTTATGATTGGTTCCAAATTATTTTGGGGCCCAATTGAACTTCGAGTTGAACATTGAACCACTCCCCTCAAATTCATACTCGTGTTAAACTTCAACGAGTGATTGCCCTTGTACTCGATGTTCAGTTCGATATTCATTTAAACATTGAAATTGAACACGAGTACGAATTTCAATGGAGTGGTTCAAATCAATTGCACCCACAAAAATAATTTGGGACCAATCAGAAAAAAGGAAAAGAAAAACAAAAGTCGTTTGCTACTGCGTTTAGTTTGGCACGGTGAGGTTGAATGCCGACCCGGTGTCGTGAACACCGATTACCAACGTTCAAGATGTTTGAACGGCGGTTTTTGACCCATCCACTCCCTATGTTCTTAATGTTCATTCTAAAGTCAAACCATAGGATACAATTTTCAATCGTATGTACTTACTCATCATTTTTCATTATGAAATGAGCTCAAATCATCAAATATTTCCCATTTTTCATTTCTCACTACATATTCTCATTTTACAGTCCAACAATAGCGTTTTTAGTTTTTGTAGTTTTAAGAATAAACGCACAACCTATTCAATTTATTATGTAAAATTACACATTATATTCAGTAAGACTTAAACTCACAACCATACGATTAATGAGTTTCTAACATGTTGCTAGGTCAAATGCTCATTGATATCAGTTATCATATGTTAACCATATATCACACATCAATGATTAAATGAACTTGATCAGCAAATTTTTCTTTGTGAAAAACCTAAAAAATTGACAACTAGTTGCAATCTTACAAGAAAAACGAAATACTTAAGCAACACATAATCAAAACCACCACATACATTTGGACCCCAATGGGCTAACCCGGTCATGTAAATATGACATTTGTAAAGGACCATTACCCATAAAGAATTTGTGAATGTCTCTTTCAACTTTTCAACATAAAATAAAAAAATCTAAAAAGAATACCTACCTCAACTCATTAGAGAAAACAGTGCACTTGGAACTTATACAATAACAGGATGTATGTATAAAAGACACGTGTAAGATACGACTTTTTTAAGGAGTAATTTCATAAACGCTATTTTCCATTTACGTTGACAAAATACGATCTACGTGCTAATTGTCACACAATACCTATGCACCTGTATGATTACATTTCAAAGGTATCGATGTCCACTTTGGGGGCAATGCCACTTGTGAGGCCTACAAAACCGCATACGAGCGGGTGGGGTTGCAATACGTATCATATTTCTTCTTTCTCCGTATCCAAATGACAAGTCATGATCAACATGAAATAGACACTATGGGTCGATCTCATTAATGTACCTTAGGTAGCGCTAAAAGACTAACACTAATAATATATATTGTTGACTAAGACAACTCATGTAGTATAGCCGTATAGAAAAGAAATTGTAAATGATTCAATTATATTATTAACATTGTAGTACCTTAATATGAAATGGGTACGCAGTGCACGAAAGTGTCTATTGCTTCTAAAGTTGTAGTTATTGACATAGAGCGATGTTGATCTCCTTGAGTGAGATGTAAAAGCCATAGTTACATTATACTATACTAGCGTTAAGCCCGCGCAAAGCAGCGGGTTATTTATTAATTGTTATTCATGATTCATGATGTTCGACATGTTTTCTGGTTTCTTAATGTTTGGTTACGTTTTTTTTCACAAAAGGAAAGTATATACTCCTTAATTAATTTGGTCAGCTTTCTTAATATTGATCAACTTTTATTAACAAAAGGAAAGTATATTGGTGAGGGTTAGTTTGGTCATTTTGCATCTTTAAAACCGTAAGTCTTCAAAGAAAATGGATAACATTTTACAAGGGAAGTATAGATAGAAGTATAATATGTGTGAATCGACGCACAATTTAAGTATCACATGAAAATTAAGGATTAACAACTTCACAAACGAGCTACTATTATGACCATTTCTTCATAATTTCCCATTTCTGTCATAAGACATCGTTTACAACAACTGAATTCCATAAATGTAGTTTGCTTCTTTTGCACACATACTTTGTCGACATTGTTCAACAGATATTATTGTTACTTTAAGTCTTCAACTATGATTTTTATTTTATATATCTATTTTTTTATTTTAGTTAGTGCAAATAATTTTTTTAAGGCCTTGACAAGTGGGCTTTGAAGCTTTCATGTGGGTCATTATCTATTATCCACCACGCAAAAGCATCATTTTTCACCAAACATACATAGCATTTAATTTTGATAAGTGACCTATTGAATTTAAAAACTTGTTCTCCTATAGTCAAATGCACGCATTTTTACAGGAGAAATGATATGTTCACGTAATATTTACAAAAACTTATCTACAAAATGATGTGGCCCAATGAAATGATGGAAGAGAATGATGAGAGAGAATTAATAAATTAATTTGATTGGTTAATGGCATGTGCCATGCCATTTTGTGAAACTTTCTTTGTAAATTTTGTGTGATTGTAGCATTTCTCTTTTTAAAGACGCGCAATCATTTCACTTTCAAGTTTCAACCAATAAAATATGATGTGGATACTTGAAATGAGATGAAGAGGGTAATAAATTGGTTTATTTGAGAATTTATCCATTTTAGTCCATAACGAGTATTTCTTTCCCTTCTTATGAACCGTGTGTGCAATAAGCGTTATTACGAGTATTAGATTGTCTCAGGTGAATATATGGTTTTCGATGTTGGATAATAGTTTTCCCGGGAACCAACAATAGATTTCGTTAAGTGGGTTTCGAAAGTATTCGGCCTACTAACATGATGATGGATCAGAATAGTCCAAGTTCATTCAAGACCAACTTAAGGTACAACCTTCTGTTTTCTGTAGTGCGACTTTTTAAAAACAATTTTCGGACCACAAAAACTAGTTTGTAATTGAATATTTGAATATATAAAAAGGAGGTGATAATGGCACAGGCAAAAATGATGGAGATAGAGGCAAATTTATATAATTGTAGCTGTAAAGTTGTAAAATTCTTGTGTACTTAGTAAATCTCCCTGTGCCATTATCATCTTCCAAAAAAAGTCTATTGATTTTCATAGGAATTAACGCTAGTTAATTGTGCATGAGAAAAAAGAGACCAACATTATCATTTGTATTTTACCTTCCCATATTTATAATAGGCCGTGTAAAACATATGAAAATCAAAGTAGAAATTGAGTTAGTTATGGACTAATGGACCATATGGTCGAAATTCGAAACTTTTAGTAGTAAACTAATAAAAAAGAAATGGTTTGTTGATAACTTCAAAGGTGATGATTCATATTTTCGAACAATTACAATTGTAACACAAATATTATGAGACATGGGTGGTGACAGCATTTTTTTTTTTCTTAAAGAAAGATTTTAAGTAAAAGAAAAGTTCAAAAATGTTAAAACCAAGGTTGTCAAGATCGAGATCTTACCTAAGATCGTTTTCATCTTTGCAAAATCGAGATCGTAAGATCCCACTTAAATAAATAATTTATATAAAAAATAATTCATATATATATTAAAAAAAAACGATCATACGATCTTGATTACGATCTTATGACCAATCTTACGATCTTGTAAGCGATCCTACGATCTATATTTACGATCTTAGTTACGATCCTATGAAATTTACGATCCCACAACGATCCAACACGTTTTTGTGAAGTGGGATCATAAGATCGTACGATTAAGATCTCGATCTTTGTGACACCCGACAAATTAGGACACTTATTTGTGCCTAACTATATTGTAATTACGTGTATTTAGTTTTGTATTAGGCTAAATACGTATAACACTTTGTATATATGATTATATATATATATATATATATATATATATATATATATATATATATATATATATATATATATATATATATATATATATATATATATATTATACACGTACGTGATTAAATTGCGCGATTTCAACCGGGTGAGACCCGACGGTAACTAAATACGGACGTTGGTGAAACGTTTTAATAAATAGCATAAATGTATTTTTAAAATAAATAGTAGCTATTTACTTTATATTATTATGTTATAATAATATACGATACGATATACGTTTTATATAAAACGTACAAACGAAAAACGAACGCATTTACAACTAAACGAAATTCGAAATATAATTTCATAACTTAAAAATAAGTATTTTAATTAAATACTTCCATTAAAAATATCTCGAATACACGTTAACGGATTATAAGCTTTAAAAACGTTACGCGATTAAACGAACGGGTAAACGAGCACCGCACGACACGTGAAATTGGGGAAGCAAGAAATTGACAAACCCACCCCTGTGGGACCCACATGGGCCGGCCACATGAGGGGGATGGCCTTCCACTCCCTCTTCCTCTTCTTGCTCACTCAATCCCTCCATACCACTTCATTTACCACTTCACTATTTCATTTCCAACACTTAAACTCCTTCTTCTCTCTCTCTCTCTCTTGGGCTGCCGATCAGCCACCTCCACCACCCAAAAATCCACCACAAGACCGCCACAATCCGCCGTAGCACCGCCTCTTTGGAAATTCAAGAAAACATGAGAAACGAACACACGATCTCCTCCTCTTTCTTCTCGGTTATATACGCTTTGTAAGAACTTCGTTTCTCTTGTATCTTACTTTTAACACTTGTATTTTCATGTTTTAGTAACCACTCGACAAGATTATGTCCGAATAATATGTCGAAACATGTTTTTGAAACACACAAACTTAAACAGTTTTCTGATCTGAAACTTTAGTCGACTTCAACTAATTATTTCGAACCCGTTCCTCAACTAAAATGGACAAATCTTAGCTCTAAAATGAAGTTCAAGAAGTTAACTTTCCAATAAAATTAGTTTCATAATTTTTCGACTTCGTTTACTATTCGAAAACGAAAATATAAAATGACATATACTTTGTGTCTTCGGTTGACTGGAAAATTGCACCTACTTCTCGACACCATATCTCGAGCTACACACATCAAAAAAACATGAGACTTTCGCCAAAATCTCATAAATTTTGTTAGTTTTCCAAGTAGAATAATTAAACCTCGTGAAAATACATATTTATTTTTCTATAATTTATTTTGTACCACTGTATCCGGATTCGTCATTTTTGGACGTCATGGGATTTGAAAAATTTATTTGACCGACTAAACGATAGCTAAAAATTATGGAAAAATTTCTGAAAATAGCAGCTAAGACATAGGTTGATAACTGTGATTTTTCTTGGAATTTGATTCGGAATTTTACTTAGCGGAAACGAGCCTCGAAACGACTCAAAAATCTGCCAAACACACCCTATGGACTGTTTTGGGTAATTTCATAAAAACGACACTTCCGAGCTACCATAAAACGCAACTCTAATTTTTATAGGTTCTATAAACATATTTAAGACTTGTATAAAAGTTTCGGGTCAAACCGAGCACGTTTGACCACGTTCACAAACTCGAAAACACAAAAGCTTTCTAGTGTCGCTTCGGGCCCAATCCGATAGCAACACTAACCCTATGTCGCTAAATTATTTGAGTGTCGCAGAGTGCGACACTAACCGTGTGTCTCTATTACCAATCGAATGTCGCAGGCAGCGACACTAAGCCTTGTGTCGCTTAAATTCTCGAATGTCGCATATAGCGACACTAACCTTTGTGTCGTCACAAATTAAATTCTTACCACCTGCGACACTAAGCCTAGTGTCGCAACAACTCTGATTTTCATAACTAGCGACACTGACCTCAATGTCGAACTCCAGTATCGCTACCCAGTGTCGCCATCTAGTGTCGCAGAACACAGCTGACTGAAAACATGAATTATACTAAGTGTCGAACTCGCGTAATAACAACTAAATTATATACGACACTACTCATACGTGCCACACATATACTTTCATAAGTATACAACGAAACAAACATAATAATAATAATACTTTGAGAATTATTATTACAAAAAACGTCACCAACGGGCCGTACACGTTTCTCTAAACGCAAACGATAAACAAACATCTGGACATAACTAGTTGAGTGGACAACTAGCATAAGTGGACATTAACCCTCCACTTACACATGATTATATAAGTGGACATTAACGCCCCACTTACACCCAACCTTATGCGTTTAGGGCGCTAGAAGGTTACAGTTTGGGACAACGACACCCACTATTTGATAATTAGCTTACAAGACTCAGGTGAGTCTCATAGCCCCACTTTTACTGTTTTATACTATGGGGTGAGATTACATACAACTGTTTTTATACAGCTGTTTTATAATCACAAGTAACTGAAACAACTTTTATACGGATTGCATGAGACCATAATCCACTAAAAGTCCTCACTTTATCATAGTTCGTTAATTGTATAAGCGCGAGTATTATTGGATAGATCTATCGGGGATTGATATCCCAGTCCGGGCTAGTCGCTCTAGCCAACCCACGGACGTTTTAATATTTGATTGTTACGGGTGTACTGGATTATACACCTGCCGGAGGTACAAACCAGGTTAAGCGTCGAACTGTGAGACTCATGGCAATAGTATATACTTATTTTGCATTCATGCAACACCGACAAATCTTGTGATTCATACCAACTTTTGATAACTGTTTAAACCTATGAACTCACCAACATTATGTTGACCGTTTTAGTATGTAATATTAGGTTTGCAGACACAGTAGGATGGCCTACAGGGAACTCTAGCTCGAGTCGCATGCTTTACAAACAAACAAGAGATTTTCCTGCATTACTATTTATCACACCCCCAATTTCTTTAATCAAGTTTATCAGATGTTCGCGGAAGCATTAGATCGAGTGGGGGTGTCGACGTATACAAAGTACATGCATACATATCAGAGCATATGATTACAACAGAGCATGTATATTAAGATTCCAAAAGTAATAGTTACAAAGTTTTACGATTCATCGAATCGTACAAGTGTAAAAGTAGTTAAGTTTACAAAAGTAGATTTCGTAAATATGACTAAACAGTTTTAGTTATATAAAAGAAATCCAGTTGTCAAAAGTTGGCATCCTATTCCTTCGTGGGTCGCCTATGTTCCATGTGTGCAGGCGGATCTTACGTGCAGCTAATTCCCTGAAAAACATAGTAAAAGTCAACAACGAGGTTGAGTGAATTCACAGGTTTTATGTTAACAAGTTCGGTTGATAAGTTTGATACGTTCTCAAATTGTTATTGCCATAATAGTCGAAAGACGTTTTGTGGAATGTTATCCAAATATATAGTTCAGTTGGGATGTCGCCCAAAATACAATTCAAAGTTGTTTGTAGGAAAGTCCGTATCATATCAGTTGTAAGAAAGTAGTATCTTAAACGTTTGCCCAAGGAGTAGGGACTAAATAGTTTATCCAAGAAGTAGGATCTAAAGTCTTTGCCCAAGAAGTAGGGACTTGTCATTTTGTCCAAGAAGTAGGACCTAGTATGCGTGCCCAGGACGTAGGGACTTTTTAGGTTATGTCCAAGAAGTAGGACTGGCATCCAAGACGTAGGACCCATATGCTCAAGAAGTAGAGCCTTCACGCAAGATGTAGGATGGAACCTTGCCTAAGAAGTATGGACTTTCTGTGTGCCCAAGACGTAGGGACTTTCTATGCAGGTGCCCAAGATGTAGGGACTTTTTATGCAGGTGCCCAAGACGTAGGGACTTTTTATGCAGGTTGCGAAAATATGTAGCTGGTCGTTCTTCAGCAAATTCCAAAACAGTTTACCAGTTGTTCTCCGGTTTATCAAACAAAGTTTAACACGTTTGTAGTATGAAAATGTTGTTTCATAAATACTAGTTCGTATAAAAGTTCATCAGTTCGAAAGTATTCTAATCGTTCGAGTAAAATAAACATATTGTCAAAGTATTCGCATATAAGCAAAGGCAGTTATGGCAATCAATAAAACAGTTGACTATGTTTCTCACCCCAAGTTGCAGGTAGTAAAACAAGTAAAAGTGGGGCTGTGAACTCACCTGTCGAGTTAAGTAAAGTGCGAGTGCTAACAAAGTCTAAGCCTAAGTGAAGTCTAGTCGAGTATCTCCTAACGTCCTAAACGTATGAGATATATAAGTATATGGATGTCTAGGTTGACCATCCATGCTAGTATTCGTACAACTAAGTAATGTCCAAAGCGTTTGTTTTTTCGTTTGAGTTTGTAGTTTTTAGAAATGTATACGACTCGTTGGTAACTGTTTGCAATAATAATTTCTGAGAACATTGTTATAATCGTTTCAATGTGTTTCATAAAGTATGAAATTGTGTACGGGAGTCCGGGGGCAGCGCCCCTGGTAGCGGGGTCCAAGGGGTGGCAACCCCTGGCGGGGTCCAAGGGGCAGAGTCCCTGGTTGGGGTCGAGCTGCCAAGTCAGCTTGGAAAATTTTTATTCCTACTATGTTGCTGTAGTAAAAACGCATTCGAAATTCCATTTCAGAGTAAAATCAGGTGGCGAAATCTTAGTCTCAACACTTAGTGAAAATCTGTGTTTTCAAGTTCTGTTGTCTGCGAAATTAGGTGCGACATAAAGCGTGGTGTCGCAGGTCATGACTGCGACATTGATCATGGCGTCGCTAAGTGCGACATCTGCAATTTAATGCGACGTTGAGGCTGATGTCGCACCATGCGACATCGTGATAGGTTTTGCGACATTGTGGCTGATGTCGCAATTGGCCCAGGCCAAAAGCGACATCGGGGTCTGATCCGATTCCGGTGGCCGGAAACATGGTCGGACGACTTCGGTTTTGTCCGAAACTTTTACCCAACCCTTATTTGGACATTTCTTGGTTAAATAATCACTAAACATGCATTAAAACTGAAATATAAGTAGTTTCGAGAAATGTCGAAAACTTACACGTGTCGGTTTTAAATTCCGAAAAGATAGATGTGAAGCTCTTGTTGCCGTGATCGTTTTATTCCAAATGAGTTTGATGATTTAGTGTGTTTTAGTAGTAGTTTTTGGTGAATCTTTGATGAGTTTTTAGAGAGAGATAGAGAGTTGGAGTGTGTTTTTGTGAAGAGAAAATGAAAGAGTGGAGTTGGGTGGGGGGTATGGGGCCGATTTGGGGGTGGCCCACCATAGTGTGGGTTGCCCCAAATTTTGTTCCCGAGTTTGCGCTCCGTGCGGTGTTCGTTTACTCGATCGTTTAATGTTAAAATCTTTTAAAGCGATAAATTTTTAAATATGTTACCGGACATACTATTAGTTGAGATTTTCTATAAGAATAATTTAGTTGAGTTATAAAATTATAACTTTGTTTTATTTTAGTTTTTAGGATATGTTTCGAGTTGTTTCAACGTACGAAATAAATGTTGTACGATACAAAATACTTCGTAAATATTATCAATCATAATATCTAATAAGCGTTAATGTTATTTAACAATCTCATACTATTAAATAGTTTTGTTCACCAACAGTCGTATATTTTTGTCACGTTTGTCCCAGTTGTTTTGTACGTAATTATAATAATTACGAAATGTAACACTACGCGTATTAACTAGTTGGGATTTGCTAGACTTATCTCTAAAATGTGTTGTGAATTCACTCTGTGACACCCGCCAAATTAGGACTAGTTTTTAGTGCCTAATTCTCAGTAATACATGTAATTAGTCCTTTGATTAGGTTAATTAATGTATTCTTATATATATATATATATATATATATATATATATATATATATATATATATATATATATTGTTGAATATATATACGCATACGCGATTTGGCTAAATCGTGCCTTTTCATATCGAATGGATTTCGATACATATTCATACGGACGTTGGTGAACTTTTCAATAACTAACGTAAATCTATTTGGGGATTAAATCGTAGTCATTCACATTATATTATTATGTATTAATAATATACGATATAATGTACGTTTTATTTAAAACGTAACCGACACAAATTAAACGCGCGAGACGCGCCAGACAAACGAAATAAACCCAAATTATATTTTTGTAATTCATTGTTAAGTATTTTGATAAAATACTCCGAGTAAAAATATTACGATTACACGCACACGAATAAAACGTTTAAAAACGTTAAACGAATTAAATAAAAGTACAAATACACAACGAACGCGCAAACCGAGACCCGACAACATTTTAGTAACTTATAATAAAGTATTTAGAATAATAATTTCACATAAAAATATCGAGTTTCAAATCGTTAGTAAAACACGTACGTTTAACATATAACGTGTAAATAAACATCGAAACGAATGGGTAAACGAATACTGCGCGTAACTTAACTTTGGAGAAATGATTTAAACATCACATGGGGGTGGGACCCACTAGATTTCTGCTGGAAATCTCCACTCATACCCTTTGACCTCCTTTCCTTCCTTCTACTTCACTCCAACACCACCACACTCTTTCATTTTCAATCATCAACCAACCCACACCTTCTCTAGCCTCTCTCTACTTGCCTCTCTCTCTCTCTAAAATCGATCCAAGATCAGCCACAATCACCACAAAAAAACCACCATCAAAACTCCTTGGATCATCAATTGTTTGGAAGCAAAAACGATCACCACGCAAACCTCTACGTTTCTATCTTCTCGGTTTTCAAAACCGATCATTGTAAGATTTCCGACACTTCCAAAAACTACTTATAATATGTTTATATACATCTTACCTTGCTCATACAACTATAGAATGTCCAAATGCTAAGCCAAAAAGCATTTTAAAACTCGAATTTATGTTTTGTGTTTTCCTGTCCAGATTCTGTTCTAACTTCAACGATTTTTTTAAAATTCATTTCTTAATGAAAAGTGACGTTTCTTAAGCCTAACATGTATTACAAGAAGTAAGCTTTCTAATAAAAATTGTTTCATAACATTCTGACTCCGTTTAGTACCCGAAAATAATTTTCTCCGACGACATATACTTTCTGTCTTCTGGAGACAGAAAGTTGCACCTCCTTCTCGGAGCCATAACTTGAGTTCTAGGCTGAATAAATGCATTAATCATATACCGAAATCTTAGTATGGATGTTTTATACAAAAAGTTCTTCTTTGGCTTGTTCTAAAAATACACTAATTCTTCCAGAAAATTTGATTTGTGAACAAAGGTTTAAAATTCGGACCAAACTAAAACGGTGATACTTTGTGAATTTTAAAAAAATATCAAACGACCTCCAAAAGTCATGAAAAATTTACAGGAAGTACATTAGATATTTGGGAACGTTGTGTAAAATTTTTGGAACTTGATTCGGAAATAAACTTGGTCAAAACGAGCCACGAAAAATGCTAAAAATCTGTCAAACGAACTAGCAGCAATAACGAGTTGCAAAGGCAGTCATAACGAGTGTCGCAGTTGCAAAGGCAGTCATAATGAGTGTCGCATTTGCAAAGGCAGTCATAACGAGTGTCGCACTTGCAAAAGCAGTCATAACGAGTGTCGCCATTTATAACTAGCAGCCATAACTTAATACTGGCAGTCATAACGAGTGTCGCCACTTATAACTTGCAGCCATAACTTATAACTAGCAGTCATAACGAGTGTCACAACTTACACTAGCAGTCTTAACTAGTGTAGCTCATCACATAATACTTGAAAACACTTAACCACAAATTATGGGACTCGTGTAACAACTAAATCTTATACGATACAACTTGTACATGAAATACATATACCTTATGAGTATACAACGAGTCAAACATAATAATAATACCTTGGGAATTATTATTACAAGCCGTCACCAACGGGCCACACTTATTTACAAAATGATTAAAAACGTACAAACAAATACTTGGACATTTCCTAGTTGAGTGGACAACTAGCATGGGTGATCCTTAGTGACACCAACTTACTTACTTACTTGATTACAACCTTGTGCGTTGCGGACGCCAGAAGGTTGCAGGGTTCGGAGAACCACACTACGGAATTACATCCGACACATACTTACGGACTTACATCCGCTATACTTGTTTATTTACACAAACGTACTTACTAGACTCATGTGAGTCTTACAGCCCCACTTTTACTGTTTTCTACTTTTGGGTGAGATATTTGCTACCATTTTACGTATGAACACAAGTACTGAACTGTTTACACTACTTTTACACGCATTACATGAGTTACTTTTATCCACTGAAAGCCTCCTACCATAAGTTGTTAGTTATGGACTTAAGCGCGATTACTAGTAGATGGATCCATTTGGGACTGACAATCCCTGCCTGGGGTAGTAGCGCTACCACGGATTTCACCGTAGAAACATGCATATTAGTATTTGTTACATATGAGTGTTCAGATAGCACTTACGGGGGGTACGTGATACTGTACTTGATTGTACCATTCACACTACACTGTTAAGCTTCAACTTGTGAGATCATGGTAATGTTGGAATAGTGTCCAAAATCATAACTAATTGGTAAGACTATGATTAATGGTAAAGTCATTTTTGGGTTGCCCTCATAAACAGTCAAGAGAAAGATGAAGGATAATATTAATAGTATTAATATTATATTTAAATGTTTAATTAATTAATAAATAGTTTATTAATTTAGAAATTAAAAGTAATTAAATTAGCGGAAGATTCCAGAAACTGGATCCAACCGCCGGTTGGAAGGTCCAACCGCCGGTTGGGATTAGGGTTACTGAGGCGGTGGAAACGCAGACTTCGAAGTCAAACAACTCCAACCGCCGGTTGGAAGGTCCAACCGCCGGTTGGGAGTCGAATTCAGCAAACCTTAGGGTTTCTTCTACAACTATAAATAGGGACAACCTATACCTTCATAATATACGTTTTCAAGTACGAATTTTCAAGGATTTCGAAAATTCAACTTTCTCTTGGGTTTTTGGGTGTGAAGCATTAGAGGTATTCTACTTTGGGTACTTGCCTCCAAGTAACGAAGCTCTGCTCGTTGGTCTGCGTGTGAGAAATTGGTTTTCTCTTAAGGTTAGTGTTTTCCTTATATTCTCCTTGTTCAATTTATTCATTGTACTATGTAGTGTTGGTGCATTTTGTGTGTCAGTCAGTTGGTCAAACTATTGTAATTGTCAAAGTCAATTAGTCTGCATATGTATAGTGTTTAGTGTGTCAACGAAATGTAATTATATAGAATATACATGGCGACGACATGGGCTATGTCGCATTGGGTTGGGCCTGCGACGTTGGGCCTAACGTCGCAGGGCCTAGTAGGTTTGATATAAATAGTGACTTATACTTCAGATTTAGGGTTAGCATTTTAGAAAGTGAGGTGAGCCGTTTTGTGTGAGAAAGGAGAGGAGAAAACGAGTTTGTATTCTGTAATCGTTTATATTTCAATTGTGAATATATACAAGATTATAGAGAATTGTTTGTGTATTCGTGAATCATTATCGTTTGTTATTCATTGATTAAGCGATCCGATCAGATCTATACGTGTACGGGACTATCAACTGGTATCAAAGCCATAGAATCAAGGATTCGTTGGTTTCGGATCGTTATTTTAGATGTTTTCGTTTGATTCGCGAAGGTATTAATTGTTATTAATCGTTTCTGAGTTGATTTGGTTGATTATAACGATTTCTGGAAGTGTTTTTGGCTTGGTTCGACGTTTGGATTTCGAAATTTCGTTAGGGTTTCAAAAATTTTCGTTTTTTGTGGTTTTGGCCGCTGCAGTCACGTTTTGCGATGTTAGCTGCGACGTCGCTAAGTTCTGCGACGTTACTAGCGACGTTAATTGCGACGTTGTGTGCGACGTCTCACTTTTGACCTTAATTGGTCACTGCGACCTTAGCCGCGACGTCAGGTGCGACGTCGCTTGATTTTGCGACATCACCTGCGACGTCGCTTGCGACGTTATTGATTTTGACCTTAAGTGGTCTTGCGACGTAGTCTGCGACGTCGCTAGCCTCTGCGACGTTGGATTGCGACGTTATACACTACGTCGCATTTTCGATTCTTAATTGAGTCATCGGACTTCTGCGACGTTGCTAATTTTTTCTGCCACATTACACTCGTTCTAGATTCGTAAAAAAAAAAAAAAAAAAAAAAAAAAGTTTTTTGGCGGGAAACTCGGAAAAAATGTTTGCGTTTTCAAATTTTTTCTATAGGCTTAAAACTGTTCAATTTTAGCCTGGAAAAGTTTCATTTTACCCGGCCAGTTTTTGACGTTTTCGGACGAAATTTTGGCGGGAAAAACGCGAAAAATTTTGTAATTTGAAATTTTGTTTTTAGGCTTAGAATTGTTTCATTTTAGTGTCGAAAAAGTTTCGCTGTACTCAGATATTTTTTTGAAATTTTTGAATTTGGTTTTGGAGGGAAAATTCGTAAATGGCTTTTGGTAACAAAGTGCCTCCTTCTACATCTTTGTTCTATAGTGATTTTGCGAGTTGGAAGATTAAGTTTTGCAATTTCATTGAATACAAAGATCCAAATCTGTGGAATTGGTTTAACACCATTGATCGATATGAGCAACCAAGACTAGATGGGGTGCTTAAGTCAAGAGCACAAATGTCAATCAATGAACGAGCAGAGTTTGATAAAGACAATAGAGCGTATGAGATGATTACCAAGTGCTTGCCAGAAGTTGTGATTAATAAATTTAAAGATCAAGCAACTTCTATAGGTTTATGGGATGCTCTTATAGCGGCTTACGATCAAAAGGAAAAGAAGTCAGAGGCTAATGTTCAAATTCCTAGTCTAATTGATACTTCCAGATCTACTTCCAACTCAGCAGCATCTACTTCTACTAGCACTTCATATGCTTCCTATACTTCTCATACAGCTCATACAGCTCCTTCAAAGGCTACTGAGGACCATGCTAAAATCTTTACAGCTTTCCTCAATTCTTATGAGAATTTCTTTCCAAGAAGGCTAGTACTCTGCAGCTCACTGAGGAAGACTTTGAACAGATCGACTCTGATGATCTCGAGCAAATGGACATCAAATGGAGCATGGCCATGATAACCCAAAGAACCAAGAAGTTTCTTCAGAGAACGGGCAAAAAGGACCTGGATGATGATGGTGATACAGGTCTAGGTTTTAATAAAAGCAAGGTGAAGTGCAAAATTTGTCAGACTCATGGACACTTCGCTAAGGAATGTGATAAGGAAAAATATCCTGCATCTGGATTCACTACGCCTTCAGCTCCCAAGACTCCAGAGAATAACACAACATCAAAGGCGATGACAGTGTATTCTCATGGAATGTTTGATTCAAGTGCGACTCAAGAAAAGGTTCTACACAGTGCGTTCTTGGCAAAGATACATGAGGTAGAAACAGAATCTGAAAAACCTTTTACTTGCATATCCTGTATTAAATTGGAAGCTTCTTTAAAATGTTTTCAAATAGACTATGTAGACTTGAGAGAAAAGGTCGAGAAACTCACTGAGTCAAATAAGTTTCTAAAAGCTAATGAAATACTTTATGAAAAGGAAGTTGAGGCTCATAAGTTTGACACTGAGAAATATAAAGCTAAAGTTTTCAGTCAACAAGATGCCATTAAGAGCTATTTAACAGAAATTGAGTTGTTAAATAAAGAACTTTCTGAGCTAAAGTCTGAGTCTGACTCTTTTAAAAAAGGAATCACAAGTTTCTCAAACTCTCATAAAATCTTCGATGAAATTGTTGACAAGCAGAGGACAAATACAATAGTAAGGATGGAATAGGGTATAACTCAGTTCCACCTCCTACTAATCACTATCCTCGGCCTGTTAAGGAAGGCACCGAAGAACTTGTGGCTGACTACCCATCATGGCCAGCTACAAAGTCTAAAGAAGCTACATCCAATCCCAAAAGGCAGGCAAAGGAGAAAACTAAACGGACAGAGTATCCCTTGCCTACTTTTGTTAAGTCTGATAGTACACCTCCAGTTAATGTAGAGGATGGTGTTGAGATAGAGGATCTACCGGAAGAGGCTGAAATCAAAGTTGAAAAAGTTAATGTAAAGCCAGAAAATCATATACTTACCAATGAAACTGTAAAGGTTTCAAATACAAAGGGTAAAAACAAGGTTGAAAATGAATCCAAAAGGGTTCAACATCAAATGAAGGATTCAAATGTAAAATCTAAAAGTGAACAACCTTCAACATCAACTTGTTCAACTTTTGAGGCTTCTACATCAACGTGTACACATAAGTGTTCACGTCCTGTAAATGCCTCATCTTCTAAGCTTCCAACAGTTCATTCTCCACCTCAACCTTTTGTGGGTAATCATTGGAATAGGTCGTACATTGAACGACGTTCTTGTTTCCATTGTGGACAACAAGGACATATAATTAGGGATTGTCGGTTATTATCCCTAGATAGGTTTGGTAGAGGGATGCCAAGAACTTCCTCCTTTAGGAATTCTTATTCAAAATCGTTTTCTAGGCGTGCTTCGTATTCGCCTTTATCAAGATATGCATCCTCTTCTCCAAAACCCGTGGCTAGAGTAAACAAAGTTGTGCCTAGTAAACCTCAAGTTCAACAGCATAACATTGTTGAAAACAAATCATCTGAACCTAAACAGGTTTGGAAACCCAAATCCACAAACAACACGTCAATGAAATCTTCTGAGTTTTTAAAATATCATAAACTCATTGATGTGATGATTATGGATGACCATGGACAACCCAAGTCTATCAAGGCTTGGGTTTCCCATAAGTACTAATGTTTAATTGTTTGTGGTGGTGCAGTCAGGTTTTTCCTAGCTAATATTTTTAGTGACTGCATGGATGTGGATATTGTTGGAAGATTGTTTTTCAATGTGATTATTTATGATTGGATGGATGAGATTATCGAAGTAACGAGTTGGTAAAAGTGATTAAAAGGCATTTGACTTGACTTGATATGTGATTTTGATACTTTTCTTTAAATTTTGTTAAATGCAACAGCCATTCTTTGTACTTCTTAGTATCAAAGAAATGCAATGTTGCGAAATTTGTTAAATTAAAAATACAAAAATATGTTTTGTGTTACAGGGGAGTATTTTTGGAATTATAAGAATCTGCTGTTCAGGGGGAGTAATTCTGAATATTAAAATTCTGATTATTTAATTCAGAAATGTGAACATCAAGATTCTTAATTCTTGAAAAGATGTTAAATTGTGTGTCTGTAAACAACTTGGGAAATGATAGTACATCAGATGACATGCACAAAATGGAAATTTTAAGGTTTATCCTTGATGTATCAGTAGGTTTATCTAGCATACTTAATACAGTTTTTATGAAAATTATCTTCATCATATGATGTATTGGTAGGCATGATACATACCGGTCTCTGGGTTATTAAGAAGTAATTCAAATACGTGTCTATGATCTTGTGGTAAACACCTTGTGATGTACGACACTAAGTCTTAATTCCTTAGCGTAGCTTGACATACTTCTATTTTTGGATCGGATATCTGAGATCATTTGGGGGTTTATGCTGATTGTTTCCTCTGTTGTACGTAAGTACAGAACTGGTCTCAGTTAGTATAAGCTCAAAACTAAGCAAACGTGAGTCAATGTACTTGCAAAGTCTTATATTAAAGGTACTGGTCAAGGTCGCCAATTGAATAAATCAAGTGTGGTTTGACTGCGATCAGTTTTGCTTAAACCTGAATCAAGTGTATGTCGCTCTGTTGTACACAAGTACAGACCTGTCACCGCTTGCTTGATTCTTAAAATTGATTCTCTTATATTCTTTCTAAATTTGGAAACTATGTTCTTGTCTGGGCTAAAGGGGTATGTCTATGGTGGGGACCACGGTGAAATATTCATACTAATAATAAAAGGTTAGCTCGCAGACTCGGATGTAACATGTTTAAGTGGAAAAACAATACCAGTAATCGTTTTGAAATAATTTTTATACTAGGTTTATTAAATGTGCTAAGTAAATTTAAAGTGGACAAATATACTGATAATCGAGATAACACTTACTATTTGCTAATAATTACATGTTGGCCTGATATGATCCCTAAGCAGACTTAAAACAATCTTATCCCCAATTTATTTTAATCTTCGTTCTTTGTTTTTCATTTATAAAGAAAAATACAAAAAGATTTTATTTCTATGTTATTTTCTTCAATATCACATATCTTGTTAAAGTCAAATATTGAAGATGTAAAGGATGTCGGTTATTCTCCAAAGATTGTGAAGATAATTCTATTGGAGAAGCTGCTGATGATTGAGAGATGGTCACTGAGTTTGAAGATCTTATTGTATGATAAATTTGTGTCAGTCACATGAATTTGGACATCAAGATTTCTTGGAAGACCATGCTATCTCAAAGGGGGAGTTTCTGATTGCCAAAGACATGAAAGAGTTTGTTGATGAAGACTAATTGAAGACTTATTTGACCAAGCTGCTGACAAGGGGGAGTTTGTTGGTGCATTTTGTGTGTCAGTCAGTTGGTCAAACTATTGTAATTGTCAAAGTCAATTAGTCTGCATATGTATAGTGTTTAGTGTGTCAACGAAATGTAATTATATAGAATATACATGGCGACGACATGGGCTATGTCGCATTGGGTTGGGCCTGCGACGTTGGGCCTAACGTCGCAGGGTATAACACCCTTCTCGAAAATACAAGGATTTTTTTTTTTTTTAATAAAAGGAAGCGCAAGATTTAAATACAAACCATTGGATTGCATATTTACATTTCAAAATGGCAATCCAAATACATACAGTCTTTAAACTAGATTATCCTAGACATTACACACGATAAGTTTAGTGTTATAGAAATCCACAACATAATGTCATAACATTAGCAAAGTTAACAAAACAGAGTGAGCTTGTCAAACATTCCATTCCTATAGTACTTCTTGCCCACCCACATACCAAAGTAAACCTGCAAGAAGTAATGAGGGATTAGCACGAAGCTAAGTGAATAAATCTCAAACTATCAACTAACTTAGCTTAACAAACGAATACAGCAAAGCATAGCAACAGTTAATCATGAAGGATCGGTGGTCCTTGGAGTACCCTCATGCCGCGGTGGTTCCCCAAGTAACACTTAAAACCAACTGAAGGCCAAATCAGTGGCTAAACCGATAGCTTGGTACTATTACTACTTACAACATAATTTCAGTGAACAACACATGCACAAAGCACTTATGATGTCCAAAGTAATAGTACACAAACCCAACACACGTTGACCCCCGACATTCATATAGTCCACAACCATCAAGGCAATCAAGGACACCAATAATTAAGCTAAATAAAACCATCATGGCAAAATATTAACTTAACAATGAAAACAGTAAATTCACATTTACCCGTTGTAACCATATTGTTACAACCAAATTAGACTGACAGTCCAAGATCCACTCACCCTTGTCGACTGTAGTCTCCACTCAAAGATCTTATCTTATTGAGTCTTCTGGTTATCTGAGAACACGATCAAAACCCGAGTTAGACTCTCATGTTTAGAATTTATAGTGTAACATTCACATAATAATGCAGTATAATGCTCATAATATAATTTCAATACTCGTTAAATAACATAAACCCACAAGTTACAAGTTGTCAAATTCGTCAAAGTAAAACTGACAAACGCGATCCGGGTAAGGTGTGGTTGGATCGCGTTCCTTAACACCAAAATATTCTGTTGCCAAAATACACTTGCAAACGCGATCCGGGACAAGGAGCTGGATCGCGTTCCAAGGAACAAAATCCGTTGGCCCAATTTAACACTAGCTAACGCGATCCGGATGATAGAGGCTGGATCGCGTTCATACGTACAAAATGTTAGTACATGTTTAGTGTCTGTCAGTTGGTCTAGCTCGTAGTTTGTAATTAGAAATAGTGTTTCTGACTCCTGCGACGTAGCGCACAACGTCGCAGGTGCGACGTCAGGTATTGGGCCTGCGACGTAGCCAACGTCGCATGGGCTTGGGCCTGCGACGTAGCGTGCGACGTCGCAGGTGCCAGATTTTGTATAAAAACGTTTTGTGTTTTCTGTTTTAGGGTTGACGAAACCCTAAACGCAATTAGTCGAAATCTCTGTAATCTGACCGATTATTACTGAATATAATACGTTTCGTTTGATATTCATTGCGTATTTGTTATTCGTGTGATTGTTTGATTAGTTAATTGTTGTTTCCGCCATCAATTGATTGACTCGGTTCGTGCTAGATCCAAGGTTAGGGACAAACAACTGGTATCAAAGCAGTGAGGCTCGTTTTTGGCGATTCGGATCGAGTTTGGGTTTTAAAAGGACGTGATATTCGTGAGTTTTCGTGTTTATTACGTTTGTTTTGTGTTTTTACAGGTTTTCGATCAGTATTATTGGGATTCTTGAAGGTTTCAGTCGTTCGACATTCGTGGTTTTGGTTTTAGGGTTAAAAAATTCGTTTTTAGGGTTTTTGGCCGCTGCTCAGCGCGTTTTGCGACGTACCATAGCGACGTAAGCTGCGACGTCGCGTGCGACGTAGTGTTTTTGAACTTTAATTAGTTCGTGCGACGTACCGTTGCGACGTACCTCTCTACGTCGCTATTTTGACTTTAATTAGTCTTCTGCGACGCTGCGTTGCGACGTAGCCTGATTCTGCGATGTCCTCTGCGACGTCATCTGCGACGTACCTTTCAACGTCGCACTTTCTGATTCTTAATTGAATCCTTTGCTTTTTGCGACGTACCCATCTACGTCGCATATTCTTTTTGCGACGTACCCATCTACGTCGCATATTCTTTGTGCGACGTACCCGTCTACGTCGCTAAGATCAGAAGTTTGATTTTTTTTTCGTTTAAGTAATTAAAATGGCAGCAGATAAAGAGGATATTAGAGGACTTAGGGAGATGATTAAACAAAGTAATGACATTGGTTCAAGCAATAAACCTCCACTATTTACAGCTGATATGGATTATGTGTACTGGAGAGACCGAGTTGAGCAATATATTGACTTTCACTGTCCAGAATTATGGGGACCATTACGTGAGCGCTATGTACCTCCATTAGCTGATGGGGAATACCGTGGTATTCGTCCCGCTAAGACCTATAAAGCCATGTCTCCCGAGGAAAAGAAAGATTTTGATACTGAAAGAAAATCTTTTTCAATGATTAAAATGTGTTTAACGAAGGATGTTCTATGGCTTTTCAGAACTCATGAAACAGCCTTTGATTTGTGGAAGGCTATTGAAAATCGTTGTGGAGGGAATGATAAGTACAAGGAAGCAAAGCTCGAACTGATTAAGAAACAGTACGATATCTTTGACATCCTTCCTGATGAAGACACGACTTCTTTATTCACTAGGTACTCACGGTTGGTTGGTGAGTTGTTTGAAGGGGGTTATACTTTTCCTTCAATTGAAGTAAATAAGAAGCTGCTGGATGTGTTGCCGAGTTCTTGGGATATTAAAGTTCAATTTTTAAAGGAAAATGAAGAACTTGCAAACATGTCTTTGGATGCGTTGATAGGGGATCTTCAAGCTCACGCGATGGAGATTAAGAAGAAAGAAACTAGGTCTGGTTCTGCTGTTCAGAATCCTAGTGTGTATGGTGTAAAGATAAACTCTGGAAAGACTTATGGATCAGGAGTTGCCTTTGTATCAAATACAAATGCTTCATCGACTTCTTCTTCTTCTGATGGGATTCATTCTGTTTTCATGACTGGACCTTCTTCAAATCAACAACAGGTTCAAGTCTCACCTGCTATTCAGGAGCAAGCTGCCATCTACACAGCTTTCTTAAGCTCTTACAAGGATTTGGTTACTCAACCGAATCTAACTTTGGAATTGACTAAGGAGGACTATGCTCAGCTTGATGAAGACGATCTGGAGCAAATGGATTTAACTTGGAATGTGGCAATGATCACCCGCAGAATTCAAAAGTTCTTGCAGAGGACAGGGCGTAAAAGCTTGGAGGGTGATGGAAAGACTGGCTTCGGATTTGACAAGAGTAAGGTCCGTTGTTATAATTGTCAAAATTTGGGTCACTTCGCCAGGGAGTGCGAGAAACCCAAAATGCCAGCTTCGGGATTCACAACACCTTCTACTCCTCCAAAGGCAAAAGAACCGGAAGTTACTAAGAAAGGGATTGCTGATAATGCCCTGATTGCTTTTGAGCCTACAAGTCAAGATTGGACGCCTGTCTCCCAGCATTACCAACAGTGTCTGATGGCTCACATTGTGAATGAGGTACATGATGAACCGTTAAATTGTATTTCATGCATTAAGTTAACTGAATCTCTAAAGGCATATCAGACAGAGACCGCTGAGTTGAGGAAAAAGAATGAAAAACTAACCGACTCAAATAATTTTTTAAAAGCTAATGAGAAACTTTATGAAAAACATCTTGAGGCTCATCGGTTAGATACTCAAAAATATAAGTCTAAAGTTTTTAGTCAAGAAGATGCGATTAAAAGTTATCTGATTGAAATTGAACTTTTAAATAAAGAACTTACAGATTTAAAAGCTGAGTATGAAAATTATAAGAGTAAAATCTTAGGTTCAAATTCCTCAACGGTTGTCTTTAATGAAATTCTTAGCAAGCACGGTACTAAAGGGAAGAAGAATGAGGGATTGGGATACAACTCAGTTCCTCCTCCTACCACTCACTGTCCCCTGCCTGTTAAGGAAGGCTTTGAAGAGATTCCAGTTGACTGGTCCAAGCTTTACGGTTTAAAAGCTATAGATGCTAAAGAGACCAAACATAACAAACCGGCAAAGGAGAAAACCAAGCGGCCAGAGTACCCCTTGCCAAAGTTTGTTAAGTCAGTGCATGAATCTCCTGTTTGTGTTAAGGAGAATGTTGAGGTAAAGAATGAATCTCCAGTTAGTGATAAGGAGAATGTTGAAGTAAAGAATGAATCTCCTGTTAGTGTTGAGGAGATAGTTGAGATTGAGGACATTACGGATCAGGAGTATCCGGAGGTTAAGAAGGTTGCATTTAAACCTGAAAAAGTGATTTCAAAAGTTGAACCTGAAATTAAGGTTCAATCAAGTAAGGGAAAAGCTAAGGTTTTAAACTCGAAACAACAAACTTTACAGTCACCTGTAAAGATTTTGCAAAGAAAATTAGTAAATGAAAATGTTTCATATGATAAACCATCAACTTCAACCTCTCAACCAAGACAAACATTTTCTAAGACGTGTACTCAATGTTCATGTTCTAGAAATGTTTCTCCACCTCCTGTGGTAATTCCTCAGCCTCAACCGTTTGTTGAGACTCGTTCTTGTTTCTACTGCAAGAAACAAGGACATTTAATCCGTGAATGTCCAAAGCTGTCAAATCAGCGATATGGGAGAGAGATGCCTAGGACATCTGTTTATAGAAACTCTTTTTCTAAATCTCCACCTAGGCGTTACTCAAACTCTCCCAAGCCTGTTTCGAAACCAAGTAATGTTGAGCAAAAATCTTTGCCAATTCAAAAGCCCAACATTACTTCTATTACCGATTCCGAATCTTCAAAAGTTTGGAAACGTAAAGAGTCTGATGTTGACTCTTCAGTCGTCAACAATAACACATCAGATAAAAATTCTAATTTGTTTAAAGATAAAATCCTATCTGAGGTGATTATTGTTGATGACCACGGTCGACCTAAGTCTGTAAAGGCTTGGGTCACCGTTTCTCACTAATCTCCTTTCGTTTGTGTGTTGCAGCAGTCAGAACGTGTTAAAGATAGTGAATGGTATTTGGACAGTGGCTGCTCGCGACATATGACAGGCGATGTATCCTTACTTGTGGATATTAAACCACATGCAGGAGGTTATGTTGCCTTTGCTGGAGATTCTGGGGGAACTATTTCTGGAAGAGGAACGTTAACTAACGGCAATGTTAGTTTCGAAAATGTGAACTACGTGGAACAGCTTACGCACAACTTGCTAAGTGTTTCACAGGTCTGTGATAAGGATTATACAACTGCGTTCACAAAGACAGAATGTGTGATATTGAAGCCTGGTTATGTCATTCCGGAAGAATGGGTGTTACTGAGAGCACCAAGAAAGGATGACACATACATTTTGAATATGAGAACTGTTGAGACATCGAACGAGTATACGTGTCTCTTGTCTAAGGCTTCTCAAAAGGAATCACTGCTTTGGCACAGACGAATGGGACATATCCGAAAAATGAATTTCTTGACCAAAAATGATCTAGTGCTAGGAGTTCCGAAACAGTCATTTGCTTTAACGGATGACTGTATCTCCTGCCAAAAAGGAAAGCTACGTAAGAAGTCCCATAAGTCTAAGCAGGTGAATTCCATAAATGCTCCATTGGAACTACTGCATATGGATCTTTTCGGTCCAGTTTCTACAAAGAGCATTGGTGGTAGGTCTTACTGCTTGGTAGTTACTGATGACTACTCAAGGTTTTCGTGGGTTTACTTTTTGACCACAAAAGGGGAAACTCCTGAGATTCTGGTGTATTTGTTGGACAAGTTGGCAAATCTGTGCAACTTGAAGGTGAAAAGGATACGAAGCGACAATGGAACTGAGTTCAAGAACTCAACTCTCGAATTGTTTTGTGCTACAAGAGGTATTGAGCATCAATTTAGTGCTCCGAGGACTCCACAACAGAATGGAGTTGCAGAAAGGAAGAACAGGACAATAATCGAGACAGCTCGGACTATGTTAGCTGACTCCAAGTTACCAATCATATTCTGGGCTGAGGCAGTTAATACTGCCTGTTATGTTCTCAACAGAGTACTCACGGTTAAGAAAAGGAACAAAACGTGTTATGAACTTTTTAATAACCGTAAGCCAAATCTACAGTTCCTAGAACCATTTGGGTGTCCATGCCTGATCATGATTACAAAAGATAAGGTCTCTAAGTTTGGTGATAAGGCTGTTGAAGGGATTTTTCTTGGATATTCAGTCAACTCTCCGAACAAAAGAGTCTTTAACAAATCATCGAATCAGATTGAGGAGCATTTTGAAGTGAAATGTTTAAGGTATACGGAACCTCCTCAAGGAACGGGTCCGGATTGGTTTTTCAACTATGGAAACCTCTTCAATTCTTTCAATATTCCGGAAGAAGATGAAACGGAAGAATTGGTTTCTATACTTCATCAGCTTGATCTTAATCAAGATACACCTGTTACTAATAAACCATCCAACCCATCTCCCAATGCAACACCCGCACCTCCACCAACTAATCCTACACCTCCACAACCTACACCTCCACCCACACAACCACAAACAACTACCAAATCACCACCATCAACACCATCTCCTACTCCATCATCTTCGGCTGCTCCTTCTAAAACAGTTTATACCTACACAAAGGAGCTTCCATATGATCCAAATATGCCTCCTTTAGAGGAACCTCAAGAAGAAGATGAAATGGAGGAAACAATGGCCTACTCTCACTTATTTTCTACTGAAGATGAAGAACAAGAAGAAGAGATAGCCATTCCTGAGTCTGCTGCTACTCCCGAAACTGAGGGAGATTTGAACAATCTAGGTGTGAATCTTGTGCCAGGTGCCATACCAGAAACTCGTATACATAAGGATCACCCCATTGATAATATCATTGGTGATCCTCATGCATCTGTTCAAACACGACAGCAAGCAAAGCAGACTTCAGCTCAGCAACTTTTGGGACTTATTGCACATATCGATTCATGTCATTTGTCTCAAATTGAACCTAAAAAGGTTGATCAAGCCTTAAAGGATCCATCTTGGGTCGAGGCTATGCAGGAGGAACTACAGCAAATAAACAAGATGAATGTTTGGGAAATTGTTCCTCTACCCAAAGGTGCTCACTTGACGGGTACTCGTTGGGTTTTCCGTAACAAAATGGATGATCGTGGGGCTGTTATTCGAAACAAAGCCCGTCTGGTAGTTCAAGGATATAGTCAATTAGAGGGTATTGACTATGATGAAGTTTTCGCTCCTGTTGCTCGTTTGGAATCAATTCGGATTTTTCTAGCTTATGCTTCTTTTAAAGGATTCCGCGTGTATCAACTTGACGTGAAGTGTGCTTTTCTATATGGAGATGTCGACGCCGTGATTTATGTGTGTCAGCCTCCCGGTTTTGAAGACCCAAAGCATCCTAATCATGTTTGCAAACTGAAGAAAGCTTTGTATGGTCTTCATCAATCTCCTCGACTTTGGTATGAGCGACTTGCCAAGTATTTGCTAAAGAATGGTTTTGACAGAGGACAGATTGATAGCACGCTTTTCATCAAAAGGGAAGGAGCGGATTTGTTACTTGTGCAGGTCTATGTGGACGACATTATTTTTGGATCAACTAATGATCAGTTGTGCAAAGATTTTGAAGGACTGATGAAATCTGAGTTTGAAATGAGTGCTATGGGGGAACTCACGTTCTTTCTGGGGCTACAGGTTGAGCAATCTGATAATGGAATATATATCCACCAGTCAAAATATGTCACTGACATGTTAAAGCGATATGAATTGCTCAACTGTAAACACTACGGCACTCCAATTGAAGCAAGACACAATCTTGGACCTAATGAGGACGATGAAGATTGCAAGGAGAAAGACTATCGCTCAATGATAGGCTCTCTCATGTACCTGACTGCCTCAAGACCAGATATAGTGTTTGCTGTTTCTCTCTGCTCACGATTTCAAGCAAATCCGAAGGTGTCTCATATGAAGGCAGTAAAACGCATTTTTGGATATCTCGCTTTTAGGCCATCTTTGGGTCTATGGTATTCAAACGAGAAAAACTTCGAGTTATCTGCCTATTCGGATTCAGATCTTGGTGGCTGCAAGATAGATATGAAGTCAACTACTGGAGGATGTCAGTTCCTTGGATCGCGCTTAGTTTCTTGGCAGTGCAAAAAGCAGACTGCGGTTGCTATTTCCACAGCTGAAGCCGAGTATGTTGCTGCTGCAAGTTGCTGTTCTCAAGTTCTCTGGATTCAGCATCAGCTGCGTGATTACGGGTTCAATCTCTCTATGACTCCTATTTATATAGATAATACAGCTGCTATATCTATAACTCACAATCCCGTACAGCACTCTAAGACCAAACATATTGAACTTAGGTTCCACTTTATACGGGATTGCTTTGAGAAACAACTTATAGATGTCGTACATATAGAGACCCTTAAGCAGTGTGCGGACCTTTTCACAAAAGCCTTTTTGCGATCACGTTTTATTGAACTGGTCAATCTGATAGGTTTAAGGTTCTTTCAGTCAAAGAAATGATTTGTGACTTGGATTTTTAAGTTTTTAAATTCAATTAAAAAAAAAAAAAAAATTAAAAAAAAAAAATCGCAACAGCCACTCTTTATACTCTTTAGTATTAAAGAAAACGCAAGGTTGCTACATTTTTAAAATAGACGTTGAAGTTGTGTCTGTAAACAACTTGGGATATGATAGTACATCGAGTGACATGCACAAAATGGAATTTTAAGATTTATCTTGGATATGTCAGTAGGTTTATCTGACACACTTAAAACAGTTTTTATCTAAATTATCTTCATCATATGATGTATTGGTAGGCATGCTACACACTGGTTTGTGAGTGAGTAAGAAGTAATGATAAAACTTGTCTATTACTTTGTGAAAAATGTTATATGATGTATGACATAAGTCTTAATTGATAAATGGAAGTACTATCATACACTGTCATAATTATGTAAATGTAAAATGGGCATATAGTGATAATATGATTATTCGCCTAACTAATGGTGACTATTGTTGTACTCACGTACAGACCTGAATCCATTAGTTATGCAAATAGTCTCAAACTTGTTATGTTCATACTAAGGGACCCTCTGTTGTACTAAGTACAGATCTGGGGCCACTAGTATCTTCATAGTCAGTTTGATGTATGCCTACAAATAAATATCAAGTGTATATTACGAGAAAACCGAGATAAACTTGGTCTTGTAATCTCTACCTTGTGTGAATATGCAGTGTTTGTTTTACTAAAGTTTATCAGTATATCATATAATAGGTTTCACAAAATTAATATTCATTCTAACAATAAAGGTTAGCTCACAAATACGGATGTAACATGTTTAGGTGGACAAACAATACCAATAATTGTCTTGAAATAATTTTTATAAAAGGTGTTTTAAATGTGCCACGTAAATTTAAAGTGGACAAATATACTGATGATCGAAATAACACTTACTATTCCTAATAAATGCATGTTATTCCGATATGATCCCTAATCAGAGAACTCAACTCCGTCACCAAAAATAGAGTGTTAAGTAATTTTCATTTTACTTTTTGAATATTAAAGAAAATATCAAAAAGATTTTTTTTTAGTTTAGTTATTTCATTCTATGTTTTCTTTTTATTCTAAGTTATTTTCCCAAGTCACGAGTCATTTGAATTTTATTTGCTAAAATAACGAGTAAACGGTTTGAAAATTTCGAAATTGGATCAAAACTGTTTTCTGCGACGTCCGGCTCTACGTCGCCTGCGACGTCCCAGCCTACGTCGCACATAGGGTAGACTTTAAATAGTATCCACTGCGACGTAACTCGTCACACTATTCACTATTCACGTGCGACGTAGCCTGCGACGTACGAGAGGCGATTTGCGACGTAGCAATTTTCGAGCAATTTTTGTGCTTTGTAGCCGTTTTCATTCCGATTCACTTACGTACTTTTGATCTACTCGTTATTCCGCACACTTAGGTACCGATTTTACCATTTTTCACCGTGTATATTTCGTTTAATTGCTATGTATGTATTACGGGTTAAATGGGTTTCGGTTTTGGGATAAATTAGATGGTATATCGTGTAAAGTACTGGTTATAATTTATGTTTTCGTGATCACCATCGTTAGCCGCACCTTGTAGTGCGATTGATTTTGAAAACCCCTAAATTCGAGGGTTAGGGTTTTCTGGGTTGGGGATGAATGTTCGTCAGTGCGACGTACGCTGCGACGTAGTGACCTACGTCGCTTTATTTAATTATTGTTCATTTCCTACGTCGCCCATCCCTACGTCGCTTTTACTGCGACGTCCGATGCGACGTACCGCTCTACGTCGCTGTTTTAATTAAAGTGATTAAATTCCCAATTAATTGCAAAATGCGACGTCCCCCTTGACGTCGCTCGAATTGTATGCGACGTCAGGCCTTACGTCGCTTTTCGATTTATTTTGAATTTTAGCGACGTACAGTTCTACGTCGCTCTGTGTTATGCGACGTACGTTGCTACGTCGCTAGTTCCAGGGATTTTGATAAGGTTTTTGTTTAAAAAAAAAAATGTAACATTTTTTTTCTAACCTTTTTCGAGTTGCAATCTGTTTCTGTTTTTGCAGATATGGCTTTGATTTTCGAAGCTCGTCATAATACGGCTGCTTACCTTACTGACACTTCTGATAAAGCTGCACCGTACCGTCAGATGATCGCGTTTTTGAGACGTTCGAGGGTATTTCACGCCATTTCCGACAACACTTTGGCGTTTGGAAATCTGATCAACCCTTTTTGGAGAAACGCAACTGTCGTTACTGAAAACGACGTTAGACGATTGGTCTCTACCGTTCTGGGTACGGAGATCACTATTACAGAACAGAGCATTCGGGAACTTTTACAGCTGAATGATCAACCGGATATGCCTGTTGGTTTTGATCATATTTTTGTTACTGGAGCTATGCAACGGATAGGATATCCCGGGATTCCCTCTGATCAGTATAGAAAAGCGAATCTCACACGCGTCTGGCGTTATTTGATGCATGTGATCATTGTTTGCTTGGGGAATAGGAAAGGTGGAACGGATGGGATGAGCCGAAGTCTGGCTTCTGCTATGTTAGCGTTGGTTTACAACAAGTCGTTCAACTTCTCGGGATTTATCTTCAGGGCTATGGTTGATAATGCGAATGCCGGGGATCAGAAATGGATTTTATATCCAAGATTTGTACAGTTGCACATCAATCGTCATCATCCGGAGCTTCAGGCACAGGGTGATATCGATCATCCGCTCAAGATTTCACCGATGATGAGTCGGATTTTCACTATTTGTGCAGGGTATGAGAAAGGGGTCGAGGCACCAAGGGATGTTCCTTTATTCGGTGCTATCATTGATGAAAATTATGTACCGCCTCCAGATCCTCAGTATATGGATGTTCCAGCACCTCAGCAGCCGCAACAACAGTTTGTGAACATTCCGGTTCAAGCTGCGGGGGAGAACATTCCTGCTCAAGCTGCGGGGGAGAATGTGGATGCTCTACTGGAAAACATTGAGCAGTTTGGCCACGTTGACTCAGACAATCAAGCTTCTCACGACACGGTCGAGAGTTCTGATTCTGAAGAACCGGCCAATGCAGGTCCTCAGGATGGGGGTCCGACGCCTGAGCATTCTGATGGTACTGTTCCGCATCCCTCTGAGATGGAACGTATCAGGCTTTCAGATTCATTTAGATATCTGCGAATTCAGCGTCGGATCAGACAAGGACGCAAGTATGTGCCTCCACGAGATACGGGAAAACGTACACGCGACGGTGATGATCCTGCTGATGAGACTTATCAACCGAGACGTCGTGTTCGTCGTTCTTTGTCTACACGAGCTCCAGTCAATCCACAGCAGCAGGATACTTTTGAGATTCAACCGACTCCAGCTTTCATGCAAAAGATAATGGAAGATATGCAGCTGATGAAGCAAAAGCTGGAGGCTCAAGACGAGAAGATTGCTGAACAAGCTGCGTTGATCGAGGTCCAATCTAAGGAGCTTGAGGAAACGAAGCTTAGGGTTAATGTTTTGGAAGGCAGGTTACTTGCCTCGGGGGAGTCTGGGTCTGGGATACCCACTTTAGAGTCAAGTGAACCTGCGTCTGTAAATCCCAACCCTGTAATTGAAAACGTTAATGAAAATATTTCTCTTTTGGATTATTTCTCTGTTGATGATATTCCAGGGCAACCAAGACCGCTGGCAGTTGATTACTCATTCGCTGACTTATCATTTATTCAGAGGATGGCCAGTGGAGTTGGCTCTGAGGAAGAAACAGAAAATGTTTTTGAGATGAACGAGGATGTCTCGATTGAAGAAGAACAGTTGAATGCAGATGAAACTTATGATGATGCACAATCTGGGGAAACTTATGATGATGCACCAATTATTGAATCTGATTCAAGTGAAGACGAGAGTCCTGATAAAGCTCAACATGGAGAATCAACTTCTGCTGCAACTCCAGCTCCAGAGACACAGGCACCGGACTCAGCCGCAAAGAAATTAACTGATGAAGAAAAGAGAGAGAGAAATAAGAAATGGTGGCCTAAGGGACGAAATCCAGTTCCTATTCCAGTGAAATGTCAAGTGTACCGGGTTAGTCGGAATTATACCGGTGTTATTAAAAGCTGGAAGTGTCAAAGGAATCTGTTTATGATAAAGAGAGAAGATGGAGTTCAGTATTTTAGAATGCGTTTTGATAGATTGAGCACGTTGCCAAAAGGAGAGATTAATCGATTAGCTCAGCTTAAATTGATTAATCCTTTCGAGAATGATTATGCTGAGTTCATTCAGAGAAGTCTACGTCGGGAAGTATTATCGAAGACTTATTCGAAATTGAAGCCGACGTTGGGAACTCGGTATACGTGGAAGAAAAAAATTGATCCAGTCACCAAGAAGCCTTTGGTTAAAGTTCACTATTCGCCGGCTAAATGTTTGACTGAGATACCTCTGGAATCAGTTCCCTATTATTTTCTGAGAAGACTTGTGAAATGGGAACTTGATCCACAGACTGGCGAAGCGGTTATTACTTTCGTTCCAGATTCTGAACCGTGGCCAGAAGTTGGAGGTATATGGAATCTGAGGCAAGCAACGTTTAGACTATATGATCCGATGAGTTTGATTAATTTTCATGAAAAAGATTTAAGAAAACTCTATGATAATCGGATTCGGGTTGGTCAGAAGAATGAATTCAACCGACGTTTAGCACAACAGTTTTACAATGTTGTTACTGTTTGCGTAGCTAATGGAATTCATGCCGACGGCCAGTTTCCTGCGGGCTGGGTTTAAAGAAGATTTTTGAAGACCAAGCTGAAGACACGGGGGAGTTTGTTAGTACATGTTTAGTGTCTGTCAGTTGGTCTAGCTCGTAGTTTGTAATTAGAAATAGTGTTTCTGACTCCTGCGACGTAGCGCACAACGTCGCAGGTGCGACGTCAGGTATTGGGCCTGCGACGTAGCCAACGTCGCATGGGCTTGGGCCTGCGACGTAGCGTGCGACGTCGCAGGTGCCAGATTTTGTATAAAAACGTTTTGTGTTTTCTGTTTTAGGGTTGACGAAACCCTAAACGCAATTAGTCGAAATCTCTGTAATCTGACCGATTATTACTGAATATAATACGTTTCGTTTGATATTCATTGCGTATTTGTTATTCGTGTGATTGTTTGATTAGTTAATTGTTGTTTCCGCCATCAATTGATTGACTCGGTTCGTGCTAGATCCAAGGTTAGGGACAAACACAAAATCATCCTAGGATCAAAATACACATAGCAACGCGATCCGGGCAAGGGTTTCGGGATCGCGTTCATATGTTTTTCAGCAATGGTCCAGACCTGCAACTAGTTTCAGCTCGAACCAAAAACTCAAATTTCATACAATTCAATCATCAAACACGATTTTGACTTATAATTGACCTCTACAAACATGTGTAAACATATAGCAACAACTAATAGCAACATCTAACACCAAGATTCATACATGCATCATTTGTTCACTCTAAATTCAACTAGAACCCAATTCATTCAATTTCACATATGAACACACAACTGATTCATCTAAATTGAACATGAAATCAGTTTATAATCAACACACAAACACATTCAAACATAGATTAACTCAAATTCATCATTTTATCCTATTAATTCAACCAATTCAACCAACTCAAGTTCATACATAAAATGGAGATGATTTCACTTACAATGGAGATGTTTATGAGATGAAGAAGATGATGAATATTATGGAAATAAAATCACAGCCTTCTATTTGATGAAATCAGATTTGTAATTTGTTGGAGAGTTTGAGAAATCAAGAAATCATTGAAGGTGAAAGTGAGAGTTTGAGAGATCAAGTGAAGTGGTGGCAAAAACTGAATTTCCAGGTGTCGACACACCTTATGACTCAGCTCATTTTGGGTATAAATTATACCCGTCCTAAATCTATTGTCTGGAACCTAAAAACCATTTGCGAGAAATAAGTTTTTATTATACCGTCGACTAAATAAATTTAAAACATGTAATAATTCATTTATCACAATAAGCCAATTGACTAATTGACCTATTCATTTAGCTATCAAAATACACCAAGTATTCAAAATACAATTTAAATAGCAATTAAATTAAGGGAAAATACCGTATTTCAACTAGGCCAATTTTGAGGATGTTACACAGGGCCTAGTAGGTTTGATATAAATAGTGACTTATACTTCAGATTTAGGGTTAGCATTTTAGAAAGTGAGGTGAGCCGTTTTGTGTGAGAAAGGAGAGGAGAAAACGAGTTTGTATTCTGTAATCGTTTATATTTCAATTGTGAATATATACAAGATTATAGAGAATTGTTTGTGTATTCGTGAATCATTATCGTTTGTTATTCATTGATTAAGCGATCCGATCAGATCTATACGTGTACGGGACTATCATGTAGTTAAAGTTAAAGATCCCTTAGGGTTTTAGTTTCCTAATTGCCTTAGATTATTTAAAGTTTTTGTTATTCCGCTCCGTATATGATAATCTAGTTAGGGAATAGAAAACCCAACAGTGGTATCAAAGCCATAGCTTAACAAATAGTAGCATGCAATTATCTGCAATAGTATGTAGGTAAAGATAAATTGGAAAGAGAATTATCTAAATAGGTAACACATATTTACAGTTTAGATATTGATCATTTTAAATTGTTTAAAAATAGACCACAGATTTTAAAAAGGTTTAAAATAGAACCCTAAACTTCAGGAAAGAATATATGTATAATATGATTTATATATATGTGTAATTAAAGTCTAAATACATCGTCAGTCAATTGATAAATCGGCTCACCCATAAGGAACAAACTATAAGAGAGGTATAAGGCGGGTAGCTCTGCTTCCCTAAAGAAGTCAGGTTTTTAATAAGCTTCGCGCTGACCTACTTCTCTGCTTCTTTGTGCGTTCGATGGAGCTACCAAGGACTTTTGATAGGATGATGTCAAGATTAAAAATAGACTTAAAATAGTAAAACAAAATCCCGTTTTAGCTATAGGAAATGATGAATAGTATGCTAACCCATGAAATCCGTACATCTCTCGTATGAACTGTTAATGGAGCGTGTGTGGTTTACCGGCACATTAATATGAGGACATAATGAGAGATGATTGAGACTCGCGATTCTCGAGCGTACTCGAGCCCGGGATCACGCGGGGTTTGCATGGTTAATTCACCATCTTGTTCATGATCCTCGGCATACCAGTCATGAATAGTAGATGTGCATAACTGAGATTAACATGCCATTGATAGAAATCAATGAATCTCAAAGATCTAGGAGTTTCATAGAAATGAAATAGATAATGGTATTTTAGTTATATGATTACGGCAACCCTTTTCATAAAACTGAAAATATGGATCCTAGCCTTAATTTAGAAAATTGGGTAAATAATTAAGGAATATTCAAACTAACTAAAACTGTTTTATCTCATAGATGGAAAATTTAAATGGTGCAAATCCTCCCGTCCCCAATCCCGCACATAACTCGAACTTCTCACTACTCTCGGTTCTTGGAAGGGAAAGACTAACCGGTCCAAATTATATGGACTGGATGCGTAACCTAAGGTTTACCTTGAGGTACGAGAATAAGGAGTATGTTCTCGATGAGCAGATTCCCGTAATTGATGAAGAATCAACCTAATAGGAGATTGAGGCACACCGGAAACATTATGATGATGCGAATAAAGTGTCTTGTATCATGGCATCTTCCATGAGCCCTGAACTGCAAAAGACTTTTGAAAACACTTGGGCTTATAAAATGAACCAACAACTGAAAGAAATGTTTCAGGCTAAGGCAAGCAAAGAACTCCTTGATGTGGTGAAATCCCTCATGGCTTGCAAGCCCAAACCTGGAGTTTCTATCTGTGCTTTCGTCTTAGAGATGAAAGGGTACTTTGATAGGTTGGAGTCATTGAACATGGTATTTGGCACAGAGTTTTCCATCGCCATAATTCTATCCAGTTTGCCAGCTGTCTACAATCAATTTGTAATGTCATATCAGATGAATATGAATGAGAAAGAAGGCTCAATAATGGAACTCCACAATTTACTGCAAACTGCTGAACAAGGAATCAAGAAAGACGATGTGTCCTCTGGCTCGGCAGCTCCTGTATTGACTGTTGGTCAAAGTGCAAAGAAAAGAAAAAGGTCAAATTCTAATTGGAAAAGGAAGACTGCTGACGGAAAGTCTGTTCGCAAGTCTAAGAAAGGGACCGATTCTGAAATTGCACCTGTTAGTGACCCAAAGGAAGCAGTGTGCTTCTACTGCAACACTAAGGGGCATTGGAAGCGTAACTGCCCAAAGTACCTGAAAGACCTTGAAGATGGAAAGGTCGAGAAGAGTACTCACTCAGGTATGTTTATGATCGAACTCCATAATACTACAACTTCTAATTCGTGGGTTCTGGATACAGGGTGTGGTAATCACATCTGCACTGTATTGCAGGGACTAAAGGAAAGTAGAAGTGTGAAGCATGGAAAGCTCAACTTAGTTATGGGAAACAAGGGAATTGTACCTGTGACGAAGATTGGAAGATTTGAGCTCATGCTGAATTCTGGAGTTAGGATAGATTTAAATAATTGCTATTATTCGTCAAAAATGACTAGAAACATTATTTCATTTTATGCTTTATTTAAAGATGGTTATCATTTTACTTTTGATAATGGAAATGGAGATATTTTGGTTTATTTAAATAATTGTTTTATTTTTAAAGCTTCTCCTTACAAAGCCATTTATGAAAATGTTGAATGTGTTAGCAATGTTATTTTAAATGTTGATTCGTCTAATGAGCTTGATAAATCCAAGTTGTGGCACTATCGTCTAGGGCACATAAACAAGAAACGCATCGTCCAACTCCAAAAGGATGGAGTATTGGAATCATTCGACCTCAAATCCGATGATGTATGCGAATCTTGTTTATTAGGAAAGATGACTAAATCACCATTCACAGGATCATGTGAAAGAGGTGAAGGATTATTAGATTTGGTACATACAGATGTATGTGGACCATTCCGATGTGCTACAAAAGATGGAAATAGATACTATGTTACATTTACTGATGACTTCAGCAGATTTGGACATGTTTATCTGATCAAACATAAGTCGGATACTTTTGAGGTGTTCAAAAGATATCAAAGCGAAGTAGAGAATCAACTGGGCAGAAAGATAAAGGTTCTACGATCCGATAGGGGAGGAGAGTACCTTAGTATCGAGTTTCTCGATCATCTTAGAGATTGTGGAATAGTTTCACAATTGACTCCTCCTAGAACACCACAGCTTAATGGTGTCGCTGAGAGGAGAAACAGAACTTTGTTAGACATGGTTCGATCTATGATGAGTCGAGCAACACTTCCAATAAGTTTCTGGGGTTATGCATTAGAAACAGCCGCCCATATCTTAAATCAAATACCCACTAAGAAAGTTTTAAAGACACCTTATGAGATGTGGAAGGGAAAGAGACCTTCTCTTGGTCACATCAAAATCTGGGGTTGTGAAGTTTACGTTAGACGGGAAACTCAGGACAAACTATACTCCAGATCTGAAAAGTGTCTTTTCGTCGGTTATCCACAAGAGTCATTTGGATATTTATTCTACAGACCCAAGGAAAATGTGATCTTTGTAGCTCGAAGAGTAGTGTTCCTTGAGAGAGAAATGATATCTAAAGAGGACAGTGAGAGTAAAATTGATCTTGAAGAAATTCAAAATTCTACCGATGAAGAACCTATAATAAACACTGACGTTCAACAAGAGGTGGAGACACCTGTTGAACCTGAAGACATATCCTTACCCGTTCGCAGATCTAGTAGAGTTAGCAATCCTCCTGAGTTCTATTATGGTTACCAAATAGAAGAAGGGGATAAGATAAGTGATAGTGCACTGGCTGAATTAGATGAGCCTGCTAACTACAAGGAAGCGATGGCAGGCCCTGAGGTTGCTAAGTGGAAGGAAGCTATGAAAAGTGAAATTCAGTCCATGTATGACAACCAAGTTTGGAATTTAGTTGACACTACACCCGGTCTTAAGACGGTGGGATGTAAGTGGATCTTCAAGAAGAAGACATACATGGATGGGAACGCGCATACTTATAAAGCTAGATTGGTAGCAAAGGGATATACTCAAACCTACGGGATTGATTATGAGGAAACCTTCTCACCAGTAGCTAAGATTAAGTCAATTAGGATTATGCTAGCCATAGCTGCGTTTCATGACTATGAAATTTGGCAGATGGATGTCAAAACCGCTTTCCTTAATGGGAAACTGACAGAGGATGTGTTCATGGCACAACCGGAAGGTTTTGAAAATACAAAGTATCCTAATAAAGTGTGCAAGCTTGAAAAGGCTATTTATGGACTTAAACAAGCCTCACGTAGCTGGAATCTCTGCTTCCATGAGAAAGTCACAGAGTTTGGATTTTCTAGAAGTGAAGATGAGTCCTGTATATATGTCAAGTTCAGTGGGAGTATTGTAGTATTCTTAGTATTATATGTGGATGATATAGTGCTCATAGGAAATGATATCCCAACTTTACAAGGTGTAAAAGCATGGTTGGGAAAATGTTTCGCTATGAAAGATCTTGGAGATGCAGCATATATCCTAGGTATAAAGATTTATAGAGATAGGACAAAACGTCTCATAGGACTCAGCCAGGATACGTACATAGATAAAATATTGAAAAGATTCAATATGGAAAATTCTAAGAAAGGGAACTTACCCTTGAATCATGGCATTAAGATCAGTAAGGATCTATGTCCAAAGTCTGAACAAGAATTGGACAGAATGAGTCGAATCCCATATGCTTCGGCTATAGGATCGATCATGTATGCCATGACGTGTACAAGGCCTGATGTCTCATTTGCTTTGAGCTTAGTGAGTCGACATCAGCAGAATCCTGGTGAAGGTCATTGGACAGCTGTAAAGAACATTCTCAAGTATTTGAGAAATACTAAAGACAGATTCTTGGTTTATGGTGGAGAAGAGGAACTAAGAGTAACGGGTTATAGTGACGCCAGTTTTCAAACAGACAGAGATGATTGCCGTTCACAGTCTGGTTGGGTGTTCTTACTAAATGGGGGAGCGGTGACATGGAAAAGTTCTAAACAAGATACAGTGGCAGACTCTACATGCGAGTCTGAGTACATTGCGGCTAGTGAAGCAGCAAAGGAAGCTATCTGGATGAGGAATTTCATTGGAGATCTTGGAGTTGTTCCAACAGTACAAGATCCTATTGCTATATTCTGTGATAATGAAAGTGCAGTCGCCTTGAGTAGAGAACCCAAGGATCACGGAAAGTCAAAGCACATTGAAAGGAAATATCATTTTGTCTGAAGTAAAGTTGAAGAAGGACATGTAATTGTGAAGAGCATAAGATCAGAGGAAAATCCAGCTGATCCATTCACAAAGCCTCTAGGAAAGTCCAAACAGGATGAACATGCTAGGAGCATAGGTTTAAGAGATAATGTAAAGTTTTAGTTGTTAGTTTGAATTTGAAACGTTATAAACAATGATAGAAACTGTAATAGACTTGGTGATTAATAATGGAGATTTTTAATGGGAAGGAGTTCTACCATTTACTATTGTTTGTCGTTGTGTTTCAGTTTTGCATGATTAGACACCACTTCCAGAGTAATAAGTTCTTACTCAAACCTCCTCAGTCGATCACACTATAGGAAGTATGTGGTGAATTAAGACTGTCATGGAGTGTTAGTAGATGTCTATGGAGATAGTCATGGCATGGGGATTGCTGCAACACTCATGGGTACTTAATGGGGATTTAAGTATAGGAGAAACCCACACTCATGGAAGTTACTTCATGGATTGAAATCACGAGTAACTCTGAGATGATAATATCTTCTATTCTTAAAATGGAGATACATGAGTATCTAGCTCTTCGAGTCTGTTATACTTTAGTCTATTCTAACGTTGTGCGTAAAAGGCAGTTATAAAGGGTATGATGGGTATGATACGATAAGTTGACTAGTGCTATGTAGTCGATATTTATTTGTTCCTTTTGCCTAAAATAGAAAAGAGATATCACGGGCCCTACGATGATTAAAGTTTGACTTAAAAGTGCAAGGCCTGGCCGAGACTAAAGTGATAGTTTAGTAGTCTCATATAGTCAATATAATCGGAAATCGGAAAACATATATGAATCTTGAGATTGATTATAATCCATGTCTCGGTTCATAAGATATCGTGAAACAAAGGAATGGTTAATAACTTATCTAAAGGACTAACTCAAAGATGAGATCAGAGTTCGGCAGTTGCTTGGATGCACACTTTACATAGTTAATGAGATATAGCCTTAAGACCAATAGTAGTTGATGATTTGTCCAACTGGGAGACTGTTGGAATAGTGTCCAAAATCATAACTAATTGGTAAGACTATGATTAATGGTAAAGTCCTTTTTGGGTTGCCCTCATAAATAGTCAAGAGAAAGATGAATGATAATATTAATAGTATTAATATTATATTTAATTGTTTAATTAATTAATAAATAGTTTATTAATTTAGAAATTAAAAGTAATTAAATTAGCGAAAGATTTCAGAAACTGGATCCAACCGCCGGTTGGAAGGTCCAACCGCCGATTGGGATTAGGGTTACTGAGGCGGTGGAAACGCAGACTTGGAGTAGAAGTCAAACAACTCCAACCGCCGGTTGGAAGGTCCAACCGCCGGTTGGGAGTCGAATTCAGCAAACCTTAGGGTTTCTTCTACAACTATAAATAGGGACAACCTATACATTCATAATATACATTTTCAAGTACGAATTTTCAAGGATTTCGAAAATTCGACTTTCTCTTGGGTTTTTGGGTGTAAAACATTAGAGGTATTCTACTTTGGGTACTTGCCTCCAAGTAACGAAGCTCTGCTCGTTGGTCTGCGTGTGAGAAATAGGTTTTCTCTTAAGGTTAGTGTTTTCCTTATATTCTCCTTGTTCAATTTATTCATTGTACTATGTTGTTAAAGTTAAAGATCCCTTAGGGTTTTAGTTTCCTAATTGCCTTAGATTATTTAAAGTTTTTGTTATTCCGCTGCGTATATGATAATCTAGTTAGGGAGTAGAAAACCCAACAGGTAATTGTGTCGATTTACATATTTACTGAGTTACTGAATTACTTACTTTGCTCGAGGGCATTACTGGTACTTACTTATGGTTCATAAATGCTTTACTTTACTAAACCTGTAAGATTCACCAACCTTTTGGTTGACACTTTTTAGCATTTATCTCAGGTTTACAGCAGCAGTAGGACTGCACACCCTCAGGACTGATAGCTCGAGTCGCATGCATACAAACTTGTGGAGATTCTTTTGCATTACTTTTTGTATATCAGTTATGTATTAGAATCTCTAGGAAACTATTTTCGAACTCGATGCTTGTTATTCTGATTTAACAATGTAATACTTTTGTACTATTGTACGACGTTGCATATAGATGTCGTTTGCTTTACTTTGGTGCTTGATTATTGATTAGTAACACCCAAAGCTTGTTTCCGCTAAACAGTGAATTTGGGGGTGTTACAGATTGGTATCAGAGCCTAAGGTTATAGTGAACTAGGTTGCATTTAGTGGGCCTAGACTATGACCGTTAGACAGTATTTTATATTTAGTATGATTAGTTCAGGGATTACAGCATACGAGTTTAATTTAAGATAGCCTGATCAACTATGTACAATTAAATAATGATGATGAAAGATCTGAAATGGTTATGCTGAATAGGAATACAATAGTTGACTCTGACCACAAGAGAAACGGGACTATTACTTGTTTGTGCTAGACACCCTACGCTATATTATATGCTATATATATATAGGCCTCACGATACTCAACATTTTTGCCACAGAAAATGGCAGACATCACTAATGTAGCACCAACTGACTCTACTACTGAAGGGACAACTCCTATTCCTGTCTCACCAGTGCGGGAATCTCCCGAACCTCTTTACTACATAACTGGTGAAGCCCGAGTGGTACGTACTCGCTAAAGGAGTTCTGGACCATCTCGAGCAAACCCTTACTCGAATCCTGCTGCTAACACCACAACTGGTACACGCCATCCGACATACACCCGCAGATGGGATTGGCTACCCACGACCTTAAACACTTGGAGGTCTGAGGAGGAAATCCAAATTTCTACTGACCGCATGGACATCTCTCCATACACTCAAGAACCAACACATCACACTGTACCAGTGTTAGCTGCCCGACTACACCGCCATGAGGCAAGACTTGGAAGTTTGGAATGAGAACAATACATAGTACAAATGTACTGGTTACGCCAATCACACGACCGCATCGCACAACTTTACCAAGAACAGGAAGACGTGACACGTACTCTAGAAATGGTTCATCAACAAGTGATCAACGACGGGGAGCAGTTGATCTCTTACAAGCAAGATTAGAAGAATGTGAGCAACGCTCGCAAGAAGCTGAGGAATACACTCGAGTGCTGGAACAACGACTAACTTTGGCTGAAGATAACGCTAGACAAGCTAGTAGACTTGCAGGAAATGTGGACCGACTGGTCACCCTAATGGAACAAATAAACCTGCGTCAATACTAGTGTAGTCTTTATCTTGTAATCCGTTAACTATCTATGTAGAACTCATGGAATTCGGCCGGATGTAACAATTTCCGGTATCTTTTGTAAACTGTAATTTGATAATCTTTTGAAATTCCTATGTCCTGTAATCTTTTGGAACTCATGTATTGTACGGGATCTAATCTTATTATCCAATGAATTATGGTTATCACTTCGTATCGTTGTATATTACTTCCTTGTATATATACATATTTGATACATCATAACCTTGTACAACCATCTCACTTATCTATTTTCCTTGTTTATGTTCAACATTATGCCTTAAAGACGTACGTTTAGTCAAGCTGACGTCAATCGACTGGTTGCCCAAGGGGTAGCGGATGCTTTAGCTGCTCGGCAACAAAGTTCAGGCACTGAAGAAACCCTGAACAACACCCCTCCGGTAAAACTATGCTCCTACAAAGACTTCTTAAACTGCAAACCCTTGAACTTCAAGGGAACCGGATGAGCTATCGGTTTGACACGGTGGTTTGAGAAAACGGAATCTGTATTCCGAATTTGCAACTGCCCAGAAGACTGCCGAGTCAAATTCTCTACCTGTACCTTTTTGGAAGGTGCTCTTACTTGGTGGAACACCTATATCCAAACAGTGGGGATTGATGTTGCTTATCAACTCCCCTGGGATGAATTAAAGAAAATGTTGAAAGATGAATATTTCCCTAAAGAAGAACTACAGCAACTTGAGGTTGAGTTATGGAACCTCGCTGTTAAGGGTAATGATATCGCAGGGTATACCACCAGATTCCATCAGCTTGCACTTTTGTGCCCCACCATGGTCGATCCGGAAAACAGACGGATTGAGCGATACATCAGGGGACTTCTTGCTCGGATTCAGGGAATGGTCACTGCGTCGAACCCTGGAACAATACAGAGTGTCGTCCGTATGGCACACAATCTAATGGCTCAGGTGGTTCGCCAAGGAACACCTGCTGCAAAGAATACTGGAGACCAGTCCGGGGATAACAAACGGAAATGGACTGGGAACAACAACCAGAACCAACAGTCAAACAAAAGGTCTGAGACTGTTAAGGCCTATACTTCGGGTTCTGATAACAAGAAAGGGTACATTGGGAGCAAACCATACTGCTCCAAATGCAATCTTCACCATGACGGTTCTTGCCCCTGTAGCAAGTGTAAGAAATTTGGACACTTGGCTAGGGATTGCCGATCAAACACCACTGGCACTAACACTTCTGCACCGAAGACCTGCTATGAGTGCAACGGTACTGGGCATTTCAGAAAAGATTGTCCACAACTGAAAAGCGGCAACAACAACAACAAGAACAACAACAACGCTCGAGGTAGAGCCTTCGTTCTCAACTCTGGGGAGGCCCGTCAAGTCCCTAATGTGGTCACGGGTACGTTCCTACTTAACAACTTAAATGCTACCGTCCTATTTGATACTGGTGCTGATAAGAGCTTCATATCTGACGAGTTTTGTCCACTACTTGACACTACACCTGTTGCCTTAGATTCTAAGTACACAGTAGAATTGGCAAACAGCAAACTCATTGAGGCCAATAGTATGATACCTAACTATACGTTAAACTTAGCTGATGAGCTATTCTCTATTGACCTCATACCTGTCGAGATTGGCAGCTTTGACATAATCGTCAGTATGGATTGGTTATCCAAACACCATGCTGAAATCGTCTGTTTTGAGAAGGTCGTCCGTATTCCTCTCGCCACTGGTGGAACGTTAGTCATACAAGGGGAGACCGGTGGGACTAGACTGAACATCATTTCATGTATGAAAACCCAGAAATACTTGAGAAAAGGGTACCAGGCAATCCTCGCCCACGTTATGGAGAAAAAGTCGGAAGAGAAGCGGCTTGAGGATGTGCCTATCGTTCGAGACTTCCCAGAAGTCTTTCTTGAAGACTTACCTGGCCTACCGCCAACTAGACAAGTCGAATTTTCTATTGACCTTGTGCCTGGTGCAGCACCCGTGGCACGAGCACCATACCGTTTAGCCCCATCCGAATTTCAGGAGTTGTCTACTCAACTGCAAGAACTCCTGGATAAGGGATTTATTCGACCGAGTTCCTCACCTTGGGGAGCCCTGGTCCTGTTTGTGAAAAAGAAAGACGGTTCTTTCCGCATGTGCATCGATTACTGTGAACTCAACAAACTAACCGTCAAGAACCGTTACCCATTACCTCGCATTGATGACCTGTTTGACCAACTCCAAGGGTCGAGTTTTTACTCAAAGATCGTTCTACGGTTAGGTTATCACCAACTACGAGTTCGTGACACCGACATTCCAAAAACAGCTTTCCGAACTTGTTACGGGCATTACGAATTCCAAGTGATGCCATTCGGCTTAACCAACGCACCGGCAATATTCATGGACCTTATGAATCGAGTGTGTAAGCCTTACCTTGACAAGTTTGTCATTGTCTTTATTGATGACATTCTGATTTACTCGCGCAATGAACAAGAACACACGCAACACCTGAAAACCGTTCTAGAACTACTCAAGAACGAGGAGCTATATGCCAAATTCTCCAAGTGTGAGTTCTGGATGCAAACTGTACAATTCCTTAGACACGTAATTGACAGTCAAGGAATTCGTGTTGATCCTTCGAAAATTGAGGACATCAAGTGTTGGCAAGCACCTACTACACCCACCGAAGTACGCCAATTCTTAGGACTCGTCGGATACTACAGGCAATTCATTGAAAATTTCTCGAAAATAGCCCAACCTCTCACTGCACTGACTCAAAAAGAAAAGAAGTTCGATTGGACTGATAAACAAGAGTCAGTCTTCCAGCTACTCAAACAGAAACTCTGCAGTGCACCTATCTTATCCTTATCCGAAGGCAACAATGACTTCGTAGTATACTGTGACGCTTCACACCAAGGTGTCGGTTGCGTGCTGATGCAACGAGACAAAGTCATTGCTTACGCCTCTCGACAACTCAAGGTTCACGAAAAGAATTACACAACTCATGACCTAGAGTTGGGGGCAGTTGTATTCGCTCTAAAAATCTAGAGACACTACTTATACGGTACCAAGTGTACAATCTTCACCGACCACAAAAGTCTCTAACACATCTTCGACCAAAAAGACCTAAATATGAGACAACGCCGATGGGTCGAACTGCTTACTGATTACGACTGTGAAATTCGCTATCATCCAGGCAAAGCCAACGTTGTGGCCGATGCCTTAAGTCGTAAGGAATAGGGGTGTTCAAATGGATGGATCGGTTCAAAACCGATCCATATACATGAATCCAAATGGATTATGGTTTCGAAAATATGAATCCGATCCGTCCAAACAAATTCAAAAACCGAACCAATCTATCCGAATCATTATTTGGATGGATCGGTTTGGTATTTGGATATCCAACACATACATAAATATATTCAATATCTACTAAAATTATGTTAGATATTATAATAAAATTATACAAAATAGATGGGTTTACATTTGCACCTCCTAGTACATTATGTGTGTATAATATAATAGTAAAATGCAAAACGAAACTATAAATTACATACATAAATAAGTAAACAATTTTGTAAACTATAAACTACCTAATTTATTTAGTTATTTATAGTATATTAATAATTTAGTAAACTATTTTGTATGTTCATCTATATATATAATGTTTGAAAAATATATATTAATTTGTTATTGGATAATCCGGTTTGTAATTTACAAACCAAAACCAATCCGTGATCCAAAATAATAAGTTTGGTTTTGATCTGAGCTGATCCAAAAATCCAATTATTCAAACCATATGGTCTGATCCGAGTTATCCAATTGGATAATCTGGTTTTATCCGAACTGTGAACAGCCCTAGTAAGGAACGAGTGAAACCCCTCAGTGCTCGAGCGCTTAGTATGACTATACACAACGACCTTATTATTCAAATTCTTACCGCTCAACTCGAAGCACTCAAACCTGAAAATGTCAAACACGAGGCCTTGAGAGGCATGGACAAACAGTTTGAAACCAAACCAAACGGGGCCAAATATTTCTCTAACAGAATCTGGTTACCAAATTTTGGAAACCTGCGAGACTTAGTGATGGATGAAGCTCACAAGTCCAAATACTCTATACACCCTGGCGCCAATAAAATGTATCATGGCATCAAAGAGTTGTATTGGTGGCCCAATATGAAAGCTGACATTGCAACCAATGTGAGCAAGTGTCTTACTTGTTCCAAGGTTAAAGCTGAATACCAGAAACCTTCCAGTTTGCTGCAACAACCGGAAATCCCACAATGGAAATGGGAGCAGATTACTATGGATTTCATTACCAAACTCCCGAAAACATCTAGCAGTTGCGATACCATTTGGGTGATCGTAGACCGACTCACTAAATCTGCTCATTTCTTGCCTATCAAAGAAACTGACAAGATGGAACGTCTGACACGGATCTACTTGAAAGAGATTGTGTCAAGACACGGCGTGCCCATCTCAATCATCTCTGATAAAGATGCTCGATTTACTTTGTTTGTCCCTAACCTTGGATCTAGTACGAACCGAGTCAATCAATTGATGGCGGAAACAACAATTGACTAATCAAACAATCACACAAATAATAATACGCAATGAATATCAAACGAAACGTATTATATTCAGTAATAATCGGTCAGATTACAGAGATTTCGACTAATTGCGTTTAGGGTTTCGTCAACCCTAAAACAGAAAACATAAAACGTTTTTATACAAAATCTGGCACCTGCGACGTCGCACGCTACGTCGCAGGCCCAAGCCCATGCGACGTTGACTACGTCGCAGGCCCAAAACCTAACGTCGCACCTGCGACGTTGCACGCTACGTCGCAGGAGTCAGGAATGCTAATTCTAATTACAAACTACGAGCTAGACCAACTGACAGACACTAAACATGTACTAACAAACTCCCCCGTGTCTTCAGCTTGGTCTTCAAAAATCTTCTTTAAACCCAGCCCGCAGGAAACTGGCCATCAGCATGAATTCCATTTGCTACGCAAACAGTAACAACATTGTAAAACTGCTGTGCTAAACGTCTGTTGAATTCATTCTTCTGACCAACACGAATCCGATTATCATAGAGTTTTCTTAAATCTTTTTCATGAAAATTAATCAAACTCATCGGATCATATAGTCTAAACGTTGCTTGCTTCAAATTCCATATACCTCCAACTTCTGGCCACGGTTCAGAATCTGGAACGAAAGTAATAACCGCTTCGCCAGTCTGTGGATCAAGTTCCCATTTTACAAGTCTTCTCAGAAAATAATAAGGAACTGATTCCAGAGGTATCTCAGTCAAACATTTAGCAGGCGAATAGTGAACTTTAACCAAGGGCTTCCTGGTGACTGGATCAATCTTTTTCTTCCACGTATACCGAGTTCCCAACGTCGGCTTCAATTTCGAATAAGTCTTCGATAATACTTCCCGACGTAGACTTCTCTGAATGAACTCAGCATAATCATTCTCGAAAGGATTAATCAATTTAAGCTGAGCTAATCGATTAATCTCTCCTTTTGGCAACGTGCTCAATCTATCAAAACGCATTCTGAAATACTGAACTCCATCTTCTCTCTTTATCATAAACAGATTCCTCTGACACTTCCAGCTTTTAATAACACCGGTATAATTTCGACTAACCCGGTACACTTGACATTTAACTGGAATAGGAACTGGATTTCGTCCCTTAGGCCACCATTTCTTATTTCTCTCTCTCTTTTCTTCAGCAGTTAATTTCTTCACTGCTGAGTCCGGTGCCTGTGTCTCTGAAGCTGGAGTTGCAGCAGAACTTGATTCTCCATGTTGAGCTTTATCAGGACTCTCGTCTTCACTTGAATCAGATTCTATAATTGGTGCATCATCATAAGCTTCCCCAGATTGTGCATCATCATACGTTTCATCTGCATTCAACTGTTCCTCTTCAATCGAGACATCCTCGTTCATCTCAAAAACATTCTCTGTTTCTTCCTCAGAGCCAACTCCACTGGCCATCCTCTGAATAAATGATAAGTCAGCGAATGAGTAATCAACTGCCAGCGGTCTCGGTTGCCCTGGAATATCATCAACACAGAAATAATCCAAAAGAGAAATATTTTCATTAACATTTTCAATTACAGGGTTGGGATTTACAGACGCAGGTTCACTTGACTCTAAAGTGGGTATCCCAGACCCATACTCCCCCGAGGCAAGTAACCTGCCTTCCAAAACATTAACCCTATTGTTCGTTTCCTCAAGCTCCTTTGATTGAACCTCGATCAACGCAGCTTGTTCAGCAATCTTCTCGTCCTGAGCCTCCAGCTTTTGTTTCATCTTCTGCATATCTTCCATTATCTTTTGCATGAAAGCTGGAGTCGGTTGAATCTCAAAAACATCCTGCTGCTGTGGATTGACTGGAGCTCGTGTTGACGAAGAGCGACGAACACGACGACTCGGTCGATAAGTCTCATCAGCAGGATCATCACCGTCGCGTGTACGTTTTCCAGTATCCCTTGGAGGCACATACTTGCGTCCTTGTCTGATCCGACGCTTAATCCTCAGATATCTGAAAGAATCGGTAATCCTGATACGTTCCATCTCAGAGGGATGCGGAACAGTACCATCAGAATGCTCAGGCGTCGGACCCCCATCCTGAGGTCCTACATTCGCTGTATCTTCAGAATCTGAATTCTCAACCGTATCATGCGATGCTGGATTGTCCGAATCAACGTGCCCGAACTGCTCAATGTTTTCCAAAAGAGCATCCACATTCTCCCCCGCAGCTTGAACAGGAATGTTCTCCCCCGCAGCTTGAACAGGAATGTTCACAAACGGTTGCTGCGGTTGCTGTGGTGCTGGAACATCCATATACTGAGGATCTGGGGGCGGTACATAATTTTCATCCACAATAGCACCGAATAAAGGAACATCCCTTGGTGCCTCGACCCCTTTCTCATACCCTGCACAAATAGTGAAAATCCGACTCATCATCGGTGAAATCTTGAGCGGCTGATCGATATCACCCTGTGCCTGAAGCTCCGGATGATGACGATTGATGTGCAACTGTACAAATCTTGGATATAAAATCCATTTCTGATCCCCGGCATTTGCATTATCAACCATAGCCCTGAAGATAAATCCCGAGAAGTTGAACGGCTTGTTATATACCAATGCTAACATAGCAGAAGCCAGACTTCGGCTCATCCCATCCGTTCCACCTTTCCTATTCCCCAAGCAAACAATGATCACATGCATCAAATATCGCCAGACGCGTGTGAGATTCGCTTTTCTATACTGATCAGAGGGAATCCCGGGATATCCTATCCGTTGCATAGCTCCGGTAACGAAAATATGATCAAAACCGACAGGCATATCCGGTTGATCATTCAGCTGTAAAAGTTCCCGAATGCTCTGTTCTGTAATAGTGATCTCCGTACCCAGAACGGTAGAGACCAATCGTCTAACGTCGTTTTCAGTAACGACAGTTGCGCTTCTCCAAAAATGGTTGATCAGATTTCCAAACGCCATAGTGTTATCGGAAATGGCGTGGAATACCCTTGAACGTCTCAAAAACGCGATCATCTGACGATACGGTGCAGCTTTATCAGAAGTGTCAGTAAGGTAAGCAGCCGTATTATGACGAGCTTCAAAAATCAAAGCCATATCTGCAAAAACAGAAACAGATTGCAACTCGAAAAAGGTTAGAAAAAAATGTTACATTTTTAAACAAAACCTCTTCAAATTCCCTGGAACTAGCGACGTAGCCCTGTACGTCGCATTAACACAGAGCGACGTAGAACTGTACGACGCTAAAATTCAAAATAAATTGAAAAGCGACGTAAGGCCTGACGTCGCATAAAATTCGAGCGACGTCAAGGGGGACGTCGCATTTTGCAATTTATTGTGAATTTAATCACTTTAATTAAAACAGCGACGTAGAGAGGTACGTCGCATCGGACGTCGCAGTAAAAGCGACGTAGGGATGGGCGACGTAGGAAATTAATAATAATTAAATAAAGCGACATAGGCCACGACGTCGCAGCGTACGTCGCACTGACGAACAGGCGTCCCCAACCCAGAAACCCTAACCCTCGAATTTAGGGATTTTCAAAATCAATCACACTACAAGGTGCGGCTAATGATGGTGATCACGAAAACATAAGTTATAATAGTTATAACATCCAATTAACCATCGAATTTAACCCAAAATCGAAACCCTTTAAACCCGTATCACATATATAGCAATTAAACGTAATATACACGGTGAAAAAAGGTGAATATGGTACCTAAGTGTGCGGAATAACGAGTAGATCAAAACTACGTAAGTGAATCGGAATGAAAACAGCTACAAATCACGAAAATTGCTCAAAAATTGCTACGTCGCAAATCGCCACTGGTACGTCGCAGGCTACGTCGCACGTGAATAGTGAAGAGTGTGACGGTTTACGTCGCAGTCGAGACTATATATAGTCTAACCCTATGTGCGACGTAGGCTGGGACGTCGCAGGCGACGTAGAGCTGGACGTCGCATAGAGCAGTTTTGATGCAATTTTGACATTTTCAAACCGTTTACTCGTTATTTTAGCAAATAATTTCCAAATAACTCGTGACTTGGGAAAAATAACGCAGAATAAAAATAAAGCATAAAACTAAAAAATCTTTTTGGTATTTTCTTTAATTTTACAAAAAGTAAAAAATAAACAAAATAAAATAACTAACACTCTATTTTTGGTGACGGAGTTGAGTTGTCTGATTAGGGATCATATCGGAATAACATGCATTTATTAGGAATAGTAAGTGTTATTTCGATCATCAGTATATTTGTCCACTTTAAATTTACGTGGCACATTTAAAACACCTGTTATAAAAATTATTTCAAAAACGATTATTGGTATTGTTTGACCACCTAAACACGTTACATCCGTGTCTGTGAGTTAAACTTTTATTGTAAGTATGAATATTAATTTTGAGAGACCTATTATATGATATACTGATAAACTTCAGTAAAACAAACACTGCATATTCACACAAGGTAGAGATTACAAGACCAAGTTTATCTCGGTTTTCTCGTAACATGAAACACCCCGAAATTTAGAACTTTTTTTTTTTTTTTTTTTTTTTTTTTTTACTCATTTCGTAAAGTCCTACGTCTTAATATGACATTTTAGACTTGTTGTATCATTCCCTAGATCAAATAAGGATTTAAGTAAGAAAATGTTGAATTTATAAGAGATTCCCCAGGAATGACTCCCATTCCCCAGGAATGAAGCATGCTGTTAGTAAGCTGAGTCGGATTCCCCAGGAATGACTCCCATTCCCCGGGAATCAAGCCTGCTGTCCATTTTACCATCTTCCGAAATTCGATCGTGCATATCTTGAAAATGACAAGTCCAATGACCATGAAAATTTGCAGGCACGTGTATTATGACTATATGAACATTTCCCAATTAACACTTTTCCAAATTTCATGTTTAACGAGAAAACGGATCGTTGACCACTTTATGGTCATTTTTGACCACTTCCGTTGACATACCAAATTCCAAACCAACAAACTTCAGACTTTGACACTTCTACTACATTTTTAATACCACATTTGGGACCTAGTGCAATGTTTACATTCGTCATATCATATTTACAACTCAACGTAGCCTTTTGACCCGTTAGTGACCCATTTGGGCACTTTGAAGACCCGTTTGGGTCTTTACCCATATAACCACTATTCTAACACCCAAATCACATTTCTTTGACTATTCTAAGTCAACTCATGCCACTTTCACTATCAATACTTCAACTTAACTATTAACATCAAATTTCCATAAACCATTATATTCATCTATTATACAATAACATCATCTCCAAAACTATCAATGAGTATACCAACTCATTGACTAATTTGACTTCCACACTTCAACATGTTTGACTTTCAACATTAGGTGTCAAAACTAAGTTTTCTTAAACAAAAGGGGTGATTACATATCGAGAGCATGATTCAAAAGATTAGCTTGTTACCGATAACTTAACAAGCTCCACCACTAGCATCATTCGGGCCTTTTACCCGGATCCCTCTGGGTCCCACTTGGCTCACCTAAAACACATAAACATAATAGAGTAAGCATAAAGCTTAGTAAGAAATGGGCTATCAATGATAATCAATATCATTTCACAACATACGTATATTAAGGATCCATAACATCATATGCTAATTCCCGCAAGAATTAACATCTTCGGGCCTACACCCCGGTATATAATCATAACTCATCAAGTAAATGACATATCCATTACCGGTCCTTCCAAGTAAATGGAACAAGCATTACTTGAAGAAAGATAGCATCATCCATTAACTTACCTCGCGATAGCCCACGTATAAAATTACTTGTATCAACACTTTGATCACGTTTATCACCTAATCATGTAATCATGTAGCCAAGTATCAATACACATTCAACTTTCAACTCATTACTTGTATTAAGCTATACAAGTGTTAAGTTTCACACACTTTATTAACTAATTACACATAAATGGGTAGTTCATTATCATTCACAAATCAAAACCATCACTTACACTAAGATTACCATTTCTTAGTGTATATTCACATATATCTATATCATTACCATCATCAACTACCCTTTCATGTATAATTATCATCTCTAATTTCATCAAAACACCAATTAACAATATCACACAAGATTAAAAATCATTAGTTTACTCATAACCCCAAAATTATGAGTTCTTTTATAAAATTAACAATATTCAAACACCATACATAGTTTTATCATGTGTATGAATCATATATAACTCATTAAACCACTAATTCATGAATTTCATGAACTTAGGGTTTAACCTAATCACCTTAATTCATCAATTAAACAAGAATAGAGTGTTAATCATACCTCAAGAACACTAATTAGTAGCTAGCAACCTTAAGAAATCGAAACCCTAGTTTGAATTGCTTGATTTTCTTCCTTCTTGATTTCACTCAAAAGCTCAGTACGTGTTTTAGAAATATACAGTGTTTGGAATAAGCTGGAATAATACAGAACCTGGGTTTTTATACTGTGAATTTCATCTAAGCCCCTCAACTTATGGCACTTGTCACCTTATACCCCTCTACTAACTAATTCATTAAATGGCAAGTCCTATAAACATAAAATACTTTACACAGTTAGTCCTCCTAACTTAAACAGTTTAAATTATATATTTTAAGATTTAGAACTTACGAAATTTGGGGCGTTACAACTCTCCCCCACTTATTCAGGATTGTGTCCTCACAATCCATTCTTGGTATATAGCTGGATAATAACGAAGGATCTCCTCCTCGGGTTCCCATGTGAATTCTGAACCCTTGCGATGTTTCCATTGAACTTTGAACAATTTGATCTCTTTATTTCTCAGCTTCTTTATCTTTTCATCAAGAATCATCACTGGTTGTTCAACGTAATTCAACTGATCATTAATTTCAATTTCATCCAATGGCACGTAAGCGGCTTCATCAACCAAACACTTCCTTAAATAGGACACATGAAAAGTAGAATGTATTCCAGCTAGTTCATTAGGTAGCTCGAGGCGATAAGCTACCTTTCCAACTTTTTCAAGAATCTTAAAGGGACCAATGTATCGAGGGCTCAATTTTCCCCGCTTTCTGAACCGAATGATACCCTTCCATGGAGATACTTTCAACATAACAAAATCTCCAACTTGGAATTCGATTGGACGCCTTCGGTTGTCAGCATAAGATTTTTGTCGATCTTGGGCTATTTTCAACCGTTCTCTGACCTGATCAATCTTTTCAGTCGTCTTCTGGACAATATCAGTACTACCCAGTTCTCGTTGCCCAATCTCATCCCAACATATTGGAGTTCTACATTTTCTGCCATATAACATTTGATAAGGAGGCATACCAATACTCGCATGATAACTGTTATTATAAGAAAACTCAACCAACGGTAGGTGAGTATCCCAGCTACCACCGAAATCAATGGCACATGCCCTCAACATGTCTTCAAGCGTCTGGATGGTTCTTTCACTCTGCCCATCAGTCTGGGGATGATATGCAGTACTTAAATGAATACGAGTACCGATATCCTCTTGGAATTTGTTCCAGAATCTAGAAGTGAATCTACTATCTCGATCAGAGATAATAGAGATAGGCATACCATGTCGTGCCACAACTTCTTTAACATATAAATCAGCAAGTGCCTCTGAAGTATAAGTTTCCTTAATTGGCAAGAATAGAGCACTTTTTGTCAACCGATCAACAATCACCCAAATAGTGTCATGATGACGTTGAGTTTTGGGTAATTTAGTGATAAGGTCCATGGTAAGGTGCTCCCATTTCCAAACAGGTATGTCCAACGGTTGCATTTTACCAAATGGCTTTTGATGTTCTACTTTAACCTGCAAACACGTTAGACATTGTTCGACATATTTCACAATTTCACGCTTCATCCCAGGCCACCAATAATCAACTTTCAAATCATGGTACATTTTTGTTGCACCAGGATGAATGGAATATCTGGACTTGTGAGCTTCATCAAGTAACAGCTTTTTCAGCTCAGGTGAATTTGGAATCCATATTCTTCCATAACGTGTTTTTATCCCACGAGAATCATCAACAATGTTTGGAATTTGACCTTTAATACGTTCTGCTCTCCAAAGACCTTTTTGCCATGCCTTTTGTTGGACTTCCTTAATCTGGTCAAGTAAATCAGGAATGACAGTAATGCGAAGAGATTTAACAATTAAAGCATGATGCATCGCTTTTCGGCTGAGAGCATCAGCTACAACGTTAGCCTTTCCTGGATGATAAAGAATTTCACAGTCATAATCCTTCACCAAGTCAAGCCAACGTCGCTGTCTCATGTTAAGGTCACGCTGATCAAAGAAATATTTGAGGCTTTTGTGATCAGTGTAAATGGTACACTTCACACCATATAAGTAATGCCTCCAGATTTTTAGAGCAAAGACAACCGCTGCCAGCTCCAAATCGTGAGTTGGATATCCTTTTTCATGTTCTTTCAGTTGTCGAGAAGCATAAGCAATCACTTTACCCCTCTGCATCAGAACACAACCAAGACCATTTCGAGAAGCATCGCAGTAAACTACCATGTCATCAGTACCATCAGGAAGTACTAAGACAGGAGCTTGACTAAGCTTTAATTTCAAAGTACGGAAAGCTTGTTCAGTTGCATCATTCCATTCATATTTAATATTTTTACGAGTAAGCTTAGTGAGAGGAGTAGCAATCTTGGAGAAATCCTGGATAAACCGTCTGTAATAGCCAGCTAAACCCAGAAAACTTCTAACTTCTGTTGCATTGGTTGGAGGTTCCCATTTCATCACCGCCTCAACCTTTGCAGGATCAACCATAATACCTTGGTTATTAACAACATGACCCAGAAATTGTACCTCACGAAGCCAAAATTCACACTTGGAGAACTTGGCATAAAGTTTCTCATTTCTCAAAGTTTGTAATACCTGCCTTAAATGAACATTGTGATCGTCAGCAGATTTGGAATATATGAGAATATCATCTATAAATACAATTACAAACTTATCGAGCATAGGTCGGCACACTCGATTCATGAGATCCATAAAAGCGGCAGGAGCATTTGTCAGACCAAAAGGCATAACCACGAATTCATAATGGCCATACCTTGTCCTGAAAGCTGTTTTAGACACATCTTCTTCTCGAACTTTCAATTGGTGATAACCAGAACGTAAATCAATCTTCGAGAAGAAACTAGCACCCTGGAGTTGGTCAAACAAGTCATCAATCCTAGGCAAGGGATACCTATTCTTGATGGTAACCTTGTTCAATTCCCTATAATCGATGCACATTCTCATAGTGCCATCTTTCTTTTTAACAAATAGTATCGGTGCACCCCATGGTGAACTACTCGGACGAATAAAACCTTTATCAAGTAATTCTTGCAATTGTTTCATCAACTCTTGCATTTCAGAGGGGGCGAGTCTATAAGGTGTTTTAGCAATTGGTGTAGCTCCCGGTACTAATTCAATACGGAATTCGACTTGTCTATCGGGCGGAATGCCCGGTAGCTCGTCGGGAAAAACATCGGGGAACTCATTAACAATAGGAATTTCAGATAATTTGGGAGTTTGCTTTTGAGTATCAATCACATGTGCCAAAAAGGCCTGGCAACCATGTGATAAATGGCGTTTAGCACGAGCAAAGGTACAAATTGGAATTGAAAGTTTTCTCTTTTCGCCATAAATATCTATCACTCCCCCACTTGGTGAAGTAATACGAATAATCTTTTTCTCACACTGGATTATAGCATTATATTTGCCTAACCAATCCATACCCACAACTACATCAAACTCACCCATTTGCATTGGAATTAAATTTATGAGAAATGTTTCATTGTTAATCACTAATTGACATCCTCTATACACATTAGTCACAAAGATAATTCTATCATCAGCAACTTCCACATCTAGTGGAGCATCTAACTCAGTAAGAGGGATTGAGAAATATCGACAGAACTTTTCAGACACAAATGATCGTGAAGCTCCCGAATCAAACAGTATGTATGCAGGTTTAAGATTTACAAAGAAGGTACCTGTTAACACATCGGGGGCTCTTTGTGCTTCTTCTGCAGTAATTTGAAAGGAACGGTGTCTAGGCTTCGGTGGTTCCACCGTCTTCCTCTCAGTATTCTTGCGAGGAGCAGAAGAAGTAGGTTGAGATTTCAATTCAGGACAATCAGGTCGAATATGTCCTGGTTTCAGACAATGATGACAAACTTTGATTGGATTGGGACAATCTTTGCTAAAATGTCCCGGCCTTCCACAAGAAAAACAATTTAGAGTCCCGGCTTTACACTCCCCACGATGCCTTTTATGGCATATCTTGCATTCTGGGATTTCAGTTCGATCATCCTTTCTAAAACTTCCACCAGATCTAAACTTTTTGGATGGAGTAGAAGTGGATTCAGCTTTTCTTTTCGTGGAACTTTTCTCATCCTTCGTTAACTCCAGTTCTTGAAATCGAGCCTCGTCTACCATTTCAGAAAAAGTACTACATTTCTTCGGATTGACAAACTGTCGAATTTCTTTCTTCAGGATTGTATGAAAATGATCCATAAGTAATTTAGGATTTGCCATGTATTCTGGACAAAATTGGGCTCGATCCAGAAAATTTCCTACCAGCTCGTTTATCGACTCAGTCGTTTGTTCCATAGAAAGGAACTCACGACGAATTCTATTTAGATCAGCATCCTGCGAATAAGTTTCAACAAACATCTTTTTAAAATCTTCCCATGTCATCACTGTAATAGCTTCCTCTCCTAAAGTACGACATTGAACTTCCCACCAGAATTTAGCACGGGATTTAAGAAGATTAGAAGCATATCTCACTTTCAATCGGTTAGGGACTTCTGCCGTGGCAAATGCCCCTTCAACTTCAGATAACCACCTTTGACATTTAATTGGATCCATCTCACCTTGAAAATCTGGCGGGTTACAAACAGAAAAGTCTTTATAACTGAATTTACGATCTTCATCACGATTTTGAATCACCCTGCGAACAACAGGTGTTGGTGGTCTTTCCTCATTTCTTTCACCACCAGGAGGTGGTCTTTCAAGATCAATTTCATTTTCATCATCTCGCCTTTGAAATTCATCAGCAACAGTTTCACGTATGGTTTCAGAAATACGGCCCAATAAGAGGGGAAGGGACGCCTCTTGAGCCTTTGCCACTTCAGCTGAGATTAAAGTTTTTAAATCGGTCAAAGATAACCTAGCATCATCTGCTGGAGGTCTTTGTCTATCATCATCACCTCCAGTTCTTACATTCTGGGCTTGGTCTCGTGGACGAGGCCCAAGTGTCAATTCTATTCCTTCTTGATCATTCATCTTATTACTGAAAGTAGACACAATATATTTAATACAAACATATTCATCAATAAAATGTCTACTTTGTAATTTAATTGCACCTAGTCACATAGCAGTCAACAATTATTACCAAGACTTTATCTTCTTAACACCTTGTGACTTCCTTGGCTCCATACAATTGCCATATGATAATTATTGTGGTGGCCAGTCACACGAATTATCATATCCCAGTTATATGTTTCCAAAGTTACCACAAGATATTTCGAGTCAAAAGTCTTAGAAATCAAATAACTAGATTAATCAAAACAGATAACAATTCAATATCATGCTCAACAATAATAATAATGGCTTAAGATCAAGTACCCACTAATGGTGGATACCCGAATCCCTTAAACCAAGCTCTGATACCAACTTGAAACACCCCGAAATTTAGAACTTTTTTTTTTTTTTTTTTTTTTTTACTCATTTCGTAAAGTCCTACGTCTTAATATGACATTTTAGACTTGTTGTATCATTCCCTAGATCAAATAAGGATTTAAGTAAGAAAATGTTGAATTTATAAGAGATTCCCCAGGAATGACTCCCATTCCCCAGGAATGAAGCATGCTGTTAGTAAGCTGAGTCGGATTCCCCAGGAATGACTCCCATTCCCCGGGAATCAAGCCTGCTGTCCATTTTACCATCTTCCGAAATTCGATCGTGCATATCTTGAAAATGACAAGTCCAATGACCATGAAAATTTGCAGGCACGTGTATTATGACTATATGAACATTTCCCAATTAACACTTTTCCAAATTTCATGTTTAACGAGAAAACGGATCGTTGACCACTTTATGGTCATTTTTGACCACTTCCGTTGACATACCAAATTCCAAACCAACAAACTTCAGACTTTGACACTTCTACTACATTTTTAATACCACATTTGGGACCTAGTGCAATGTTTACATTCGTCATATCATATTTACAACTCAACGTAGCCTTTTGACCCGTTAGTGACCCATTTGGGCACTTTGAAGACCCGTTTGGGTCTTTACCCATATAACCACTATTCTAACACCCAAATCACATTTCTTTGACTATTCTAAGTCAACTCATGCCACTTTCACTATCAATACTTCAACTTAACTATTAACATCAAATTTCCATAAACCATTATATTCATCTATTATACAATAACATCATCTCCAAAACTATCAATGAGTATACCAACTCATTGACTAATTTGACTTCCACACTTCAACATGTTTGACTTTCAACATTAGGTGTCAAAACTAAGTTTTCTTAAACAAAAGGGGTGATTACATATCGAGAGCATGATTCAAAAGATTAGCTTGTTACCGATAACTTAACAAGCTCCACCACTAGCATCATTCGGGCCTTTTACCCGGATCCCTCTGGGTCCCACTTGGCTCACCTAAAACACATAAACATAATAGAGTAAGCATAAAGCTTAGTAAGAAATGGGCTATCAATGATAATCAATATCATTTCACAACATACGTATATTAAGGATCCATAACATCATATGCTAATTCCCGCAAGAATTAACATCTTCGGGCCTACACCCCGGTATATAATCATAACTCATCAAGTAAATGACATATCCATTACCGGTCCTTCCAAGTAAATGGAACAAGCATTACTTGAAGAAAGATAGCATCATCCATTAACTTACCTCGCGATAGCCCACGTATAAAATTACTTGTATCAACACTTTGATCACGTTTATCACCTAATCATGTAATCATGTAGCCAAGTATCAATACACATTCAACTTTCAACTCATTACTTGTATTAAGCTATACAAGTGTTAAGTTTCACACACTTTATTAACTAATTACACATAAATGGGTAGTTCATTATCATTCACAAATCAAAACCATCACTTACACTAAGATTACCATTTCTTAGTGTATATTCACATATATCTATATCATTACCATCATCAACTACCCTTTCATGTATAATTATCATCTCTAATTTCATCAAAACACCAATTAACAATATCACACAAGATTAAAAATCATTAGTTTACTCATAACCCCAAAATTATGAGTTCTTTTATAAAATTAACAATATTCAAACACCATACATAGTTTTATCATGTGTATGAATCATATATAACTCATTAAACCACTAATTCATGAATTTCATGAACTTAGGGTTTAACCTAATCACCTTAATTCATCAATTAAACAAGAATAGAGTGTTAATCATACCTCAAGAACACTAATTAGTAGCTAGCAACCTTAAGAAATCGAAACCCTAGTTTGAATTGCTTGATTTTCTTCCTTCTTGATTTCACTCAAAAGCTCAGTACGTGTTTTAGAAATATACAGTGTTTGGAATAAGCTGGAATAATACAGAACCTGGGTTTTTATACTGTGAATTTCATCTAAGCCCCTCAACTTATGGCACTTGTCACCTTATACCCCTCTACTAACTAATTCATTAAATGGCAAGTCCTATAAACATAAAATACTTTACACAGTTAGTCCTCCTAACTTAAACAGTTTAAATTATATATTTTAAGATTTAGAACTTACGAAATTTGGGGCGTTACAACTCTCCCCCACTTATTCAGGATTGTGTCCTCACAATCCATTCTTGGTATATAGCTGGATAATAACGAAGGATCTCCTCCTCGGGTTCCCATGTGAATTCTGAACCCTTGCGATGTTTCCATTGAACTTTGAACAATTTGATCTCTTTATTTCTCAGCTTCTTTATCTTTTCATCAAGAATCATCACTGGTTGTTCAACGTAATTCAACTGATCATTAATTTCAATTTCATCCAATGGCACGTAAGCGGCTTCATCAACCAAACACTTCCTTAAATAGGACACATGAAAAGTAGAATGTATTCCAGCTAGTTCATTAGGTAGCTCGAGGCGATAAGCTACCTTTCCAACTTTTTCAAGAATCTTAAAGGGACCAATGTATCGAGGGCTCAATTTTCCCCGCTTTCTGAACCGAATGATACCCTTCCATGGAGATACTTTCAACATAACAAAATCTCCAACTTGGAATTCGATTGGACGCCTTCGGTTGTCAGCATAAGATTTTTGTCGATCTTGGGCTATTTTCAACCGTTCTCTGACCTGATCAATCTTTTCAGTCGTCTTCTGGACAATATCAGTACTACCCAGTTCTCGTTGCCCAATCTCATCCCAACATATTGGAGTTCTACATTTTCTGCCATATAACATTTGATAAGGAGGCATACCAATACTCGCATGATAACTGTTATTATAAGAAAACTCAACCAACGGTAGGTGAGTATCCCAGCTACCACCGAAATCAATGGCACATGCCCTCAACATGTCTTCAAGCGTCTGGATGGTTCTTTCACTCTGCCCATCAGTCTGGGGATGATATGCAGTACTTAAATGAATACGAGTACCGATATCCTCTTGGAATTTGTTCCAGAATCTAGAAGTGAATCTACTATCTCGATCAGAGATAATAGAGATAGGCATACCATGTCGTGCCACAACTTCTTTAACATATAAATCAGCAAGTGCCTCTGAAGTATAAGTTTCCTTAATTGGCAAGAATAGAGCACTTTTTGTCAACCGATCAACAATCACCCAAATAGTGTCATGATGACGTTGAGTTTTGGGTAATTTAGTGATAAGGTCCATGGTAAGGTGCTCCCATTTCCAAACAGGTATGTCCAACGGTTGCATTTTACCAAATGGCTTTTGATGTTCTACTTTAACCTGCAAACACGTTAGACATTGTTCGACATATTTCACAATTTCACGCTTCATCCCAGGCCACCAATAATCAACTTTCAAATCATGGTACATTTTTGTTGCACCAGGATGAATGGAATATCTGGACTTGTGAGCTTCATCAAGTAACAGCTTTTTCAGCTCAGGTGAATTTGGAATCCATATTCTTCCATAACGTGTTTTTATCCCACGAGAATCATCAACAATGTTTGGAATTTGACCTTTAATACGTTCTGCTCTCCAAAGACCTTTTTGCCATGCCTTTTGTTGGACTTCCTTAATCTGGTCAAGTAAATCAGGAATGACAGTAATGCGAAGAGATTTAACAATTAAAGCATGATGCATCGCTTTTCGGCTGAGAGCATCAGCTACAACGTTAGCCTTTCCTGGATGATAAAGAATTTCACAGTCATAATCCTTCACCAAGTCAAGCCAACGTCGCTGTCTCATGTTAAGGTCACGCTGATCAAAGAAATATTTGAGGCTTTTGTGATCAGTGTAAATGGTACACTTCACACCATATAAGTAATGCCTCCAGATTTTTAGAGCAAAGACAACCGCTGCCAGCTCCAAATCGTGAGTTGGATATCCTTTTTCATGTTCTTTCAGTTGTCGAGAAGCATAAGCAATCACTTTACCCCTCTGCATCAGAACACAACCAAGACCATTTCGAGAAGCATCGCAGTAAACTACCATGTCATCAGTACCATCAGGAAGTACTAAGACAGGAGCTTGACTAAGCTTTAATTTCAAAGTACGGAAAGCTTGTTCAGTTGCATCATTCCATTCATATTTAATATTTTTACGAGTAAGCTTAGTGAGAGGAGTAGCAATCTTGGAGAAATCCTGGATAAACCGTCTGTAATAGCCAGCTAAACCCAGAAAACTTCTAACTTCTGTTGCATTGGTTGGAGGTTCCCATTTCATCACCGCCTCAACCTTTGCAGGATCAACCATAATACCTTGGTTATTAACAACATGACCCAGAAATTGTACCTCACGAAGCCAAAATTCACACTTGGAGAACTTGGCATAAAGTTTCTCATTTCTCAAAGTTTGTAATACCTGCCTTAAATGAACATTGTGATCGTCAGCAGATTTGGAATATATGAGAATATCATCTATAAATACAATTACAAACTTATCGAGCATAGGTCGGCACACTCGATTCATGAGATCCATAAAAGCGGCAGGAGCATTTGTCAGACCAAAAGGCATAACCACGAATTCATAATGGCCATACCTTGTCCTGAAAGCTGTTTTAGACACATCTTCTTCTCGAACTTTCAATTGGTGATAACCAGAACGTAAATCAATCTTCGAGAAGAAACTAGCACCCTGGAGTTGGTCAAACAAGTCATCAATCCTAGGCAAGGGATACCTATTCTTGATGGTAACCTTGTTCAATTCCCTATAATCGATGCACATTCTCATAGTGCCATCTTTCTTTTTAACAAATAGTATCGGTGCACCCCATGGTGAACTACTCGGACGAATAAAACCTTTATCAAGTAATTCTTGCAATTGTTTCATCAACTCTTGCATTTCAGAGGGGGCGAGTCTATAAGGTGTTTTAGCAATTGGTGTAGCTCCCGGTACTAATTCAATACGGAATTCGACTTGTCTATCGGGCGGAATGCCCGGTAGCTCGTCGGGAAAAACATCGGGGAACTCATTAACAATAGGAATTTCAGATAATTTGGGAGTTTGCTTTTGAGTATCAATCACATGTGCCAAAAAGGCCTGGCAACCATGTGATAAATGGCGTTTAGCACGAGCAAAGGTACAAATTGGAATTGAAAGTTTTCTCTTTTCGCCATAAATATCTATCACTCCCCCACTTGGTGAAGTAATACGAATAATCTTTTTCTCACACTGGATTATAGCATTATATTTGCCTAACCAATCCATACCCACAACTACATCAAACTCACCCATTTGCATTGGAATTAAATTTATGAGAAATGTTTCATTGTTAATCACTAATTGACATCCTCTATACACATTAGTCACAAAGATAATTCTATCATCAGCAACTTCCACATCTAGTGGAGCATCTAACTCAGTAAGAGGGATTGAGAAATATCGACAGAACTTTTCAGACACAAATGATCGTGAAGCTCCCGAATCAAACAGTATGTATGCAGGTTTAAGATTTACAAAGAAGGTACCTGTTAACACATCGGGGGCTCTTTGTGCTTCTTCTGCAGTAATTTGAAAGGAACGGTGTCTAGGCTTCGGTGGTTCCACCGTCTTCCTCTCAGTATTCTTGCGAGGAGCAGAAGAAGTAGGTTGAGATTTCAATTCAGGACAATCAGGTCGAATATGTCCTGGTTTCAGACAATGATGACAAACTTTGATTGGATTGGGACAATCTTTGCTAAAATGTCCCGGCCTTCCACAAGAAAAACAATTTAGAGTCCCGGCTTTACACTCCCCACGATGCCTTTTATGGCATATCTTGCATTCTGGGATTTCAGTTCGATCATCCTTTCTAAAACTTCCACCAGATCTAAACTTTTTGGATGGAGTAGAAGTGGATTCAGCTTTTCTTTTCGTGGAACTTTTCTCATCCTTCGTTAACTCCAGTTCTTGAAATCGAGCCTCGTCTACCATTTCAGAAAAAGTACTACATTTCTTCGGATTGACAAACTGTCGAATTTCTTTCTTCAGGATTGTATGAAAATGATCCATAAGTAATTTAGGATTTGCCATGTATTCTGGACAAAATTGGGCTCGATCCAGAAAATTTCCTACCAGCTCGTTTATCGACTCAGTCGTTTGTTCCATAGAAAGGAACTCACGACGAATTCTATTTAGATCAGCATCCTGCGAATAAGTTTCAACAAACATCTTTTTAAAATCTTCCCATGTCATCACTGTAATAGCTTCCTCTCCTAAAGTACGACATTGAACTTCCCACCAGAATTTAGCACGGGATTTAAGAAGATTAGAAGCATATCTCACTTTCAATCGGTTAGGGACTTCTGCCGTGGCAAATGCCCCTTCAACTTCAGATAACCACCTTTGACATTTAATTGGATCCATCTCACCTTGAAAATCTGGCGGGTTACAAACAGAAAAGTCTTTATAACTGAATTTACGATCTTCATCACGATTTTGAATCACCCTGCGAACAACAGGTGTTGGTGGTCTTTCCTCATTTCTTTCACCACCAGGAGGTGGTCTTTCAAGATCAATTTCATTTTCATCATCTCGCCTTTGAAATTCATCAGCAACAGTTTCACGTATGGTTTCAGAAATACGGCCCAATAAGAGGGGAAGGGACGCCTCTTGAGCCTTTGCCACTTCAGCTGAGATTAAAGTTTTTAAATCGGTCAAAGATAACCTAGCATCATCTGCTGGAGGTCTTTGTCTATCATCATCACCTCCAGTTCTTACATTCTGGGCTTGGTCTCGTGGACGAGGCCCAAGTGTCAATTCTATTCCTTCTTGATCATTCATCTTATTACTGAAAGTAGACACAATATATTTAATACAAACATATTCATCAATAAAATGTCTACTTTGTAATTTAATTGCACCTAGTCACATAGCAGTCAACAATTATTACCAAGACTTTATCTTCTTAACACCTTGTGACTTCCTTGGCTCCATACAATTGCCATATGATAATTATTGTGGTGGCCAGTCACACGAATTATCATATCCCAGTTATATGTTTCCAAAGTTACCACAAGATATTTCGAGTCAAAAGTCTTAGAAATCAATGTTAGTACATGTTTAGTGTCTGTCAGTTGGTCTAGCTCGTAGTTAGTATTTAGATTAGGATTCCTGACTCCTGCGACGTAGCGCACTACGTCGCAGGTGCGACGTCAGGTATTGGGCCTGCGACGTAGCAGACGTCGCATGGGCTTGGGCCTGCGACGTAGCGTGCTACGTCGCAGGTGCCAGTTTTTGTATAAATACGATTTGTGTTTTCTGTTTTAGGGTTGACGAAACCCTAAACGCAATTTGTCGAAATTCTCTGTAATCTGATCGAATATAAGCAATAATATTACGTTCGTTTGATATTGATTGCGTATTGATTGTTCGTGTGTTTAGTTAATAATCTAATCGTTGTTTCCGCCATCGATTGGATTGACTCGGTTCGTGCTAGATCCTAAGTAAGGGACAAACAACTGGTATCAGAGCAGAAAGTGCTCGTTTTGGCGATTTGGATCGAGTTTGGGTTTTAAAAGGACGTGATATTCGTGAGTTTTCGTGTTTATTACGTTTGTTTTGTGTTTTTACAGGTTTTCGATCAGTATTATTGGGATTCTTGAAGGTTTCAGTCGTTCGACATTCGTGGTTTTGCTTTTAGGGTTAAAAATTCGTTTTTAGGGTTTTTGGCCGCTGCTCAGCACGTTTTGCGACGTAGCAAAGCGACGTAAGCTGCGACGTCGCGTGCGACGTAGTGTTTTTGAACTTTAATTAGTTCGTGCGACGTACCATTGCGACGTACCTCTCTACGTCGCTATTTTGACTTTAATTAGTCTTTTGCGACGCTGCGTTGCGACGTAGCCTGATTCTGCGACGTACCACTCTACGTCGCACTTTCTGATTCTTAATTGAATCATTTGCTTTTTGCGACGTACCCATCTACGTCGCATATCCTTTTTGCGACGTACCCATCTACGTCGCATATTCTTTGTGCGACGTACCCCTCTACGTCGCTAAGATCAGAAGTTTGATTTTTCGATTAAGTATTTAAAATGGCAGCTGATAAAGAGGATATTAGAGGACTTCGGGAGATGATTAAACAAAGCAATGACATAGGTTCAAGTAATAAACCTCCACTTTTTACTGCGGACATGGATTACGTGTACTGGAGAGACCGAGTTGAGCAATATATTGATTTCCATTGTCCAGAATTATGGGGACCATTACGTGAGCGTTATGTAGCTCCATTAGCTGAAGGAGAATACCGGGGTATTCGTCCTGCTAAGCCCTATAAAGCCATGTCTCCCGAGGAAAAGAAAGATTTTGATACTGAAAGAAAATCTTTCTCAATGATTAAAATGTGTTTAACGAAGGATGTGCTATGGCTTTTCAGAACTCATGAAACAGCCTTTGATTTGTGGAAGGCTATTGAAACTCGTTGTGGAGGGAATGATAAGTACAAGGAAGCAAAGCTCGAACTGATTAAGAAACAGTACGATATCTTTGACATCCTTCCTGATGAAGACACGACTTCTTTATTTACTAGGTACTCACGGTTAGTTGGTGAGTTGTTTGAAGGGGGTTATACTTTTCCTTCAATTGAAGTAAATAAGAAGCTGCTGGATGTGTTGCCAAGTTCTTGGGATATTAAAGTTCAATTTTTAAAGGAAAATGAAGAACTTGCAAACATGTCTTTGGATGCGTTGATAGGGGATCTTCAAGCTCACGCGATGGAGATTAAGAAGAAAGAAACTAGGTCTGGTTCTGCTGTTCAGAATCCTAGTGTGTATGGTGTTAAGATCAACTCTGGAAAGAATTATGGATCAGGAGTTGCCTTTGTATCAAATACAAATGCTTCATCGACTTCTTCCTCTTCTGATGGTATTCATTCTGTTTTCATGACTGGACCTTCTTCAAATCAACAACAGGTTCAAGTCACACCTGCTATTCAGGAGCAAGCTGCAATCTACACAGCTTTCTTAAGCTCTTACAAGGATTTGGTTACTCAACCGAATCTAACTTTGGAGTTGACTAAGGAGGACTATGCTCAGCTTGATGAAGACGATCTGGAGCAAATGGATTTGACTTGGAATGTGGCAATGATCACCCGCAGGATTCAGAAGTTTTTGCAGAGGACCGGGCGTAAAAGCTTGGAGGGTGATGGAAAGACTGGCTTTGGATTTGACAAGAGTAAGGTCCGATGTTACAATTGTCAAAATTTGGGTCACTTCGCCAGGGAGTGCGAGAAACCCAAAATGCCAGCATCGGGATTTACAACACCGTCTACTCCTCCAAAGGCCAAAGAAACGGAAGTTAACAAGAGAGGGATTGCTGACAATGCCCTGATTGCTTTTGAGCCTACAAGTCAAGACTGGACGCCTGTCTCCCAGCATTACCAACAGTGTCTGATGGCTCACATTGTGAATGAGGTACATGATGAACCGTTAAATTGTATTTCATGCATAAAGTTAACTGAATCTTTAAAGGCATATCAGACAGAGACAGCTGAATTGAGGAAAAAGAATGAAAAACTAACCGACTCAAATAATTTTTTAAAAGCTAATGAGAAACTTTATGAAAATCATCTTGAGGCTCATCGGTTAGATACTCAGAAATATAAATCTAAGGTTTTTAGTCAAGAAGATGCCATTAAAAGCTATCTTGTTGAAATTGAACTTTTAAATAAAGAACTTACAGATTTAAAAGCTGAGTATGAGAATTATAAGAGTAAAATTTTAGGCTCAAATTCCTCAACAGTTGTCTTCAATGAAATCCTTAGCAAGCATGGTACTAAAGGGAAAAAGAATGAGGGATTGGGATACAACTCAGTTCCCCCTCCTACTACTTGTTGTCCCCTGCCTGTTAAGGAAGGCTTTGAAGAGATTCCAGTTGACTGGTCCAAGCTCTATGGTTTAAAAGCTAAAGATGCTAAAGAGACCAAACATAACAAACCGGCAAAGGAGAAAACCATGCGGCCAGAGTACCCCTTGCCAAAGTTTGTTAAGTCAGTGCATGAATCTCCAGTTAGTGATAAGGAGAATGTTGAAGTAAAGAATGAATCTCCTGTTAGTGTAGAGGAGATTGTTGAGATTGAGGACATTACGGATCAGGAGTATCCGGAGGTTAAGAAGGTTGCATTTAAACCTGAAAAAGTGATTTCAAAGGTTGAACCTGAAATTAAGGTTCAACCAAATAAAGGAAAAGCAAAGGTTTTAAACACGAAACAACAATCTTTACAGTCACCTGTAAAGATTTTGCAAAGAAAATCAGTAAATGAAAATGTTTCGTATGATAAACCATCAACATCAACCTCTCAACCAAAACAAACATTTTCTAAGACGTGCACTCAATGTTCATGTTCTAGAAATGTTTCTCCACCTCCTGTGGTAATTCCTCAGCCTCAACCGTTTGTTGAGACTCGTTCTTGTTTCTACTGCAAGAAACAAGGACATTTAATCCGTGATTGTCCAAAGCTGTCAAATCAGCGATATGGGAGAGAGATGCCTAGGACATCTGTTTATAAAAATTCTTTTTCTAAATCTCCACCTAGGTGTTACTCTACCTCTCCCAAGCCTGTTTCGAAACCAAGTAATGTTGAGCAAAAATCTTTGCCAATTCAAAAGCCCAACATTACTTCTATTACCATTTCCGAATCTTCAAAAGTTTGGAAACGTAAAGAGTCTGATGTTGACTCTTCAGTCGTCAACAATAACACATCAGATAAAAATTCTAATTTGTTTAAAGATAAAATTCTATCTGACGTGATTATTGTTGATGACCACGGTCGACCTAAGTCTGTAAAGGCTTGGGTCACCGTTTCTCACTAATCTCCTTTGTTTGTGTGTTGCAGCAGTCAGAACGCGTTAAAGATAGCGAATGGTATTTGGATAGCGGCTGCTCGCGACATATGACGGGCGATGTATCTCTTCTTGTGGATATTAAACCACATGCAGGAGGTTATGTTGCCTTTGCTGGAGATTCTGGGGGAACTATTTCTGGAAGAGGAACCTTAACTAACGGCAATGTTAGTTTTGAAAATGTGAACTACGTGGAACAGCTTACGCACAACTTGCTAAGTGTTTCACAGGTCTGTGATAAGGATTATACAACTGTGTTCACAAAGACTGAGTGTGTGATACTGAAGCCTGGGTATGTCATTCCGGAAGAATGGGTGTTACTGAGAGCACCAAGAAAGGATGACACCTACATTTTGAATATGAGAACTGTTGAGACATCGAACGAGTATACGTGTCTCTTATCTAAGGCTTCTGAAAAGGATTCACTGCTTTGGCACAGGCGAATGGGACACATTCATTTTCGAAAAATGAATTTCTTGACTAAAAATGACCTAGTGCTAGGAGTTCCAAAACAGTCGTTTGCTCTAAAGGATGACTGTATCTCCTGCCAAAAAGGAAAGTTACGTAAGAAGTCCCATAAGTCTAAGCAAGTGAATTCCATAAATGCACCATTGGAGTTGCTGCATATGGATCTTTTCGGTCCAGTGTCTACGAAAAGCATTGGTGGTCGGTCTTACTGCTTGGTAGTTACTGATGACTACTCAAGGTTTTCGTGGGTTTACTTTTTGACCACGAAAGGGGAAACTCCTGAGATACTGGTGTATTTGTTGGACAAGTTGGCAAATCTCAGCAACTTGAAGGTGAAAAGGATACGGAGTGACAATGGAACTGAGTTCAAGAACTCAACTCTCGAATTGTTTTGTGCTACAAGAGGTATTGAGCATCAATTTAGTGCTCCAAGGACTCCACAACAGAATGGAGTTGCAGAAAGGAAGAATAGGACAATTATCGAGACAGCTCGGACTATGTTAGCTGACTCCAAGTTACCAATCATATTCTGGGCTGAGGCAGTTAATACTGCCTGTTATGTTCTCAACAGAGTACTTACGGTTAAGAAAAGGAACAAAACGTGCTATGAACTTTTTAATAACCGTAAGCCAAATCTACAGTTCCTAGAACCATTTGGGTGTCCATGCCTGATCATGATTACAAAAGATAAGGTCTCTAAGTTTGGTGATAAAGCTGTTGAAGGGATTTTTCTTGGATATGCAGTCAACTCTCCGAACAAAAGAGTCTTCAACAAATCAACGAATCAGATCGAAGAGCATTTTGAAGTGAAGTGTTTAAGGTATACGGAACCTCCTCAAGGAACGGGTCCGGATTGGTTTTTCAATTATGGAAACCTCTTCAACTCTTTCAATATTCCGGAAGAAGATGAAACGGAAGAGTTGGTTTCTATACTGCATGAGCTTGATATTTCTCAAGATACACCCGTTACAAATAAACCATCCGACCCATCTCCTAATGCAACACCCGCACCTCCACCGACTAATCCTACACCTCCACAACCTACACCTACTACTACACCAACACCCACACAACCGAAAACAACTACCAAATCACCACCATCAACACCATCTCCTACTCCACCATCTTCGGCAGCTCCTTCTAAAACAGTTTACAACTATACAAAGGAGCTTCCATATGATCCAAATATGCCTCCTTTAGAGGAACCTCAAGAAGAAGATGAAGTGGAAGAAACAATGAACTACTCTCACTTATTTTCTCATGAAGATGAAGGAGAAGAAGAAGAAGAGATAGTCATTCCTGAGTCTGCTGCTACTCCTGAAACTGAGGGAGATTTGAACAATTTGGGTGTGGATCTTGTGCCAGGTACCATACCAGAAACACGTATACATAAGGATCACCCCATTGATGATATCATTGGTGATCCTCATGCATCTGTTCAAACACGACAGCAAACAAAGCAGACTTCAGCTCAGCAGCTTTTGGGACTTATTGCTCATATTGATTCATGTCATTTGTCTCAAATTGAACCGAAAAAGGTTGATCAAGCCTTAAAGGATCCATCTTGGGTCGAGGCTATGCAGGAGGAACTACAGCAAATAAACAAGATGAATGTTTGGGAAATTGTTCCTCTACCCAAGGGTGCTCACTTGACGGGTACTCGTTGGGTTTTCCGTAACAAAATGGATGATCGTGGGGCTGTTATTCGAAACAAAGCCCGTCTGGTAGTTCAAGGATATAGTCAACTAGAGGGTATTGACTATGATGAAGTTTTCGCTCCTGTTGCTCGTTTGGAATCAATTCGGATTTTTCTAGCTTATGCTTCTTTCAAAGGATTCCGAGTGTATCAACTTGACGTGAAGTGTGCTTTTCTCTATGGAGATGTTGACGCAGTGATCTATGTGTGTCAGCCTCCCGGTTTTGAAGACCCAAAGCATCCTAATCATGTTTGCAAGCTGAAGAAAGCTTTGTATGGTCTTCATCAATCTCCTCGACTTTGGTATGAGCGACTTGCCACGTACTTACTGAGGAATGGTTTTGATAGAGGACAGATTGATAGCACGCTTTTCATCAAAAGGGAAGGAGCGGATTTGTTACTTGTGCAGGTCTATGTGGACGACATAATCTTTGGATCAACTAATGATCAGTTGTGCAAGGATTTTGAAAGATTGATGAAATCTGAGTTTGAAATGAGTGCTATGGGGGAACTCACGTTCTTTCTGGGACTACAGGTTGAGCAATCTGACAATGGAATTTATATCCATCAGTCAAAATATGTCACTGACATGTTAAAGCGGTATGAATTGCTCAACTGTAAACACTTCGGCACTCCAATTGAAGCAAGACACAATCTTGGACCTAATGAGGACGATGAAGACTGCAAGGAGAAGGACTATCGATCAATGATAGGCTCTCTCATGTACCTGACTGCCTCAAGACCAGATATCGTGTTTGCTGTTTCTCTCTGCTCACGATTTCAAGCAAATCCGAAGGTGTCTCATATGAAGGCAGTAAAACGCATTTTTGGATATCTCGCTTTTAGGCCATCTCTGGGTCTATGGTATTCAAACGAGAAAAACTTCGAGTTAACTGCCTATTCGGATTCGGATCTTGGTGGCTGCAAGATAGATATGAAGTCAACTACTGGAGGATGTCAGTTCCTTGGATCGCGCTTAGTTTCTTGGCAGTGCAAAAAGCAGACTGCGGTTGCTATTTCCACAGCTGAAGCCGAGTATGTTGCTGCTGCAAGTTGCTGTTCTCAGGTTCTCTGGATTCAGCATCAGCTGCGTGATTACGGGTTCAATCTCTCTATGACTCCTATTTATATAGATAATACAGCTGCTATATCTATAACTCACAATCCCGTACAGCACTCTAAGACCAAACATATTGAACTTAGGTTCCACTTTATACGGGATTGCTTTGAGAAACACCTTATAGATGTTGTACATATAGAGACCCTTAAGCAGTGTGCGGACCTTTTCACAAAAGCCTTTTTGCGATCACGTTTCATTGAACTGGTCAATCTAATAGGTTTAAGGTTCTTTCAGTCAAAGAAATGATTTGTGACTTGGATTTTTTTTTAGATTTTTAAATTCAATTTTAAAAAAAAAAAAAAAAAAAAAAAAAAAAAAAAATTCGCAACAGCCACTCTTTATGCTCTTTAGTATTAAAGAAAACGCAAGGTTGCTACATTTTTAAAATAGACGTTGAAGTTGTGTCTGTAAACAACTTGGGATATGATAGTACATCGGGTGACATGCACAAAATGGAATTTTAAGGTTTATCTTGGATGTGTCAGTAGGTTTATCTGACACACTTAAAACAGTTTTTATCTAAATTATATTCATCATACGATGTATTGGTAGGCACGCTACACACCGGTTTGTGAGTGAGTAAGAAGTAATGATAAAACTTGTCTATTACTTTGTGAAAAATGTTATCTGATGTATGACATAAGTCTTAATTGATAAATGGAAGTACTATCATACACTGTCATAATTATGTAAATGTAAAATGGGCATATAGTAATAATATGATTATTCGCCTAACTAATGGTGACTATTGTTGTACTCACGTACAGACCTGAATCCATTAGTTATGCAAATAGTCTCAAACTTGTTATGTTCATACTAAGGGACCCTCTGTTGTACTATGTACAGATCTGGGACCACTAGTATCTTCATAGTCGGTTTGATGTATGCCTAAATATAAATATCAAGTGTATGTTACGAGAAAACCGAGATAAACTTGGTCTTGTAATCTCTACCTTGTGTGAATATGCAGTGTTTGTTTTACTGAAGTTTATCAGTATATCATATAATAGGTTTCTCAAAATTAATATTCATACTAACAATAAAGGTTAGCTCACAGATATGGATGTAACATGTTTAGGTGGACAAACAATACCAATAATTGTCTTGAAATAATTTTTATAAAAGGTGTTTTAAATGTGCCAAGTAAATTTAAAGTGGACAAATATACTGATGATCGAAATAACACTTACTATTCCTAATAAATGCATGTTATTCCGATATGATCCCTAAGCAGACAAAACAACTCCGTCACCAAAAATAGAGTGTTAGTTATTTCTATTTTTTTGTAAAATTAAAGAAAATTCCAAAAAGATTTTATAGTTTATTTTATTTTGTTTTATTTTTATTCTAGGTTATTTTCCCAAGTCACGAGTTATTTGGAAATTATTTGCTAAAAATAACGAGTACACGGTTTGAAAATTTCGAAATTGGATCAAAACTGTTGTATGCGACGTACGGCTCTACGTCGCCTGCGACGTTCGGCTCTACGTCGCCTGCGACGTCCCAGCCTACGTCGCACATATGGTTATACTTTAAATAGTATCCACTGCGACGTACCTCGTCACAGTATTCACTATTCAAGTGCGACGTAGCCTGCGACGTACCAACCGGCGATTTGCGACGTAGCAATTCTTCGAGCTTTTTCGTGATTTGTAGCTGTTGTCGTTCCTATTCACTCACGTAGTTTTCATATACTCGTTATTCCGCACACTTAGGTACCATATTTACCTGTTTTCACCGTGTATTATATGTTTAATTGCTATATAAGTGTTACGGGTTTCAAGGGTTTTAGTTTTGGGTTGAATTCGATGGTCAATTGGTTGTTATAATGGTTATAACTTATTTTTTCGTGATCATCATCGTAAGCCGCACCTTGTAGTGCGTTTGATTTTGAAAACCCCTAAATGCGAGGTTAGGGTTTCTGGGTTGGGGATGAATGTTCATCGTTGCGACGTACGATGCGACGTAGTCGCCTACGTCGCTTTAAATTAGTTATTATTAATTCCTACGTCGCCTTTCCCTACGTCGCTTTTTCTGCGACGTCCGATGCGACGTAGCTCTCTACGTCGCTATTTTAAATAAAGTGATTAAATTCACAATAAATTGCAAAATGCGACGTCCCGCTTTACGTCGCTCGAATTTTATGCGACGTACGGCCTTACGTCGCTTTTCAATTTATTTTGAATTTAGGCGACGTACTTTTCTACGTCGCTCTGTGTTTATGCGACGTATGGTGCTACGTCGCTAGTTCCAGGAGTTTGAAAAAGGTTGTATGAAAAATGAAAATTTTTGGCTAACCTTTTTCGAGTTGCAATATGTTTCTGTTTTTGCAGATATGACTTTGATTTTTGAAGCTCGTCACAATACGGCTGCTTATCTTGTTGATACTGCTGATAAAGCTGCACCGTATCGTCCGATGATTGCATTTTTGAGACGTTCTAGGGTAATCCACGCTATTTCCGATACCACGGTGGTTTTTGGAAATCTGATCAACCCATTCTGGCGGAACGCAACTGTCGTTACTGAAAACGACGTTATACGCTTGGTCTCTACTGTTCTGGGTACGGAGATCATTATTACAGAACAGAGCATTCGGGAACTTTTACAATTGAACGATCAACCGGATATGCCTATCAGTTTTGATCATATTTTTGTTACCGGGGCTATGCAACGGATTGGATATCCTGGGATTCCCTCCGATCAGTATCGCAAAGCGAATCTCACGCGTGTTTGGAGATATCTGATGCATGTGATTATCGTTTGTTTGGGGAATAGAAAAGGTGGAACGGATGGGATGAGTCGAAGTTTAGCTTCTGCTATGTTGGCGTTAGTATACAACAAGCCGTTCAACTTCTCGGGATTTATCTTCAAGGCAATGGTTGATAACGCGAATGCAGGGGATCAGAAATGGATTTTATATCCACGTTTTGTTCAGTTGCACATTAATCGTCATCACCCAAATCTTCAGGCACAGGGTGATCCCGATCAGTTATTAAAGATTTCACCGATGATGAGTCGGATTTTCACCATTTGTGCAAGTTTTGAGAAAGGGGTTGCGGCAGCAGCGGATGTTCCCTTGTTTGGTGCCATTGTGGACGCGAATTATGTACCGCCACCGGAACCTCAATATATGGATGTTCCAGCACCTCAGCAACCGCAGCAACCGTTAGTGAATATTCCTGTTCAAGCTGCGGGGGAAAACATTCCTGCTCAAGCTGCGGGGGAGAACGTGGATGCTATTTTGGAGAATATCGAGCAGTTCGGGCACGTTGACTCGGACAATCCAGCATCGCATGATACGGTTGAGAGTTCTGATTCTGAAGAACCGGTCACTGCAGGTCCTCAGGATGGGGGTCTGACGCCTGAGCATTCTGATGGTACTGTTCCGCATCCCTCTGAGATGGAACGTATCAGGCTTTCAGATTCATTTAGATATCTACGTATTCAGCGTCGGATCAGACAAGGACGCAAGTATGTGCCTCCAAGGGATACTGGAAAGCGTACACGCGACGGTGATGATCCTTCTGATGAGACTTATCGACCGCCTCGTCGTGTTCGTCGCTCTTCATCTACACGCGTTCCAGTTAATCCACAGCAACAGGATGTCTTTGAGATTCAACCGACTCCAGCTTTCATGCAAAAGATCATGGAAGATATGCAGCTGATGAAGCAAAAGCTGGAGGCTCAGGATGAGAAGATTGCTGAACAAGCTGCTTTGATCGCGGTTCAATCTAAAGAGCTTGAGGAAACGAAGAATAGGGTTCATGTTTTGGAAGGCAGGTTACTTGCCTCGGGGGAGTATGGGTCTGGGATACCCACTTTAGAGTCAAGTCAACCTGAGTCTGTAAATCCCAACCCTGTAATTGAAAATATTAATGAAAATATTTCTGTTTTGGATTACTTTTCTGTTGATGATATTCCAGGGCAACCGAGACCACTGGCAGTTGATTACTCATTTGCTGACTTATCATTTATTCAAAGGATGGCCAGTGGAGTTGGCTCTGAGGAAGAAACAGAGAATGTGTTTGAGATGAACGAGGATGTCTCGATTGAAGAGGAACAGTTGGATGCAGATGAAACGTATGCTGATGCACAATCTGGGGAAACTTATGATGAAGCACCAATTATTGAATCTGATTCAAGTGAAGACGAGAGTCCTGATAAAGCGCAACATGGAGAATCAAGTTCTGCTGCAACTCCAGCTCCAGAGACACAGGCACCGGACTCAGCAGCAAAGAAACTAACTGCTGAAGAAAAGAGAGAGAGAAACAAGAAATGGTAGCCTAAGGGACGAAATCCAGTCCCTATTCCAGTGAAATGTCAAGTGTACCGGGTTAGTCGGAATTATACCGGTGTTATTAAAAGCTGGAAGTGTCAAAGGAATCTGTTTATGATAAAGAGAGAAGATGGAGTTCAGTATTTTAGAATGCGCTTTGATAGATTGAGCACGTTGCCAAAAGGAGAGATTAATCGATTAGCTCAGCTTAAATTGATTAATCCTTTCGAGAATGATTATGCTGAGTTCATTCAAAGATGTCTACGTCGGGAAGTATTATCGAAGACTTATTCGAAATTGAAGCCGACGTTGGGAACTCGGTATACGTGGAAGAAAAAGATTGATCCAGTCACCAGGAAGCCTTTGGTTAAAGTTCACTATTCGCCGGCTAAATGTTTGACTGAGATACCTCTGGAATCAGTTCCTTATTATTTTTTGAGAAGACTTGTGAAATGGGAACTTGATCCACAGACTGGCGAAGCGGTTATTACTTTCGTTCCAGATTCTGAACCGTGGCCAGAAGTTGGAGGTATATGGAACTTGAAGCAAGCAACGTTTAGGCTATATGATCCGATGAGTTTAATTAATTTTCATGAAAAAGATTTAAGAAAACTCTATGATAATCGGATTCGAGTTGGTCAGAAGAATGAATTCAACAGACGATTAGCACAGCAGTTCTACAATGTTGTTACTGTTTGCGTAGCTAATGGAATTCATGCCGACGGCCAGTTTCCTGCGGGCTGGGTTTAATGAAGATTTTTGAAGACCAAGCTGAAGACACGGGGGAGTTTGTTAGTACATGTTTAGTGTCTGTCAGTTGGTCTAGCTCGTAGTTTGTAATTAGAAATAGTGTTTCACGTATGGTTTCAGAAATACGGCCCAATAAGAGGGGAAGGGACGCCTCTTGAGCCTTTGCCACTTCAGCTGAGATTAAAGTTTTTAAATCGGTCAAAGATAACCTAGCATCATCTGCTGGAGGTCTTTGTCTATCATCATCACCTCCAGTTCTTACATTCTGGGCTTGGTCTCGTGGACGAGGCCCAAGTGTCAATTCTATTCCTTCTTGATCATTCATCTTATTACTGAAAGTAGACACAATATATTTAATACAAACATATTCATCAATAAAATGTCTACTTTGTAATTTAATTGCACCTAGTCACATAGCAGTCAACAATTATTACCAAGACTTTATCTTCTTAACACCTTGTGACTTCCTTGGCTCCATACAATTGCCATATGATAATTATTGTGGTGGCCAGTCACACGAATTATCATATCCCAGTTATATGTTTCCAAAGTTACCACAAGATATTTCGAGTCAAAAGTCTTAGAAATCAAATAACTAGATTAATCAAAACAGATAACAATTCAATATCATGCTCAACAATAATAATAATGGCTTAAGATCAAGTACCCACTAATGGTGGATACCCGAATCCCTTAAACCAAGCTCTGATACCAACTTGAAACACCCCGAAATTTAGAACTTTTTTTTTTTTTTTTTTTTTTTTACTCATTTCGTAAAGTCCTACGTCTTAATATGACATTTTAGACTTGTTGTATCATTCCCTAGATCAAATAAGGATTTAAGTAAGAAAATGTTGAATTTATAAGAGATTCCCCAGGAATGACTCCCATTCCCCAGGAATGAAGCATGCTGTTAGTAAGCTGAGTCGGATTCCCCAGGAATGACTCCCATTCCCCGGGAATCAAGCCTGCTGTCCATTTTACCATCTTCCGAAATTCGATCGTGCATATCTTGAAAATGACAAGTCCAATGACCATGAAAATTTGCAGGCACGTGTATTATGACTATATGAACATTTCCCAATTAACACTTTTCCAAATTTCATGTTTAACGAGAAAACGGATCGTTGACCACTTTATGGTCATTTTTGACCACTTCCGTTGACATACCAAATTCCAAACCAACAAACTTCAGACTTTGACACTTCTACTACATTTTTAATACCACATTTGGGACCTAGTGCAATGTTTACATTCGTCATATCATATTTACAACTCAACGTAGCCTTTTGACCCGTTAGTGACCCATTTGGGCACTTTGAAGACCCGTTTGGGTCTTTACCCATATAACCACTATTCTAACACCCAAATCACATTTCTTTGACTATTCTAAGTCAACTCATGCCACTTTCACTATCAATACTTCAACTTAACTATTAACATCAAATTTCCATAAACCATTATATTCATCTATTATACAATAACATCATCTCCAAAACTATCAATGAGTATACCAACTCATTGACTAATTTGACTTCCACACTTCAACATGTTTGACTTTCAACATTAGGTGTCAAAACTAAGTTTTCTTAAACAAAAGGGGTGATTACATATCGAGAGCATGATTCAAAAGATTAGCTTGTTACCGATAACTTAACAAGCTCCACCACTAGCATCATTCGGGCCTTTTACCCGGATCCCTCTGGGTCCCACTTGGCTCACCTAAAACACATAAACATAATAGAGTAAGCATAAAGCTTAGTAAGAAATGGGCTATCAATGATAATCAATATCATTTCACAACATACGTATATTAAGGATCCATAACATCATATGCTAATTCCCGCAAGAATTAACATCTTCGGGCCTACACCCCGGTATATAATCATAACTCATCAAGTAAATGACATATCCATTACCGGTCCTTCCAAGTAAATGGAACAAGCATTACTTGAAGAAAGATAGCATCATCCATTAACTTACCTCGCGATAGCCCACGTATAAAATTACTTGTATCAACACTTTGATCACGTTTATCACCTAATCATGTAATCATGTAGCCAAGTATCAATACACATTCAACTTTCAACTCATTACTTGTATTAAGCTATACAAGTGTTAAGTTTCACACACTTTATTAACTAATTACACATAAATGGGTAGTTCATTATCATTCACAAATCAAAACCATCACTTACACTAAGATTACCATTTCTTAGTGTATATTCACATATATCTATATCATTACCATCATCAACTACCCTTTCATGTATAATTATCATCTCTAATTTCATCAAAACACCAATTAACAATATCACACAAGATTAAAAATCATTAGTTTACTCATAACCCCAAAATTATGAGTTCTTTTATAAAATTAACAATATTCAAACACCATACATAGTTTTATCATGTGTATGAATCATATATAACTCATTAAACCACTAATTCATGAATTTCATGAACTTAGGGTTTAACCTAATCACCTTAATTCATCAATTAAACAAGAATAGAGTGTTAATCATACCTCAAGAACACTAATTAGTAGCTAGCAACCTTAAGAAATCGAAACCCTAGTTTGAATTGCTTGATTTTCTTCCTTCTTGATTTCACTCAAAAGCTCAGTACGTGTTTTAGAAATATACAGTGTTTGGAATAAGCTGGAATAATACAGAACCTGGGTTTTTATACTGTGAATTTCATCTAAGCCCCTCAACTTATGGCACTTGTCACCTTATACCCCTCTACTAACTAATTCATTAAATGGCAAGTCCTATAAACATAAAATACTTTACACAGTTAGTCCTCCTAACTTAAACAGTTTAAATTATATATTTTAAGATTTAGAACTTACGAAATTTGGGGCGTTACAACTCTCCCCCACTTATTCAGGATTGTGTCCTCACAATCCATTCTTGGTATATAGCTGGATAATAACGAAGGATCTCCTCCTCGGGTTCCCATGTGAATTCTGAACCCTTGCGATGTTTCCATTGAACTTTGAACAATTTGATCTCTTTATTTCTCAGCTTCTTTATCTTTTCATCAAGAATCATCACTGGTTGTTCAACGTAATTCAACTGATCATTAATTTCAATTTCATCCAATGGCACGTAAGCGGCTTCATCAACCAAACACTTCCTTAAATAGGACACATGAAAAGTAGAATGTATTCCAGCTAGTTCATTAGGTAGCTCGAGGCGATAAGCTACCTTTCCAACTTTTTCAAGAATCTTAAAGGGACCAATGTATCGAGGGCTCAATTTTCCCCGCTTTCTGAACCGAATGATACCCTTCCATGGAGATACTTTCAACATAACAAAATCTCCAACTTGGAATTCGATTGGACGCCTTCGGTTGTCAGCATAAGATTTTTGTCGATCTTGGGCTATTTTCAACCGTTCTCTGACCTGATCAATCTTTTCAGTCGTCTTCTGGACAATATCAGTACTACCCAGTTCTCGTTGCCCAATCTCATCCCAACATATTGGAGTTCTACATTTTCTGCCATATAACATTTGATAAGGAGGCATACCAATACTCGCATGATAACTGTTATTATAAGAAAACTCAACCAACGGTAGGTGAGTATCCCAGCTACCACCGAAATCAATGGCACATGCCCTCAACATGTCTTCAAGCGTCTGGATGGTTCTTTCACTCTGCCCATCAGTCTGGGGATGATATGCAGTACTTAAATGAATACGAGTACCGATATCCTCTTGGAATTTGTTCCAGAATCTAGAAGTGAATCTACTATCTCGATCAGAGATAATAGAGATAGGCATACCATGTCGTGCCACAACTTCTTTAACATATAAATCAGCAAGTGCCTCTGAAGTATAAGTTTCCTTAATTGGCAAGAATAGAGCACTTTTTGTCAACCGATCAACAATCACCCAAATAGTGTCATGATGACGTTGAGTTTTGGGTAATTTAGTGATAAGGTCCATGGTAAGGTGCTCCCATTTCCAAACAGGTATGTCCAACGGTTGCATTTTACCAAATGGCTTTTGATGTTCTACTTTAACCTGCAAACACGTTAGACATTGTTCGACATATTTCACAATTTCACGCTTCATCCCAGGCCACCAATAATCAACTTTCAAATCATGGTACATTTTTGTTGCACCAGGATGAATGGAATATCTGGACTTGTGAGCTTCATCAAGTAACAGCTTTTTCAGCTCAGGTGAATTTGGAATCCATATTCTTCCATAACGTGTTTTTATCCCACGAGAATCATCAACAATGTTTGGAATTTGACCTTTAATACGTTCTGCTCTCCAAAGACCTTTTTGCCATGCCTTTTGTTGGACTTCCTTAATCTGGTCAAGTAAATCAGGAATGACAGTAATGCGAAGAGATTTAACAATTAAAGCATGATGCATCGCTTTTCGGCTGAGAGCATCAGCTACAACGTTAGCCTTTCCTGGATGATAAAGAATTTCACAGTCATAATCCTTCACCAAGTCAAGCCAACGTCGCTGTCTCATGTTAAGGTCACGCTGATCAAAGAAATATTTGAGGCTTTTGTGATCAGTGTAAATGGTACACTTCACACCATATAAGTAATGCCTCCAGATTTTTAGAGCAAAGACAACCGCTGCCAGCTCCAAATCGTGAGTTGGATATCCTTTTTCATGTTCTTTCAGTTGTCGAGAAGCATAAGCAATCACTTTACCCCTCTGCATCAGAACACAACCAAGACCATTTCGAGAAGCATCGCAGTAAACTACCATGTCATCAGTACCATCAGGAAGTACTAAGACAGGAGCTTGACTAAGCTTTAATTTCAAAGTACGGAAAGCTTGTTCAGTTGCATCATTCCATTCATATTTAATATTTTTACGAGTAAGCTTAGTGAGAGGAGTAGCAATCTTGGAGAAATCCTGGATAAACCGTCTGTAATAGCCAGCTAAACCCAGAAAACTTCTAACTTCTGTTGCATTGGTTGGAGGTTCCCATTTCATCACCGCCTCAACCTTTGCAGGATCAACCATAATACCTTGGTTATTAACAACATGACCCAGAAATTGTACCTCACGAAGCCAAAATTCACACTTGGAGAACTTGGCATAAAGTTTCTCATTTCTCAAAGTTTGTAATACCTGCCTTAAATGAACATTGTGATCGTCAGCAGATTTGGAATATATGAGAATATCATCTATAAATACAATTACAAACTTATCGAGCATAGGTCGGCACACTCGATTCATGAGATCCATAAAAGCGGCAGGAGCATTTGTCAGACCAAAAGGCATAACCACGAATTCATAATGGCCATACCTTGTCCTGAAAGCTGTTTTAGACACATCTTCTTCTCGAACTTTCAATTGGTGATAACCAGAACGTAAATCAATCTTCGAGAAGAAACTAGCACCCTGGAGTTGGTCAAACAAGTCATCAATCCTAGGCAAGGGATACCTATTCTTGATGGTAACCTTGTTCAATTCCCTATAATCGATGCACATTCTCATAGTGCCATCTTTCTTTTTAACAAATAGTATCGGTGCACCCCATGGTGAACTACTCGGACGAATAAAACCTTTATCAAGTAATTCTTGCAATTGTTTCATCAACTCTTGCATTTCAGAGGGGGCGAGTCTATAAGGTGTTTTAGCAATTGGTGTAGCTCCCGGTACTAATTCAATACGGAATTCGACTTGTCTATCGGGCGGAATGCCCGGTAGCTCGTCGGGAAAAACATCGGGGAACTCATTAACAATAGGAATTTCAGATAATTTGGGAGTTTGCTTTTGAGTATCAATCACATGTGCCAAAAAGGCCTGGCAACCATGTGATAAATGGCGTTTAGCACGAGCAAAGGTACAAATTGGAATTGAAAGTTTTCTCTTTTCGCCATAAATATCTATCACTCCCCCACTTGGTGAAGTAATACGAATAATCTTTTTCTCACACTGGATTATAGCATTATATTTGCCTAACCAATCCATACCCACAACTACATCAAACTCACCCATTTGCATTGGAATTAAATTTATGAGAAATGTTTCATTGTTAATCACTAATTGACATCCTCTATACACATTAGTCACAAAGATAATTCTATCATCAGCAACTTCCACATCTAGTGGAGCATCTAACTCAGTAAGAGGGATTGAGAAATATCGACAGAACTTTTCAGACACAAATGATCGTGAAGCTCCCGAATCAAACAGTATGTATGCAGGTTTAAGATTTACAAAGAAGGTACCTGTTAACACATCGGGGGCTCTTTGTGCTTCTTCTGCAGTAATTTGAAAGGAACGGTGTCTAGGCTTCGGTGGTTCCACCGTCTTCCTCTCAGTATTCTTGCGAGGAGCAGAAGAAGTAGGTTGAGATTTCAATTCAGGACAATCAGGTCGAATATGTCCTGGTTTCAGACAATGATGACAAACTTTGATTGGATTGGGACAATCTTTGCTAAAATGTCCCGGCCTTCCACAAGAAAAACAATTTAGAGTCCCGGCTTTACACTCCCCACGATGCCTTTTATGGCATATCTTGCATTCTGGGATTTCAGTTCGATCATCCTTTCTAAAACTTCCACCAGATCTAAACTTTTTGGATGGAGTAGAAGTGGATTCAGCTTTTCTTTTCGTGGAACTTTTCTCATCCTTCGTTAACTCCAGTTCTTGAAATCGAGCCTCGTCTACCATTTCAGAAAAAGTACTACATTTCTTCGGATTGACAAACTGTCGAATTTCTTTCTTCAGGATTGTATGAAAATGATCCATAAGTAATTTAGGATTTGCCATGTATTCTGGACAAAATTGGGCTCGATCCAGAAAATTTCCTACCAGCTCGTTTATCGACTCAGTCGTTTGTTCCATAGAAAGGAACTCACGACGAATTCTATTTAGATCAGCATCCTGCGAATAAGTTTCAACAAACATCTTTTTAAAATCTTCCCATGTCATCACTGTAATAGCTTCCTCTCCTAAAGTACGACATTGAACTTCCCACCAGAATTTAGCACGGGATTTAAGAAGATTAGAAGCATATCTCACTTTCAATCGGTTAGGGACTTCTGCCGTGGCAAATGCCCCTTCAACTTCAGATAACCACCTTTGACATTTAATTGGATCCATCTCACCTTGAAAATCTGGCGGGTTACAAACAGAAAAGTCTTTATAACTGAATTTACGATCTTCATCACGATTTTGAATCACCCTGCGAACAACAGGTGTTGGTGGTCTTTCCTCATTTCTTTCACCACCAGGAGGTGGTCTTTCAAGATCAATTTCATTTTCATCATCTCGCCTTTGAAATTCATCAGCAACAGTTTCACGTATGGTTTCAGAAATACGGCCCAATAAGAGGGGAAGGGACGCCTCTTGAGCCTTTGCCACTTCAGCTGAGATTAAAGTTTTTAAATCGGTCAAAGATAACCTAGCATCATCTGCTGGAGGTCTTTGTCTATCATCATCACCTCCAGTTCTTACATTCTGGGCTTGGTCTCGTGGACGAGGCCCAAGTGTCAATTCTATTCCTTCTTGATCATTCATCTTATTACTGAAAGTAGACACAATATATTTAATACAAACATATTCATCAATAAAATGTCTACTTTGTAATTTAATTGCACCTAGTCACATAGCAGTCAACAATTATTACCAAGACTTTATCTTCTTAACACCTTGTGACTTCCTTGGCTCCATACAATTGCCATATGATAATTATTGTGGTGGCCAGTCACACGAATTATCATATCCCAGTTATATGTTTCCAAAGTTACCACAAGATATTTCGAGTCAAAAGTCTTAGAAATCAAATAACTAGATTAATCAAAACAGATAACAATTCAATATCATGCTCAACAATAATAATAATGGCTTAAGATCAAGTACCCACTAATGGTGGATACCCGAATCCCTTAAACCAAGCTCTGATACCAACTTGAAACACCCCGAAATTTAGAACTTTTTTTTTTTTTTTTTTTTTTTTACTCATTTCGTAAAGTCCTACGTCTTAATATGACATTTTAGACTTGTTGTATCATTCCCTAGATCAAATAAGGATTTAAGTAAGAAAATGTTGAATTTATAAGAGATTCCCCAGGAATGACTCCCATTCCCCAGGAATGAAGCATGCTGTTAGTAAGCTGAGTCGGATTCCCCAGGAATGACTCCCATTCCCCGGGAATCAAGCCTGCTGTCCATTTTACCATCTTCCGAAATTCGATCGTGCATATCTTGAAAATGACAAGTCCAATGACCATGAAAATTTGCAGGCACGTGTATTATGACTATATGAACATTTCCCAATTAACACTTTTCCAAATTTCATGTTTAACGAGAAAACGGATCGTTGACCACTTTATGGTCATTTTTGACCACTTCCGTTGACATACCAAATTCCAAACCAACAAACTTCAGACTTTGACACTTCTACTACATTTTTAATACCACATTTGGGACCTAGTGCAATGTTTACATTCGTCATATCATATTTACAACTCAACGTAGCCTTTTGACCCGTTAGTGACCCATTTGGGCACTTTGAAGACCCGTTTGGGTCTTTACCCATATAACCACTATTCTAACACCCAAATCACATTTCTTTGACTATTCTAAGTCAACTCATGCCACTTTCACTATCAATACTTCAACTTAACTATTAACATCAAATTTCCATAAACCATTATATTCATCTATTATACAATAACATCATCTCCAAAACTATCAATGAGTATACCAACTCATTGACTAATTTGACTTCCACACTTCAACATGTTTGACTTTCAACATTAGGTGTCAAAACTAAGTTTTCTTAAACAAAAGGGGTGATTACATATCGAGAGCATGATTCAAAAGATTAGCTTGTTACCGATAACTTAACAAGCTCCACCACTAGCATCATTCGGGCCTTTTACCCGGATCCCTCTGGGTCCCACTTGGCTCACCTAAAACACATAAACATAATAGAGTAAGCATAAAGCTTAGTAAGAAATGGGCTATCAATGATAATCAATATCATTTCACAACATACGTATATTAAGGATCCATAACATCATATGCTAATTCCCGCAAGAATTAACATCTTCGGGCCTACACCCCGGTATATAATCATAACTCATCAAGTAAATGACATATCCATTACCGGTCCTTCCAAGTAAATGGAACAAGCATTACTTGAAGAAAGATAGCATCATCCATTAACTTACCTCGCGATAGCCCACGTATAAAATTACTTGTATCAACACTTTGATCACGTTTATCACCTAATCATGTAATCATGTAGCCAAGTATCAATACACATTCAACTTTCAACTCATTACTTGTATTAAGCTATACAAGTGTTAAGTTTCACACACTTTATTAACTAATTACACATAAATGGGTAGTTCATTATCATTCACAAATCAAAACCATCACTTACACTAAGATTACCATTTCTTAGTGTATATTCACATATATCTATATCATTACCATCATCAACTACCCTTTCATGTATAATTATCATCTCTAATTTCATCAAAACACCAATTAACAATATCACACAAGATTAAAAATCATTAGTTTACTCATAACCCCAAAATTATGAGTTCTTTTATAAAATTAACAATATTCAAACACCATACATAGTTTTATCATGTGTATGAATCATATATAACTCATTAAACCACTAATTCATGAATTTCATGAACTTAGGGTTTAACCTAATCACCTTAATTCATCAATTAAACAAGAATAGAGTGTTAATCATACCTCAAGAACACTAATTAGTAGCTAGCAACCTTAAGAAATCGAAACCCTAGTTTGAATTGCTTGATTTTCTTCCTTCTTGATTTCACTCAAAAGCTCAGTACGTGTTTTAGAAATATACAGTGTTTGGAATAAGCTGGAATAATACAGAACCTGGGTTTTTATACTGTGAATTTCATCTAAGCCCCTCAACTTATGGCACTTGTCACCTTATACCCCTCTACTAACTAATTCATTAAATGGCAAGTCCTATAAACATAAAATACTTTACACAGTTAGTCCTCCTAACTTAAACAGTTTAAATTATATATTTTAAGATTTAGAACTTACGAAATTTGGGGCGTTACATAACATACACTTGATATTTATATTTAGGCATACATCAAACCGACTATGAAGATACTAGTGGCCCCAGATCTGTACAAAGTACAACAGAGGGTCCCTTAGTATGAACATAACAAGTTTGAGACTATTTGCATAACTAATGGATTCAGGTCTGTACGTGAGTACAACAATAGTCACCATTAGTTAGGCGAATAATCATATTATCACTATATGCCCATTTTACATTTACATAATTATGACAGTGTATGATAGTACTTCCATTTATCAATTAAGACTTATGTCATACATCATATAACATTTTTCTCAAAGTAATAGACAAGTATTTAAATTACTTCTTAATATCTCAGAGACCGGTGTGTACCATGCCTACCAATACATCGTATGATGAAGATAATTTAGATAAAAACTGTTTTAAGTGTGTCAGATAAACCTACTGACACATCCAAGATAAACCTTAAAATTCCATTTTGTGCATGTCACCCGATGTACTATCATATCCCAAGTTGTTTACAGACACAACTTCAACGTCTATTTTAAAAATGTAGCAACCTTGCTTTTTCTTTAATACTAAAGAGTATAAAGAGTGGCTGTTGCGATTTTTTTTTTTTTTTTTTTTTTTTTTAAATTGAATTTAAAAACTTAAAAATCCAAGTCACAAATCATTTCTTTGACTGAAAGAACCTTAAACCTATCAGATTGACCAGTTCAATAAAACGTGATCGCAAAAAGGCTTTTGTGAAAAGGTCTGCACACTGCTTAAGGGTCTCTATATGTACGACATCTATAAGGTGTTTCTCAAAGCAATCCCGTATAAAGTGGAACCTAAGTTCAATATGTTTGGTCTTAGAGTGCTGTACGGGATTGTGAGTTATAGATATAGCAGCTGTATTATCTATATAAATAGGAGTCATAGAGAGATTGAACCAGTAATCACGCAGCTGATGCTGAATCCAGAGAACTTGAGAACAGCAACTTGCAGCAGCAACATACTCGGCTTCAGCTGTGGAAATAGCAACCGCAGTCTGCTTTTTGCACTGCCAAGAAACTAAGCGCGATCCAAGGAACTGACATCCTCCAGTAGTTGACTTCATATCTATCTTGCAGCCACCAAGATCCGAATCCGAATAGGCAGTTAACTCGAAGTTTTTCTCGTTTGAATACCATAGACCCAGAGATGGCCTAAAAGCGAGATATCCAAAAATGCGTTTTACTGCCTTCATATGAGACACCTTCGGATTTGCTTGAAATCGTGAGCAGAGAGAAACAGCAAACACTATATCTGGTCTTGAGGCAGTCAGGTACATGAGAGAGCCTATCATTGAGCGATAGTCTTTCTCCTTGCAATCTTCATCGTCCTCATTAGGTCCAAGATTGTGTCTTGCTTCAATTGGAGTGCCGTAGTGTTTACAGTTGAGCAATTCATATCGCTTTAACATGTCAGTGACATATTTTGTGATATCGCTCATTTTGTCTATATAAATATATCGCGATATCGCTGTTTTGCATTTGTATTTTAGTGGATTTCGAGAACTTTCGATACTTATTTTGTTTGGAAATCCATTTCAGGTGAAAAGCTGGAAACGCATGCGATTTGGTGTGGAATCGGTGAAGTTTGGATCAAAAGCTGGCTGGGCTGGAAAAAGGCTATAGCCAATCGGCTACACAACACAAGCCGATCGGCTTCCCATGTTTAGCCGATCGGCTAAGATTAGCAGATCGGTTTGTCCAGTTAAATTCCGTTGCAGAACTTCAACTCATTTGGAGCTTGGCCTGTTGTTCTAGAGAAGCCGATCGGCTAGCCATCAAAAGCCGTTCGGCTATGACTGTAAAGCCGATCGGCTATTCCCAACAAGCCGATCGGCTATGAGCAGATCCGAGTGAGAGGTATGGTGGTTGATGAGCTGTCCGTGTCTGATTGGTTGGCATTTAATGCCAACCGTTTTTCCCCATCTGTTTTTCAAAATTAAAAAAAAAAAAAAAAAAATATGAAAAAATGGGGGTGTTTGGTCGGCAGCTTATTTCACCATCATCATCTTCAACTATCAAGAACTCACTCTCATTCACCTCTCAACACACACACTCCTCATTTACTCCCAACTCCCATCTTCATTTACTACCATATTTACTCCATTTTCAACAACCAAAATCACCATTTACTTCACATTTTCGCAAGGGTTTAGCGAGGAATTTGTGGGGGAAACATCGAGCAAACATCATTTGGAACAATTGTGTAACAAAGTTGGTATAATTTCGATTTAATCTAATTTCAAGTTATTTATGGATTTGTTTAGTGTTTATGATTTGTGCTTTATGATTGTGATTATGTGTGGCTAGTTACCTTTGTGTTTGCTTGGATGAGATAACTAGATGATTAGGGGTGTATATTTTGGATGTTAAATTATGCTTGAGTTTGTGAATCATCCATGGATTTGTATGTATTTAGTTAGTTGTTGTTATGAACTTTCGGCATTTTAGCTAAACGATTATAGCGAATGTTCTTTGTTTAGTAAAAATACCTAAATAAGTTATTTGTCATTTGTGGATCAAAGCATTTGATGATTGTAACAACACTAGTTAAATGTATACAAGTTAACGATTATAGCGAATGTTTGTCGTGTGGATGATTTGCAAACTCACTAATCTAAATTTATGTTTAATCGGAGAACCTTACGTGATTGAGCTTTATCTTAATAATTTAACCATTTGGTAATTTACTAATTGATATAGCGAACGTTTTCAACCTAGTAAATTACTATCGATTATTTGTCTATAAATGATTGAACAAAATTGCGAATGTGGTTTTGGAATGTGTCAAATGATTTAGCTAAATTGTGCAAGATTGTAACTATGGCGAACGTCTGTTATTTGATTAAATCATAGGTTTGTCAACTGAAATTGAACTTTAGGTCTCAGAGAACTTTGAGCTTAGGTTTGATGAATGTTACCATTTAGCATATATCTTAACCGGTTATAATTCTACACCCCGAAATCACTAGTGAAATAGTCCAAGCAAGCATTGTTTTTAATACTTGAAAAGACCAAACAATCAAACCGACTCTTCAGAGTCCACCTGCCTAGATTAATCAAAGATTGTAGTTTTAAGCATCGTGACAATTCGGTCACACAAACCAACCACATTTTATTTTCTCTTTTTAAATTGCTCACACTTCTATCGATCATCCAATCTAGTTCCCTGTGTTCGAACCCGAACTTACCCAACTATACTACCACACGATAGGGTCCACTGCCCGGTTGTGTTTTGGTCTAGCTCGGTACTTTTTGGTTTACTTATCAACGATAAATTTTATAACTAGATTTAGCACATCAAGTTTTTGGCGCCGCTGCCGGGGAGCTTGATTTGTGAAAATTGATTTAAGTGTGATTAATTAATCCTTTCTAGAATTTATTCTTGGAAAGTTACTTTGGGTTGTATTGCGCCGGTGCGTTTATGGTTTTATCTTTTGTGAACTTTCAGGTGCGAATTGGTAGTGGATGAACACAAGGAGTTCCGGTAAAGAGCTTCTAAGTCCTTTGTCCAATCCGGAGAAGACCAAAAAGAGTAAACGAAGGAGGAAACCAAAGCATAGATCATCGGATTCATCTAGTAGTCAAACGGATACCGAAACATCTTCCGGAAACACATTTGAAGTGGAAGAGACTTTTGTGGAGGATATTCCATCACCCGAAGAAGAACCTTCAACACCATCCGAAGGTGAAGAAGAAATGGCGGATGAGGATGATACTCCTATGTTCTCACGGACGAGAACCGTGGCACCTACACCCGAGGCGGCCATACGGGTTCAAGATATTGAAAATGATAATTTCTCTTTGAAAGGGCATCATATGCAACTCATTAGAGATAAACAATTTGACGGAAGGGTGCGGGTCGATCCACACCAACACATTGCTAGCTTTCTTGAAATCGGGAGCTATTTCAAGTATGGGGCAAATATGGAAGAAGTGATTCGCCTACGGACATTTCCTATGTCACTTTGTGGTGAGGCAAAGATTTGGTATCAAGAATTGGAACCAAACACCATCACTACTTGGGATGAGATGAGGGAAGCATTCGTTAGACGATTTTATCCTCCGGCTTTGGCCGAAAGACTTTTGAATGAGATTAGAGCTTTCAAACAACAAGAAGGCGAAACTTTGGTAGAGGCATGGTGTCGGATGAAAGAAATGTTGAGGAATTGCCATGGTCACGATTTGAAGAAGAGAGAAATCATTGGGTTATTCTACAATGGTCTTAACTTGGATTCGGCAAGTATTCTTGATGCCTCGGGAGGGGGTCAATTCCTTTACAAAACACCGAATGAAGCATGGAAGCTTCTTGAAGACAAGGTTATCCAAAGCTTAAATTGGGCTAAGGATAAAGGAGGAAAACCGGTTAAAAAGCACGTTGCATTCGCCGAGGGTACTAGTGGTGGAAGTGGAAGCTCAAATGACTCGGCCATGATGAAAGAAATCAAGGCTTTATCTTCTAAGTTTGATGCACAATTCAAGACTATCAAAGGTGAAATAAAGGAGCTTAGAGATGGTTGCGGTCATTGTGGCGGAAATCATGCCACGGCTAATTGTGCCCAAGACGATTTGCCAATGGTAGGAGGTGAGGAAGGTGTTAACTTTCTTCAACAAGGTAATTATCAAAGCGGAAATTACCAAAGAGGGGGTTATCAAAACCGAAATTCGGGAGGCTACCAAGGCGGAGGCTATAACCAAAACCAAAACCAAAACCAAAACCAAATCCGATTTTCTAGACCTAACCAACCTTACAACCAAAACTTCAACCAACCTCAAAACCAATCATACAATCAAAACCAATCCCAAAACCAACCTTACAACCAAAATCGACACCCAAGCCCATCTAGAGAACAACAACAACCACCGGTTCAAAAACAAGAACCCACATTGACTCCTATGGAACAAATGATGAAGGAGTTTATGTCAAAGCAAGAAACGGCCACCGAGAGAATGAAAACTCAAATGACAAATATTCGGTTGAGCATGGAACAAGGGCAAAAGAATCAACAAGCTTCAATCCAAGATTTGGAGCGGAAAATGGAGAGGTTGTCCGATGGGCAAAGTAGTAGGCCAACCGGTGGCTTACCGAGTAATACACAACAAAACCCAAGACCACAACCTTCACCATCTAGCGGTTCCAAACCTTACCAACCACCATCCGCGAGAAATGAGCATGTGAATGCTATAACCACGAGAAGCGGAAAGGAGCTTCCATCACCTCAAACCAAGGACAAAAATGTTTCTAACTCTTTTGTGCAGGAAATGGAGGAGGAAGACAATGAAGAGAATGTTGATGTTCCTACACCAACGGTCACACCGGTGTCACCTACTCCGGTTGTGAAAGCTTACAAGCCGAAGATTCCTTATCCTCAAAGGCTAAGGAAAGAAAAGATTGCGGCTCAATATGGGAAATTTGTGGACATGATCAAGGGCATTCGAATCAATGTGCCTTTGGTTGATGTATTGGCCGGGATGCCGAATTATGCCAAATTCATCAAGGATTTGGTGAGCAACAAGGAGAAATTGTCAGAGGCTTCGGCAATGTTTTTGAATGAGGAATGCTCGGCACTTGTCCAAAACCAAATTCCACCCAAGCTTGGAGATCCCGGGAGTTTCATCATTTCGTGTACATTGGGTAAAATCATCACTTGTGATGCACTTGCGGACCTAGGTGCTAGTATAAACTTAATGCCATATTCACTTTATGCTAAATTGGCCCTAGGATCCCTAACCCCCACTCGCATGAGCATCCGTCTTGCCGATAGATCTTTCCAATATCCCGTTGGGATTGCGGAAAACATGCTAATAGAAGTAGGGCAATTTACCTTTCCGGTTGACTTTGTTATCCTCGAAATGGAGGAGGATAGTAAGGTACCCTTGATTTTAGGACGACCCTTCCTACATACCGCGGATGCCATAATTGGGGTTAAAGATAAGAAATTGACCTTGGGGGTGGGTGATGAAAGGATTGCGTTCACGGTCGATAAGGCCATGAAGCATCCTTATTCTAACGATGATTCGTGTTTTAGAATTGATGTGATAGATGATGCGGTGGAGGAAGAATTGGAAAGCTTGCTTGGAATGGAATCGGAGCTTGTTGAATTGCTAGAGTCAAATGTTGAAGGAATGACCGAGGAGGAGTTGGTCATGAGCATGGAAGAGACGAATGATGAAGAAGAGCTCGAATGTGAGGATGCTTTTGAGGAGCTCACAAAGGATGACAATATGAGAATCAAAATGTCATTGGAGGATCCACCACAAGATTTGGAGTTGAAAGAACTTCCAAGTCATTTGGAGTATGCATATCTCCATGAGGAAAATCTCCTACCCGTAATCATCTCTTCATCCCTTGTGAATGATGAAAAACTTAAATTGTTGAATGTACTTAAGGCTCACAAAAGAGCTTTCGCTTGGCGGACATCCGACATACCGGGAATAAGCCCATCCTTTTGTAAACACAAAATTAATTTTGTTGATGACTTTAAACCCGTTGTCCAAAGACAACGGAGGCTTAATCCCAATATGGTGGATGTGGTCAAGAAAGAAGTAATTAAGCTTCTTGATGCGGGTATTATCTACCCCATTGCGGATAGTTCTTGGGTAAGCCCGGTACATTGTGTACCAAAGAAATGGGGGATGACCGTAGTTGCCAATGACCAAAACGAAATGATACCCACTAGGACGGTCACGGGATGGCGTGTGTGCATTGATTATAGGAAGTTGAATGATGCCACGAGAAAAGACCATTTTCCCTTACCATTCATTGACCAAATGCTTGAGAGGTTGGCGGGTAATGAATATTATTGTTTCCTTGACGGATTCTCGGGATATTTCCAAATACCCATAGATCCCGAGGATCAAGAAAAGACCACCTTCACTTGCCCATTTGGGACCTATGCCTATAGGAGAATGCCCTTTGGTCTTTGCAATGCTCCCGCCACATTCCAACGTTGTATGATCGCCATTTTTCACGATATGGTTGAAACTTCCATGGAAGTCTTCATGGATGATTTTTCGGTATTTGGCGATTCATTCGAGTCATGTTTAAGAAACTTGGATAAAATGCTCGAGAGGTGTGAGAGAGCCCATCTAGTATTGAATTGGGAGAAATGCCATTTCATGGTGAAAGAGGGCATAGTGTTGGGTCATAAAGTGTCGGGGTTGGGAATTGAAGTTGATAGGGCTAAGATTGATGTAATTGCCAAATTACCTCCACCGACCAATGTTAAGGGCATTAGAAGTTTTCTTGGTCATGCCGGTTTCTACCGTAGATTCATTAAGGATTTTTCGAAGATCACCCGTCCAATGACTAGGTTACTTGAAAAGGATGCCCCTTTTGTGTTTGATGGACCATGTTTGAATGCATTTTCGACCCTTAAAGACCATTTGACCAAGGCACCTATCATAGTCTCACCCGATTGGTCACAAGCGTTTGAACTCATGTGTGATGCTAGCGATTTTGCCTTAGGAGCTGTCCTAGGACAAAGGATTGATAAACATTTCAAACCTATTTACTTTGCTAGCAAAACCTTGAATGGGGCCCAACAAAACTACACAACCACCGAGAAAGAATTGCTTGCTGTCTTATATGCCTTTGACAAATTTAGGCAATATCTTGTGCTATCTAAAACCGTAGTTTTCACCGATCACTCGGCCCTCAAATATCTCTTTGCCAAACAGGACGCTAAACCGCGTCTTATTCGTTGGATTCTTCTCTTGCAAGAATTTGAAATTGAAATCAAGGATAAGAGAGGTGCCGAGAACCTTGCCGCCGATCACTTGTCAAGACTGGAAAATCCAAATCTTGACAAGCAAGGCGATACTAATATTGATGATTCCTTTCCCGAGGAGTTTCTTTTGCAGGTAGGTGATGAAAGCAAGGATGAGGAAGCACCATGGTATGCCGACTTGGCAAACTATTTGGTTGGTGGAATTTTGAGGAAGGGCATGAGTCACCAAGAGAAAAGCAAATTTTTCTCTAACTTGAAGCATTATTTCTGGGAGGAGCCGTATTTATTCCGCGTTTGTGCGGATGGCATGGTGAGGAGATGTGTTTCGGGTGGTGAAACACGAAAGATTTTGGATGAATGTCACTATGGGCCCACCGGTGGACATTATGGCCCCTCGGTCACCGCAAAGAAGGTCTATGATGCGGGTTTTTATTGGCCGACGATCTTCAAAGAAGCAAACACTTTGTGCCAAACATGTGATGCGTGTCAAAGAACCGGAAACATCTCCAAAAGGGATGAAATGCCACAAACTAGCATCCAAGTTTGCGAAGTATTTGATATTTGGGGAATAGACTTCATGGGACCGTTCCCACCTTCGTTCAAAAATGAATACATTCTTGTGGCGGTTGATTATGTGTCAAAATGGGCGGAAGCTAAGGCTTTGCCAAAGAATGACGCTCGTGTGGTCATTGATTTCTTAAAAAGCCTATTTTGCCGATTTAGGATGCCCAAAGCGTTGATTAGTGACCGGGGGACTCACTTTGCGAATGCTCAATTGGAAAAAGTTCTCAAGAAGTATGGGGTAAATCACCGGTTCTCGACTTCCTATCACCCACAAACAAGTGGTCAAGTCGAGAACACTAACCGTGCATTGAAAAGGATTTTAGAGAAAACGGTGAAGGACAACCGGGCCATATGGTCCAAAAAGCTTGAAGATGCATTGTGGGCGTTTCGGACCGCCTACAAGACACCTATTGGAACGACACCGTATCGGTTGCTTTATGGCAAAACTTGCCATTTACCCCTTGAAATTGAGCATAAAGCCTATTGGGCGCTAAAGAATTGCAATTTGGATTTGATTGAAGCGGGGGAAAAGAGAATGTTGCAACTTCACGAGTTGGATGAGCTTCGGTTGCAAGCTTATGAAAATTCTCGTCTCTACAAGGAACGGACAAAGGTGTTGCATGACCGGAGGTTGAAAGTGAGAAAAGAATTTAAATCCGGTGAAAAAGTGCTTTTGTTCCAATCAAGATTCAAGTTGAAACAACCAAAGTTCAAACCAAGGTGGACCGGCCCGTACGTGGTCAAGCATCAATATCCATCCGGATATGTGGAGCTTTTTCAAAAAGATGGCGGAACCTTTATTGTGAATGGGCACCGTTTAAAACTATACCATGAGGATGAACAAGAAAGCGAGTGGGAGGAACTCGCCACTTACCCCAAGGACAAATGAATTCGGGGTCGAGTCTAGCTTGGACTCGTTAATAAATGAAGCCCATCCACGAGGAAACTCGTGTTTATATCCTTTTGATAAACTTAGAATATTTTTGCTTGCATTTTTGATACATTTCATGTGTTTGCTGCTGCTGAGATTGTTTGAATTGTTAAGTGTTAAGTTGTTTCTGCATTTCTGCTATTTCTGCTAAATTTTTGAACTTAGGAAGCCGATCTGCTTAGTTTAGCCGTTCGGCTAAAGATCAATAGCCGATCGGCTTCATATAACCGATCGGTTCCTTCTTTGAAAAACAGCCACAGAACTTGAGCCTTTTCTGAAGCATTGGTTTTGTACGTTAAAAGCCGATCGGTTTCCAGTTAGCAGATCGGCTATAGATTTAAAGCCGATCGGCTATGATAGTTAAATTTCGTTACAGAAATTGACCCCCTTTCAGCTTAAGCGCATTCTAACTATAAAAGCCGTTCGGCTAGGGGTTTGAAGCAGTTCGGCTAGATTAGCCGTTCGGCTATGGTCAATAAGCCGATCGGCTTTGGGGAATTGCTGGGCGATTTATGTAAAAAGCAAAACATTATCTTTTTCACACCACAAACACAAAAGCAAAACCGATCTGCTACTCTTTTCTCTCCCAAGTGAAAAACGAAAATCACCATAATCCTCACTAAATCATCATCTAAACTTCAATTCTTTCAAGGAATCAACCTCTAAACATGTCTAGACAAAATAAGGTATCTCATGTCTCCATTTAATCTTTCCTACTAGTGATTTTTGGGATGAATATCTTGAATCCGGGTTTGGTTTGATTCAAGTGTGGGGATGAATTCCTTTGTGATTTTGTTGTGTATTATGCTTGATTCATACATGTTAATCAGTTTATGCCATGATCTTCTGTTTAAATTGCTCAATTTAGATGATTTACAAATTAGGGTTCATATGCTAATTTGGGGATAATCCGAATTTAGTGATTTATGCTTGATAGTTGGTGCTAATTGTGGTGTAATTCGTGTTTACATGTATAATGTAGTTAATTGGTGGGTTGATTGCCATTTGTGGATGATTTTGAACATTAGGGTTTATGTGGAATTTGGGGAAGAAGAAGTTGACTTTTCTGGTCAACTTTGACTTTTGCTTTGACTGACTTTTGTGTAACTTGCGATTGTAATACATGTCTAGAATCCATTTGAGTGATCCTTTTTGCTCAATTCAAGTTCATGTTTGATATTGAAGTTATACATTTATGAGTTAGTCAATAGGTTCGGTATGTAACTTTGATTGTAAGGCTTGCTTGAGTCACATTGTATGTTATTGGCATGATTCAAGCATGGTTTAATATTAAGTTGCATGTTTATCCTATTTGAGTTGAAGTTTTGGCTTTGTGATTGATTGGTTACTGTCGGTTTATGCTATGCTTGCATGTGTTGATTGTTTTGCTTTGTGAGGCGGTTATTAACGTGTGTGCTCGGTTACTAGGGGGTGTGGTTGTGCTTGACATAAATCGCTCATTTTGTCATATTTTTGCTAACTCTAACACAATTTTGGAAATTTTGTATCTTGTTGTGTTGTGTTGTGCAGAGAGGCAGGAGTAACCAGCCTGACACCTATGTACCTCAGTACCCTGAAAGTGTTTATGAGGGTTTAATGCCTGAAGACCGCCACCCTCATTTGATTTTTGGACGCCATACATATAACTACCTGGAATACACAGAGGCCTTGTATAAAATTCATAAAAAGGAATGCGAATACCCTCGGGAAATCAACTGGAACCCGTTGGAGGTTGTCGGGGTTGCTGATGACATTCGCAAAACTTTCACTCAAACTGTGAAGTTTGATGACGAGGCTTTTGGTGTAAATGACTTTGAAAAGCTTCTTGGGATCAATGAAAATATTTACGAAGAGTTGGTAATGGAATTTTTGGCAACTTTGGAAATGTTCCTTATCAATAATGTCGACGATAAATTCTTGAGTTTCAGACTTGGTGGTGCTCCTAGAAAATTATCTTTGAAAGAGCTTGCGGGTTGTTTAGGGATTTATACGGATGAGGAATTGTCTTCCCATTGGATTGATAGGTATTTTATGACTGGGGCAAGGCTAGATGAGGGGCAGTGTAATGCTGGAGTTTGGGCAACACTTAGTACATCACGATATCTTGGGGGTAAGAATTTTAACAAACATCTTACGTCCCCCAAATATAGGGTGATACACAAAATGTTAGCAAACACACTGACTCTTAGGGGAACAAATAGGGAGAAGGTGACCTTGATTGACTTGTGGTTCTTGGATAAGTTGAAAAGTAGGGACAGGATCAATGTCCCATATGCTGTGGGAAAGTACCTTCACGCCTATGCTAGTGGGCATAAACCCACTTCCAGGCTTTGTGGTGGTCATCTAATCACCCGGATCGCCAAGGGCTTAAAGGTCAGTTTGAAGCCGCGAGGAGTTCCCGCCTATACCTTAGTGGAAAATAATACCCTTCCCATTGGGGCCGAATCCTATGCCACGGCCCACATTTTGAGAAAGAAAGGTGGAACTTATGTTGCTTATAATCCCACTCCTCAAGAGGCGGCCACGGTGTCCCGGGCCGGGGCTCGAGGAAAAAGGCCCGTCACCATTGAAGATTCTGATGAGGAAGAAGAAGCGGAGCAAGAGCAAGAAGAAGAAGCTGAAGTTAATGTACGTCTGGGTCATGGTCATTCATCTCATTCTGGAGAGCCCGCTAACTGGCAGAGTTTTATGTCCAGTTTCAACAGTATGCAAATTGAGCAAAATCGAAGATGGGGAGAACAAGAAGCCTGGCAACGGGAGAATGTGGCTTTCAGGGATGAGTCTAGGTATGAGTGGGGAGCTAATCGATACCAAAACGATTGGCTAATTCACGACCATGAGCGAATGGGCCACCATGTGCCCGACCATGTGCCTATCCCGTATCATCCACCACCTCATTGGGGCGAGCCGGGGGGTATCCTCCCTGCTCCTATTTATGATCGGGATGCTGCTTTAGTGGAGCTCCAGCGACATCGGGAGCACATGCATACATCTGATTATCACCAGCAGCAGCAGGATTGGGGCACTCCTTGGTCCTCAGCTCCATCCCAGCCTAACACTTGGACACCTCCTGAGCCCTCCAACTGGCAACAAGAGGCTCATCACCATTGGCTTTTTGGATCGCCATCGCCGTATCAGCAGCAGTCTCAGCAGGACGATCCCACCCAGGACCCACCCCATGATCGGGGTTGGTAGTTGGGCTTTATTATTATTATTTATTCTGGGATTGTAAAACTCTAAACAATTTTTTTTATTCTGCGTTACTTTTCTTTTTGGTTCTTTGGATGATTAGCATTCATTGTATCATTTTTATTTTTCATCTTGTGGGCTTGTGTCTGGTGTTTGTTTGTTTGTTTGTTGCCCATTTGTAGCATGCGGAGCTGGAGTGGATTTCTACAAGTTTATCATGAGCCAGCTCCTCCATTCTCACCTTCATGCAAAACCCCCGGGGAAGTTCTCGTTTCTTTTTACCCCCGCGCTTTTGCTTATTTATTGATTATATTTGCATTGGGGTCAATGCAAACCTTAAGTGTGGGGAGGTATTCACTTGAATCTTGTTCCTAGTATATTGCTGTTTTATAGCCACTTATTAGGTCTGTTATTGATCTTGGATTTTCCAATTGAACTTTACGAATTCTAATAACGGGTTATGGAATGGTAGTATGCTAGGGATTTGCTTGTCTTTATTAAATTAATTGCTTTGGAATGTGTTAGTTAAAATCTATTAAAAGCAATTAAATGTTTCCCTCTTGCAACATAATTTTTAGAGATGTGTCATAAAAGCAACCTAATAGGGTGAATTGCATGACTAGCACACTTGTAGCCCCCACTATAAAAAAAATTGTGAGAAATTTGAGCCTTATTGAGAAAAACACTTACCTTTAGTGTTTATATTGTTTGATTGCTATGAGTGTGCCGGTGATTGTAGTTTGTTCTAGAACTTGCCTTAGTGATGCATTTTGAGACCGCTGTGGGATCACAGAAATGTGATATAAGTGGGGTCAAAGACGAGGAGGTATTCTTAGGAATTTTTGATTTTATTTTGCTTTAAAACCATTTATATCCAGTTAACACAGGTCGTTAGCACTCATTTTTAGTGCTAAGAAACCCCTAGAAAACTTCCACATTCAATCACTAAATATTAGCCTTATTTTTGTGTAGTCAACTCCCGAACCATCACTTTTCTAAAAATGTTGCCTAATTGAAATTTATGATAAATTTTACCAATATGTGACTTAAACCGTTTTGAATTGGGATTCTGGTGTTAAATTCTATGAGTGAGGTTGGAAACAATTAAATGAATAGAAGTTATCCATTGAGCTTAAAGTTTATAGTTGGATGATTGTAGTCAACTAAATGGCCTTTGAATTCCTGAACAAGTAGTTCCCTAGGGGTGTTTTACACCTAGCCACCGAAGGCCTTTATCCGGTCTAGGATGGTTGGTCCGAAAGTTCGTTACACAGGGTTCATAGAAAGTCATAGAATGCAATTATTCCAATCAAATGTGAAGAAAATCAATTTGAGTTATTTGTGCGAAATTGTTAAAGTATGAATCTTAAATGAGAACAAATAATAAGTTGAATTGATTTGGCACGAGATTCCTAAGTTTCACTACTGTCACATGTTTAAACCAATAGGGAACATTTCCGCATTTTTTTTTTTCATGGGTCTTGACTACCACTTTTCACCAATTATTGTGTCTATCATACCCCTATTCCATAATTAGCCTACATTGTTACAACACATGCTTGAATACCTCCTTTGAGATCTCACTTGGTGCTCACGCCAAGTCGGTGGAGATTTGATCCTCTTGCAAGCCTATGGTAACAATGCATCACGACTTGGCTTGATTGAGTGTTAAAATTGCTTACTTCCTTACCTTGTAGTCTTATAGGTTGAGAGTGAGTGACTAAACACTTATCCTTATGTGAGGTGCTAGGTCGTGCATTCGGGCTTGACAAACCAAAACATCTCGAGTTATAATGCTTATACATATGTTGCTAGCCTAATTGCTTTGGTGGTTAGTGTTAGTATTGTTTTGGTAAACTTGATATTCACCTATTGTTGTTGCAAGAGTGGGTTTTGAAATGGTAAAATTATGGTTTGCTTGAGGACAAGCAAAGTTCAAGTGTGGGGATATTTGATATCGCTCATTTTGTCTATATAAATATATCGCGATATCGCTGTTTTGCATTTGTATTTTAGTGGATTTCGAGAACTTTCGATACTTATTTTGTTTGGAAATCCATTTCAGGTGAAAAGCTGGAAACGCATGCGATTTGGTGTGGAATCGGTGAAGTTTGGATCAAAAGCTGGCTGGGCTGGAAAAAGGCTATAGCCGATCGGCTACACAACACAAGCCGATCGGCTTCCCATGTTTAGCCGATCGGCTAAGATTAGCAGATCGGTTTGTCCAGTTAAATTCCGTTGCAGAACTTCAACTCGTTTGGAGCTTGGCCTGTTGTTCTAGAGAAGCCGATCGGCTAGCCATCAAAAGCCGTTCGGCTATGACTGTAAAGCCGATCGGCTATTCCCAACAAGCCGATCGGCTATGAGCAGATCCGAGTGAGAGGTATGGTGGTTGATGAGCTGTCCGTGTCTGATTGGTTGGCATTTAATGCCAACCGTTTTTCCCCATCTGTTTTTCAAAATTAAAAAAAAAAAAAAAAAAAATATGAAAAAATGGGGGTGTTTGGTCGGCAGCTTATTTCACCATCATCATCTTCAACTATCAAGAACTCACTCTCATTCACCTCTCAACACACACACTCCTCATTTACTCCCAACTCCCATCTTCATTTACTACCATATTTACTCCATTTTCAACAACCAAAATCACCATTTACTTCACATTTTCGCAAGGGTTTAGCGAGGAATTTGTGGGGGAAACATCGAGCAAACATCATTTGGAACAATTGTGTAACAAAGTTGGTATAATTTCGATTTAATCTAATTTCAAGTTATTTATGGATTTGTTTAGTGTTTATGATTTGTGCTTTATGATTGTGATTATGTGTGGCTAGTTACCTTTGTGTTTGCTTGGATGAGATAACTAGATGATTAGGGGTGTATATTTTGGATGTTAAATTATGCTTGAGTTTGTGAATCATCCATGGATTTGTATGTATTTAGTTAGTTGTTGTTATGAACTTTCGGCATTTTAGCTAAACGATTATAGCGAATGTTCTTTGTTTAGTAAAAATACCTAAATAAGTTATTTGTCATTTGTGGATCAAAGCATTTGATGATTGTAACAACACTAGTTAAATGTATACAAGTTAACGATTATAGCGAATGTTTGTCGTGTGGATGATTTGCAAACTCACTAATCTAAATTTATGTTTAATCGGAGAACCTTACGTGATTGAGCTTTATCTTAATAATTTAACCATTTGGTAATTTACTAATTGATATAGCGAACGTTTTCAACCTAGTAAATTACTATCGATTATTTGTCTATAAATGATTGAACAAAATTGCGAATGTGGTTTTGGAATGTGTCAAATGATTTAGCTAAATTGTGCAAGATTGTAACTATGGCGAACGTCTGTTATTTGATTAAATCATAGGTTTGTCAACTGAAATTGAACTTTAGGTCTCAGAGAACTTTGAGCTTAGGTTTGATGAATGTTACCATTTAGCATATATCTTAACCGGTTATAATTCTACACCCCGAAATCACTAGTGAAATAGTCCAAGCAAGCATTGTTTTTAATACTTGAAAAGACCAAACAATCAAACCGACTCTTCAGAGTCCACCTGCCTAGATTAATCAAAGATTGTAGTTTTAAGCATCGTGACAATTCGGTCACACAAACCAACCACATTTTATTTTCTCTTTTTAAATTGCTCACACTTCTATCGATCATCCAATCTAGTTCCCTGTGTTCGAACCCGAACTTACCCAACTATACTACCACACGATAGGGTCCACTGCCCGGTTGTGTTTTGGTCTAGCTCGGTACTTTTTGGTTTACTTATCAACGATAAATTTTATAACTAGATTTAGCACATCATTTTGACTGGTGGATATATATTCCATTATCAGATTGCTCAACCTGTAGCCCCAGAAAGAACGTGAGTTCCCCCATAGCACTCATTTCAAACTCAGATTTCATCAGTCCTTCAAAATCTTTGCACAACTGATCATTAGTTGATCCAAAAATAATGTCGTCCACATAGACCTGCACAAGTAACAAATCCGCTCCTTCCCTTTTGATGAAAAGCGTGCTATCAATCTGTCCTCTGTCGAAACCATTCTTCAGCAAGTACTTGGCAAGTCGCTCATACCAAAGTCGAGGAGATTGATGAAGACCATACAAAGCTTTCTTCAGTTTGCAAACATGATTAGGATGCTTTGGGTCTTCAAAACCTGGAGGTTGACACACATAAATCACTGCGTCGACATCTCCATAAAGAAAGGCACACTTCACGTCAAGTTGATACACGCGGAATCCTTTAAAAGAAGCATAAGCTAGAAAAATCCGAATTGATTCCAAACGAGCAACAGGAGCGAAAACTTCATCATAGTCAATACCCTCTAATTGACTATATCCTTGAACTACCAGACGGGCTTTGTTTCGAATAACAGCCCCACGATCATCCATTTTGTTACGGAAAACCCAACGAGTACCCGTCAAGTGAGCACCCTTGGGTAGAGGAACAATATCCCAAACATTCATCTTGTTTATTTGCTGTAGTTCCTCCTGCATAGCCTCGACCCAAGATGGATCCTTTAAGGCTTGTTCAACCTTTTTAGGTTCAATTTGAGACAAATGACATGAATCGATATGTGCAATAAGTCCCAAAAGCTGCTGAGCTGAAGTCTGCTTTGCTTGCTGTCGTGTTTGAACAGATGCATGAGGATCACCAATGATCTTATCAATGGGGTGATCCTTATGTATACGAGTTTCTGGTATGGCACCTGGCACAAGATTCACACCTAGATTGTTCAAATCTCCCTCAGTTTCGGGAGTAGCAGCAGACTCAGGAATGGCTATCTCTTCTTCTTCTACTTCATCTTCATGAGAAAATAAGTGAGAGTAGGCCATTGTTTCTTCCATTTCATCTTCTTCTTGTGGTTCCTCTAAAGGAGGCATGTTTGGATCATATGGAAGCTCCTTTGTGTAGGTATAAACTGTTTTAGAAGGAGCAGCCGAAGATGATGGAGTAGGAGATGGTGTTGATGGTGGTGATTTGGTAGTTGTTTGTGGTTGTGTGGGTGGTTGTGTGGGTTGTGGAGGTGTAGGATTAGTTGGTGGAGGTGCGGGTGTTGCATTGGGAGATGGGTCGGATGGTTTATTAGTAACAGGTGTATCTTGAGTAAGATCAAGCTCATGAAGTATAGAAACCAATTCTTCCGTTTCATCTTCTTCCGGAATATGGAAAGAGTTGAAGAGGTTTCCATAGTTGAAAAACCAATCCGGACCCGTTCCTTGAGGAGGTTCCGTATACCTTAAACATTTCACTTCAAAATGCTCCTCAATCTGATTCGATGATTTGTTAAAGACTCTTTTGTTCGGAGAGTTGACTGAATATCCAAGAAAAATCCCTTCAACAGCCTTATCACCAAACTTAGAGACCTTATCTTTTGTAATCATGATCAGGCATGGACACCCAAATGGTTCTAGGAACTGTAGATTTGGCTTACGGTTATTAAAAAGTTCATAACACGTTTTGTTCCTTTTCTTAACCGTGAGTACTCTGTTGAGAACATAACAGGCAGTATTAACTGCCTCAGCCCAGAATATGATTGGTAACTTGGAGTCAGCTAACATAGTCCGAGCTGTCTCGATTATTGTCCTGTTCTTCCTTTCTGCAACTCCATTCTGTTGTGGAGTCCTCGGAGCACTAAATTGATGCTCAATACCTCTTGTAGCACAAAACAATTCGAGAGTTGAGTTCTTGAACTCAGTTCCATTGTCGCTTCGTATCCTTTTCACCTTCAAGTTGCACAGATTTGCCAACTTGTCCAACAAATACACCAGAATCTCAGGAGTTTCCCCTTTTGTGGTCAAAAAAATAAACCCATGAAAACCTTGAGTAGTCATCAGTAACTACCAAGCAGTAAGACCGACCACCAATGCTCTTTGTAGAAACTGGACCGAAAAGATCCATATGCAGTAGTTCCAATGGAGCATTTATGGAATTCATCTGCTTAGACTTATGGGACTTCTTACGTAGTTTTCCTTTTTGGCAGGAGATACAGTCATCCATTAAAGCAAATGACTGTTTCGGAACTCCTAGCACTAGGTCATTTTTGGTCAAGAAATTCATTTTTCGGAAATGAATATGTCCCATTCGTCTGTGCCAAAGCAGTGATTCCTTTTCAGAAGCCTTAGACAAGAGACACGTATACTCGTTCGATGTCTCAACAGTTCTCATATTCAAAATGTATGTGTCATCCTTTCTTGGTGCTCTCAGTAACACCCATTCTTCCGGAATGACATAACCAGGCTTCAATATCACACACTCTGTCTTTGTGAACGCAGTTGTATAATCCTTATCGCAGACCTGTGAAACACTTAGCAAGTTGTGCGTAAGCTGTTCCACGTAGTTCACATTTTCGAAACTAACATTGCCGTTAGTTAACGTTCCTTTTCCAGAAATAGTTCCCCCAGAATCTCCAGCAAAGGCAACATAACCTCCTGCATGTGGTTTAATATCCACAAGTAAGGATACATCGCCTGTCATATGTCGCGAGCAGCCACTGTCCAAATACCATTCACTATCTTTAACACGTTCTGACTGCTGCAACACACAAACGAAAGGAGATTAGTGAGAAACGGTGACCCAAGCCTTTACAGACTTAGGTCGACCGTGGTCATCAACAATAATCACGTCAGATAGGATTTTATCTTTAAACAAATTAGAATTTTTATCTGATGTGTTATTGTTGACGACTGAAGAGTCAACATCAGACTCTTTACGTTTCCAAACTTTTGAAGATTCGGAATCGGTAATAGAAGTAATGTTGGGCTTTTGAATTGGCAAAGATTTTTGCTCAACATTACTTGGTTTCAAAACAGGCTTGGGAGAGTTTGAGTAACGCCTAGGTGGAGATTTAGAAAAAGAGTTTCTATAAACAGATGTCCTAGGCATCTCTCTCCCATATCGCTGATTTGACAGCTTTGGACATTCACGGATTAAATGTCCTTGTTTCTTGCAGTAGAAACAAGAACGAGTCTCAACAAACGGTTGAGGCTGAGGAATTACCACAGGAGGTGGAGAAACATTTCTAGAACATGAACATTGAGTACACGTCTTAGAAAATGTTTGTCTTGGTTGAGAGGTTGAAGTTGATGGTTTTTCATACGAAACATTTTCATTTACTAATTTTCTTTGCAAAATCTTTACAGGTGACTGTAAAGTTTGTTGTTTCGAGTTTAAAACCTTAGCTTTTCCCTTATTTGGTTGAAACTTAATTTCAGGTTCAACCTTTGAAATCACTTTTTCAGGTTTAAATGCAACCTTCTTAACCTCCGGATACTCCTGATCCGTAATGTCCTCAATCTCAACAATCTTCTCAACACTAACAGGAGATTCATTCTTTACTTCAACATTCTCCTTATCACTAACTGGAGATTCATTCTTTACCTCAACATTCTCCTTAACACTAACAGGAGATTCATGCACAGACTTAACAAACTTTGGCAAGGGGTACTCTGGCCGCTTGGTTTTCTCCTTTGCCGGTTTGTTATGTTTGGTCTCTTTAGCATCTATAGCTTTTAAACCATAAAGCTTGGACCAGTCAACTGGAATCTCTTCAAAGCCTTCCTTAACAGGCAGGGGACAGTGAGTAGTAGGAGGAGGAACTGAGTTGTATCCCAATCCCTCATTCTTTTTCCCTTTAGTACCGTGCTTGCTAAGAATTTCATTAAAGACAACCGTTGAGGAATTTGAACCTAAGATTTTACTCTTATAATTTTCATACTCAGCTTTTAAATCTTTAAGTTCTTTATTTAAAAGTTCAATTTCAACCAGATAGCTTTTAATGGCATCTTCTTGACTAAAAACTTTAGACTTATATTTTTGAGTATCTAACCGATGAGCCTCAAGATGTTTTTCATAAAGTTTCTCATGGGATTCATCGGTTAGATACTTTATGAAAAACATGAGAAACTTTATGAAAAACATCTTGAGGCTCATCGGTTAGATACTCAAAAATATAAGTCTAAAGTTTTTAGTCAAGAAGATGCCATTAAAAGCTATCTGGTTGAAATTGAACTTTTAAATAAAGAACTTAAAGATTTAAAAGCTGAGTATGAAAATTATAAGAGTAAAATCTTAGGTTCAAATTCCTCAACGGTTGTCTTTAATGAAATTCTTAGCAAGCACGGTACTAAAGGGAAAAAGAATGAGGGATTGGGATACAACTCAGTTCCTCCTCCTACTACTCACTGTCCCCTGCCTGTTAAGGAAGGCTTTGAAGAGATTCCAGTTGACTGGTCCAAGCTTTATGGTTTAAAAGCTATAGATGCTAAAGAGACCAAACATAACAAACCGGCAAAGGAGAAAACCAAGCGGCCAGAGTACCCCTGGCCAAAGTTTGTTAAGTCTGTGCATGAATCTCCTGTTAGTGTTAAGGAGAATGTTGAGGTAAAGAATGAATCTCCAGTTAGTGATAAGGAGAATGTTGAAGTAAAGAATGAATCTCCTGTTAGTGTTGAGAAGATTGTTGAGATTGAGGACATTACGGATCAGGAGTATCCGGAGGTTAAGAAGGTTGCATTTAAACCTGAAAAAGTGATTTCAAAGGTTGAACCTGAAATTAAGGTTCAACCAAATAAGGGAAAAGCTAAGGTTTTAAACTCGAAACAACAAACTTTACAGTCACCTGTAAAGATTTTGCAAAGAAAATTAGTAAATGAAAATGTTTCGTATGAAAAACCATCAACTTCAACCTCTCAACCAAGACAAACATTTTCTAAGACGTGTACTCAATGTTCATGTTCTAGAAATGTTTCTCCACCTCCTGTGGTAATTCCTCAGCCTCAACCGTTTGTTGAGACTCGTTCTTGTTTCTACTGCAAGAAACAAGGACATTTAATCCGTGAATGTCCAAAGCTGTCAAATCAGCGATATGGGAGAGAGATGCCTAGGACATCTGTTTATAGAAACTCTTTTTCTAAATCTCCACCTAGGCGTTACTCAAACTCTCCCAAGCCTGTTTTGAAACCAAGTAATGTTGAGCAAAAATCTTTGCCAATTCAAAAGCCCAACATTACTTCTATTACCGATTCCGAATCTTCAAAAGTTTGGAAACGTAAAGAGTCTGATGTTGACTCTTCAGTCGTCAACAATAACACATCAGATAAAAATTCTAATTTGTTTAAAGATAAAATCCTATCTGACGTGATTATTGTTGATGACCACGGTCGACCTAAGTCTGTAAAGGCTTGGGTCACCGTTTCTCACTAATCTCCTTTCGTTTGTGTGTTGCAGCAGTCAGAACGTGTTAAAGATAGTGAATGGTATTTGGACAGTGGCTGCTCGCGACATATGACAGGCGATGTATCCTTACTTGTGGATATTAAACCACATGCAGGAGGTTATGTTGCCTTTGCTGGAGATTCTGGGGGAACTATTTCTGGAAAAGGAACGTTAACTAACGGCAATGTTAGTTTCGAAAATGTGAACTACGTGGAACAGCTTACGCACAACTTGCTAAGTGTTTCACAGGTCTGCGATAAGGATTATACAACTGCGTTCACAAAGACAGAGTGTGTGATATTGAAGCCTGGTTATGTCATTCCGGAAGAATGGGTGTTACTGAGAGCACCAAGAAAGGATGACACATACATTTTGAATATGAGAACTGTTGAGACATCGAACGAGTATACGTGTCTCTTGTCTAAGGCTTCTGAAAAGGAATCACTGCTTTGGCACAGACGAATGGGACATATTCATTTCCGAAAAATGAATTTCTTGACCAAAAATGACCTAGTGCTAGGAGTTCCGAAACAGTCATTTGCTTTAATGGATGACTGTATCTCCTGCCAAAAAGGAAAACTACGTAAGAAGTCCCATAAGTCTAAGCAGATGAATTCCATAAATGCTCCATTGGAACTACTGCATATGGATCTTTTCGGTCCAGTTTCTACAAAGAGCATTGGTGGTCGGTCTTACTGCTTGGTAGTTACTGATGACTACTCAAGGTTTTCATGGGTTTATTTTTTTGACCACAAAAGGGGAAACTCCTGAGATTCTGGTGTATTTGTTGGACAAGTTGGCAAATCTGTGCAACTTGAAGGTGAAAAGGATACGAAGCGACAATGGAACTGAGTTCAAGAACTCAACTCTCGAATTGTTTTGTGCTACAAGAGGTATTGAGCATCAATTTAGTGCTCCGAGGACTCCACAACAGAATGGAGTTGCAGAAAGGAAGAACAGGACAATAATCGAGACAGCTCGGACTATGTTAGCTGACTCCAAGTTACCAATCATATTCTGGGCTGAGGCAGTTAATACTGCCTGTTATGTTCTCAACAGAGTACTCACGGTTAAGAAAAGGAACAAAACGTGTTATGAACTTTTTAATAACCGTAAGCCAAATCTACAGTTCCTAGAACCATTTGGGTGTCCATGCCTGATCATGATTACAAAAGATAAGGTCTCTAAGTTTGGTGATAAGGCTGTTGAAGGGATTTTTCTTGGATATTCAGTCAACTCTCCGAACAAAAGAGTCTTTAACAAATCATCGAATCAGATTGAGGAGCATTTTGAAGTGAAATGTTTAAGGTATACGGAACCTCCTCAAGGAACGGGTCCGGATTGGTTTTTCAACTATGGAAACCTCTTCAACTCTTTCCATATTCCGGAAGAAGATGAAACGGAAGAATTGGTTTCTATACTTCATGAGCTTGATCTTACTCAAGATACACCTGTTACTAATAAACCATCCGACCCATCTCCCAATGCAACACCCGCACCTCCACCAACTAATCCTACACCTCCACAACCCACACAACCACCCACACAACCACAAACAACTACCAAATCACCACCATCAACACCATCTCCTACTCCATCATCTTCGGCTGCTCCTTCTAAAACAGTTTATACCTACACAAAGGAGCTTCCATATGATCCAAACATGCCTCCTTTAGAGGAACCACAAGAAGAAGATGAAATGGAAGAAACAATGGCCTACTCTCACTTATTTTCTCATGAAGATGAAGTAGAAGAAGAAGAGATAGCCATTCCTGAGTCTGCTGCTACTCCCGAAACTGAGGGAGATTTGAACAATCTAGGTGTGAATCTTGTGCCAGGTGCCATACCAGAAACTCGTATACATAAGGATCACCCCATTGATAAGATCATTGGTGATCCTCATGCATCTGTTCAAACACGACAGCAAGCAAAGCAGACTTCAGCTCAGCAGCTTTTGGGACTTATTGCACATATCGATTCATGTCATTTGTCTCAAATTGAACCTAAAAAGGTTGAACAAGCCTTAAAGGATCCATCTTGGGTCGAGGCTATGCAGGAGGAACTACAGCAAATAAACAAGATGAATGTTTGGGATATTGTTCCTCTACCCAAGGGTGCTCACTTGACGGGTACTCGTTGGGTTTTCCGTAACAAAATGGATGATCGTGGGGCTGTTATTCGAAACAAAGCCCGTCTGGTAGTTCAAGGATATAGTCAATTAGAGGGTATTGACTATGATGAAGTTTTCGCTCCTGTTGCTCGTTTGGAATCAATTCGGATTTTTCTAGCTTATGCTTCTTTTAAAGGATTCCGCGTGTATCAACTTGACGTGAAGTGTGCCTTTCTTTATGGAGATGTCGACGCAGTGATTTATGTGTGTCAACCTCCAGGTTTTGAAGACCCAAAGCATCCTAATCATGTTTGCAAACTGAAGAAAGCTTTGTATGGTCTTCATCAATCTCCTCGACTTTGGTATGAGCGACTTGCCAAGTACTTGCTGAAGAATGGTTTCGACAGAGGACAGATTGATAGCACGCTTTTCATCAAAAGGGAAGGAGCGGATTTGTTACTTGTGCAGGTCTATGTGGACGACATTATTTTTGGATCAACTAATGATCAGTTGTGCAAAGATTTTGAAGGACTGATGAAATCTGAGTTTGAAATGAGTGCTATGGGGGAACTCACGTTCTTTCTGGGGCTACAGGTTGAGCAATCTGATAATGGAATATATATCCACCAGTCAAAATATGTCACTGACATGTTAAAGCGATATGAATTGCTCAACTATAAACACTACGGCACTCCAATTGAAGCAAGACACAATCTTGGACCTAATGAGGACGATGAAGATTGCAAGGAGAAAGACTATCGCTCAATGATAGGCTCTCTCATGTATCTGACTGCCTCAAGACCAGATATAGTGTTTGCTGTTTCTCTCTGCTCACGATTTCAAGCAAATCCGAAGGTGTCTCATATGAAGGCAGTAAAACGAATTTTTGGATATCTCGCTTTTAGGCCATCTCTGGGTCTATGGTATTCAAACGAGAAAAACTTCGAGTTAACTGCCTATTCGGATTCGGATCTTGGTGGCTGCAAGATAGATATGAAGTCAACTACTGGAGGATGTCAGTTCCTTGGATCGCGCTTAGTTTCTTGGCAGTGCAAAAAGCAGACTGCGGTTGCTATTTCCACAGCTGAAGCCGAGTATGTTGCTGCTGCAAGTTGCTGTTCTCAAGTTCTCTGGATTCAGCATCAGCTGCGTGATTACGGGTTCAATCTCTCTATGACTCCTATTTATATAGATAATACAGCTGCTATATCTATAACTCACAATCCCGTACAGCATTCTAAGACCAAACATATTGAACTTAGGTTCCACTTTATACGGGATTGCTTTGAGAAACACCTTATAGATGTCGTACATATAGAGACCCTTAAGCAGTGTGCGGACCTTTTCACAAAAGCCTTTTTGCGATCACGTTTTATTGAACTGGTCAATCTGATAGGTTTAAGGTTCTTTCAGTCAAAGAAATGATTTGTGACTTGGATTTTTAAGTTTTTAAATTCAATTTTAAAAAAAAAAAAATAAAAAATAAAAAAATCGCAACAGCCACTCTTTATACTCTTTAGTATTAAAGAAAAAGCAAGGTTGCTACATTTTTAAAATAGACGTTGAAGTTGTGTCTGTAAACAACTTGGGATATGATAGTACATCGGGTGACATGCATAAAATGGAATTTTAAGGTTTATCTTGGATGTGTCAGTAGGTTTATCTGACACACTTAAAACAGTTTTTATCTAAATTATCTTCATCATACGATGTATTGGTAGGCATGGTACACACCGGTCTCTGAGATATTAAGAAGTAATTTAAATACTTGTCTATTACTTTGAGAAAAATGTTATATGATGTATGACATAAGTCTTAATTGATAAATGGAAGTACTATCATACACTGTCATAATTATGTAAATGTAAAATGGGCATATAGTGATAATATGATTATTCGCCTAACTAATGGTGACTATTGTTGTACTCACGTACAGACCTGAATCCATTAGTTATGCAAATAGTCTCAAACTTGTTATGTTCATACTAAGGGACCCTCTGTTGTACTTTGTACAGATCTGGGGCCACTAGTATCTTCATAGTCGGTTTGATGTATGCCTAAATATAAATATCAAGTGTATGTTACGAGAAAACCGAGATAAACTTGGTCTTGTAATCTCTACCTTGTGTGAATATGCAGTGTTTGTTTTACTGAAGTTTATCAGTATATCATATAATAGGTCTCTCAAAATTAATATTCATACTTACAATAAAAGTTTAACTCACAGACACGGATGTAACGTGTTTAGGTGGTCAAACAATACCAATAATCGTTTTTGAAATAATTTTTATAACAGGTGTTTTAAATGTGCCACGTAAATTTAAAGTGGACAAATATACTGATGATCGAAATAACACTTACTATTCCTAATAAATGCATGTTATTCCGATATGATCCCTAATCAGACAACTCAACTCCGTCACCAAAAATAGAGTGTTAGTTATTTTATTTTGTTTATTTTTTACTTTTTGTAAAATTAAAGAAAATACCAAAAAGATTTTTTAGTTTTATGCTTTATTTTTATTCTGCGTTATTTTTCCCAAGTCACGAGTTATTTGGAAATTATTTGCTAAAATAACGAGTAAACGGTTTGAAAATGTCAAAATTGCATCAAAACTGCTCTATGCGACGTCCAGCTCTACGTCGCCTGCGACGTCCCAGCCTACGTCGCACATAGGGTTAGACTATATATAGTCTCGACTGCGACGTAAACCGTCACACTATTCACTATTCACGTGCGACGTAGCCTGCGACGTACCAGTGGCGATTTGCGACGTAGCAATTTTCGAGCAATTTTCGTGATTTGTAGCTGTTTTCATTCCGATTCACTTACGTAGTTTTGATCTACTCGTTATTCCGCACACTTAGGTACCATATTCACCTTTTTTCACCGTGTATATTACGTTTAATTGCTATATATGTGATACGGGTTTAAAGGGTTTCGGTTTTGGGTTAAATTCGATGGTTAATTGGATGTTATAACTATTATAACTTATGTTTTCGTGATCACCATCATTAGCCGCACCTTGTAGTGTGATTGATTTTGAAAATCCCTAAATTCGAGGGTTAGGGTTTCTGGGTTGGGGACGCCTGTTCGTCAGTGCGACGTACGCTGCGACGTCGTGGCCTACGTCGCTTTATTTAATTATTATTAATTTCCTACGTCGCCCATCCATACGTCGCTTTTACTGCGACGTCCGATGCGACGTACCTCTCTACGTCGCTGTTTTAATTAAAGTGATTAAATTCACAAAAAAATTGCAAAATGCGACGTCCCCCTTGACGTCGCTCGAATTTTATGCGACGTCAGGCCTTACGTCGCTTTTCAATTTATTTTGAATTTTAGCGTCGTACAGTTCTACGTCGCTCTGTGTTAATGCGACGTACAGGGCTACGTCGCTAGTTCCAGGGAATTTGAAGAGGTTTTGTTTAAAAATGTAACATTTTTTTCTAACCTTTTTCGAGTTGCAATCTGTTTCTGTTTTTGCAGATATGGCTTTGATTTTTGAAGCTCGTCATAATACGGCTGCTTACCTTACTGACACTTCTGATAAAGCTGCACCGTATCGTCAGATGATCGCGTTTTTGAGACGTTCAAGGGTATTCCACGCCATTTCCGATAACACTATGGCGTTTGGAAATCTGATCAACCCTTTTTGGAGAAGCGCAACTGTCGTTACTGAAAACGACGTTAGACGATTGGTCTCTACCGTTCTGGGTACGGAGATCACTATTACAGAACAGAGCATTCGGGAACTTTTACAGCTGAATGATCAACCGGATATGCCTGTCGGTTTTGATCATATTTTCGTTACCGGAGCTATGCAACGGATAGGATATCCCGGGATTCCCTCTGATCAGTATAGAAAAGCGAATCTCACACGCGTCTGGCGATATTTGATGCATGTGATCATTGTTTGCTTGGGGAATAGGAAAGGTGGAACGGATGGGATGAGCCGAAGTCTGGCTTCTGCTATGTTAGCATTGGTATATAACAAGCCGTTCAACTTCTCGGGATTTATCTTCAGGGCTATGGTTGATAATGCAAATGCCGGGGATCAGAAATGGATTTTATATCCAAGATTTGTACAGTTGCACATCAATCGTCATCATCCGGAGCTTCAGGCACAGGGTGATATCGATCAGCCGCTCAAGATTTCACCGATGATGAGTCGGATTTTCACTATTTGTGCAGGGTATGAGAAAGGGGTCGAGGCACCAAGGGATGTTCCTTTATTCGGTGCTATTGTGGATGAAAATTATGTACCGCCCCCAGATCCTCAGTATATGGATGTTCCAGCACCACAGCAACCGCAGCAACCGTTTGTGAACATTCCTGTTCAAGCTGCGGGGGAGAACATTCCTGTTCAAGCTGCGGGGGAGAATGTGGATGCTCTTTTGGAAAACATTGAGCAGTTCGGGCACGTTGATTCGGACAATCCAGCATCGCATGATACGGTTGAGAATTCAGATTCTGAAGATACAGCGAATGTAGGACCTCAGGATGGGGGTCCGACGCCTGAGCATTCTGATGGTACTGTTCCGCATCCCTCTGAGATGGAACGTATCAGGATTACCGATTCTTTCAGATATCTGAGGATTAAGCGTCGGATCAGACAAGGACGCAAGTATGTGCCTCCAAGGGATACTGGAAAACGTACACGCGACGGTGATGATCCTGCTGATGAGACTTATCGACCGAGTCGTCGTGTTCGTCGCTCTTCGTCAACACGAGCTCCAGTCAATCCACAGCAGCAGGATGTTTTTGAGATTCAACCGACTCCAGCTTTCATGCAAAAGATAATGGAAGATATGCAGAAGATGAAACAAAAGCTGGAGGCTCAGGACGAGAAGATTGCTGAACAAGCTGCGTTGATCGAGGTTCAATCAAAGGAGCTTGAGGAAACGAAGAATATCACACAAATAATAATACGCAATGAATATCAAACGAAACGTATTATATTCAGTAATAATCGGTCAGATTACAGAGATTTCGACTAATTGCGTTTAGGGTTTCGTCCACCCTAAAACAGAAAACATAAAACGTTTTTATACAAAATCTGGCACCTGCGACGTCGCACACTACGTCGCAGGCCCAAGCCCATGCGACGTTGACTACGTCGCAGGCCCAAAACCTGACGTCGCACCTGCGACGTTGCACGCTACGTCGCAGGAGTCAGGAATGCTAATTCTAATTACAAACTACGAGCTAGACCAACTGACAGACACTAAACATGTACTAACAAACTCCCCCGTGTCTTCAGCTTGGTCTTCAAAAATCTTCTTTAAACCCAGCCCGCAGGAAACTGGCCATCAGCATGAATTCCATTTGCTACGCAAACAGTAACAACATTGTAAAACTGCTGTGCTAAACGTCTGTTGAATTCATTCTTCTGACCAACACGAATCCGATTATCATAGAGTTTTCTTAAATCTTTTTCATGAAAATTAATCAAACTCATCGGATCATATAGTCTAAACGTTGCTTGCTTCAAATTCCATATACCTCCAACTTCTGGCCACGGTTCAGAATCTGGAACGAAAGTAATAACCGCTTCGCCAGTTTGTGGATCAAGTTCCCATTTTACAAGTCTTCTCAGAAAATAATAAGGAACTGATTCCAGAGGTATCTCAGTCAAACATTTAGCAGGCGAATAGTGAACTTTAACCAAGGGCTTCCTGGTGACTGGATCAATCTTTTTCTTCCACGTATACCGAGTTCCCAACGTCGGCTTCAATTTCGAATAAGTCTTCGATAATACTTCCCGACGTAGACTTCTCTAAAAGAACTCAACATAATCATTCTCGAAAGGATTAATCAATTTAAGCTGAGCTAATCGATTAATCTCTCCTTTTGGCAACGTGCTCAATCTATCAAAACGCATTCTGAAATACTGAACTCCATCTTCTCTCTTTATCATAAACAGATTCCTCTGACACTTCCAGCTTTTAATAACACCGGTATAATTTCGACTAACCCGGTACACTTGACATTTAACTGGAATAGGAACTGGATTTCGTCCCTTAGGCCACCATTTCTTATTTCTCTCTCTCTTTTCTTCAGCAGTTAATTTCTTCACTGCTGAGTCCGGTGCCTGTGTCTCTGAAGCTGGAGTTGCAGCAGAACTTGATTCTCCATGTTGAGCTTTATCAGGACTCTCGTCTTCACTTGAATCAGATTCTATAATTGGTGCATCATCATAAGCTTCCCCAGATTGTGCATCATCATACGTTTCATCTGCATTCAACTGTTCCTCTTCAATCGAGACATCCTCGTTCATCTCAAAAACATTCTCTGTTTCTTCCTCAGAGCCAACTCCACTGGCCATCCTCTGAATAAATGATAAGTCAGCGAATGAGTAATCAACTGCCAGCGGTCTCGGTTGCCCTGGAATATCATCAACACAGAAATAATCCAAAAGAGAAATATTTTCATTAACATTTTCAATTACAGGGTTGGGATTTACAGACGCAGGTTCACTTGACTCTAAAGTGGGTATCCCATACCCATACTCCCCCGAGGCTAGTAACCTGCCTTCCAAAACATTAACCCTATTCTTCGTTTCCTCAAGCTCCTTTGATTGAACCTCGATCAACGCAGCTTGTTCAGCAATCTTCTCGTCCTGAGCCTCCAGCTTTTGTTTCATCTTCTGCATATCTTCCATTATCTTTTGCATGAAAGCTAGAGTCGGTTGAATCTCAAAAACATCCTGCTGCTGTGGATTGACTGGAGCTCGTGTTGACGAAGAGCGACGAACACGACGACTCGGTCGATAAGTCTCATCAGCAGGATCATCACCGTCGCGTGTACGTTTTCCAGTATCCCTTGGAGGCACATACTTGCGTCCTTGTCTGATCCGACGCTTAATCCTCAGATATCTGAAAGAATCGGTAATCCTGATACGTTCCATCTCAGAGGGATGCGGAACAGTACCATCAGAATGCTCAGGCGTCGGACCCCCATCCTGAGGTCCTACATTCGCTGTATCTTCAGAATCTGAATTCTCAACCGTATCATGCGATGCTGGATTGTCCGAATCAACGTGCCCGAACTGCTCAATGTTTTCCAAAAGAGCATCCACATTCTCCCCCGCAGCTTGAACAGGAATGTTCTCCTCCGCAGCTTGAACAGGAATGTTCACAAACGGTTGCTGCGGTTGCTGTGGTGCTGGAACATCCATATACTGAGGATCTGGGGGCGGTACATAATTTTCATCCACAATAGCACCGAATAAAGGAACATCCCTTGGTTAAACACATTTTAATCATTGAAAAAGATTTTCTTTCAGTATCAAAATCTTTCTTCTCCTCGGGAGACATGGCTTTATAGGTCTTAGCGGGACGAATACCACGGTATTCCCCTTCAGCTAATGGAGGTACATAACGCTCACGTAATGGTCCCCATAATTCTGGACAGTGAAAGTCAATATATTGCTCAACTCGGTCTCTCCAGTACACATAATCCATGTCCGCAGTAAATAGTGGAGGCTTATTACTTGAACCTATGTCATTGCTTTGTTTAATCATTTCTCTCAAACCTCTAATATCCTCTTTATCAGCTGCCATTTTAATTACTTAATAAAAAAAATAAAAAAATATTCTGATCTTAGCGACGTAGAAGGGTACGTCGCACAAAGATTATGCGACGTTGATAGGTACGTCGCACCAAGCAAAGGATTCAATTAAGAATCAGAAATATGCGACGTTGAGAGGTACGTCGCAGATGACGTCGCAGAGGACGTCGCAGAATCACAATATGCGACGTAGAGAGGTACGTCGCAGATGACGTCGCAACACGACGTCGCACAGACTAATTAAAGTCCAAATCACTACGTCGCACGCGACGTCGCAGCTTACGTCGCAGTGGTACGTCGCAAAACGCGCTGAACAGCGGCCAAAAACCCTAAAAACGAATTTTTTAACCCTAAACGAAAACCACGAATTTCGAACGACAGAAACCTTCAAGAATCCCAATAATACTGATCGAAAACCTGTAAAAACACAAAACAAACGTGATAAACACGAAAACACACGAATATCACGTCCTTTTAAAACCCAAACTCGATCCGAATCGCCAAAAACGAGCCTCACTGCTCTGATACCAGTTGTTTGTCCCTAACCTTGGATCTAGTACGAACCGAGTCAATCAATTGATGGCGGAAACAACAATTGACTAATCAAACAATCACACAAATAATAATACGCAATGAATATCAAACGAAACGTATTATATTCAGTAATAATCGGTCAGATTACAGAGATTTCGACTAATTGCGTTTAGGGTTTCGTCCACCCTAAAACAGAAAACATAAAACGTTTTTATACAAAATCTGGCACCTGCGACGTCGCACGCTACGTCGCAGGCCCAAGCCCATGCGACGTTGACTACGTCGCAGGCCCAAAACCTGACGTCGCACCTGCGACGTTGCACGCTAGGTCGCAGGAGTCAGGAATGCTAATTCTAATTACAAACTACGAGCTAGACCAACTGACAGACACTAAACATGTACTAACATACTTCTCACTTCTGGCAATCTTTACAAAAATCTCTCGGTACTCGTTTGGATATGAGTACTGCATACCATCCACAAACTGACGGCCAAAGTGAACGAACCATACAAACATTGGAGGATATGCTACGAGCCTGCGTAGTTGACTTTGGCAAAAACTAGGAAAATCACTTACCGTTGTGTGAATTCTCGTACAACAACTACCACACCAGCATCAAGGCTGCACCCTTCAAGGCACTTTACGGTCGTAAGTGCCGGTCACCCATTTGTTGGACTGAGGTGGGGGATACACAACTCACCGGTCCAGAAATCATTCATGAAACAACTGAAAAGATTGTCGGCATACAAAACCGACTGAAATCCACGTGTGATCGTCAGAAAAGCTATGCTGACGTGAGACGCAAACACCTCGAATTCCAGGTTGGAGATCGAGCACTTCTAAAAGTATCGCCTTGGAAAGGCGTTATTCATTTTGGCAAACGTGGGAAACTGAATCCCAGGTACATTGGACCGTTCGAAATCCTTGAAAGGATTGGTCTAGTGGCATACGGACTGCAGTTACCTCCTGGACTCAGTAGCGTGCACCCTACCTTTCACATTTATAACTTGAAGAAATGTCTGTCTGATGAGACACTGATCATACCTCTTGATGAGATACACATTGACGACAAACTACACTTTGTCGAGGAACCCGTGGAAATTATGGACCGTGAGGTCAAACGCTTAAAACAAAGTCGTATTCCCATCGTTAAAGTCCGGTGGAATTCGCGGCGTGGTCCGGAATTCACTTGGGAACGGGAAGACCAGATGTGACTCAAGTATCCTCAGTTATTCACAGATCCAACTCCAACCCCCACATGAGCAAAATTTCTGGACGAAATTCTCTTAACAAGGGGAGAATGTGACACCCGCCAAATTAGGATTAGTTTTTAGTGCCTAATTCTCAGTAATACATGTAATTAGTCCTTTGATTAGGATAATTAATGTATTCTTATATATATATATATATATATATATATATATATATATATATATATATATATTGTTGAATATATATATGCATACGCGATTTGGCTAAATCGTGCCTTTTCATATCGAATGGATTTCGATACATATTCATACGGACGTTGGTGAACTTTTCAATAACTAACATAAATCTATTTGGGGATTAAATAGTAGTCATTCACATTATATTATTATGTATTAATAATATACGATATAATGTACGTTTTATTTAAAACGTAACCGACATGAATTAAATGTGCGAGACGCGCCAGACAAACAAAATAAACCTAAATTATATTTTTGTAATTCATTGTTAAGTATTTTGATAAAATACTCCGAGTAAAAATATTACGATTACACGCACACGAATAAAACGTTTAAAAACGTTAAACGAATTAAATAAACGTATAGAAATGCAACGAACGTGCAAACTGAGACCCGACAACATTTTAGTAACTTATAATAAAGTATTTAGAATAATAATTTCACATAAAAATATCGAGTTTCAAATCGTTAGTAAAACACGTACGTTTAACATATAACGTGTAAATAAACGTCGAAACGAATGGGTAAACGAATACTGCGCGTAACTTAACTTTGGAGAAATGATTTAAACATCACATGGGGGTGGGACCCACTATATTTCTGCTGGAAATCTCCACTCATACCCTTTGACCTCCTTTCCTTCCTTCTACTTCACTCCAACACCACCACACTCTTTAATTTTCAATCATCAACCAACCCACACCTTCCCTAGCCTATCTCTGCTTGCCTCTCTCTCTCTCTAAAATCGATCCAAGATCAGCCACAATCACCACAAAAAAACCACCATCAAAACTCCTTGGATCATCAAGTGTTTGGAAGCAAAAACGATCACCACGCAAACCTCTACGTTTATATCTTCTCGGTTTTCAAAACCGATCATTGTAAGATTTCCGACACTTCCAAAAACTACTTATAATATGTTTATATACATTTTACCTTGCTCATACAACTATAGAATGTCCAAATGCTAAGCCAAAACGCATTTTAAAACTCGAATTTATGTTTTTTGTTTTCCTGTCCAGATTCTGTTCTAACTTCAACGATTTTTATAAAATTCATTTCTTAATGAAAAGTGATGACATGTAGTTCAAGAAGTAAGCTTTCTAACAAAAATTGTTTCATAACATTCTGACTCCGTTTAGTACCCGAAAATAATTTTCTCCGACGATATATACTTTCTGTCTTCTGAAGACAGAAAGTTACACCTCCTTCTCGGAGCCATAACTTGAGTTCTAGGTTGAATAAATGCATGAATCATATACTGAAATCTTCGTATGGATGTTTTCTACAAAAAGTTCTTCTTTGGCTCGTTCTAAAAATACACCAATTCGTCCAGAAAATTTGATTTGTGAACAAAGGTTTAAAATTCGGACCAAACTGAACGGTGATACTTTGTGAATTTAAAAAAAATATCAAACGACCTCCAAAAATCTTGAAAAATTTACAGGAAATACATTAGATATGTGGGAACGTTGTGTATAAATTTTGGAACTTGATTCGGAAATTAACTTGGTCAAAACGAGCCACGAAAAATGCTAAAAATCTGTCAAACGAACTAGCAGCAATAACGAGTTGGAAAGGCAGTCATAACGAGTGTCGCACTTGCAAAGGCAGTCATAACGAGTGTCGCACCTGCAAAAGCAGTCATAACGAGTGTCGCATTTGCAAAGGCAGTCATAACGAGTGTCGAACTTGCAAAGGCGGATATAACGAGTGTCGAACTTGCAAAGGCGGATATAACGAGTGTCGAACTTGCAAAAGCAGTCATAACGAGTGTCGCCATTTATAACTAGCAGCCATAACTTAATACTAGCAGTCATAACGAGTGTCGCCACTTATAACTAGCAGCCATAACTTATAACTAGCAGTCATAACGAGTGTCACAACTTACACTAGCAGTCTTAACTAGTGTAGCTCATCACATAATACTTGAAAACACTTAACCACAAATTATGGGACTCGTGTAACAACTAAATCTTATACGATACAACTTGTACATGAAATTAATATACCTTATGAGTATACAACGAGTCAAACATAATAATAATACCTTGGGAATTATTATTACAAGCCGTCACCAACGGGCCACACTTATTTACAAAATGATTACAAACGTACAAACAAATACTTGGACATTTTCTTGTTGAGTGGACAACTAGCATGGGTGATCCTTAGTGACACCAACTTACTTACTTACTTGCTTACAACCTTGTGCGTTGCGGATGCCAGAAGGTTGCAGGGTTAGGAGAACCACACTACGGAATTACATCCGACACATACTTACGGACTTACATCCGCTATACTTGTTTGCTTACACAAACGTACTTACTAGACTCAGGTGAGTCTTACAGCCTCACTTTTACTGTTTTCTACTTTGGGGTGAGATATTTGCTACCATTTTACGTATGAACACAAGTACTGAACTGTTTACAAAACTTTTACACGCATTACATGAGTTACTTTTATCCACTGAAAGCCTCCTATCATAAGTTGTTAGTTATGGACTTAAGCGCGATTACTAGTAGATGGATCCATTTGGGACTGACAATCCCTGCCTAGGGTAGTAGCGCTACCACAGATTTCACCGTAGAAACATGCATATTAGTATTTGTTACATATGAGTGTTCGGATAGCACTCACGGGGGTACGTGATACTGTACTTGATTGTACCATTCACACTACACTGTTAAGCTTCAACTTGTGAGCTCATGGTAATTGTGTCGATTTACTGATTTACTGAGTTACTGAATTACTTACTTTGCTCGAGGGCATTACTGGTACTTACTTATGGTTTATAAATGCTTTACTTTACTAAACCTGTAAGATTCACCAACCTTTTGGTTGACACTTTTTAGCATTTATCTCAGGTTTACAGCAGCAGTAGGACTGCACACCTTCAGGACTGATAGCTCGAGTCGCATGCATACAAACTTGTGGAGATTCTTTTGCATTACTTTTTGTATATCAGTTATGTATTAGAATCTCTAGGAAACTATTTTCGAACTCGATGCTTGTTATTCTGATTTAATAATGTAATACTTTTGTACTATTGTACGACGTTGCATATAGATGTCGTTTGCTTTACTTTGGTGCTTGATTATTGATTAGTAACACCCAAAGTTTGCTTCCGCTAAACAGTGAATTTGGGGGTGTTACACACTCTAAGTCAGGAAATTAGCCTAAAAATACGTGAAATTAACGTTTATAATTATGTCGAAATTGCGGGATGTTACACTATTTTTGTATTAGTAGTTATGTACTAGAATCTCTAGGCTTTCAAGTGAACTCGCAGATTATTGAAACTGTATTTTGTAAACAATACATTTTATGAAATGTAATTTAAAACGTCTCATTTAGAGGTCGTTTGTTATAACTTGTGAAATGATCCATGATTAGTCGCGCCCCGATCCGACTTTCGCTGCTGTTAATTTGGGGGTGCGACAATCTTGATAACCTTAGCTAAAACTACGTGGTTCATTGACATACTTAATGGTGTTTTTGACACAAAGATTTTAGGAGATTCTAATAGATTGAGTTTCTAGTTTTTAACAGTCTTCATTTAACATCCATATTTAGCAACAATAATATATAATGGATTATTGAAGAAAGAATCCATGATAATCTAATATAACTTTTAAGAGAAGTTTCTTAAATAGCTTGAAAAGAAATCCTTACTTACATCTTTAGCTTCAACCACGATTTGCAACTTCGACTAGTTGTTATTGAACATACTCTAAGTAACGTTTAGTTGTTTGACAAGAAACTTGAATAATTATTTCAAAATGTCCTTATAAGCATGAAATCTTCTTAGACCACTTGGAGTGAGGCGCCTTCTTCGACAGGCGTTGAGACACCACGTCCGCAATGGGCGGCGCTGTGGGGCGGTGTCATGTTGGTTATCACGAAGCGTTTTGGTGAAATGGTGGGCTCCAACCGAATTATTTCTCGTTTTTTCTTTTTTTTTTTCAATTACTTTTTTCCTTTTTGTTTTATTTGTTATTTAGGAAAAAATCAAAATGAAGATGGTGTAGAATTGTAGATGGTGAGAAGCTAAAGATAGATGAAGAAGATGATGAATAATGACAGGAAATGAGATTAGGATTTAGGGTTTTCAAAAACTTGAACTTTATAAAAAGTTGGACGTTTTCTTTTCTAAAATTTAACTAGCCGTGTTCCTTTAAAAAAAAAAAAAAAAAACTTATGTATAAAAATACTTATATAGTTTAATCTTTTTTATTTAAATATTGGTATATAATAAAAATATAATATGTATTTGTTTATTAAAAAATGAAAATGAAATTAAAATGTGGGTCAAGGGTAACTCAACACACAATCACATGACATGGTGAGATTTTCCGCTCTATGATGTTATACTACCACACCATGTGATGGTGACTTAACACCCATCACACTATCACACCGCTACCATGCTGGTTACCACTACGATGCTGGTTACCACTACATATGGTTTCATAAGCAGTGGTTAGAGGTGATTTAGTTTTTATCTTTGTTAAGAATTTAATTAGAGATGACTCTTGTAAATATAATTTCAAGTATATTTGTGTACTTTTTTTATTATATATATATATATATATATATATATTATGTGTTGTCTAACACTCTAACCAATTCATAACTCATAAGTAATAACTACCCACTCATCTCACGTCAACGTATTCCAAAGTCCAACTAACAAAACAAAGGTCAACAGTCAACCCATCACTCATATTAACTCTTTTTGTTATTTTATAATTTTATATTATATTATATTTTTACCCGCTTGTGAATCCACTCGTTTTCGATTTGGCATATTGCATAAAATTTGTTTGTATATATCTATCATCCATTGATTTAAATTAAAATATATATCGTCATGTTAATGTTAATATACTAGGCCATTAGAGTGAGGTTCTTGAGAGAAGAGGTAAAAGTGAGGGAAGGGAGGGAAGCTAATGAGGATGTTACAAGTGTCCACCTTATTTCTCCACATTTTTTATCCATTTCCTCTTCTTTCTCATTTCTTCACATTTTTTATCCATTTCTCCCATCTTTCTTTATTTCTCTTTTTTTTTTTCTTTTTTTCTATTTCCTTTTTTTTCTAAAAACTTTTATTAAAAAAATTTATTTTTATAAACAAAAATAAAAAAACGTTTAAAAAAAATATTTTTTTAAACTTGTACGAACTTCTATAACACTTTTATCAAAAATATAATTAAATAAAATTTGTTAACATTTTTTTACAAAAGTTTTTCATTTTTAACAATTAAAAATTAAAAAAATAGTTTTTAACATCATTAAAAAAATTACTATTTAATTTTTTCTTTTTTATATCATTTTCACATTTTGTAATGCACCCAATATTTTATATTATAATGCAGATAAATATAAAAAATAAGATGCAATAAAAGTAAATTATTATTAGACTCCTCCCAACCCAAAAACTAACTGACTGAAACTAACTGAGCCACGTCAGCGCAACGTCAGCTTTTTCAGAAAACTGACTGAAACTGACTGACCCCTCCCATCCCTGATCCATCACTTCATTTTTTGGGACCCACTGACCAATTATTTAATCAATTAAAACACAATTATTTAAATAAAACACAACAATTTAAATTAAACACATTTCATTAAAAATAAAAAATTACAACAATTCCTAAAAAATATAAAGTACAATAAACTTAAAAATAAAAAACTACAATTCCTAAAAAAATAAAAAGTACGATAATCCTAAAAATTAAAAAGTACGATAATTTAAAAATTACTAGAATTATAATGTAATCTAATCGGAGCTCGACTCGTCAGCTTCGTTTGCGTTTTCTTGCTCGTCTTCTTCCGAATCGTGACCTCCATATTTGTCTTGGTAGAGTGTCACGACTTCGTTCTTCGCGCTTTTTATCATTTTGATTTCTTTTTAGACGTTTTTTTTGGAAGTTTTCTACACAAAAAACTCAAAGCTTTGTAGGCTACCTTTTTCATCACGTTTTCCTTAATCATTTTGATTGCTTCTTGTTGCGCTAGAGCGGTTTGCCTGAATGCTTCAAGTGTATCTATATTTTCAGAATGAACACTTCGTGAAGACGAACCGGCGGAGCTTGAAGCCGTACTTTTTGCCGCCTTTCGCCCTGGAGGACGGCGGATATGATGTAGTCGTGTTGGAACAACCGTTTCATGTTTGCATCAAGAGCCGTTTGAGTTGGCAATTCATCCGCGTCCAGATCGGTGACAAGTGCTTGGAAAGAATCTTTGTTAGCCATTACGCCCGGCTCGGTAAAGAATTTTGGGAAATGTTTTAGAACATTCCAAGATGATTCGTAAATGAACCCACGCCCAACTTGTTACCGAAATGCGTTTCGGGTAGCAGTTAAAAAGTTATTTTCGTCGGCACCGCTTTGTGGGCAAATCTCTTTGTAGTGTTTGTAGAGGGCTTGGAATGCTTTTGAGTCGTGTGAAATCTTATTCCACTTGCCGAAAAGTTGACTAAGGTTACGTTTTTGTGATACATAAGAATTGTAACCTTTAACAACTTTACTCCAAAAAGACTCATTTGATTGATTTTTTCATTGGACACCATTATCGGAACAATGTATCCACCGTTCCGCTAAAATCCTAGCCTCATCGTCCGTCCAACGTACTTGAACCCGTTTACCCTTTTGAACCTTTTTACCCTTTTTTCTTGGCGTTTGGGGCTTCGGGTTCGGGTTCCGGTTGCGCCTCGTCGGAGCTTTCTTCCAATGTTTGTGGTACGGTGAAATTCATTTGTTAATAAGAGGGATTGGACGAGCTTGGAGAAAAGTGGGTGTTGTGGTGACCATTGTGTGTTTTGGTAAAATTGTGGTTGTGGTTGTGACCATGGTGTGGGGTGGTAGAATTGTGATTGTGTGTTTTGATACCACCCATGGAATTGATAATTATTTCTCGGGTCATCGGGAGCAAGGTTGAATGGGTTTGCAATAGGTGGTAAGTTGGCAAACCCGGTAGGTTGAGATGAAGATCCGGAAGCTTGAGTGTTTGGTGAACTCGGATTTGGTAACGGGATATTCAACAAATTTTGCCACATATCTTTGACAATATTTTGTTGATCTTTCTTTTTATTTTTAGGTGTTGATTTGTTGTTTTTGGACATTTTTGTGGGAGAGGTTTTGAGGTAAAGTGTAGTTTTTGAATTGTAAATAATTGGTGAGAATTGTTGTGTGAAAGTGGGTAGAATTGAGTGAATATTTGTGTATGAAAATGATGTAAATTGTTGTGTGAAAATGAGTATAATGTAGTGTGTATTTATAGGTGAAAGTGGAGAGTTAAAAATAAAATAAAAATAAAAACAAAAATGGGATGCTCCCTTTAACGGTTATTTTTTAATTTTAATTTTTATTTTTACTTTCAAACGGCTACTACTACTACAAATAAAAAACATTAAATTGGGCCCCACTCGACCGAACGCACACTTCGGAAAACCGAAGGGAGAAATCGACGGAGGCAACCGATGGGGTCGTGCCATCCCTGTCGGTTCGTCGGTTTGGAGCCGACCAAAACCGAAGACTCGGGTTGGGACTCGTCTTATGTTTACTAACATAATAAACTATGATGCACTAATTTTCTCTGAATATGATGCATCGAGTGCTTAAATATCATGCATCAACTTTCTAAATATACTATAAAACATAATTATTGAATTAAAAAGTGGTGCATCATAGTTATAAAAATATTGTTCATCAAAGTTATAAAACATGGTGCATCGAGTGTTTAAAATATCATGCATCGACTTTCAAAATATACTATAAAATATCGTTATTGAATTATAACATGGTGCATCATAGTTAGAAAAATATGGTTCACCATAGTTATAAAACATGGTGCATCGAGTGTTTAAAATAACATGCATCGACTTTCAAAATATACTATAAAACATCGTTATTGAATTAAAAGGTGGTGCATCTTAGTTAAAAAAACTTGGTTCATCATAGTTATAAAATATGGTGCATCAAGTGTTTAAAATAGCATGCATCGACTTTCAAAATATACTATAAAACATCGTTATTGAATTAAAAGGTGGTGCATCATAGTTATAAAATACGGTGCATCATAGATATAAATATGACGTTCCGACTTTTAGATATACGATAAACATCACTAGTGTATAAAATCTTGGTGCATCATAGTTATAAAATATGGTGCATCATAATTTTAATTTTACAATGCATTGAAGTTATAACTTTGTTATATCAAAATTTATTTTATTCAAGGTATGAATATAGTGCATCACATTTTTTTTTTTTTTTTTTGGTAATACTATCTATAAAGTTGTATTTACATATAACAACGTGAGGTAAAACAACAACTGAAAAAAAGTTGAAAACGCGAAAAAAAAAACAATAATAAATAAGCCATGAAAATGGTTAAATGAAATGTTGAAAAATGCAAAAAAAAAAAAAAAAAACTGATAACAAGAACTTTAAAAAATGCAAAAAAAAAAAAAAAAAAAAAAAAAAAAACGAAAAAATAATAATAAGAAACAAAATTAATGTAAAAAAACAAAACACTAAAAAATTTAAGAAAAAAAAGTGGAGAAGAAATGATAAGGTTAAAGAAATAAAAAAAGGTGGATAAATGAAGGAGGTGGAGAAATGAAGGAGATGGAGAAATGGAGAATGACACATGACAACACCTCATTTGCTTCCTCCACTTGCGTCCAAAAACACACTTCCGTCGAAGAACCAATATCAATATATTATTCCCAACTGTTACGATTTGGTAGCTATAATTCATAAATATAATCCTAGATGAATAAGTATACACGATTCTGCATGACTACAGATTACTAATCATCATATGTAATCATGTACATTTATATACCAACGGTAAATTAAGTTACAAATGTTTTGTTTGGATTATTATTATAATTAGTTTTCTTTCTTTCCTTTTCATATATTCATTAAAATTTTTCTGTCCATTTTCGACCATTTATCATTTTTGCACTTCCAAATAAACATTTTTTTTTAAAGGAAATTGTTTGTTAAAAAGGTAATCTTAAATCACTTTTTATAGGAACCAAATACTTCATGATATCTTTACTCCAACTTAAACAACATTATTTTTTAGTATGTTAACTTTATGTGTATCGAAGTAGTGTCATATCCCCATGCCCTTCGACGAATGTTTCAGAGCCAAAGCTTTACAAAATAAGGGTTGATGATAAATACAACACTTTTTTTACTACATATACCAAAATACATGCATAACAGTTTTGTACAGTACAACTGAAGATGCATGAAAATTGGTGTTTGCATTAAAAATTATGGTGTATCTATCAGCTCCCCTAAATAAAGGTCAATATATGAGTCAGCACTAGATTAATTTATTACTAATTTTTTATTATTATTAAAATAATAAGGTTTTTAGATTGTCATGTTGCTGATAGTTTTTCACATTTATTCTATTTATTTATTATTATTATTTATTTTTTATTAAATCAAGTAAAGTAAAGACTCTTACATTGGAGTGAAGATGATGTATATATCTGGTTTTGTTATTTTCTGTTTAAAGATTAGCTGAATCTGATAATGTCAAAAATATCTTATGCTAATACTACCACATATATATATATATATATATATATATATATATATATATATATATATATATATATATATATATATGTATATATAATTCCCTAATAAATCTAGTCTCAAAGAATATGTTCTAAGAAACAAACAACGAAAACAAAAATAAATTAAATAACTAAAATAGTATCTTTCATGTTATGTATGCATGTGCCAATCATACTCGATCAAATAGCGAGAGAACAAAATGGATAAATCAAACTAATATATTTTTCCATACCTTTATCTCTTTAATATCTTTAACAATAATAATAATATTTAGAGGAAGCAATAAGGAATATTTCTTAATTTTATTATTTTTTTTATTTAAATGAATAATAATTGGATGCTTCACCACATAAAAACAAATAGGACATGACTCAACAATCACTGAAGCAGCATATAATTTGCTTCATCCCATTTTTTCAAGCAAAACCATTTTTTTCCTCCATTCTTTGAATTCACAAGACCCTACACATCTTCAATCAATGTCAACAAAACTATGGTTGTTGAGTCTCCTTAAATGTTCCTAAGAACCTTTTTATTTTTAATATTCTTTATTTTTGTTATTTCCTACATGGATTGAGTTATCCAGACATCAAGAATCTCTGTTCCTCACTACCCAGGTAAAAAAAAAAACATCAAATTTTGAATTCTTCATCATCAATTTATGAATTTATTTTTGTCTGTCGTGTATTGGAACAGAATTAACTTACCAAAGGTTTTGGTAAGTTTAAAATCCTGTTTATCTAATTTTGTTGAATATGATGGGTTCCAGTTGGTAAACAGTTCATGGTGAAAATGATGATACGAGAGCACATAATTAAGGTGCTTATTTGACTATAAAATTCAACCCCCCACATAAACAGCCCACTATATATAACAATCATAGTGTGAAAAGAAAAGAATTTTGGTGTCACTTGTCAAACTATAATTATAATTATAATTATGTAAGCTAAGTAACCAAAAGGCTTTCGGCCTAGCGATAATAAGACCTAACAATCAAGATGCTGTGGGTTCACGTCTCGAATGTGACAACTGTCGTGTATCAAAGACAGTTGATGGTGTTCGAATTTTTGTCGTTCCAAAAAATATTATAATTATATATGTAAGTAGAAGAAAATATAGGACCTCCCATTCACTCTATTGTCATTATATTATCTTTCTATATCCATATCCACCTATATATATCTTGTATTCTTGCTGAGCTTCTAGATAGAAAGTTTTGATCTTTATAGAGTAGTTGTTATGAACATAATGTGATATGGGTGTCTTTCTTTATCATAGAAAATTGAGATAGAATCGGTGGCTTTATTTTTGAAACTTTGATCCAATGGAGTCTCCGGCTGCTACAAAGAAATTGCATCAAAGTTTAAGTAGAAACAAGACTATGGAGAAAAAAGATGATACTTCTTTGCATATTGCTGTTAGGACAGGAGATTTAGGAGTTGCTTTAGAGATCCTAGGTAGTTATGATGAGCAAGAAAAGTTGATTGAATTGTTATTGAAGAAGAATCAATCAGGTGAAACGCCTCTGTATGTTGCTGCTGAATATGGTTGTGTTGATTTGGTGAAAGAAATGATTAAGTATTACGACTCTGAGGCTGCAAGTATTAAAGCCAAGAACGGGTTTGATGCCTTCCATATCGCGGCAAAACAAGGAAATCTTGGTAAGGCTGGATTTACACATAATTAATAGTAATTCTAATGGTGTTATATGTACTAAATGTTATATTTAATTTTGAACTAAACCAAGGAGTTGACCTATTTTATACTGAGTAACACTTAAGATCTGGTGTTAATAGGTCTTAGTTTCTAATCCAATAGATATTAGGGTTTATTGTTTCGTTATGTATTGAACTTTACACCTATTACTATTGTATGCGACATACTTTCATTTGTTCTATTATATATAGTAAACTTGTAAATATGGTCTATTGTAGGTATTATTTCCTTTTTGGGTAAGGCCAAAAAAGGAAACTTTCCTATTTGGGCCTACCAAAAAATGAAATTTTACATACAATAGACCATATTAGTAAGTTCAATACATACAATAAAAGTTTTCAAAGTTAACTCATACAATAGTAAAAAGTATAAAGTTTAATACATAACGAAACAATAAACCAAGATATTATGGGTCAACTCCCTTATAGCTACATAATGCATAAAGTTTGTGCGGGCCATGTGAATTTAGTGCCTTTTGCATGAAGTTTAAGAAGAAAAAAATAGGCACATGTTGATCTTTGAGGTCAAATGAAAGAAAGTTCAAACTTTATGATTGATATGAAAAAGGTTTTAAGAATACATTTGATGAATAATAACTTTTTTGCTAATTCTATAATTAAGAATAGATCAAGATTTTGTAATCTCGGAAGTCAACGTGTAACCCTGTTTCTGGAAAGGAGGGATGAATTGCATAACTTTTGTGAAGCTAATTTTTCTAAATCACATTAGCTCCATACTCAGCATGAATTTTCCTTGATTAATAATTAATCTAAAGTCAAAGCATTCAATCCATTATCAACATTTCTACAGTGCAAGTTTTTCTACAAAAGTTTAGATTTTTACGAATAAATCTTTCAGAAAAGTTAACTAGTAACTGTTTTTTACCATTTTACAGTGGGTCCTCTTCTTTTTTACCATTTAACATTTCACATGTTCATTTCTTTGTCATAAAATTTTAACTTTTCTGATTGATATTATGAGATATAAAAAGAATGGTTCTCAAGATTTTAAAATTTTGATTTCAGAGGTATTGAAGATTCTTATGGAAATGCATTCAGAGCTTTCAATGACTTTTGATCAAGCTAACAGCACAGCATTGCACACTGCTTCAGAGCAAGGCCACATTGAGGTGGTGAATTATCTCTTAGAGAATAATAGTTGCATGGCTAATATTGCAAGAAGCAACCTTAAAACTGCTTTGCATTCTTGTGCAAGAAAAGGCCATTTAGAGGTGGTGAAAGCACTTTCACAGAAAGTACCTGGGATTGTCGGTAGAGCTGATAAGAAGGGTCAAACGGCTCTTCATATGGCGGTTAAGGGACAAAATGTTGAGGTTGTTAATGCTCTTATTGCAGCAGATAGTGGACTGATAAACATGGTTGACAAAAAGGATAACACCGCGCTACATATAACTACACGAAAGGGTCGCACACAGGTATGTAAAGGTTATCGTACTTATATGTTCAACTGTTGAAGAATAGAGATCTATTTTTGACTTTTAGAGTCAAAAGGAGTCTTTTAAATATTCAAGCTTGAAATTGAATTCCCATTACAATTAGAACACTAAAAGTTATTGAAGTGACAATTTCAATCTACTTGTAAATTAGTCGATTTAGGTGGTACTTTATCTTAAATCGGACCAATGGGGCTTTGCCTCAGTGGTACCGCCGCCGCAAATCCCCACGCCCCACCCGGGTTCAAGTCTCTGGGAGTACAAAAAATCCTATGCTCCGTGTGTGGGGTCACTGGGGCCAGGTGTTTAGCCGGACGGGTTGCCTCTTGCGGGTGGGGCTCCGTGGATCTACGGATCCGGGGTTAAAGGTTCCCTCCAATAACCTTTTTATCTTAAATCGGTCAAATTAAATTAAAGATTCAGCTATAAAGGAGAACGGGTCAAATGAGCTGAAGAAGTTAAGAGTTGGGTATTTTTAAAGCATATAATTTCCTAAGTCATTATATCGAAATATTTAAATTAGCATTTTAATCATGTTATATAATAGTCATATTTAACGTATTAACCATTTAGCAAAAAAATAAATAATGGACAAAAAAGTGTTCACGCGTCAACCCGATCACCTCAGCTCATTTGGAGTACCGAAAGTGACCTGTTTCTACCCGAACAGTTTTTGTGCTGATACCAAAGCTGCTCAACCGTCTGTATTGCCAACAGAAATCAAATTAATTTTCATGTTACATCTGAAAAGTCAAAATGTACTTAGATTCTAAATTAATGTAGTAATCTCTTCTTAATATCCTGTTAATTACTTATATGCAGATTGTTTGGGCATTGCTAAACCACAAGGAAACAATTAACAAAGAAGTTATTAACAAATATGGAGAAACAGCCCTTGACACAGCTGAGAGATTTGCAAGATCTGACATCGCGATCATCTTACAAGAACACGGTGTCCCAAAAGCCAAATCCATGAAAAACAAACCACCACCATTAACACCGACTGCCCGGGAACTAAAACAAACAGTAAGTGACATCAAACACGGAGTCCATCACCAGCTCGAACACACACTCAGAACGCAAAAAAGAGTTAAAGGAATTGGAAAACGTATCAACAAATTGCATCTCGAAGGCCTCAACAACGCAATCAATTCTACCACAGTTGTTGCTGTTTTGATTGCAACGGTTACTTTTGCTGCCATATTTCAGTTGCCTGGACTGTATGTCGATGAGCCAAAAGATGTCCCGCCTGGATTTACCTTAGGAGAAGGAAACATAGCTTCAAAACCTGAATTCATTGTTTTCTTGATCTTCGATTCTTTAGCATTATTCATTTCACTAGCAGTGGTGGTGGTTCAAACGTCAATCGTGGTAGTAGAGAAACGAGCAAAGAAGCAAGTGATGGCGGTGATTAATAAGCTAATGTGGTTAGCTTGTGTGTTTGTTTCAGTTGCATTCCTTGCACTTTCTTTTATCGTTGTGGGAAACGAAAGATGGTTAGCAGTTGGGGTTACAGTTATTGGGTCAGTAACATTGGCTTCGACATTAGGGACTATGTGTTATTGGGTTATTATGCATAGAATTGAAGCTAGTAACATTAAGAGTCGGAGGCTTGAGAGGAATAGCAAATCGCTATCAGGCTCAGTGTCGCCACCCACGGATTCTGAAAATGAGGATTTCAAAAAACTATATGCTATTTAATCATCATAATAATATTGTATGTTTACCTCTCTTTTTTTCTATATATTTTTTTTTAACGAAAGTTATCTTTTTAAGGTACTTCTGGTACTTATGTTAAGCTATAGGTTCCACTTCATATGTGAATATTTCCAAGAATAAAATGAAGTAGCAAATGTAGCTCTACATGTTTGAATACTAAAGTTCAAATCTTTTTCTTGTTTCCGAACTGACCCTTTATACATCTTAGTTTAACTTATAATGCAAAGAGTAAAATTGGCCCAAAAAAGGACAAAATGGCTCGTGGGTCAGATTAGGATAGTTTGTTATCTTTGGTGCCTAACAAGGATTCATTAAGTGCTTAAAGCAACATTGATGCTTTGGCAAAAGCTGTCATTGTTTAAAGCAACATTAGCCACTTAAAGATTATAATCACATTCATGGTTCCTTTTTATGCTCAATTTTATACTTATAATCTTTAGTTTAATTTTAACTTGCAAGTAAAGGATTGGTTGTTGATGTAATGATGTTGACTCTGCATAAAGTATATTTTAAATCTGTCAAGTAGATAACTTTGACCTTTTTAATTATGAAAAATGCCCTGAATCATTAACTTGATATACAAGATCTTTCATCATCTTTTTATACCAATAGGTACCTTTGGTGAAGTGACATTTCATAAGACTGAATGATCGTTGACTCGGTGATTGAAACCGAGCCAACCAAAGGGAACACTTGATTACGGTAAATCATGTTTCTTCGAACAAGAATTCAATTCGCTAATTTAAAGCAGTAATGTTATAGTACTGGCTTGTATATCATATGATGAAACTTGTAGATTTTGGCTCTTGAACAGGGGTAACCTTATTTTAAGTAAAAGAAAAAGAGAAAAGTTGTAGCAGATTCCTCACTTTCATGCACTGTACAAGATATCTAATGGGTTTTAGTCTAAAGACAAAAAAAGGTTGATTGTAAATGTACCTGATGTAAAGTAAGATGTACATGGTGGTAAAATGGTAAAAGTGACTTTTAACAGTACTTTAAATGTTCCTTTACACTATTGAAAGCCATTTTTCTTTATCACTCTTATGACCTCTTTTTCTTCTTTCACATTAGCTTATACTTCTATCCACTTCTATTTAGTCAATTTAAAGATTCAGAAATCACACTATCAGATTGGTAAATATATATTTTGCAAGTCTTTAAAAGCCTAAATAACTTACAAGCATGAATATCATAAGTGAAGGTGTGATGGTGACGAAAGAAGGTAGTATCTGATGATTAGCAGCACATTTAAAGCAAGAGTTTGAGGTGGACTGGTGCAATGCAAACACTTAAAAAGTAAAAAAGTTTAAAACTTTAGGAATAAGTGGGGTCCCTTTCTTCTTGCTATGAGAACTGCCTTTGAATGCATGGCACAGATTTAAAATTTTCTTACATGTGATATTAAATTGGATTCATTACCTGCTTTGTGTAAAAGATGCCTTTTATAATTTCCTGCACTTATAGTTACTTATACAGAAAAAGGGGCAGAGATCTAATTATGTGAATTTGATGCTCAGTTAGTTTTATGAATTTCTTTTTCTTTTTGCAACTTTGTTGTGTGCAGGGACCATTACAGAAAAAAGTTAGCAGGGTGAGTAAAGGTATTCAAATCAACATGTAGTTTCAGGGTAAATCCACCAATTGTAACTTGAAAAACTTACTAAAATTGGAAATGTTGTAACTTTCTTGGTACATTTAAAAATGAACATTTTGTCATTACCATGGTTAGTAACTAGGAAGGTTTACCTTTCAAATTCAAAGCTGGCATTCATTTTTCATGATTCCAATATACTTCTTTTTAATTCATTTATTACACAAAACTTTAATTCTTGTCAATTTCTACTTGAAGTAACACATTTGAGTATTTGACATTATAAAGCTAAGTATAATTAGTTAAATTTTAGAAGTACATTATACCGTACAATGTTGAAAACACATCAAATAATAATACGGAGTAATAAATTGTGAAATGAGTCCGACTCAAAGCGCTGCGACTTTTTACGGATAAGTAGGGGTTATATATGAGTTTACAAGAGACTAAATAATCAATGGACATCAATTGTTTTATCCATCAATTATGCGGGTTTTTTTATATGTTTTGTATATTGACAAAATTGTGATTGCAAAATAGAAACTAGAAAGGGAAAATTTGACAAATTGTGAGCATTGAAAATTTGATTTGTTATGTATATGACCGAATTAATGGTAATATATTTTGATTTCTTGTGCAATGTATGATATGATATACCTCATAAATTCCAAAAGGCAAATTCTTGGACACCTTTTATGATACTAATATATTTACAAAACACAGAAAATAATAGAAATGAAAGCAAAAAAGAATGGCTTCTTGAACATTAAACATTACAAGGTACATTTTGGAAAAAACACTTGGTTTCTTGAATTAAAAACCTGCTGGGATTTTTTACAATGATCAATGGCTGCCTCAATTGAGCCTTCAAGCTCTGAATCAGCACTGCTATTCCTCTTTAACTCATAAATCCCATTAGAATAATTAAAAGAAGATGATGAAGATGATGATCCAGAAGCAGAAGCAGATGAACAAGTTGATGAGGATGATGATGTTGTTAATGAAGATGAACACTTTCTCTTGATTGCCCCCGAAAAAGACTTCCTATGGCTGTAATTACTATCAAAAACATCTTCATTACCTTGTTCTTCAATACCCTTTAAGACATTTGCTAAAGTTGGGTACTTTCCTGTTTGAAGTTGCCCAAAACCATGTTTTCTAGTCACTTTTAAGTACTTTTTCAAGAAGTTGTTGTCACAATCTTGTTCAACTTCTTGTTTAGCACATGGGTTCCCATCTGAACCACAACCAGATTTGTTAAACAAAGATTTGAGATAGCTTCTGGAAGCTTTAAGCTTTTGAGTTATTGAAGAATGCTTGATTAACCTAAGTTTCTTGGACCATGGACCATAGTACTTTTTTGGGTGATCACCGATAAATCCTGTTAATTCAGTTGACCATTCAAAGAAATATTCATCTGGAGTGAGTTCAGTACTGACCCTGCAAGATTCAGAAGGTGAAATATTGCATGATTGAACCATTGGTGTGGAGAATGTTATGAATTCTTCTTCTTGTTGCTGTTCTTCATTTTGTTTTAATTTAGAATTCTGCAAAAGTGATTTCACCATTTGTACTCTTGGAGGGAGGTGAAGTGGAAGGAGTTTGCCTTTGTAAAAAAGCTCATCAGCAGGTGAATTTGAATGTACATTAGAAGATGCCATTTGAAATTCAAATTCTCTGCTTTTTGATGGTGAATTTGCATGTGTTGATGAACTTACTTCCATATCTATGAACTCTTCATCTTCATAGTTGCATGATAAAAGATTTGCAGCCATTTGATTTCCCTATATGTGTGTGTGTGTGCTTTAGGTTTTTTTTTTTTTTTTTTTTTTTATGTCAAATATGAGCTTGTGTTGCAATGGTTATGGGGTGGGGGTATGGACTAAGGAGGTGTCTAGACTCAAAGAGCATCATTTAAAGCAGAGAAGGTGACAAGTTAGAAACTTATGAGATATAAAATGAAAAACAATGTCAGATTTTTGTTATTTTCAAATAAAGTTTTCTTGAATGCTTCCAAACAAGAAAGTATGGCTATGGTAAAAAACTATTATGGTCCCTCTTACTAGATTGACTAAGCAATGAAAAGGTTGTACCTTTTGCTACTTATGCTGTACACTAACTACACAAAAGTGGGCAAGAGATGAAAGAGTCACTCTTTTCATCATGTGAGTGCTTATTGGTGTGATAATATGATGATTCACTACGTACCTTCACAAACAAGAATGAAAACACATAATTTAATTTAATCACAAGGAAGAGAGACAATGCAAGGACTTGACATTATAGCATCATTTCTTGTTTGGACCAAGACTACAGGGTACAAGTTTTATATGCACAAGTACAACACTTTTTTGCTTACTCTCAAGTTGAGAAGTCCTCATCAATCTATTTAATTTCTAGGTGATCAAGGCTACATGCAACACATCAAATGTTTAGCAATCAAGGTGTTCCATAATACAAGTTCACATATATATATATATATATATATATATATATATATATATATATATATATAGTTACACACTCAACATAGTAACATGTAAATTGATGCACAAAACACTTGTACTTGATTCAATTACTAGTAATAGTGTAACTAGCTTGCTTATGGTGTTGTTGACATTGGGAATTTGTCCCTAGCATTTGTATAAAAGTATTTGGGGGAGATTGAATAAGATTTGAAATTTTAAAAGCACATGCTCATTTTCCCATACACCTTGGTTTTTAGCATTTTCATATTTTCTATAGACATGGTCTAGATAAACACTTCATGGGTCTCCACAAAAATTGACTTGGTCAACATATGGGCTTATTATCTTTTACCTTTCTTTACTTCACTCATTTTCACAAGATTCGAAAGATATATCATTTTTTTTACTTTGAAATGTTAAATAGATACTGTATTGTTTATCATAATCTTATAATGTAAGTTGTAACTTTTAATACCACCAATAAAAGACACATATCTAAAAAGGTTTTCAGTTTGTACCCCTTGTTGGGTCGCACATGTTTCCTATGTAATTTGTTTATAGCAAGGTACGTTCTACATATTTGACTAATTACATTAACAGTTACGTAGTATTTTTATCTTATAAAATATTGTTGTATACGATTAAGCCTAATTCTAAAAAGTTCTAACCCATGGGTAAATGGGTTCGACTATGGTTAAGTTCACATAATTTATTGGATTAGCTACATAATAATAAGTACGTAGCAGTAAGTATCACATCACTTTCAGGTAGGAACCCAAATTATTAAAGAAACTCGTCATTAAGAAGACATTTATGGCACAAAAGGTTTAGATAATAGGTATAGGTTTCCATATTAACCGTAAATGGATGAAATTTTTATATAGTGGCAACCTAGTTTTTGAGCGACAAGTGGCAAATACTCAATGATACTTTAAGTCTTCTTCAACTAATAATTTGGTTTGTTGAAACCATAATTATGTTAGACATCTTAATTTTGGAAGTTGTATTTTACAATGCTAGGTTGCAAATTATTTTTTGGTCCCCACCTCCCCACTCTACAAAGTTGAATCTTCTATCTATATATCTATTCTAAATCTCTATCTATATGTATATATCTATATCTATCTATATATAATAATTAATTAATTAATAATAATAATAGAGTTGAAATCTAGAGTTTAATAGACCATATATAATAGAGTATGTGTAAGAAAACATAACACCATGCATAATGCCTAGCCACCACATTTTATTTAATTAACAATAGTACAAAAATGTGCATCATTTATGCAATTTTTTGTTTCTATCTCAAATGAGTTATCTTCCTTATTTTTCTCAATGTTTAGCATCTAGGGACTCTGTTTAAACAAGTAGCATAGAGTGCATAATAAACACATACTTTACTAATTAATAAAAAAAAAACTTAGAATTGTCCAAAATTTAGTCATTAATATAAAAACTTTGTTAACCAAGTGGAAAAACTTATAGTTGATAAGGGTTATTGGGCCAGATCTTGAGCCCATACTCTGATGTTCACTAAGTGGATAGTTGGATACCTTTGCTGCAAATACTGCCCAGTTTCACAGAGGTCAGATTCTTTAGTTTTTAGGCCATAGCACATGCTCACTCATCTGACAAACTTCAAACAATTCAATTCCAAGACAAAGTTTTGTTAAAAACAGTAGGCATCTTATGCCAAAAACCTTTACTAATTCTGGATGATATAATTACCCGTCATTTTATCCATTCTCTGTCTGTTCTCAGTTTTATATATGAGACATTGTGTTCTTTATGAAAGGATAATAAAGTCTGTTGCAATAGTTGTTGATGTTAAATACTATGTCTTCAAGTTCATTTCCCGCAACTACTATCGTATGTGATTCTTGATTGTAACATTTTTTAATCTGAAGAAACAAAAACAATGCACCTTTCGTATCATAGAAACCGCAACAACAAACTCATGCGTATTGAAAACCAGGCGTTTGAAAGTAAATTTTAGTTAATGCCAGATTGGGACAAATAGGTATTTATCTTAGAGTTTCTCAAGTAAACAAACCTACAGTTGGCAGAAGATATCCCAGAGTGAAAATTGATACAGTACCATTAAGATGGCATGAAGCACAATATTTACATGGGAGATTTCAGATTCAACAACTTTACTTTCATTGAAGCAAAATTAATCTTTCACTATACAACATGATGAAAATGGCTGAAATTACTTATGGTTCAGAAATCAATGTACAGTTATATACGTAATCGTCTATGAATGCATTAAATATACCATCTATGTGGTTCGCAAGCTTTGATTTCTCTATACAGTGTCAAAGGCACCACCATTACCTGCAGATAAACTTCACATCTTATAATAACACTTCTATACTACTTGATAAAACAAGGATGCTCATATATCATAAATCAACTTACCAGGGCAATTAGGCACATCTATCCTATTGTTTCAAGCAAACCACTGATCGTCTATAAGCTGTTCATCAATTTCTAAACCGGTTTTGTTGATCCATCATCAGTGTCTGATGGCTTGTTACTCTCACTTGTGGAACTTGGTGACGACTTTTCATCATTACTAGTTGAAGTTTCAGGGTTCACAGCTACTTTTTCCGAGCCTAACTCTGTAGAAGGTTGAGACATACTATTTTCTTGGCTTTCCGTCTCATGTTCCAACATTAACTTCTCCCTACTTTCTTTCTCAATATCTATAATTTTAGTCTCAACTTCTACGGGCATGGTATCATCAACCAGATTCATTTTTGGTGAGTTTTCTGAACTACCACCCAATGGTATATATGGTCTAGTATTTGGAGATCGTGTTACCAGTTTCTGTGTAAGAATGGATTTTAAATCCACAGACAGCACAAGTTTGGAACATGGAGATGCACCCTTTTGAGGGCTTCCCTTTGATGACGTATTTTCTCCCTCAGTTGACTTATCATTTCTCAAAAATGGTTTTGGTAAAGATTCAAAGTCAACTCTAACTTTTTCGATAGCATCACATAACTCATCAACCGGTTCAATACCTTTCCTGGCATTACCAGTGAAGTCATGAAAACAAATTGTTTCTGGAATTAGTGGTTTTATAATATAATTATAAGAAGGCAAGAAGTAAGGCTTAAATGAACTCATGTTACCTAGAAACATTATCAATTGCAAGGTAAAAATGCTCTTTAACATTCTCTGCTGCATCAAAGATTGCAAGCACCTGCATAATTTAACTGGTTAATAACGTCTCTGTTGTTGATCCCATGGAACCCAATGAAAATATAAGGTCACATTAACTTTGATGTTATAGGGGTTGTAAATCTGATATAAATTCCAAAAATTGAAGAAAAATTGATATTTTACTTTACAGTAAGAGCTACAATTGGAGAACGGCTGTCTAATATATCACACAGTCTCATATGAAATTGCATTCGGAAAGTAGATTGGATTATAAATATCACAAGTGTAACTTACTTTCTGGACAGGAAAAGTAAAACTCTTACTAATATGGACGTGTGAACAACTACATATACCTTTGTTTCAGCAGCCAGATATTCCTGCTCAAGAGCTTGTCTTCGCTCAATATCTTGCAAAAATTCTTCATCAGGGTCAATTGCTTTCTCGTATCTACCACAGGCCATAATTGTAGTAACAGTTTTAATATATATGAGAACCAAATCAATATTTCACATTGTTTCATATTAAGCTATAGGATAAACCAAACACGATATACCTTTTCAAATTCTTCATATGTTTCTTTACACTGGTGATGGCAGGTTCCAATGCATCCTTATAATAAGATCCAAATATATGAAACCAGTAAGATACAATGACATTATAAATTTATGGGTAGGTAAAAGCGAATTATTGGAAATACCCAGAAAGCATAATCAACTACCTTGTAAGCAGATAATAGACTCCTAGCCACATTTACAAAGTATTCTTCGAGAATCTCCAACTCATCACTTTAGCAAGTCAAATCGAAATCAAGCAAAGTATATTCATCAGATGTATACATTTCAAGAAGAATATCATCATAAACTTGCAAAAAAACAACAAATTAGGTTCTTACAAAGTACATACTTGACCTTCTTGTAATTTTGCTCCATATAAGAGGACTGCAAAGCCCAAGTAGCTTCTAGAAAATTGACAAATGCACTACAAGTATCTGCTTCTGCTCTATATGATGCAATTGCTTTCACTAGTTCATCCTCCTACATGTCATACAATTCAGATCAGAGTCCATAACATTAAGCTGAAATAAATGCCATGAGATAATTCTTAGTATATTAAACCTTAAATTGTATTAGACCGAAGAAATTGTAACCTTTGATTTGAAGTGTACGAGAAGTTCGTTATTCGCATCATCAAACTGTTCCCTCTCTTCCCTAGCATCTTGAAGACGAGCATTTGCAACAGCCAATGAGCTTATAACCTAAGCATGCAGTACTATCAGATAAACGCAGAGGATTATTGCACATGTGGTAGAAAGGGGATGTCAAAATATGCCAATTTTTAGGCATAAATACAATTCAATATGGATTCTATTTCTAGAAACTATCATTGCTATTGAGTCAGTCCCAATATACAAAAGGACAAAGCTTTACTTAGCGAACAACGATCTTAAAAAACAAAATTAAACCTTCAATTGATAATTATAAAAAGAGGTGATGGCTTTACCACTTTTTTGTCCTAAGAACATTCAAGATAAGAGTGACAAAAGTCAAATCACCATTATTTTAAACATATGGTTCTAGTTTACTTCTAAATTAACTTGTACCAATATCCTAATTCATATTAATTGAACTAGTCTTTGTGTAAAACATAATAGTACCAATATGCTAGTAGTCTATCTAGTCAACTACCAATTCAATACAGTGTGTGTCCTTGTAGATTGGATGGTATTGCAACGTGAGGGTTAATTAACTTATGACAACATTATATCACATTTAACCAAGACTAGTAACCCTTCACCTTCTGCAACTCAGCTTCAAGTTCGTCTCTCTGCTTTTCAAGCACACTAATTTCGGCTGCTATATCCTGAAAAATGCAGCGACATTTCAGCATTCTTGAAGTGCCTCATAATAGAAGGATATGCGAACATACCTTCTCAATTTGGCTGACTTCACCAGTTTTGGCTACACGGAAATGAAGGGCTTCTTCTTTCTGTTGTCTGATAACACAATAGAAGTAGATGTATTTGAAGGTTTAAAGAAAGTCTTCATAATAAAAAACAGACAGCTAGAAAAGAGAGAATTAAAACCTACAGTGGATCACTTAAGTTCACTGCAGAAAGCTATCAAATCCATAGGATATTTTATAGAAAACTTGTATTACAAACACAAAAAAAATACTATGAGAAAATAAGTAATAGGGATAATGACCTATGATCAGATATGCGCTTTTCGGTTTTAGATGCTGAGCTGAGAAGGGACTCGGATAAAACTTTTAATTTATCAACCTGCATAAGTATTAATTTCTTATAATGTCAAACCCATTGCTGTTCTTGTTGGTTTATTATAAGCGCAAATGGTTATAAAGAGAAGACTATGCCAATGCTAACTTTATGAGCATGAGCCTTTGGTGTATCCCCATTGTTTAACAATCTCTTTTTAAGTAAAAGTGACTCCAGCCTACAACATAGTCGAACGGGGGACACAGATTCTTTTATAACCTGCAGTAACAAAGGTCAATGTTGTATCAACAGAATGAATAATCACTATATATCCACCTTCTAACCGTTGTAAGAGTGCTATTCCCAAAATCCTACGGAATTTTCACCAATATCACAGTGTCAGTTAAAAGTTTATGAAGACTCTACAAAATAGGACACCGTTAACAATTAAAAAATATGATACACCTACACGGAAGCCACGACTTTTTATGTTTTTACAGTAAGAGTGGAATTTATGAAGTGCTGACGGATGTAAATGTCTTGCATGTCATGTAGTTGAACATGTGCATGACCCCAACTCATTGATCACATATTCAAACTTCCAATGGCTGATAGAGTGATAAATATGATGGATACTGATAACAGCCATACCTCCAATGTTGCATCGCTTGCTGCATCTGAAGAATTTCCATCACTCTCAATTATAAGTCCCTGTTGTTCTAGTCTTCTCAAGCTTTGGTATATCTCCAAGACTTCAGAATCTATTCTGGGGATGGTTCATGAAACAGGAAAAAATGGAAATATGCAGTCAGCAGTTGTAACAAGTCTTACAGAGTTGTACACCAAAATCGACACAAAGACTTTCCCAGGAGACTCATTCCTTAACAACCTCAATATGTCAGCATTTACTTTCAGCCCGGTGATTGCAGTTTGAGCAAATTGAAGTAATTCTTTTCTTTTTGTCTGAGACATGAGAGTTTTGGGATAAGCATATTGTTGGCCACATATTTTGATATCTAATTTAAAAGAACTAAATATCAAACTTACCAGCACTTCATCATCATAAACTGAGAAAGCTTTTGACAACTCTAGTATCCTTTCTACAATTACATCATGGACTTCCTTCCCTCCTGTGAGACACAGCCTACATCCAGACAAAAGGGAAAATATAACAGACAATTTTGATTGGTATTCGCATCACGTTATGGTTCAGAGAAACTTGTGTATATAAGAAATTTTGTCTCAATAAGTCAGACAATAGAATGAATCAGAGAAGTAAAATATATCACCCATATAGCTCATGAAGTAGTGGAATTTCTTCCTCGCGTGGTGCTCCAAGAATCTGATTCAGACAAAAGAGTGAACCTGCGGTTAAACTCCATGAATCAGCAAACTAAAATCAACTGATATAGTACTTAAAGAGGGCATCCTGAGAGTCTAACAATAAACATTACCACCTTGGAACTATTAAATTTCCATTTACGCAGTTTTCCTAATTTCCTATGTATGCAAACAAAAACAAAGGAAGAAAAAAAAATCGTATTTATTAGAAATCGAATTAACTTGACTACTACTTGAACTTCTATATAAGGAGCCAGCCAATTACTAGTAATATTGTATAAGGAGAGTGTTGGTATGCTACTGATTTTAAGCAACTTATTAGTTATGTGAGGCAGAAACGAGAAAGAGACTGTGTTAGATGGTTTGTGAGGATTCTCGTATCAGTAATTTGTAGACAAGAGACCAATAACAACTGCTAATTATCAACGAATACTAAGTACTCAGCCTAGAGTCCTAGAGAAGCCTTTATACAGATATACTTACCATAGACATAGTTAGGCCTTCAAGAGCCTGACTGTGAAGAAAAACATCTCGAAAGCTCACTGGTGATACACCAAGATCTTGGTCATAGTATAGGACCTGTCAATCGATAAATAAATGATAGATTAATAAGCAATCAGATAACAGCAATTGAAAAGGTCGTAGAAATAAAATGAATCAGAGAAGTTGTAGAAAAACTCATTAACAGCAACTGAAAAGAGCCATTAAAATGTAGTTTTCTATGTTCATGTAAAAACAATAGAGTAACACTTATAACCTCTTATTTTCTAAATCTTGAAATAAAACACAATACAATTAACAGAATGCAGAGCACTTAAAAGACATCACTCCAAATAACAGAAGATGAAATAGGGCCATATATTGGCACTTACAACATCTGAATTTATAGGAGTATCATATTTAGCATTTGAGGTATGAGATTCCTCCGAATATTTCTCATCATTCTCGGTCGAAACTGCATTCTGTCTTTCAATTTCTCTTAGAGAAAATAACCATCTTCTTAGCAACTGAACTCTTTCTTCCCCTTGACAAGAAACAGAAACTTCTTCAAGCCTTCTAACAGCCTCCTTATAACTTTTCATGTTTCGAGCTGCCTGCATATTTTTCGCATAATACACATCCCAATATCAATGCAGGCGACTACAAACAACTTTTATTAGAACAATATGACAGGATAATGCACGCAAATTTCCATACATACGTCAAAAATAACCGTTCAACTCATTGAGATAATAACATACCTATCTCTGTTATATATAGACAACTAACCTCGATTTTATAATTCAAATATTTTTTATTTATATCGCAACAAAATCCATGGATCCTAATATACTATTCAGACTTTTTATTTAATTATCATCAATCATCAATTATCTAAAAAATGATACATTAATAGAGATAGAATTAAAAGAAGTAAGGCAGGTTAGGTTAGGTTACATAGCGGTCTTGCAATTTCTTGAGATTAACGGAGCGGATGACATTATAACCGGTATGAGATCGAACGGCTTCTCCGAAACTCGACATGTTGCGTGCTTCAGAAGCTATGTTCATCGCCGATCGTAGCCATGCCATTATTGTTTGTTATTAACAGGAAATTGAAATTGAATTATTTAATTCTCCCGCGAATTGAGAAATGCGGAAAGAGGAGAATGGATTTGTGAATTTGGTTAGAATGAAGAATGGTTTTGGTTTTGTATGGGCCGTTTGCCTTTTATTACGCTTTTTATTAAAGTCTAAATTACTGATTTGCCACCTATAATTAGAGGTGAACATGAAAACCGGTTTTTTGGACCCGAACCGAAAAAAACCCGAAACCGGTTTGGTCAAAACCGGTTTTGACCAAAACCGGTTCGGTTTTTCTCCTACCCGCCGGTTTGAAACCGGTTTCCCATTTTAGCCGTTAAAACCGGGTTGGAACCGGTTTAGCCGGAACCGGTTTGAAAAACCGGTTTTAAAACCGGTTTGAAACCGGGTTTTTTTTTATCCGTTGAACTAGCCGTTTATACCCGTTTTCTAGCCGTTTTTTGTGTTTTTTTTTTTTACATTTTTGCCATCCCAAATTTACTATAAATACAAGGCTTGAGTATAGCTTCATTCACACCTTCCAAACACTCATACATATCTACAAAAACTCAAAAAACTCAAAAACGCAAACTATATTCTCATGGCAACTCAATCTTCTTCGGCTTCACATGGTGTTGGTTCTTCAAATGCACCAACGATTGTGAAACAATTGCCCAACAAAAGAAATCCGGAGATTTGGGGTGGTTTCGACAAAGTGTTGTTGTCGGATGGTACGACAAAAGCTCATTGTAAACGTTGTCGGAAATTCTTCAAACCCGACTCCAACACAACGTTGAAAAATCATACCGAAAAGCATTGTGAGGCACTCAAAGGTAATCCGGAAGCAAGTGGTCAATCTTCAATGGCACGAGATGGTTCTATATTTACATACGATGTGGAACGGTGTCGACAAGCTTTTGCGGGTTATGTGATTCAAGAAGCTTTGCCTTTCAACCACTTCGACAACCCTCGGCTTACTAGGGTGATTCAAACCACTCTTCAACCGCGATATAACAATGTAAGTCGTACTACTCTTAAACGCGATGCCCTTAAATTGTGGAAAGAAGCTAAAAAACAACTAAAAATCGGTTTTGAAAATTTAAATACATGTGTATCATTAACAACCGATGTTTGGTCGGCTCTTCATGGTTTGCCCGGTTCGTACCTTTGTGTAACCGCACATTGGGTTGATCCCGCAACTTGGCAAATGATGAAACGTATCATTGCTTTTGAAGACTTTGAGTATCCTCACACGGGTCAAAACTTATTTTACATGTTACGAAGTGTGATCAAAATGTTTAAATTGGAAGAAAAGGTTTTTTCAATATCTTTTGACAACGCTAGTAATAATACACTTGCCGTTTCAAAATTAATACTAAAATACGCACCACCATTGAAGGGCATTTTTTATCATAGTCGATGTGTTGCACACATCATTAACTTGGTTGTGCAAGCCGGACTAGCGGTTGAAGATGTAGACGAAGTAAAAACGAGGTTTAAATCTATGTTGCAAGACGTTTTTCAAAAGGGTAAAGCTAGATACAAATCTTATATGAAATTGTGCATGGATACGAATTCTATTTTTTTAACCCCTAATTGGGACATGCCCGTTAGATGTAATTCGACCTACCATATGTTTGTATGTGGTATACGCCAACGCGATACTTTACAAGTTTTTTATGATCATCTTGTTACAAAAGGTCTTGCAATACCATTTCCAATCGCATATTGGGAGTATATTAAAAAGATGGTCGAATTGCTCAAACTTTTTAAAACCGCGACTACTTTATTATCGGGTGTTTATTATCCAACTAGTCATTTGGTGCTTAATCAAATTTGGTTAATGACTACAAAATTAAACGACTACATGTATGAAGGTCCTTTATTTGAAGAAATGGTGGCTCCCATGAAAGAAAAACTAAAAAAATATTTTCAAGAAATGCCACCGGTAATTACTTGTTCCGCCGCAATGAACCCTTGTTTGAACGTTACCGGGGTGGAAATGCTTATCGATAACATTTGTCACAATTTGGATTTGAATGAGGCCGACCCACTGTTTTCACATAATGCAAAAACGGATTTTAACAAATGTTTGGGAGATTTATTTGGCGTATATTTTCAAAAATATAGTTCAACCACACATGTGTCCGGTAGTACGGCTAACCCAATGTTTTCTTCATCTTCTTCTAGCAATCCAATGCTAAACTTTTATAATAGTTTAAGACAAGAAAACAATAAACGGCCAAGGGGTGATGGTAACCAAAATACCACTAACGAATATGGGAGATATACGACTACGGATTTTTTGGCCACTATTCTACCCAATGAGTTCGAACAATTTGATATTTTGGCTTGGTGGAAAGAGAGGGAATCTCAATTTCCCGTTCTAGCCATCATGGCCCGAGATTTACTAACCGTCCAAGCTTCTACGGTAGCTTCGGAATCCGCTTTTTCTCTTAGTGGCAGGGTATTATCTATACGAAGAACAAGACTCACACCGGCCTCCTTAGAGATGTGCATTTGCTTGAAGGATCACTTGGACGTCGCGGAACGCATACAAAATGTATCAAGTCTTGAAGGTGAAGTGGAATACGAAGAAGACATACACAATATCGAGGTGGAAGAAGGTGTAACAATATCACTTTCCGACGAAGAAATTGCTCTTGATCAAGCTTCGCGCGAGGCTACCTCCGAAGAAGATTTCGACTTTTAAAGACTTTGAAGACTTTGAAGATGTTTGAAGATGTTTGAAGACTTGAAGATTAATACAAGTTGAAGATTATAAAATGTTTGAAGATGTTTGAAGATTTTTTTCTATTCGATAATATTTTTAAGAAGACTTAGAAGACTATTGTTTAAGTTATTGTTCAGTTATGTTTGTATTACTAATGTTCTACGAATTCAATAAAAAAAATTTGCTCCAAACATCGTTTTTCCTTAAAAAGCCTAACTTTGATTTGGGAGTTGATAAATGCAAGGAAGTTTTTACTAAATTCACGGAAAAGTACAACTCTTTATGCTTACAGTATCACTTTTTATGCACATGTTTCCTTGCATTTAGTAAAACATTCCTTGAAAGTATCAACTCACTTTGAATTATATAGAATTTTCGGATTCAATAATATTTTTAAGGAGATTTAGACGCATTTCGGTTATGTTATTGATCAATTATGTTTCCATTACTAATGTTCTACAAAGTTAATGAAAAAAATTTGGCCCAAATGTTGCTTTTCATTAAAACGCTTAACGCTCGAACGTTTATGAATTATATAGAATTTTCGGATTCAATAATATTTTTAAGGAGATTTAGAAGCCTTTTGGTTATATTATTGATCAATTATGTTTTCATTACTAATTTTCTACAAAGTTAATGAAAAAAATTTGGCCCAAACGTTACTTTTCATTAAAACGCTTAACGCTCGAATGTTTATGAATTATATAGAATTTTCGGATTCAATAATATTTTTAAGGAGATTTAGAAGCCTTTTGGTTATGTTATTGATCAATTATGTTTCCATTACTAATGTTCTACAAAGTTAATGAAAAAAATTTGGCCCAAACGTTGCTTTTCATTAAAACGCTTAACGCTCGAACGTTTATGAATTATATAGAATTTTCGGATTCAATAATATTTTTAAGGAGATTTAGACGCATTTCGGTTATGTTATTGATCAATTATGTTTCCATTAGTAATGTTCTACAAAGTTAATGAAAAAAATTTGGCCCAAACGTTGCTTTTCCTTAAAACGCTTAACGCCCGAACGAAAATAGCATTTTTATAAAAAAACCGGTTTGAAACCGGTTTTGGACCCGAACCGGTTTCAACCCTACCCTAACCGGTTTGGGTCGGGTTGGGCTTTGGGGGTGTCAAAATTGGGTTCAACCCGAACCGGTTTTGGCCAAACCGGTTTTGACCATCGTTGACCAAAAACCGGTTTCGGGTCGGGTCGGGTTTTGGCCAAACCGGTTTTTGTGCACGCCTACCTATAATCACACCTTCAAATTGGCTTAACGGCATAATTTGCGTAACTATAACGCTGGACCTAAACGTTCCAATTTATTACGTATTATTTTTATTATTTTATTACCAGCTACTTACTCCGTCTAAAAATTATTATCACCCCACAAAAAACACGCAGTTTAATAAAAATATAATCATTACTGCCTTCTCTTTCTTACCTTTTACAGAATGACAGTTTTACCCTTAACCAATAAATTAATGTCTTCATAAAAGTGTGTAATAATAATTTCAATTAAGGGTAATATGGTAATCACAACCAAACTTCACTATCTATTTTTAAAATGGAGAAATAATTTGGGACGTCCGAAAAAGGAAACATGGACTATAATTTTAGGACGGAGGGAGTATAATTTGATGATAATTGATAACTTAATTATATCTATTTGGTTTAAGGAGCTTATTGGAAAGGGCAAATAGCCTAAAAAGGTACTGTAAGAACCAAAATTTCCAAATTCAGGGAATATCACTTTTTCCGTCGTCCAACCATTAATTTTAATTTTTGCTCAAAAAAGATTATTGTGTCAAAAAACTTAAATTTAGGAGAATATCAGCCGCTCGATTTGTGAAAATATGTGATAAACACTTTTACGATTTTTTTATGGTTAATAAAGTATCTTAACTCTGATTTGTCATCTTTTTAAAATCAATCATCAAATATCAAAATTTAATACAAATTATATATAAAATACTCCGTATGAAATTATTATCTATCTACCTTGTTTATAAAAGGAAGGCATTGAATACTGTAACAACACTCAAAAAAAGCCACCTCAGCCTTCAAACAGTCTAACACTGTACATCTTACCCTCACTTTATGTGAAGAGTGAAGACCCATACAATTCTGCTAACTGCTAAGGTCTTTTTTTTCTCTTCTATATAAGCCATAAAAGGTATGTGATTTCATCAATACTAATGTGTGCACTTTTTAAAAGTTTTGATACGTGTGGGTATCTGCGAGCTGTCTGGATTTTCTTTGAGGCCGATTCTTTTGGTTGTTAAGGTAACAAACTCACAATCTTTATGAAAAGTCATGCAGGTGGAGAAGATGTGTGGAAGAATACAATTGGTTTTTATGCAGTCGATCTCTTTTATACGTGCCTGCCGTAGATGTAGATAAACATTTGGCAACATTCTTATCTTTTCATTTTTTCGTACGTAGTGTGAAAATTTGTCTCTGGGTTGCACATATTATTCTTCCTTCAGAAGTTGTAATATAATGAGTAGCATATTTTTTAGATGCCTTATGACTAATGAACAAACGATGCATGCTAACATAATATGTTACATATTTTAGCTTGTATCATCCAAACGTTGGAAGTGGTTGTTGTCTAGCTATATGGCATTTTGATTTGATGTACTGTGGTGACTCAAAAGTGATAAAATGAGAATAGGAAGCAACAACCACATCCCCATCAACTTTTCTTCTTGTAAGTTATTACCCTTTACAAAATGATTTATTTTCCTATATTTAATCCGCATCACTTATTGTTACATTAATTAATTTATACGATTTTTTAAATGTTAAAAATATAAATGTTGAAGGGAAAAGGTCATATTGAGTATCTGATCTGATAAGATGTAAATAGTTGGTGTAAGCAATTGAATTTAACTTTAGAGTTGATTTTATACCTCAAATTAGATATGATGTAGTTCATCGTGACTATTCTGTGAAATGGTATCTCATTGTTCAATATACAACAAACATTCTTTTTGTAATTTCTTGTTATATATATATATATATATATATATATATATATATATATATATATATATATATATATATATATATATATTCAGGTACATGTAAGTGAAATGGTTTGTAGATATTATTAATATTGTGATCACATAAATTGTAGAATACATATATGGATCATCATATTGTAAATGAAGATTCGGAATCAGTGGAGTAGTTGTAATGAAAGAGTGGTCAACACTCTTTGGTTGGACCATACCATTTTATATGGTTAAAAAGTAAGGTGTGACACTAGGTGGTGATAGGGGATGGCTTGTTTGGTGTGACCTAAAAAAGTATTAAAAAAAGAAAAAGAAACAAATATTGATGTAGTTTATACTCTCTCCGTCTCAAATCTATTATCCCCTTGTTGACTTTGGAGTCTTTCTCTTTCAACTTTGACCTTCAATATTTTTGTTTGTGTTATATAATACTTGATACAAATTATACCAATGAAAATACATTCAAAATCCAATCAATTCATCTATTTTGCATCAAATATTATATAACACAAACAAAAATATTGAAAGTCGAATTTAGAAGAGAAATACTCCAAAGTCAACAAGGGGACAATAGATTTGGGACGGAGGGAGTACTTACTAGTTTGAAGTGGCATGGTTCTTGTTCGCCGTATAATCTCTTCTCTAAGGGGTTCTTGGAATTTGGGCTCTTAGTATTTTCTACTTTTTACTTAAGTTATTGCATATGGGGTTATCACTTATCATTAGGAGCTTATTTGAAAGTACATTTGAAATAGATTTTTTATTTTATAGATAGCGGTTTGAAAACATGTTGCAATTTACTTTTTAAAAATAGTTAATTGTATGGTTGATCTTTGAACTTTACACGTAATTGCACCGTAAGTTTCTATACTTCGCTTTTTGCACTAACAGTTAAAAAACATAAAAGTTGTTGCGTGGTTGACCTCTCATCCAACTAAAATTTGGTTTCGATAATCACTTTTCTTTCAAACAATTTTTCTTAATAATCTTTCCAAGATACAATCCAAACAACCTCTCTCCCTCTCTCTCTCTCTATATATATATATATATATATATATATATATATATATATATATATATATGTATATATATCATTAAAAGCAAATTAAGCAACACAACTCCATAGTAATAAACTTGAATGCTCACTTTTTTGTGCAACCTAACATCAATGATAACTAAAATCAAAATAAGAAAGTCCGATTATACAAGTTATAGAAGTTATCACTTACAATCTTTATTAATTGTTGCTAACTCCCAACTCAATTACATATATACTACTATGGGAGGTGATAAATACAAAAAAAAAATATTCACACATCAAACTGTGCAACACTTAAAACACAGAGTACATGGTGCAACAACATAATTTTAGTGTATTAATCATTTTTTTTTTTGTATTTATCAACTCCCATATACTATACTTTTCAAAATCTGTTCATAGTTTGCATTATTGTTGTTTTACTTTTCTCCACGTTTTCATTATTATTGTTATCTCCAAATTATACATATTTGAATATTATTATATGAATAATACGATTATTTATCTATTATAAGTTTTTTTTTTTTATTAATTTCATAAAATTATATGCATATATGTCTAAGAAAATATAAATCATAGTGGGCCGTGTTTAACACGGCCTTGAAAATTTACTAGTACAAGGATAGATTACCACATTTATGCAAATATGCGATTTTCAATATTTTTAAGCTTTTGAAACTTCTATGATCATTATTTTATAATAAACATATTTTTCTGATAAAAAATAAATAAATAAACATATAGACGATTATGTTAACATTAAAATATCACCACAATAGATAATAGATTGAAATTTTCCGAACATGAATACCCATTAGAATGTATAGATACACACAATAATAAACATGAGAAGAGTTCAATTGATACCATTTATTTTGTGTGAGAATGGGGAACCAACCACAATATGTCATGTGTCACTTTTTTTTCTCTCATCCACGTTTTTAAAAATTAAATATATCACAAACGACAAGTCGAAAAATCATGAAAATTGCACCATATTTTTCAGCGTTTTATCCTCTTCGATTTGCCGTCCATCAAGGCATACTTCCGACGAACTTTTTTTTCCATTTTTTTGGTGGATTTTACATATTAATAACACATGTGTTAGTGATTGATTATACATTTGATTTAGGGTTTAGGGTTAGGGTTTAGAGTTAGGGTTTAGCAGGGTTTAGTGTTAGGGTTTAGCAGGGTTTAGTGTTAGGGTTTAACAGGGTTTAGGGTTTAGAGTTTAACAGGGTTTAGGGTTTAGTATGATTTAGGGTTTAGAGTTTTATAAAGCGTTTAGGGTTTAGGGTTTGGGGTTTAGGGGTTAGGGTTTAGGGTTGGGAGTTTGGGGTTTCGGGTTTGGGGTTTAGGGGTTAGGGTTTAGGGTTGGGAGTTTGGGGTTTCGGCCCAACCCTAAACCCTAAACCCTAACCCCTAAACCCCAAACCCTAAACACTAAACGCAACAGTGTAACACACGTGTTAGTAATGTGAAACCCACTAAAAATAATGGAAAAAAAAAACTCGTAGAAAGTATGCATTAATGGACGGCAAATCGAATAGAATCAAACGCTGAATCTAATGGTGCAATTTTTATAATTTTTCGATTTGTCGTTTGTGAGATATTTAACTTAAGGGGTAAATGGGTTTTGTATTCTCTTTGTACACATGGCACCATATCATTGGTTCCTCTATTCTCACACAAATTTTTAGTCTCATTTAAACCTTACCCTAATAAACATATTTAAACATATTTAGTGTTATATTTGTGTGATAGTAAAGCCCATCACTTATATTTATTTCATTGAGTTCTTCGTGCTAATTAAGAATAATTATACATAGCTCATACTAAGTTGATGAAAGTTGGTTTAGACAAAATTTTATATCGCTGATAGTTTTAAAGTTTTAACGTTTGACAAGTTTGAACAACATTTTGATGCACACATTCTTAGGTTGAGAAGAACATTTTTCTAAATTAATCTGTATGAGCATCGAACTTTTTCAAACAAGTGAGCCTTCGTTATTCTAAATAAATTTGATGATATTTTTACCATTATTTTTTTATAAACTTCACTAAAGTTGTGTATTAATAGTGTGTAGTATACATGTAAGCAATGCATAAATTTAGTAGATTTATCAAAATTAATGATGAATATATCATTGCCCCGAGAAAAAATAGGATAACAGGATTCCAACCGAAGTTTATTAATTGTCAGGTTGGAGAAAGTGTCATTTATTTAAATTGATTTTGAGAAGACCAAAAATGATAAAATAGTTTATCAACCTGTGGACGATAAATAATCTTATTTTCTGACATTTATCATCAACAGAAAATATTTGGTGTCCATAAATTTTCTAGTTTTCTTCTTAATGTGGATTTTTTTTAACTATATGCATGTAAATGTAATTCGTGATAAATAAATAGGCAATAAACGAAGGGCTGTTTGGGGAAGGATAGTTTAAAACGTTAATAAACTGAAATTCCCGCGTTTCTAAAAACTCGCACCGCCTACCACCCTCCACCACCACCGGCGATCGCCGGTAAATTTGATAATGACAATATCAATTAAATTCGCTTTAATTCTACTCTTCATCTTCTATCTCTTCACACCACATGTCACGGCAGAGATCAAATCATTAAAGATCAAAGAAGACAATCGGCCAATGATCCTTTTCGAACAATTCGGATTCACACACAAAGGATTCGCTTCCGTTGCTATCTCCTCCGTATCCGTCACCGCTAGCATCACAAAACCCGATGCTTCACGTCTCGGGTTCTTCCTTCTATCTCAAGGCTCCATAAATCAAGTTCTCATGGAACTCGAACAAAATCCTGAATCATGTGTCGTAAATTCAAAATTCATTTCTCTTTTATTCACATTTAAAGATCTGTCTCCACCACCTAATTCTTCGCATAATAAATCGTATCCTATTGGATATCCTGATGAATATTCGCTATTTTTCGCTAATTGTAATCCTGGATCGCTTGTTTCTATGGATGTTCATACGGAGCTTTATAATAGCGATGATGGCAAACATAGGGATTACTTATCGGCCGGTCAATCGCAGCTTCCCTCGTTTTATTTTATTTTCTCCATCTTTTATTTTATTTTCTTTGGGTTTTGGATCGTCGAATGCTATAAAAACAAGTTTTCCGTTCACCGGATTCATTTACTTATGGCCGTGTTGCTTGTGGTAAAAGCATTGAACTTGGTTTTTGCAGCAGAAGACAAGCATTATATTAAGGTTACAGGTAAAATTACCAATGGATTTCGTATCCATTTATATTTCTATTTCTATTTCTATTGGTAAAATACATACATATAAAGGTGAAATATATGCGTCTACTAAGATATTTATATATATAGGTACACCTCATGGATGGGATGTGTTGTTCTACACTTTTCAGTTCTTGAGGGCGGTACTTTTGTTCACCGTTATCATCTTGATCGGTACTGGATGGTCGTTTTTGAAACCGTTTTTACAAGAAAAGGAGAAGAAAGTGTTAATGATTGTGATTCCGCTTCAAGTTTTAGCAAATATAGCTTCAATAGTGATAGGGGAAAATGGCCCATTTATTAAAAGTTGGATAACATGGAACCAAGTGTTCTTATTAGTTGATGTTATATGTTGTTGTGCGATTCTTTTCCCCATTGTGTGGTCAATTCGATCATTGCGCGAGACTTCCAAAACAGACGGGAAGGCTGCTAGGAATTTGGCAAAGTTGACTCTCTTTAGGCAGTTTTATGTTTTGGTAATTGGATACTTGTATTTTACAAGAATCATTGTTTTCTGTTTGAAAACAATCGCGTCGTATAATTTCCAGTGGGTGTCTAATGGGGCGGAAGAAGTTGCGAGTCTGGTGTTCTATATGGTGATGTTCCACATGTTCAGGCCGATCGATAATAACGAGTACTTTCTTGTTGATGATTATGAAGAAATGCAAGCTGAGAGGTATTTACAAGAAGAGGAGTTGGAGCTTTGAATTGTTGCACAGATTACAAGTAGTCCGTACAAGATTTTCTTTTGTTTTGTGTCATAATAACTTAACATAGTGTATGTTTTTTACTTTTATAGAATTTTTTTACTAACATGTCACTATGTTGGCTATTTATACTGTGATTTTGTTGGTAATAATATTAAGGATTTTGCATAGATTATATTATTAGTACCTTATGCTTTATTATTTGTAGGGTTAATTGTTTGGTTATGTATCTAACTTTGCCCTTTTTACTATTGTATGTAACAAACTTTCAAAACATTTATTGTATGTAATAAACTTGTAAAAAATGCTATTTTATGTAACAAACTTTCAAAACATCTATTGTATGCAATAAACTTGTAAAAAATCGCTATCATATGGTGCGGTAGTCAATGATCTGCTAGAGTTTGCTCGTGCCGCTACAAACCAATGTTAAAGAGCCATTTTCAGTTTGGCATGTACACATGGTAACTCGCAACATACAATAGAGATTTTTTACAAGTCCATTGCATACAATAGATGTTTTTAAAGGTTGTGACATACACTAGGAATTTTTACAAGTTTATTGCATACAATATATGTATTGAAAGTTTGTTACATACAATAGTAAAACGAACAAAGTTAGATACATAACCAAACAATTAACCCTTACTTGTAACATGTTTAAGGGTATTTTGGTATTTTAATATGTAAGATGGTTAGGATATAAATAAGTTTGTAAACCCTAACCATCACTGATCTTTGGCTAAACTTTTCTCTGCACAATATCAATTCTACACAGCCGTATTTTATTTTACAACTCCATGTTCTTAATACGATTCATCAATAGCCCGATTAGATCGATTTCAGATTTGATGATAAGCGCAGTACTTATTAAGGATTAGGTTCATAAACTCTATACACATATATGTTATTAGCGAACCAACTTTTGTTTGGCTTTTAATGGGTATAGAAAAACAACTATATCTTAGTTTGTATATAATCAATTGAGTGATTGATTGGTGTGAGATCAATTATTGTGAAAATTTAACAATTTAATAAAATTATAACAACTTTTGTTTGGCTTTTAATGGGTATAGAAAAACAACTATATCTCAGTTTGTATATAATCAATTGAGTGATTGATTGGTGTGAGATCAATTATTGTGAAAAATTAACAATTTAATAAAATTATAATAAATCTTGTGATAATACCAACTGGTGTAAGATAAAGTTTGTGAAAACTAAATAAGTATTATATCCCATGTGTGATAATGTTAGCAAGACTACATATTATGAATGTTGGTCATGTAGGAAATATGTTAAAAAAAAAAAACATCTATCTATATAATTAAAAAAAGAGACCTTCAATGATTTATCAACTATTCACACATGACACATCACTTGCATCCCATATGTCATCATTATGTGAAATATGTTTGATGAGGTGGATTCTCTTACACCCACATAATCAAGATAATATTTTATTGCAAAAACAAATTATAATTAATTTAATTTAACGTCAATTTCTATATCAATTTTTTCCCCATCTAATTTTGAGTTATATATTTTTTATTCTTCTTCATCTTAATCTTCACACTTCTTTCTATAACTCAATAAAATATATATAACTTTTGATGAATTATTATAGCTTACTTTTAAACTCATTATAGCTTTCATCAAAGTTTTGTCAATTTGACACATTTTTAATCTTCTTGCAAACTTAGAGATCTCTATTTTGTTTATTTTATAATCTGAGTACAAGCATCGTGTAGACGCATATTAGTTGTTCAATAAAACGTCTAACAACTTATATTGATCGTTACAATTTATATTTGCTAAAACTATGAACATACACGTTGTTCAACAAATTATTACAACCTTAGCAATGAAAACGTTATTATGAGAGTATCACCAAACAATATATTGTTTTTAGATAGAAAATGTCACTTTGCAACATACACATTTTTGTCTTAAAACGGAGTGAATTCGATCTTCTTCTCATTTGAGGCTTTCTCCTTTGATCCTTCACCTTAAAAACATTTCATATATCATTTTAGATTACGATCAATGTATTATGACATTATTATATTTATTTAGCCGTGCATCGCACGCGTTTAATACTAGTTAAATATATGATAATATGAATATGAATTGATGTGGGTCATGAATTTGGGCATCACTATGGGGATGAGAATGGCAAATGGGTTTCTCACACTCACCATCACACTTGAGTTTGACATATATGCCTAATTTCATGAGTTTAATTTTAAAAATTAAAATCAAACCCGTTAAAAAGACACCCACTGCACGATCCAAACACACCATCGATCATTTCTATGGTGGGTAAAAGTCCAAGCGAAGTGTCCGTATAAACTGACATACAATTTAACTACAATACCACCATCATAAAACTAAAATTAAGCGCCATACAGATCATATGATTATGAAGAACTTCACTATCTTCATTTCCTGGCTTCTTGCAACACTAGTATTATTTATGTTCATGCTCAACATCTTTTTATATACTCTAAGATTGATGAAGTGGTTGTTCATGGCTGTCCCTAATCTTCCCCCAAATCCTCCAAAACTTCCCATAATTGGAAACTTGCATCAAATACTAGGTAAACCTCGTTATGAGGCCCTTTGGCAACTTTCCAAAAAATATGGTCCCATTATGCAAATCCATATTGGTTCCAAACCTTTCCTTATCATTTCTTCCCCTTCTATGGCCAAACAAATCTTGAAAACTCAAGATCACATATTTTGTTCACGCCCGTTGTCTAGGGCACTCGAGCGACTAACATACAACTACGTGGATGTTGCTTTCTCGCCTCAAAGCAATCATCGTAAGGAGATGCGCAAGCTATTGCTTTCTGAATTCTTCAGTCCCAAGAGAACAAAATTCTATAAACATGTGTTAGCAAAGGAGACCGACAGCATGGTTCGCTCTTTATCATTACACCCATCAAATACGGCGATAAATCTAAACAAATTGTTTTTAGCAGCGCAATCAGGGGTGGTGTGTAAGGTGGGATTTGGTATAAATTACAGAGAAGAACCTGTAAAGGGTATGTCATGGGAAGTGATGCTTGAAGAAGCGACGTTGATATTGAATGGATCGGTTGGAGATAGTTTTCAATGGTTTGGTCAATTTATTGACCATTTTAGCGGATGGAATGATAAGCTTGATAAATGCTTTAGTAATATTGATGCCTTCATTGAAATGATCATTGATGAACATTACAATCATACGGTAACCGAAATGAGTGACCAAGATAAGGATTTTCTTCACACAATACTTGAGATATCTTCCATTAAGGATGCTTCGAACTATCAGTTGACTAAAGAAGACGTGAAAGCGCATTTAATGGTGATCTGTTTACTGTATTTATATTATATATATTCTAGTATATAAGATTACATGTTGTTAGTTGTATATAGTATTGTCCCATGAACTAATGTAAATAACCTTTCAGGTCATACTTACCGGTGGAATTGATACAACCGTTGGTACGATGGAGTGGGCGATGACTGAGATAACTAAAAGTACAAGAGTGATGCAAAAGCTGCAAACTGAAATTAGGAACTGTATAGGAAGAAATCAAAAAATATATGAAACAGATATCATTAAAATGAATTACTTAAATATGGTGGTGAAAGAGACGTTACGATTGCACCCACCTGCCCCTTTGTTGATCCCACATGAAAGCTTAAGCCGTTGTCAAATTGATGGCTATGACGTGCTTTCTGGTACAACTGTTTTAATCAATGCGTGGGGGATAGGAAGAGATCCAAGCATTTGGGGGGACAATGCGGCGGAGTTCTATCCAGAAAGATTTGAGAATCTGGATGTTGATTACAATAGAGGTGGTAATTATCACTTGATTCCCTTTGGAGGGGGCCGAAGATCCTGCCCAGCAATGAACATAGCTCCGGAGACTGTTAAGTTTGTGATTGCAAACCTTCTTTACTATTTTGATTGGGAAGTTCCTAGTGGAATGGTGAACGAAGATTTGGACATGCAAGAGCGGGGTACGCTTATTGTTAGAAAGAAATTACCCCTGTGCCTTGTGCCCATGAAGCATAATTGGGTAGAGTGGATGTCTTAATGATCCTCACTGCGTCGAGTATCAAAAGATTTGAACTTGGCTAGCTAGTTTATTAAATTACTCTTTCGTGTTCATGCTCAAGCTCGTCTTGAACGTATTTAATTACTCTGTTTATCCTTGATCTCGAATTATTGTTATTGTTCAAGCTAGAGATCCTCTCATAAGCACATTTATACATGAGATATCGGGTTCAAATTCCTATTTCTTTAGCACTATATTCTTTTTTCTTGATCAGATTTTTAGCACTATATTCAACAACACGAACTACCGATAGTTCAAAGAAAAGTGATTATACAGATTTTCTATTTATTTTTGTTATAAAATTAGGCTATATAACTTTTTAATTGTTAATTTGATCTATCAAAAACTTATGTGCAATAAAAAAAATTGATTTTTTTTAACTTGTTGAACAAGTCGTTGGCTAATCCTTGTATAAATAATTAAATAGCGTGCAATCTCAATTGATCTTGTCCAAATAAAAACGAAATCTTAATTAATTGATATCATTCATTATAGACAATATAGAATGTTGAGTGAGAAGGGATGACTTAGCCTGCCTTTAATTGCCGCTGAATTAGGTCGTTCAGAGCTAAATGCTGAAATGCTCAGCATTCAACACTTCAACATTCAGCACGTTTGTTTTGAATAAAATTTAACCTATGAACTGGACCAAAACCTATGAATCGGTCAACGTGCATACTCTTTTTTTAACAAGAACATGCATACTCCAAACGGTGTGGCTTTTCATTCAACAATGACAATTTTCATTGTTGCCCTCAACTTCCCGGTATCAACTCTTTCAATTTGTCTTTCTCAACTTTCTTTCAATGGAAATGATTTTAGCACTCTGCGTAAGTTGTTTATCCAATGATCTGTATATGTATTTTCTTTCAAGTATTTAAACTAATCTACAATGAAAAATGATACATAAACCTAAATTATATGTCTAAATTCATATATAATGAAATGATTCGTATTGGTATATAAGTTAAAATGATCGTTTAATATAGTGAGAGAGAATGATTTGACATATTTTCAAGCATATATATTGGTATATATAAGTGATGGGACCCAAGCGTGGAGAATCGGGCCTTTGTGTTTCTGAAGGCCCATGATTGTATGATCAAACCCATGAACTGTCGAATCGAAGCTTGGAATGAGACCCACAACTTGCCCAATTTCAAAGCCCAAAAACGCCTTCTAGAATAAGTTATGGGCTATTTTATGTTTATTTTGAGTTTTCAGTTTGGTCCGTTATTTTTTTCAAGCCCATTTTAATTTATGTTTCCCTTTTTAGGGTTTCACGGTGTATCAAACAATTCAGTTTTGAGTTTTATGATAATTGAAAATTTCTCTCAAGTTCTACAATTGAGTTGAATTTTGTCTAACCGTGGTATTCGTTGAATCAACGCGTGTTGGAAGTGATTATTCCCAGTATTCAAGGAATCAACCGGCTTTAATCCATATCTCATTTTGTACTCTACATCAATAAGTATTTATAGTAATTTGCTCATCATACCTATAATTGTTTCAAAATATCTTTTTGATACTAAGAAAAAGTAACAATTAATTAGCAATTTAAACCTTTAAAAATTTATTGAATGGTTGTTCTTTATGATTTACACACATTCACACCATCAATCTCTGTAATTTGATTTTTGCATAGACAAAAAAAAAAAAAAAAAATACACGTTGTGGCGTGTTCAATCCCTCATTTGTTAACTTTAACATTTCAGCCGTTTGATATATTAGAATGATCAAACTACCTTACTTTTTATTTTTAGAAATATTTAGAAAAGAAAAATAAAAAATGGAAAAATGAAATTAAAAATAGAAATTAAGGGCATTTTGACCACTTTAATGTATTTAACGGTTGAAATAATTAAGGAGGGAATGAACACATAACAACGTTTGAATTTTTGAACTGTCTATGCAATAAATAAGTACAGAGAATGACGACGTGAATGTATGTAAACCACATGACCAACTATGCAATTGATTAAATCTACACGAAAAAGTTTATAAATAAATTAACTTTGTATGCAATTTGTTAATATAAATTTTAAGCCGGTCAACAAAGTTCTTAAATAGTACTACGTATCATTTTTACAGTATGTTTTTATCGAATAAATAAGAAAGAGAAGTGTTATCGACACCAACAAAGTAAATATACACACACCTACAAATATTACTATGTATTATTTACCTAAAAAATAAAAGGGGTATTCTAAACATGCCCCTAGTTTTACTGTCCCATACTCCATGTCACTTTTTTGTCTTTTTCAAACTGTCAGACAGGCCTAAAACTAATTCAGTCCTTTTTCAGTTCGGTCTTTTCTAAAACCGATCTCTGCCAAGTTCAGTACCAGTTTCAGTTTTATACTAACAAGGGGTAAGAATTAGAAAAGAGAGAGGTAAGAGATAGAAGAATAAAAAATGATTGATTAGATAGGTGAGAAGGGGTATGAGATGGTAAAAGGGGGAAAAGGGGGTTGGGTCCTAATAAAGATGAGGAATTATAACGATACCCTCAAATTACAGGGGATACCCCTGGCCCACCTTCAGTTCCTGTTCAGTCCTTTTCCAGTCCAGTTTTATCTAAGATTGGTCCAGTTCAGTACAAAATAAGTTTCAGTTTTAGATTAAACAGGGGTAGAAATTAGAAAAAGAGGGGGTATACCCAGAAAATAAAAAATAAAAGCATGATGCTATTGATTATTAGATGGGTGAGGGGGGAGGGGTAGAAGATGAGAAAAAGTACAAAAATGGGTGTGTAAATATGGACCCTTTTGTAATTTTGGGGGTGGCTTTATAATCAGAGGGTTATGTATAGTAGGCCACAAAATAAAACTCGCGGCCGTGTATAGGGTGAATCGTGGATAAGAAAATACTACAGTACGGATGTTAGCGGTGGTTCCTAATACCTTCGCCGCCGTTAAACCGGTGACGGAACAACCACGGCAGATTAAAGTCTCGTCGACAAAAACCAAGAAGAAAACTTCCGGCAGCAGTAGCGCAGGTTTCGGTACCAAGAAAACAGAACCTGTTTGGCAATGTGTCAAGAATTGCGGTGCTTGTTGTAAGCTTAAAAAGGGCCCCGCCTTCCCTTCTCCTGAAGAAATCTTTGATAATCCTTCTGATATCGAGGTAATATCAATTTCATGACTTTAAAGCCCATTAAAAAATGTTGAGTGTATTTATTTATTTCTTTATTATTCTAATATGTGAAATGCTGTTTTATGTGTTTCTAGCTATATAAAAGTTTGGTAGGGTCTGATGGGTGGTGCATACATTATGAGAAAAACTCAAGAACATGCTCCATATATGATGGTAATTATTAACCATTTTGTGTGATTAAGGTACTATATATATGTGACCATAAAGGTTAAGTACTTTTTTACATATATGTTAGAATGATGATGTTAATGGTCTGATGATTTCAGATCGTCCGTACTTTTGTCGAGTTGAGGCTGACATTTTTGATACTTTATATGGAATTGAAAAGAAAAAGTTTAACAAGGAAGCTTGCAGGTTAGATTCTTTTAATGTTTTGTGAAATTATCTATAATTTAAGATCAATCGTACTTCCCCTGTTCTATTGAATTTTCCAAGTTTTAGGGAAACATAGTTCAAATGACGTGGTAACGACTAATGAAGGTGGTTATTAAGTATTAACATTTAACTTCTGAAATCACGGTTGTAGAAATATTGAAATTAGACATAATGAAATTGGATATATTTATATGCAACCAGAATGGTACTAGAAGCAATTAACGATAAAAAAAAAAGATGTGTGCAGTTCACCTCAACCCAATTAGATTAATTAACCCGTATAATACAAAAGCCGTTACCCAACCCGCCCAATTTGCCACCTCTAGTTCTTTGTTATATATGCACTTGCATATTCTTTAAATGACATGCCTATGGTCTTCGTTGCTTTATATTTTCCCTACAGTAGCTGCATAGATACAATCAAAGCTGTTCATGGCTCTCAGTCAGAGGAGTTGGACAGATTTAAAATTGCTATAAGGAGCTAAGTTACAGCAAAATGATCATGGTCTTATCGTCTTTACCTAATCACCTTCATAGTTATAAGGTGATCTACTTTCGTTTGTTGTGGAAACACATTCTTTTAGTCTACCGAAAACAGTTGTGCTGATTCATGTAAGGTTTTTTTTCTGCCACGAAGGATTGCAGACAACACAGAGCAAAAGATGTGAGTCATACAAGGTTTCAAGTTGCAACAATAGCTGTTAGTCGTAGAAATATTGAGCATCTATTATCAGAATTCTCTCGTCCCTGGTGGTTTGTTCTGCTTTAGATCATTCAAGATTTTGTTATCGCTTGTTAGTAGTTGGGCTCATATGCTCACCATAGTATATGTGAATGACAATCTACTTTGAACGCATGACAATTTGGTCACAAAGGAGTAACGGTGCTGATTGCCACATAGCTTCCCCCATGTTCACATATTATTTATACCATCTATATGTGAATGACAATCTACTTTGAACGCATGACAATTTGGTCACAAAGTAGTAACGGTGCTGATTGCCACATAGCTTCCCCCTTGTTCACATATTATTATACCATCTGTGGATTGTTATTTTCTTGATGTATTTGTGATGATCTTTTTTTTAGAAAGACAAGTATTCACACACCCCAATACCACAAATATTTACATTAATCCACGAATATATACATTTGTACCATTCCCAGGACTTGAACCCCCAATCTTTTGGTTGGAAGGGTCACCACGATACCACTAGGCCAAAGGCCCTTTGGTTGTATTTGTGATGATTAAGTCAAGAAAAACGCCCACACTGATCCATGATAAATTTGTGAAGCACGTTCGGTTATGATAACAAATTCACATTAGCAACACAGATATATTTTTTTAAAAAAATATGGGTTTTAATTGCATATCTAGAGAAAATTAAAATATCGTTTTTGCCAAATTTCTTACGTAAGCTACTGAATTTATTATCAATCATTGAAAACGAAGTTAAGGTGAAAGAGACCCTGACGATCACTGATCTTCGAACCAGTCATAATTATATTTAAAATTTCATATAAAATACATATAAAGGAACTACTATTGAAGTGCAACTGATACATGACTTTTTTTTTATATTTTTTTTTATCATGATTTAAAATTCTGGATCTACCTTAACCTTTGTCTCTTACAACAGGATGCGAGTATATACTACGTTAATCCTCCTAACTACTCTTTCATCTCAAGCCTCGCAAAATTTCACAGAAGACAAGTAAATGAAAGAGATTGAACTAAAATGAGGACTAACCATATGGATTGCCTTCCATGGTTCAGCTCCTAGCAAAACAAACTTCATGCTACATTAACGATGAGGTTATCATTCACTAATGATTAAAAAAAAGTTTCAAGCTACTTCAAAATCTTGAACCCGGATTCTAATCCTTTACGACAGTGAATTTAAGGTCTAGTCACAGATTTTCCCAATTTTTTATCAAGTTTCTGCCTCTTCTTGATGACTTTTGATGCTAATGTCTTTAATGGAATCGCGACATCAAGAGGTAGAAGCACTTGTTCCAACTCATGCCATTCGAGATCTTCAAAATCTCCATCCTCGTAAACCACTCTATACCAACCTGATTCTTGGTCAAAGTTGGTAACTTTCCCATTAAATAATTTATTCTCAAATAACTTCTGAACTTCTCTGCCTTCTAACCAGCCACCCAAAGAGACTGTTATTTTCGAGTCTACATCATTTTCAACCTCACAGACAAGAGGATTAACATTGTCACTCGTACATGCAGGAGGCACCCCATTGATAACCAAAGCAGGTTCACCCGGTATCTCACAGATTCCAGATGTTGTAGATTCCGAGTTACCTTCTTTGAGTGTCGTCTCCGTCTCCATCTTAACAGTGTGACATATATTGACTATATCCTGCAAAAAGATTATACAGTAAGGACACAAACAAAGAAGGTAATACGTAACAACATATCCAATCTTAGTATGACAAATGCTATGATACATGCAAGGGAGCCAGAGTAAAGCAATGCCTGGAATGGGAAACAAGCATTACGCATCTAGTTAATATTCCATCAGTCCCAAGTAGCAGAATTCATAATCCATGAGAAAGTTCTACTTCTTGACTAATTATCCTTCATTTCAAATGATTCATAGATAGTCCTTTTTGTGTATATTATTTTTAATCAAGCTTAAAATTGTCCAAGACGTATTAGTTACAGATCTTTTGAATATAATGACAGATTGACAGTTACTACCAAATAAATAACAATAAAAATAGGATAATAATAGCTAATTCCATTTAAAGCCACAATTTCTAAAAATCCAGATATATGTCCTACAGAAGAAAATATCAACCACTTGCCGACAAAACACATACTAACAATGGACTAGACTTCCTCACATACATGGCCTACATATAGTTGAATTATACAATCCAAATAAGTGATGCAAATTCAAACCTACTAAAGAACAAGCAACCTCAATGATTCAGAAAAAAAACACTGTATAGTGTATACAGCGAATTGTTAGGTAAAAACTGATAAAATCCATCAGCCAAAGAAGTAATTGTGCGTTCCTGCCTCATGCTTTCAGTCAGCCGTCATTGCATCAACAATAACTAAGCAGAATATGAGCAATTTACATTGTATGATATTTTTATAGAGTATTCAAACCCTAGTTTCTTCATTTCAAATTAAACAAGGCGTATAATGATTTATGCATACATATTGGTAATTGGTATAGGAGAATTACCTACCGATCTGAATGAATCGTCAATCGCCTTCAAAAACCCTAATCCCCAAAATTGGTATTTTGCCTCGAAATTACGTAGTATATGTTTATGAGATTTATATAGTGGTAATTTTAGGACTGACTACAAACGCACCCCAAACTAAATGTTATTTACAAAATAAATACCCATGATTTGAATAGTACTAGACTACTACTCTACTAGTAATCTAGTATTATTGCACAGTCACGTCCAATGTGTATTGATTTAATTTTACGTTTAATTGAATAGAAAAAAAAGTTTAAAATTATTTATATTTAAAAACACAAAAAGAAAAGAAAAACAAATTTCTGTTAAAATACAAATGGTCATGTGAACAAATCGATTAAAATGTGTTCTAATACGTAATTCTTAAGGTTGTTAGTTTCTTTGTATTTCTCAATGTGAATGTTAATATGTGAATGAACTTAATTACATGTGAATACATGCGTAATTTAGTAGTTCTTACAAGTTTTCAACTTATAATTGTTTTATGTTTGAACTTTCACCTGCTCTGTTAATATTTATCTGCTACAATATTATAATCTTTTGTTTCATATGCATTAATGCATGTTAGCCGTGAACAAAATCGGGTTTCGGGCATACCCGACCCGGTACCCGAACCGGGTTTTAGGTCAAAGGAAGCGAAACCGGGTTGTTGACCTACCCGACCCGAACCGGGTTTTTGACCCACGAATACCGGTTTTTAAACTGGGTTTTTTCGGGTTTTATACCGGGTTTTCCAACCCGACCCGTAGTGTACCCGGTCCCAACCCGATTTTAAATTTCAAAAACCCAACCCGGGTCCTACCCGCCGGGTATTGAAAAAACCCGAACCGGGTATTCAAAAACCGGTTCCAAATTGGTTCCGGTTTCGATTTTTAAATCGGGTTCGGTTCCGGGTTCGGTTTTTTTGTTCACCCCTAATGCATGTGCCTTAAGTATGATTTGCAAATGCAATCTTGTCTCAACCGTCAACACTGTCATTGTGATTTGTAAAAATCTTGTGATTTGGATGTGGCAGATAGAGAGCGTTGTTGATATATATATTTGGATGAGTGATGATTATTGGGATAGAATCAATCTTTTATTAGTAGATATATATTTTATCAGGAAATTGTTATATATATTTTATGTTTTCGTATAATACAGTTATTAGATTATAAGTATTAATTCAGGTTGAGTTGAATTGACGGGTTTAACTTCATGAGTTTGAGGTCAAAAGTAGTCATTTTCAATTAATCTGGACTCAACTCAATTTACCCACTTTTAATAAGGTTTATTACAAGTTATGGTAAAGTTATCATATAATTAGGTAATGTTAGTAGTAGTATTGATTAATCATCTAGTTTTGTATGATTATCTGTTATTTAAATTTTATTTTTTAATCAAAATTTTATAAATTTATCATCTCTTTAATTTTAGTCAATTTAATAAAATTGAACAATTTATTAGAGTATAAGAAGTGGAGGGGCAAAAACCCAACGCTCACACACCTTGAACGCCAGTAACCGGGGTTCACGACACCATGCTGGCGTTTAGCCTCACCGTGTCAAACTCAACGCTGCAGCAAACGATTTTTTCTTTTCTTATTTTTTCTTTTCAATTTTCTCTAATTGGTTCCAAATTATTTTTGTCGGTCCAATTGAACTTTAAGTTGAACATTAAACCACTCCCCTCAAATTCTTATTCGTGTTATTTAATAATATCTATAACAACTATGTCATTCGAGTTTTCTATTAATTTTGTAATATCTTTCTTAACTTATAAAAGTAGTGGTTAATGATTCAAAATTACATCAATCATTTTTGACAAGCAATAATGATGCTAGATTTATATCCAATCTTTAGTATAAGTAAGATCACACATTAACTTAAATATACCATCAAAGTTACCAGATTGCAAATAACCAATCACATGGACATCTTCGTTCTCTTCCCTCCATGTCTTCTTGCATCAGTAATAGCCCTCTTCATGTCATGCATCCTTGTAATAAAATCAAATAGGTTATCCAAGGGTGACCTTAAGCTTCCCCCAAGCCCTCCAAGACTTCCCGTAATCGGAAACTTGCACCAACTAATCGGTAAACCTCGTCCTAAAGCCCTTTGGGATCTTTCTAAAAAATACGGTCCGATTGTGCTATTTCATATCGGTTCAAAGCCTTACCTTATCATTTCTTCACCTTCTATGGCCAAACAAATCTTTCAGACTCAAGATCACATATTTTGTTCACGCCCACCATCCAAGGGTATAAAGCGGATCACATACAATTACTTGGATATCGCCTTTTTGCCTCAAAGCAATCATCGAAGGGACAAGCGCAAGTTTTTTATATCTGAATTTTTGGGTCCAAAGAGAGCTCGATCGTTTAACCATGTATTGGTGATGGAGATTGAGAACATGGTTAGTTCTCTATCGCTGCATCCATTAAAAACGGAGGCAAACATAAGTAAGGTGTTGTTAGAATTAGTTAAAGAGGTTGTGTGTAAGGTGGGATTTGGTAAAAATTACACGCTTGAGGGTTTGTCATGGGAAGAGATTCTTGAAGAAGCCGTGGTAATGTTGAATGGATCGGTTACTGATAACTTTCCATGGTTAGGTGAAATTTTCGACCGAATTAGGGGATGGAACAATCGGTTGGAAAAAAGCTTTAGTAATCTTGATGCCTTCATTCAAATGATTGTTGACGATCATCAAAATCAAACGATATCTGAAATACGTGATGAGGACAAGGATTTCGTCCATAAGATGATTGAGCTATCTTCAATAGAGAGTTCTTCAGATTTTCGATTGACTAAGGAAGATATGAAAGCGCTTATAATGGTAAATAGTCGTCTAATCTATCAGTATATATTTTATATAGAGAGAAATGATACACTTACGAAAGATTTACAAATTTTTTATATAAGATTTACAATATAGGGGTTAGTGCGGTAGAATGTACTAAACTTGTTGCCGATGTCTATTATGTGTATCCATCTTACGATTTTTGGTATTAATGTACTTAACCTGTTAAAGTGAGGTATTGATGCATTTTACCTACAAAATGCTTATGTGGCACAGGTTAACATTTTTAATGTATTAATCTTGTACACGTCGGATCCTAATCAACTGCCACGTCACATGAATGCATATGTTAACTTTCCTGAGTAAAATGACCAGATTCTGTTCATCATGGTCGTCTTCTTTTTCATCATCTTTTCAAACTCATAACATAAAACAAATAATTTTTGTACCCAAATCCTAACAGTATCTTTTTTTTTTTAGTTTGGTTAACAAAATTACAAACCTCAATTTTAAACCTCTTAATCTTATAAGTATTCACATTATGAATCTCATATTCTTCCTCTTAAATTCATTATGAATCTTTACATAATAAAAATAATCGATCTGCAATTTCATTGATAGAATCAAAAATAGATTCAAAAGTCACATGATCCGAAATGGAGTTCTAATTGATTTCATAAACTCAAAACAAAAGACAATAACCAAACACAATGATATCCATCTATTCTTTGATTCAACGGCAGATTCCCACCTTGCTTGTTGTGCTGCTGCTGCTGCGAATTAAAGTTTCAACGATGAGCAGAAGATTACAAAATAAACAGTCACTTAGACGGTTAGACCCAATTATCCATTTCTCTTCTTCTTCTTCTCTCTATTGTTTCCATCTCTTCTGGCCGATGATCTTTTTTTCCGATGGCAGCGACAAAAACAAAAACCATAAACAAATCGGTGGTGGAGTTCATCAAATCGGAGATAGTTACCATTGTAGAAATACGATAGCACACAACAAAAACCCTTGAAAACCGTATAGATCTACACTATATAAAAGAAAAAAAAAACTTATAAACCTCGAAACCATTTCGTGTACTTCACAAAGAAAACCTTGAGTGGCGGCGGCCTTTTAACCTTTAATGGTGGCCGGAGACTGAAGCTGTTGCGGCGGCGAGGTAACCATCAACGGGGTTTATGCGTGACGGTGGTGGCCGGAATTTGTGGTATCGGAGTGGTGGTGATTTTGTGGTGACGGGAATTTGGAGAAGAAAGGAAACAAATGTTTGGATTTTGTGATAGTGATTATGTTTGGATTTTGTAGTAGGTATAAGCAGGAAACAAATGGTGAAAAGAAATAATGCAGGTGACTTGGCAGATAATTAATGACATGGCAAGCCACATATACATTTTTTTAAAAAGAAATCAACCCATAACCGGCTAAGGGTTGAGTAGGTTAAAAAGTACATCAAATACCCAAAATAGCAGGTTAAGTACATTAATACCAAAAATCGTAAGATGGATACACACAATAGACATCGGCAACAAGTTAAGTACATTCGACCGCACTAACCCCTACAATATAAGGCGAAATACGTGCTTAAAGTACTATTTTCTCTCTTATATTTCTTTCGCCATTATTTTGTAGGTAATACATAATTTCTCGTGATATATAAACTATTTGGAAGTCTAAGTAACGATCCTGTTTTATATAGTGCGTGCCAATAAGATCTAAATTAGTGTGAAAAATGAGTTTTATAAACTAGCAAGCCATATATTGTAACTAACAGAAACAAGATATTATTTCAGAATGTATTTACAGGGGGAATTGATACAACTGTTTCGGCAATGGAGTGGACAAGGCTGAAATTGCTAGAAGCCCTAGAGTGATGCAAAAGGTGCAAAAAGAAATCAGAAATTGTACAGGAAAAATAGAAGAAGTAAAAGAACTCGACGTCGCGAAAATGACATATTGGAAAATGGTGGTGAAAGAGACACTACGATTACACCCGCCCGCTCCATTACTGGTCCCACATGAAAGCTTAAGCCATACTCAAGTTGGTGGTTATGATGTTTTGCCTGGCACTAGTGCTATAGTAAATGCATGGGCGATTGGAAGAGATCCAAATACTTGGGGGGAGAATGCGGGTGAATTCTATCCAGAAAGGTTTGAGAATAATGAGGTCGATAATTATGAGATGGTTCCGTTTGGAGGGGGACGACGATCCTGCCCAGCAATGAATACCGCTCCTGTAACCGTTGAGTTCGTGGTAGCGAATCTTCTTTACTGGTTTGATTGGGAAGTTCATGGTAGTGTGAAAAATGAAGATTTGGATATGCAAGAGGAGGGTGAACTTATTATTCATAAGAAATTACCTCTTTACCTTGTGCCCATAAGCATAATTGGGAAGACTAGTAATAATCGACAAATCGATTATTGGAGGTCATGTTTTGCATATAAACATGATTACGTTGCTTATCTTTGTTGTATTGTCAGTATATATTGTTTTCTTTTTTGTTTACCGTTGGTACGTGATATCAACGTACCTCAACTTCGATGGATCATTTAATTCTACACTCACAAAAAGTTTACAAACAAACTTTTACAAAATAAGGTGGCATATGAAATCATCCAATCACATTCATCCCTTTTTGATCTCTCTCATCTTTCTCTTTCTTCATTCTTTTGTGAACAGTATTTCTCGTTATTTATGGAAGACTCATAAAAATCTTCTTTTTATTTATTTATATATGTGTTTTCAAAATTCGTTGAACGTGAAAACTTCTTCGAGGGAATGTAAAAGTCTTGGCAACTAGTGAATTTGCAATAGGTATCTCTATATTTTGTTCAACTAACTAACCAATAAGTTGTTAACCCACTACCCACATATTCAGTTCGATCTGCTTAAAAATCTATGCTATTAGCTAGCTATTCAAAAGTACATCAGTTTGAGAAACAATTATGAATTATGAGAACTATAAGGTTTTAAAAAGTATTTTCAAAAGTAGTGAATCCGGATTTGACAGACCCGGCTTCTCACTTTCCTTACCGACATGTTTGAACCAAATTCTGCAAATTCTGACATGTATGAAATCAAGTATTGCAAACCCATTTTTGAAAGAAACGAGGGTTTACATGCCCGGGCTCTGCCCCGGGATAAACTTATCTTAAAGTTGATCTAAATTATTTTAAATTAAAAGTATTACGGAGTATTTAAAAACACGCATTGACTTATATACTCTTAAATGACGTGCACACCACAACATCTAAGTAATGCACGCTACAACACCATATATATGGATGATTTTAGAAGTCAATTGAAAATGAATTAACATATTCATGTTATTATGTGATTTTGTGATATATTTAAAGCATATATTTTTTATACTAATATCAATACCTGTATTTTCTAGTTATATTACAAAATAATTTTTCATTCTATTGGAGGAATAACATACTAAGGTAAGTGACGTTGACGTAAGATATTAAATGCATATAAGTGACGTTGAAGTAAGATATCAAATGCATATATAATACCGACATCAATAGTTTCTAGTTATATGATAAAATACTTTTTTTAGAAATAACATATACCGTTGGTTATTTACAAATATTTGAAAAGTGAAAGTAAATACTCTGTTAGTCCCTGTTTAACTTAATAAACAATCGTATATAATAAGCCTTGAATGTATTATTGAGAAGTTGCGGAATCACACTCAATAATATTAAGAAGATCAACGAATATAAATTAATATGATGAACACAATAATATACCAAAAGCTTCAATCTTATTAATGATATAAGACGAATACACTTAATGTATTAGGGTTACAGAAAACCTTGAAGCTGCGCAAAACCTTAACCTATCTAGGTCTAAAGGATCTCTATTTATAACACATAGAGTCCTATACAATCTCCTACGAATATGGAATAAAATAACTTCCATAACCGACTCATATTTATCACAAAATCATAAACAGTTGTAACTACCATTCTGAAGTAAACAGTAGTAACTATTACACATTCAGTGGTAACTGCTTCAATTGTAATATAAGACCAAGTACAAATATATAATCAGTGTTAACTGCTACATATATAACTAACAGTTACAGATACATAAGCAGTTTTAACTACTTACAGACACATAACTATCAGTTGAAATATATCTTCAATCAGTTGTAACACTTGTCTTCTCTTCAGATTTCTTTTATCAGTTGTAGCTTTGTAAAGACAGTTTTATCCTTCAACATAAACAGTTTTAAACACTTTGTACTTTGTCTTCTCATCAACAACTTCAATTCAGACCAGAAACAGATTTGACCCAACAATCTCCCCCCTAAACTTAATCTGTTCTTCACAGCATCAGTGATTCAAACTCCTTGCAAAGACTATCCTTTGTTAAACCAAAAATGATATCATCTACATAGACTTGAACAAGTAGTATATCATCCTTAATTCTTTTAGTGAACAAAGTTTTATCTATTGCACCCCTTTTGAATCCATTCTGCAACATATAATCTGAAAAAGTATCATACCAAGCTCTAGGTGCTTGATGTAATCCATAAAGAGCTTTTTCAAGTTTGAAAACTTTATCAGGAAACTTGGAATCTTCAAACCCTGGTGGTTGGCATACATAAACCTCTTCCTGTATAGTGCCATACAGGAAAGCACTCTTAACATCCATCTGATACACAATGAATCCCTTGAATGAAGCATAAGCCAAAAACAATCTGATTGCCTCTAATCTTGCAACAGGTGCAAAAACTTCATCATAATCAATTCCCTCTTCTTGTGAATATCCCTGTGCAACCAATCTAGCCTTGTTTTTTATCACTATACCTCTTTCATCTTTCTTGTTTTTGAAAATCCATTTAGTACCAATTGCCCTCTTCCCTTTGGGCAAATCAACCAATGTCTAGACTTCTTGAATCTTAAACTGAAGCAATTCCTCTTGCATAGCTTCAATCCAACTAGGATCTCTCAAAGCTTCAGTAACCTTCTTTGGTTCTGTTTGGGACAGAAAACAAGCAAACAAAGAAGTATTAACTGCTTCTGTATCAAGATTTACTTCATCCTCATTTGCTGAAGCTTCAAACACCTGACTTTGATTTCTTGTTTTAACAGCAGGTTCAATATCTCCTATTACATTCTCAAGTGGATGATCTTTATGAGTAATGTATTTAGATGCTGCTGTTTCTTGAATCTCCACCTCCAAGTTGGTATAATTTCCTTCTTGTCCAGACTCACTACTTGACACTTCTCTTGAAATTCTCTTTGACAAAGGAGTAGAGCTCATCAAATGTAAATAATTCAATTGTTCCTGCTCCTTGTCAAGTTGCTTTGTTGGTGTCTGATCAACATCCACATCTACCTTTGAATACTTCTGTGCTGGACTCATATCACTGTCTTCTGCACTGTCTTCCATAACTGGTCTATCAGAATCATCAACATGAGTAAATGATGTTTCATCTGATTTTTCTGATTCCACATTCTGTGATGTCTTTGGTTGATCAGTTTCAAACACTTCTGGAGGATCAGGAGACCAAATTGGAAACAATATGTATTCTAATGAATCATTCTTCTTTCCAGCTGGTATTCCTGAGTTTGATCTACCTTCTCCAGCACCTGTTCCTGTATTTGTACCTGCACTTGTATCTGCACTAGCATCCACATTTGTATATCTAAAAGCAGTATTAAGTGCATCAATATCAAACAGTGATTCATGACCTTTTCCATCAGGATTAACAGTGTTTTCATTAAAAGTGATGTTCATTGATTCTTCTATGATCCTGGTCCTTTGATTGAATACCCTATAAGCTTTACTTTGAATAGAGTAACTAACAAATATCCCCTCATCTGCCTTACTCTCAAACTTACCTAAGTGATATTTGGTATTTAAGATTGTACAAGGACACCCAAAAGATTTTAAGAAACTAACCAAAGGCTTTTTCTTAAATAACAGTTCATATGGTGTCTTGTTATGAGGCTTAACAACTAATACCCTATTCTGAACATAGCAAGCTGTGCTAACTGCCTCTGCCCAAAAGGACATAGGTAGCTTTGCATCAGATAGCATGGTTCTAGCAGCCTCAATCAGTGTCCTATTCCTCCTTTCAGCTACTCCATTTTGTTGAGGAGTTCTAGGTGCACTAAATTCTCTCTTAATACCTTTAACTTCACAGAATTTATCCATCTCATGATTTTTAAATTCTGTTCCATTATCACTTCTGATGATCTTTACTCTTTTATCCAGTTGATTTTCCATCTTAGTTATAAATGATCTAAGTATTTCACCTGTCTCATCCTTTGTCCTAAGAAATAAAACCCATGTAAATCTAGTGTAATCATCAATAATCACAAGGCAATAAGATTTTTTCCCCATACTACTTATACTGGTTGGTCCAAATAAGTCCATATGCAATAAGTGTAAGGGTGTGCAGTTTGTGTTCACAGTTTTGGACTTAAATGAGGATTTGTGTTGCTTTCCCTTTTGACAAGAAACACAATGATCATCACATGAATAGACCTTTTCAGGCAAACCTCTAACAAGCTTGTTTTTGACAAGTTTATTAATGGTTTTGAAATTCATGTGACACATCCTCCTATGCCACAGTTCAGATTCATTCACACTTGCTTTAGAAATAAGACAGTTTAAGTTGGGTTGAGGTGTCATATTTGCTAAGTCACACTTATATACATTATCTTTCCTTGGAATTCTCATTAAAATCATGTTTTCAGGTATTTTGAATTCCTTGGACAAGATAAGGCATTCAGTGTCAGTAAAATGAACTGGGTTCTTTTTATCTGTGATTTGACTCACACTTAGCAAATTATACCTCAGTTGTTCCACAAAATAAACATTATCAAAACTTAGCTTTTCACTCTTAACTGTCCCTTTGCCTGTGATCTTGCCTCCTTTTGGATTGCTTCCAAAAGCTACATATCCACCATCAAAAGATTTGAAATCCTGTAGCTTTTCTTTGTCTCCAGTCATGTGCCTTGAGCATCCACTATCAATATGCCATAAGCTCTTTGGCTTGCCCTGCACAAACAGTCAAAAAGAGAATTAATTTCTCTTGGGAACCCAAACCAATTTGGCTTTGGGTTTCCCATGTGCATTCACATACTCAACTTTCTTGAAGATTATTGATTGTGATGCACTGTTGGTATTTGGATCTGTTAAATTATCAGACTTAATAGGTGTCCAAATCCAACTTATTTTAGACTTAACAGTATTTTTTGGCTTAACAGTTTTAACTGTTTTACCAAATGAAGAGTCAGTGTTAATTTTGTTAACACTGTTTTTGTATTTGGTTACCACTGTTTTAGTCTTTAAACTTTTGGCGGAATTTGTTATTACTACTGCAGTAGATTTATCTGTAACAGTGTTTTACATGTTAGCCTTTGAGTTTATCTTCTGAACTTTGGAAGTATGATTAACTTTTGATTGAAAATTTTGTTTGTTAATCATATTTGCTTTTGTCCATGACTGTTTTCTAATTCTTTGAACATTCTCAGGATTATGATAACAGTCATATTGAAGATGACCCATTTTTCCACATATAAAGCAAGTCTTTTCTTTTATCACAGTAACATTATTACCCAGTTTCTGTGAAATCATTTGATTCCAGTTTCTTTGATTACCTCTGGGTTTTTGATTTTGAAAATTCTGTGAAGAAAAAGTACTTGTTTTATATTTACAATTAACACAGTTATTCACATCAGATTTAACAACAGGTTTAGTAACTGAATTAACTGTATTACTAATATATCCTAACCCATGTTTAGATTTGTTAGTATTCAAGCTCACATTCTCTAAGGCTAGTTTAGCCTTTTCCTTAAACAGTTTCTTACCCTCTTCTAGTTTATCAGACTTAAGCTCAGAAACTAGACCAGTAATTACTCTCTTCACATTCTCACATGTTGACTCAGACTTAGATGATTCAGATTTTACACTCTTCTCACTAACAAATGTCCTATCACTCTGATCATCTTCTTCAGTCCAATCACTAACTTCACCTTCTACAAACAACTCATCATCAGATAAAGTTTTAATTGGATCAGCCTTTTTAACCTCATCTGTCATTCCTCTTTTAAGTGAATTGATATCAATTTCACTTTTAGGAGGAAAGTAGGTGTGATTATAAGGTGGAGGTACATTATTGTACCCTAATTCAGTCTTAATTTTATCATGAATCTGTGAATCAATAAGTTTATTGACACTCTTAGAAGCATATTCTAATTTATTTACATCAAGTCTTATGCTATCTCGTTCACATGTGACCTCAGTAAGTTTCTTAGACAACAACTCGACTTTATCTTTAAAAGTGTCTCTCTCCCACCTAGCATATTCAATGTCATATTTAAACTGTGTTGCATTGACTTCATATGCCTTTATTTGATTTTCCAGATTTTCAATGACTGCTATGGTGTGTTTACTTTTGATTTCCCATTGTTTTAGTTCCTCACACACTTTTATATTATGATCCCTGTAATGTTTAACAGTTTGTTTACAAACAGCAGAACATAATTTATTTTGTACCTCAGTAGGAACTTCTGACTTTTTGTCAGATTCTGCAATGGCCATGAGACATTGATTCTTCACAACATGTTCTTCTTGATCACTCCAGTCCCATCCACAGCCATCCATAGACACCAATGCATTTGCTGAAGCACCATGAATTGGAATGTTTATAGTTTGAGTTCCATTGCTTCCAGCTCTCTGACCATTACCATTCTGTTCTTGCCTAGGGTTTCTGCATTCTCTAGCAAAGTGTCCCATCGTGACAGTTGAAACACTCAATCTTGCTCTTATCAAACCAATTTGCATCATTCCTCTTGTATGCAAAGTTGTTCCTACCAGTCCTCTGCATGAACCTTTTTGCTCTCTGAGTAATCAATGCAATCTGCCACTTAATATCCATCTCCTCTAGATCATCACTATCAAATTGTTCCAGATCTTCATTAGTAAGTGAAGAATTCACATTAGTTGCCAAGAAAGATTCTAATATCCGATCATTAGAACTGTTAGATGATGATCCTGCTCCTCCTGAAACATAAGTAGAACCCATTTGACTTGACTCTGCTTTTGTTCCACCCATAGACATAAAAGCAGCATTGTGACTATACCCAGATGCTTGCTTCTTACTTTCCACCTCAGACTCAAAGTTCCTCAGATCATTGTATATATCTTCTAATTCCTTAACTTCAATATCTGAACTCTGTCTCAATCCAACAGTGTAGATTGTCCATTCATCACCTATTGATCTTAAGAACTTTCTGTTAAGATCTTCTTTGTCAATCTTAACCTTGTGATTTTCCAATTGTCCAACTAATTTAGTAAACCTATCAAAGGTTTTAGTTAGAGTTTCAGTTTTCACATGGCTAAAATTCTCAAATTGTTGCTTTAACAGAGATCTTTTATTCTTTTTGGTGTTATCATTACCACCAAACCTCTTCTCAATTGCCTCCATTAGTACCTTGGGATCCTCACAAGAATCAAATCTGCTCTGATGCTCATTAGGAATGGATAGCAACAGAGTACTAAGAGCCTTGTACTCTGTAGATCTGATTTTTCTCTCTGCATCAGATGTTGGTGGTGGTCTTGGCTGCTTTACACCATCACCATCAAGCGTTACTGGTATACCATTAACAACAACTTCCCACATCTGATAATCTGTGAGAAGCATGTATTGCCTGATTCTGTCATTCCATAGGTCAAACTCATCAGGTTTAAGCATTGGAATCTTTGTTGCTTGAATTCCTTCATTCCATTCAGTAGCCATTGAAATCAAAACTTAATATAAAAACTAAACCTCAAACACTAATACGAATAATCCCAGATCTTCCTGTCTTCAAAGCTTCACAAGCTCTGATACCACTTTGTTAGTCCCTGTTTAACTTAATAAACAATCGTATATAATAAGCCTTGAATGTATTATTGAGAAGTTGCGGAATCACACTCAATAATATTAAGAAGATCAACGAATATAAATTAATATGATGAACACAATAATATACCAAAAGTTTCAATCTTATTAATGATATAAGACGAATACACTTAATGTATTAGGGTTACAGAAAACCTTGAAGCTGCGCAAAACCTTAACCTATCTAGGTCTAAAGGATCTCTATTTATAACACATAAAGTCCTATACAATCTCCTACGAATATGGAATAAAATAACTTCCATAACCGACTCATACTTATCACAAAATCATAAACAGTTGTAACTACCATTCTGAAGTAAACAGTAGTAACTATTACACATTCAGTGGTAACTGCTTCAATTGTAATATAAGACCAAGTACAAATATATAATCAGTGTTAACTGCTACATATATAACTAACAGTTACAGATACATAAGCAGTTTTAACTACTTACAGACACATAACTATCAGTTGAAATCTATCTTCAATCAGTTGTAACACTTGTCTTCTCTTCAGATTTCTTCTATCAGTTGTAGCTTTGTAAAGACAGTTTTATCCTTCAACATAAACAGTTTTAAACACTTTGTACTTTGTCTTCTCATCAACAACTTCAATTCAGACCAGAAACAGATTTGACCCAACATACTCCGTCTGTATCAAATAAATGTTCATATTATTAATTTATATATGTCCTAAAATAATTGTTCATTTTGAAAAAATAATACGTTGTATTAAAAAACAGTAAACTCCCGATACTACTACCATCTATTACTTTCAATCATTCATTTATTAAATAAGTTGAATCAAATCTTTTTTTTTTTTTACTTAAATAAGTTCAGTCAAACTTACCTTATGTATAAAGGCAAAACTGAAATTTACTCAATATATTTAATCTTAACAAAAAAAATATTAGATGACATTAATTTACCCACACCACTTATATATCTTAAACAGTTCGTCTCATATATCTACATTAAAAATATAGAGTGCATCTTAGTTAAACATGTCAAGCTCCAACATATAAACTTAATTAAATTAATATTAAAAGGGCTTAAATAGTCACACAACTCAGAATCGGCTAGCCTAGAAAGTTCGAATTTCACTATTCATAAGTCATCACCCGTTGATAATAAAGGAGAATAAAGTGAAACTTTTGATACCTAGTTTTGTAAACTAGGTTTCTAAAAAACATGAACGTAAATTTTAGTGTTCTATTCTTTTTCTTTTTTCATTCAATGGGTAGTGATATTTGCAACATTATTTTTGATAGATTTGTGTCGTCACCGCAGCGGTCGGTCGGGTTTTATGCCGATCATTAATCCGGCTACTGAGACGAGCGACAGTGGAGTTTTAAATTTATAAAAGATGGGGACCTCAGCTTACTAAAGTTGTATAGCAGTAGTATGACCTAGGGTCATTCTTCAAGCTAATCGTATTGTGAAACAGATTTTCAGAACGAACGATTCGGTTCAGTGATGGGTTTAAAAGGATTTGAGTGGGTTTTTATACTTAGGTCTGTAAATTAAACTAACTAAATAAACAGTAAATAGAATAGGGATGTAATCAGTATGGGTGAGATGTGCTTTTTATGATTTCGTTAGCTTATGCAGGGGTGATGCTTAGGGTTTAAGTATGAAAACGTCTTTTAAAGATTTGTGTCTTACTTAAGCTTAGTTGTTCATAGTGTAAACACTAGCACCCAACTGTTTGGATACCCAAACAGTATGTCACTGAGTACTAGGCTATCATGAGTCTGATCGGAGGAGGATGCTCAACTCTTCAACGTTATCCAGTGACGGAGTAACGACCCTGCTTGGAATATTCAATTCCTGGGTGCATGACATAGAGTAACATACCCACTAGAATTTCGACATTTCTTAACACTACGAGGACAACTACGTTAGGTAAGACATTTAAGATTAAGACTGAGTTTGGTGACTGTTAACTTTACATTAATGGTCATGGTTTAGTCCAGAGCTTTGTGTTCAACCAGGATGTGATACAGTCTTTAATCACCGACATTTCTTTAGCTTCCACATATTTGTACTCCTCCAGAGGTGTTTCCAACGCTATACGAAGTACAGTGCCATTTTCCATGGTCTTTCCGGTATCACGTACTTTACGGTCACTCAGGACTAGTTTAAACTAAGTTTGTATTGAAGTGCAACCATCTATGATATAAACCAGCCCTCACTATTCCCAAATAAATCCCTGATTGATTCACGGTGTACTATATGAAAGGTTTAAACAGTATTTTCACATCTACACAATTCAGACCATGTTTGTATTTTAGAAAACACAGATTGGTAGTGATCGTTTTGATCAAGGTTCGTGACTTCTTGTCATAAAGGTTCTAACTACGTTTATTTGGAGGAAAGGCGATAGTATAATTAGGGTTTAAAAATCATAAATGTAAAGTAACAACACACCGAATTTTCATATGGTACAACTGCTTTCTGTACAAGTATGGTGGATCTATCAAAAATCATGGTCGAAATATCAAATACCCTCGACTATTCTTTAATGCTTCAATCTAACACTATGACTTTATGATATATGCCCATTCAATCCTCGTTAGTTAACGACGTATATACAATCCACTACAGCAAAAATATCATTTATCCGCACTTTTATTTCACACTTTTAAAAATGTGTGGAATTATTTTAAATTATTCACACTTATAATTCTGTAGAAAATTGTTACATCAATAAGTGTGTAAATCATCACAATCTTTACATATATAAGTGTAACAAAAAAAATATACATTTAAAAGTGTAAAGAAATTACAACTTGTCATAACTTAAAAGTGTGGGAAAAAATTTGTAACACCCAATTTATCCACATTTTCTATTATGTGAGAAAATCAAGTGTTACAATTTTTTTTCACACTTTTAAGTAGGCATGTAAACGAACTGAACGAACACGAACGAAGTATGTTTGTGTTCGTTCATTAAGGTTTTTTCGAACAAGCGAACGAACACGAACGATAAGCGAACATATTCGTTCAATAAGAAAATTTGTTTGTTCACGAACATAAACGAACGTTACGTTCATGAACGAATATATCATTTAATGCATTAGTTCGTTAATACCTTACACAAACGAACACACACACACACACACACGTAAATATCTATATGGAGGTGTGTGGGAGTGGAGGAAAAATGTGGGTTGGTAAAAATATCTAAATGTTTAATACTATTATATTTAGAATTTATAGATGAGATTAAAATAGAATATACAAATATGTATAAACTTAAGTAAATTACTAGTTAAAAAACAAACGTGTTATCGAACGTTCATGAACACTTTATCAAACGTTCACAAACGTTAATAAACGAACGAGACATGTGTTCATGTTCGTTCATATAATTAAACGAACATAGAATTTTGTTCATGTTCGTTCATATAACGAAACGAACGAACATAAACGAAGTTCCCGCCGAACGGTTCACGAATTATTCGCTGAACGTTCGGTTCGCTTACATGCTTACTTTTAAGTGACGAAAAGTTATAATTTCTCCACACTTACAAGTGTGGGCTTTTCTTTCTGACATATATAAGTGTAGAAAATTTTATATTTTTCAAAAAAAATTCACACACTTTCTAAAAACGTGGAGAAAAAAGTGTGGTAAAATGATCCTTTTTTTGTAGTGATCACAATTTACCGTTGTTATCGAATTGTTACACGTGAAGTAGATTTCATTTCAACAGTTGAAAAAATTGGGGATCCCAAAACACATATTTTACATTTTTGATCCTTCAATTTTTTTATATTTACATAAATAACTCATACATTAACATTAACATTTCCTTTCAAATCGTGCAGTTTAACATTATGGATTATTTTCCCCATGTTATATTACCTTAACTAGATTATAACCCGCGAATTTACGGGCTACCACATGATTTTAATACATGTTATTATATATTTTACGTAATTTTCATTTGACATACTTATACGGTTAACATCACCTAATTTTCAATTGACATACTTGTGCGCATGTTATGTTCTTATTATCAAATTATTTATCATAGTTTTATATTATTATCACAAAGTTCACAATTTCCAAAAAGAAAGAAAATAAAAGAAACTATTTCAAAAAGACTATACTTAGATATCACATTATTGTAAGATATCCAAGTAAGGAACAAAACTAAAGGTAATATAACGATAAAAAGAAAGTTAACAATAAGTTAACAGATTTTGATAATGATTTTTTACCTGAGCAGTTAACAGATTTTGATAATGATTTTTTACCTGAGCAGTTAACATATTTTGATCATCATCATCATCATCATCATCATTATTATTATTATTATTATTATTATTATTATTATTATTATTATTATTATTATTATTATTATTATTATTATTATTATTATTATTGGAGTTTATTGTGAAATGTTAAATTCATTTACGGTCTGATAGCTTTTGAGATGAATAGAAAGATGGTTGCTAGCAAGCTTCTATTAGGTATGACAATGGGCGAAAAAATCCGTGACCCGTGGGTACCCGCCCAATGTGGATGAGTAAACCCGCAAAAATTTATCCTCGGGTAAGGTATAGGTAAGAACTTTTACCCGTTAGCGGGGGATGGGTATGAGCTTTTACCTGTGGATAAACCCGATCCGCGAACCTACAAAACAAATTATAGTTACCCACAAGTGAATTTGTATAACTTATCACACATATACGTATCTGTAATGGTAAATTTTAATGGTATATAATGAGATTATTCATATAGAGACTAAAAAATATAATATTAATGTTTCGAATAGCAAACTTATAAAACGATCAAGAAAAGAGTATCAAATAAAATGATAATTATCAAAGTATGTCTTAATTTTAACAATTTAATTCGTTTAAAATTAGATCCGTCGATTTGAACATCTAAAACACATTTTTAGATTCAAATTATGTAAAATCTTCTGATTATTTGATAAAATATTTATATTAGTAAACAACCACCGGGTTTACCTTCAACCCGCGGGTATCCTACGGGTCTAAATATAAACCCACAGTGTGGCATATCCATACCTCACATAAGACTAAAATAATATAATATTCATGGTTCGAATAGGTAACTTGTAGAACGATCAAGAAAAGAATATCAAATAAAATGATAGTTATTAAAGTATGTCTTAAGTATAACAATTAAATTCATTCAAAATTAAGATCTGTTCATTTGCACATGTTTTAAAACACATTTTTAGATCAAAATTATATAAAATCTTCTGATGATTTGATAAAATTTTTGTATTATTAAAAACCCCCGGGTTTACTTGTGACCCGCAGGTATCCGCGGTTCAGGGTATGCGTCTAAAAATAAACTCGTGGTTTGACATATCCGTACCCGCAACTCACGGGTGCCATACCTACCTCTGTATGTTCCGCTTCCATAATACAAGGAAGATTAGAATGGCAAGGTTGCGTGCACAATTCTCACAGATGCATCCAATTGCAATAGTACCAAGTGTAGCACCCCGTAGATGTACTCACATGGTTGTCCAGGTCTAGGGCAACAAATATTTTATGGTCAACACATACATTCATTCCTCCTTAGTTAATACCACTTTCTGTATTTGTATCGCATAAGCTTCATAAATGACTGTTCACTCCATATACATAATATTCTATGGTTGCTTTGCATCATCAGACCACAGTTAAAAGTAAATTTCATTAACGTGTAGCAATCTAGCAATGTACTATATTGCTTTTTGATCCTTGAAACTGGTTAAGCCAAAAGAAGAAGCTGTAGAATTGGTTGGACAACACCTTTAGTATATTTTAATTGCAAATAATTTTCTAATTTATTTAAAGAAAATGTAGATAGTTCTTATTGTATCAATATTGCTATGTAATTGCTATCACGCCGTCAATGCGGCGGATCGGATCGGATCTTGACAGCATCTAATGGGTCACAAGATCCATTGAAATGGGTCTGGATCTGGCCTATAAGTTAATGGATCATAATCTGATCCACGATCCAACTAAATTAATGGATATGGATCTGGGTCGACCCACTTAATATAAATTTATTTTTGGAAATACTTATATTTTATATCATATTATATTATTTTCAATAAGCAATGTTAACGCAAAATAATTTAGGTTTTTAGAAAAGACAATATAATTATTATCAACAAAACAATTACGTCAGTACATTTGGTTGTATATATCTTTACGTCCAGCACTCACTAATTACATTGATGCCTCCCTTAGTACCTCACACTATTACAGTAATTATGTACACTACATAACTAAAGCACAATTTAGCATTTACATTATAACTTGCTACAGCCACCACCCACCATTCATCTACTATATCTTTAGGGAAAATTTTATTTATTCAATTACATTCAATCGATAGTATTAGAACATTGCAACAAAAATATATTCTAAACATTTAGATCATTCAATTAGTTAGTGTTACTACGCAAATTATTTTTAGTTATACGTGAATCGGTTGATAACTTGAGATACATATCGTTTCTTAGTTTTAAACATCATTTTAAGTTTTCATATATAAGATTTTTCACATAATAAAAAGTAAATTATTTGTAAAAATAGTTGTAAATATTTATTTATTTTTAAATTGTTGTTTATTTTATAACTTTAATGGGTCGACCCAGAAGGGTCATGGGTCGATCCAAGTAGAGATCCATCTAAATGGGTTGACCCATTGGATCCCTTGTTGGGTCTATGGATCCATTTTCCAACCCATTGGGTCACATAAATAGGGCGGGGCAGGTCGGATCTAAATCAAGATCTGCCCCATTGACACCCCACGGTACATATGCATTTATAAATCTTCTAAAAACGAATAAAAAAATGTTTCTAGGTCAACCCCACCAAACGGCACTAAAATGACGCGTTTTGACTTTGACTTTTTGACATGTTACCAAACGACACTAAAGTGTTTCTTTGTATTGTTTAAAGAAATGCTACTTTATAGTTTATATAAAAAACACATGTAAAAGTGAAAAAGAATACGTAAGTATAAAATATTTGTGAAAATTTTAATTTCAATATACATATGAGTAGTTAATTTAGGTGATGGTGTAGATAAAAAAGAATCGTGATTAAAAAAGTTACAATCAGTGATTATAAATTGTGAAAGTTAAATAGAAATACATGAGATTGATATATATTTTAAAAAACACATGTGTTTGGCAATTATGTTTGTATTACATATTCATTTGATTAATAAATAGGGTTAATAATGGTTTAATACCCAAACTTTCAACTTTTTTTCGTTTTAACACCTCAATTTTTTTTTTAACGTTTTAACACTCCAACTTATAGTTTGACCAATACTTAATACCAAAACTTTCAACTTTTTTTCGTTTTAACACCTAAATTTCTTTTTTAACATTTTAACACTCCAACTTATAGTCTGACCACAGTTTAATCTCTTTAGTTTGTTTGGCCGTTTTAAAATAAACTTCTTGATTTTTTTTTGATACGTACATATATATGATTTAAATGCTTATAAATTAATTGTAACGTGTCATCACAATTAATTTTATAATGTTTTATTTTGATAGCGATATATTTTTATAATGTTTTCGTGTATAATATTTCTAGTTATATGAAAAGCTATTTATAATGAATGTATGTTGCTAAAAAATGATAAATGGGTATTAAACGATAAATGGATATTTCTAGTCAATTATTTCAACATTACCTATTCAGCAGGTTACCGGTTATAAATACCCTGATTAAAATCTGACCAGGTAATAAGTTAGAATTATAACAATAATAAACTATAATTAACAGGATAATAACATTCGAGATCACGAGGTTAGCTAAACATTCGAGATCTCGAGGTTAGCTAATCTTAGTATTCTTTAAAGGATTAATAGAATACATATTAAATAGACAGCACATAAGAAGAATTTCTAGTGTATTCAAATCGAATCTTGATTATTTCAAACTAAAGTGTTAACAAAAAAAATCAAGAAGTGTAATTTTAAACGGACAAACAAACTAAAGGGATTAAATTGTGGTCAAACTATAAGTTGGAGTGTTAAAACGTTAAAAAAGAAGTTGATGTGTTAAAACGAAAAAAATTTGAAAGTTTGGGTATTAAGTTTTGGTCAAACTATAAGTTGGAGTGTTAAAACGTTAAAAAAAAATTGAGGTGTTAAAACGAAAAAAAGTTGAAAGTTTGGGTATTAAACCATTATTAACCCTAATAAATATGTTCAGGGGTAATTTAGATATTTGATCAACTCCTCTGCACTATTTAGGTAGTCATTTTACCAATTTAAGATCAATGGTTTAGATTTAAAATTTTAATTTATTAATGGTGGGGATTAGCTTAGAGATTTCTAAAAATATAATGACTACCTAAATATTACTTTGTTATAATATATAGTGTAGAGTGTAGATAGATGTAGATGGGGTTAAGTTGCCAAACATAAATTTAACGTGTTAGATTGAAACATGGATAAATAATTAAGGGTATTATATGATAAAAGAGAACGAAAAGTTATATTCGAATTGAAGTCTGCTAGTCATCTTCATTAAAGCATAACTTTGAAACTTATATTTTCCAACCGGAGGTCAAAGAATTTGCAAGGAAATTTTGTAGATACCTAGTTGACAAAACCATGTTTCTAAAGATTGACTTTTATTTCTTAAAAATTGGTTTGCAATAAATGATTTCATACATGTCAGGATTTACAGAATTTGGTGCAGACATGTCGGTAAGCAAAGTTAGAAGCCGGGTTTGTGAACCCGGTTTCACTACTTTTAAAAATGCTTTGTAAAACCTTATAGTTCTCATAATCGTTTCTCAAACTAATATACTTGAAAAAAACTCAAAAAATTCAGCCATGTGATGTAGAGTATAATTAAACAAACACTAATTAAATCTGAATACTCAGAAATAATCCTTTCGAACTCATGTTGATTCGAAAGAATACCGTCATTGGGAAAAATTCTACTCAATTGCCAAACACAAATTGAGAGAAACTTTATTTTCAGCAAAATCAAAACTGAATTATTCTTACACTTTGGAACCCTAAAAAGAGATGCAGAAATTGAAATGGGCCAGAAAAACATTGGCCAAACAGAAAGTTCAAAATAAAAACCCAAAATAAACATAAAAAACATGAAATTTCCCGTAACTTATTCTAAGGCGGTTTACCAAGATGTGGGCCTCGTTCCAAGCTTCGAATCGACAGTTTATGGGCCTGAAACGGAACCAATAGTGTTTGACCTTACTACAACTATCCAAATGCGGATTTGGCAACTTAAAAATAGTAGTAGATTTATGAAATTGTGTTCTGGAAATATATATAATTAGATAATCGAAATATTATGCTTCACATAAGTGTTAGGTACAACTATAAAGCACAATAATAATACTTCATCAATATATCCAATTATCCGTCATATCTTCGATCGATCATTTATATAACCAATGTCTTTCACGTCAATGTTAATCCTGAACCTAGAAAAAGAAAATTTTTGAGCGTAAAAGTGAAAGATAAACTTATTTTTATTTATTTATAAATGAAGCATTATTAATGCATAAAACTTTTTATTGGGTTACATGCTTCTCACACGATTCACAAAAAAATGAAAAATCTCGTGAGACTTTCGTGAAACACCCTTTTCAGACTTGCTGATGCTACATGTCAAGTAATACCAACCATTTTTGGTTATAACATTAATTTGTTATTCACACTTTACATCGGAAGGTTACAACCTAAAAGGAGAAAAGGCCAAGAAACAATATGAAGTCGTTTAAGTTATATGAAATATGCTCAAGAATATAGAGGGTTTGAGTACATTCATTCTTACTCTAGCATCCCCATTGCGGCAGCTGTGTAGTTGTTCCTTCCTTTGGTCCAGCTTGCCCAATTGGTAAGTGGTTATGCAAGTGGCAACTTGGCTAATTTGGCGATTTAGAAATGAGGCGGTTTTTAGTATAAAAAATCAAAGGTGTGATACAATAGTTGACGTAGTGAAACTTTTATCTTATAATTGGATTGTAGGAAGAGGAAAACTATCTTCTTTTGATTGGGTTGTTTGGTCATGTAACCCAACTTCTATGACTCTTACCACCTTGTAATTCCTTTGTCTAGCTTCTTGATAGTTTAATGCTTTTCGCCGTTCAAAAAAAAAAAATGTCTTCGTTGAGTTCCACATCACTACAAAGGATAATTGTAGGTCTACATTATCAGATAGTAAGAAACATTTTTATTTCTACATATGGAAAATAGAGATATATCGCCACCTAATTTTAGCCATAATATCTTTCAACGCGGGAATGCCAATATCATCAATAATCAGTGTCTATGTAGAAATCGAGAGGCTAAGAGCATCTGCATGGTAAAAACATATATGAAAATGTTATTTTTGAACTTAGATTATAGGTTGTATACTTTAAGAGAGCAAGTAGTTTTGAAGAGTACGGTTGTAGTCTTTGGCATTCATTCAAATCAAAATAATGGCGTAAGAGCCACAATTATGAGACTTCTTTTCCAGTAGCTCTTCTCCTAAGCTGCCCCATAATGTTATTTAATGTTGGTTACCCTATTTGATAAGTAAGGAAGGTTGGTTAGCAAAAAGTTCTAAACATATGAGATTTACGGATAGTGGTTGTGGATGGAAGAGAAATAACCTTTGGTTCCGAAGAGTGAAATCAAGGGTTGTAGCGCCTGTTCTTTGCAGCGTGATGCTGCCAACATTTGTAACATAACCAACGACATCTACAGGGTATTGAATTGAGTGATTATCAATGAATGATAGATTTTAATTTTATCATAGAAGTTTCAAGGAAGCAAGAACATAGAATCTTACCAACGACGTACTTTTTTATTCGCTAATTAGAAACTACAAAATCAGTGCTGACGTATTTTCCATGAATATCGTTAACATCCCAATTACGAACTAACATGACCTTTACGTGAGCATATTTGCCCTCTTGTAGATGGTGAAGAAAAATAACAGCATTTTCTTTGGGTACTTTTTGTGATTTTTTGGTGTTTTTTTCCCAATTGTAGTTTCAACGTTGTTTGAATGTGATGGTTGGTGCATGGGATAACAATGAGTACAACTTATAAGGTGAAAGAAAGCATTTAGTTCTTAAGTTATTTGGAAGTTATATGATAATCAATGTGATGGTAATCTGAGTCGGTTGAGTAACCTGATGGCAAGAGTTTAACTATTAATCGATTATTAATTATTATTAATTAATTAATCAAGTATAATAACAAAAGATAAACTATATGGCAATATATCAATGTATTCATTACATTACATCAAAATATTATTATTAGGGGATTATTAATGAATGTAAGAACTCAACCATCCAATTATGCACACACGATCAATCGATAGTAGAGGTATACATATAGTTATTATAATAATAATTTACAATAATGATACAAACACATAATATATCTATACACGTATAATTATACCATGAATTTTGAAGCCCTACAATGCAAGTATAAGATTTAAACTTAAAATTCGACTATGGAAGCCATACCATGAATTTGTGATCATTAGTGGCATGATTGGAGATTCGGAATTGTTGAGTTCTTGGGAGAGGGTTGTGCCTGATTTTGGAAATTTAGGGTTTGGCGATTAATTTTAGTGGCCATTGATTTTACTGTACTCGTATTATTAAGAGTGAATCACATTAAATGGCCCTTGATTATGAGTTGGTGTATTATTGTCCTTTCTTATATTTTATTTTACCCTTTCAACCCCTTACATTATATAAACATGTCAATGAAGTTTTTTTTGTTGTTGTTATTATATAGAGGCAGATTTACTTGTTTAGTACCTGGGTCAAGTGACCCATCTTGAACTCAAAAGTTAATGAGAGAGGATTACATAATTTATTAAATGAATTAGGTTGCAAATTTAAAATGAACAACCTTTTTTTATCAATCCATTAGTAGTCCATATCTTAATTATTTATTTGGCCCATGATTCATCAATGGGCTTACATTTTATTAATCCTTGAAATATAAAAAATATAAAAGAAGATTGTATTGACAAAATATATTCTTTAATTGTTAATTCTTCGAATTTTGATGTTGTTTTAGTTAAATATGAAAAAGTTTTTCCACGTGGTTGCACAGCAAAATGAGTGATAATTTTATGAATGATTGTTGCGTATCATATATTGAAATAGATATATTAGATGGTATTAGTAATGAGTCACTTATGTTTTATTTTCAAGGTATGAAACCTCGTCGAGGACAATTGTAACGATCTTCACTTGTAAATATTATTAATGAATCTCTGTTTTATGTTCGGTATTAACGATCCGACCCGTTTATTTTTACATTATTAGTTTGTAACTTTAACCGTATTATCGAGTAAGGTATTAATGAACCATGTGAACTTATGCTCCGGATCCGCCACTGTTATTATATGTTACTAGTTTTGAACCCGCGAAATTCGCGGACTAAGTTACATTATCAATCTACGTTAACGGTCAATTCGTAACGTCTTTTTAGCATATGAAGCAAAATGTAAGCTATAATTTGAATGATATGAATATATGTATATCTAGTGTGTTTATGAATTAAAGGTTAAATTAAAGATTAAATCTTTCATATGAAACAAAATGTAAGCTATAATTCGAATGATATGAATATATTTAATCACTCATTTAATCTTCCATAATTTTGATAAAAGAGTTGAAAAAAGTGATCGTATAAGAATTTAGATCACTGAGTGATTAAATGATGTCATGAATTTCTTGGAATTGTAAAATAAAGTATTGAGGCTTTTTTCAGGGAAAAAAATAAAGAAGATTGAAGGAAGAGTTTGAGTTATGCAAGAAATAATGAAGTAGTTTTTTTCTAAAATATTTGCAGGGTTGATCTACAATTAAAAAAAACAAAGGAATTATTTTGTAATTATAGAAGGTTATGTATTGTAAATGTAGGTACATATATTATTCATTTTAGCACTAATAAATAGGAATTAGTATGTCATGTTTTAGATTAATGGCAAATTTACATAGAATACACTTCCATCTATTGGTAATTATTCTTTTGAGATTTTTTTTATTTATATTAAGAATATTGTTATTTATTTAATATGTTTTATTCTAATTTTATTTCTTATCTTTTGAGTTGAAGGACAATTACGGTAAATGCAAAGAATATATAAGTATAAATTTTTTATATTAATTTTTTTTATTGGGAATTAGTTTAGTGACCCGTGTGTTATTAGAAAAATTATAACAATAGATAAGTTTAATTATTTCGTCTCAATTGGTTCACAAATAAATATAGTTACTCAACTTAACAGACAAGCATTTTTAATTACATTCAAATTCTAGTTCTGATTTGCCTTTTGTGATCATAAATTCATCACATTATTGCAACTCCGTTATAACTAAATAGTACTTGATATTAAATATTTTAGAGGTATAATCATAATTCATAAACCATGACTACTTAATTTATAATGATATCCAACATATTTATTTTTTTATGAAAGGCAAACATTGTTTTATTGCTAATATCATACTCTCATTGTACAACTCAAAGTATCGATACAATGCACATCAGTACTTCCCTACATATGGTATCTTCACATTAAAGTGCCTACAAACCCAAACACAAAAAGCCAAATTACATTTACACTTTTTTAAAGTAATTATTGTTCTATATTTTAGTCTCTGTACCATACACATTGTTTTAATTCTCCCATGAACTCATCCATGCGAACTGCAATGCAAAGTACACCCAATGGATGCCGCCACTTTTATGCATCCCAAACTGCTGCACATGTACCTGGCTCTTCAATTTATTGCTGCCAGAGTACCTGAATAGAAGATTTTTGACCCATACCCGACTATTTCTGTTTGTCCAAATGTAATACCGAATGACCCACCAACCGCTCATTAATATTTGAGTAGTAAATTTAATATATTATGGTATATGATATAAGTGGCAACTTTAGCCCGTTATATGGGACGTTTAGAGAAATCTCCACTTGGGGATTGAAAACCAAAATTTTATGTATTAAAACCAATTATCTAAAATCAAGAATTAAAATAAGTGAATAACAATTGCATTGAAAACTATCATAAGGATGTAGACTATCACCATTCCTGGTCTTCTATGTAAACCAACGATATAAAATATGCCCTTCCCAAAAACCAAACGTGAAAAAGTACGTTTCGATCAAATAAGTTATATAGAAATAACGAAAAGATATGAAAGAATTTTAATGTGTAAGCATGTAATAAAATAGTTAAATAGCAAATGTATCAAGAATTAATAGCAAAAACTTACATAGGAGTTGATCATTGACAGTCACATAACCTTCTCAAAGCACCAGGGCCCTTTCCAATGGACAACGGCACATAGTGGCAAACTTAAAAAACCACAAAAGGTACTATAAGAAGACACAACCAAAACTACTCGAATTGCTAAATACAATAATCAATGCACAGTTTTAGAACAATGAAGCATATACTTAATTGTAGTGCAAAAAATATCAGCTTTGTACATACCATATAATCATGTAAAACAGAGTAGGGATGTAGTCGTTGTCGCTACGAATCAAGTAAAAAGCGGAATTAGAAAGTAGCAACAATCGTTAAATAAGTAAACCTTAGGCATTTTATGTAGAAATACTCATAAGATTATAGATATCCACTTACTATACAGCAGATTAAATATAAAAGCATCCACTTATCCAAACAATAAACACAAAGTATTTTTTAACGGCTATTCAACCACATAGCCCGCTTTTATAAGAATCTCTAATCCTTCTGACAAATATCTTGTAACACCCCCAAATTTAATGATTTGCGGAAGCATACTTGGGTGTTACTAATCAATATACAAAGCACAAGATATACAGTAAACGACCTCTAAATGAGACGTTGTAAAACGATTTCATAGAAATAAATGTTTGAAAACTTAATGTTTTCGTGTACAAAATGTAGTTTTCTAGAGTCCACGCGTATGGCGGGAGATTCTATTACATAATCAACATGTACAAAAGATAATGCTGAGAATCTCCGTTAATGCAGTTTAGTTGAAATCATGCGACTCTAGCTATGTCCCGAAATAATCCTACTCCGTCTGTGTACCTGAGAATACATGCTAAAAGGGTCAACACGAAGGTTGGTGAATCTCACAGGTTTGTAAGTAATATCAGTTTTGAACACAAGATTTCATCAGTAGTGCCCGCAGGCGTAAATCAAGTATTTGCAAATCTAGCAAATGTAAAGTAAATAAGTTATACCGTTGCCATGAGGCTCATAATCGAAGCTTAACCCGTAAGTAATAAGTTGCTCCCGTGACATGCTCGTAACTGAGCAAGCATAAGTAACGAATAATAGTCGCCCGTTTATATATAACGGTTCGTGGTAGCGCTACTACCCCTGGCGGGGAGGGTCATTTCCCTAATGGATCCATTAACTAGTGTTCGCGCTTAAGTCCATAACTAACGATATATGATGGAGAGACTTCTGTAAGTAGTAAACAACTCATGCAATTCCGTTTGGTATAGTAAGCAGTTTAGTACTTGTGTTCACGAAAAGTAAGCAATGTATCTCACCCCGTATGTAAAACAGTAAAAGTGGGGCTGTAAGACTCACCTGAGTCGAGTAGTAAGCAGTAGCAAACAGTGAGTAGTGTGTAGGTTCTTCGAACCCGAGACCTTTAAATGCCTAAACATATAAAGTTAAGTAAGTAGATGTCTCGCAAGACCATCTAGGCTAGTTGTCTACACAACTCATTATGTCCAATGTTGGTTCGTTATCTTTTGTTCTTAGAAAACATGGTTGGCCCGTTGGTGACGGTTTGTATTAGTGATTCCAAGGTGTTACTCTTGAAAAATATGTCTCAATTTGTTTATAAAGTCGTATCGTAATAAGATTCGAAGTTGTTTAAGTTCGACACTTGGAGTGAAATGTATTTACAAACTCATTATAACGGGGGTCCGGGGGCAGCGTCCCTGGTTAGCGGGGTTCCAGGGGTGGCAACCCCTGGCGGGGTCCATGGGGCTGGCCCCTGGCTGGGGTCGAGATGCCAGGTCAGCTCGAAAATTTTTTATTTCTATCATATTGTTATGGTGAAAAACGCATCTGGACTTTGATTTGGGTGAAATCAAGTGATAAATTTTTGGTCTCGATACTTAGTAAAAATGGTTTGAAACTTTCTGTTTTTAGCGTCACTTATAGCGACACTTAAGGTTTAGGCGACACTTAGGAAGTGTCGCATAAATTTGCGAAATATGAGTTTAGGGCGTCACTTAGGGAAGTGACGCATAAGGTGGCGACACTTAGGCAGTGACGGTAACAAGTGTCGGTTTAAGGTTCTAGGCATCACTAGAGTAGTGTCGGGCAAGAGTGTCGTATAAAATTAGATTTCGATCATAGGCGTCACTTAGGCAAGTGACGCTAGTAGTGTCGGATATTGAAAATGCGTCACTTAGGTAGTGACGGGAAAAGAGGGCTTATGCGACACTTAGTCAGTGTCGCACGAAGTGACGCATATCTGGGTTCATCAGTGCGTCACTTACGTCTGATCGACGGATTTTGAGCCAAAAACATGTTTTCGGGTTTCCGTTTGGTCCGATTCTTTTACCCAACCCTTATATGAACATATTAAGCCTATATAAACCATAAACTAGTAAAAATGATCAAAAACGAGAGATGTCGGGATTTGTCGGAAACTTACAAAATAGCGAAACGAAATTCCGAAAAGATAGAAGTGTAGATCGTCGCGTGGTGATTCTTTTCTTCCAAACGGAGGGTATGATCCGAGTGTGTTTAATGTTGTTATTTTGAGATTAAATGGGATGGTGGTGGTGGTTTTCTTTGAAAGAAAAGAAAGAGAGAGAGAGAGAGAATGGAGTGAGGTGATGATGATGATGAATGAAAGAAAGTGGAGGGGAGGTGGAGGTTTATCCTCCACTTTTCAGTCCATGCCTCCGTGTGGTGTTCGTTTTCTCCGTTATTTAAGCGTTTAATATTTATTTTTCGTGTAATTATTCGTTTAAAAATATTAATCTTTGTTAAATAATTTAGTCAAATTATTTTGTCAAATCTTTAAATAAATTATGTATTTTGTTTTTAAATCGCGAGATTTTTAGTTGTGCGAAATAGGACAACTTGAGAGTATTATTAAAATGTTATTCTGAATGTCATGGTGTTTTTAAGAAATATTTCATGCTTAAATTAAAACGTTTCACCAACGTCCGTATTTACTAAATCGAATTACATTCGATTTAAAGATTGTATACGTTCAAATCCAATCGCGTATTCGTACATATTCACAAATATATATATTTCGTTACATTAATTAGCCTAACACAGAACTAATTACATGTATTTACAGAGGATTAGGCGCTAATTACTAGCCCTAATTTGGCGGTTGTTACATTTTCCCCCTGTTAAGAGAATTTCATCCCGAAATTTAAGTCGAAGTCACGTTCGATGTAGAGTCAGTGAATAAGTGAGGATACTTTTGTCGCATTTGATCCTCCCGTTCCCAAGTGAATTCCGGACCACGCCACGAATTCCACCTGACTTTGACGATGGGAATACGACTTTGTTTCAGTTGTTGGACCTCACGGTCCATAATTTCAGCGGGTTCCTCAACGAAGTGAAGTTTGTTATCGATGCGAATCTCATCAAGTGGTATGACAAGTGTCTCGTCAGACAGACATTTCTTTAAGTTAGAAATGTGAAAGGTAGGGTGCACGCTGCTGAGTTCGGATGGCAGCTGCAGTCGATATGCCACGGGGCCAATCCGTTCGAGGATTTCAAAAGGCCCAATGTACCTGGGATTTAATTTCCCGCGTTTGCCAAATCGGACTACGCCTTTCCAAGGCGATACTTTCAGGAGTACTCGGTCCCCAACCTGGAACTCGAGGGGTTTGCGTCTCACGTCAGCGTAACTTTTCTGACGATCCCGCGCGGCTTTGAATCGGTTTTGGATTTCAACAATTTTCTCGGTGGTTTCATGAATAAGTTCAGGACCAGTGAGCTGACTGTCTCCCACTTCGGTCCAACAGATCGGTGACCGGCACTTACGACCGTAAAATGCCTCAAAAGGTGCAGCCTTAATGCTGGCGTGATAGCTGTTATTGTAGGGAAACTCACACAACGGTAGGTGTCTTTCCTAGTTGGTACCGAAATCAACTACGCAGGCTCGTAGCATGTCTTCCGGTGTCTGAATAGTTCGTTCACTTTGGCCATCGGTTTGAGGATGGTACGCGGTACTCATATCGAGACGGGTACCCAGTGATTTTTGGAGTGATTGCCAGAAGCGAGATGTGAAACGAGCATCCCTGTCAGAGATAATCGAGATAGGGACACCATGTTGGCAAACGATTTCTTTGATGTAGATTTGTGTGAGGCGTTCCATTTTATCGGTTTCTCTGATTGCCAAGAAATGAGCTGATTTGGTAACACGATCGACGATCACCCAAATGGTATCGCAACCGCTTGACGACTTAGGGAGTTTGGTTATGAAATCCATGGCAATCTGTTCCCATTTCCATTCAGGAATGTCGGGTTGTTGGAGTAAGCCGGAAGGTTTCTGGTATTCGTCTTTGACTTTTGAACAAGTAAGACACTTGCTGACGTACGTGGCGATTTCAGCTTTCATGTTCGGCCACCAATAGAACTCTTTGATTCCGTGGTACATTTTATCGGATCCCTGGTGGATAGAATATTTGGACTTGTGAGCTTCGTCCATCACCAAGTCTCGCAGGTTCCCGAAACTAGGCAACCCGATTCGGTTAGAGAAGTGCCTAACTCCATTAGGTCTGATTTAAAATTGTTTATCCATGCCTCGTAAGGCCTCGTTTTTGACATTATCGGGTTTGAGAGCTTCGAGTTGAGCGGTGAGAATCTGAATATTCAAATCGTTGTGAATGGTCATACTGAGGGCTCGGACTCGAAGTGGTTTTGTTCGTTCCTTACGACTGAGAGCATCGGCAACCACGTTTGCCTTGCCCGGATGATATTTGATCTCACAGTCGTAATCGGTGAGTAACTCAACCCATCTACGTTGTTTCATGTTAAGGTCTTTTTGGTCGAAGATGTGTTGAAGACTTTTGTGGTCGGTGAATACGGTACTTCGGGTACCATAAAGGTAATGTCTCCAGATTTTGAGAGCGAATACCACGGCCCCTAACTTGAGGTCGTGGGTTGTGTAGTTTTTCTCGTGAACTTTAAGTTGTCGGGAGGCGTAAGCAATAACTTTGTCTCGTTGCATCAACATGCAACCGAGACCTTGGTGAGAAGCATAGCAGTATACCACGAAGTCATCGGTGCCTTCGGGTAGAGATAGGATGGGTGCACTGCAAAGCTTTAGTTTCAACAGCTGAAATGTCGACTCTTGTTTATCAGTCCAATCGAACTTCCTTTCCTTCTGAGTCAGTACCGTGAGTGGTTGTGCTATTTTAGAGAAGTTTTCGATGAATCGACGATAATACCCCGCCAATCCCAAGAATTGGCGTACCTCGGTGGGAGTGGTTGGCGCTTGCCAGTTCTTGATGGCCTCGATTTTTGATGGGTCTACATGAATTCCCTGACTATCAATCACGTGTCCAAGGAATTGAACGGTTTTTATCCAGAACTCACACTTAGAGAATTTGGCGTAAAGCTCCTCGTGTCTAAGTAGTTCTAGGATGGTTCTGAGGTGTTGTGCGTGTTGTTGTTCGTTTCGTGAGTATATGAGGATGTCATCGATGAATACAATGATAAACTTGTCGAGATAAGGTTCCGATTCATAAGGTCCATGAATACAGCCGGTGCGTTGGTTAGACCGAATGACATCACTTGAAATTCGTAATGCCCGTAACGGGTTCAGAATGCGGTTTTTGGGATGTCGGTATCGCAAACACGCAATTGATGATAACCCGATCGAAGATCAATCTTTGAATAACAGCTTGATCCTTGAAGTTGATCGAACATATCATCGATTCGAGGGAGTGGGTATAGGTTCTTGACGGTTAGTTTGTTCAACTCTCGGTAGTCGATGCACATTCTGAATGAACCGTCTTTCTTTTTGACAAACAAGACCGGAGCTCCCCAAGGTGAAGAACTCGGTCTGCTGAATCCTCTATCCAGGAGTTCTTGCAACTGAGTAGACAACTCCTGAAGTTCGGATGGGGCTAGGCGGTACGGTGCTCGGGCCACCGGTGCGGCACCCGGCACGAGATCAATCGAGAACTCAACCTGTCTAGGCGGGGGTAGACCAGGTAGTTCTTCAGGAAAGACTTCGGGAAAGTCTCTAACGATTGGCACATCTTCAAGTCGTTTCTCCTCCGACTTTTTCTCCGTGATGTGCGCGAGAATTGCTGGGTAACCTTTTCTCAGAAATTTTAGGGTTTTCAAACAGGAGATTATGTTTAGTCTCGACCCACCGGTCTCCCCCTATATAATCAAGGTTCTACCGACGTTGAGAGGGATGCGAACGATCTTATCATGACAAACAATTTCGGCCCTATGCTTGGACAACCAGTCCATACCCACGATGACGTCTAAACTTCCTAGTTCAACAGGCATAAGATCGATTGAGAAGATTTCGTCGGCTAGGTTTAAAGTGCAATTAGATATCCCACTATCGGTTTCTATGAGTTTACCATTTGCAAGTTCTACGGTGTACTTAACATCTAAGGCCACGGGGGTGATGCCAAGTAGTGGGCAAAACTCATCAGAAATATAGCTCCTATCAGCACTAGTATCAAATAGAATAGTAGCAGATAAGTTGTTGAGGAAGAACATACCCGAGACCACATTCGGGTCTTGACGGGCGTCCCGTGAGTTGATCACGAAGGCTCTGCTCCGGGCGTTGTTGTTGCGGTTGTTGTTGTTGTTGTTGTTCTTCAGCTTGGGGCAGTTGTTCTTGAAATGCCCAGAATTTCCGCACCCAAAGCAGGTCTTTGGTGCATTGGTGCTGGGGGTAGGAATGATGGCTCGGCAATCCTTGGCTAGGTGCCCGAACCGTTTGCAGTTGGTGCAAGGGCAGGAACCGTCGTGGTGACGATTGTATTGGGATAGTAGGGTTTGTTCCCAACGTACCCTTTCTTTTCTGTAGTCCCCGATGAATAAGCCTTAACAGACTCAGGCTTTTTGTTGGTGATTTGGTTGGATGAGTTTGGGTTTCCTTCCCATTTGCGTTTGTTGTTTGCAGATGGGGTTGATGTTGTGCCACGGCGGACAGAGTTTGCCGTCAGTTCATTGGTCATACGAATGGCGCTCTGGATAGTACCCGGTTTGGATGATGTCACCAGGTCTTGTAGTCTGTCGGGAAGTCCATCGACATATTTCTCGATCCTCTTGTACTCGGGATCGACCATGGATGGGCACAGGAGTGCCAGTTGGTGGAAACGGTTGGTGTACCCGGTGATATCATCACCCTGCATTTTGTGGTTCCAGAATTCTAATTCCAGCTATTTCAGTTCATCCCTAGGGCAGTACTGGCCCCTCAACATCTCCTTCAACTCCTCCCACGGGAGTTTGTAAGCATTAGAGATACCCACAGTCTGGGCATAGGTGTTTCACCAGGTGAGAGCGGTGTCTGAGAAAGTACTGGCGGAGAACTTTACCCTGTCTCCCTCCGCACAGTTGCAGATAAGAAATACAGATTCGATTTTCTCGATCCAGCGTACCAGACCGATCGCTCCTTCAGTACCATAGAAGTTCAAAGGTTTGCAGTTTTGGAAGTCCTTATATGAGCAGGGTTTGGGTTGTGGCCCATTGTTAGCTGTATCTTCGCTACCAGGAGTTGATGTTCGGGTAGCTACGGCTTGGGCCATACTACGGGCAATCAGACCCGCAATTTCGGCTTCACTAAGGGTGACCTGTCGACGAGGAGGCATGATGCTGAACAAGAAAAGAACAAGGAAAGAGGAATAAAATATTTGCATGAAATTATGATATGTCACAAGTGTAAATGATGAGATACACGATAACAGTACGAAGTGACAATCACATTCCATTTAGATAAACAAGTTGGATTCAAGGTACGAGTTTTCCAAAAGATTATAGAGTAATAGTAGTACAACAGTGCCGGGAATTGTTGCATCCGGTCGAATTACATAGGTCCTAATTAAGTAGTTAACTGGTTACAAGTTATAGACTGATCTAATCTTGATGTAGATTAATCCGCTCCATCAGTGCGACAAGGCGGTCCACGGTTTCTTCAAGTCTGTTGGCTTGCCTGGCTTTGTCTTCAACCAAGGCCAGTCGTTGTACCAGTGCTCGAGAATACTCCTCAGTCTCCTGTGAACGCTGTTCACATTCCTCTAGTCGATTTCTTATGAGTTCATCCGCACCTAATTCAGCGGTCATTGAATCCTGAATTATGCTTACAGAGAGGCTGGTATCTTCTTGTTCTCGCTGGAGTTGTGATATGCGGTCAAGAGCTTGGCGAAGCAGGTAAGTCATTCGGTGTTGTTCCCGTTCAAGATTCTCGAGCCTTTGCTCCTGACGGCGGAGTTGGGTAGCCAACACTGGCACCGTGGGGTGTGCCGAGTTCCGAGAGTTATGAACAGGATAGGGGTTGCTTCGAGGTGGCCCAGTGTTTCTCCTGGCTACTCGTGGGTTTCGTGATCCATGTGAATGAGAGTGTGACGGATTGGGTGGTGTGTTTGCCATTCCTGTGGCAGAGTGTAAGTAAGACAAGGCTAATATATATAAGTATATAATATCCAGCCTAGTGTCTAGCACGTATCAAGTAATGGTCCGGTTCTCTCGTGGTCAGAGTCAAGTAACGTATTCCTATTCAACATAACCATTTCAGACCTCACATCATCTTTTCTTAATTGTACATAGTTGATCATGCTATGTTAAATTAAAGTCGTATGCTGTAATTCATGAACCAATCATGCCTAGTAAGGAAATACTGCCTAATAGTCATAGCCTAGGCCCACTAAATGCAACCTAGTTCACTATAACCTTAGGCTCTGATACCAATCTGTAACACCCCCAAATTTAATGATTTGCGAAAGCATACTTGGGTGTTACTAATCAATATACAAAGCACAAGATATACAGTAAACGACCTCTAAATGAGACGTTGTAAAACGATTTCATAGAAATAAATGTTTGAAAACTTAATGTTTTCGTATACAAAATGTAGTTTTCTAGAGTCCACGCGTATGGCGGGAGATTCTATTACATAATCAACATGTACAAAAGATAATGCTGAGAATCTCCGTTAATGCAGTTTAGTTGAAATCATGCGACTCTAGCTATGTCCCGAAATAATCCTACTCCGTCTGTGTACCTGAGAATACATGCTAAAAGGGTCAACACGAAGGTTGGTGAATCTCACAGGTTTGTAAGTAATATCAGTTTTGAACACAAGATTTCATCAGTAGTGCCCGCAGGCGTAAATCAAGTATTTGCAAATCCAGCAAATGTAAAGTAAATAAGTTATACCGTTGTCATGAGGCTCATAATCGAAGCTTAACCCGTAAGTAATAAGTTGCTCCCGTGACATGCTCGTAACTGAGCAAGCATAAGTAACGAATAATAGTCGCCCGTTTATACATAACGGTTCGTGGTAGCGCTACTACCCCGGGCGGGGAGGGTCGTTTCCCTAATGGATCCATTAACTAGTGTTCGCGCTTAAGTCCATAACTAACGATATATGATGGAGAGACTTCTGTAAGTAGAAAACAACTCATGCAATTCCGTTTGGTATAGTAAGCAGTTTAGTACTTGTGTTCACGAAAAGTAAGCAATGTATCTCACCCCGTATGTAAAACAGTAAAAGTGGGGCTGTAAGACTCACCTGAGTCGAGTAGTAACAGTAGCAAACAGTGAGTAGTGTGTAGGTTCTTCGAACCCGAGACCTTTAAATGCCTAAACATATAAAGTTAAGTAAGTAGATGTCTCGCAAGACCATCTAGGCTAGTTGTCTACACAACTCATTATGTCCAATGTTGGTTCGTTATCGTTTGTTCTTAGAAAACATGGTTGGCCCGTTGGTGACGTTTTGTATTAGTGATTCCAAGGTGTTACTCTTGAAAAATATGTCTCAATTTGTTTATAAAGTCGTATCGTAATAAGATTCGAAGTTGTTTAAGTTCGACACTTGGAGTGAAATGTATTTACAAACTCATTATAACGGGGGTCCGGGGGCAGCGTCCCTGGTTAGCGGGGTTCCAGGGGTGGCAACCCCTGGCGGGGTCCATGGGGCTGGCCCCTGGCTGGGGTCGAGATGCCAGGTCAGCTCGAAAATTTTTTATTTCTATCATATTGTTATGGTGAAAAACGCATCTGGACTTTGATTTGGGTGAAATCAAGTGATAAATTTTTGGTCTCGATACTTAGTAAAAATGGTTTGAAACTTTATGTTTTTAGCGTCACTTATAGCGACACTTAAGGTTTAGGCGACACTTAGGAAGTGTCGCATAAATTTGCGAAATATGAGTTTAGGGCGTCACTTAGGGAAGTGACGCATAAGGTGGCGACACTTAGGCAGTGACGGTAACAAGTGTCGGTTTAAGGTTCTAGGCGTCACTAGAGTAGCGTCGGGCAAGAGTGTCGTATAAAATTAGATTTCGATCATAGGCGTCACTTAGGCAAGTGACGCTAGTAGTGACGGATATTGAAAATGCGTCACTTAGGTAGTGACGGGAAAAGAGGGCTTATGCGACACTTAGTCAGTGTCGCACGAAGTGACGCATATCTGGGTTCATCAGTGCGTCACTTACGTCTGATCGACGGATTTTGAGCCAAAAACATGTTTTCGGGTTTCCGTTTGGTCCGATTCTTTTACCCAACCCTTATATGAACATATTAAGCCTATATAAACCATAAACTAGTAAAAATGATCAAAAACGAGAGATGTCGGGATTTGTCGGAAACTTACAAAATAGCGAAACGAAATTCCGAAAAGATAGAAGTGTAGATCGTCGCGTGGTGATTCTTTTCTTCCAAACGGAGGGTATGATCCGAGTGTGTTTAATGTTGTTATTTTGAGATTAAATGGGATGGTGGTGGTGGTTTTCTTTGAAAGAAAAGAAAGAGAGAAAGAGATAGAATGGAGTGAGGTGATGATGATGATGAATGAAAGAAAGTGGAGGGGAGGTGGAGGTTTATCCTCCACTTTTCAGTCCATGCCTCCGTGTGGTGTTCGTTTTCTCCGTTATTTAAGCGTTTAATATTTATTTTTCGTGTAATTATTCGTTTAAAAATATTAATCTTTGTTAAATAATTTAGTTAAATTATTTTGTCAAATCTTTAAATAAATTATGTATTTTGTTTTTAAATCGCGAGATTTTTAGTTGTGCGAAATAGGACAACTTGAGAGTATTATTAAAATGTTATTCTGAATGTCATGGTGTTTTTAAGAAATGTTTCATGCTTAAATTAAAATGTTTCACCAACGTCCGTATTTACTGAATCGAATTACATTCGATTTAAAGATTGTATACGTTCAAATCCAATCGCGTATTCGTATATATTCACAAATATATATATTTCGTTACATTAATTAGCCTAACACAGAACTAATTACATGTATTTACAGAGGATTAGGCGCTAATTACTAGCCCTAATTTGGCGGTTGTTACATATCTAATGTTAGTTGACTTTCTTGTTAACAAAAAGTAGAAGCTCAGTCCTTGATTTTAAATAAACCACATTTGTGCAACACTCTGTAGATCATAGAAAAAAAAATGATGAATAGAATAGCACTTCTTAGCATAGTGATAGGCTAATAGCCACTTCACACAAGCCCAAACCAACCCAAGGAGTAAAGATAAAACCCACTTTACTATTTCAATTTTTTACTTCAAATTTTGAATCACTACTTTAGCAGCTCCAATTTACATATCTTACATATAAAAATGAAATCACCATTTAATAATGCCATATTTACCCAGCGGTCTTTGTTTCTAGTTCGTTTGGTGCTAACATTTAAAATTTTCCATATACCTAGTATATGTCAACACAACCCACCCATCTTGCAACCTTTAGAATTAATGAAAAATTCAGCCTTCCAAGCAACAACATCAAGTTCACCAAAAAAAAAGTAGAATAGATGCTAGTCCCACCAATTCGTTTCCAATGACAATGTGGTCATGACCATAAAGCTGTGTAGCAAGAATAGAAAACCCATGGATGAACATATACAAAATAAGAAAAACTCAGCCATACCTTCTAAGCACCACGGCTCAAACAACACCCAAGTTCAAACAAAAAAGTTGCCACTCTCTTCATCTCATCCTGTTGAATACCACCCATAAGCTACATAGGTAGTTATAATGATACCATTGTATAAAGAAAAAACATCAAAATAGTATCTGCAGATGTAAAGCTACTACTCCCTAACATTTGCACTGCCAGCTAGTTAATTATAAAGGCCTTGAAACTTGGTACCTACATTAAACTTCAGATAGGTAGTTCAAATTTTGAGGACTCATACGAATTATTTTTTATATCCGGTCAAAAGAATAAGAGAATTTTAATATGCGCCTACATGACTTAACTTAGTGCACTCCGGATTTCTTCCAAAGAAAAAATATGAGTAAGAAACTACTAAATCATAATTACCACCTAAAACTTGACAAAAATAAACATAAAAAAACATTTAGAAAAGGTTAACGCCTAATACATAAGTAGTTAGGCAGCCACAACATTTTGGAAACCAGCATCATATATCGCTTGACTTGCTCCAGCAGCAGCCACATCCATGGTTTCTTGTTTGAGAGGGTGCTACCCTTGAGGGTGCTACCCTTGAGGGTGCATGAGAGCCATCTTGCTCTTTGCTAGTTGACATTCATATGCTAAAAAATCATTCCACCAACCTCACCTTACTCCAGTCGGCAATGAACAGATCCAAATGGAGAAAAATAGTAGGCATATAGGTACCTGTCAATATGTCCATGGATTAAAATATGAACAATACTAACTTTGTTCCAATTATATAGTTCAACACTTCAGTCATCCTGCAAAAGCTAAAATAAATGAGATATCTCATAGAGAAGGCTAGATAGAGCATCATTTGATTGTGTTCATATTTCATACAATATCGACTAAAATATCCAGCTTCTGTTTTTTCACCTAAACATTCAAAGTGGTTTCAGTAAGCATGAAAATCGTAACATAGCTTTATGTACAAAGTTTTGTAGGAAGAATAAGGCTTTGGCATAAGAATTATCATAATTTTGAATATCTGTAGTTTTCCCGCTTAAAATTGTGTAATTCAATTGCAACGCTTCACTGTATCAACCCTAGCTATCCACCCCGAATTCCCTGTACCAAATCAACTTGTTATATATAGACTTGTATATTCATACACTTAGATCTATGTTAAATCTAGACTTGTATAGAGTTTACAACGGTACCTCATCTCCTGTTTTATTCATTTCATCCTCGGATTCGTTACTGCTACTATGTACAGTATGGTTGCAACTTCATCTTATTAATAATTTTCTCGTAGCTCACCTAAATTACAACTAACAATGAACAGATTCTTCATTAGTTTGTTGTTGTTTTGTTAATTAAGAGGTTGTAAAATTAAAGGGCAACTTAGCAATAAAGAAAACACAAACAGCCTTTTTCAACATTTTTTAAGCAGGAATTCACCTTGACAATTCATCAAACATGTAGCATGTGTCATGGTGATGTTCATTAAAAATGACTATGACAATCAAGCAACATTCTTTAATACAAAGCAAAATCAGAACCATAACTAAATTTAATATTTAGTTTTTTAGATGAGGATAAAATCGATGAAAAAGCTATATAGAAAATGATGATGATGAATAATTGATCGGAGTCGCTTTGATTCCATCTCGAAAACCTGTATTTCAACAATCATAGATCAAAATTGTTTCACCAAAACTGCCTCATCAAACCTGATAAAGATTCGTGAAACCAAAATTAATCGAGACTTAAAATCAAAATTAATTAATCGTAATATGTGTGAAGGATGAGATTCTATAAACCTTTATTTAACACAAAAACAGGATTAATAGGCAAAACGTAAATCATAATCGATGAAGGCACAATATTAATTCACCTAATTATGCAGTGAATTGAGATCTTGAAGATAAAAAGGAGATTGAATCCTTGCATAGTAAATCGAAATTGAATATTAGGCCTAAATTTGGTTATCTGTAAAAGTGATCAAATTGAAGATAGATGTGTTTGTTACCTTTTTAATGTTTGTATTCATTTGAATTTTGAAAATTACAAAGCTTCCTCAGGAAGAATAGAAAAGTCAATCTTCTTGAAAGTATGAATAGTTGCTAATTTGAAATCAAGGGGCATATTAGTATTTTACTACAGAATTAATTATTTAAATGATGTCATAAATTAATCTAAGAGGTGATTAATGAAGGATTTTCTGGAAATTAAGGGGTTCGATTGTTTTAGGGTTTTTCCTATATAGATTAATTAATATAGATTCCATCATTTATGACTCATTAAATTGGCTAGGACTTAAAAATTATAGGATAGAAATCTAGACTTGTATAGAGTTTACAACGGTACCTCATCTCCTGTTTTATTCATTTCATCCTCGGATTCGTTACTGCTACTATGTACAGTATGGTTGCAACTTCATCTTATTAATAATTTTCTCGTAGCTCACCTAAATTACAACTAACAATGAACAGATTCTTCATTAGTTTGTTGTTGTTTTGTTAATTAAGAGGTTGTAAAATTAAAGGGCAACTTAGCAATAAAGAAAACACAAACAGCCTTTTTCAACATTTTTTAAGCAAGAATTCACCTTGACAATTCATCAAACATGTAGCATGTGTCATGGTGATGTTCATTAAAAATGACTATGACAATCAAGCAACATTCTTTAATACAAAGCAAAATCAGAACCATAACTAAATTTAATATTTAGTTTTTTAGATGAGGATAAAATCGATGAAAAAGCTCTATAGAAAATGATGATGATGAATAATTGATCGGAGTCGCTTTGATTCCATCTCGAAAACCTGTATTTCAACAATCATAGATCAAAATTGTTTCACCAAAACTGCCTCATCAAACCTGATAAAGATTCGTGAAACCAAAATTAATCGAGACTTAAAATCAAAATTAATTAATCGTAATATGTGTGAAGGATGAGATTCTATAAACCTTTATTTAACACAAAAACAGGATTAATAGGCAAAACGTAAATCATAATCGGTGAAGGCACAATATTAATTCACCTAATTATGCAGTGAATTGAGATCTTGAAGATAAAAAGGAGATTGAATCCTTGCATAGTAAATCGAAATTGAATATTAGGCCTAAATTTGGTTATCTGTAAAAGTGATCAAATTGAAGATAGATGTGTTTGTTACCTTTTTAATGTTTGTATTCATTTGAATTTTGAAAATTACAAAGCTTCCTCAGGAAGAATAGAAAAGTCAATCTTCTTGAAAGTATGAATAGTTGCTAATTTGAAATCAAGGGGCATATTAGTATTTTACTACAGAATTAATTATTTAAATGATGTCATAAATTAATCTAAGGGGTGATTAATGAAGGATTTTCTGGAAATTAAGGGGTTCGATTGTTTTAGGGTTTTTCCTATATAGATTAATTAATATAGATTCCATTATTTATGACTCATTAAATTGGTTAGGACTTAAAAATTATAGGATAGTTGATTATTATTAAATGAGGGGGAGGTATGAAAGATTTTTGGTCATTGGATAATTAGAGAAAAGTAAATCTAATGGCTGAAAACGGAGACACGACTTTGACGTAATTATTTAAAGATTGGAATTGAAAATGACATTTTTTGCATTAAAAAAAAATATCAACTTCTCTCGTAAGTTTTTAGTAATATATCTTTCTGATGAAGATATGACTGGCTTTTTACTAAAAAAAAATGATTGGTTAGCCAAAACGTGTAGTCCTAAATATAGACCTTATAAATGTGATTGGTAGATGTGAAAAATTGATTGAATGAGATTAGGAGAGAGAAAAAATTCAACCAATCACATTTGTAGGTCTATTTTTAGGTCCGTGTAATTAGTCTTGTATAGCATTACTCTTTTACTACTCCGTAAAACATATTACACCATAAACATGAGGATTTTATGCTCGTGGTAAGCGTGTGCATTAAAATGGTAAGGGAGATGAAATTTCTACCATTCAATTTAATAGATTCACCAAAAGTATGCATTAACTATTTGTACAGTGCAACTAGTTAATGCATATATTTGGTGGATCTATGAAATTGAATGGTGAAAATATCACCACCTAAATTTGTGATATATGTATAAGGATTATATAAAATATATAGGGTAAGGTTAAAATGAGAATGAGATTTTGTGTGAGAATGGAAGAACCACTCATACTACGTCATGTGTCACACCCTTTGTTTTTTAAAATCAAATATCTCACAAACGGTAAGTCGAAAAATCATGAAAATTGCACCATATTTTTCAGCGTTTTATCCTCTTCGATTTGCCGTTCCTCAAGGTATACTTTCGACGATTTTTTTTTTTGGGTTTTGTAAATGGTACAAAATTAGTAACACATGTGTTAGTAGCTAGTATCACATGCGTTACTCACCGGTAACACATGTGTTACTCGCCGGTAACACATGTGTTAGTTGTTTTCAAAACCTACTACTCGACGGTAACACATGTGTTACTCAACGGTAACACATGTGTTAGTTGTTTTCAAAACCCACCGAAAAAAAAAAAGTTCGTCGAAAGTATACCTTGTCACATCTCTAATTGAAGATAATAAAACGCTGATTATTATGGTGTAATTTTTATGATTTTTCAACTTACCGTTTGAGAAATATTTAATTTTTAAAAATGTGGAGGAAAGAGAAAAAAATGACACATGACATATTCTTGTTGGTTCCTCCATTCTCACTCAAAAATGTTGTACTCATTTGAACCTTACTCAAAATATAATCTTAAAATTTATAAACTAACGTAAAAATGATTTATAAAATTTGTGGATTATTATAATTAGTACGGAGTATTACTTTATGTCAATTTTATTCGTAGAGTCGTACTTAAATATTTGAAGGGTGCATGGCTCATACAATATATTTCAAGCCTATTCATATACTCCGTATTTAACATCGATTCATAATTTTAAAATCTAGGTGCAATTACAAACGGGTAATTTACTTTTCAAGGTCCTTGCAGCCTTGGCCCACTGGCTGAGTCCGTGGCATTTATTCACAAGGTCAAGGGATCGATCCCTTGCAAGGACATGGAAAATCCCTTGAGCCTTTGGGCTCCGGGGTGAGGAGTTTTACCCGCTTCGCCCCGCAAGCGCATCGAGTCCACTAGCTTGCCTAGTGGCCGTAACCGCCCGGGACGCTGTAGGGCTTTCTTCTCGAGGGTGCATCATGGTGAGATGATCGGGTGGTGCCTAAGTGGCCCGTCAGTGATTCCAAACTGCCTTTCAAAAAAAAATTTACTTTTCAAGGGCAATTCTCAAGAATCAGTACTTCCGTTCCGTAGGTCCTTACTCCTTACAACTAGAGGTGTACAAAAAAAACCGGTTTCTAAAACCCGACCCGATTTCAACCCGATTCCAACCCGGTCAAAACCGGTTTTGACCAAAACCGGTTCGGGTTTTCTAGAACCCGACGGGTCCAAACCGGTTTGGACTTTAGGGTTTAGAAACCGGTTTTGAACCCGAAAACCGGTCAAAACCCGGTCAAACCCGATCAAAAAACCGGTCAAAACCCGAAAACCGGTCAAAAAACCGGTCAAAAAAACCGGTCAAACCCGGTCAAAAACCGGTTTGAACCCGGTTTGGTTTGGTCAAACCCGGTTTTGACTTTTTTAGTCAAAAACCGGTTCGGTTTTCGGGTCGGGTCGGGTTGGCCCCGAACCGGTTTTTGTGCACGACTACTTACAACGGTTATATAAACGAAAATGGGCCTATTGACCAAACATCTCTCAAATGGGCCGAGGGGCCAAACAAATCCATGCATTAAGCCGCTAATCCCTTTTCTAGCAAAGTCCCAGCAGGCTACCTCATCGGGAAATCATCACAAAATATATGTACCTAAACATGTCAATTCCTCAAAGTTTTATTCTTTCTTTATGTATTTAGAATTTACATTTTTTATTAATCGCATGCGATATACTTTCATTTGTTCTATTGTATGTAGTGAACTTGTAATTATAGTTTATTGTATGTATTATTTCCTTTTTGGGTAAGGCAAAAAAGGAAACTTTTCTATTTGGGTCTTACCCAAAAATGATATTTTAGATACAATACACCATATTTACAAGTTCAATATATACAATAGAAGTTTTGCAAGTTCGACTCATACAAGAGTAAAAAGTGTAAAGTTTAATACATAACGAAACAATAAATTCTTCTTAAAATGTGACTAGCCTCCAAATTAAAGAGTTTCAACATGATTAATTGAATCAAACATTAACTAATTTATATATGATTTTGTTAATTAATAAGGAAATTAAACTTCATTTAATGCATTTGATATATTTTATTGATAACCCTAAGAGCTGTAATTATCATTTTTTTTTACCGTTGGTATTTTATGTAAATTTTCAAGATTCCTCATGCTTATACTATTTTAAAAAAGTACATAAATAAAATACGTTATCGTGTAGTTGTATAAAATCTAATCGTTCACTTATATGTACATTATATAGAGTTATGGGATCCCTAAATTGAAATAAGTGTGTTTGATAAATCAGTGTGATATAAGTGGAGCTAAAATTTAATATGAAGGGGCTAAAAAATGTATTTTGTTCTCCTTTATAGTTTTGAGGAGAATAATTTAAATACGTCAGTTATTAATCACCCTAAAAACACATTTTTTTATTTTATGTATTTTCCAAAATTTTAGGGGCAGCTAGCCCCTACCCTTGAACATAAAAATACAATATTTTATTTATTGTCTAAATTTGAAAACTACATGGGAATCTCTTTTCATACCACCCAAATTTAATAAACATACCACTTTTATTATTTAAAAACTAGAAAAGTACAGAAAAGTACATAATGTTATGGAAAAATGATGGCAAAAGTACACAAAAAGTACAGTAATGATTGTGTTTTAAAATAAAAAATAGAAAGAAGTGGTACATAAAGTAGCACCCAAATACATTCAAACTAATATGGTGAAATTAGTTTTGGTTGTATAGGATTTGAACTGAATTGTATGTACATGTAACTTTGGTACATATTCAAGAAATTAGATGAAACATTGGGATAGGTGTTAAAATATTTTATAGACTCTTCGGACTTTTAAATGTAATACTCCCATAGTTCGATACTTTGAATTATAACTTTATTATTTCTTCTTAAGATCACATAGTTGGATTCGTTTTATATAGTTGCGAACTGTATGTGTCCAGTTACATCGAAAAAATATGTGTATATTTTACCTTGTTTGATGAAATAACCAATTCTTATTTCAATGTGTTCATTATTATGGTATTATAATTTGTAATAAATAATAAATATAAATATTTATATTGGACAATAATAAGTAGTGACGGCTGAGTAATAAGTGGCTACATGTAGGCATGAAGCTAAAGTTGCAAAAAAGGACATAATATTGGAAATGAGGAAAAACTTGTGGTCAACAAAGCATTGCTGAAAAAACATGGTGAATAGCAAAGGGTACTATTGGAAGCTTGGTGATAGCATATCCTCCTTTAGCTGGTTGGAAAGTAACTAACTAATTAGAAGGAAAATTACAAAAATGATCAAATCATCACACCTCTTTTAATAAAATAATTATTTGATCAACCATTTTAACAAAATAATCCTTTGATTGGCGCCGGGTCGACGCCCCTGGCGCCCCACCCTCAAAAGACGTGCCACGTGGAAAAAGCTTGCATCATTATTGCCAGGGGCTCCACCATGTGGGACCGGCGCCCCAGGCGCCCCACCATTATCGTCGGCGCCCCAATATTAAATATTAATAAATCTTTCCACATGGCACGTCTTTTGAGGGTGGGGCGCCAGGGGCGCCGACTCGGCGCCAGTCAAAGGATTAGTTTGTTAAAATGGTTGGTTAAAGGATTATTTTGTTAAAATGGGTGTGGTGATTGGATATTTTTGTGATTTTCCGCTAATTACATCTGTCTTTCCATCTTGAAAAAGTAAAATAGAGTATAAAATACTTCCCTCGCTCCAATAACAATATGTAATGTACACCGTACATTTGGTTGAATGTATCTTATTCACTAGGAAATTCTTGGCTGTGCAAAAGCACAGCCCATGCCCCATGATTACTCATTCCAAATTCTAAGAGATGCTTTCAAGTATTGTAATTCACATACTAAAATTCACAAGAATAAAATTTATACTCAGCAAGTTATTATTAGCAAGTTATTTCAGGTTTTAATGTATACATACATATTGACAAATACTCCTAATTGTTTAATCTGTTTCTTTTTAACTGATACATGTTAGTTTCCGTTGTATTGGTATGTGGATATAAATGATCATAATAGAAATAAATTAAACTTATTTTAGTACAATCGTAAGAAGGATTCAAAGGGAGTAATCCATGCATCAGTGACCGCATAAGAATGAGAAGATCGATCATTAATTAGCATCTCGGACGATATATATAACATGAAAACTTGATACGTTTGAACCCTTTCATCTTTTCGTCACATTTTGATCATTCCTTACATGACTCCTAATGCGTCAAGTTCAGAAGGTATAAGATGATACTACATACAAATATGAAAATAAAATTTGCAAATAATCAATTAGTTTGAATCCTCAAATTGATATAGACTTTGTGAAAGATGAAAGCTCTCTTCTCAATCGTATATCCAAAATATGAACACAAATATGAAAAACGGATAAAAAGAAATGAATGTACTCCTCATATAATCAAAATATGGAAAATGTGACAAATGATATGAATGTTTTATGAGCATGTTATAAATAGTTGATTTTAATTGACTAAAATATACATTCAAATTTAAATGATATACATAGATATAAATCAAGATTGTTGAACTTTGAATAATATGAATAGTATTTTGTGATAAAAAGTTTAATCAATAAGATAAGTAAACTTGTCTTTTTTCTTTATCCATGTTAATAATATTTTTTTCCTTAATTAGTGATTAAACATATTTTATATGAAAAGAATAATATATTAAATACACATGTCAATTTTTAAGGTGATTAGGTGTCAAAAAATTAGAAGATCATGTTCTTCTTGTATAAATTCAAATTCAAATAACATAATAATTTTAAAAACATACTCCGTATTAGTTTGAATGTATTTTTTCAAAATGTATTTTATTTAGTTTGTTTCTTAGATCAACACAAACTATATTCAAACAGCAACTGATCCCGATGATATAAATTACGGTAACAAGTCATACATATCCCATGTGTAACATAATTTTGTAACAATTAGCATTGTGTATATTCAACGGACCATATCTTTTTTGGAGATAAGGTTAGAGATAAGGTTGTCCGGCAAAATACATTACTTAATTATTTGGTGGGATGAATTTACAGTTTTTTGTAATTTTATTCTATGTTAATATGTTAAATGTCGAAAAATAAAATTATGATGTGTGGTTTTTATTTAGGAGAAATGATACTTCCTTCTATTGTTTTGTGCTACGTAGAATACGAAAGAGAGCAAATTAAGAGATGAAAAATGAGTAACAAACGTGAGCATATGTGTCGTTGTAATTTCTTTTATCTAAAAATAAAAATGAAAATTAAATACGCATAAATGTGTTCATGAAACATTTATATAATCGAATATTTATCCTTGATGGATATTTGACTTCTATCGTAATTCTTCAATCCTTTTCGATAGTATAATTTAACCAATCTTCAAATCTAGTGTGTTTCTTCTTTTTTTTTTTTTTTTACCCGAAGTAGTTTTTGTTTAAAATATCACATTTTGACTTTGTGTTGATCTTTTGTATTATAATTGTGGTTCGATGAACTTCATGTATCTAATTAACAGTTTGATTCAATGTTTTCCACAGGGGCGGAGTTGTTTAAGAGCAATGGGTGGCACATGCTACACATGATCTTTCTAAATTTAGTATACAGTGAATTTCAATTTTTCTTAATTGATTTTAAGAGTGAATTTCAATTTTTCTTAATTGATTTTAAGAGCAATTGGTGGCACATGCTACACATGATCTTTCTAAATTTAGTATACAGTGAATTTCAATTTTTCTTAATTGATATATGTAATACTCCAATATGTTGTGATATCTGCTGTATGTAAACTTAGATCATTAGACCCATTATTATATGAAGTCCAATTTACTCTAGTTTAGGCATTTTTACAAAACTAAACGAAAGTCATGCTAGTAAGGCCATTTTATGAAATTGGACCACCGTTTGAAAACTAAAAACAAAAATATAATTAATAATCATAATAAACGCCGAAAAGGTAAACAAAAAATACGAAGAAAATTACTTCCTATGTTACTTTTGTCTATCGATTATTGAAATTACCTCCTTTTTATGTTGTTGTTGCGATAGGTATATGTTTTTCTATAACGAAGTTAGTAATGAAAGATTTTTGTGTGCATTCGAATGGGAGATGAACTTTTGAACAACGGTATAGTATGTGCTATAAAAATAAAAGCATTAGAAAATGTTTCTTTCAAAGCTATTACTCGCCATTTAGTTATTGTTGAACGATGTGGGGAAATATAAATTTTTGTGGAAATCGTACTTTTGATCTGATACTACTTAGTCAATAAAATCTTACAATTCTTTATTTATATTTAGTTAGATATTTCGTGCAACCCGTGACATTTTTTCCTACCTCCGCCACTGGTTTTCCATGTGGTTAATTCATATATATTATAATTATTTTGGTTTATCTATGTTGAAGATAATTATAGATACTTAAAACATGGCCATCGAAGAACCAACTGCATTATGAGGGGAATGAAAGGCTGATAATCTCAATTGTTGATTTTTATGATCAACAATCAAGATTCGTAACACTGCATTTTACGTAAAATGAAGTGTTCTAAGATGCAGTGAATCTGAACTGTTGATTTTAAAAATCAACGATTGAAATCATCTTCCCTTTAACGGTAGCTGATTCTTACTTTCTTTTTTGGAAGTATTAGATTAAATGAGTGAAACCTCCAATCACGTACTATAAATATGACATGCATGAAAAATAAAATGAAATAACACCACCAAGCAAGAAAAATTAAGCGCAAAAACAATCAAATGGAGCTCTTCACTATCTTCCCTGATTCGTGGCTTCTTACAACAACACAAATTCTCGTCGTGCTCTGCTTCGTTCTGTATACTTTAAGGTCAAAAAACGCGCCATCCATGGTTGTCCCTAACCTTCCCCCAAACCCTCCAAAACTTCCCATAATCGGAAACTTACATCAACTATTAGGTAAACCTCGTCATCAAGCCCTTTGGGAACTTTCCAAAAAACATGGTCCCATTATGCAAATCCATATCGGTTCAAAACCTTTCCTTGTCATCTCTTCTCCTACGTTCGCAAAACAGATCTTGAAAACTCAAGATCACATATTTTGTTCTCGTCCCAAGAACTATGCATTCAAGCGAATAACGTATAACTTCTTGGATGTCGCCTTTTCACCTCAGAGCGATCGCAGAAGAGAGATGCGCAAGCTTTTGGTATCCGAATTCTTGGGCCCCAAGAAAGCCAAATTGCTTAACAAAGTGTTGGCAATGGAGGTGGACAACATGGTAGATTCTTTATTATCACATACATCAAACACTGCGATAGACCTAAACAAGGTGGTGTTAGCAACTATATCAGGGGTTGTGTGTAAAGCGGGATTCGGAATCAGTTACAGAGAAGAACCAATTAAGGGTGTATCATGGGGAGGAATGCTAGAAGAATCTATGGTAGTATTAAATGGATCTTTTGTAGATAGTTTTTCATGGTTCGGTCGAATAATTGACCAATTAAGCGGATGGAATGGTAGGTTGGAGAAATGCTTTAGTGATCTTGATGCCTACATTGAAATGGTAATTAACGAACACAATGATTGTACGAGGTCGGAAATTAGCAGTGATCCTGATGACAAGCATTTTCTCCATGCAATTATTGAGTTATCTTCGATTCATAATCCTTCTGATTATCGGTTGACTAAAGAAGATGTGAAAGCTCATGTAATGGTAAACACTTCATTTTGATCATTTATTAAGTTTAATATCTATATTAGATTGAAGACGATATGTATCTGCAAATAAAAGTAATGCTTTTTTCTTTTGTAAAGCGGATTTGTAAATAGCATAAAACTGGCATTCTAGCAAGCTAGTCACTAGAGTTATATAAACAATTACAAGGAATTGACGTACAAAAACATATTATGGGTTACAAATTTACAATTCAACTCAACTAGAGCCAATTAAGTTTGTTTTCTATGCCACCATGCATATACTATGTAATTAATGTACATGATCTTTCAGGACGTACTTACAGGGGGGATTGATTCAACCGCTGTGACAACGGTGTGGGCAATGTCCGAGATTGCTAGGAATAGTAGAGTGATGCAAAAGTTGCAAAATGAAGTCCGAGCTAGTGCGGGTAAAAAACAAAAAGCACATGAATTGGATGTCACCGAAATGAAATACTTGAAAATGGTGGTGAAAGAGACACTACGATTGCACCCACCTGCCCCATTGTTGGTCCCACATGAAAGCTTAAGCCATACTCAACTTGGTGGTTATGACGTCTTTCCTGGGACGACTGTTTTAATCAATGGGTGGGGTATAGGAAGAGATCCAAACACCTGGGGGGAGAATGCAGCTGAATTCTATCCGGAAAGATTTGAGAATCTTGATATTGAAATGGGAGGAGGAAGTTTTGAGTTGATTCCTTTCGGAGGGGGACGAAGGGCTTGCCCAGCAAAGAACACGGCTCCAAGAACCGTAGAGTCCGTGATTGCAAACCTTGTTTACTGGTTTGATTGGGAAGTTCCTCAAAATCAAGATTTAAACATGGAAGAGGAAGGTACTCTTATTGTAAGAAGGAAATTATCCTTATGCCTCGTGCCCAAGAAGTATAATTGGGAAGACTGATAATCATCACTTCTATATTTCAAAAGTCTAGCTGTTGGGACTAAATGTTAAAATAAACAAGCATCAAGACTTATGTAGTGATATAATCTAAATCAAGAATATAATGATCCTTTTCGGAATCATTATTTTAAATATGTTGCTTGATGAAAACCAAATGTAAGATTTATTAAGTATATATAAAGTACTTGTAATATATTGTCACTAACAGTTTCTTGATGAAGCCAGCAAAATCATACCAACATATATACTAGGCTGATAGAAACGGCATACATAAAATGTTTATTTAGTAAGCAATGATTAAATACATTTTTTAAAACCAAGCATTATTAATTATTAAGTAATTATAGTGATTCACACATATATTTCATAAGACGGCTCCTATCCGTTGTTCGGTTGGGCCGTCGGTATAAACCGACAGTGCCAACGGTTGGACGGTTCCACCGTCGGTGGGATGCGTCGGTATTTCGACAGGAACAGACGGGAGGAGTGGGACCCACCAGCTTTTTTTCAATTGATTTACGAAATAAAATTTTTTTAAAAAATATATCCGTTGGACCCCCAACGGTTAAATTTTTTTATTTTATTTTTTTCAAATACTAACCTTTTTACACTATATAATATATCCCTTTCCCACACATATTCTTCACTACAAACAACTATAATTTACCTACTTTCTTTCAAACAATTTCATTTTTATACACAAATACACCATTAAAAAATGTCAAGAAATCAAAAGAAAAATACACCACCAACAACATCAACCGAAAACGATATGTGGGCACATTTAATGAATAATCCAATACCGAGCAATCCACCTTTTTCACCAACGGACTCGTCTTCGACTCAATCGAGCAACTCATTACCTAGTCAACCACTCGGGTTTGCACAATACGCACAACAACCACCACCATACCAAAATTACCAACATTATCTGTAACACCCACTTTAAGGGTCTAGTGGTAACGCGGAAATGTTCTGACTTTAAATTAATTGTTTAATGTGTTAGGAAATTTAATTGTTTACTTTATTAAGTTTATTGTGAATGATCAGTCAAAAAGTCAAATGACTTATTGTGACTAGTAAATTGTTGATTGTTATGACTTTATATAGTTGAAGGTAAAATAAAAATTTTGAAATCGCAAATGATTTTTAAGTCACAGACAATAGATCTAAAAGGGGACCAAACAAGTATACAGATGACGTGCACACCACAACATCTAAGTAATGCACGCTACAACACCATATATATGGATGATTTTAGAAGTCAATTGAAAATGAATTAACATATTAATGTTATTATGTGATTTTGTGATATATTTAAAGCATATATATTTGATACTAAGGCTGCTCCCAACGGAGCTCGTCGGCTCTCGTCGGCTCCCAACCGACAGGGATGGCACCGCTTCGTCGGTGGCCATCGTCGGTTGCTTCCTTCGGTTTACCGAAGCCCTTCATCGTTTTTGTGGGGCCCAATTTCTTTTTTTTGACCGTTTGGAATTAAAAACAAAAAATTAAAAAAAAAAAACCGTTGGTGGAGCGGGGCTCATTTTTTCAAAATTTTTTAAATTTTTTTAAACTTTTCACTTTACCCTATAAATATACCTACATATTTACTCATTTTCACACATCAATTTACACAATCAACTATCTATTCCACCAATTCTTTCACACAACAATCCTCACCACTTTTTTACAATTCAAAAACCACACTTTTTACCTCAAAACCTCTCTAAAAAAAATGTCCAAAAACAACAAATCAACTTCCAAAAAAAAAAAAAAAAAAAGATCAACAAAATATTGCCAAAGATATGTGGCAAAATTTGTTGAATAACCCGTTTCCAAACCCGACTTCACCAAACACTCAAGCTTCCGGATCTTCGTCTCAACCAAACACTTAACCTACCGGGTTTGCCAACTTCCCACCTATTGCAAGCCCGTTCACCCTTGATCCGCACGACCCGAGGAATAATTATGCATTCCAAGGGTGGTACACAAACACACAATCCTCACCACCACAACCACAATTCACATAATGGTCACAACCACAGTGGTACCAAAACACACAATGGTCACCACAACAACCACACATTTCTCCAAGCTCATCCAACCCCAGTCACCAACAAATGAATTTCACCGTACCACAAACTTTGGAAGAAAGCTCCGACGAGGCAAACCCGGAACACGAACCCGAACCCGACTCCAAACCCGAACCCGAAACCCAAAAGAACAAGAAAAAGGGTAAACGGGTTAAAAAGGTGGAAGGGCCGAAACGGGCTCAAACACGTTGGACGGACGAGGAGGCTAGGGTTTTAGCGGAGCGATGGATACATTGTTCCGAAAACGGTGTCCAAGGGAAAAATCAATCAAACGAGTCCTTTTGGACTAAAAGTGATGCAAGGTTACAATTCTTGTGTCTCAACAAACCGTAACCTTAATCAACTTTCTGGCAAATGGAACAAGATTTCTCACGACTCAAAAACATTCCAAGCTCTCTATAAACACTACAAAGAAATTCGCCCACAAAGCGGTGCCGACTATGATTGCCACCCGAAATGTATTCCGGCACCAAGTTGGGAGTGCGTTCATTTACGAGTCATCTTGGAATGTTCTTAGACATTTCCCAAAATTCTTTGCTGAGCCGGGCGTAATGGCCAACGAAGATTCTTTCCAACCATTTGTCACCGATCTGGACGCGGATGAACAACCCACTGCAATGGTTCTTGATGCGAACATGAAACGGTTGTTCCAAAATGACTACATCCGCCGTCCTCCGGGCCGAAAGACGGCAAAAAGTACGGCATCAAGCTCCGCCGGATCGTCTTCACGAAGTGTTCAATCTAAAAAACTGGATGCACTTGAAGCAGTCAAGCAAACCGCTCTCGCGCAACAAGAAGCAATCAAAATGATTAAGAAAAATGCGATGAAAAAAGCCGCCTACAAAGCTTTGAGTTTTTTGTGTAAAAAACTTCATAAAGAAAGCGTCTAAAAAAGAAATTAAAATGCTTAAAAACGCGAGGAAAGAAGTCGTGACACTTTATCAAGACAAATATGCCAATAACGAATCGGACTAAGACGAGCAAGAAAACGCGAACGAAACCGACAAGTCGAGCTCCGATTAGATTATCTATAATTCTAGTAGTTTTTAAATTATCGTACTTTTAAATTTTTAGGATTTCTTGTAACTTTTATTTTTTTAGGAATGTAGTTTTTTCATTTTTAAGTTTATTGTTCTTTTTATTTTTTAGGAATTGGTGTATTTTTATTTTTTAGGAATTGTTGTAATTTTTATTTTTAATGAAATGTGTGTTATTTAAATTATTGTGTTTAATTTAAATAGTTTTGTATTTTATTTGATTAAAAATTCCAAACCGGGACCCAGAAAAATGAAGTGATGGATCATGGATGGGAGGGTTCTGTCAGTTTCAGTCAGTTTCAGTCAGTTTTCTGAAAAAGCTGACGTGACGCTAACGTGGCTCTGTCAGTTTCAGTCAGTTGAGTTTTGGGTTGGGAGTGGCCTAATATCAATACCTGTATTTTCTAGTTATATTACAAAATTATTTTTCATTCTATTGGAGGAATAACATACTAAGGTAAGTGACGTTGACGTAAGATATTAAATACATATATAATACCGACATCAATATTTCTAGTTATATGATAAAATACTTTTTTTTTCAGAAATAACATATACCGTAGGTTATTTACAAATATTTGAAAAGTGAAAGTAAATACTCCGTCTGTATCAAATAAATGTTTATATTATTAATTTATATATGTCCTAAAATAATTGTTCATTTTGAAAAATAATACGTTGTATTAAAAAACATTAAACTCCCGATACTACTACCATCTATTACTTTCAATCATTCATTTATTAAATAAGTTGAATCAAATCTTTTTTTTTTTTTAACTTAAATAAGTTCAGTCAAACTTACCTTACGTATAAAGGCAAAACTGAAATTTACTCAATATATTTAATCTTAACAAAAAAAATATTAGATGACATTAATTTACCCACACCACTTATATACCTTAAACAGTTCGTCTCACATATCTACATTAAAAATATAGAGTGCATCTTAGTCAAACATGTCAAGCTCCAACATATAAACTTAATTAAATTATTATTAAAGGACTTAAATAGTCACACAATTCAAAATCGGCTAACCTAGAAAGTTAGAATTTCACTATTCATAAGTCATCCCCCGTTGATACTAAAGGAGAATAAAGTGAAACTTTTGATACCTGGTTTTGTAAACTAGGTTTCTAAAAAACATGAACGTAAATTTTAGTGTTCTATTCTTTTTATTTTTCATTCAATGGGTAGTGATATTTGCAACATTATTTTTAATAGATTTGCGTCGTCACCGCAGCGGTCGGTCGGGTTTTATCCCGGTCATTAATCCGGCTACTGAGACGAGCGACAGACAGTAGAGTTTTAAATTTATAAAAGATGGGGATCTCAGCTTACTAAAGTTGAATAGCAATAGTATGACCTAGGGTCGTTCTTCAAGCTAATCGTATTGTGAAACAGATTTTCAGAACGAACGATTCGGTTCAGTGATGGGTTTAAAAGGATTTGAGTGGGTTTTTATACTTAGGCCCGTAAATTAAACTAACTAAATAAACAATAAATAGAATAGGGATGTAATCAGTATGGATGAGATGTGCTTGTTATGATTTCGTTAGCTTATGCAGGGGTGATGCTTAGGGTTTAAGTATGAAAACGTCTTTTAAAGATTTGTGTCTTACTTAAGCTTAGTTGTTCATAGTGTAAACACTAGCACCCTACTGTTTGGATACCCAAACACAATGTCACTGAGTACTAGGCTATCATGAGTCTGATCGGAGGAGGATGCTCAACTCTTCAACGTTCTCCAGTGACGGGGTAACGACCCTTCTTGGAATATTCAATTCCTGGGTGCATGACATAGAGTAACATAGCCACTAGAATTTCGACATTTCTTAACACTACGGGGACAACTACGTTAGGTAGACATTTAAGATTAAGACTGGGTTTTGTGACTGTTAACTTTACATTAATGGTCATGGTTTAGTCCAGAGCTTTGTGTTCAACCAGGATGTGATACAGTCTTTAATCACCGACATTTCTTTAGCTTCCACATATTTGTACTCCACCAGAGATGTTTCCAATGCTATATGAAGTGCAGTGCCATTTTCCGTGGTCTTTCCAGTATCACATTATAACACCCTCCTTTTTAACAAACCTATTTTATATTGATAACCATCGGAAGCGCGTCCCAAAACATATTTACCGAATTTACATATTCCAAATATGGCAAGTTTCACTGTAACATCCTCATTACCGGCCTAGGAGAAATTTGGTAAATTACTTAATTCATTGATTATTTAATTAAGTTTAGAAATAATTCGTATTATTTGCCAAATTGAAATTAATAGAGTAAATGGTCAAACGATTTATTGTGATACATAAATTATTACTTGTTTTAAATAAATTTAGTTGACGGTATAATAAAATATATTTTCGCGCAAACAGTTTTTAGGTTCCAGACATTAGGTTTAGAGCGGGTATAATTTGGTACCAACTTATAACCATCCTTAGTTGGTGGATCGGTTTATTTGTTTTCCCCAATTCATTCCAACTCCACCCCACACACACACACATACATTGAGATTGAATGAAATCAAAAAGAGAAAACTTTGACCAATCGATTAAAGCTTGGATTTTTGGTTACAACTTATCATCATCATCTACTTTGCTATTACCTCGATTGTAAGTTTAAATTTGCTTTGAATATATGTTTATAGGTTAGGGTTTGAAGAAATAGGTTAAATGTGTGATCATGCTTAGATTTGAGTTTTGATGGGGTTAGTTGTTGTTAGAATATGATACATGATGATAGTTACACTTATTTGGTTGTGAAAATCATAATTAGTAGTCGAAATTGTAAATTTAAGGGTTTTGGTTCGTGGTTTGGGTTTGATGATCTGCTGCTGCTGCTGTACCAGATGAACAAGCCGGCGGGTTTAGGTCCCCAGCCGGCGGCCTGTTAGTATCTCAAGGGAACCGGCGGGTTGGTCAACCCAGCCGGCGGGTTCATTACCCTAGCCGGCGGTTCCTAAGACAACCCGGCTGCTTCTGTAGTTTTTAAAACGCATAATAGTTCTGTTACCACAAATGTTAATTCACCCGGTTGTTTGGGTCGTTACCCGGCGGCTTTGATGGACAACCCTGCGGGTTCGGTTAACCAGCCGGCGGCTTCTGTGCCGTTTTCAGCAAACCAGTTTTCATTCTAAATTCCTTCTATTTAATACGTTATATGCTTATACGATTCAGTAACACGTAATATGGTATCATGATAGGTTAATTTATGGCTTCATATATATATGTTGAAGTGTTGTAAATTGAGTTATCATGTTTGACTTCAAGGACGCACTTTATTTAACACACGGATATTTGGAATGAGTTATTGACTCGTATTATTCTGTTGTGCTTACAGATAAACCGAAGACTCAATAATATTAGAACTTTGAGTGGAGGTTGTGATTACTAAGGTGAGTGGATCATTGACTCTCATTCTGAATTAGTTGTAACAATCCGATTACAACGGGTAAACATGGTTTTACAGTAATATGTTGAATAAGTACATAATTGCCATGATGATTATGGAATGTGCTATCTTGTCAGGGGTCAATATGATATTGGGTTTGGATACTATTACTTTAGACGACATGATGACTTTGTACATGTGTTGTTTATTGAAATCATGTCGTATGTAGTAATGGTACTAAACTATCGGTAAGACCACTGTTTGGCCTTCAGTGGTTATAAGTGTTTCTTGGGGAACCACCGCGGCATGAGGGTACCTCAAGGACCACCGATCCTCTTTGATGTATTTGTTGTGATGCTTTGTGGTGATCAATTGCTATGATAATTTAGATTGATAGTTGTGATCTATTCACTTAGCTTCGTGCTAACCCCTCTCCTCACTTCTTGCAGATTACTTTTGATGTGGGTGGGCAAGAAGTTGGTTTGAAGAATGTTTGACTGCCTACTCTGACTATATGACATGTCGTCGTTTATAAACTTATGTTTTGAATTTAAATAACACCTAACTTAATGTTTGTAGCTAATGTGGTTATTGTATCAACTCATCATGTATGCATAGATTGTGTTTTGGGGAACTATGTTATACGCAATCTACAATGCATGATTTGTATTAATCGCTTCCGAAGAAAATATAAAAAAAAAAAAAAAATGTCTCTTGAAATCTTGTAGTGTTATATTCACAACATCATAACTATTACATAACCTATTACAAAACATTTACTTAAAACGGGTGTTATGTTAAGTTTCTCAAAACATATGATTTCCCCAAAAAGATCAGAGTCAACGAAGTCATAGTCAAACATCCCTTCTAGCATCCACGTGCTCGACCCCAAAAGCTAACCATAAACGATATCTGCAAAAAGTTAAACATGGTGGGATTAGCTCACAGCTAAGTGAATGGAACTGTAATCGACAGTTCAATTCAGAAATAACAAATCTTACAACAAATAAACAATAAACACACATCGTCAAAGAGGATCGGCGGTTCCTGATTAGCCAATCAAAGAACCCTTAAACCACTACCGGCTAAAATAGTGATTTACCGATAGTTTGAAGCTATCTTCACTGACTAGGGTTCATCCATCAACGATGTGTATCGGAAACCCCGCCAGCCAAACAATAGCAACAAACCCAACCAACATTGACATCTGAATAATCACATAATGCCCAGTGGCCTAAATATCACATAATGCATAATCGTCATGCCATCATGGAACAATATAAACCAATTAACCCATTTCAAGTATAACAATATCTCAGTAGATCAAACAGTTAATAATCAACAACCAATATGTTCACCCGTTGTAACCAAACCATTTAAAACTTAATAAAATATCATTTATTTTCAGGCCCAGAAACTGGGTGTTACACACATACTTTACGGTCACTCCGGACTAGTTTAAACTAAGTTTGTATTGAAGTGCAACCATCTATGATTTAAACCAGCCCTCACTATTCCCAATAAACCCCTGATTGATTCACGGTGTACTATATGAAAGGTTTAAACAGTATTTCCACATCTAAAAAATTCAGACCATGTTTGTATTTTAGAAAACACAGATAGGTAGTGACTGTTTGATCAAGGTTCGTGGCTTCTTGTCATAAAGGTTCTAACTACGTTTATTTGGAGGAAAGGCGATAGTATAATCAGGGTTTAAAAATCATAAATGTAAAGTAACAACACACCGAGTTTTCATATGGTACAACTGCTTTCTGCACAAGTATGGTGGATCTATCAAAAATCATGGTCGAAATATCAAATACCCTCGACTATTCTTAAATGCTTCAATCTAACACTATGACTTTATGATATATGCCCATTCAATCCTCGTTAGTTAACGACGTATATACAATCCACTACAGCAAAAAAATCATTTATCCACATTTTTTTCACACTTTTTAAAAATGTGTGAAATTATTTTAAATTATTCACACTTATAATTGAGTAGAAAATTGTTACATCAATAAGTGTGTAAATCATCACAATCTTTACATATATAAGTGTAACAAAAAAAAATATTCATTTAAAAGTGTGAAGAAATTACAACTTGTCATAACTTAAAAGTGTGAGAAAAAATTTGTAACACCCAATTTATCCACATTTTATATTGTGTGAGAAAATCAAGTGTTACAATTTTTTTCACACTTTTAAGTAGGCATGTAAACGAACTGAACGAACACGAACGATAAGCGAACAAATTCTGTTGTTCATGTTCGTTCAATAAGAAAATTTGTTTGTTCACGAACATAAACGAACGTTCATGAACGAATATATCATTTAATGCATTAGTTCCTTAATACCTTACACAAACGAACACACACACACACACACACACACACACACACGTAAATATCTATATGAAGGTGTGTGGGAGTGGAGGAAAAATGTGGGTTGGTAAAAATATCTAAATGTTTAATACTATTATATTTAGAATTTATAGATGAGATTAAAATAGAATATACAAATTTGTATAGACTTAATTAAATTACTAGTTAAAAAACAAACGTGTTATCGAACGTTTACGAACACTTTATCAAACGTTCACAAACGTTAATAAACGAACATAGAATTTTGTATATGTTCGTTCATATAACAAAACGAACGAACATAAACGAACTTCCCGTCGAACGGTTCACGAATTATTCGCTGAACGTTCGGTTCGCTTACATGCCTACTTTTAAGTGACGAAAAGTTATAATTTCTCCACACTTACAAGTGTGAGCTTTTCTTTCTGACATATATAAGTGCAGAAAATTTTATATTTTTTTTCAAAAAAATTTACACACTTTCTAAAAACGTGGAGAAAAAAGTGTGGTAAAATACTACCTCCGTCCCAAAATTATAGTCCATCTTTCCTTTTTGGGATGTCCCAAAATAATTGTCCACTTCTTATTTCAACCAATAAGAAAAGAGTTTAGTGGGTGCAGATTCTATTTGAGTGGCTGAAAACTGTTGTGGTCCCACTTTTATTAAACTATGTGCTTTTTGTTGGTGGACAATAATTTTGGGACGGAGGGAGTATCATTTTTTGTAGTGATCACAATTTACTGTTGTTATCGAATTGTTACATGTGAAGTAGATTTTATTTCAACAGTTGAAAAAATTGGGGATATCATTTGTAATGTTAACTAATAACAAAATACATATTTTACATTTTTGATCCTTCAATTTTTTTATATTTACATAAATAACCCATACATTAACATTAACATTTCCTTTCAAATCGTGCAATTTAACATTATGGATTATTTTCCCCCTGTTATATTACCTTAACTAGATTATAACCCGCGAATTCGCGGGCTACCACATGATTTTAATACAAGTTATATTATATTTATATTTTATTACGTAATTTTCAATTGATATACTTATACGGTTAACATCACCTAATTTTCAATTGACATACTTGTGCGCTTGTTATGTTCTTATTATCAAATTATTTATTATAGTTTTATATTATTATCACAAAGTTCACAATTTCCAAAAAGAAAGAAAATAAAAGAAACTATTTTAAAAAGACTATACTTAGATATCACATTATTGTAAGATATCCAGGTAAGCAACAAAACTAAAGGTAATATAACGATAAATAGAAAGTTAACAATAAGTTAACAGATTTTGATAATGTTTTTTTACCAGAGCAGTTAACATATTTTGATCATTATTATTATTATTATTATTATTATTATTATTATTATTATTATTATTATTATTATTATTATTATTATTATTATTATTATTATTGGAGTTTATTGTGAAATGTTAAATTCATTTACGGTCTGATAGCTTTTGAGATGAATAGAAAGATGGTTGCTAGCAAGCTTCTATTAGGTATGGCAATGGGCGAAAAAATCCGCGACCCGTGGGTACCCGCCCATCGTGGGTGAGTAAACCCGAAAAAAAATATCCTCGGGTAAGGTATAGGTAAGAACTTTTACCCGTTAGCGGGTGATGGGTATGAGCTTTTACCCGTGGATAAACCCGATCCGCAAACCTACAAAACAAATTATAGTTATCCACAAGTGAATTTGTATAACTTATCACACATATACGTATCTGTAATGGTAAATTTTAATGGCATATAATGAAATTATTCATATAGAGACTAAAAAAATATAATATTCATGTTTCAAATAGCAAACTTATAAAACGATCAAGAAAAGAGTATCAAATAAAATGATAGTTATCGAAGAATGTCTTAATTTTAACAATTTAATTCGTTTAAAATTAGATCCGTCGATTTGAACATGTTTTAAAACATATTTTTAGATTCAAATTATGTAAAATCTTCTGATTATTTGATAAAATATTTATATTAGTAAACAACCACCGGGTTTACCTTCAACCCGCGGGTATCCTGCGGGTCTAAATATAAACCCACAGTGTGGCATATCCATACCTCACATAAGACTAAAATAATATAATATTCATGGTTCGAATAGGTAACTTGTAGAACGATCAAGAAAAGAATATCAAATAAAATGATAGTTATTAAAGTATGTCTTAAGTATAACAATTAAATTCATTCAAAATTAAGATCTGTTCATTTGTACATGTTTTAAAACACATTTTTAGATCAAAATTATATAAAATCTTCTGATGATTTGATAAAATATTTGTATTATTAAAAACCCCCGGGTTTACTTGCGACCCGTAGGTATCCGTGGTTCAGGGTACGGGTCTAAAAATAAACCCGTGGTTTGACATATCCGTAGCCGCAACTCACGGGTGCTATACCTACCTCTGTATGTTCTGCTTCCATAATACAAGGAAGATCAGAATGGCAAGGTTGCGTGCACAATTCTCACAGATGCGTCCAATTGCAATAGTACCAAGTGTAGCGAGTTCTGGTCCTCGTTTCAGAAATGACATCGTTTTCAATCCTTCAAAGAAGCGAATTCTGTTCCTCGTTGATTCTATTGTTAACTTTTCTTTCTTGTGGTATAGTAACAGGTTCAACTCTTCGAGCGTTCGGTGGGATGAGTGGCTTAAAAATCCGCTGTTAGGTTTATAATCTGTTTGGAGATGCTGGGACCAAGATTGAAGATTCTTTTTTTTTTTTTGCCCTGTTTCGGTGGATCGCCTGAGTTATTTTTCAATGCAGTGGAGGCTTGTTTTTGTAGTGATGGATCCTCTGTTTGTTTCTTTGTGGTAGCTTCCTTCGGGAATTGTATGGGATTGCATCAAAATTGCCACGGAGTGAAAACCGGTGGCTCGGCCGCCGTTGGTGGGGATTTTTCTCATGTCTTGGTATTCTGTAATCGGCATGAGTTTTTTCATCCCTTTTGCTTTTCTCGCAGTTAAAGTTCTGGAATGAATCTAGAATGTGTAATTGTTATATTTCTGGATTTTTTTGTACTTTGGTCTCTAGCTCCTTGCTAGTTGACTTTTATATATTAAATTTATGCCGTTCAAAAAAAAAAAAGTTGATATTTTTGGCTGTCAGAGTCGTAAGCATAGATGGCAGTACGTAAGAATAGGAGTTTATTATCTAATACTCGTAGTCTTTAATGGTTATTGCAAGTAAGTTGTAGTATTGTCAACTTCTACTAATTTGAGAAAATGGATCGGCGTAATCATAAATGTAGCTACTTTTGTGTAGATTAGTTTGTCAAAACTGTCTATTGCTTTAACTCATATGTTTTTTTTTTTCTATTAAAAACCGACTATCGTTGTTTATTTCTTTTCTTAGTAAGGATACATTGTTATGATGTGTGAATAAAATTTCTATTGTTGATATTGAATTATCGAGTAAGCCCCCCTATGTTCAAATCCTGGCTCCGCCCTGTGGACAACCTTAAATTTTCCTAGTACTATACTAACAATTTGAATAAGGAATTCACTAAAAACATGGGATGTCATTTAGTCACATGCGTTGGTCAAGAATCCAATAAGAGTCCAAACAATATATACGTTGATACGAATATTTAGGTAAAAATCAATGAGCTTGGAACTTAGGAAGCTGACAGAATTTAGTTGAAATCAATCACGTTGTGGCGCTAACGAATCTTGTGACACGGAAATGAGTTTCAGCCAATAAAGTGCTCACATTATTTTATTATTATAATTCAAAATTTTATTACCCATAACTTTATTGAAAATTTTATTTATTACCTATAACTTTTTAATCATCATCATATAAATAAAAGACTATTTTTTAAATAAAATATTTAAATCAAAGTAAAATAATAATAATTAAATTTTGAATCATAATATTAACATAATGAATCATATTGTTTCTTACTTTTCCCTCACTAAAATAATGTAAAGAAGTGAAATGTTAGTATGATTATATTTTAATAAATTATTGATTATTGATTGCCTCTTTTTTTTTCTTCTATAAAAATTATCTTTTCTTGAAGAAAACATACATTTGATAGATAACTTTGAACAAACACCATAGTGAGATAAATACTTTTCCTAAATGCTATGTTGGCTAAATAACTCTATAAAACACTATATCAAATCAAAGTAATATTGTTTTTCGTGTTAAAATATTTTTAGTGAACTATGTGGCTTATTGAATAAAATACTTTGAGTTTTGCTAAATAAGCCTAACATATATTAACTTAAATCTATGTCTAAACCACACATAAATGAGACACGTAATCCATTAATTTTTTTTCCTTTTTATTCACCAACCTATTCCATTATAACTAATCATATTTTTAGCCCTAAATTTTAGGTCTACTAATAATATTTAAATACTTTTATAAAGATAACTAATGAGAAGATAATTACAAATTATAAGTCGTCATAGTAGCATTGATCTACATATGAGATGTTTTATAATATGGATTGCAAGACGAAAGACTCTAGTCTTAATACACGTAAGTTTTATGATAATTTAATGTGCTTTAAATGTACGATAAATCAGACCTTAATTCGTAAAATACTTTTTCCTTCTCACTTATGTAACACCCACTTTGAGGGCCTAAGGGTATTCTGGTAATTTTTTTAGCTTTAAATAGTTATTTAATATGTTAGGAAATTTATTGTTATTTCGAGTTATTGTGATAGATAAATAACTGCTTGTTTTAACTTTATATAATTGTAGGTAAAATAAAATTGTTGGAATTGTAAATGGTTTTTAGGTTTCAGACAATAAATTTAGAAGGGAACTGATATTAAGTGGATACGGGGTCGGTTGGGAAATAGGCCGACCTATTTATTTACCTTTCCCAATTAGGAAAGTTATTCCCTTGTACTCAAAATCAAATACCTAAAAACTAAGAACCATAAACAAAGTTGAAACCAAACTTTGAGCTGTGATCTTGAGCTAGTTTCATCATCATCATCATCTAAATTCCTTTCAAATTGTAAGTTAATTACTTGTTGTTTATCAAAGTTATAAGTTTGATGATTATTGATTTTGGTTGAAATTGTTAGAAATCATTGATTGGTATGAACTTAGAATTGATACATGATGTTATAAGTTGTTGTTTTTATTTGCTGTATTAAAACTGCTAGAAACTGAGTTTGTAAGTTTTGGTTAAAAGAAATTCGGATTCTGGATTGCTGGTTCCAAGTTGCTGGAGAAGGCGTAGTACCCGACTGGGACTACCCTTACCCGGCGGGTAATATGGTTTGGTTTAGTACCCGACGGGTAAAACCCTAGCCGGCGGGTACTAATGCATGATTTGGGACAGAAAGTGACCTTAAAATGAGTACCCGGTGTGTACCCTGGTACCCGACGGGTAACACTTGATTTGTTTGACTTTTGTTCTTTGTTTAAACACTTGGGTTTTGTTTATGTTATATCAGTTATGAACTGGATTACTAATTTATAATTCCGTTTTTGTTCTCAAAAACGGAGAAGACTCAGTAATATAAGATTTCTGAGTTAACGACTGAGACTATCAGGTGAGTGGATCTGTAACTCTCAGTGTGATTTAGTTGTAACAGGTTTGGCTGCAACGGGTAAACGTAGTTTTACTGTTTATAGACTGTTTAGTCTGACATGATGCCATGATGATTATGGATTATGTGATTTATTCAGAGGTCAACGTGAGTTGGGCTTGATTGCTATTGTTTGGCCGACTGGGATGAGGTTCCTTGTACATATCGTTAATGGGAACCTATGTCGTGTGGGGGAATAACGACAAGTTATCGGTTAACCGCTGTATTGGCCTGCAGTTGGGTTTTAAGTGTTCTTGGAGGGCCACCGCGGCATGAGGGCACCTCAAGAACCACTGATCCTCTTTGAAGCTGATTGTTTACGATTATTTGTTGTAGACAAGTTTGTTATGCTAAATTAGACTGTTGGCTACATGTCTATTCACTTAGCCTTGAGCTAATCCCACCACTTTAATCCTTCTTGCAGGTTATGAGTTTTGATATAACTAGTTGGGGCAAGAAGCTTTTTGTTATTGGAATGTTTGACGACCTTGATACTCTGATCATGTTTTGATAACTTAATGTTGTGTTCTGTATTATATAACACCTGGTTTGATATACTTTGGTTGTGAACAGTATAACCAATTATGTTTTTATGGGCAATGTAAATTATTAATATAATGTTTGACCTACGCTTCCGATATGTTACGTATTTTTAAAAAAATAAAAATAAAAAATATGATTCAAAATAGGGGGTGTTATAACTTATATCGTTGATCAACGTTATTACTTTTTAAGAAAATGTAGAAAATGTACGTATGATATATTAATAATATAGATATATGTCAATTTTTCAATTTTATATATATTTGAGATAAATTGCACACGAAATTTAAGAAATAAATTACGAATAAATATGTGGGGTAAATGAGGATAAAATCATGATGTTTTTTATATTTATAAATCTTTACATTACTATATTTACCTTACGTAATTATCATCTTGTAACAAGTTTTATCATTGTCATATATATATTTTATCATTCTTCACTAATGTATCCCGAATATGAAAAAGCTAGCGTTATATTGATTCGATTACCATCATTGATAATCTATCGGTGAATAACAAACATAATATACGACGAGTCACTATATATAACAAAACTTCATATTCCATTGCATAGCGCGGGTACGTAATACACTAGTCATAATGTTTAAATTGTTGAGTAGAGTTCAAATGAGGGTACATCAATTTTGAGTGAGAATAGGAGAATCAATCTCAACCATTCATTTTCATCAAATACCCATTTCCCCCACATTTTTGAAATTCAAATATCTCACAAACGGTAAGTCGAAAAATCATAAAAATTGCACCATAAAATTCAACGTTTTCAACTCTTTGATTTGCCGTCCCTCAAGGCATACATTTGACATTTTTTTTTTCATTTTTTGGTGGGTTTTACAAATTAGTAACACATGTGTTAGTAAATGTGAAACCCACCAAAAAAGATGAAAAAAGAAACTCGTCGAAAGTATACCTTGAGGGACGGCAAATCGAAGAGGAGAAAACACTGAATTTAATGGTGCAATTTTCATAATTTTTCGATTTGTCGTTTGTGATATAATTAATGTTTGGGGTAAATTGGTTTTGTATATTTGGAACATTCTCTTTGTACACATGGCTTGATATCATTGGTTCCCTCATTCTCATACAAATTCCTATTCTCATTTAAACCCCACCCTTGTTATCTATTAAGTAAATTGTAAGTTACTTCTAGGGGTAATTAATGAATCAACGACGTACTCAAACACGTAGAGTTCACGTACGAATTTTGTAATTAATCTAAAACGAAATTTATGAAGATTTCGTTCAAGTATCCTGTACGACTAAAAAACTCGTAGAAGCATATTTATTAAAGTTATACAAGATGCTTTTATTTTATTTTCTACTAGTAAATAAGTAAACTAATTCATTCAGTGAAGGAATCAATTTATTAAAAAAGTAACACTGACGCATTCATCCAAACAATTATAAATTATTATTATTATGTAATAAATATACATAACAATAACTTCAAATCAATATCTTCCAAGAAAAAAAATAAGAGTACAAACTACAACACTTCACATGGAGATGATCTTCTCTCTGTTGCCTTCATGGCTTCTTACAACTCTATCTATGTCCTGCATATTTCTGTACACATTAAGATCAATCTATGGGTCATTCAAGGGTGTCTATAAGCTTCCCCAAGCCCTCCAAAGCTTCCCATAATTGGGAACTTGCACCAAATACTTGGTAAACCTCGACATGAGGCCCTTTGGGATCTTTCCAAAAAATATGGTCCTATTATGCAAATCCATATTGGTTCAAAGCCTTACATTATCATCTCTTCTCCTAACATGGCAAAACAAATCTTGAAAACTCAAGATCACATATCACTACTACAAAAAATAAGATACAAACCGGTTTTGAAGGCCTTTAGAAACCGGTTTTAGAACCGGTTTGTAAAGGGGGATATCTGTATGCGTTTTAGTAAACCGGTTTCTTTACGTCGAGAATAGAGATCGGTTTAGCTTTTTGAGCCCAGTTTCTTTGCTATGCTTACAAGTCTTTTTTAATTAAATAAACCGGTCTCTATTTTGTTTACAACAAATCAATAATCATTCAGCAATCAGCAATATATATTATTGCAACACCTATAACAACTGCAGAAAATACTTATATAATGAAAAGTACAGAGAAACAATAAAACGAAATCATCATATATATATATATATAAAAAGGTAACCAAATACAAGTTCCAATTCCACTGTTGAATGTTGACATAACAAACAACTAAATTAAAGATACCAAACTAATACCCAGGCTATTGATAGTACATCAAAATTAATTCTCACAAGTCTTCACAAAATATGATAACCACAAACCAACGATATTGTCCAAATCTTTTACTTCATATGGGTTTGTATGCTTCCATGGAATCTGCATGTATATAAAGCAAAATATAAATGACCTTCAATTAACAAATGAGAGAGTGCTTAATTTTTATCATTTATTATGTATAAGATTTAACAAGTACTAACCGTTTGGGGGAAATCATCTTGTTGAGATTTGATAAACTCGTGCATCCAACGCATCATGTAATAACCACACTCCCAGTAAGCCTTTTGTTGATGGCACTAATTATAAATAGCAAGTAGATATGTACATCAATGTAACACCCAAATCAATTTGTGTGAAGGCTTATTAGCGAAGTCAAGAGTAACCCGAACAAAGCAAACCTATACCTCAGTTGACCCATACCACTGGCACTTACTTCTATAGTATATATGGATATACAGTTAGTTAGATGATTTAATTACCTTAGGCAATGACCATCGAATATCCCCAAGCGACCTAAAAAATATGCAACATTAATGGCGTTTAAAAATATCAAAAAAATACTAATTTTCAATTATATACCCATTACAGAACTCTTACAATTGCACAATGTCTGCAAGTGCGTAGCTATGTGCATCCGTTATGCCTCTTTCCACCATAAGTGAATCCAATATATAGCCCGTGTTGTTGTGGGGAGAAATTATGAACAGTACCCAATGATTACTAATAAATGATAACCCTTTTAGTATTCCGAACGAGCATACATAAATGTTAAATAAAGAAGATAGTATTGTATGGCACGTACTCTTCATAGTAAGGTGCGAGAAAAAACATTTTATCCTTCTCTCGTATTGTGATCGCATTCAAGAGATAATCGGTGACCCTCTCCATATCGTTATCACATTGGGAGCTTTGAATTTCATACGGGTTCAACAATGCACATCTATTTCCTGGCTTTTGCATAATCTTATGCATCGAACTAAAAACATTTTTAGATATACATTAGTTAAAAAGAAGTATAAATATGAGTGGGTAATTATGGTTACAGAATTCAATAAACATTAATGTACTTACCTAGTGAAATAAGTTACAATCGACATATCAAGCCAACCATTTGTCAACAAACACATAAGATCACCAGAGGTAATACTATATGCCTCTAAAATGCTTGGACCAAAGACCGCTTCAAGTGGAATCACTACCCCCTGATTAGGATTTGGTTGTTTCATCCAACGATCATAAAAAGCACGAATAAACAAAGGTTTTTTCTTGTAGATCATATTCCGATGCTTTTCCAATTTCTGTAAATCACATGGTTTGGATTTCCATGTTACAATACAAAACCATTAGGTAAGTTAAAAGGATTATAACCTAGTGTTTGCACATCGACTAACAACCGATAAAAATCACATAACACATTTATTCATGCATGCATAAACCAAATTAATAACATTAACCCTAAAATAACTTATCTTAAAATACTATCCTATAACACTGAAACCATATAAGAACTTAACAATCGTTAGACCCTACTAATAAAAGACACACATATATACAAGCAGTGGCAAATTGGGTGGGTCAGGTGAGAATGATTTACAAAATCACGAAAAGTAAACAAAAAACTACATCAAACTTCAACATAAAAACACTATCAAAGTAATAACAATAGACTGGGAAAACAGCTTTAAAAACTGCAAGTAGTTTGTAAAACTTAAGCAAAAATTTAAATCAGCACAATAGTAAAAATCTGCATAAATATTGCATGAAAACCAACACACATACAACAACAAAACACCATTAATTGGCTTTAAAACTATATAAAGTACTTCACCAAAACTACATATCATTAGCTAAAAAAATTCAGCAAAAAGAACAATAACTAGCTCAAAAAACTGCAAAAGTCAAACACGGTAGCAACTAGGGGTGTTCAAATGGCCAGTTCTCGGTTTGACAAATGATCAGTTTGGTTTATTCGGTATTCATAATATATTTTGCACAAGACAATACCCAAACTAAACATATGTAAAACCGAACCAAACCTACCAAATTTAGTATCGGGTTAAATGGGTCAGTGCCCATAAACCCAAAATTTTAAAAACCTCAACAAAAACAGACAACTTTTATTTTCATTAATCATATAAAAACACCTAAGAATAATAAGAGTTAGCTAATCTGTTGGAACACAAAAGGCCAACTAAGAACACACATATGTTTAATCATAAGTTTATTGGTCTGGATTTTACCGGGTAGGAATTAGGCACACTCTTTGTAGGCTCTTTCGATGGCCTAGCAGATGTTCCTTTATTCACTGATTTTAACGATGTTGCAAGTGCTATAGTAGAGGCCTGTATTTTCACAAGTTTCAAGTGAGCACCTTTTAGAAAATTTCTACACAAAATACAAAGATAAATCAATGTTTACATAGTAACTAAAAGGTTTTAAAGTTTACAGGATCTGGATGAGCCGCACTCTTGGTAGTCTCTTTTGATGGCTCGGTGGACATTCCTTCTTCTACTGATTTTGATGATGTTGCTATTGTTCCGGAAGAGGACTACGAAAAAATTTTGTGAGTTGCACATGAGTACGTGTTATATACTCGAAATAATAATTTTATAGTAACATACCTGAAGGAATCGAATTCTAGTTTTTGGCCACTCAATGAAAGTATTTCTCGCATCAATAAGCTTTTCAATACCTTCCATTGGAGATGGAAGGTCTAAATCTCCATACCCTTTACACACGTTGTCGACCTGAACCTTTACATAACCTGGTGTCAGTGGCTTTCCGTGAAGTAACTGACCACTAACAATCGGAAATACTCTCCCAATAGCACAAGAGATCTGCTCCTATATATTTGGGCAAATCAAAGCACACTTGGTGGGTTCCTAAAAAACATATATAACATGGAATATATTTATTGTGCATTTGTATCTAAAAGCATTTCTGTATTGTCTATTGAATATAACCCAAACAGTTACCTTTATCTTATCTAACCGTTCGAGGTAAGCAGCCAAGGCAGAATCCATTTTAGTAGGTCTCGGTTTAACAACAGGTATGTTTGCTTGTGTAGGTGCGCGTTTAGTAGGCTCCTACATACACATGTAACAAGGAGTAATATTAGTCTGCATTTGTTAGTAAAACCCTATACATAGTTTAATATATTAAACCCACACAGATACCACTATCTTGTCCAACTGATCAAGGCGTGAATCTGAGTCATAATTGCTTATGCTAGGTCTCGAGTTAATAACGAGTACGTCTTCTTCCATTGAAGTCGACCCTTGTTGTGTTGACGTCAGTCCATCTACTTGTGCCTGCAATTTTTTATGTTGCCTCTTCATATCCTCAAGTTGTTCTCGTAATTCTTTTACCGTTTCTCGTTTCTTCCTTTTCTTCTTATCATACTCTGGTATGCCCTTCTTCAAACCAACGGTGTATCCAACCGCCCTAGTTCGCCCACCATGCTCCTCTTTTTTTAACAACAAGGTTAGTAGATCTGATCCTGGGGCAAATGTAGGATTCTTTTGGGATAATATTGCCTGTTAATTTAATGCATGTAGTAAATTAGACTGTTAGAATTGAATCATATCTAACAAAAATAATATTTAGTATAGAGTAAAGAATGCATTGTAAAAGCGACTTTTAAATTCATCAGGTTCTCTATAACACTTAATCATAATACCTATTGACTATAGAGCTTGTTCTAAATGAGCTTGTTATAAAAAAAACAAACATAATCTTACCAATTCTGTCACTTTTTCTTGCACATCAGGCGGGTACTATCCGGACACCATCTTTGCCTAAGTATGTATGTAAAACACCCCTCATTCGACATCAATATTGTATGATTTTACTCGGAAGCGTATATTAAAAACATACTTTACTATTATACATAATGGAAATGTACATAAACTTTTTCAAAATATGATACACCACATAGTTTTGAAGTTATTAAAACACTGTACACATATTATACAAACGGGGTACTATGTAATTCCAAACTTAGTTTATAACAAAACTATATCAGAGTTCACAGAGCAGTCAAACATTCTCTGCCAAAGGCATCAACTTCCTGTCCACCCACATATCTATTCATAACCTGCAGGAAGTAAATGAGGGATTAGCACGAAGCTAAGTGAATGAACTTGTCACACACAATTCAACTTAGCATAACTATGAGTTTACATCAAATAACCGTAAACACTCATATTTCAATGAGGATCGGTGGCTCTTGGGATATCATAATACCCGGGGATTCCCCAAGAACACTTATCGTACATATCCGTATGGCCATAACGGACGAGACCGATAACTATTGGTTATTAAACTCATACACAGGTTTCAAACACAACAAATGAATCAAAACCTGTGTAAATCACATAATAACCAAAAAGTCCAACTACACGTTGACCTCAATAATCTGATACACAGAGGTCCACATATCACGTAGATTAATTCAATAACACAGACTAAACAGTCTAATAATGTAACACCCCAGTTTTCAAGGTATTACTTTAGTAAATAAAAATAAGTTTTTATAGTTCAGTTTTACCGCATTATTTTAGTGTACAATAAAATATACATCTTTTTAATTTTAGATCTCTAAATAATGAGATATGATAGAAAACGCAAATTTGTTGTCTAGTTCCAGACTGTGTAGTATAGTAAATAAATAAAAGATATAAGTATAGATACGTGTTTTGTTCCTGTGATCTCAAAAACATTTCCAGAACTTATCCAAAAGACAGAGTATAATCGCAGGAGCAAAACCAAGTAACAAAATCACAAATTTATCATCAATACTTCAAGAATCAAGTGTTCTAAACTTTAATTCATCATCTTCTCCATCTTCTTCAACCTTTGTAAGTAGTTTCCTTCTCCTAGAACCCTAGAAATTGGGTTTTGTGGGGTTTTAGTTAATTGATATGATTTAATTTGAAATTAGGGTTTGCAATTGATTAGTTAGTGTTAGTATAACTTATAAACAATGATTAGAATCCTAATTTCATATTACAAGTGATAGGTTATGATTATGGTTTATGAAATTTTCATGAATCATATGTTTTAGCTTATAGCATGATTTTGATATGTTAGTAGATTCAAGTAGTGATTAGAAAGTAGTTAAATTCATGATAAAGCTATGATTTTGATCATGATAAGTAAGTTAGTTAGTTTAGTTAAAGTGAAATTAGTAAGTCTCAAGTGGGGGAGAAGAGAATTAGATGATTATAGATTAAAGTGATGATTAGTTATTGATTATGTGTTGTGCCTATATGTATTAGGTGCTCAAGAAGAATTTTCATTGTTTGATCATCTTATTACAAGTTGTGCTACAAATCAAGGTGAGTATATGAATTGATTAGATCATGATCATGTAACTTGTTTTGATTAGCTTATGATTATATCATGATTATGATGAAAGCTTGTGATTAGAATGGTTAATGGTTATTAGCCATATTTTGATTAGAATAGCTAACCAAGGTTAGCTTTGTTCGATTAGTGGTTGACTTATGTTAGCCAAACATTGATTAGTTATGTGCACATATGATTAGAATTGTGAAAGTGAAGTTGCAAGAAAAGGGAAGTAGTTCTTCACTTTGTTCATTATTGCTTTATGTTAATAATGCATTGTATTGAGTAGTTTCATATTCTCACTAAGCAAATTGCTTAATTAGTTTAGTTATGTTGTAGGTACAAGTGAAAGCGGAAGGGGTAAAGAAGTTGCAAAAGGGTAGAAGTGGAGTGCTAGCTTGTTGTAAGTTACACAAGCTTTCTCTTTAAATTATCGTTTTGAAACCTTGAAAGATCGCCCAAACAATGTTTTAACATGTTTTGGATTGTGAAAGTAATGACTAGATCGACTATGTGTAATAGTATAAGTTTGTGAAAGACTAGTAGATATTGTTTAGAAAGTGTTAAGTTGTAAGTTGTAATAGAAGTGACATTTTTATTATGTACATATTGAAAATTTTAACGAAAGTCAAATGTGGTATTAATCAGTTTTGACAGGCGTTTAGCTATTGAATGGGTCAACATAACCCTTTTGGATCAGCGGGTTATAAAGGGGTCGAAATGGGTCCTAATGACACTTATGAACAATTTGTGTTAGATAAAGATTGGAAGTATAGTGATTAGTCTCGCAAGTTTGTTTTGATAGTATAAATATGTATTTAAAGTCTCAGCTCCTAAGTCTCAATGGTTTGAGACTTGGTATGTTAGAAAAAGATTGAAAATTTAGCCGAAAATGACCCATAAGCCCAAATCCCGATAAAATGAGAAATTTGAGAAAGGGCGAAAATAGAAAGTTTCATTTTGACTATAGTAAAGTGCCTGCAAAATTTCATGTTTTAACTCTTTGTCGTTTGAAAGATATGCACGTCCAAAGTTCGGAAAATGGTAAATATGTTGAAAAATAGTGCAGGTACTGTAAACGCCAGAGTACCCGGCGGGTAGCCGGTGTACCCGGCGGGTAAACCAAAAATCCGGAACAAGTCGGCGGCTTCTCAAGCCCAGCCGGCGGCTTCTCAAGCCTTTAAACGGGGGTTTAGTTCTGTTACCACAAAAGTTAATTCACCCGGCGGCTAATGGGGGAAACCCGGCGGCAAGACATAGGTACCCGGCGGGTAACCATTCTACCCGGCGGGTAGATGTTGTTTCCAGCAGATTTTCATTTTAAAGTTTTAAAAGTAATACAAATCAATAGAATAGAATACAAACACGATAATACAGATAGTGGGACCAATATAAATACATTTCAGTGTAAAAAAAAAAAAAAATGTTCAGATTTTCAGGGCGTTTCAAATAAACACATCTACGTTTACTTGTTGCAACCAAACAGTTACAACTAAATCAAAAGGTGAGTTCTAAATCCACTCACCGATACCTCTGTAGATTCCACACTCAGCAGTCTTATATCACTAGGTCTTTGGAGTATCTGAAACACCACAAAACACACAAGTTAGTAACTTGTTCCATAATCATCATCATAGTATATTTATCAAATCAGGTAATCCCTGAAGTCTAGGCAAACAAAAAGTCAATCAGAAATAAAATCGGAAAATCCCGAATTGACGTTTTAAAACTGAAAAATGCCATTTTGAACCCTAGATGACCCCGAATGGCCAAAAACTGCCTAGGCTATAACATATAGCTTTAATCATTGGGCCGTTTCCGAGTGGACATGCGAATTTCAGCTTAATCCGAGTTAATGGAAAAATTTGTAAATTTTTAGTCATTAAAGGTGTTAGGAACACTTATGCACTTTTGAAATTTGCGAAACAAAAACTTTTAAAATTCTCGATTCGCAGTGATCTCGATTCGCAGGTCAACTCGGTTTGCGAATAAACTCGACTCGCAACAACATAACTCGACTCGCAGAGCCATCTCGACTCGCAGAGTCATCCCGACTCGCAGAGTCACCTCGACTCGCAGCTCAGCTCGCCTCGTTGGACGAACTGGGTTTCGAGATTTTCGCTGCTGCTACTAAAAATCGACTCAAATCTCACCATAACTCAAGAAACTCGGTTTCTATGGGTTCTAACACTTTCACTAACATCAAATAACATCTAACAACACCAAATAACAACATAATTAGCTTTGATTTGGTTCAATCACTCAAAACCCCATTTATGAAACTCAAAATTTAAACTCACTTCTTGATGATGAAGAAGGTGATAAGATGATGATGATAATCAGATGATGGTGTAGATGAAATCGAATTAAAATCACAGAACTAGTTTGATTCTAAGTTTTGGTTATGGTTATTTTGGATTTGAAAGTTCTCAAAATGAAATGACAAAGAAGACTTTGAAACATAAGGATACTAAGGTCGGTTTAACAAACCGACTCCACATATAAGATGGTATAATTTTATACCCGTCCTAAATCTATTGTCTGGAACCCGAAAACCATTTGCGAGAAAATTATTTTATTTTACCGTTAACTATAGTAAATTAAAACAACCAATAATTTACTATCCACAATAAGTCCTGGGACCTATTTACTTAAGTTTCACAGTAAAACAAATAATATCAGGTAATTCCTAAAACAATTAAATAATAAATTAAATAAAGAATTACCAGGCCACTGGAGAGGATGTTACAGTATGACCCAATAAATATTGACGTGAACGAGTGTCTTCTATCTCGTGGACCGGTGTCGACGTTTTTTTTGACTTTGCCTCTGCTTTCCATGTAGGTTCATGGCCACGATACCCTTTTGTTCCCAATCGTGGTGGATTTTTATTCAATTTTGCTATTTCCCTCTCTAGTTCACGTTTCAACTTCACATACAAATAGCGAACGAATTAGATTCAATACTATATAAGAGTACATCATAACACGTTAGTATGAAATCAAAGAAATTACCCTCTTTTCTTCTGTATTTTCTTTTGCAACAAATTCTAGCCATTTGGACTTTTCTAAAAACTTGTACATGTGGAAAGGACTCTTTCCCGTGTCCATATAATCTCCCCGGAGTGTGGTTTTAAAAGCCTTCCATCTTTCGCTGCACTGTCTAAGTACTTGACTTTTTGCTTTATCATTAGGAATATTCCAATAATCATGTAGTTTTCAAAGAAATATTATTAAGCATTACTACATATATAGATTCTAAAAACAGTACAAAACTAAAGCTGTGGTTTATCTTATACTTTGATTTTTAACCACAATTGTTCTTTATCATTCTTCGGTACTATGCGCCAGTCATCGAACAAAATACCAATATTCCTCATCGCAAAGCTTCCACATTTAAGACCAAACCTAGTTTGATTAGGCCCTATAGCTTGCCCAAGTTTATTGAACTCGATTTCTCTTTTTCCTTTAAAATTCTTTAAGGTTGTTGTTCCTCTTGTTTTTTTTCCTTGTGGTTGTTGTTCTTCGTTGTCATCAGTAGATTCATATTCACACTCATATTCATGTCCAGATTGTTGCTCTTCGTCATCATCAGTAGATTCATATTCATGTTCGGATTCATGTTCGGGATCCTGAAACAAAATCAAAGAGATCAGAATATTCTGGATAACAACTTTCTTAAAGTTTCACTCAAGTTTTCAGAGATAAACTCATACGTAATGGATCTACAAGAAAGTACAAATTGAACCCTACATCCAAATCTTTATAGTTAAGTTAGGATCATACTAAAGATACATTTTGGGTCATAATGAAATACACAGCAGCTCCTAAAATACCAAAAAAAAAATCAAGGACAGCAAGCTTTTGTGATTGATTGATTATCAATAGGCTTCGTAAAGGACTAGCAGGTAGAAACACAGACACTAGCTGCTAGTACCCTTTGCCCTGTTTTAGAACATTTAAACATGCCTAGCTATATCACCATATCTCATAGAAATTTTTGTTACCTGTATGCAATATAAGTTTTTGGACATCCTCCAAATGAATTGTCGAAGTAAACAAGCATTAGATGAAATGTATACATAATTACATGAAATAGATCAATGATTTTCCTTTCGTCTTTTAGGTTATTGTATCTTCTTAAGAAAATATTAACAGCAATTAATGCAAATTTAAACGTACCATGCTGGTTGAAGTTTCGAGATGGCAGTAACAATAATGATAAAAAAATATTAACTTGAATCCTCTATGTTTAACCTGTGAAGTTGAACACATGTATGAACATAAACTCATTAGCACCACCAATTGATGACAACAAATATATAAGGATAAGCAATGTGTTATAAAAGCATCACTTCCTGAATCGGATCAAGATTAAGGTTCCAATCACCAAAAGTTTGATTAGATTTTGGTCAACAACAACGTAACACTTGCTCAAAGGTAAAAAAAAAAAGAGGGGGGGGGGGGGGGGGGGGGGGGGGGGCGGGGGGCGACAACATAACATCAGTATTATACAAATTTGCAATTGAAACTACAATGTTCTCTTAAAAACTCAAGTACAATTTTGTAGAAAAAGCAGACCCTTATTACCAATACCAAAAATTAGCAACTACAAAAGGTAGAACCTCAACGATTGCTAGCTTATATTGAGGAAAAACTAAAACAGCAAATCCATCCTACAAGATGTAAAAAAGGGTCAAGACTAAAGAATACAGCAAAATAATGACTCAAGCCCTAAATAATAAACAACACAAAGTCTAACGAAAGATGTAATCACCCATCCAGTCACCTAATTATCAAAGCATCAACAAGAATTCTAATTGACTACGTTCTTTTAATAAATCACTCAAAATTGGGTATCTTAACTTGTAAAATTAAAACTAGTAATGATTGAATACATAGAAATCAAGATTGAACAACAAACCTTTTTTATTTCTATCAATCAATTGATAAACATCTGCAGCAATTAACAAAAGCCTGTTGTGGTGATGGCGGAATGATCCGTAGATGGTGGGGGGAAGATGGTGGTGAGTGGTTGGGTTTACAGTGGTGATGAAGATAGAAGAGTGTGACGGTTGGTTTTTGGCAGAATTATATGGGGGGAGCTTTGGGGTTTTGAGAGAGTGGTAGGGATAGATGATCGGTTTTTTAAGCATTGGGAATAGAGGGTGAACTGTTGGAGGGATTTTATTTTCCCAAATTTTTTGTTCTCCCGCTAAAAATAAGACTAGTTATATCAGGGTCACTAATAAAAATAAGTATGAGTAAAACAAAAGTATACACAACATCAATCGTAGTCTAATTGGTAATGTGAGTATTTAGTTTTTTTTGTATAAAAAGGTCGGGAGTTCAAGACCCTTTTTGGGCATTGATCTTTATATTTAAATTTTAATACCATTGGCTAACATTTTAGAATACTTATAGTTCTTTAAAGTTATAATTAATTACAAGGCTTATAACCAATACTAAATAAATAAATAAAATTGAGACAATCTTACAAAGAGAGATAGTAAATTATCATTTTACCTTTTTAAGTATCTCATTCAACATTGAAACAGATATATTAAATGCAATTTTGACGGCTTAGAATTTTTATTGCAAAACAAACTTAATTTATTGAAACAGATATATGTATTATGTTCTCAATTATATGAAGACATGTTATTATTGTAGCACACAATTTTTTTTTCCCGCTGCATCGCACAGACTGTATGCTGCTAAATAAATATATCACCACAAGCTTTTTTTTTTAGCTCCACTTCGTTGCGCCGGTAGTATTATAGTTACAATTACAATAATAAAAACAAAGTACTGTAAATTGTGACAAATAAGTAACAAAAAATAAAATAAAAGTACAATATTAAAATGATGAAAGACCTTTAAATATGTGTTTAAAATAACAAATTAAAAACTTCTCAAAATCTTGTCATTATTTCGTTGTTGTTGATGTTCCTGAAAAAATAAAATGACACAAACAAACAAATTTTAATAAGTAACCTTATATTTACTTAATAATATACAATTATATTATACCATGTTGAATAACAAGAGAAAAAAAATATACCTTCACGTAGAGCGAGGTTTATCGATCCATAATCCTTCATCGTGGTCGGTTCTTTTGTAAATAGTATCATCAATAACATCATTTGTCGACGGAATTCCGATAGAAAATGGAGGTAGCTCATCAAACTGGTCGTATTCTTCCTCGTCTACAACATTCTCAACATAACATCAGTATTATACAAATTTGCAATTGAAACTACAATGTTCTCTTAAAAACTCAAGTACAATTTTGTAGAAAAAGCAGACCCTTATTACCAATACCAAAAATTAGCAACTACAAAAGGTAGAACCTCAACGATTGCTAGCTTATATTGAGGAAAAACTAAAACAGCAAATCCATCCTACAAGATGTAAAAAAGGGTCAAGACTAAAGAATACAGCAAAATAATGACTCAAGCCCTAAATAATAAACAACACAAAGTCTAACGAAAGATGTAATCACCCATCCAGTCACCTAATTATCAAAGCATCAACAAGAATTCTAATTGACTACGTTCTTTTAATAAATCACTCAAAATTGGGTATCTTAACTTGTAAAATTAAAACTAGTAATGATTGAATACATAGAAATCAAGATTGAACAACAAACCTTTTTTATTTCTATCAATCAATTGATAAACATCTGCAGCAATTAACAAAAGCCTGTTGTGGTGATGGCGGAATGATCCGTAGATGGTGGGGGGAAGATGGTGGTGAGTGGTTGGGTTTACAGTGGTGATGAAGATAGAAGAGTGTGACGGTTGGTTTTTGGCAGAATTATATGGGGGGAGCTTTGGGGTTTTGAGAGAGTGGTAGGGATAGATGATCGGTTTTTTAAGCATTGGGAATAGAGGGTGAACTGTTGGAGGGATTTTATTTTCCCAAATTTTTTGTTCTCCCGCTAAAAATAAGACTAGTTATATCAGGGTCACTAATAAAAATAAGTATGAGTAAAACAAAAGTATACACAACATCAATCGTAGTCTAATTGGTAATGTGAGTATTTAGTTTTTTTTGTATAAAAAGGTCGGGAGTTCAAGACCCTTTTTGGGCATTGATCTTTATATTTAAATTTTAATACCATTGGCTAACATTTTAGAATACTTATAGTTCTTTAAAGTTATAATTAATTACAAGGCTTATAACCAATACTAAATAAATAAATAAAATTGAGACAATCTTACAAAGAGAGATAGTAAATTATCATTTTACCTTTTTAAGTATCTCATTCAACATTGAAACAGATATATTAAATGCAATTTTGACGGCTTAGAATTTTTATTGCAAAACAAACTTAATTTATTGAAACAGATATATGTATTATGTTCTCAATTATATGAAGACATGTTATTATTGTAGCACACAATTTTTTTTTCCCGCTGCATCGCACAGACTGTATGCTGCTAAATAAATATATCACCACAAGCTTTTTTTTTTAGCTCCACTTCGTTGCGCCGGTAGTATTATAGTTACAATTACAATAATAAAAACAAAGTACTGTAAATTGTGACAAATAAGTAACAAAAAATAAAATAAAAGTACAATATTAAAATGATGAAAGACCTTTAAATATGTGTTTAAAATAACAAATTAAAAACTTCTCAAAATCTTGTCATTATTTCGTTGTTGTTGATGTTCCTGAAAAAATAAAATGACACAAACAAACAAATTTTAATAAGTAACCTTATATTTACTTAATAATATACAATTATATTATACCATGTTGAATAACAAGAGAAAAAAAATATACCTTCACGTAGAGCGAGGTTTATCGATCCATAATCCTTCATCGTGGTCGGTTCTTTTGTAAATAGTATCATCAATAACATCATTTGTCGACGGAATTCCGATAGAAAATGGAGGTAGCTCATCAAACTGGTCGTATTCTTCCTCGTCTACAACATTCTCAACTCCAAGTATACGTCGTTTACCAAGTATGACAATGTGCCATCTTGAGTCCTTTGGGTCTTCAACAAAAAATACTTGGGTGGCCTGTTTAGCTAGAATGAATGGTTCTGATGAATAATCGTCAGTGGAAAGGTTGACAATTGTAAAACCATGACTATCAACTTTAACACCACGTTTGTTTTCGACCCATTTACACTTAAACAGTGGTATAGTGAGTGTATGATAATCCAATTCCCAAATTTCTTGAATGACACCATAAAAAGAGTTTTTGGCAATCGTTGACCTTATTTCATGATTATCCCCATGAAGTACTGTCGTTGCGGCTATTAGCGTCACCCCACTATTTTGCACGGTCTTTTTTGCATCTTGTTGTTTAGTGTAGAAAGTATACCCATTAATATCATAGACTTGGTATTTTGTCACCAGAAAATCAGGACCAGATCCCAATGTTTTGACTAACTCATCCGTTACCTCTACATCATTTACCCTTTCTTTCAACCATGACGCAAATTTTTTGTTATGCTCAACAAGCAACCACTTTTCGTTCCTACCACGGTTCTTCGTCTTTAATAATGTCATGTGCTCATGTATGTATGGATCAATACATGACATGTGTTGTAGAATAGTAAAATGTGCTTGGTGCATTTCATGTGGTTCGACAATGACTTGTTTCCTGCCAACTGTCCCAACTCCTTGAAGTCTACCTTCATGTCGAGATTGCGGGAGCCCAATATTTCTAGCACCTTTCAGATAGTCGGTACAAAATGTAGTCACTTCCTCTGAAACATATCCTTCAATAATACTTCCCTCTGGTCGAGAATGGTTCCGTACGTACTCTTTCAAGAAACTCATATATCTCTCAAACGGATACATGTATCGTAGGAATACAGGACCGCATGCCTTTATTTCATATATAATATGAGATACAAGGTGAACCATGATATCGAAAAATGAAGGTGGAAAGTACATTTCAAGCTGGCAAAGAGTGATGATAATATCACTTTGATACCTATCCAACACATATGGATCAATCACTTTCGAATGAATCATGTTAAAAAACAAACAGAGCTTTGTGATAGTGTGTCGGACGCCATCTGGAAGTATGTCACGAATTGCGATAGGAATCATTTGTCTCATTAAAACATGGCAATCGTGAGACTTCATTCCGAGTAATCTATTATCTTTCAATGATACCAACCTTTTAATGTTAGCAGAGTAGCCAGATGGAACCTTAATGCCATGCAAACAACGACAGAATTTTGCTTTTTCGACATTCGACAATGTATAACAAGCTGGTGGCAAGAACGTTCGTTTTCCTTTATTGTCGGGATGAAGCTCCTTTCGAATTTTCATATCCACAAAGTCCTTTCGAACATTAATACCATCTTTTGATTTTCCTGGAATGTTCAATAGCAACCCTATCAAACTTTCACAAACATTTTTTTCAATATGCATAACATCAATGCAATGTCGGACCTGCAAATTCTTCCAATATGGTAAATCCCAAAAAATAGACTTTTTTTTCCAAAGGCCTGTTTCCCGACTTGTATTTTTTTTTACCAAACACCATGTTTTTGCATTTTTCAACTATCGATAATACAGTTTCTCCGTCCAAAGGTGGACGCAGTGTTCCACTTTCAATATTACCATCAAACAAATTCTTTTTTCGACGGTACGGGTGACTCATGAGAAGTGATCTTCGATGCCCCATGTACACTGTTTTCCTACAATTTTTAAGGTATCTCGATGATGTGTCATCTTCACAAAGGGGACATGCCTTTCTTCCTTTTGTTCCATATCCCGACAAATTTCCGTAGGCTGGAAAATCGCTGATAGTGCAAAAAATCATGGCCCGCAAATTGAAATTCTCATTTTTATATGCATCATAAACTTGGACCCCTGGATACCACAATGTTTTTAAGTCATCGATTAACGGAGCCAAATAAACGTCAATATCGTTTCCAGGTTGTTTTGGACCTTGGATCAACAATGACATCATGATGTATTTTCGTTTCATGCATAATCAAGGTGGAAGATTATATATAATAAAAGAACTGGCCAAGTGCTGTGACGACTACTCAAGTTTCCAAACGGATTAATTCCATCTGAACTAAGTCCAAAGCGTATATTTCTAATCTCCTCTCCAAAATCTTCAATATCATCAATATTCCTCCACTGAGGAGAATCGGCCACATGTCGTATTTTTCCATCATTTTTACGCTCTTCGGCATGCCAACGCAATAATTTTGCATCTTTAGAATTTGCAAATAATCGTTTTAGTCTTGGTATGATAGGCAAATACCACAAGACTTTAGCAGGGGGTCCATTCTTCTTCACATCATTACTAACTTCTGTTTCTTCTTTTGGCTTATACCTCGATGTACCACATATACCACATTCATCTAGGTCTTTGTATTCATTTATATACAATATGCAATCATTTGGACACGCATTTATTCTTTCAACTTGCAATCCCATTGGACAAATCAATTTTTTGGCTCGGTATAATGAAACGGGCAACTTGTTATCGTCAGGTAGCATTTCATGTAATAATTCCAAAAGTTCTGTGAAACTTGTATCACTCCAACCATTGTTTGTTTTTAAGTTTAACAACCTCAGAACAGCAGAAAGTTTGCTAAATTTCGTACACCCGGCATATAATAGTTTTTCGGAGTCAACAAATAGTTGTTGAAATTTATCATAATTATTTTCATCAATATTATCCTCCACATCATGTAACATGTCATCTAAATTATCATAATAATCTTCCTTGTCTGAATCGATTTTTTCATAATTGTCATCATTATCATTGTTATCATCCCTATTACACTCATCAACATCTATGTTACTATCAACTAGTAATTCTCCGTGCCATGACCAACAAGTATACTCATCCACAAATCCGTCTACTATAAGATGTCGAGTAATTACAGAACTATCAACAAAACTATCGAAATTTTGACATTTTTTACAAGGACAAGATATTTTTTCGTTCCCTTTGTTCAATCGATCAGCTTCTGCAACTTTCATAAAATTAGTCAACTCTGCCAGATATTCTGAAGTATGACGTGGTATCTCGTACATCCATCTACTACGATCCATCTGAAAACATAGAAAGATATCATTTTAATAAAATGCATACATGATATGATGCGTACGTAGCTATGTTGATACAGGCAGCCACCTAACCCACTTTTTGAATACTATGTCTCATGTGAACGTATCAACAGATTTAATATTTAAGAAAAAATCGACAGCATTTCCCCTTAACTCCCCAAGTATGCATATAGAACGCAACTCGTGAGAGTAAGGGAAATGTTGGAGATTTTTCCTTAAACACTCAATCCATTAATACTATTCACATCCTAATGAGACATAGTATTCAAAAAGCAGTCCCAAGCGGGGACAATCCGAAATTAATCTCTATTAGATTAATTTCGAATGGGTAAAAATCTAAGGTATATAATTTGGGCCTATACTAAATGAGATTAATCAATGCAAAAAGTTACATATTAAAGACTTGAAAATCATAGAAGACATACCATTCTTATATCCAGAGATCAATTAAGCAGCAGACAATTTATTTTGACATTAGATGCAATATTATACGAAGTCTTCAATGACAAACGAACCTGCATTGGAAATCAAACAAAAAAAATATGATATGCTTAAAACAGTGTTTACATTCTATACAAATTTAATAAAATATATAGTTATTAGAATATATATATATATATATATATATATATATATATATATATATATATATATATATATATGAAAGACTAGTGATATGTAATATTTGAAGGTAACTGATACCTTAATATGAAAAAAATTGCGTTGAAGGTGATAAAAGAATTGTAAGTGTGTAGACGTGTAGTAGTTAAAATTAGGTTCAATTGGGGAGTAATAGGGTGTTTAATAATTGCACTTTGCAGGTGGTTGATTTGGGATGGAAACATGTACACACGTTTTGGCCACATAATTTGAAGTGAAATTCGGATATATAGTTCAAATTATTAGATAAAGTCATCACATCCGTTAGGAGGAGAATAGGGACCAGTTATATTTAAGGATCCGATTTCTATTCATTGAAAACGGTTATTATAGGTAACTGGTTTCTAAAGGTACTAATAAAGACCGGCTTATTTAATCAAAAATGATCTCTATGCATCCTGCGTATTTTAAGCGAATAAAGATCGGTTTGGTGATATATAACCGGTCTCTTTAATGTAAAGACACCGGTTTTTTAATAAGCTCGCTTTAACCGGTTTCTATTGGGGGTCTCTTTTCGAATTTTTGTAGTAGTGTATTTTGTTCCCCTCCACTCTTCGAGGCCACAAAGCGACTAACGTACAACTTCTTGGACGTTGCTTTCTCACCCCATAGCAGTCACTGGAGGGATATGCGCAAGCTTTTGGTAACAGAGTTCTTGGGTCCCAAGAGAGCTAGATTGCTTAAATCCGTGTTGGTCACAGAAATGGAGACCATGATTACTTCACTATCGTCACATCCATCGAACACTGAAGTAAACTTAAATATCTTGTTTTTAACAATAGTAAAGGGGTTGGTGTGTAAGGTGGCGTTTGGTAACAACTATAGAGAAGAACCACTTAAGGGTCCTTCATGGGAAGTTATGCTAAGTGAAAGCATGGAATTACTGAATGGATCTGTTGGTGATTCTTTTCCATGGTTAGGTCCAATCATCGACCACTTTACTGGATGGAACAGTAAATTGAGTAGTGGTTTTAAGAATCTTGATGCCTACATCGATACAATCATTGATGATCATCGCAAGCATAACCTTGACGAAATAAGTGATGATGAAAAAGATTTTGTCTATAGTTTACTTGAATTATCTTCGACAACAAATGCTTCTGGCTATCAGTTGACTAATGGAGATGTGAAAGCTCTTGTAATGGTAAATATTCGTTATTTATAACTTTTTTTAAGGAGACTATAATGTTATATTTGACAAATTACGAACGTATATATGTTTCAGGATGTACTTACTGGGGGAATTGATACAACTATCGTGACAATGGTTTGGGCAATGTCGGAGATCATTAGAAATCCAAGAGTGATGCAAAAGCTGCAAAGTGAGATCCGAAATTGTAGTAGAAGAATACAAAACGTAAATGAACTTGATATCACAAAAATGAAATACTTAAAGATGGTGGTGAAAGAGACGTTAAGATTGCACACGCCTGCTCCATTGTTGATCCCACATGAATGCTTAACCCAAACTCAAATTTGTGGTTATGACGTCTTTCCTGGAACAAGCGCTATAATCAATGCGTGGGGAATAGCAAGAGACCATTGCACATGGGGGGAGAATGCAGAAGACTTTTATCCTGAGAGGTTTGAGAAACTTGATGTTGATTTTGGAGTTGGAAATTTTGCAATGGTCCCCTTTGGAGGCGGCCGAAGAGCCTGCCCAGCAATGAACACAGCTCCACATAATGTAGAGTTCGTGATTGCAAACCTTTTGTACTGGTTTGATTGGAAGTTTCCAGATGGAGTGACAAGTGAAGATTTGAACATGGAAGAATTCGGTACGCTAGTTCTCGAAAAGAAATTACCCCTCTATCTTATCCCCACAAAGCATAAGTGGGAAGCCTAAACATGATTTCGATTGAACACAAAGTGTAAGGTTTGGTATTTTGCCTTTATTATTAGTAGTACTGAATTGTCATGCAAACTCCTTTCCATTTCCATTATTTGAGCACAATTAGTAACAAGATAGTGATGGCTAACCATTAATTTAGGGTGTTATATGTTAATGTATACTCAACCATGTGACGTTCCTCCGAAAATCTCATAACACAAACATGTGTTAGATGATAGGTTAGCATGGCCCAAAGCCCGATTGTGGGTTAGGTTTAGGGTCATGCTAACCTATCATCTAACAACATGTACCAGCAATCTCACATATGTACAACTTACACATATGTGCATATTGTTGCCAACGAGAGTTGATCCCACAACTTTTTGATTGATGAACTCCTCAGATACTGATAGAATAAGAACCCTTTAACTCAAACAAATGCTTCACTCATTTATTCTCAGTCACACTCTGCTTCACTATGACATCTCATGGTGACCTTCTTTAATAACTAGAATTGAAGAGTGAAAATATAATATCATATCTCCATATTTGTAAGTATATGTATATACTGTATAATAGATTAATAGTTGTGTAAAACATTTGATTCATCTACAACCTTGAGGAGCTGAGGTCCGTAGCCTATTCACTCTATAGTTGGCTACCATTAGAAAATGAATTAATATCTATATTCATCCTCATTCGGGCATTCTAACAAACACCTAGAATGCTATGAGCTAAAAGGTCATAAAAATATAATGATTGGTAGGTCTAAATGTGTAAAACTAAATATAGATCTAAAGATTTGATTGATAGGTTTGAAAAATTGATTTGAATAGATTAACAGGGAGAAAAAAATCCAACCAATCAAAAAGTTAGACCTACTTGTAAATCTATGTAGGTAGGCCTATTTAGCATTACTCGGTCATAAAACCTCATAATTGGAAACGAATGTTCTTTAATAAACTACGTAAAAAGTTGCAAGTAAATCGGATCAAAACGACAACATAAAGGGGAAAAGCTAAATTCATGCAAAACGAGTGGGTCCCACACGAACGCCTGGAATCTGCCCGTGCTGGGCTTCACGACGCCCCATGAACGCCCGGTTGCCGGCGTTCATGGCGTTCTGAAGCCGGAAGACGTCCAAATTAAAACGGATGCTCTACGAATGGTCTATATGCATTACTATATCTTTTAATAATCTTTCATATATAATACCAACAAATTTCAAACACAGAGAGTGACTTAACTTAATAACGTACACCAAGATATATACGAACTTCAATACTGCATCTGAATTGTAACTTCTCACTTGGTTTTTATTTATTTATTTCATTATTAATAGTTAATTATATATATTATAATTATCAAATACCTGATTATAATTATAATTATATAGATCCGATTACTTGGGGAAGCAATTGATTACTATCATATCCTTGCTAATTGTGCTTCTTTGGCACAAGAAGCAGGTGACATTTTCTGAATACAACAAGCGAACCTTCTTCCTCCATGTTCAAATCCTCATTCTTCATTCCATGAGGAACCTCCCAATTAAACGAGTAAAGAAGGTTTGCGATTGTAAGCTCAATGATTGTCGTCGCTTGATTAAACGCTGGACAAGATCTTCAATTCGTCCCCCTCCAAATGGAAGTAAATCAAAGTTTTCGCCTCCAAAATCGACCTCAAGATTCTTAAACCTCTCTGGATAAAACTCGGTCGAATGATCTCCCCAAATGTTAGGATCTCGCCCTATACCCCATGCATTAATGAAGACTCTAGTTTTAGGAAAAACGTCGTAACCACCAACTTGACAATGTTTTACGCATTCGCGTGGGATCAATAATGGTGCAGGTGGGTGCAATCTAAGTGTCTCCTTCACAGCCATTTTTAAGTATGTCATTTGCATAATGTCTGATCTAAGTACTCTTGGTTTATTTTTTCCAATGCAACTTCGTATTTCACTTTGCAACTTCTGCATCACTCTACGATTTTTAGCAACCTCAGACATTGCCCATACCATCGTCACAACAATTGTGTCGGTTCCTCCAGTAAGCACGTCCTACAAGTTCATTTACATTCGATGTTAATATATATACTTCTTTCTTCTAAAACTATTGTGGCAACAAAAGAATAAATACATGAATTGTTTACTATAATAAGCGCTTTCATGTCGTGTTTGGTTAAGCAAGATTTATTGGCGTTCTCCTTCGATGATAAATCAATCAACGCATGAACAAAATCTTTTTCATGTCCACTTATTTCTGATCCTTCTTTATCAAGATGTTCATCAAGTACCATTTTCACATAACCATCAAGGTTACTGAAACACTTCTCCAATCTACTGGTCCACCCGTTTAATTTATCCAAAATCGGCCCAATAAACGGAAAATGATCCCCAATCGAATCGCCCAACATATTCTTAGCCTCATCAAGCATCTCTTTCAATGTTGAACCCCTAAATGGCTCTTCTCTATAACTCTTACCAAAACCAACATTACACACAATCCCAAACACAAGGGCTAACAACTTCTTGTCCAAATTAACTACACCACCCACTGGATTCAACCTTAGAAACCGAACAACACCCTCGACTTCTTTCTCCATTACGTCATTCAAAAGTCCTGATCTCTTGGGACCCAATAATTCAGATACAAAAATCTTGCGCATTTCCTTCCAATGACTATCGTATGGCGAAAAGGCAACGTCCAAGTAATTGTATTTTAATTGCTTAGTAGCTTCGAAGAATGGACGAGTACAAAATACAAGATCATGAATTTTTAAAGGGCAAATGGTCTGAAAATGTATCGAACTTGTCAGGAAATCCCGTTGTATGTATTCTACTTTTAAAAATTCTATTGTATATAATGAACTTACTAATTGTTTCTATTGTATGTAGTGGTTAACCTGAAACCGGGTATTTGCCTAACTGGAGCCGGTTAATCATTTTTTTATCCATCTCAGTGTTCACTTAGGAACCCCGTAGGACTAACTAAATGTATCAAACTTTTATCTGTATCATCAATCTTATAAAAAAGGGTTAAATTTAATCTTTTAATACTATACGAGTGTTTTATGTGTGATTATTTGTAAAAACTAATAAAAAGAAAAAAAAATCAGAAACAAAGTTCTTTACAAGTTTCAATCACTATCCGATTAATTGTGAAGTGATTACATGTGTCGTCTTCTTTCAATTTAAGTTATCAACAAATTTACTTGGATCTTTTATCTTTGATTACATGTGTTTAGCTGCACAATTTATTTCCCCTAATATTTATATCAATTATATAAAACCTCATTAGGCGAGGCTTGATCGTCAATATGAACGCATCTTTTGTATTTTAGTGAACTTAATAAAAGTATATATATATATAATACATGTGGCAATCAACAAGTGTCATCCTAGCATGAATGGTCCTAATGCCTCTCATCTGATCAAGGGGTTGTTTGTTCGATCCATGTTGACAACAAATTTTTTAGAAATTCTAAAGGAAGACCAAAAATTAGGCGAGGCCCGGCTAACTTACAAATATTACCAACTAAAAGTTGAGAACCTTGAGAACTACTAGATTACGTGTTTGTTCACATGTGATTAACTTCATTCACATGTGAACATTGATTTATGTTAGATTGAGAAAGAAAAAAATGTCAAAAAATCCTAAAATTACGTCTTAAAACAAGTTTTACCTGATTTGTTCACATTATCGTTCACATGTGAACATATATTTGTTTTTTGTGTTTTTCGATATAATTTTAGGATTTTTTTGATTTTTTTCTTTATCAATTAAATGTACATAAATGTTCACATATGATTGAGTTAATCAAATGTGAACAAACATGTAATCTAGTAGTTCTTAAGGTTATCAACTTTTAGTTGGTTCTCATTTGAACCTCTCCCTCTCTCTCTCTCTCTCTCTCTCTCTCTCTCTCTCTATATATATATATATATATATATATATATATATATATATATATATATATATATATATATATATATATATATATATTACCAATAATATTTAAAAAATATTAAATATAATTTTTTCTATAAACTCTTCCAATAATTCTTTATAAGTTAATACTTTGCCAAGTTTATTATTGTATGGGATATGCTTTCGTTTGGTATATAGTACATATTAACTATGTTAATTCCGCCTATTGTATTAAAGTTAGTCATAATTTCTTAAATGAATATTATTGATGATCCGCGTTATAATTTCAAATAATTTTCTTAAAATTTTAATAAAAATCCATTATTGCAATAGATTGGAATTAACTTTTATTTTTTAAGTAAGCATTTTCTTTATATGTATTTTTTAATATTATATTAGTTTCATATTACAATACTGTATAATGAAGTTGCTCTTAAATGGATCAAAGTATTGTGTACGTTTAACATCAGTTTTAACACCCGCAGCAAAGCGCGGATCAATTTCCTTGTTATGTTCAAAGTTCATTGTCATCATCATCACCACCACCAATAAGCACCACTCCACCACTTTTACCCCATCAACCACCACTTTAACACAATCAACAACCAACAAAAACATCCAAGAAATTGAGAACTATTTTATATATTTCAACTTCTATAAATCGACAATAAAATTGTTTAATTAAACCACACCAAAAAATCGAGATCTTGCAGTGGTTACACGGCGATGATGGCGTATAGATTTTGACGGCTGTGCTTAGATCTAAACCGTGACGGTGCTTACCAGCCGTTCTAGTCGCCATTAAAGCACTACCAGCCGTTTTTAAATTTTTCGGACACCACCAACTCCGAACCACCGTCGCCAACTCCACCATTCGAAACACCGTCATCAACTCCGAACCACCACAACTACCATTTGAACGATCACCCACAATCGAAACTTCCACTGCTAAACCCGAAATACCAACTCCCAACTCTCAACAAAGCGTCGTATTCAAGTTAGGGTTAGGGGAAAAGAATATGACTAATTTATAGTGGGTTTCGATCTTATGTTTCAATCTCTAGGGGTTATGATTTGTAGTGGTCACCGGAAATGAATGTATTGTAGTCGGAAATGTGTATCTAGAAATTTGCTCCCGAAAATACAATGGAGTAAATATTTTGTTTTGTTTTGATATAATTTTGATTTTGGTGTTAGAATGTTTTCTTTAGTCACGGGAAGTAAACATGAACAAGAGCACACTTTTTGTTAATTATTTTATTTTATAAATAGGGTATGGTTCATAGGGGATGCTCCATTTAGAGGAGAAGGAAGAGCAGGTTACATCATCACCGTCCATCATATTTTAACGGCCAAGATCACCCCAAGACAAAAGGACTCGGCTACAAATTAATGTGGTCAAGGGACTAATTATGTAAATTTGTTTTTGACACCATCAATCAATTCGGTCAGTCGGTCATCATCATCTTTATACATCTAATCTTCTCTCTCTCTACCAAACACAGGAAAACTTCAAAAAAACACTGTAACATAAAAAATACACTACTAAAAATCATCAAAAACCGCTAAAATCGAAACCGATTCAACATCGCTTGCAAGGAAAATCATGTCTAAATCACTTACACCCAAACCTAAATGCGCTAAATATATCTACAAAGGACGCAAATCGAAAGTTTTTCCGATCATACTCTGTTATTCTTCATTTTAAAACTACTATCCTGTTCTTTCTACTTAAATATTTCTTGTTTTTATTGCTCAGCTACGTGTAGAAGCCAACGAAGAACACGATACAAGTTCGAAGGCAAGAAAAAAGATCAAATGATGCATGTAAACTTGTCCTCAGATGGTAGCAACGAAGCACAATCAGTAGCGAGAGGTATATACTTGTTTTATATATATAGCTTATAGCTGATTTTACAACTGCTTAATTTTAGATCTGATAAAGGTTAAATAATCAAAGCTTAAAATGAAAATAATAAATTACAAAATTACCTTTTTACTGCATGATGTTAGCTCTGATAATTTTTGTTTTGATTTGGTGATTTTTATGTGTTCATGCGACTTGATTTATTAGTTTTTTACTTGAAAAGTGAAAAATTACTAATATTAAATATTCTCCTGCATCTTGATTAATTGTAACTGCATTTTATGACTCTTGAAGATTTGTACTTTGTTTTTTGAAGCTTTCTTAAACACTAGAAATGACAAAAAATAATACTACTTGATTTAATAGTTATACTTGAAAATGGAAAAAATACTATTAAACAAACACTTTACTGTATATTGAATAATTGTAACTGCATTTTATAATTAGTGAACATATTTGTTGATGTTCTTTGAACCTTGATTAATTGATAAAAAAAAATTACTACTAGTTTTTTATTGCAATTTTATTTCTTGTTACTGCATTATGTCTTGGTACTTACAAAAAAAAATTGTTACTAAAATTCTTGTATGATATAATTTCTGTAGTTCACTTCCTCGATAAATCAGTGAAAGAAAGTGCTTACAAGAAGTCAACAAAACTAAAAACAAAAGTAAATGGAAATGTATACACGATCAGTTTTTTATGATGTTCAAGAACATCTGGTATGTGGTTACTGTACTCATTTGTACTAAATTTTGGTTCCGTCATGCTTATTTTGGTCATGAAACTAGACCACAACTTTGAAGAATCTCATTAACTGCATACCTTTCGTTCTGTCTTCTCTTCACATATATTGTGCTCTTGCTTGTCCTTTGAATTGTAAGTTTTGATAGTAATGGACAATGACGTAAGTCAGCCTCATTTCTTCCTAAATGGTGTACAACCCAAGTTTATTACTGTTTTAAATATTTTTTACTGATGGGGGTATACTACACCGAATTCAATAGTGCACCACATATATCAGAATAATGGAAAAGAGGCTGGATAAAGAAAGCGTCAGTTTGTTGATGCAAGTGAACAAGATGAGACAAAGGTCTAGATTGATAATGAAAAAAAGGATGGTTAAAGTATCAGAGTATATGTGCTCGCCATTTGCTGATAGAGAAATATGGTTGGCTTCTAAAAGAACAACGGATGAGGAGAGAGTTGCACGCTTCATTTTTAGTGCATCTCAACATCCCAGGTGTAATATATACCGATTTTAAATTAGTGCACTATAAAATTCATATGTTATTAATTAATTTTTAAAATATTCTTCTAATTCTATTCAATTAACAACATGTTGCAGTTCCATTTACTTTCAAACTCATGCATATGCTGTCAAGCTCTATGTTTTTAAACTATGTACCCTGGTTTCGCGATAGCATCTTCAATGTTTGGTCCCAGATACTAAACTACGAGGAAAACAGACGCAATGTTTTCAAAAACTTCATATGTGTGTTTTGCAGCAGACAAGCTCTGGTATACACTATTGTTAATTTTCCTTTTTTACTTTAATTATCTTCTACTATGTATCTTCAATTTATAATTAAGTATTTTTTTTTTTTTGTTATATTTTCAGACATACGATGCTATCAGTCTTGATAGAGACCAATCAGTTACAGATAACACAATTGCTGAACATTGTATGTTAAGTCTATTACAGACATCACATGGAAACTAAAAGAAAGTAAACTTGGTATGTGTTATAAATTTGTAATATAAAACATTTTTGTGTTTTATTCGTAATTGGCTAAGGTTCCAATTAGAAGACATCAATGAGGAGAAAAAACATATTTTACTTCATTTTAGGACGGAAATATAAAAAGATTTAGATGCAGTGCTATTAAAATGCAGTGGAATTAAAAATATAATAAATTGTAGTCTTACTAAAATGCAGTGCTGTTAAAATGCAATTGTTTTTCTAAATTACAAAAAAATTATCCTAATATTCAGTATAAACATGTCTTCTCCTCCTCCAAAACTTGAAACTTCTCCTTCGATCCTCCAACTTTATATATACTTTATTTGTATGTGTCTAAAAAGTATTTTACTTATGATTCGTTAAGGTGCTCTTCCTAATTTTGAAGATTTCAGCAACTAAAAAATCAAGCAGCAATCATTACTACCTGATTTGCTTTAATCTAAAAGATATGAGGATTGATATCATTGATAACAATAAGATGATGGATCAGGAAGTTGATAATCCAAAAACTGTTTTCAAACGATACGGTAATCTTCCCAACCTATTGGTAAGTTGTTATTATAATCTATTTTTCTTTTAATGTTTAATATTTGAGTTTACTTGCCTTCGTAACAACTATGCTAATTGAGTGTTCAACAAATGGTTCTATAAATGAATCAGTCAAACCTCTAGTTGATTGCAATAATGTAGACATACTTCATTTTGATTGGTGTCGCTACATCTTGGATGCCATCGTGAGGACAACTACTGATTTTAAGTCGAGCAACCATTTTGATGGCCCTTTGTTGATCCTTGTGGTAAGTATAAATAGTTTATACTGGTTTATAAATATTTTATTTTGTAGCAGGTTTCTGAATTTTTTTTATTGAATTTGTACTTTAATAGCTGATTTATGTGAACTCTACAACCATTAGTGATGAGGAAGTTGATTGAAGGTATCCTGGAATCAGAAATTGGAATTCTGGTAGTTTAAATGCTCATGAGAATGATGAGATACAAAATGGTGGTTTTTGGTTTAAAGAATGTTACTATTCATGCCAGCTATGAAGATGTGTTAGAGAAATCTGTACAAGAACAAAGTGATACTCCTACAAATTAGAAATTAAAAGGCTGTATTTTATGTGTGATCCCTCTTTCCCATGTACATACAAAAAATTGGTATATAGTTTGCACACTTATTTTTGTGCAAGATCTGATTGACCGGTTGCTATACACATATGGTCTTGGTTCTTGTTGCCAATGAATGTGTTATACGTGGAATGTTAACTAAATGAAGGAGCATGTCTGTTTTGTGGTTAAAATGCAGTAAGTTACACATAAAATGCAGTAAGTTAAACGTAAAATGCAGTAAGTTTACAATATCTACTTTTTTAGATCAGTTTTTCACCACCTTAAAACAAAAAATGCAGTAATATAAACATATAATGCAGTGATTCTTTTATCTATTTTCATATCGGTTTTACATAAGCTTAAAAAATGTAAAATGCAGTAATTTAAACAGTAAAAATTTATGCGTTTTGTGGGTTGTGACATTTCTCAAATAGTTTGTGTCTTTTTGGTAGTTCCTTTTGCTGTTTGTGAAAAATTATGTCTGGAACAATTAGTGTTTGCATATATGTGTTTTTTTGTAATGATTGTATGTCCTTATGATAAACTTCTGTTTGAAAGTTTAATTTTGTGGACTACAAACTTTTAAAATGATATGCTATTTAATGTTCTTGTTAGTTTTTTTCTTAAGTTTTTATTAATATTGATATACAAATATGGTAATCATTACACTTATTTGTACTTGTTGGGACTAAAAAAGCCTAAGTGATTACTATTGTTAATATTGTTCAAAGTTAATATTGTCAATTTCAAGGTCAAAATTAATATTGTTCAAAGTTAATATTGTCAATTGAAAGATACTACTCCTTGTGGCAGGAACAAAGTTAGTACTACTAGTTGAAAGATAATGTTGCTCATACAAAATTTAAAATGCAGTATAACGTAAAATGCATTAACTTTCGATATCTACTTTTTTTAGATTGTTTTTCACCACCTTAAACATAAAATGCAGTAACATAAACGTAGAATGCAGTCAATTTTTTATCTATATTTTCATATTAGTTTTCCACGAGCTTAAGATATGTAAAATACAGTAATTTAAACGTAAAATGCAGTAGAATAAAGGTAAAATGCAGTGATTTAATTTTTTTTTTCTTATCAGTTTTCCACCACAATAAAACTTAAAATGCAGTAAATTAAACTTATAATGCGGTTACTTAAACGTAAAATGAAATAAGTTTTTCAGATCTAGTTTTTAGTTCAATTTTCCACCCCTTTAAACATAAAATGCATTAACTTAACCTTAAAATGTAGTATATGTACGTTTTCCCAAATCTACTCAATTAAATCAGTTTTCCACTACCTTAAACGTAAAATGCAGTAACTTAAACTTAAAAATGCAATAAGTTTTCGAGATCTACTATTTCAGATCAATCTTTTACCAACTTAAAACATAAAATGCAGTAACATAAACGTAAAATGCAGTAAAAATTTTTTTATATATATTTTCATACGTAGTATTAGTTTTCCACGAGCTTAAGATATGTAAAATAAAGTAATTAAAACTTAAAATGCAGTAACTTAAACGTAAAATGCAGTAAATGTTTTCCCATATCTATTCAGTTTTACACTACATTAAAACGTAAAGTGCAGTAACATAAACGTAAAATGCAGTGATTTTTTCGGATCCACTTTTTTAGATCTAGATAATCTTAAACGTTTTGTGAATAAGTGGACGGTTCATCTAACAAATACGATGGTATCCATCTTCTTCTGATGTCATACATCTCCTTCAACCATTCATTATCCTCAAGTCAAAACTGTTCAACTATCAAGTTCCATCTTCTTCTAAATCCATCTGGTGTGATCTTATCTATCCAAACAATTCCATATATTACTTCTTTGAAATTTGTGTTTGAACACAACACAGTACAACCTACAAAAAAATTACTGTGACATTTTACATTAGAAATAAGAAACTGAGTTTTAAATCAACATGTGTGCAACTGTCAAAATAAAAAACACAAACGTACCTTTTAGAATATGCATCTACTAATACCTACCTAGAACAGTAATAATAAACAAAACCTTTTGTATCAAACAGGCCAAGATTCATAGAGGTATCGAACACATGACAACGAAAAATCAGAAATTAGTTGCTATACTCCTAAACAAGTAATAAATCCAATAACGAAACCGAGCTATACTCAAAATCTACTTAATCAATTAGTCAATCAACTAAACATGTTTGCAGTTATCAAACTACATTATTTAAATAATCAATTTCCAGCTTACAAACTACATTATGCAAATCATGAATTGGCATTTTCAATCAAGTGATTGCTCCTTTTCTAGCATCCTACCAACATGATGTCCATTCACATTCATCTCAGCTTTCTGTTTCATCATTAATTCCATATCGAATTCCTTTCCAGAAAAACTCCCATTCCTACTACTACAACTACTATTATCCACTTCCTTTACATTCTAATAAATCTGAAACATCATCCCCTGATCCTCACCTAAACTACTACACACACTACTACTTCTTTGACTCAACTCAGGTGATTGCCTAACCGAACTAGTCACGGGATAAACTCGCTTCTCCTCAGGCGGCACATACACTTCCTCATACACCACCGCCGTCTCCGTCATCATCGCCACAATACCACAACAATTACTATTGATAATCAATCTATCGGAATTGAAATTACAATTAGTACTACTAGTAGAGCTAGGGTTAGGGTTACCAGACTTACTCAGATTATCATCATTAACGAAATCAAGTTGCTTTTGTTCATCATCGACATAGGTAGGATTAATTTTTTTCTTCTTCTTTTTGTTTTTTCACTTCCGTGTAGGCAGAATCACTTTTTGTTTTTTCACTTCCGTGTAGGCAGAATCGGATCTGAGTAAGGAAGGTGGATGGTCATCATCGTCATCGAAAAAGGAATCGGTGGTGGCTAGAACGTCGAAGGAGAGGTTACGGCCGCCGGATCTGAGGTCCGACATTGGTGGTGGTGTGATAGAAAATCGTGATAAGAAGAATTTAGAGTAGATAGCAAGTGATGATGATGATGATGATGATGATGATGATGATGATGATGATGATGATAAAATTAGAACTGGAATTGGAATTAAACACCAAGTGTTTGAAGAATTGTATCTCTGTGAAATTGTAGTCAGATTGATTTGGGGATTTTAGGATTATAACTTAATTCATAAAATTTTAAAGCCTTTGCGGTCAGATCCAAAAGTTTGGAAAATGTGCAAATCTAGTCCCTGTTAAATTCCTGTATGGGGACCCATAAAACACTTGCACACCTCCTATTGGCCCACATACTGCCTTCTCTGCTCCTACAAGGAGACCTGCTCCTATGATCCCTTTCTTTATAAATATTGCCAAGTGATGGAAAAAATAAATTATTTTTTAGTGATATGGTAATGCTAGGTCATCTTATAATGCCATATAAGATATTTCCGACCGGTAACCATTGCAACAAGTTAATGACTACATACGATAGGAGTGATTAGTAAGTTCGGTACATACAATAGAATTTTTGAAAGTAGAATACATACAATAGGGTTTCGTTACAAGTTCAATACATTTTCATATCAATAACCCTTTAAAATTTTGTCTTATAATACGTACAATAGACTATGCCAAATGTACATGTACACTCCTAATAAAAGCAAGAGTATAAATCCCAATAAAATATACTCCCTCGGTCCCATTATGAGTATCCAGTTTTGACTTTTGAAAGTCTTTCTTTTACAACTTTGACCTTAAATATTTTTGTGTGTGTTATATTATAGTTGATGCAAAATATATGAATGGATTGGGTTTTAAATGTATTTTCATTAATATAATTTTCATCATGTATTATATAACACAAACAAAAATATGTAAGGTCAAAGTTGAAAAAGAAAAACTTCAAAAAATCAAAAGTTGACACTTGTAATGGAATGAAGGTATTATATATTATAACAATCATTTCACTTTGAAGAAATAATAATAAAAAATTAGGTGTGCATGTACTATTTATATAATAGTAACACATCTAGCATTCCTGCTAAATGTATGACTTTTCAATTATAACTAGCATGTTGTCCGCGCAATGCGGCGGTGATAGTTAATTTATCTATTTTCGCTACATGTGATAGTATGTTTGTCAAATTAACACGACATCCTTGAATAGTAATATAACATTTTCTAACATTTTTTAATAGATAATAATTTTATTGGTTATAATAATATCTCAAATGCTTTACAAATAAATATAGAGGTATAGATATGTAATATAAACTAAAGATAAATCTTATTATAATTATCATGTATGTAGATAACAAAACATTTTATGAGGAATTTAATTTTATCCTGTAAATTCATCTTCAAAATTTCGGGACGAAAATTAAATTTAAAAAATTATATACAATTAGAAAATAAGTATCCAGTTGGTGGGAAAAAAATTAAACTTTGAAAGAAATTAAAAAGCATGATAAACTAAAGTCAAAGGTATCAATCATGTATTAGTTTTGGAATAAAGCTTTTCTATTTAAGGTAGTTGTTACTTATACGTAAATGTAATAAGGGAAAATTGAGAATTTTAGTTATTTTTATGAGTTTAAGATTCAACATAGTAAGATGTTTTATAAGTAGTATTAGATGTGAATTGCGGGACAACAGTGAACAAATTAAATGTTATGATATATGAAATATAAGATTACTTTAAACTTCATGTTTAGCATGATTAAGTTTATCTTCATTGTTTTTATGCTAAAAAGTAGTGTGTAGTACTATAGGTCCGAGTTGATAAGTGTTACCGTATATATATTGACAATAATAAACATGTGAATCATATGTTACTTAAGAAAAATGGATAGGTTGCTCAAGAGATAAGATATATATCCGATCTTATCAAACACACATCTAATCATTTGTCTACCATGACTTCAATTCACATGAGTTTCAGATTATAAATATCAACTGCTTGCGGGGTTTTTTTCTTCTTGTTTTTATTTTTTTAAAATTCGAAACTCACTTTTTGACTAGAAAACCATTAACACATATATACATTATTGAGCAGTGTAATTTAATAATTTCTTAGGTTGTGTTTCCTTACGAAAAACTAAGTTCATTTTTCTTTATAGAGTTAAGTATATGAAAATGTATCAAACTATGACAAAAACTTTATTGTATGTATTAAATTTTTTTGAAAACCTCTATTGTGTATATCCAATTACCGATTTATGCTTATTGTATGTAATTTTTCGACGTGACGCTTTGTGAGAATGCCACGTGTGAGCTTTATATGGATGACACAATAGCCAGGTTACATACAATAGGCAATAATCGAAAACCGAATACATACAATAAAGGTTTTGAAAGTTGGTACATACAATAGAGATTTTGTCAAAGTTTGTTACATTTTCAGATACTTATCCCTTCTTTTTATGTTTTTTCGAAGTTTTATTTCTCTTAAAACTATAGTAAATTCAGAAAACACATTCAAATGTTATGAATAGAATTTTCATTTTGTAGAATATGAAATGTAGGAAAGTATAAATCATAGATTCCTTTTGCTTTGAGTTTTGTATAGTAGAATATGAAATTTAGAAAACGCATTCAAAATGTAATGAAATATAGGAAATATGAATAACGAAGTAAGGGTATTAATTTAGTCACCTTAAGTTGATGAGGATCATTTTCGAGCAAAATGCAAATTTATGGGACCGAAAAAAATGAAAAATATAAAATCGGGGACGAGTTTCATAAATATATCGGTATACACTGCATGGACTATTTATTAAATTTACTTCTAGAAAAATCAAAATCAATGTTGGATATTTGGGTTGGTGGGAATGGGATTGTTGCTTATCCACAAAATTAATGACTCTAATGGGCTTAACTAGTTCACATGGAATGGAACACGCCCATTGTCACTCATCTAACATTTTCTTTTTTCTTAACAGCCAATTAAAGTTAAATTAGCTACACGTAAAAAGGTAGAGCAAGAAGAAAAGCTATTATTATGTATTGAACAATGCTCAATCTATGCACTCGGTTACTATTAGCAGACTTCGAACTTTAGGGATATATTAAACCAAGGTTAGATTAATGTTTAATCTCAGATCTTTGACCATTTAATGAAATTTATATATATAGATATTAATATAAAAATAATAATATTTATTATGGGGTAGCATTTGTGACGATGAAAGCACATTTCAAATATGCTGTTGACCAATGGGCATTTATATATTTTATATGTTTGGTCCTTCAACTTTTTTATATATGCACATATAGTCCCTTATTTAATGTTAACAGCACGATTGATCCGTTTGTTAATACGAAACTTTCCATATAATTAGTTTACGTTAAAATTTTCTTCGTGAGAGATCTATCATCATTACGAGAGTTGACGAAGTTCAAGATTCAAGGATTTGAAATTTTTGAATGCTTAGAGCATCTCCAATGTACACACCATTTGTACATTTTTGCACTATAATAGCACAAAAGTTAAAAAAATGCACTCCAATGTATGCACTAAACATTACACTATTATAGTGCAATCAAAAGTCAATGGAAATTTACACTATATTTGGTGTAGCACTAAACTTAGCACTGAAATACTATTTACATTAAATAATAGTATATATAATAACTAAAGTGTATTATTATCATGCATTAATTATAAATTTATGATTACTTTATTTAAAATTACTAATTACAATGTTTACTATCGAATTCATCAAAGAAATTCAAAAATTATTATAAAATTTTCATTTATAATATTGAAATTTTTTAATATAATGATTGTTATTATAGCTCGTTTGACAATTTAATAGTTATATAAAAGTTTTAGTATTAAATTGTTGAATTTTATGTTTTAAATCAATTTAGAAAGATTTAGTGTAAAGATTTAGTGCAACACATTGGAACAACTTATTTTTAGTGCAAGCATATTCTTATAAAAGAGTCTATTTTTACACTAAAATAGTGCAATTTGATGCACTATAATAGTGCATACATTGGATATGCTCTTATTAATTAAAGAATGTGATGAATATAAATGGTCATTGACCTAGTAAAATTGTGGTATTTTGTCATAGAATGACACACATTTATTTTAGTGTATAGAAATGGTGGTATATTGGTAAATGTGGGGCTCGAAAAAATGAAGTAGTTTGTCATTGATGGCAGTGGGTAAGCGGTTGTGAATCAGTTGTGAAAATCTGACGTGAAGCTGAAGTGGCGGAAGTAGTTTGAAAATTGTTCAACTACGGATGGGAATGCCCTAAGATAATTAATTTGTAGTGGCTCTCTTATTAGTTTTGACTGCTGCAAATTAATACTCCATCCGTCCCAAAATTATAGTCCATCTTTCCTTTTACGGACTTTCCAAATTAATTGTCCACTCCCAAAAAAGGTTACGCAACTATACTCGTAGTCGGTTTTAATGTTTTCTACCTTTATTCTTTACAATAAAACTATAAGCCATTAATTAAAAAATTAATAAATAAATAAATAAGAGGGTGAATCTAAAGCCACCCCCAAAAGTCTGCTCCTACCCCCTGGCCCACCTTTTCAGTCTAGTTTTATTTAAGTTTGGTCCAGTTCAGTACAGAATCAGTTTCAGTTTTAGACTAAACAGGAGGCAGAAATTAAAAAAAAAAGAGGGGGTATACCTAGAAAGTAAAAAAAAAAAAAGGTGAGCCAGGGGGTAGAAGATGAAAAAAAGGGTGGGAAGGGGTAGCTTTAATAGGACCCTAAATAAGAACCTGAATAATGTATGTGGTAACAACTAATTATTCCTGTACAGTACTTTGATTCTCTCACATCTTCAATTTAAAAAAGTTCATTCACTATTCCACTAGATATATATGAAGGGTTTTAATGCGAATTCTACGTTACAAAAATTTAATCTTTATTAATAGTTTAATACAATTAATATGCGGAAGCGTTGTAAAATATTTAATCACATTAAATTAAACCCTTTGGCCAAGATCAATAATTTTCTCAATAAAATAAGTACACAATTTTAATTACACTTAATTAAGTATAACTTACATCGGGTGCTCGGCAAAATCTCTAATCTTCTACTCGTTGCCAAAGTACGAGTGGACTTATCTTGATCTTCCTTCTTGAATTCGGCTACTACGCGGATATGTTAGGTATTCACCTTTGATTCACGGTTGAACAAACGGTAGTATCCTAAGTGTATACTAAAAACCCTAGCACAAGAACGCGATCAAATCACGAACTCAAGAACCCTTGAAGGGTTGGCCGACTTTCGGCTTTGCTTGGGGTGAGGCCGATCGGCGCAAGAGAGTGGAGATGAGAGGGAGAGATTTCGTTAGGGTATTGCAACTAATAATGAAGCCCCTAGCCCCCTATTTATACTTGTAGTCAACTTGTTCTCCAAGTTACTAACTTACAATATAACCCTTTAGTTTAATCAAACTATTAAACTAATCCCAAACTTATATACTTACAATTAGAACCTCGTAGTTTAATAATAATTAAACTAGTTAATTTATTTACATAATTAATTATAAATAAATCCTTTTATTAAATAAATAATTACACTAATTATTTATATTAATAAATCTTCTAGCTGTGTTCGACCAACTAATTCATTTCAACTAAATGAACGATATTAAATATCTTTTATAGTATCACACTACTTGTTCGGTTGTGCTCATCGGTGTGACCCTGCGGTGTTCATGTGAAGCTGGATTTGATATTTATTTTATGTTAATATTAAGCATACAATCTTTCATACTCCCACTTGTGCGAAATATTAGCATCGGTAAAATATCACGTACCTAAGGCAGTCCCTACCAGGACACTTAGGTTAACCAAATCAATGAAGCAATCACTCCTCGTAGCTATACAGCCAAGCTGAAATAAAATTCAAACGGTGAGGGTATGACTATTATTTTTTTGCACTTTCTTAAGATATTTTAGAGTACAAGGCATGGACCGTATCAACCTTCTAATACTCAATTCCTATTTTCGATTACCGATTTGTACCAACTAAGCAAGTGACTCATTCACTCGAGTATGGCCATACATTTCTTCAGTCCAAATCATCGACGACTTAGGAGATATCTCTCTTGTTTTTACACAAGAGTTGCAATGTCCCATCTTGCGAGTTAAACTAGAAATCACAACATGTGTTCTCCGTCAGCCAATGAATAATCCGGATAAGTGCCCATCTACTAACACTGTTAGATCTCATTTGAAACCAACTCGGTCCACATGCGAAAATCTAGCCTGCTTAGGTCAAAGGATAGTGCGCCACGGTTGAGAATGCCCATGACTATGGTCCACGAAGTATTCACTCAATATGTGGGTCATTCCAACACTTAATCGTATTAAGTGCTAGTGATCAGGCATCACAAATTAACAGTGACTATACCTTATCTGCAGGACAAGTGCTTCTTAAAGCTGTAACATACCATCTTTCATTATAACCGATCTCCCTATTGTAGTTCCCACGATAATAAACGGTTATGGATATGTCTCGTACATTTTAGAATAAGCTTGCCTTATTCATGGATACTAAAATATACTAAATATGAACAAATGTAGGCCTTGTCATATCTCAATGAATCATCCAACCTTAACATGCTACAGTTCATGGTTTCGGAATCGGGTCGTGATATATGAATATAATTAGAACTATTTCTAATTAATCAATATCAACTATATTTACTAAGATGTATTTCTCCAAACATATCTTACTAAATATCTACCCACTAAACTTAAGTCTAAACACTTTAAGCTTTATTTGTTATAATCATAATTTGAATCTTTGTTAATGTTATCCAATGACCATTTAATATGTACACCGAAGTAAAACATATTAGATCATGATATCATTTATACAAAGCATTCACTATGACCAATCATTAATTCAACTTTAATGAAATTGACTTCACAATGAATTTGATGTTTCCAAATACTTGTAAAATTTCTCAACATCAAACATTTTTAAGTCAATCCAACAATAAATTTTAATTCTCTAACAATAATATTAACAATTTACTCCATCCGTCCTGAATTTATAGTCCATCTTTCCATTTTGGGATGTTCCAATTTTATTGTCCACATTGTACTTTGAACCAATCAAAACATTTGAATGTGGTGAGAGATTAAATCTTATTTGTTGTATAGTACAACTAATACACTTTTCTTAAAGTACGTGTTTTTTGTCTAGGGACAATAAAATTGGGACGGAGGGGGTAATATTCTTGTGAGATTTTAAAATTTCTATTTAACGCTCCCACTAAATCTAACAATACTCTTGAATTCAATTTCTAAAAAACAAATCTCATGATTCATTTTAGAAATGATTCTCTTCATTATATGCGATATACTCATTGATTAAATAATCAAACAAATAAACTAACATTTTGGTTTCATGGTGTGTTATGAAAACACATTACCAATTTAATTGTCATAGACAAGAATAAATCAAACCTTAACAAGTTTATTATTATTAATTAACACTTCAATTAATTAACTAATAAGTTCACCCAACTTATTTATACATTTCCATGCATATAATAGATTCAACAATCTTTGAAGTAGTATTTTAATTTAGTGCTAAGTTCTATACAAATCAAACTTTATTACTAATATGGCAACTCTCGTATTCAATAATTCACAATTATATAGATATTAACTAACAAATAACATTTATTTAAATGTATTACTCATGAACCCGCATCTTAGAAAGATAAGTTCTAAATGAGTAACACAATTGGATTGTTACATGTGGATCTTATTTGGGATTTAATCATAACTTCTAAATAAAAAAAATTTCAAAAACTTTTTCACACATTTCAAATATTATTTTACAAAAACAAAAACTTTAGTAACCAAAATTTTCAAAACAAATAAACACGCTCGAAAATGAGCAAACCATAATGTGAAAATTAATGTATGAAATAATATCCCAAAAATGTTAAAATAAACTTATGTGCCTATAGCACTTATTTTTCACATCCTAGCTTCTTGAACAACGCTATCCCCATAGCTCCAATTCAAGTGCTCAATCACTTCTTGACTCATACAATCAAAGATTGTACACATTAGATCAACCATCTAATATAGTCATACGAAGTAATAAACAATCCTTTGTAGGATATCATTACTAACCAGAACTCTCAATACCATTCCTCTTATCGGCTAGATAATCGGGACAATTTCTTCTCTAATTTCCAAGCTTATTACAATGAAAGCAATGACGCTCGACTTTGGACACTTGGGCTTTTGGTGCTGGCTTTGAAGTTGAATCACCATTCTTTTTCTCTCCTTTGTTTCCATGAAACTTATGCTTCTTCTTAACACCCCTATCACGGATCATCAACATCTTTAGACTTAACGGGTTCCATATCCCTTTGTGCAGTTTTCAACATTTGATGCAACTCATGTATGGACCATTCCGTGTTGTTCATATTGTAATTAAACAAATTGCTTGTACTCCTTACTCAATGAAGCAAGAATTATATCAATAGCTAATTCTTGTGGAAAGGGATGTCCAAGTCTTTCAAGACGGTTAAGGTACCCTATCATTTTCACAACATGGGTACTCACATCAGATCCCTCGGCCATCTTGCAACTATTCAAATTTTTAGTGGCGTCGAACCTTTCAGTTCTAGCAGTGGATTGAAATGTCTCTCAATCGGCGAATCAAATCATACGTCGAAGTCTCCATGTAATTAACTTGGAGTTCAGGAGACATAGTAGCAAGCATCAAACATTGCACATCGAGAAGATCGTTCACATTCGTGGAATGAGCATTTCTAACGTTCTCGGCGGCATCGTTTGGTGGCGCGGGACCAAGAGGTGTCTTGAGTACATACCACTTTCGTTCATGGCGAACGACAATCTGAAGATTCCTTTCCCAATTATGAAAGTTAGGCCCGGTCAACTGATCCTTCTTAAGGATCGAACGAAGCGACAAGTTCATAGTGTTAATGTTGTTATTAGCCATCTATATTAAAACAAACAAACTTTAGTTATTCCGACTTATACTCTTAATAATTCATAAACCCAATAGAACTATTAAGCTAGGATCCGACATTCACACTAAAGTGTACCCTCAACGAAGGCTGCAATGACACACGATAGCTTTTTAGGTAGATCACATATCAATTGCACCACATATACAACTCCTAGACTCTTGAGACTCTAAATTTTATGTTTAGATATATTTAATATCAACTTACACCTTGGGCGAAGTTCTTGGGCGAAGTTCTCAACTCGAATCACCAATAGACCAAACCATTTGCTAACTGTGGGGAACCGACCATCTTCTCAAGTGGAACCGCGACCCTTTCACTTCACCTTAAGCGAGTGCAACCATGCCCACCTGCAAAGGCGGCAAAGGACACGGAGTCGGGTTCGGTATGAATGTCCACAAATGGAGGGTGCTTACGGTCTAAATTAAATAGGGTTTTAGGTCTTAATTCTCTAATTAAACCTACTTCGGTATTTTTTCCTTAAACTAATTTCAAAAATTACTTTTAAATATATATATATATATATATATATATATATATATATATATATATATAAACTATGCATGAGTTTATATATAACGTTTTAATAAAACACGACCCTTATGAAATCATCAAGTTTAAACCATGTCCTAGGTTTTCATCACTTAAAAACAAGTATTTTATTAACTTTCTAATAATGTGTTCATCCTAGAGGAATCAACATTTCATAAATGTGTTCACTCGATAATACACATTACCTAATGTTTTATTTGTGTCTTAATTATTAATCTAACAATTCACCAATCATTTAAATAATTAGACATGTATAAACATTAAACAAAACATATAAAATATAGTGCCCTAGCCTTGCCACATCTAAATTTGATTTTCGTGAGCCATTACGGAAATCAAGGGTCAACCTAAGGGACAAACATGACACATGGTTGGCAATCTTGATCTTCATGCTCCCACTAGCTTCAACGACTCCTCGTTACTTTATGGAACGCAAAGACTCCTTATGGTTTCTCCTTTTTTCTTTTGGACCCCTTCTTCTTTTGTATTACATTTAATTAACTAAAACTACTTTTTCATAAAATTGAAATTACAAAATAAATGGGGTTGTAAGTGACACGCAGGTCTCCCCTTAAACCAAAAGAAACGTTACAATACAACCAAAATAAACACAACCACGCAGTTCATATATTAGGTCAAACTTGGCTCGGCTATGGTCACAACGCATGCAACAGTTATAATCTAAATTATAAAACCATAATGGAAACTTAAGCTATAGTTTGCTTAAGGCGTTTAATTGGACACATGCATTTTCTAATAAACGTACATATTCAAGACATACAAACTACGAGTTCCATTATATGCACATTATCTTTCTATCAAATACAACAATTAATAATTGTCCATTTACAATTCTATTGCATTATAAACTAACAATTACCTTTTAATTAGTTTCTTGATTTATTGCTTATTTGACTTAACTTTTAAATAACATTAACATGTTTGACCGAAAATTTCATTTTCTTTTAAAACAACCTTTTAAACAATTTTAATTTAAAAACATGTCAATTGTATTTAAACCTTTTAAAACAATACTTTAGTGTTTTATAAAAATACTAACCTTTTTAAATGACATTTGATTTTAATTAGGTTTACTTAAAACATTAAATTATACAAAACTAGAATTTCACGTAATAACTAATTTGTATAATTCAACTAATCAAATTATCAAAGTTACTAAAGATTTTATATATCATAACTTTAATTAGTTTAATGTTTTACGAACCTTATCTCGATTCTTTTAACAATTCTTGTATTATTCAAAAAATCAATATCTTTAGGTTTAATAATCCTAACCTCGATTTTGCTAATAGATAAAAAAATCCTAGCCAAAGATCTACTAATCCATGGGTTTGGTTAGAACCCTAAATCGACTTTTGCTAAAGGTCTCATACCTTTGCAAGGATCAACTTATACCTGGAGTTTCATAAACCCTAGTTGATCACATCAATGGATTAAGAAATTGATTTTCTTGGGTTTATTGAACCCTTACAAAATCGGCCAACACAAGGTTTTATTCAAACCCTTGTATTGATTTCTTGCTCGTCAAGTTAATAATAATTTGTATTATATTTAGTTAGGATATCAAATACCTAACACTTTTGCTAATAAACGATTTTCCTAGGGGTTTGGGAAAACCCTAAAATCGATTTTGCATAAGTTAAAATAATATAATCAATATTGACTTAAAACAATAAGATTTAACCGTTAGTTTTCGGGTTAAACGATTTAAACTATTAATCAACAAAACTATATATGACTTTGGTTATGGTGTTAAACACCATATACTAAAATCGATCAAAACAAGGCTTCACATAAACCTTGGAGCAATTTTAGTACAACCAAATTAATCATACCTATTTTGGATCAATCGCAAATAACCAACTTATACGCGTTGTTTAAATATTTAACATTCTACACGGTATAAATTAATTACAAGAAAAGTAGAAGAAGAGATGAACAAATTAAAACTTAATTAAAAAAAGCATACAAGAAACATAATTACAGCTTTATTAGAAAATTATATGGCTCTGATACCACTAAAGGGTTTTGATACGAATTCTACATACGTTACAAAAATTTAATCTTTATTAACAGTTTAATACAATTAATATGCGGAAGCGTTATAAAATATTTAATCACATTAAATTAAACCCTTTGGCCAAGATCAATAATTTTCTCAATAAAATAAGTACACAATTTTAATTACACTTAATTAAATATAACTTACATCGGGTGCTCGGCAAGATCTCTAATCTTCTACTCGTTGCCAAAGTACGAGTGGACTTATCTTGATCTTCCTTCTTGAATTCGGCTACTACGCGGATACGTTAGGTATCCACCTTTGATTCACGGTTGAACGAACGGTAGTATCCTAAGTGTATACTAAAAACCCTAGCACAAGAACGCGATCAAATCACGAACTCAAGAACCCTTGGAGGGTTGGCCGACTTTCAGCTTGGCTTGGGGTGAGGCCGGTCGGCGCAAGAGAGGGGAGGGGAGAGGAGAGGGAGAGATTTCGTTAGGGTATATGCAACTAATAATGAAACCCCTAGCCCTCTATTTATAGTTGTAGTCAACTTGTTCTCCAAGTTACTAACTTATAATATAAACCCTTTAGTTTAATCAAACTATTAAACTAATCCCAAACTTATATACTTACAATTAGAACCTCGTAGTTTAATAATAATTAAACTAGTTAATTTAATTACAAAATTAATTATAAATAAATCCTTTCATTAAATAAATAATTACACTAATTATTTATATTAATAAATCTTCTAATTGTGTTCGACCAATTAATTCATTTCAATTAAATGAACGATATCAAATATCTTTTATAGTATCACACTACTTGTTCGGTTGTGCTCATCGGTGTGACCCTGTGGTGTTCATGTGAAGATGGATTTGATATTTATTTATGTTAATATTAGACATACAATCTTTCAATATAAACCAGCATCAAGCCATTCTTTGATTCTCACATATGTTCAATTCTGCAGTGTCTTTAACTTTCATTTCTAGTTTGAGACTTGGTTTTTCTAGCCCTTCTCATTGTACAAGTCAAAAACATATGTCAGGGTTCCATAAACAATCATACTCAAAACGAACCGTAACCATGGCTAAAGCAACGGACGCACCCATTGTAAGACGAACAGCAAACTATCCCCCTTCGGAATGGTCCTACTATTTTCTTCAATCACTAGCAGGCAACCAGGTGGTAATTAGTTATTCTTTCAATGGTTTATTTGACAATCAGTCATTCACTTAATTTACAGCTTTTATTGTTCATATAGGTTGAAAAATACCATGCAACATCCGCTCGTTTGAAAGAACATGTGAGGACGATGATTTCTATCGAGAGTACAGTTGAAAAGCCATTAAGTACACTTGAATTAGTTGATGATTTGCAGAGACTTGGGATATCTTACCACTTCAAGAATGAAATAAGCAACGCCCTGCAGAAGATATACAGTTGCTACTATGAAGCTCGAGAGAATTGGAGCAGATTGGATCTTAATCTTAAAGCCCTTGGCTTTAGACTCTTAAGACAACATGGCTATCATATTCCTCAAGGTATTTTTATATTTCTTATCACCCATAAGTTAACTTATTATACAAATTAATCGACGTGCATAAATAGAAGGGGAAAACGTATATACTAAATAAATATTAGGTGCCGTCAACATATAGCCCCTGTTTTAAAGCTTTAGGTGCCGTCAACATATAGCCCCTGTTTTAAAGCTGACAGCACCCAAGTTAGGTGCACAAAAGTCATCTTTCCTAATTGAAAAAGAAGATACATGTCTGATTGTCTGATTAATGTAGTTGTTTTTATTGTGAAGAAATCTTTGAGGACATCATGGATGAGGCAGGAAACATCAAGGCCAATGTCGATGAGGACGTCATAGGAATGCTTAACTTGTACGAGGCTTCGTTCTATGTTGTCCATGGTGATAACATATTGGATGAAGCAAGGGAATTTACGACGAAATGTCTTAAAGAGAAGTCAAAGAAGAGAAACATTAGTAATAAAAGTACATCGATGCTAATAACTATAGCTGGCAATTTCAGCCCATACCTTGAAGAACTGGGTTTGAATGGGTATTTTTCAATAGCTTTTGGGTGATTGTGGACATCCAGGAGCCTTCTTATGGGTTTGGATGGGCAAAATTTAAAACTCCATGGGTGCAAATGGGCAAAGATGTGAAAAGTGGTGGGCAGTTATGGACTTTGGTGGAGACATGGGAGGATTCATGTCTAACGTTTTAGACTTTTAGTTGTACTACAATTATTTTTTTTATTTCTTTTATCATTTATCTATTTTAATTTTATGTTAGAAATGTGATTTCTTTTAAGAATGCTAAAAAATAACATTAGATAATATAATTATATGTTCTTCTATTTAAAATTATATTATATTACACTGTAATATATATATTTATGATATGATATAAAGCATAAATATAAAAATTATATTATCAAAAGTTGAAAATATGTATACTTGTACACAGTGCTCCAAAAGTTGTACAATTGATAAATTTTATTATTAACAATGTACAAACATACGAAACAATATAGATGAAAGAGTATAAACTTTGATTTTTTACATAGACTGTTAGTATTTTTATTCACGTACAAATACTTCAATAAAATTATACTTTGTAATTATTATCGAATGGAAAATACTTGTATATGATGGTTTTTCATTTTTACGAGTATATCATTATTTACTATTTTAATGTTTATTTAAACTTCGATTAAGAAGGATTTGACGATTAAAAATAAACCTCTAGCATGTCCTCTGTATCCAATATTTATTAGCACTAAGAACTTTTAGAAATAATATTGAGCTAACTTTTAATTTTATAAGTTATTTTATAATTTTTTTAAAAGCGCCCGTTTAAACCCGAGTCCGTTTAAACCCGTACCCGTTTGAACCCGAGCCCGTTTAGACCCGTACCTGTTTGGACCCATACCCGTTTAGACCCGTACCCGTTTAAACCCAACTACCTGGACTGGCCCGCCCGCCCGTTTTGCCACCTCTACTAATAGCTCATGCTTTGGAGCTACCATTGTATCGGAGGATTCCAAGGTTTGAGTCAATATGGTTTATAGAAGCATACAAGGGAAGAAGCGACATGAAATCATTGTTGTTAGAATATGCCCAATTGGATTACAACATTGTGCAAGGAATTCACCAAGAAGATCTAAAGTTTTTATCAAGGTAATTTTTTTATTAGTGCTTAATTTTTGTGTTGTGTTCTTGTATATTAACAAAATTTCTTATGCACACAATTTGGCTGATGAAGTATCCATATAGTCATGGACGGGCATCAAAACTGTAGCGAAAACTTTGTTACATTACTCTGATAACTTCAAACATTTGTAATAGGTGGTGGATTGGTCTTCAATGGGACAAGAAGCTCGTCTTTGCTCGAGATAGGTTGGTGGAGAGTTTTATGTGGTCTGTTGGTGCAAACCATGAACCGGAATTTAGTGTTCTAAGGAGAAATGTTACTAAGAATATTACCATGGTAAATGTTATAGACGATGTTTATGATGTGTATGGTACTTTGGATGAACTCGAACAATTCACTGAAGTTGTTAGAAGGTTTGTACTAAGTAGTGAGTAAGAATTCTTTCTAATTACAATCCTTATTTTCGAATAACGTATTTTAATCAATAGTTTCATTGGATTAGATGGGACGTGAATGCTCTCGAAGGACTACCCGATTAAATGAAAATTTGTTTCCTTGGATTCTATAATACTGTCAATGAGATGGGATACAACACATTGACAAACATGAAGGGTTTTAATACGAATTATACGTTATAAAATTTTAATCATTATTAACAATTAATATGCGGAAGCGTTTACAAAAATTATTTAATCACATTAAATCAAAACCCTTTAGCCAAGATCAATAATTTTCTCAATAAAACATGTACGCAATTTAATTAACACTTTAATTAAAACAAACTTACATCGGGTGCTCGGCAAGATCTCTAGTCTTCTACTCATTGCCAAAGTACGAGTCAACTTTTCTTGATCTTCTTTTTCTTCTTCTTGAATTCGGCTAACCACGGGATACGTTAGGTATCCACCTATGATTCACGGTTGAACGGTTGGTAGTAACCTAAGTGTGTACTAATAACCCTAACACAAGAACGCGATCAAATCACGAACTAAAACCCTTGGATTGGGTTGGCCGACTTTCGGTTTGTGTGGGTTTGGGGTGGTCGGCGCACAAGAGAGGAAGAGAGGGAGAGGAGAAAATAGTTAGGGTATTATCAACTAATAATGAAACCCCTAGCCTCCTATTTATAGTTAAACTCAAACTTGGTGAACAAGTTAGTATTTACACTATAAACCCTTTAGTTTAATACTTTATTAAACTGATTCCAAACTTATGTATTTACAATTAAAACTTTGTAGTTTAATAATAATTAAACTAGTTAATTTATTCATAAAACTAATTATAAATAAATCATTTTATTAAATAAATAATTACATTAATTATTTACTTTAATAAATGTCTCAATTGTATTCAACCAACTCTTTATTCATTTCAACTAAATGAACGATATCAAATATCTAATCATAGTATAACACTACTTGTTCGGTTGTGCTCATCGGTGTGACCCTGCGGTGTTCATGTGAAGCTGGATTTGATATTTAAACTATATTAATATTAAGCACATAATCTTTCAGACTCCCACTTGTGCGAAATATTAGCATCGGTAAAATATCATGTACCTAAGGCGGTCTCTACCAGGACACTTAAGTTAACCAGATCAATGAAGCAATCACTCCTCGTAGCTATAAAGCCTAGCTGAAATAAAATTCAAACGGTGAGGGTATGGCTATTATCCTTTTGCACTTTCTTAAGATATTTTTGAGTATAAGGCATGGACCGTATCAACCTTACAATACTCAATTCCTATTTTCGATTACAGATTTGTACCGACTAAGCAAGTGACTTATCACTCGAGTATGGCCATATATTTCTTCAGTCCAAATCATCGACGCCCTAGGAGATATCTCTCTTGCCTTTTATACAAGAGTTGCAAAGTCCCATCTTGCGAGTTAAACTAGAAATCACAACATGTGTTCTTCGTCAGCCAATGAATAACCGTTATGGATGCTCATTTACGAACACCGTTAGATCTCATTAGAAACCAACTAGGTTCACATGCGAAAATCTAGCCTGCTCAGGTCAGAGGATAGTGCGCCACGATTGAGAATACCCATGACAATGGTCTACGAAGTATTCACTCAATGTGTGGGTCAATCCAACATTTAATCGCATTAAGTGCTAGTGATCAGGCATCACGAATTAACAGTGACTGTACCTTATCTGCAGGACAAGTTGCTACTTAAAGCTGTAACATACCATCTTTCACTATAACCGATCGCCCTATTGTAGTTCCCACGACAACAAGCGGTTATGGATATGTGTCTCGTACACTTTAGAATAAACTTGCATTCATTCATGGATACTAAAATATACTAAATATGAACAACATGAAGGCCTCGTCGTATCTCAATGAGTCATCCAACCTTAACATGCTACAGTTCATGGTTTTGGAATCGGGTCATGATACATGAATATAATTGGAACTATTTTCAATTAATCCATATCAACTATATTTACTAAGATGCATTTCTCCAAACATATCTTATTAGATATCTACTCACTAAACTCAAGTCTAAAGACTTTAAGCTTTATTTGTTGCAATCATAATTCGAATATTTGTTAATGTTATCCAATGACCATTTAATATGCACACCGAAGTAAAACATATTAGATCATGATATCATTCATACAAAGTATTCACTATGACTAACCATTAATTCAACTTAATGAAATTGACTTTACAAGAATTTGATGTTTCCAAATGCTTGGATTTTAAATTTTCTTTAAAACCAACATCAAACATTTTTAAGTCAATTCAACAATAAATTTTAATTCTCTAACAATGATATTAACAATTTAATATTTTTGTGAGATTTTAAAATTTCCATTTAACGCTCCCACTAAATCTAACAATACTCTTGAATCCAATTTCTACAAACAAATCTCATATTCATTTTAGAAATAATTCTCTTCATTATATGCAATATACATATTGATTAAATAATCAAACAAATAAACTAATTGTTTTGGTTTCAAGATGTGTTATGAAAACACATTACCAATTTAATTCTCATAGACAAGAATAAAGCAACCATAACAAGTTTATTATTATTAATTGACACTTCAATTAATTGTACCTAATAAGTTCACCCAACTTATTCATACAATTCCATGCATATAATAGATTCAATAATCTTGGAGTATTATAATTTAGTGCTAAGTTCTATACAAATCAAACTCTATCACTAATATGGCAACTTTCACATTCAATAATTCACAATTATACTAAAGATATCAACTAAACAACATTTGTTAAAAGTCTCACTCATAAACTCGTATCTTATAAAGATAAGTTCTAAATGAGTCACACAATGGGATTGTTACATGTGGATTTTATGTGGGATTTAATCATAAGTTTTAAATAAAAACATTTCAAAAACTTTTTCACATATTTCAAACATTATTTCACAAAATCAAATTTTAATATTAAATAACCAAAATATTTAAATATTCAAAAGCAAATAACCAAAATCAAAATGAGCAAATAATTTTGTGAAAAAACAATGTATGAAATAATATCCCAAAATTGTAAAATAAACTTATGTGCCTAGAGCACTTATTTTCCACACTCAAGCTTCTTGAACAACGCTATCTCCATAACTCCAATTCAAGTGCTTCATTACTTCTTGACTCATACAATCATAGATTGTACATATTAGATCAACCATCTAATATAGTCATATAAAGTAATAAACAATCCTTTATAGGATATCATTACTAACCAGAATTTTCAACACCATTCCTCTTATCGTTAAGATAATCGGGACAGTTCCTCCTCCAATGTCCAAGCTTATTACAATGAAAGCAATGACGCTCGGCTTTGGACATTTGGGCTTTTGGTGATGGCTTTGAAGTTGAATCACCATTCTTCTTCTTTCCTTTGTTGCCACAGAACTTACGCTTCTTCTTAACACCCCATCAACACATCTTTAGACTTGACGGGTTCCATATCCCGTTATGCAGTTTTCAACATTTGATGCAACTCATGAATGGTCCTTTCCGTGTTGTTCATATTGTAATTGAGCACAAATTACTTGTACTCCTTACTCAATGAAGCAAGAATTATATCAATAGCTAATTCTTGTGGAAAGGCATGTCCAAGTCTTTCAAGACGGTTAAGATACCCAATCATTTTCACAACTTGGGCACTCACATCAGATCCCTCGGCCATCTTGCAACTATTCAAATCCTTAGTGGTGTCGAACCTTTCAGTTCTAGCAGTGGATTGAAATGTCTCTCTCAATCGGCGAATCAAATCATAAGCCGAAGTCTCCATGTAATTTACTTGGAGTTCTGGAGACATAGTAACAAGCATCAAACATTGCACATCTAGAAGATCGTTCTCATGCTTCCTATAAGCATTTCTAACGTCCTCAGAGGCATCGTTTGGTGGCACGGGACCAAGAGGTGTCTCGAGCACGTACCACTTTCGTTCATGGTGAAGGACAATCTAAAGATTCCTTTCCCAATTACAAAAGTTTAGGCCCGGTCAATTTATCCTTCTCAAGGATCAAATGAAGCGACAAATTCATAGTGTTATTAGCGTTAATGTTGTTATTAGTCATCTATATTAAAACAAACAAACTTTAGTTATTCCGATTTAAACTCTTAATAATTCATAAACCCCAATAGAACTATTAAGCTAGGATCCGACATTCACACTAAAGTGTGCCCTCAACGAAGGCTGCAATGACACACAATAGCTTTTTAGGTAGATCACCTATCAATTGCATCACATATACAACTCCTAGACGCTTGAGATTCCAAATTTATTATTTGGGTATATTTAATCTCAACTTACACCTTGGGCCAAGTCTCACTTGGAATCACCAATAGACCAGACCATTTGCTAACTGTGGGGAACCGGCCATCTTCTCAAGTGGATATCGCGGCCCTTTCACTTCACCTAATCGAGTACATCCATGCCCACCCGCGGAGGCGGCAAAGGACACGGAGTCGAGTTCGGTATGAATGTCCACAAATGGAGGGTGCTTACGGTCTTAAATTAAATAGGGTTTTAGGTTTTAATTCTCTAATTAAACCTACTTCGGTATTTTCTTAAACTAATTTCAAAAATTACTTTTAAATATATATAAACTATGCATGAGTTTATATAATAGTTTTAATAAAACACGACCCTTAGGAAATCATCAAGTTTAAACCATTTCCTAGTTTTATATCTCTTATTAAAACAAGTGTTTTATTAGTTCTCTAATAATATGTTCATCCTAGAGGAATCAACATTTCATAAATGTGTTCACTTGATAAAACATATTACCTAATGTTTTATTATTATGTCCTAATAAATTATCTAATAATTTATACATTATTTCATTCAATCAACTAAATAAATTAGAACATAAACAAAAACATATAACATAGTGTCATAGCCTTGCCACAATCTAAGTATGGTTTTCATGAGCCAATACGGAAACCAAGGGTCAACCTAAGAGACATACATGACACATGGTTGATCTTCGTGCTCCCACTAGCTTCAACGACTCCTCGTGACATCATAGAACGCAAAGACTCATTTTTCTTTTGTATTACATTTTACAAATGAAATTTGAAAAATACATTTTACATAAAACTAAAACTGCCTTTTACATAAAATAAAAATTACAGTACGACCATATAGTTCATGTATTAGGTCAAATTTGGCTCGGCTATGGTCACAACACATACAACAATTATAATCACAATTATAAAATTATAATGGAATCTTAAACTATAGTTTGCTTAGGGCGTTTAATTGGATACATGCATTATCTAATAAACGCACCTATTCAAGACACACAAACTACGAGTTCCATTGTATCTACATTATCTTTGTATCAAGTACAACAATTAATAATCGTCTATTTACAATTCTATTGAATTATAAATTAACAATTATTTACTAATTAGTTTCTTGACTTATTGCTTCTTTGACTTAACTTTTAAATAGAATTAACATGTTTGACCGAAAATTGCACTTTCTTTTAAAACAACATTTTTAAACAATTTTAATTTAAAAACATGTCAAATTTATTTAAACCTTTTAAAACGTTACTTTAGCGTTTTTCAAAATACTAACTTATTTTAATGACATTAGTTTTAATTAGGTTTACTTAAAACATCAATTAATACAAAACTAGGGTTTCACGTAAAACCTAATTTGTATAAGTCAACTAATCAAAACATCAAAATCCCATGAAGTTTCATAAACCCTAGATTTTTGATTAGATATATGTTTTACGGACCTTATCTCAATTCTTTCAACAATTCTTGTAATACCAAAAATCAATAACTCTAGGTTAAATAACCCTACTCTCGATTTTGCTAAAAGATAAAATATCCTAGCCAAAGATCGACTAATCCATGGGTTTAATCAAAACCCTAAATTGACTTTACTAAAGGTCTCGTACCTTTGCAAAAATCAATTTATATCTAGAGTATCATAAACCCTAGTTGATCACATCAATGGATTAAGAAATTGATTTTTATGGGTTTGTAAAACCCTTACAAAAATCGGCTAATACAAGTTAGTCAAACCCTTGTATTGATTTCTTGCTCTCTAAGTTAATAACTAATTGTACTATATTTGGTTAGGATATCAAATACCTAACACTAATGCCAAAATCGATTTTCCTAGGGGTTTAGTAAACCCTAAAAACGATTTTGCATGAGTCAAAATAATACAATTAATAATAACTTTAAACAAGAAGAATTAAACCGTAAGTTCTCGAGTTAAAATAATTTAAACAATTAATATACGAAACAATATACGATTTTGATTATGGTGTTAAACACCATATACCTAAAATCGATCAACAAGGTTTCTCATAAACCTTGGAGCAATTTTGGTACAACCAAATCACACCATGTTTCGTATCAATCGCGAATAACTCATTTATACACGTTGCTTAAACATTCAACAAACGATACGGTTTAAACCGATTAGAAAGAAAGGTAGAAGAAGAGAACAATAAAATTAAAACTTAATTGAAAGAAGCATACAAGAAAACTAATCACAGTTTTATTAGAAAATTACATGGCTCTGATACCACTGAAGGGTTTTAATACGAATTATACGTTATAAAATTTTAATCATTATTAACAATTAATATGCGGAAGCGTTTACAAAAATTATTTAATCACATTAAATCAAAACCCTTTAGCCAAGATCAATAATTTTCTCAATAAAACATGTACGCAATTTAATTAACACTTTAATTAAAACAAACTTACATCGGGTGCTCGGCAAGATCTCTAGTCTTCTACTCATTGTCAAAGTACGAGTCAACTTTTCTTGATCTTCTTTTTCTTCTTCTTGAATTCGGCTAACCACGGGATACGTTAGGTATCCACCTATGATTCACGGTTGAACGGTTGGTAGTAACCTAAGTGTGTACTAATAACCCTAACACAAGAACGCGATCAAATCACGAACTAAAACCCTTGGATTGGGTTGGCCGACTTTCGGTTTGTGTGGGTTTGGGGTGGTCGGCGCACAAGAGAGGAAGAGAGGGAGAGGAGAAAATAGTTAGGGTATTATCAACTAATAATGAAACCCCTAGCCTCCTATTTATAGTTAAACTCAAACTTGGTGAACAAGTTAGTATTTACACTATAAACCCTTTAGTTTAATACTTTATTAAACTGATTCCAAACTTATGTATTTACAATTAAAACTTTGTAGTTTAATAATAATTAAACTAGTTAATTTATTCATAAAACTAATTATAAATAAATCCTTTTATTAAATAAATAATTACATTAATTATTTACTTTAATAAATGTCTCAATTGTATTCAACCAACTCTTTATTCATTTCAACTAAATGAACGATATCAAATATCTAATCATAGTATAACACTACTTGTTCGGTTGTGCTCATCGGTGTGACCCTGCGGTGTTCATGTGAAGCTGGATTTGATATTTAAACTATATTAATATTAAGCACATAATCTTTCAAAACAAAGATTCATTTGTTATACCTTACGTGAGAAAAGCGGTATGATGATCTAATTAATTACCTTGGTTTACTTCTCCATGAATCTTATTTTTAACGACCATGATAAAGATTTTTGTGTTGATTTAAGAAGAGAAATGGTTTCTTTCGTTGCAGTGGACAGACTACTGTGAGGCGAACCTGGTGGAGGCACGATGGTTCCATAGCGGATATACCCCGATACATAAAGAGTACTTGAACAACTCACGTATTACTGTCGCAATTCCTCTTATCGTTTCAGGTGCTTATTTCTTGGATTCAAATGAATTTATCAGAGAGGCCTTGCAGAATGTAATTCACTGGTCGGCTATGGTTCTACGTCTTACTGATGACCTAGGAACATCATCGGTACATATAGATCGAAAACCATATATCTTCTTTTATTTAACTACGGAGTAGTTCATATATAAAAAATTAGATTAGAATACAAATAAATTTTTTTTTTCCTGTTATAAATAGGCTGAGCTTAAAAGAGGTGATGTTCCAAAAGCAGTGGAATGTTACATGCATGAAAAAGGTGTTTCGGAAGAGATTGCAAGAGCATATATAAAGAAGTTAATCTTAATAGCATACAAGAATATAAGTAAAGAAAGGATGAGTTGTAAATCTGGAGGTTTGCAAGTATTTATGGAATGTGCATCGAATCTTGGTCAAATGGGACAATTCACATACGAGCGTGGAGATATATTTGGTCCACCTGATGAGTTACATAAATCTCATCAAAAGTCGTTACTTTTTTACCCTAAATCCTAAGGGATCTTTAAATTATTCGTCTGTTTTGATTTATGATTTTTTTACTTGTAACGCGACGTGAGAATATAAACAGTAATTCCTTTGCCTCGAGTTAGGGGTGGAATTCTCTGATTTAATCTTCGGTTTTGCATTATCTGAATGGAAATTGATAAAAAGAGCCCTAAGGGATTCCTTTAACATGTTAAGACATGTATAAAAATTTGTACATTGAAAATAATATATTCTTTGTCCTCTTATTTTTCGTTTTGCCCCCCTGAATTTTAATTAGAGTACAATCGTTTTAAGCATGTCTAAATAGCTTAACCAAAGCCCTTAGGGCTCTTGTTAACAAAACCCAAATAAATAAAAATTCACAAAATTACCGACTGTTGTCTAGGTTCTCGCTCTTGGATCGAAAGGTAGTACGGTATAAAAATATCTTTGGTAGTTTGCTCCAATTATTATATATCCAATAATTCACTCTTCAATTATTAAAGGGAAATGACAATGAGGATGTCAATAAGGAATTTTATGAATGTTTATTAAAATTAAAGTTTCATTTTTAATCAAATATCTTATTTGATGCATCACAAATTAAAAGAAAGTTTCGATGAATTAATTAGAGACATCAAGTGAATTATATATAATTTTAAATTTAAATTATAAGGAAACTTTCAACTTTAATAAATAGATCTGATGTATCTTATTGACAGTTCTTACGGTTGTCATTATCATTTCTCATTATTAAAAAATACGAATGAATTCGTTCAAATTCCCAGCACACCTCTCCGATTATTAAAAATGCGCTCAAATGCCCAACAATTCTCTCATATTATTACAAATTACACATGAATTCGCTTAAATGCCCAATAATTCACTCCGAAATATTAAAAAGTACACATGAATTCGCTCGAATACCCAATAATTCGCTCCGAAACGTATTTTGTAATAATCGGAGCGATTGGTAGGCATTTGAACGAATTCATATGTATCTTTAAATAATTGTAAGGAACTATTGGGCATTTATTAGAGCGAACCAACAAATATTTTGTTATATATTACATATCGTTCCAAGAGTAAGATCCTTACTCAAAATGAATAGTTTTGTAAATTTTGTTCATATTTAAAGAGTGGTGGTCATATCACACCATCTCGGTAATTTTCTCTATCATTTTTCCCATATAATTATTGGTGATATTTATATTATTATTTTTCATAAATATATAAAATGTATTTTTAGTTGTTTTATTGGACAAATCAACAATTCGCTGTTCTAATGTACTTATAACAACTATTGATATAAATATCGCTACACTGATAATGAGGTAATTTACAATAATTTGTAACCTATCGCATCGTCATCAAATGATACCGTAATCTACTTGTATTTATGTAAAAATCACATTGTTTAATATCATCACATAGATATATGATCATTTATATTAGATAATTAATCAACCAATTACCCATACTGTTTTCCCTGCGTGGCGACGTACACATAAAATTTTCATCCAATAAACGGAAACGAAATTGGATGGTAGTATCCGTAAATCAAACACTTGAAAAACAACCGAATAACCCAGCAATTTGTTCCTAGGTGGGCCACGGCCCATCCTATTACGCATATAGAACTTGGCCCATTCTATCATTTGTGGCCCATTGTATTTTATGTTATGCAACTACTAGCCTTTTCATTTTTTGAATAACAAAGGGTTAAACTAGGGGATGAGCATGTAAAACCGAAACCGATCCAAAAACCAAAATAAACGAGAAATCGAAACTGAAAAAATCGATCCATATCGATAACTGACGGTTTGGTTTTTGATTTAAAAAAAACCGAAGTATCGGTTCGACGTTTGATTTTTTACGGAAAAACCGACCGAAAAAACCGAACCGAACCGAACCATACATAGAAATACATATATTTAAAATTTTATACTTTCAATTATATCTTTATAATTTGTATTTTACAAATAATTTGGACTTTACATACATATAATTTAAATCACAATAAGTTGGATCATTTAAAAAGATATTGTAAACATATGGTATGATACTATGATTTGTTTGAATTAATTTGTTAGGCTATAAAAAATTAGCAAAAGTTAGTGGGCTTCATTGGCTCAAAACCCAAAAAATGTCTAAAAAGAAAAAAACTGAAAAACCAAAAACCGAATTCAAAACCGAACCATAAAAACCGAACGGATTCGGTTTTAAGTTTACAAAAACCGAAGTTTTTGGTTTGGTTTTAGCCAAAAACTGACCCAAACCGACCCATGCACACCCCTAGGTTAAAGGCTTCAAAGTATAGGTGGACTATGGGTCTTGTGGTACCAGACAGAAATACAGCAGTGTGGGCAGCTAAACTTCAATAATCCATCTCACGTTTTATTTTTGAACGTCACAAATTAATTGTTCACTTTCAAAAGTAAAAGAGTATAATTAACTAAACTTTTTATATTACCTCTCCTTTATATGTATGTAACAAAAAGGTGGGATAAAACTGTAATAGTACACAACGGTACAATGTAATAATTATATTTTCTTAAACTGCGTGTTTTTCATCTCAGAAACTCTAGACTACCATTGGAATGAAAAGATAAACAATACCATTAAAAAAACAAAGTCACCACAAAGCAGAGAACCCACCCTACTATCAAAACAAGGATCACCTCATGTTACAAGATGTAAAATAAGCGCTTCAAAACAAACTATAAACAAAACACCCTACAGCAGACCTCTAGGACCAAAACAAAGACAAAACATGTTTGGTCTGTAGTCTAATTAGACAGTTGTACATTGAGGGGAATTGCACACGCCTGCTCCATTGTTGATCCCACATGAATGCTTAACCCAAGCTCAAATTTGTGGTTATGAAGTCTTTCCTGGAACGAGCGCTTTAATCAATGCGTGGGGAATAGCAAGAGACCATTGCAATGGGGGGAGAATGCGGAAGACTTTAATATTGAGAGGTTTGAGAATCTTGATGTTGATTTTGGAGTTGGAAATTTTGAAATGGTCCCCTTTGGAGAAGAGCCTGCCCAGTAATGAACACAACTCCACATAATATAGAGTTCGTGATTCCAAACCTTCTGTACTAGTTTGATTGGAAGTTTCCAGACGGAGTGACAAGTGAAAATATAAACATGGAAGAAATTGGTACGCTAGTTCTCGAAAAGAAATTACCCCTGTCTTCTCCCCGCAAAGCATAAGTGGGAAGCCTAAACATGATTTCGATTGAACACAAAGTGTAAGGTTTGGTATTTTGCCTTTATTAGTAGTAGTACTAAATTATCATGCAAACTCCTTTCCATTTCCGTTATTTGAGCACAATTAGTAACAAGATAGTGATGGCTAAACATTAATTTAGGGTGTTATATGTTAATGTATACTCAACCATGTGACGTTCCTCTGAAAATCTCACAACACAAACATGTACCAGCAATCACATATGCACAATTTACACGTACGTGCATATTGTCGCAAACGAGAGTTGATCCCACAACTTTTTGATTGATGAACTCCTCACATACCGATAGAATAAGAACCCTTTAACTCAAACAAATGCTTCACTCGTTTATTGTCATTCACACTCTGCTTCACTATGACATCTCATGGTGGCCTGCTTTAATATCTAGAATTGAAGAGTGAAAAAAAAAATATCATATATATCTCCATATTTGTAAGTATATGTATATACTGTATAGTAGATTAATAGTTGTGTAAAACATTTGATTCATCTACAACCTTGAGGAGCTGAGGTCCATAGCCTATTCAATCTATAGTTGGCTACCATTAGAAAATGCATTAATTTCTATATTCATCCTCATTGAGGCATTCTAACAAACACCTAGAATGCTATGAGCTAAAAGGTCAAAAAGAAAAATGATTGGTAGCTAGGCCTAAATGTGTAAAACAAAATAACCTAAAGATGTGATTGGTGGGTTTGAAAAATTGATTTGATGAGATTAAGAGAGAGAAAAAATCCAACCAATCAAAAAGTTAGGCCTACTTGTAGATCTATGTAGGTAGGCCTATTTAGTATTACTCGGTCATAAAACCTCATAATTAGAAACGAATTTTCTTTAATAAACTACGTAAAAAGTTGCAAGTAAATCAGATCAAAACGACAACACAAAGGGGAAAAGCTAAATTCATGCAAAACGTTATTGATAAATTGCTCATAGGAGTACAATATGCCATTTAGTATAAGTGTAGAGTATGGTTTAAATGAGTACACCAATTTTGAGTGAGAATGAGGGAATCAATAGATTTATGCCATGTGTCACTTTATTCTCTCTCCTCCACATTTTTTAAAATTAAATATCTCATAAATGGTAAGTCGAAAAATCATGAAAATTGCACCATAAAATTCAGCGTTTTCTCCCTACTTCGATTTGCCGTCCCTCAAGGCATACTTTCGACAAAATTTTTTTTATTCCATTTTTTGGTGGGTTTTACAAATTAGTAACATATGTGTTAGTGATTGGTTATACATTTAATTTGTGGTTAAGGTTAGGGTTAAGGTTTAGTAGGGTTTAGTGTTTAGGGTTTAGAAGGTTTTAAGGTTTATGGTTTAGTATGATTTAGGGTTTAGAGTTTTGTAAAGTGTTTAGGTTTTAGGGTTTGGGGTTTAGGGTTTGAGGTTTGTGGTTTCGGGGAGAAAACCCAAACCTCAAACCCTAAACCCTAACCCCTAAACCCCAAACCCTAAACCCTAAACGCAACACTGTAACACATGTGTTAGTAAATGTGAAACCCACCAAAAAAATGAAAAAAAAAATTTCGTCGAAAGTATGCCTTGAGGGACGGCAAATCGAAGAGGAGAAAACGCTGAATTTAATGGTGCAATTTTCATAATTTTTGGATTTGTCGTTTGTGAGATAGTTGATGTTGGGGGTAAATGAGTTTTGTACATGTGGAACATTCTCTTTGTACACATGGCTTGATATCATTGGTTCCCTCATTCTCACACAAATTCCTATTCTCATTTGAACCCTACCCTATAAGTGTAATTAAAGTATGTAAAACTTTCCCAATGTTAAATTATTTGCTAAACCTATGAATGACGATGTTGTCGGATACAGAGCCCCAACTGCCAGTTTTTGGCTAATTCGCAATATACGAATAAATATTTCATAGTTCATACAATCACATTGGATTTGGTGGCTTGACCGTTGTTATTTCCTGATCAAATTGTGTTATGTATAGCGGTTGTGGTGGGCCACACTAAGAGTTTTTGGGTGGGCCACTATACAATAATTGGGTTGTTTTAAAACAAAGATTATATTGGCTAATATGGGTTGGACTTTCAAAGACCTTTAGGTTTGGGCAATGTGGTAGGAAGACCGTGCCCCTCCCACTCCGTTGGTAGCTCCATGCACCACTACTTTTATATATATATATATATATATATATAGGGGAGATCTTTGGGGAAGTAAAATAATTAGGGAATGAGGGAAGTGATTTTCAGCCACACATTCTGGTCAACTCAAAAGTCAACGCGGTGACATTTTTGTAAATAACTTGAAATTACCTCCCAGAACGTTAACATGCATTTCAAAAGCATGTTAATCAAAAACAACTAAAAACGTGATTTTCATCTTAAATTCATCAAATTAAAGCTTGAAACTTGTAAAAATAAATTTAAAAACACTAATACACAACTCATTGAGCAAGATTGATTAACAATTGTTAGATTCAATAAAAAAATTGTTAGAAAATAGATTTCATGAAGAAAAATGTAGAAACCCATAAAAAAAATCACAAATTCATTCAATTGAGTATAAAATTGAGATGTATATAAAGCAAAATTCAAATAAATCGAACATATACATCAATAATCAAACAAACTTGTAGTTATTTTACGTTTTACACCAAAAAAATCTCAAAATCAAAATTTTCAGAAAGTTAACACTCATTTGAAATGCATGTTATAAAAATTACAATTTAAATATTCATTTATGATGAATATTTTAGCTTATATATGTTATTAGTGTATAATAACTCATATTCATCATAAATGCATGTTAACATCTCATTGAGTCTTTAACATTCATTTATGACGAATATTAACTTATATCATGCTGATGAACATTATAACATTCATTTATAATGCATATTAACTCATATATATTGTAATACATTGATGAATGTTATGTTATAACGTTCAACGATGTATAATGATGACACGCAAAAAGTCATGTTTCTGTGTGTCATTATCTCACCATTTTAGCCCAATTATTAATGAAAACACTTAAATATGAACTTAAACATCACATTTCATCATAAGGGCTAAAATATAGACGATGTTTCAAGAATCAGCAAAAACAACCTAAAAATGAGTAAAATAGAGCACAAACGATCATTGAATCTTCCGTTCACGCATTTAAGCACAATTTAAGCTATACTTGGAATCATGACCTATAACTTATGTCATTTTCTTCGTTAGGAAATTACGAAACCGTGAGCGCGAGAATCACTCAAAACGGATAAACAACGAAGAAGTTACGCCCGAACGAAGAAACGAAGAACCGAAGGACCGAATACGGCTGAACACAGACCGTATACGGCTAAGCCAGACCATATACGGCTGTGCACAGACCGTATACGGCCTGTGCAGACCGTATACGGCCTGTGCTCAGCCGTATACGGGCCAGCTCAGCCGTATTCACCCTATGCACAGCCGTATACGGTCCAGTTCAGCCGTATTCACCCTAGCTCAGCCGTATCGTGCGTTTGGGTGATAAAAATCAGGTTTTTTTTTGCCCTTGTGATACGGTTGTGCATTTCATTGTTTGGATACGGTCTACGGATACGGTTGTGCGAGTTCTATATATAGAGGCTTTATATCAACAATCCACACAATCCACCAACACTCACACACACTTTCTCTCACTACTCTCTCTCTAGATTAGGTTATAATTAGTAGTAGATTAGCGGCTAGTTAGAGGGGCAATATTGTAATATCGCTTGGCGCGTACTAGGAGTTCTGCTCGTGTAACGTTCAAGTTGTATTCAGCTACGCTCTTATTACGGTTGTATCTATCCTTTATCTATTTCATTATGATAATTGTTATTACTGTTGTCATGCTAGATTTAGGATTGGTTGCCATGATTAGCGAGTAGTGATATTACGTGTTAGCTATGACGTAGTTAGTCATAAATTGGTTGGAATGATGCTATGAAAATTAGTGCTTTGATTTACCTTCTATCTATGATTTTAAACCTATCAAACTAATCGCCTTTCAACCAGTAAACGTGATTACGGCCTTAATGATGGGACGTCGCGAACCCCATCAAAGGTACTTAGTTATCTGTGTCAAACATGAACATGGTTTGATTTGTTAATCGTGTAAACATGGCTTTCTAAATGAACGCTAAGTACATCGTCATCGTGGAAATACTGTTTTCTAATTCGAATGCAAAGTACACTGTGGCTATGGAAATATGGTTTTCAAACTGAACACTAAGTACACTGGAGCCGTGGAAATACTGCTTTCTACTCTGAACGCAAAGTACACTGTGCCCGTGGAAATATGGTTTTCTAACTGAACGTGAATATTACACTGTTGACAAGTTAGGGATTTATTGGGACTTAAAAGTAAGGGTTGGTTTATATCATAGATGGATAATATTATGCTTAAATACAAACTTAGTTAAGTAGTCTGGGTTAGCCTTTATGAAGCAATGTAAGGTACCGTAAGTCGGCTGATTACTCTGTATAGCGTCGACAACACCTCCGGTGTAGTTAATACGTGGAAGCCGAGGAAAAGCCGCAGTTACTAAGCCTTGTGGAATAACGGTAACTCTGTGATCAGCAGAGCTGGTACCGACTAGATCCTTGGTTCATCAATGGAAACACCTCCGGTGGAGTACAGTGTAGTAATCACGGAAAGAGTCGTTGTTATCGGTCTATGTGAATCACCGAGTCATGACTCAACACCCAGAATCACTAAACCATCGATAGAAAGTAATCAAGCACACTTTATAAACTTGGTCTTAAATGTTTTATTTAGATTAGATATTATTGTGGGGTTAAGAAAGGTCGGACATCGAGTTGGTTTGTCGCTTTATTCATGCACCCAGGGTTTCATCCCAGATAAGGGTCATTATACCTTCACCGGTTAGTGTTGTGGGCTGGATAAACTACTCCGATCAGAATCAGGATAGCCTAGTCGCCCAGTGACATACTGATCGAGAACTCTATCAGTAGGGGGCTAGTGCTTACTCCACAGATACCTGAAATAAATAAAATACAAACCTTTAGAAAATGTTTTCATACATTATACATCATTCCAATCAATAAGGCTACCGAAATCATAGCAAACACCCTCTCTAGATTATCTGCTATCTACATTTATTTTATCTGCTTTAATTTAATTTTCTGCCTAAGTATAAAAAACCAAAAACAAACCACCAATCAAATCTTTTAAAACCTGCTAGATCGATAAGTACGCCTGTTTCGTCCACGATCCACAATACACTGACTCAGAGAACGACCCTAGGTCATCCTTGCTGCTATACACCAATAGTAACTAGGTATACTTAGGCCCCGCAAATACAAATTTTAAAACCCTCTGGTGACCCAGCCAAGCGGGAGGCTCGCAACGACAGGAAACGATTCCTAAAGTCCGACCGTTCGGCTGGCATCAAGCTTTTGGCGCCGCTGCCGGGGAGTCAGCCGTAAGATCTGAAGACGTCCCAGATGAATTTTTCTTTCTAGTACCCCGTAGTTTAATTTAGATTTTTCCTTTTTCCTTGTTCCATTCGAAAATTCCTTCCCACAACACACAACGACATTTGACCCGATCATCCGGATTCGAATCTCTCACTTTCGTACCCGATCCTAAGATGATCATCCGAACGATCCGCAAGGAGAAACGCATCCGCAACCGACAACCGATGGCTGCACGTGTCACGCTTGCCGACAGCACCAAACCATCAATTGAAGGTCGAGGTGGACCCATCAGCTATCCGGTCATCGACGACGCGTCCTTCGAGCTTAAACATCATATCGTTCACTTATCAAGGAATTCTGTCAATTCCATGGTTTACCCCATGACGATCCTAACGCCCACATCAACCGATTCATTTAGACTACCAACTCGTACAAGCAGAACGGGGTTGATCAGGATATAGTCCGTCTATACCTATTCCCCTATTCACTTACTCACCATGCTTTGACTTGGTTTGAGGGATTAGAGACCGGCTCTATCACCTCCTGGACGGATATGGCTACAAAATTCCTTACTAAGTACTTTCCTCCGGCTAAGCAAACCAAGTACAAGAATGACATTATGAACTTCCACCAAGCTCATGATGAGTCTATCTACACAGCATGGGAGAGATACAAGAGTCTGTTGAACAAATGCCCTAACCACCTTATAGAGAAAACCAGCCAGCTGTGCACGTTTTACAACGGTCTCGCTCTAAACCATCGCACTACCCTTGACGCTGCTGCTCAGGGCAACTTCATGCAACTCACCGATGAGGAAGCTTGGAACTTGATCGAGAATATGACGATGCACCATCACGATTGGAACTCTGGTGAGCATTCCTCATCATCAGCACCGATTGCTGCACCCAATCCATTCCAAACCGAAGCTATCAAGTCTCTGACAGAGAAGATCGAGCACCTAACGAAGAAGATCGGCGAAATGAAGAAACCATCCCAGCATGCTCATCAAGTTCAGGCATGCCAGAACTGTGCCAACCTCCCAACAGAAAGTTATCGGGTTGAGTACGAGGATCCTGCTGACGGAACGATTTACTATGCTCAATTTCCAGCTCGCCAACAAAATCCACCTGGCTTCGCTCGAACCTCTCCGCCTAGGACTAGAGGCACCCAATACCAACCACCCTTTCAGCCAAACTACCAACCTAGGTACCCATCTTACCAACAACAACCCCAACTCACCTATAACCAACCACTATCATTGACTGCACCAAACGCAGCTCAATCGACCGAACCCTCTAAGACCATAGTGCCCATTACTAGTACGGATGATACCCTCACTAAGTTCATCCAAGGCCAGCACCAAATTAACCAAAAGACTAGCGTTAGGCAGGACCAAACCGACCTATTCATTAGGAACCAACTAGCCGTTCTCAAAAATCTTGAGACCCAGATAGGACAGCTAGCCCAACGTCTTGACTCTAGACCCCAGGGTAATCTCCCTAGTAACACGGTACAGAACCCACACGTAGAAGAGGCCAAACAGATGAGTACTACAGACAAGAAGGTGGCACCGAGCCAACCTCCCACTCCTTCTCCGGTGAAGGAAGATACTCCTGTCCCGACGACAGTTGAGTCCCCGTCTGTCCCTACACCACAAAGGGAAGTACGCATCCCGTTTCCCGGCCGTCTTAAGAAAGCCTATAAGGTTAACGATTTCTGTCTCGATGGAAATTTCGTGGACACCGTGTCCCGAACCCCTTCCAGTTCAAAATACATCCTGAAACTCTTGTCGACCAAGGATAAGGTACCCGAAGTACCCAATGTCCCACTGAACGCGGAATGTTCAGCTTTTATAAAGAACTCTATCCCTGAGAAATTAGGAGATACTGGACGCTTTACCCTTCCCTGTTCGATCTATCACTCGGGCATGATACACTCTCTAGCCGACCTAGGAGCCAGTATCAACCTGATGCCCTATTCACTTTACACTAGATTGGAATTAGGACCCCTTAAACCGACCAAAATGAGTGTCCAGCTAGCTGACCAATCCATTAGACACCCTAAGGGAATAGCTGAGAACATCATGGTTCAAATTGATAAGTTCCTATTTCCCACAGACTTTGTAGTGATGGACATTCAGGAGGATGTCCATATCCCTATCATCTTAGGTAGACCATTCTTGAACACCGCACGCACTATCATAGATTTTTACTCTCAGACTATCAGTCTTAGATCTCATGGAGAGACTATCACCTTCAAGATCGATCAAGCTGATCAGTCTGTCACAGAGCATGCGGAGATATGTGCGATTTCGACAGGAAGAGTTACCACGGATGATGATTCTGAACCAGACACCCCTATGTCTGACGAGCCCATCACGATTACTTCCGACACTGAGGAAGAAGAGATAGAAGAGGAGACTGAGGAGGAAGAAGAGGAGATAGAAGAAGAAGAAGAAGAGGAAGAGCCAGAGGAAGCTACACCGCCACACATTCCTGAGACACACCCTCCGACCGCAGAGATCATGCAGATAGACTATGCTTTGAACTTCATCCCTCTGCCGGAGAGCGACTCAGAGGAACCTTCGATTTACCACTCCCTGGATGATGAATCTCTACTCAAGCCACATATACCTCCTCGAGGGATTCCACCCCTTGACTCATCCGAGCCTCGATCACATTTTGAGCTTGGAGGTACATCTGGATCAAGCAATGATTCTGATTCCCAGGACGAGAGGGATATCGAGATGGACTCTTCCCAGCCAGTATCACAGATCACCGACGAGTCTCAACCACTCACCGACGCTGTTGAGTTTCCAACCGAGAGTGACGAGGACGATGTCGTTTTCATTGATGTTCCGATCGATACCTGCTCCATTCGCCTTCACCTCACTCCAATCATTCCCCCTCCAGTCATTATCCCTCCTCCTACTACAGAAAATACAGAAATCCCGATCGTGTCTGAACCAGAAGAAATGCTTAGTGCTATTGAAGAACACGGGGAGGATTTCCGAACTCTGATTGCGATTATACGAGATTCTACTATTGAATACACGCAACGTCAGAGGGATATTATTGAGGACATTAAGACTGAATATGAGGTTTATCAAGCCAACTCCTACCTAAGTCCGCAACATCTAGTTAGTCGCATCAACGCCTTCGCCAATGACCTCACAGGAGAGTCATCAGACAATGATGAGCCTTTCCCCGATGAAGAGGAATTCTATGAAACACAGAAGACCACGTATGGCAGGGTGTATCAAGCATTTATCAGGTCCGCATTTCCATATTCACACAAACAGATGGAGTTTCTCCAAAATTTTAGACACAACATGGATTATGCTACTGGGAACCCTGAAAACGAAGTAGATGTTCAGCTAATGGCGGATCTCAAAGGACTTCTAGACTCTATGGCCGATAATGATCACATTGACGAGTCCTCACCACACAGGTTTTTCATCAGCTGCACTATCGAGCATCACGCCCAGATAATCGTCGAAAAGTTAGAACACGTCAGTTCAGACGAGAGAGCACGTGCTATCCCTTCTTCTTTTCCAGAAGGTTTGACGGTTAACGTTGCATATTTCATCTCTGAACAACTTAAAGACATTTTCGGTTCTATCCTATGGGAGCATCCCAGACAGCTATTCCACAATGGGTTACGTGAGGTTTACAACAGGATGATTAACATCTTCCTGAAACCAGAGCTCACGTATACCGACCATCAGAAACAGCTGATCCAAGGCATATTCAGATCCATTGAAGAACTAGGGCAGGACAACAGCAATGCCACTCATGAGAACATCCACCTACGCTTCTTCGGATTTATGGACACCCTGCGGACAGATCGACCGGTGCGTGAGACGCTTGAGCACGATGGAGCCACCCTTGTGGACACTAATGGACCAATCTCCAAGGCAGTCCAAGATGCTATAATGGATCTTTTATACTTGCAAAGGACTGCTGAGGAGCATTTCCATACCTATTCTCTTCATGTGGCAAGAATCCCGAACATCACAGAAGTCGTCGCACGACATTTTATGAGATTCTACCCACCAAACCCCAGGGCACTTCCATTCCGCATCCCAAGTCCTGGGAGATCCTCTTCTGGCTGATCCAAGAGGAAAAGTCGAGCCCTCGACTCTAAATAGAAGCGCTTCTCGGGAGGCAACCCGTGCAATAAGTATCCTTAGTATTAGTATTAATAGTATTAGTTTTTAAATTCCAAGAAGTGATATATCTCTGACTATCTTTCACACTTGGGTATACCAAATGCTTTCAAAACACCACTTCAGCTTTTACCACTGATAAACGCTCAAAAGTATTATATTTCAGTAGTATTTTACCCCTAATCTTGAATGTTTTTATTGCATTTTGTTAAGAATAGATATTGATTTCGTTCATATTTGCAATTAGATGTGGAAATGGAGCGTTTATGGAAAAGAAACGGAAAACAGTCAAATAACGAGCTAAATGATACATATTTGAAGAATAATGAGAAGCCGAAGTCGAAGAAAAGAAGAAATGAAGAAAAGTCAAAAATCGGCTGGAAAAAGCATCCATACGCCGTATGGAATCCATACGCCGTATGGATTGCTGTAGTGGAGGCCCAGGTTACGCGGACATGGGCTGGGCTTGAAATCAATCCATACGCCGTATGGAAATCCATACGCCGTATGGATCAAAAACCACAGAAGTATAAATTCGCGAAAAAACCCTATTTTGACAGTTTTTGAAGGGTTTTCATTTTCTTTCAGTTCCAGACGACTTTTAGGGTTTATATTTCATAATTTAGGGTTAGTTTGGAGGTACGAAGGGTGAAGAACGAGGATAATTCGCTCTAATCTTTCGTAGTTTATCGTTAATCGATTCGGTATATTTTCGTTTCTTTATTTCATTGAAGAACTTGATTTATTGAATCTGATATATATTGTTTTGATGATGTATTGAATATTTAATGTGATTGTGTAGTTGATTTAACTTAGATTATGATTATTGAACGATTATAATTGCGTATTGAATAAGTTATTTGATTGAAAACGGTTATATTGCTCGTGGACATTTGTTTATTGGTAACTAGTTATTATTGTTGCTTCACGTGATTAATAATTTTAATGAGATTGAGTTCCTTTAAGATTATTGATTATTGCTAGTACTACCTTAGGGTTTTGGACTATCACTAAATACGTTGAGTCTGATAGGTCGAGTATATAATAGTAATCTACTTTAAAATGAACAAGACAATAAGTTAATTATTGGATATTGTTGAGTCATACCAATAGAGTTAATTATAACGAGTTGTGAATGTTTAATGCATAATTTAGGGAAAGGCACACAATTGACTGATCATCTTGTGACATTGAAACCAGTGTTTCATGTTGGACCCTAGATTATAGGAATTAGTTGGACCCGAAACGTTGGCTAGTTCATATTCGACTTAGTATTCATTGAAGAATTTGGTATTAAGTTGATCTAAAAGAATCACAATTAGATAATCAATACGTAATAAATCGGGAAATATGAATCTAAGTGACATTAACTATATAATTACTTATTCCTTCCAATTAGGATTTATCGTTATTATTTATTTATTATTTTAATTTAAAGTTTTATTTAAGTTTGTTTATTTTAATTAAATGTTTTCTAAATTGTTCGTACGGAACTAAAACGCCCCCATATTTACTGTTTTCTAGTTAATTGTTAATTGTTAATTTCTATTTCAAATATTCCACCTTTTCCCTGTGTTCGAACTTGACTTACCAAATCTATATTTACAATTGATCGGGTATTCTTGCCTGGTTGCTTGAAAGTATTTATTAGGTATTTCTATTTATAAATTGTAAAACAAGACGCGCTTTCATAAGGCGACATCAAGTTTTTGGCGCCGCTGCCGGGGAAAGCGGTTGTGTTTATTTAAATAGAAATTAGTAATTTTTAATTCTTTCTTTTTAAAAGTAGCTTTTGTTAATTAAGTTTCAGTCAAGTTGTTTTAATTAGTTTAATTATTTTTGTAAAAAGTTTTTAATACGTCACTTGTTGAAACTAATTACCTTTTTATTTGGTTGAACTTTTGGGGTTTTAGTTTCAATCGGCGGATGGAAATCCGTCCGCCGGTTGGAGTTCCATTTATTTAAAGTTGTACATGTTATCTAATTTTTTTGTTTATCTTTTTGTGTGAACTAACTTGTTTTTCGTTAGTGGTGTTTTGTATTTTCAGATTTATTTTTATTTAGGTTTGTCCAATGGCGAGGAGTTTTGAAAGTGATGCAAATGATAATAACATGGTTAAGAGGGATCAGTCTGTTACTTCGGATGCTAGTTCCGCCGAGAGGGTGCCTCCTTATACCCAATTAGGCCGTATTCCCGTTCCTATTACTTCATCTTGTCAGGGGTTGCTATCGGCACTTGAGGAGTTTAGAGGGGATATACCTTTCAGTTCTGAGATTATTAGCAGGTCCACTGTGGATTTTACTGATAGTCAGCGAGTTTTGGTAAATGATGTGTTGGAGGCAGCCGTGATTGAGAGTCAGTATGGGATTGATAGGCAATTCTATATTGCCCTTACTACTTTTGGGGAATCTCTAGAAACTAGAATTAAGGAGGAAGAGAGATTCTACAATGCTCAGAAGAAAAGATACACAGAGATTTATGAGATTCTGAGGCATTCTGCATTTCCTTATTCGGCAAATCAGACCGCGTGTCTTGGCCGTATGCTTAGGGCTCTGTACGAGGCTACTGGTCATCCAAAGGCAGAAGCAGACAAGGAATTTAGGTTTGGTTTAAGAGAATTGGTTCGATTGCTACATTCAGATGACCATTTGACGGATATTACACCTCATCGGTTCATTGTTACGAGTACTATTCATTACTATCTTCATGAAATTGTGACAAAAATGGATCGCTGTGCTAAGGAAGAGGAAAAAGACCTCACCCGGATTTCATTCATCCTCATTTTGATATTGACTTGGCTACTTATGTGGTACTGAACTTGGATGTTTTAGTTGATAACAATAAGGTTCTAACTATGAGGGAGCATTTCCACTATGGGATGGTGGAAATATACACTAAATTGGTTGAAATCTTCAAGGATTCGGGATTAGAACTAACTTGTGTTCAGAATGAAGTAATTGCAGGGATTGAAACTAGAATAAGAAGTTTAAGGAAAGAACCATTTCTGAGTAAGCATGCTGGGATAGTGGCAGATTGTTTGGAGTTTATGAATGAGTTTGAGAAGAATCATCCCGACTGTGAGTACAAGCTGGTAGGTGATAAGTTAGTATTGGCACCTGAGGGAGTAAATAATAAGGTGATAAAGGGAATCAGCTGGGACTTGGTCTATCTTCAGCATGTTGCCAATGGACACTTGGAAAGTTTTGCGACTTTTGGTAATGGGGTTAAAAATGTAGTTACTGAAATGATGAAGAGCTTCCTAGTCCTCTATCCATTGAACTAATTTCATCGTTCCATCTCTTTTTATCTTTCTTATGCTATTGGATTGTTTCTAACATTTTGGTTTGTTTTGGATTATGTTAGACTTTTGTTTGTTTTGGATTTTTATTTTTGAATGTATGATTTGAATATTAAGTATTATTTTTGAATATTATTCTTTTTAATGTTTGTTAATTATTGTTATTTATTTTATAGTGTGGAATTGTGAAGATTTTGAAGTCGTGATTATCATCTAGGTTTGAGATTTAATTATATAAAGTTAGTGATGGATTTGGGTTAAAAATGGGTTGAAAATCGTTTTTGAAAAAATTCTGATTTTTCAATCCATACGCCGTATGGAATCCATACGCCGTATGGATTGGTTGGGCCACTGGACCGGGCCGTTGACTGGGTTTAATGAGTTGACCTGAGCCTGTTTAATCCATACGCCGTATGGAATCCATACGCCGTATGGATCAAAAATGCAGAAAACCGCCAGCAGCCTTCTTTCTTCTCCATTTTTCATTCCAAAACCCTTTTTCTTCAAAACCACCCACGGCTTTCACACCTACAACCCCCAAACGAAAATTCTGGCCACGCATTCATCGCCATTTTTGCGTATTCGTGTTACACGCACTTTCCTCTACAACGTATAACTTCCCGTTTAAATTTTCGTTGCTTAAATTACTCGTTTGGAAGTTAGGGTTTATGTAGATTTTTGGGTATTTCGGATATGCGTATGATTATTAGCATGTTTTGATTGATTATTGTTCTAGTTGCTATATGCATTGCAATGACATGCTCGTTTTTCAATTGTATTGCATATTTGGTGTTATTCGATTTATTCGTTCGTGATGATAAAATGTGAATATGAGAAGCTCAATTATGCTACGTTTTAATTTAGTGCTTATTAATTTTCTGACCACATGATGATTAATGCAAATATTTGTTTGGTACACAAGTGTTTGTGATTACGGTTATGTGATAAGTTGTTATTTTGATTAATTGTGTTACAATAATTCATTTTGATATTGTATGGATGTTTGCTAGTTGCTAATACTCGAGTTTAGTGATTGTGCAATTTCGTATATTCATAATGGTACCAAGTTATTATAATGCATTTGATTAGGTAATTGTCATGAATATTTAATTAAGTATATATACATGCATATTGAGTAGTTTTTGTTTAAAAATTGCAATTTAGGTTCATGAAATTGGTTGTTGCGGTAGTTTTAGGCTAAATCTTTATGGTGGATTATTCAATTTTAAGCCGAAATGCTGCCGAATTTTTTAGTGACCTTTTTGCAATTAACTGCTTATTTAGTATTATTAACAATTGTTTTGTTTAGCAGTAATCATGTCTAACAGGAGAGCACGAGGAGGTGAAACTTTGGGAAACCCGTTGATTAGATCACATAGATATCTCACTTTTCATGGATCATATTCTGAGACTGTTAGGATGCAGTTTAGAGATCGTCTGGCTTCCAACATTGGCCAGTCCATTGAGGTGTTTGATGCTGTTAACTGGAATGTTTTGGAGCATGTGATTGCTAGAGAGGGGTTTACTAATGGTGCTGAGGCCATTAGGAATTTACTTGCTGTTCCATATGTACTAGAGGATGGAAACATTGGATTTGTTTCCTATGCTTGGTCCCGGTTATTCAGTATCAGGGAGGATATCTACAGAGAGTTGGTTGTTGAGTTTTATAGCACTTTTAGGTTTGATGCAAGGTCGACCCAATGGACTGAGAACTCCATTTTCTTCCAGCTAGGGGGACAGCCCATACAGATGACCTTGGTTCAGTTTGCTTTTGGATTGGGGCTTTATGAGCCCAATGAGTTGGATAATCCTCACTTTCTAAACCACATTTCTGCAGGTGCTGTGAAGAAGCTCACTGATTTGGAGATTGAGCAGGAGTGGCAGTTTATTGCCCAGGGTAGTTATGGCAGTTCGACACCTTCTTACACGCGTATTCGAGATCCTCGTCATCGACTCATTCACAGATTGTTGACTTACACCATTGTGGGTCGCAAGGAGGGGCCTGAGAAAGTTTCGAGGCCTGACTTGTTTTATTTGAGCTCGATTATCAGGAAGAGGTTAGTGAATGTACCTTGGAGGTTGGCAAAGTGGATGTCGAAGAGAGCTACTGGTACTAGAGATGGTAGTAGTTTGTGTGGAGGTCACTTTGTTACTCAACTGCTAGATACTTTGGTTTGGCTACTCAGGATGAGATGGGGTCATGCACGATTGTTCAGCCTAGTATGGGTTGGCTGACTGCACGCCAGTTGGAGGCGTTTGCCCTTATTGAGCCATGCAGTACTTATGGTGGTCCTGCAGAGATGTATTACCGGGTTCCGATTACTCCGGTAGGACAGACTTTGCAGTCGAGGCAGGCTAGAGCTAGAGGTGATACGAGTGGCAGTGATAGAGGTCGAGGTACGGCACGAGGCCGTAACAGAGGTTATGCTACGGAGTTTGATCAGTTGTCTCAGCAGATGCACCAGATGCAGTTACATCAGACCCAGAGGTTTGATCAGTTAGATCTTATGCAGAGACAGCATCTCCATCAGACCAGTGCACACTTGGACTACCAGGATGGCTTGTTTGAGCAGCTGTTTGGTCAGTTTCCTTCTGGACCCGCGTATCAGCCATTCCAGTATCAGATGCCACCGGAGTTTATGCCACGACCACCACCACCATCACAGTCAGAGTATGGAGCGCCTTCTCACCAGTACCAGTACCGCCAGGATGACGACAGTGATTAGGATGATGTTCATCCTATTTGGTTTATGATTCCAGACACTATTATTATTATTGTTTTATTATTATTATTATGACTGTTTTTATTTGTAGGTTTTATTAATTATGTTGGATTGGTAGTTTTAGGATTTGGTAGTAGTTATTTTTAATTAGGATGTTTTAATTTGGTATTATTTAATTATGTTTGTTGATTGTTCCCTCAGAATTGTGTTGTGAGTACGTGTCATGCTGGCAGTAAGTTCAACGCAATGAAAAATTGAATCGAGAGGATGTGGGAAATTCGTATCATCCTTGTCATTAAACTGCACACTATTCTAGGGGAGTTTTTCTGTTCTAAGTTCTTTTCTCTTTCCCGTTTTAAGTATGTCATTTTTTGTACAATGAGGGCATTGTATATCTTTAAGTGGGGGATGGGAGAGAAAATAGTGAAATTTCCACATAATTGTTCTGTTAATAAGTAGATAATTTTGCAATTTGGTTAATAGCTATCCTATTAAGGTAAGTAACTAGGAGGTTATGAGTTACCCATTTTTCAAGCAAATTTTTGCATTAAAAATTTTGTTTTCTAGAGATAATTATTTTGTAATTATGTAGGTTAAACTTAAAATTTTCTACATTTTTAATAAATACTAAAGCTATTAAAGATGTTATTTAGCTTCATTATATGATGTATTGATAGGCGATTTATACGAGAATGTTTGAGCTGTTAAGAAATGATAAGTAAGGAGTAGATATTACCTTTTAGATGAACTTTAGCTATGTATGACGTATGTCTTAATTTTCATATTAGTAATGTGTGATATGCCATATTTTTGGGAATTTAATTAACATCATTTGGGGATATACTGGGTGTTGTTTCCTTTGTTGTACGAAAGTACAGACCTGGTCTCCGTCAGTATATTTAATGAAAAAGAGCAAAAGAGTTTAATAACCCATGATCTAAAAATGTGGTCAAATTAAGTCGCTTTGTTGTACTAAGGTACAGACCTGTCACCAATGGTTTGACAAAAAACATTATTGCTAAACCAGAATCAAGTTATGTTGCTTTGTTGTGTTGAGGCACAGACCTGTCACCTCTGTCTTGATTTGAAAAATGATTGTTTAATTAAAATTCCAAAATATGTAATATTGGCATATTATGAGTATGAAAGTATATAGTTTTTGGGAGTCTAAGGGAATATTTACACGAATAATAATAAGTTGAGCTCGAGTATTCAAATATAGATTGTTTAAGTGGATAACAATATCAGTAATCATTGTGAACTATTTGATGTTTTAGAATAATAACTCTATGTGTAGATCAGTTTTTGTAAATCTCATAGTTTCTTAATAATTGTTTTTGGAATTAACAGATTTTTATATTAAACATTTGAGTTGAAGATGGGTGATGTTGTGTAATTCCTACTTTAGTTATTTAGATTAATAGAGATGACTGTTTTCTTAAGAAGTTGATTTTTGAATCGATAGTCTACTTGAGGACAAGTAGGATTCAAGTGGGGGATATTTGATAAACGCTCAAAAGTACTATATTTAGTAGTATTTTACCCCTAATCTTGAATGTTTTTATTGCATTTTGTTAAGAATAGATATTGATTTCGTTCATATTTGCAATTAGATGTGGAAATGGAGCGTTTATGGAAAAGAAACGGAAAACAGTCAAATAACGAGCTAAATGATACATATTTGAAGAATAATGAGAAGCCGAAGTCGAAGAAAAGAAGAAATGAAGAAAAGTCAAAAATCGGCTGGAAAAAGCATCCATACGTTGTATGGAATCCATACGCCATATGGATTGCTGTAGTGGAGGCCCAAGTTACGCGGACATGGGCTGGGCTTGAAATCAATCCATACGCCGTATGGAAATCCATACGCCGTATGGATCAAAAACCACAGAAGTATAAATTCGCGAAAAAACCCTATTTCGACAGTTTTTGAAGGGTTTTCGTTTTGTTTCAGTTCCAGACGACTTTTAGGGTTTATATTTCGTAATTTAGGGTTAGTTTGGAGGTACGAAGGGTGAAGAACGAGGATAATTCGCTCTAATCTTTCGTAGTTTATCGTTAATCGATTCGGTATATTTTCGTTTCTTTATTTCATTGAAGTACTTGATTTATTGAATCTGATATATATTGTTTTGATGATGAATTGAATATTTAATGTGATTGTGTAGTTGATTTAACTTAGATTATGATTATTGAACGATTATAATTGCGTATTGAATAAGTTATTTGATTGAAAACGGTTATATTGCTCGTGGACACTTGTTTATTGGTAACTAGTTATTATTGTTGCTTCACGTGATTAATAATTTTAATGAGATTGAGTTCCTTTAAGATTATTGATTATTGCAAGTACTACCTTAGGGTTTTGGACTATCACTAAATACGTTGAGTCTGATAGGTCGAGTATATAATAGTAATCTACTTTAAAATGAACAAGACAATAAGTTAATTATTGGGATTGTTGAGTCATACCAATAGAGTTAATTATAACGAGTTGTGAATGTTTAATGCATAATTTAGGGAAAGGCACACAATTGACTGATCATCTTGTGACATTGGAACCAATGTTTCATGTTGGACCCTAGATTATAGGAATTAGTTGGACCCGAAACGTTGGCTAGTTCATATTCGACTTAGTATTCATTGAAGAATTTGGTATTAAGTTGATCTAAAAGAATCACAATTAGATAATCAATACGTAATAAATCGGGAAATATGAATCTAAGTGACATTAACTATACAATTACTTATTCCTTCCAATTAGGATTTATTGTTATTATTTATTTATTATTTTAAATTAAAAGGCTTTATTTTAGTTTGTTTATTTTAAATTAAATGTTTTCTAAACAAATGTTCGTACGGAACTAAAACGCCCCCATATTTACTGTTTTCTAGTTAATTGTTAATTGTTAATTTCTATTTCAAATATTCCACCTTTTCCCTGTGTTCGAACTTGACTTACCAAATCTATATTTACAATTGATCGGGTATTCTTGCCTGGTTGCTTGAAAGTATTTATTAGGTATTTCTATTTATAAATTGTAAAACAAGACGCGTTTTCATAAGGTGACATCAACCACCTAATCCAGGAAAATAGGAATTAAACTTTAACAAGACATGTGTTTCGAGCATTTGAGGTACTTGCGTACTACTTTCACGCATTATGCTCGAACTCGTTTAAAAACATATGACTTAAAACTCGTTTTGAATTAGCAAACATCTTTTCGCATTCTGGATTTAGGCACTTTCGGTAAAAAGCTATAATAAGAAGTCGGTAAAAATATACCCAACGTGTTCACACCTACGAGATATCTTCACAAGAGAGTGAAAGAAGTGTAAAGATGGAGGACAATGCTGTTATTTGTGAGCTGCGCACGCTAAAGCCGAAAGGTCTACATGGAGCCGCCGCTAAAGAAGAATTCCTGTCCGGATCTCCTCTTCAGCGCATCTTCCTAAATTCCATCATTCCACCTTCGCTTCGATAGGGGAGTTCTCTCGTTCTCACTCTCGTTTTTGATATGATTGTTAGCTTTAAATTCTCATTAAAGTAGTCTATGCCATATCCCCAACTTATCACTAAGTGTGGGATTCCAGCCCAAAACAAACACTTGAGTAACATTTTCCGATATGTTCAAACTCTAAGTGTGGGATTTTTTCTCAAATCCCAACTCAAGAGAACATTAGGGACAATGTTCCTCTAAGTGTGGGATAGCGGTATATAATACCTTAGGTTTGCTTGTTTGATTCTTATTTCCAAAAGCAAACTCAGAAAATGTTCCTCAATTTGTTTAAAAAACTCACTTTTGCTAAAATGTTTCAAAATTTTTTGAGTTAAAATGTCTTAAAAAGGAGCATTTTCATATATGAGTAGGGTATTTTGGAAATTAAGAGTAAATAAGATATGAATTTCTTAGGTCTAAAATGATAATCTAAAAGGGGCATCGCATGGCTAGGCACAAACAAACCCAAAAACTTGCAGTGAGGTATCTTGAGCAAATATAAACATTCATCTTTAATGCTTCACTATTCGTTTGTTTGAGTGTGCCGATGCATGCATCCGGAATTAGAACGTGCTCCTGGTATGCACTTCGAGACCACATTGGTAGAGTACCGTATGCGGTATAGGTGCAGTTAGATGACCTTGACATTCCTTAGGATTTAACCCATTTTTATCATATCTCTTCAAACCCAAAACCCTTCCAACACTCATCTTTAGTGTTGATGATCCGCTTAGATAACCCTGTTGAGCCTTAGCCTGTTCGTTTCTTTCAAAACCCTTTAAATCTTAACCCATTTATTCCACACCCACCAAAACTTATCTTAGAAATTTTAAACTTGTGGAAAATGTCATTTAAATGTCCTTTTTGCTTTCACTCCAAATCACAAATACTAGTGTTTACTCAAATTCTCTCGCGTGCGTTCCCTTGATAAAAATCGAAAGTTGAGAATTTATGGTGTGAAAAATTGACACCAAGTAAATGCAAAGTCATCAAAAGGATGAAAAAGATGAAAGAAAGAAAAGGATTTCAAAAGGGCAAAAGAAAGAAACACAAAAAAATCCCTAGAAAAGCCCAAAAATAGAAACAAAAAGAGAAAAAGAAAAGAAAATAGAATAAAGCTAAGTGCTTCGAATCTCTCGAAAATTCCCGCTCTTATAAAAGACATAAATTCCCTCGTGTATTTTCAAAAGATAGAAGTCAAAATAGCTATCTTCTTCCCGTACTGTTATCCGTTTTCGTTTTCATTAAAAAGGTTGTTTAAATAATGTTTTTCAAAAGTTTAGAAGTCCTAAGATAAGCAAAACCCTTTACAACAACTAAAAATTCCCACTTATCCATACCCCGTAACCCTCACCTTCCATTACAACCCACTCTGAATGTCCTGGGATAGCTAGCACCGTCCTCACCTAAGTGGTGGAGATATGATTCTCGAGCAAGCCTATGACGATGGATGTTGCATGACTGGCTTATGAGCGATTTCGTTTGATTAGATTGATAGGTAACCCGAAACACTTTTTGAGTGAATTGAGTGACCACCTTGTGAGATCGCATTGTCATGTATATTCCAAGATCGCGAGAATTGAAAGCATGCCTAAGAGAATCATTTTACGCCTCTGAAAGGAATACCTTACTTTCTCTTATTTCCAGGATATGTTACTTGTATATAAAGATGGTTGTTTTTGATATATTTTGACTCACCCCAAAAATAAACTCGTGTTTTCAAAATGTTTTTCCTAAAAAGCAAGTGAGAATTTTGAGTTTTGCTTGAGGACAAGCAAAGTCTAAGTGTGGGATATTTGATGACACGCAAAAAGTCATGTTTCTGTGTGTCATTATCTCACCATTTTAGCCCAATTATTAATGAAAACACTTAAATATGAACTTAAACATCACATTTCATCATAAGGGCTAAAATATAGACGATGTTTCAAGAATCAGCAAAAACAACCTAAAAATGAGTAAAATAGAGCACAAACGATCATTGAATCTTCCGTTCACGCATTTAAGCACAATTTAAGCTATACTTGGAATCATGACCTCTAACTTATGTCATTTTCTTCGTTAGGAAATTACGAAACCGTGAGCGTGAGAATCACTCAAAACGGATAAACAACGAAGAAGTTACGCCCGAACGAAGAAATGAAGAACCGAAGGACCGAATACGGCTGAACACAGACCGTATACGGCTGAGCCAAACCGTATACGGCTGTGCACAGACCGTATACGGCCTGTGCAGACCTTATACGGCCTGTGCTCAGCCGTATATGGGCCAGCTCAGCCGTATTCACCCTATGCACAGCCGTATACGGTCCAGTTCAGCCGTATTCACCCTAGCTCAGCCGTATCGTGCGTTTGGGTGATAAAAATCAGGTTTTTATTTGCCCTTGCGATACGGTTGTGCATTTCATTGTTTGGATACGGTCTACAGATGCGGTTGTGCGAGTTCTATATATAGAGGCTTCATATCAACAATCCACACAATCCACCAACACTCACACACACTTTCTCTCACTACTCTCTCTCTAGATTAGGTTATAATTAGTAGTAGATTAGCGGCTAGTTAGAGGGGCAATATTGTAATATCGCTTGGCGCGTACTAGGAGTTCTGCTCGTGTAACGTTCAAGTTGTATTCAGCTACGCTCTTATTACGGTTGTATCTATCCTTTATCTATTTCATTATGATGATTGTTATTACTGTTGTCATGCTAGATTTAGGATTGGTTGCCATGATTAGCGAGTAGTGATATTACGTGTTAGCTATGACGTAGTTAGTCATAAATTGGTTGGAATGATGCTATGAAAATTAGTGCTTTGATTTACCTTCTATCAATGATTTTAAACCCATCAAACTAATCGCCTTTCAACCAGTAAACGTGATTACGGCCTTAATGATGGGACGTCGCGAACCCCATCAAAGGTACTTAGTTATCTGTGTCAAACATGAACATGGTCTGATTTGTTAATCGTGTAAAGATCGCTTTCTAAATGAACGCTAAGTACATCGTCATCGTGAAAATACTATTTTCTAATTCGAATGCAAAGTACACTGTGGCTATGGAAATATGGTTTTCAAACTGAACACTAAGTACACTGGAGCCGTGGAAATACTGCTTTCTACTCTGAACGCAAAGTACACTGTGCCCGTGGAAATATGGTTTTCTAACTGAACGTGAATATTACACTGTTGACAAGTTAGGGATTTATTGGGACTTAAAAGTAAGGGCTGGTTTATATCATAGATGGATAATATTATGCTTAAATACAAACTTAGTTAAGTAGTCTGGGTTAGCCTTTATGAAGCAATGTAAGGTACCGTAAGTCGGCTGATTACTCTGTATAGCGTCGACAACACCTCCGGTGTAGTTAATACGTGGAAGCCGAGGAAAAGCCGCAGTTACTAAGCCTTGTGGAATAACGGTAACTCTGTGATCAGCAGAGCTGGTACCGACTAGATCCTTGGTTCATCAATGGAAACACCTCCGGTGGAGTACATTGTAGTAATCACGGAAAGAGTCGTTGTTATCGGTCTATGTGAATCACCGAGTCATGACTCAACACCCAGAATCACTAAACCATCGATAGAAAGTAATCAAGCACACTTTATAAACTTGGTCTTAAATGTTTTATTTAGATTAGATATTATTGTGGGGTTAAGAAAGGTCGGACATCGAGTTGGTTTGTCGCTTTATTCATGCACCCAGGGTTTCATCCCAGATAAGGGTCACTATACCTTCACCGGTTAGTGTTGTGGGCTGGATAAACTACTCCGATCAGAATCAGGATAGCCTAGTCGCCCAGTGACATACTGATCGAGAACTCTATCAGTAGGGGGCTAGTGCTTACTCCACAGATACCTGAAATAAATAAAATACAAACCTTTAGAAAACGTTTTCATACATTATACATCATTCCAATCAATAAGGCTACCGAAATCATAGCAAACACCCTCTCTAGATTATCTGCTATCTACATTTATTTTATCTGCTTTAATTTAAATTTTCTGCCTAAGTATAAAAAACCAAAAACAAACCACCAATCAAATCTTTTAAAACCTGCTAGATCGATAAGTACGCCTGTTTCGTCCACGATCCACAATACACTGACACAGAGAACGACCCTAGTTCATCCTTGCTGCTATACACCAATAGTAACTAGGTATACTTAGGCCCCGCAAATACAAATTTTAAAACCCTCTGGTGACCCAGCCAAGCGGGAGGCTCGCAACGACAGGAAGCGATTCCTAAAGTCCGACCGTTCGGCTGGCATCATATAATAACTTATATAAGTTAATATTCAACAAATATGAATGTTTAAGAATCTTACTTGTAATTTTGATTAACATGCATTGCAAATGTATATTAACATTCTGGATATTTTCAAATCTGTGAAATTTGATGATTAATGACAACCATAATTCGATTAATTACATGTTTATAAGTTTTGTATGATGAAATTCGTTTAATTTATTGTTTTCGTTGGCAAAATAAAATTTTACATAAAAACCCAAAAGTTATACCCAAAATTCATAATTTTTGATGATTTCAAATCATGACGAATTGAAGATATGTATGAATGTGTTTGATGGATTGGAAAATTTATAATGTTTTTGATTGATGAATTATTGAATTTGATGCTTTAATTTTGGATTTTAGACTAAAGTTGATTAAATGGGTATTGTATATGTATTATTTATTGTATGAAAAAGGTGGGAGAAAATTAGTGGCTGAGATTTGCTTCCCTCCTTCCCTCAAATTTGATGCTTTTCTCTTGATCCTTCCCCTATATATATATATATATATATATATATATATATATGTAGGAATGAGATATATCCTGTGAAAATAAGGAGATAAAAAAAATCAGTGAAAATAAATCTCCACCCTCCATCTAATCTAACTTATATATATATAAAAAGGGGGTGGAGATAAAAAAAAAAACAGTGAAAACACTTTTTCCTTCATAATTTTTTTAAGGTGTGAACCTTTTTTTTTTTTTTTTAAAATAAATCAAAAAAATTAAGGTTCACACAAAAAAATATTTTTTGTAAAAAAAAAAAAATAAAGTCAAAATCAAAGACCAAAACAAAAAAATTAAGGTTCACAATTAAAAAACTTAAAAACTTTCTATGAACCCAAAACAAAAAAATAAGATTCACAATTGAAAAAGTTAAAAACTTGCTGTGAATTTAAAAAAAATTTAAGGTTCACAGTTGAAAAAAAAAGGTTCACAACAAAAAAAGTTAAAAACTTTCCGTGAACCCAAAAAATTAAGGTTCACAATTGAAAAAGTAAAAAACTTTCCGTGAACAAAAAAAAATTAAGGTTTACAAATGAAAAAGTAAAAAACTTTCCGTGAACTCAAAAAAAAAAATTAAGGTTCATAGTTGGAAAAAAAAAAGGTTCACAATTGAAAATTTTTAAAACTTTCCGTGAACCTAAAAAAAATTAAGGTTCACAATTGAAAAAGTTAAAACTTTCCGTGAAGTAAAAAAAAAAATTAAGGTTCACAGTTGAAAAAGTTAAAAACTTTTCGTGAATTCAAAAAAAAAGAAAAGTTCACAATAAAAAAAAAACTTAAAAATTTTCGTGAAAAAACTTTAAAAAAAATTATGTGAAAAAAAATAAGGTTCACAATTGAAAATTTTAAAAACTTTGTGTGAAGCCAAAAAAATAAAAATAAAGATTCATAACTAAAATTTTATGTGAAACAAAAAAAATATAAGGGTTCACAAAAAAATTCATATGTGAAGCAAAAAAAATGAAAATTCACAACTTAAAAAAATTGTGAATCAAAAAGTGTTTTCACCGTTTTTTTTATCCCCACCCCTTTTATATATATATATATATATATATATATATATATATATATATATATAGGATTGGGATCAAGGGAGAAGAGTTTTTAGATGGAGAAGGTGGAGAAGCAATCTTGGCCATCAGATCACTGATTCAATGGTTGAGATTAGTCAAGGGGGTTTGTTTAGGAAATGTGAGGCGTAAGGGGCAATTTGGTCAAATACTTAGATTCACCTTAAAAGGGAAGCAAATCACATTTAATATAGAAAATAAAAGACTGACGGTTAGCATGCACTCCATAACCGATTGAAATTCCTCCTCTTCCATCTACATCGACTCCCCAGAAGATCATAAACCCTACATGTGATTTTTCGATTTGGTTGGAGCAAACAAATAACACGGTTCTTACCATTTTTTTCATAACCGATTGGAAACAAGTGAATCAAGCTTTAGTTCGAGGCAACAGTGGATTTTAATCATTGAAGGGAAAATGGTGACAACAAAAAAGATGAAGCAATTGAACACGAAAGGTACGCTATCTGGTTTGGTTTATTTGTATTGATTTTTTTTTTTTAATGGGTGATTCAACATTTAGGTTTTTTCTTTTTTGTAATATTTGGGTGGAGATCAGTGGTTTGCGAGTATATGGAGGGTTTTTTGCAGGGGTTTTTGCGAGTTATGGTGAATCATTTGTATAAATTATCGAATCTGGTACTGGTTTTGGTTATCGGGTTATGGCTTTTTTAGGTGTTTGTATTGCAAAGTGTCCTCTGAATCATTGTGCATGTGTGTAACTGTTTAAACGGGAGATGAAAATTGGTGAACGTGAGTTGGATGTTTGGATTGCATGATTTTTAGTGCTAGATACTCGGAACTTGAAGGTTTAAAGTTTGGTAAACATTCGTGCAAAATATAAAATTGTGAGTATAGCAAAGTTGAATCAAACGATAATCATGTCTGCTTAACAGATGTTATTTGTGTTTATGAAGGATAAGTATAAATGGCAGCTTATAAGTAATGGTTTATAACAAGTGTTGTATCATTTGTGTTGTAGAATCAAAGTTGTAAGGTATCGATTCAGCAAGGCACAAAATAGATTACGAAACACAATTGCATACATTTGGCATGTTATGATTAATGGTTTAATATTTTTGTTTCAGTACCTAATAAGAGTGTAAAGTTCCGTACATATGATTTATGTTTTATGACGATGCTGCATAAATGTTGTTGTTGCTACTTCTCATGCTTGATGGAATAGTTTTAACTTTTCAGGCAAGACGCAATTGCATGAGTATGATTCGGATGATGATTTCATGACAACTCCTCCAAGGGAATTTAGGAGCCAAAAGCGTAAGAGAGGGCAAGAAAGCAAAAGAGGAAACGTTAAATGTGTTTTAGGAAATCTAACCTGTTGGTATTCAACTGAGCTTCACCTCTAATGTTTGTTACGAATTACTAAGCCCTTAGTTGTTATTATAATGTGTATAAACAATATAAAAAAAGGTTGAGAATTTTCAAACATGTCTTGATAATGCATGCTGAATCATAATTTACATTAATGCTGAATCATATTATAGTTAATGTAGAATCAAAGTATATTTACTGCTGAATCATAGGCTTTTTAAAAACATGGTAGTAAAGTAAACATTAGTAAGTGTGTTCGAAACATAATTGTGCACAAGTAGTTTGGCCTCTAATTGTAACAAGTGAATTGAGATGTTGTTAACGTATCGGTTAAACCATGTAGTAAGAAATTGCACAGGAGTATTGGTACAAGTTGAGGTTGTTTAAAGTAAGTAGACGACTTTGCGGTTAGGGCAATGAACCGAAGAGGTGTGTATTATGTTGTTGAAATACGTACATGAATCTCAGTGTGAAATAACTGAATCAATGAGTTAATTTTGTAAATCAATTTGTGAAATGACCGTTAAACTATGTTAAATGACGGAATGAAATAAAGAAAATGCTAACTTACATTCGAAAAAAAAACTTACATACATGGTATAAATAACTAACCAAATGATTTTACCATTTATACATAAAAAAAACACATATGAGGGTAAAAACCGTAACGCAATTAACAATGCAATGATCCAATATAATATTCCAGCAAATCAATTTTATGTGTGAAGATCTCTCAAAAAACAATCGAAAATAAAATGCGAACGAGATATGAGGCTGTAGTGGGTATGCTTTCTTAAGATCTCAATTACTTCCTATAATTTTGGAAACCACTAACCGATAATTATCACTTTAAATTACATGTTATTTAATATTTAATATATTCACTAAATAAGAAAAGACAATAATACCCTTTGACCAAAGATTATAATGATTGGCTAGGATTGCTTCTCCCTCTTCTCCCTAAAATTTATCTTCTTTTTAGATCCCCTTACTATATATATATATATATATATGTTAGATTAGATGGAGGGTGGAGATGTGTTTTCACTGTTTTTTTTTATCTCCTTGTTTTCACCAGAACACATCCCTATATATATATATATATATATATATATATATATATATATATATATATATATATATACATATATACTAGATTAGATGGAGGGTGGAGATGTGTTTTCACTGTTTTTTTTTATCTCCTTGTTTTCACCAGAACACATCCCTATATATATATACATATATATATATATATATATATATATATATATATATATATATATACATATATATATATATATATATACATATATACATATATATATATACATATATATATATATATATATATATATATATATATGTTTAAGTATTATCAGCCTATTCATTTTTAATTGTTTTAGTTAGATTTCCTTAAAGATTCAGACAACCTTGTAAGTTGAATTATATATATATATTTATATATATATATATATATATATATATATATATATATATATATATATATATATATATATATATATGTATATGTATATGTATATATATATATAAATGTTTAAGTATTATCAGCCTATTCATTTTTAATTGTTTTAGTTAGATTTCCTTAAAGATTCAAACAACCTTGTAAGTTGAATTATATATATATATATATATATATGTATATATATATATATATATATATGTATATATATATATATATATGTATATATATATATATGTATATATATATATATGTTTAAGTATTATCAGCCTATTCATTTTTAATTGTTTTAGTTAGATTTCCTTAAAGATTCAGACAACCTTGTAAGTTGAATTACTTGTTTTCATGGTTTTTATTCCCAAATACTTAAAAAATTGTAAGAGAATTAATCAAGAAAAAAATATTGGGTACAACATCCACCGATATGACCCGACCCGCTACCCAACCTATCTTATTCGATCATTATCACCTAAAATTTTTTGGACCCACCTTACATTTTATCCTAGATTTGCCACTGAACCTAGTGATGTTCCTAGCTCGACAACTAGAATAAAAGTGTGAAAAGATTGTATTAATATATAGATTTCATCGACAACCTTGAGGTCCATTGCCCTATTTCATTTAGACATTTTAACAAACACCTTGATTGCTATTAACTAATTCATCACTGGTAAAGGTTTTTCACAAGAAGGGATTACAAGACCATATATAAAGCCTCATCAATAGAAATAATTTTCCTTATAAACTATGTGAAACGCTGTAATTAAGCAAGCTGGATCCAAATGACGACACATAAAGCAAGAATACTTACTGAATATATAGGGGAAAGGCAATCTAGCTAGGTTTTTAAAGTTGTGATGCAATATTTTATACTCTATTCTCTTTATTGATGGGCTTATGCAATTTTACACAAAATAGCTGCATAGACTACTATACTTATCTATTTTAGTTGTTCTTAATTAAAATTGTACTACACAATAATGACATTAGCTCCCAAAAACAGACCCGGATTGACTTTAGATGGTCTATAAAAGTACAAATGCTATGTCATTAGCTCTCAAATTGACTTTAGATCATTAGATGTTGCCATTCATATATGATCTATCACATTCAATGTTGTCGTTATACATATTTCGATGATAAAATATTCATCTTGATAAAGTTATCTTATATAAGTGATACTGAATAAATAATTATGGTCGTCTTTGAGAGTGGGCGAGCCGCCCATTACCTCCGGATTATGGGGCATCAAAATATGTGTTTGTGACTTTGTGCAATCGTGTATATGTATATGTGTGTTTTTCTATATGCCTATAATATAAATTGTTAATTAGAAGAAAAACAAAATAATATGTTATAGTTGTTTCAAAGTTGATTGAGATATAACAAAAAGAATATATAAAACTTAATTCTTATAATCAGATATATGGTCTCCTTTCGACAATTACTCAGTTTATATCAGAACCTCCGAAAACTCAGAGACTGCCACAATCAGTATATTAGGATATAACTGAAAGTTCATATATAGCTCGTATTTAATGCCCAATTCAATGTTATTGACATGATGTCCTAACTAATTTGTTAAAAAACCGTATATATGTAGGGTGTCTATCATGCGAGTGAATGAATGAATGCTAGTAAGTACTTAATTTCTACCCGAATAATTTAGGGTATTACAAAACCTGATTGATCAATTTGGATACTATACTTAGCCATTGACAAACTATGTGAAACGTTGCAAGTAAATTGAATCCAAAATACGAGGACACAATTTTTTTCCTGAACCGGAATGGATCATTAATTAGATATATAAAAGCACTATCACTTGGCTATATCGGCCAAACTCCATCCTTAATTTAGGCTTTTCCCGGTTAAAAAATACTGCATTCCCGTGCCTTCAGAGTATCCACACAATTTTGACAACCGCATCAAAGACGCTGTTTTGTATTATCGATACATTACTTAAGAAAATTGGTCCGAGCTAGGACCGGGCTTTCACATACATATAAACAATTCCTCAAGATATTAATCAATTTGTGGATTATTTAACTTCTTATTCTTTTTGCTACTGGTTAAACTACATTTGCAGCATAAATATATATATATTTTTACTATAATTTTTATGTGCAACTATCTTAATTATCTTTTATGTTTATTGTTGGTTCACCTACATCTATTGTACAAAGCATAATTGATAGAAGGATGTTGATCAACCATCAATATATTTATCCAAGCATTTCTTACAGATTATATTATTTGGTAGTATATATCCGAGCCAAAGCCACCACTATAAATGGACATGTAAATGAGTTTAGAACCAAACAAGCACAACACCAATCACATGGAGATCTTCATTCCTCTCTCCATTTCTTGGTTTATCACTACTACATTAATCATTTCCATTTTCTTCATGTTCCTTCATACTCTTAAATCAAATAGGTCATCCTTTCATGTCCCTAAGCTTCCCCCAAGTCCTCCAAAACTTCCCATAATCGGAAACTTACATCAACTATTAAGTAAACCTCGTCATCAAGTACTATGGCAACTTTCCAAAGAATATGGTCCCATTATGCTACTCCATATTGGTTCAAAGCCTTACCTTGTTATCTCTTCACCTACCATGGCTAAACAAGTCTTTAAAACTCAAGATCATATATTCTGTTCGCGTCCAATGACCAAAGCCACCAAACGGTTAAGTTACAACTTCCTGGATATTGCCTTCTCACCACACAATAATCATTGGCGAGAGATGCGCAAGATTTTGGTATCCGAGTTCCTAGGTCCGAAGAAAGCTAGATCGTTTAACCTTGTGTTGACGTCAGAGATTAGGAGCATGATTTCCTCTTTGTCGATACAAACATCAAACGTTGAGGTAAACCTAAACGAATTGTTTTTAGCAACAATAAAGGGGGTGGTGTGTAAATTGGCATTTGGTAAAAACTATAGACAACAACCGCTTGAGGGTCCATCATGGGAAGTAATGCTTGATGAAACCATGGACATATTGAACGGATCACTTGGTGATTCTTTTCCATGGTTGGGTCGATTTATCGACCAAGTTAGTGGATGGAGTGGTAATCTAGATAAATGCTTCAATAATCTCGATGCCTATATAGAGACGATTGTAGAAGAACACTACAATCATACAAGTGCAGAAATTATAAGCGAAGATGACAAGGGCTTTGTCCGTACTTTAGTTGAGTTATCCATGACAGAGAATACTATTTCTAGCTATCGGTTGACTAAAGAAGACGTGAAAGCACTTGTAATGGTAAATTTTGTCTCAATCTCCCTAAAAAAATGATTTGTTTAAATTGAGAAAAAAGAATTATGCAATGATATGTAACTAATGTAAACAACATTTCAGGACGTATTTACCGGTGTGGAGTTGATACAACAGTTGTAACATTGGTATGGGCAATGTCCGAGATTGTTAGAAATCCTAGAGTGATGAAAAAATTGCAAAGCGAAATCCGATATTGTACAAGAGGAAAACAAAATGTGGACGAACTAGATATAAAAAAAATGACATACTTGAAAATGGTGGTGAAAGAGACACTAAGATTGCACCCGCCTGCCCCATTGTTGCTCCCTCATGAAACATTAAGCCATACTAAACTTGATGGTTATGACATCTTTGAGGGAATGACAGTTTTGATTAACGGGTGGGGGATGGGAAGAGATCCTAGCATTTGGGGGGAGAATGCGGCTGAGTTCTATCCAGAAAGGTTTGAGAATCTTGATCTTGATTTTGGAGGGGGAGAATTTGAGATGGTCAGTTTTGGAGGGGGGCGAAGATCCTGCCCAGCGATGAACAACACTCTAGGAACTCTAGATTTCACGATTGCAAATCTTCTTTATTGGTTCAATTGGAAGGTTCCAGGTGGAATGAAGAATGAAAATTTGAACATGCAAGAGGAAGGCTCTTTGGTCGCGCGTAAGAAATCAACCCTGTACCTTGTTCCCACAAAGTACAACGGGGAAGACAATCATGCATATCCTTTTACAAAGTTGCTCAAATAATAAAAACGAGAAAGTAACTGTTGTGTTGAGTGTTCTTGATCATCAACTATAAATTGCAATCTATATATGTAAAACCTACCAAGTCAAAGCCGTGAAATGGTTGTGATCGATCATAAGATGTGATAACATTATATTTTAATGTATGCAAGGCCATTATTAAATACAATAACTAAAGGTAATAATCTGCGATTTTGATTTGCCCACAAGTTTTCCCAAGATTATATTCTACGTGTCCAGTAAACGGTTTGCCATCTCTTTGTGTTTGTGTTGACACTGTACGTGCATAACCATAATTACTTATATATATATATATATATATATATATATATATATATATATATATATATATATATATATATATATATATGTATAGGGATAAGTGTCTGAAAATGTATCAAACTTTGTCAAAATCTCTATTGTATGTATCAACTTTCAGAACCTCTATTATATGTATTCAACTTTCGATTGTTAATTGTATGTAATTTGACTGGATTGTCATCCATATATAGCTCCCACGTGGTATTCATACAAAGCGCCACGTAGAAAAGTTACATACAATTAGCATAAATCGAAAGTTAGATACATACAATAGAGGTTTTGAAAGTTGATACATATAATAGAGATTTTGACAAACTTTGATGCATTTTCAGACACTTAGCCATATATATAGTAAGGGGATCAAAAAAGAAGAAAAATTTTGAAGAGAAGAGAGAGAAGCATTCTAGGCCACACATTTTTTTAACCATCAAAAGGGGAGAATAGACATTTTAAATTTTAATTAATTGAATTTAAATGGTAAATTAGGAAGTACAACGTGAAATAAGGAGCATCTTTATTTGACCAAACCTTTTTATTACTACAGAGTATTATCCATTTTTTGATTCAAATTTCAACACCAACATAATAGTTCCCATGATCACATCTTTCATAATCTTCATCCCTTTCTATCATATTAACATCCATTCAAACCATACCTCCAACTTTTTAAACCAACTCCATAGATTTGTAAAATAGAAAATTGAATGCTTTCGCACTCGTAAAAGGCAATAACATTGTATGTTCTAGAAGTTGAATCGTCCATTCTCGGTTGAAACTTGAAAGTGATCATCGTGATAATGCTCCATGGTGAAGATTTAATTTATATTAAATTTTACAATTATGTTTAATAAATTCTTTTGAGACCGAGTAAACAAATAAGGTACTTCACTACTTTGATTAGATTGATGATGTTCAAGATTTATGTAAGGTTTAAATTAATACCGCCTTTTATTCTCAGTTACACTAAGATTCAGTATGTAATACGTAGTAATAAATTAAGTTACTATGATTCATGTTTATAATAAGATTCAATATTCCATTCTTATAATTTAACTTATTTACATTTTGATTCTTAAAAATAAATAACCAACTCACAAAAATATAATATATATATATATATATATATATATATATATATATATATATATATATATATATATATATATATATATATATATATATATAAAACTATGATTCAATATATTATAACTAAACACACTGTTAATCTAGATTAACATTGGAACTGATTCGGAATTTTACAAATGTGATTCCAAAATTTATAAAATTGATTCACAAAATTGTAACTATGATTCAGTTATTCACAGTCTTATATATCTATCAATGATTCACGAAATGATACTATGATTCAGTACTTCCTAATAGTGATTCACCATCTCGATTTATCTTTGTACTTCCATTGTTCATATATAATATAATGATTCAGTTGATTATTACGCAACAATGTTTCACCATTTTCAAGTGTCGGGTAATTTATCATTGAATCAATGATAGACAATAGTGATTCACCGTTTTTTAAGATATATTTATTTTTATCAAATTGTTTATTGTATTAAATATAAAAAATGAATCATAATTGAAAGAAGTAAAATAAAAGAACATGCGATTTAAAATGAACGTAAACACGTAGTGGATGCATGATGTACACAAATTGTTTTTTTTTTTTAAACAAAAACTAATAAAAGATAAAGGAAAATGCTATTTGTAGCCCTTAGGGCAATGATTAACAACCACCTTCTATTAAAATAACTGCCAACTTCCTTCAACCACCAAAAAACCGTCAACTAGCTACATGTAGTTAAATAGCCAACATTAACAACATTTAGTTTTTTAACCATAATTTACTAACCACCCTGAAAAGTTAGTTGTTATCCGTAGCCCTTACCATAAGGGCTACGTTTAGCAAAATCCAAAGATAAATACAATAAATAGCTCCACCTTAATTGGAGAAGATTCCATTTATATAGAGGAAACCGTCAACATATTCGTATGTAGTTAATGACAGTTATGACTTTTAAAATTGATTCAACAAAAGTCCTTTTTGCTCTTTTAAAACTAAAATTATGTGCATTTAATTTCAAAAAATTATAAAATAACTATCAAAATTTTTGAACCATTGATTATTCAATCTAAGGGTCCTAAAATCCTTCTCTCACTTCTCTCACAAATTTCCCTTCTCCATGGATCCTACTCCTATATATATATATATATATATATATATATGGATGGGTTCCGGTGAAAACAAGGAGATAAAAAAAAATAGTGAAAATACATCTCCACTCTCCATCTAATCTAACATATATATAAAAGGGGTGGGGATAAAAAATGGTGAAAACACTTTTTGATTCACAATTTTTTTAAGTTGTGAACATTTATTCTTTTTTGCTTCACATATGAATTTTTTTGTGAACCCTTATATTTTTTTTGTTTCACACAAAATTTTCGGTTTGAACCTTTAATTATTTTTTTTGCTTCACAGAAAGTTTTTAACATTTTTAATTGTGAACCTTATTTTTTTCAAATAAATTATTTTATAAATTTTTTCACGATATTTTTAAAGTTTTTTTATTGAGAACTTTAATTTATTTTTTTTGGGTTCACAAAATTTTTAAAAAATTTTCAATTGTGAAACTTAATTTTTTTCGAGTTCATGGAAAGTTTTTTTTCAATTGTTTTCACAGGATCCCATTCATATATATATATATATGGATTGGATCCTGTGAAAATAAGGGGATAAAAAAAACGGTGAAAATACTTTTCCTTCACAATTTTTTTAAGTTGTGAACTTTTTTTTTTGTGAAATAAACCATAAAAAATATAAGTTCACAAAAAAATTTTTTGTGAAAAAGAATAAAATAAAGTCAAATCCGAAAACCAAAAGAAAAAAACTAAGGTTCACAATTGAAAAACTTGAAAACTTTTTGTGAACCCAAAACAAAAAAATAAGGCTCACGATTGAAAAAGTTAAAAACTTTCCGTGAACAAAAATAAATTAAGGTTCACAATTGAAAAAGTTAAAAACTTTCCGTGAACTCAAAAAAAATTAAGGTTCACAGTTGAAATAAAAGGTTCACAATTGAAATTTTTTAAAACTTTCCGTGAACCTAAAAGAAAAATTAAGGTTCACAGTTGAAAAAGTTAAAAACTTACCGTGAACTCAAAAAAAATTAAGGTTCACAGTTGAAATAAAATAAAAACTTTTCATTAACAAAAAAAAAATTAAAGCTTACAATGAAAAAAACTTAAAAAATTTCGTGAAAAAATTTATAAAAAAATTTATGTGAAAAAAAATAAGGTTCACAATTAAAAATTTTAAAAACTTTGTGTAAAGCAAAAAAATTAAAGGTTCATGACGAAAATTTTATGTGAAACAAAAAAAATATAAGAGTTCACAAAAAAATTCATATGTGAAACAAAAAAAAATGAAAGTTCACAACTTAAAAAAATTGTGAATCAAAAAGTGTTTTCACCATTTTTTTTATCCCCACCCCTTTTACATATATATATATATATATATATATATATATATATATATATATATATAAAATTTAGATTAGATCTATGGCTGAGATCTGTTTTCACCTTTTTTTTTTATTCTTTTGTTTTTACCAGAACTCATCCCCACCACACACACACACACACACAAATATATATATATATATATATATATTGAGTTCAGGGAAAGTTTTTTATTTCAATTGTGAAGTCAACCATACAAGATAAAGGTTACAGAAAAAATATTTTTTGTAATAAAATAAAGTCAAATCCGAAAATCAAAACAAAAAAATTAAGGTTCACAATTGAAAAACTTAAAACTTTCTGTGAACCCAAAACAAAAAATAAGGTTCACAATTGAAAAAATTAAAAACTTGCTGTGAACCTAAAAAAAAAATTAAGTTTCACATTTGAAAAAAAAGGTTTACAATTAAAAAAGTTAAAAACTTTCAGTGAACCAAAAAAAAAAAATAAGGTTCACAATTGAAAAAGTAAAAAACTTTCCGTGAACTCAAAAAAATTAAGGTTCACAATTGAAAAAAAAGGTTTACAATTGATAAAATTTAAAACTTTTCGTGGACCTAAAAAAAATTAAGGTTCACAGTTGAAAAAAAAAGATTCACAATTGAAAAAGTTAAAAACTTTCCGTGAACTCAAAAAAAAATTAAGGTTCACAGTTGAAAAAGTTAAAACTTTTCGTGAACACAAAAAAAAAAAATAAAGTTCACAATAAAATAAAACTTAAAAATATTTCGTGAAAAAATTTACAAAAAAAATTTTGTGAAAAAAATAAATTTCACAATTAAAGGAGTTAAAAAGTTTGTGTGAATCAAAAAAAAAATTAAAGGTTCATGACGAAAATTTTATGTAAAAAATATATATATATATATATAAGGGTTCACAAAAAAATTCATATGTGAAGCAAAAAAATGAAAGTGCACAACTCAAAAAAATTGTGAATCAAAAAGTATTTTCACCTTTTTTTTTATCCCCACCCCTTTTACATATAAATATATAATTTAGATTTGATCTATTTTCCCTATATATATATATATATATATATATATATATATATATATATATATATATATATATATATATATATATTGAAACACCCCACATTTAGTTATTTTAAAATAGCCTTGTAAATAAAAGTTATACATTTCTGACGGTGAAATCGCGTCGCAATTTCCATAAAATCGCGTCGCGTTTTATGTCGAATCGCGTAGCGATTCTATATGAATCACGTCGCGATCCTGCAAAAACCCAGAACTGGACAGACTGTTTGTGCAGCCGATCCATAACCTGCAATATCCAATTTTTCCGCAACAGTTTTGAACCAAAGCTGTACAAATTTGTTTATCACAACACAACATTTCTTTTCCAATATAACTTGTCGACTAAATCATCTTCATTTGTAAAAACAAACCAAACTTTCCATCAACCATTTCAACACTTGAAAATGTCCAAGTACAACATCAACAAGTTTTAATACCGCAACTATATTCAATACAAAACTTTGATGTGGTACTAACATTCACAACCACATCATGTAGTTCTACAACATATTTATATATAATCAAGGTGCCATACACACCATTTCAAGACTCATAACAAATTTAGACATTTAAAAACAGCATAAGTTCTATTTTATCAAAAGGTTTGGGGTAATCGGTCTCATGAGCATGATTTAAGAAAACGAGCAAGTTACGCAAAATAGCAATATCCACCGCTAGCTACCAACGGGCTTCTTGCCCAAATCACCCCTTTGTCCACTTGCTTCACCTAAAAACATAAATATAAACAACCGTAAGCATAAAGCTTAGTAAGTAACGAAATACAATCACATGTCATTATTGATAAATTTAGCTAAGGATCCTTAACCACCAATGCTAGTCGTATACTACTAGCAATCACACGAGCCTATGGCCGCAACCATTACTCGCACCAAACCGTTAGCAAATGGCCGAAACCATTCCTAACCCATGATCATGTAAATCGAGAGTTACCTTGCGAATGCACAATATAATCACTTGTACTCTTTCCAACTTCTTTACTACCTAATCACATAAACACATAATAACACATTACAAACAATACCACACTTTATCAAATTAACCTATTTCCTTTTACTTTATTATAATTGACAATAAACTCATCCATCCGATTCATTTTACATCATATACACATAGATATTGGTTCTATTAGTTAACAACATCACCATTATTTTATCAATAACATATATCTTACCAACAATACCATATCTTTCATTTTGAACCAATATACCTATGCATACATGTATACAATTTCACTTATATTCCTTTTTCTTTACCTTGATAACAAACTCAGAATCATATTATGATCATTACCATGTTTAATTTACTATTTTATCAATTATACATGAACATAATCACTTTTACTAACTTAGGATTTAACAACTTTAAATTTTAACTAAATTCATCATGAAAACTTCATAATATGTTTACTTAACATGTAACAATCATCTATACACTAATAAACTACTTAATTAACCACTATCATAAACTTATGGTTTATACACCCAAACCCTAATATAAAATTAGACAAAAAGGGAATGTAATTATACCTTATAATCACTATAGAAATGATTAGGAGCTAATTATGATGCTTTTAAAAGTAAAGTTGAAGAGAATAGCTTTTAGCTTCATGAAATCGCCATTTTTCGTCAGCTATGGTTTAGTTTTCTGTTTGTGAATTATTTTGGTGAGTTCTGGAACCCTTGACTCATTTAACCCGCATTACTTGAATTTTAATACATCGCGTCGCGATTTACCACGAATCGCGTCGCGATTCTATGAGTAAATCGCTTCGCGATTACACCCAAATCACCTGGCGATTTCAAATTTTCCTGTCCAACCGAATACTATTTATACTTCATATATACTTATACACAATACAGGTATATATATACATATAATTACACATAATCAATTAATATAACACATTTATATATTTTTGTATAATATAATTTAGAACTTACAAAAATTAGGACGTTACACACACACACACACACACACACACACACACACACACACACACATATATATATATATATATATATATATATATATATATATATATATATATATATATATATATAAAATTTAACTACTCTATACAAGAATTTGGTCATCTTAGTTTATAAAAGATTTAGCATCTTAAAACTTCAAATTGTCATTGTCATACACACACGTGTATATATATATATATATAATTTAATTACTCGGTACAAGATTTTGGCCATCTTAGTTGATAAAAGATTTAGCATCTTGGTCATCTTAGTTGATAAAAGATTTAGCATCTTAAAACTTCAAATTGTCATTGTCACACACACACACACACACACATAGATCTAGGTGGAAGCTCTTTTTTTTGGAGGAAGGGGGAAGTGTAATATTTATCACGAAACATCTTAACTTCGTCAATACATTTGTCAAAAAATTAAAAAGTGAAAATTAATAAATGTTGATCGGAATCGATGCTATGAATGTTAAGCTTCCTTGATAAATTCTTTTTCTAGGCTATAACATCAATTGATGAACCCAAAATCGTTAATAACCGTCGTGGTGAATGTTAATTTAACATTCATCACGATGAAGGTTAAAATTAAATTAATATGTTTTAACATTCATCGTGATGAATGTTAAGTTAATATTCATCACGATGAATATTAATGTTTTGTTAAATAAATATTCATAAACTAATGTTATGACTTGAAATTGAATTTCATCTGTGATTATATTCTTTATAGCATCGATTTTGATTACTATATACGAGTAAAATTAATTTTATCTTTGATATTTGTATTGGCGAAGTTAAGATGCTCCGTGATGAATATTACACTTCCCTCCTTCCCCCCAAAAAAATGCTTCCCTCTTGAACCCTCATATATATATATATATATATATATATATATATATATATATATATATATATATATACATATATATATATATATATATATATATATACATATATATATATATATATATAATATAATATAATATAAAATTAAGATATATGAAGGATTAGTTTAGTTTAAGATCCAATATTCAGTCCTATATTCATTGTGTATACCTAACTATTCGGGCATACATTGTATGCATAAAATTTGTTATTTATTGTCATTGTATGTGTTTTGGTGACTTGTCAACCTGTAAAGATGTCACGTGGCATCTTATATAGATAACACGTCATCAATATACATACAATGACAATAAATAACAAGTTTTATACATATAATATACACCAGAGTAGTTAAGTACACACAATATATTAAGCTTTAGTTAAGTACATTTACAAACACTTAACCCTTTAGTTTAATCATAAATTATTCATAAAAGTTCATCATTTATCACAAGATATGATGTTTTGATTAAATGATGGTCTATACACTACAGGTATATTTGTTTTCGAGTAAATGATCATTGATCCATGACGTCCGCGATGATGATTAAATATTATTTACATAATTAATATACATTACGTGTAAAATCAAGCAAATGTGTACACCTCATTGTGTGAACAAAGTTTTGTAAATATTGTGTGAATTTATCATTTCTCAATGTTGTTTCTCTATATTAAAGTCACCTAAATGTTGACACATATATCTTACTCCCTCCGTCCCAATTTTATTGTCCACAGACAAAGAACACGCAGTTTAAGAAAAGTGTATTAGTTGTACTCTACAACCAATAAGATTTAATCTCTCACCACATTCAAATGTTTTGATTTGTTGAAAAGTACAAGTGGACTATAAATTTGGGACGGAGGGAGTACTATTTATAGAAAGAATGCACTTTTTACTTTACTGTATGCGGACAGATCAAAAAATTGGAGCGTATAAAAATAAATTAGCGGTAGACAAAAATAAAGTATCAGCAGATGAAGTGGTTAAAGTTAAACCTTTTACCTTGATCTCCCAGGTTCAAGCCCAAGCATTAATTTTTTTTTTATTAATTTTTTTCCCTTTTTTCCTTTCTTCTTCCTCTCTTTTTTTCCTGTTCCTGCTTTACTTACTTTCTTTCTTTTTTCCTCTTTTAATTTCTTTTTTCAATTCTTTTTCCAAGACACAAATTATAGCTTTTCAAGTATTTCATATATGATTCTTTAATTTCAAGAGATTTGTTATTTTATCCTAATATAAGCATATATTATAAAGCATGGTAAATAATTCCATATAAATCTCCTTTCTAATTTGAGTTCATGTGATAATTGGATACAACAAATATACATGGTCTTTCATACATGGTTGTTTAAATTTCAAGAGATTTGTTATTATAAACATAGGGTAAGGTTCAAATGAGACTAAAAATTTATGTGAGAATAGAGGAACTAATGATATGGTGCCATCTGTACAAAGAGAATACAAAACTCATTTACCCCTTAAGTTAAATATCTCACAAACGATAAATCGAAAAATTATGAAAATTCCACCATTAGATTCAGCGTTTGATCCTCTTCGATTTGCCATCCATTAAGGCATACTTTCGACGAGTTTTTTTTCTTCATTATTTTTAGTGGGTTTCACATTACTAACACGTGTGTTACAGTGTTGCGTTTAGGGTTTAGGGTTTGGGGTTTAGGGGTTAGGGTTTAGGGTTTAGGGTTGGGAGTTTGGGGTTCTCGAAACCCCAAACTCCCAACCCTAACCCCTAACCCCTAAACCCCAAACCCTAAACCCTAAACGCTTTATAAAACTCTAAACCCTAAATCATACTAAACCCTAAACCCTGCTAAACCCTAACACTAAACCCTGCTAAAACCTAACACTGAACCCTGCTAAACCCTGCTAAACCCTAACTCTAAACCGTAACCCTAAACCCTAAATCAAATGTATAATCAATCACTAACACATGTGTTACTAATATGTAAAACCCACCAAAAAAATGAAAAAAAAAGTTCGTCGGAAGTATGCCTTGATAAACGGCAAATCGAAGAGGATAAAACGCTGAAAAATATGGTGCAATTTTCATGATTTTTTGACTTGTCGTTTGTGAGATATTTAATTTTTAAAAACGTGGATGAGAGAGAAAAAAGTGACACATGGCATATTGTGGTTGGTTCCCCCATTCTCACACAATATAAATGATCTCAATTGAACTCTTCTCTTTATCTTAATCCAAAGCATATGTTATAAAGCACGGTAAATATAAATCTCCTTTCTAATTTGAGTTCATATGATAATTGGATATAACAAATATATATACGGGATGGTGTCATCTCTTGGTTTGTATAAATCAACATCCTTGTAGTTTTTTACATGAAAAATAACTTAGAATCTCGTGTTATTTTCTTTTTGTTGGTGTTATTAGAAAATTTGTTATCATCTTTATTTTGTTCGAAGGGGATCTAAGTACGAAAAAGAAAACAAAGGGGCATTTGTTACTGTAGCAAGCTCACAAGGTGATATCTGGCTTCATTTAATTGGGCATAAAGTTCAGTAATATGTTTTTTTAAATAATATATAAGACCACTTGTAACGCTCTTCCGTGGCACGCGTTCTCACCGACCAGAACGCCAGAACGCCTGTTGTGCGGCGTTCTGGCCTGACGTTCTCGAGGCGTGGTGGATAAGAAAACGCGGAGAAAACTGGCGTTGACATGGGACCCGCTAGGTTTTTTATTTTTTTCCTTTTCTTTTTCGTTTTTCTTTCCCTTTCTTTTTTGTTGTTTCTTTGTTTTTGATTTGAAGAAAAGAAGAGGAGGTGTGAAACAAAAAAAAAAAAAAATGGGGGATTGAGTTGCAGGAAAAAATGAATAAGAAGAAGTGGGGATGGAGGTGATTTAATTTTTTTAATTATTTGTGGGGCCCATCCAAATATTTAATTTCTTTTCCCTTTTTCCTCTTGTTTTAAATAAGGGAAAAAACTTTCTTTTGTGTGTGTTTGACGGTAAAAAAATAAAAAAACAAAATCTATTTTATTAAGTATATTTATTTATATAAGTATTGTCTTTAATATTTATATTTATATATGTATTTATATAATTTATAATTAAATTGTATTTGTTTTATGAAATAAAATAAAATTAAATTTAGTTAGTGGGTGGGTCCCATAATGGAGGAAAAAAATGGCGTTCTGGTGTTATGATTAGGGGTGTTCTGGTGTTATAGTGTTATGCTGATGTGGCGCTGATGTGACAGCTGAAAAAGTGGCGTTCTGGTGTTATGGTTACGAATGGTCTAATAGAACAAGCACATGACGTTTTGGGCAGACGGAGTGGTAGTTTTGTTACCACTTAAGCGGAAGGTTGCGAGTTTAATCCATGGTAGCACAGTTCTTTTCCTTTTTTCTCCCATTTCACTTTTTTTTCTTTTGTTTTTAAATTCAAAAATGAAATTTGAAAGCTTTGTTAACTTTCCAAAAGCTTTCAAATTTCATTTTTGAATTTAATTTTCATATTTCACATCATATCTTCAAATGATGACACTTTTTTTATATATATTTTTTAGCAATCAATTTCTATTTGCAAAATCTAGATAAAATTTTTTTATACTAATTCTTGTTTAATATGACCCTCTTTTGACATATATACGTCTTGCTTTTTTACTATAGATGTCTACGCAAACGACACGTGCAATCTTTTCACCGGTTTATTCATTTAAAATCAAAAAAGAAACACAAAGGCGCTAGTGCCGGCAGATGGATTGGTTGGATGCCCAACCTTTTAACTTGATTTCAAACATCGACAGCAACTTTCTTTCCTCCTTTTTTTTTATTTTACAAATCTGGTTCTTTTCCCTTTATCATTTTTACTAATTAAGTACACTTTTAACAAACTAAACACTAATTTTTGTAACAAGCAAATGTTATAATAACTATTTTTTTCTGTTTTTTTTTTTTCATAATAACTAGTACTCTCTTCGTCTCAAACTCTCAAAGTAAGTGTACAGAAAAGTTGAAACCCATCATAGTGTCAACCAATAATATTGTTGACATTTGAAAAATATTTTTATTAGTTAAAAATTTAAAGTGAACACTTATTTTGAGACAAACCAAAATAAAGAGGCGGACATTTAATTTGGAACGAAATTGAGTATCATAACCTTATAATTTCATCTTCTTTAAATAATACATAGACTTTTCAAAAATTATTATACATATTTTTAAGATTTGTAATTTTCAAGTAATGGCATTATGATCTAGATCAACCTTTTATATATATTTCTAATATTAGACAATAAATTTGGGACAACTCAAAAAGGCAAGATGGACAATTATATTGAGAAGGTAATAGTATATGTTATTGTTGACTAACTTTTTTATAACAATTCTATAATTATTCATATATCGTAATACAAAAAGTTAACGTTAATATTGGTTCTTAACTGGGCTGTGCGTCCACCGAAGACCTACTAGTATATAAACATAAATAACGAGGAATTGAAGTGCCTAACATCAAAGAACTGACATAATTGATATCAAAGGTAACATGCATGCAGCTCGATCTTCAATTTACATGCTCGGCTCCGATCCGTTGGAAGAACAAAAAACGACCAGTTTGTAAATTTATCAGCCATTTTTATCAAAATAAACTCCAGATAAACATTAGGTGGTTTTATATGTTAAATTTTCATGGGTTTATTGTTTCATTATGTATTAAACTTTACACTTCTTAATATTGTATGAATCGAACTTTGAAAACTTCTATTGTATGTATTTGACTTGTAAATATCGTCTATTGTATGTAGACTTTTCTTATTGGGTAAGGACAAAATAGGAAACTTTCCTTTTTGACCTTATCTAAAAAGGAAATTTTACATACAATAGACGATATTTATAAGTACAATATATACAATAGAACAAACGAACATTAGTCTCATAAATTACCTTCAACCAAGAGGTTGTGGGTTCAAGCCTCGTGGTAGGCATTTATATATTCATGTGATGTATATATTATGTGGGGTATGTTAGATTGTAAGGTTGCCCTTCTAAAAAAGATTAGTAAAAAGTGTAAAGTTTAATAAATAATGAAACAATAAACCCAATTTTCATTTAAATCATTTGGTATAAAAGATATATGAATTTACAAGATTTTTTTATGGGGTACTTCAATAAAATACTCAAACTTGATTGAAAATTGGAGTTGGAACTTAAAACAAATTGCGCGTGCACACAGACACGGAGCTATACTCCACTATACATTTCTTAAACACCTCCATCCTCTGTGTGAACAAGCTGCAACAATACCCATAGTGCAAACAATATACCACTCTTCAATAAGAACACGTTAAAAGCATTATATATCATACCACTATATATATCTTAGATACTATACCAACATTTACTTTTTGTACGTACACACATCTATTTCAATGACTTCTCAATACATTACCTGTTTGATCAATCTTGGTTTTGCTCATCGCCCTTCTCATGGTAGAAACAGATGGAATACAGTATGGTTCAAAAACCGAATGAGTTCCACACAACCCACAACCATGGCTGTTTCAACTAATGAAACCATTGTAAGACGATCAGCAAACTATCCCCCTTCACTGTGGTCCTATGATTATCTTCAGTCACTAACTAACAACTATGAGGTATGTTCGTTGTTCTTTCACTAGTGTATTTATACTAATTACATCCTTGTGTCTATGGTTAATCACTTCGGTTCTGTTGGTTTATCTAGAGTGAAAAATACGAGACAAGATCACATAGTATGAAAGAAACAGTGAGGATGATGATATTGGAAGGCAAAGCGGTTGAGGATCCATTGAGTATACTTGAATTAGTTGATGATTTGCAGAGACTTGGAATAGCTTATCACTTCAAGGATGAAATAAGCACGGTGTTAAAGTTTATATACTATTGTTACTATGAACCCCATGAGAAAAGGAACAAATTAAATTTGAATCTTAATGCTCTTGGCATTAGACTCTTGAGACAACATGGCTATCGTATCCCTCAAGGTAGTTGTTGCTTGTTACGTCCTTTCTATTTTTCCTTTTTTATGTTTTAAAATTTCGACGTAGTAATAAATTGGCCTAGAGAAATAGTAAATTTTGAGTGCCTTATGATTAATATTTGCTTATAATTGTGAAGAGTTACTTGAGGATATCAAGGATGAGATTGGAAGCATTAAGACCTGTGCACATGAGGACGTTGTAGCACTGCTTAATTTGTATGAAGCCTCATTTTTTGCTGTCGATGATGAGAATATATTAGATGAAGCAAGGGAGTTTACAAGCCAAAGTCTCAAAGAGAAGTTAGAAAACAATATTGGCAATCAATATATGTTGATGTTAATTACTCATGCTTTGGAGCTTCCATTGCTCTGGAGGCCACAAAGATTTGAGACAATATGGTACATAGATGCATATAAAAGGGGAAACAATGTGAATTTATTGTTGTTAGAGTTTGCTATATTGGATTTCAATATTGTGCAAGGGATACATCAAGAAGATCTAAAGTACTCATCAAGGTATAATCTTATGCAATTAGTTTTTATCTGTGTAAGAATAAGAATGTATATCATATATATATATATATATATATATAAAGGGGAAGGATCAAGAGGGAAGCAATTTTTTGGGGGAAGGAGGGAAGTGTAATATCCATCACGAAGCATCTTAAATTCACCAATACAAATATCAAAGATAGAATTAATTTTACTCATATATAGTAATCAAAATCGATGCTATAAAGAATATATTAACATATGAAAGTCAATTTTAATTCATAACATTAGTTTATGAATATTTATTTAATAAAACGTTAATATTCATCGTGGTGAATATTAACTTAACATTCATCACGATGAATGTTAAAAAGTAACATTACTTTTATTTTAACATTCATCGTGATGAAAGTTAAGTTAACATTCACCACGACGAATATTAACGATTCGGGATATAAAATTCATCGATTGATGTTATAGCCTACAAAAAGACTTTATCATGGAAGCTTAACATTCGTAACATCTATTCTGATTAACATTTATTAATTTTCACTTTTGAATTTTCGACAAATGTATTAACGAAGTTAAGATGCATCGTAATGAATATTACACTTCTCCCTTCCCCCAAAAAAAGTGCTTCCGCCTGGATCCTCCCACTATATATATATATATATATCTTCCTTACAACTTTCTAAACTAATGGTGATATTGCTACTTGAAGTTGTGTTCTAGTTTTTGTTTGGTCTCACTTCCTTGTTCTAATAAATTCACACTAGTCTCTCTAGGTGGTGGGATGGCCTGGGTTGGAACAAGAAGTTCAGCTTTGCTAGAGACAGATTGGTTGAGAGTTTTATGTGGGCTGTTGGTGCAAGTTATGAACCACAATTTGGCGTTCTAAGGAGAAACATCACAAAGCTTATTTCCCTAATAAATGTCATAGATGATGTTTATGATGTGTATGGTACTTTGGATGAACTTGAAAAATTCACCAACGCTATGAGAAGGTTAAGTTTAGTTGGTACTAGCTAGTTTTATAACATGGAGTACCTAGGGATAATACTAATTATAGTCCAACTTTCATTTTTAAAACATGTTATTAACATAGTGTTCGATAACGGCTTATTTAGATGGGACATCAATGGCATCGAAGAACTTCCAGATTACATGAAGATATGCTTCCTTGGATTTTACAACACCATTAATGAGATGGCATACGACACCTTGACGCACAAAGAAATCCTTGTTATACCTTATGTGAAAAAAATGGTGATGCTCGTTTCTCATTAATCCAATTGATTTTACTAAATGGTAGTGTTAGAATAACAATGAACTTTTATGTTGCAGTGGGCAGATTATTGTGACGCAAACCTGGTGGAGGCACAATGGTTTAACAGTGGATACACTCCAACTCTTGAAGAGTATTTGAAAAACTCATGTATCACTATATCGGTTCCAGCAATAATTTCAAATATTTACTTCTTCACGCCGAGCGCTATTACTATAGATGCCTTGCAGAACATAGTGCAATCCTCGGCTATGATTCTTCGTCTTGCTGATGACTTGGGCACTTCAACGGTATACAAAATTAATCTTATCGCTTTCGTTATAAATGCTTAATCATAAAGGCAATAGATACAACTATCAGTTTAATGTTTTCAATTTAGGCTGAGCTTGAAAGAGGTGATGTTCCAAAATCAATTCAGTGCTACATGCATGAAACTGGTGCATCCGAAGAGAAAGCTAGGGAATTCATACAGAAGTTAATCATGGAAACATGGAAGAAGTTAAATAAAGAAATAATGTCTGTTAACACTCCAACTTCCCAAATAATAATCGAATGTGCGATGAACTTTGGTAGGATTGGGCAGTTTACATATAAAGACGCAGACGTATTTGGATCGCCAGATGATATGTATAAATCTCATGAAATTTCATTACTATTTAATCCTATATCCTAGCTTGGATATTGTGTATCATTTTGTACACAGAATTCTGTCAACGGAAGCTTTGCCGTTGGGCGTTAAGTGGTTTTTTGTTCACGATTGATGCAAGTGTGAATTTTTTTTTACAAAATTCACAATTACGAGCGTGTAAAGTTGTACACACTTCTGAGAGTGAAGGATGTAAGAAGTCGATATAATTGTTCACATTTAAGCAGGTGAATAAAAAAGTACACGCACATGAGTGTGACTTAAAGAAAGATGCATGAGTTTTAAGCGTGGATTAATATTTTTTTTTATCACACATCAGAACGTGAAAAAGAATATACGTATTGTGACTCTTTTAAGTGTGAGATTTAGATCATAGTGGTCACGTTGTAAAACGTGAAGAATTACATTCAGTAGTATGAAAACATTTCACGCTTTAAAGTTTGTGTAGAAACGTGAATATGCTTAATTGTTTTTACATAAGTAGAGTGTATACATATATTTTTCCAGTTTTTATTTTTTTAAATGTAATTTCCGTAAATATGAACCCTACTTTTGCTCTTCGTCAAATTGGTGTATGAACCCTTATACTCTTCTTCAAATTCTTATCGCTGATCATTAATCTTAACTTTTCTTCTTATTCAAGTTCACAAATTTATATCGTTGATTATGAATCTCAATTACAAAGATCAAATTGATACACCGATTGCATAAAGAAATCTCCATTTCAGCAAGTTATGTCGGATATTCGAGCACTCGACAATCAAGCCTATGTGAAATCGATTTCAAGCAATTAATCGAGTTTTGGTGATTTTACTATGTGACTTATCATCGGCTTTCACAAGTGATTTCAAGGTACGTTGATCGTAAACCCTAACTTTTGTATTCAACTAATTCATAAATTTTTTGATTATTCTCTGTTCAAGAAATTAATCAAGTTTTGGTGATTTTACTATGTGACTTATCATCGGCTTTCACAAGTGATTTTAAGGTACGTTGATCGTAAACCCTAACTTTTGTATTCAACAAATTCATAAATTTTTTGATTATTCTCTGTTCAAGCAATCAATATCAGAAACTTCTTGAACGAATCAGTCTTTGAATATTTTAATCGGTTTTTTCGTTGATTTCTAGGGTTTTGCTTTTCATTTGTGGTATATTAGAGGAATGAATGAAGTTTCTAGGAGATTTTGAGCAAGTTTGGTCTGCCTCTCATGATATAAGTTTTGCGCAATGCTTTTAATTCAATTTATATAATTTCTTAAATGCATATTAACTCAATTAATAATGAAATACTATTTGCTATACCATTATGACGATTTCAGATAATGTGAAGTTAAGAGTTCATTAATTGGTATATAATTTTATGATATGATTATCCTTATTATGATGCCAATGCAGCTCAAGCCATATACTAATATGTGTATAGTCGAGACTTGAGAGGGTGTTACTATAACACTTTATATATGTATCTGGTTGTTCTTGATCATGTCGGTTGTCACTAAAGCATGTAAACTTTCATTTTCATTAGGCACCTTTGCTAGAAACTCCTTGAAAACTAGATGGGTTACTTGACCTTTTTATGGGTGTTATTGATGGTGCATCATAGCCTCATAAAATTTAATGACCTACTGAGATATTATGGTCATTGTGCATAGTTTATGGATACTAATTCCTTTAAGACATGCTCCCTTTAATAATATGCAAAAACCAGAGACCTCACATTACAATACTTGCAGCGAGTTAATTACTTTGTGGTTTTTCAATAATGTAGGCTCATTGAGGGAGGACGATCAGATGTATCTAAGGTATCCAATGGTCATTAATCCCAATACAAAAGTCCAATACAGGTATTCGGGGGAAGCCACCAAATTTGATATGAATGTGATATATATTATCCCATTCATGAAGGCAGTGAACTGGGGATATATTATTCACGTACCAAATGTGATTGTATCCCAATTTCTTAGTTAAATGGTTGTCTTTCGTATACTTGTAAATAATCATTAATGCAGGGATAAGCCCCCTATTCAAGCTAGAAAGGATGTTAATGGTATAGCCAAAAATAATCATATATTCATGTGTTATGTTTTGTTTTACATTACTACTGTTCACCTCTTTAGCCTTCCACTCATAACATCTCTGTTATATAAAGTTTCCATCAAGATTAAACAAGATTTTGGTAAGTTTTACATGTGTAGTCCTTTGATATATTTAAATTGGTTTACTAACATGTCCTACGTAACTAGTGTTGTAACCTACTCATGTAAAACAGAAGCAGATGAATACGTGAGTTCCAAAACATTTTTTTCTCTCTTTCAATTTTTTGTGTGTGGCAAAGTTGGGAGATTAAATCATTATAAAAAGCTAACCTTTTTGTGCATATTCCATTGCAGCATATTTGTCTGTTGTTGGATATCCGCTGCTTCTGCAAGCGGCCATAAACTTCGATTGTAAATGGCATCACCTGCCGTTGTAAGTATGGTTGGATGTTTTGTGAGTTATTTGGTTAATCTGGGATGTTGATTTTGTAGCAACTTAGAAGTTTTGCTTAAGCTTTTGTGTATAAGAAATCTTTGAAGGTAACCTTCTCTTCTATTGTATTGACCTTTTAAAAATTCTCTCTTTCAAGTTATCATGGTATCCTTTTTTCTTTCTAGTTTTATAGATATATTGTTACTTTTAGGCTAAATATTGTTCTCTTGCTGGTATAATAGTATTACACAATTCATCCTCATGTTAATGTAGGTAATATATTTCGTACCCGAATATAATTTCAATATATTATTAATATTTATAAGATGTAACTCACTATAGTTACAAACAAGTATAAATAAAATAATATAAATAATAAACAAACGAATAAGAAACAATTAAAAGTAAAACACATAAATATGAGAGATAGGTAAGAAAACTTATCTCATAAAGAAGATCGGCGCCTTAACAAACTTATTCAAAGAAGACCGAGGCCCGTGTTGGACACGGTTCCCTTAAAACAGATTCGCCGTCTACACGTCGTCTGTTTCCCAGGGTACAACAGCCGAAGCAGCTTGTACTGCTGGACTTGACTGACACTGCCCGAGATTTCATCGGAGAGTACTGACATCTCCTTTAATGAAAAAGGTTGTAATTTTTGTGTCTTTTTGAATAGAGCCTAGACACCTCTATTTATAGTTTGGTTGGTACATGTAGGTTTGGTTCACCCACCGATGTGGGACAAACTCAAACCCACCAAACTATACATCAAATGTCTAACTTTGTGAATCGATATCTCATTCATATTAGCTACGATTTGGACACATGATATCTCATATCGAAGCCCTCATCAAGGAGGACACAAATACGTAAACAAATATTTATATGTACTACACATACATATAATATTATGTGTCCAAAGTTAGTGAAAACTCACATGGTTTCACTAAATTTTCCAACAATCCCCCACATGAATGAATACCAATTGAAAGCACACTAAAGTTCCAAAGAAATCTCAACGGTTGAATCTTGCATAGGTTAGGTAGGTGATACCCTTTGAACCTTCCCTTATGAAATATACTTAGTCTCTTAGCTGTCAGTAGACTGCGATGTCTTTGAACTGATCTGCCATTTGTGTAGACGACAATACACTTCACACATGATACTCCCTGACAAGGTCAAGTCCTCATAGTCGTGTCATTTATGGTCCTGAACACTAGCCTGGTTCTGCAAGAGCTCTTAGGAATTGCGCCCCCCACAATTCCCTTCAAAGCGACCTCACTTCTCTCTCACATAAGTGATTCTTTATAATAACTTAAACCCTTGTAGTTATACAAAAATCATTAAAAGCCAAAAGCTTAGCCTCACATCACTGTCACTGTTATTTATTAGAATGGACTAGGAAGTTGAATAACTCCCTCACATGTTTTTGGAGGTTTAATAACTCCCCCACAGTGACCTCCCTTAGTTCATACAATTAGGTTGTCCTATTGAACCTAGATCTTAGGATCTCCAGTCAACTAGGTTAGGTTTTCCTTCTTATAAACTTTTCTTTCAAGGGCTTTAGTCTCATTCCACAACTTGATCTCTTCTCAACCCTATGGTTGTCGGATCCGAAATGTTATCATAAATAACCTACAAAGAGATCAGTTGTTCTAGTGGTATTATGTTGTCCATGACAACCTTAATTAGTCGTTACGATTCTCACTTGATTGTAATATCTAATAAATCCGTTATCTCAACATATCTCCACTACACTTTGTATAACAGGTAAGCAAATTGAGTACTCTTTTATATTTACTTTTCTGTAAAAGTAATATTATCTTACCTTATATTTCTATGACTCTTTGTGTATTCCACTCGGTCATCATAGAAATTTTAGACTCTTTCGTTATGACCCTCGTATACTCCATCGATCAATATAAAAACATTCATCTTACATTATGACCTTTGTATACTTTATCCAATCAATTCTAATGATCATTGTGTGTAACACTTGATTAATTAGAATACGGGTCTTCCGATATCAAAATGCAAGACACCCCCACATTTTTATATTATTCTAGGAAATTTCTTCTTTTTTTATAAGAATGTCAATTATGGGTTTTATACAAGAAGTATTATCTATCTTGACTTCCCCCACATGTCTTGCATATTGTCATCTTTCTCATATATTCACAAATGATGCAAATTAATTGCCGTTAGAAAGTTATCTAAACTCTATATGAATATAGTTTAAAACTTTTTCATATTCAGAGCAATTTTTAGTTATACTCTAGGTTTGACCTAGAATTTAAGCATCTTAATAAAGATGCAACACTAGAATAAGCTCTCCTAAATCCGAGCTCCATTTAGGCAATTCAAATCCCGAAACAATATAACAAAAGATATACATCTTTATGTCCATAGTTCTCCTGGGATTTATATGGAAACAATCTTGCATCATTGTCTCATCAATTTGATTTCACAATATACCAAATATTTCTATTACCGAATGAAGATTTAATTTTGTCCATACATAAATTCCATACAATGGAATGTTCACTGTTAATTGATCTCTGCAGAAAATTATAATTAACAAGTCCAAGTCTAGCATGCCATAGACTTCAAAACCTAAGCATAAAAACAGAAGATGCATCATTCTGATTCTTAATAGCTTTCTTATTACAAGGAATCTCGCATTTCCCTTGTCAATACTCATTCTTATTTTTAGACAAAAATCCATTCATGAGAGTTAAATACCATCACAAATAATGACATTTAGGAGTGTCTCATATACGATATTCGTATCAATCATTCAGTTTTATTTCCTTCATAATCATAATGTGAATGCATTTGATCTATGAAGTTTCGCTAATACCCCTAAAGAGCTCTACCTTGGATTTATTCAATCCATACCACAATATATGATTTATATCGTATTTGTGATAAATAGAATTACTTCCAGCACCATAACCTTAACCTTTTTTTTTTCAAGAGATATATACAATTCTCTCTTTTGAATCTTGACTCCGTATTGTCAAGTCATTTTGGATGTAATCCTGCCACTTATTCAACCTCATTTATGTATCAACAACAATGAGGTCGACAAGAATCAATAAATGAATCTTGCTAGATTCAATATCTCAGTGCCATACGTAAAATTTTATACTTGAATTTTCACATATTATGACATATCCGCAAGTCATGTCATTATCACTAACATGCCTTCCAATTTCATAAATTTTAGACCACATTTTAACCCGATGTGTTCATATTTATCTCTTTTCAATGAATTAACGACTAATTTAGGTTTCAATTATTATCATGACGAATATAACAATCCTCAAATCGTTATATACCAAAATCACCACAATAATTTAACGGACTCGTAAGATTGCCATGATAAAATTTAAGAGAAATTAAAACATTATTAACGTTCTCATCATTTTAAGTAGTAGATATGTCAATTGCATCAATCATGATTATCATCATCCCTTTCGAATGATAATCGACAATTGATAACACGTAAAAAGTCATGTTTTTACGTACGTTATCTTCCGCATTTTAGGCACAAAGTTAACAAAAACATACTTAAAAGGACATTATTCATAAAGTTTTGTTAACTAAGTCAAAACGGAGTCGATGTTTGTAAAATCACTGAAAATGGCATGAAAAACGTAAGAAACAGGGCAAAACTGCTTCACCGTACCTCCGTTCATTCATTTCAATGCATCTTGAGCTACGCTCCGAGTTAGGACCTCTAACTTATGTTATTTTCTTCGTTAGGAAATTACGAGACCGTGAGCGTGAGAATCACTCAAAACGGATAAACGACGAAGAAGTTACGCCAAATCGAAGAAACGGAGAACCAACGGACCGAATACGGCTGGACACAGACCGTATACGGCTGAGCCAGACCGTATACGGCTGGACACAGACCGTATACGGCCTGTGCAGACTGTATACGGCCTGTGCTCAGCCGTATACGGGCCAGCTCAGCCGTATTCACCCTATGCACAGCCGTATACAGCCCAGTTCAGCCGTATTCACCCTAGCTCAGCCGTATCGTGCGTTTGGGTGATAAAAATCAGATTTTTATTCGCCTTTGCAATACGGTTGTGCGTTTCATGGTTAGGATACGGTCTACGGATACGGTTGTGCGAGTTCTATAAATACAAGCTTCAAGTCTCATTTCTCATCATCCATCAATCCACCAACATCTCTCATCACTTCACACAAACTTTATTCTTCGTTTTTACATTTTTATACGTTTACTCTCTCTCTAGGTTAGTTTAGTTAGATAGTTTCTCTCTCTAGATTTTTCTCTCTCTAGAGAGATAGATAGTTAGTTGGTTAGCAGTAGAGAGAGAAGGAAGCTGGTATTGTAATCACGGTGTAATAAGAGCATTCTTGGTGCATGACTCCGCCTTTCTTTTCAGCCATTACGCTGCTCAATTTACTGGTGATATCTATCTTTTCATACTTATACTATGTCCGAATTATTTCTGCCTGCTTGTATGATGTATGTTACTGTTATTGCCATGCTTATTGAGTAGTGTGCTGTTGCGGTTGTTGAAATGTAGATAATTAGACGTAGGGATGATGTTGAATTAATCTTTAAAACCATATAATTGGGAATTGTTATATTTGTTATGTCTAAAACTTATCATGCATCTAGACTTAGTTATGGATCACCCTTTCCAGTCCTTCGCGTGACTGCTACTTTAGGCTTAGAACTTGATCACCTCTAGGTACAGTAGGAAGTTATCTGTGTTATAGTACGAATCCGTGTCTGTCACTATAAATCGGCTGAAGTACTGGGTATAGCTTTGGAAACACCACTGGTGGAGTACAACGTGGAAGCCCCGAAAAAAGCCGTATGTGCCAACACTGTGGATTACCTAGAGACCCTAGAATATGGTCTAGGAACCAATATAGCTGTGGAAATGTTACAGTACACCGTCTGTCCACCCCTGGAACTGAAGCTATGGAAACATTTCAACATAGTACACCGTACCTGTACCTAGGGATAAAAAGCTACAACAAATCCCTGGTTACGAGGGTCTGTGGAACTGTTTAAGTGTAGTACATCGTGAACGGTGCCTAGTGTGGTACGCTGTGGAATGAGTATGCATTGTACACCGCTGGTGTTCCTGGGGCTGAATAACTGATTGCAAAGGAGAGTCTAGATCATGACAAAAGTAATTGAACTAATCAAATGTAAGGAATGAGTCTAGAGATGAAAGTCAAGCCCAGCAGTGGTTCAGGATTCTTAAAACCCCTAGACTCTACAAAACTGATAGTTTAGAATAACAAAATAATAATCTGAGCATATTTAGGAGATGGCATTTACATTTAGGTGTTAAGAACGGTCAGAATTACCGGTATGGCAGTCTGTTACCTTATTTCTGCACCCCTTGAGGGTCACTTGTCCACAAAGACAGTGTGGGGGGTTGAGCAGCCTGTTCTGATTAGAATCACGATAGCCTAGGTCTCGTGACATACTAATTCTGGTAAATAACTAGAATTAGTAGGGTCCTAGTGTTACACCCGTAATGCACTTGTCTATTAACTAAAAATGTCCCCAATTATCTTTATAATAAGCATCATCTCAACAACTGATTATCGAAGTTTCAATTGTTGCAATTCTCTATCTGTCTACCTAGCTACCGATTCTTCTCTATCTTTATTTTTCTGCATTTAATTAATTAATTAATTAGAAAACTAAAAACACCAAAACCTACCTACTTGCACAAACCCTATCCTTAAGGCGAACTATATCTTTGGCACCGCTTCGTTTCAATTCGCTCCGATTTAAGAACGACCTCGAGTTATACTCACTGCTTACTCACCCTGCGTAGTAGGTAGTATTTATAAGTTGAGCCCAGCTCTTTATAAATTTAAAACTTAACCACCGACGCCGCCCTGATCTGTCCGGTCTCTGGTCCTCCGACGACAAGGACGGTCCTCCTTCCCCCTAAAAGGCAGGAGGGCTTCTTGAGCCGACGTTTCGGGGCGCGTCAAGTTTTTGGCGCCGCTGCCGGGGATCGTAGAGCGTTACGATTCTGAAGTCGCCTTGGATAAAATAAGCCTTTAGGAGATCCTTTTCGTATAGGTTGTCTTCAATTTATCCGAAAGTTACTTTCTTTAGAATAAATTAGCTTAATTTAGAATAAAATAAAAAATCCAAAAATATCTTTCTACGATTCGCCGCCTTCCTATCCCATTTCTCCATCCGCCAGCAAGACGACTGAAGAAATGACGACTATGGACGATGCTGAGTTCTTCAACCACTTGGAACAAGAGTTGAAATCCAACTTTCACTCATCACCGGAAGAAGCCTCCGCTGGACCAGACGACGATTCTAGAACTTTAGGGAAACTCTTAGATCTTGACTTAGGAATCCATAAATCTCAACAGAAGATCTCAACTTCTGCTTCTAGCATTCCAAGCTATCAGGTTTTGCCTGCTCCTGAGATTAAACATTCCTTAGAAAATATCCATAGATTCCCTGATTTTGTCGATAATGTTCATGGAAACCCTCAACCCTTTCATTCTTCATCCAATGAAGAACGAATCCCCATAAGGAATAAGGATATTCATGAGCATCTTCCAAAATCACCAATTTTTGTATACCTCGTACCGGAACCTTCGTACACCATTTATCGTGTTGTAGATAAGGAATTACCGAAAGATTCAGATAGTGATGAAATCCGATACGTTGGTTACTCTTTTGATCCTGGTAATAGATTGGATGTATGTAAAGCATTTGCCTTACACTTAAATATGTATGATTTTCCTTACTCAATCGAGCAAAGAGAAACCATCTTAAGGATAGACATACTCGTAGGTATTCTCCACTGTCTTCCGACCCAAAAGGAAGATGGTATCTTCACACGATATCGAGAGCAAGAGCGAAAGCTTTTATCAGAAATAGATCGCCTCATGGATCTATTTGCTTGCACCGATAATCAACCGGTTTCTCAAACCATGATTAATCGTTATGTTGCAGCTATGATAAAAGAGCTTGAGCTATTAACTTCTAAAGATCCCGCGATCACTCTCGTCATTTCTGGAAAAATTCCATTTTTCGTAGATCCCGCTGCCTATATAATCGCTAAGTTGCAAGAAATATTTCCTGGAGCAAACGACAACAAGATAGAAGCCGCTTTCTTTACTGAAAGAAAAGATATCCACGTTAAACTCGCTTCGTTGTTCGATCAATCCAAATTCCCTTTCACCGTTTCTCAAAGATCTCTAATTTTGGATATTACCGTTGCAGTGCAAACTACAAATGGTAATCCCGACTCAAAAGAGGAACTTAGGTTTCAGAGAATTTTAGGAAATCTTCTTCACGACCTTAATAATATAGACCGCGGTATACAAATGGGAATTTCAAGTAAAAAGAAAGTTAGAAAGGAATTTAATAAGTTTGTTAATAATCTGCTAGAATTAGGTCGGAAGGAACGTAGGATTCTTAGTTAATTCGAAAATTATTCATCACATCCTGCGGAGCTAGTTGATTATGTCATTAACATATTAAACTGTGATTTTATTCCTCGCTATACTTTCCAAGGGAATCAGTATTGCTTCCAAGCAATTCCCCTTAAATAGATTTGGACCAATAGTCGAGCTACAGACTTAAACCAAGCGCTTTTTGGGAGGCAACCCAAATTTTTAATTAGGTCTTTAAAATAATTTTCTTAGGTTAAAAATAAGTTAGTTTAATTAGTAGTTAAATTTGTTTCTTAAGAAAAAGTCAAAAAAGCTTTTAAAATCTTTGTCTCCGCAAAATCTGCGCAGTTTCTAAAAACTTGAAAATCTTAAATTAAAATATTTTTAGAAAGTTTTTAAAATTGTTTGGATTTTTAAAAGGGTCAAGATTTTAAACCAAAAATATCGTTTGTTTTATTAGTTAAGTAAGTTTTCCTTTTCGTATTAAATAAAACCAATCTTTTTGTTGCGCGCAGTTAACTACAGGATTTTCAGACTTTTGCTAAAATATTTAGCTAAGGTTTTTAATTACCCAAAATACTTAGTAATCACATTTAAAATGTTATCTACTCACAAAGGGTAAAAAGGAGGAAAGTAAAAAAGGGAAAATGAGTCAAACTAAGTCAAAAACATAAAAAAATTTCTTTTTTTTTCCTCTCCTTCTTCTCCCTTGGCCGACGGCACCATCACCCCACCCCAAACCCACCATTTTAGCTCAAATCAATCTTCATCTCTTCATCTCTAGGTCGTTTTTGAGTCTCTAAACATCATTGCATCTTCATTAAGGTATGATCTAAGCTTGAAATACCAAAATTCTCTAACTTTGTTAACTTAGGGTTTCAAGTTAGTTTTTGATGATTTGTGCTTTACATTGCGAAATTGAGCTTTGATTCTTGCTTAATGATGATATAAGATGATGTAGGAACTAGCTTTACTAGTTAGATTGAAGTAATTTGATGTTTGACTTTGGAAAGTTGACTTTTCTTTGACTTTTATGGCTAGTTAGTCCACTTTGACCATTCGATGATTAAATTGCTTATGATAAGTTGTTTGTTGGTTGTTTAATGCTTAATATGATTAGAATAGCTTATTCATTTGCTTCAATTGCGGTTAAATGCGTGTTATGGTCAAGTTAGCAAATTAAAGTAAGCATGAAACGTTGACTTTCGATTAAACGTCACCATTTTGAAATAAAACTCTTGGTTAAATGATGTTTTGACTTAAGTAGATGCTAATGCCTTGCTTTGATTTGCTAGTTCAAGTTAGTATTACTATGGATTTGGCAAATGACTAAAGAAAACCTTACTTTGGTAAAGTTGACTTTAAAAAGTCAAAACGGCTTAATTTTTTAGTAATCTAATGACCATTCTAGTTTATAAGAATCAAGATTGTGTTGCGAAATTGAATCTTTGAGAGTATATGGCAAGTCTTGAATTAATGCTACATTTTCCTTAAAACAACTACTTTTAAAAATTCTAAGGTAGCAAAAATGCCATGATCACTTTAAAAGATCCAATCTAACAACACGATTGTCAACTAAGGAAGCTTTGTTGCATTACTTGCATAATATGGTTAAAAATGCTAAATACTTGCTCAAATAATCATGATAGTTTGCATTAGTATGCGGTAATAGGTCATGCTTTCCATGATAAGGTAATTACATGATTAAGACTTAAATCTATATCATACATGCATATGATGGTTAAGTAGTCTTTTGACTTGTCTTCTAGAAATCATTAAAGACCTAATAGCCTATTATTGTAAACCAAAGTTTCTTGTGATGGTTGGAAGTTGAGTTTGGTAGTATTACTAGTTATTACAGGTTTTTGGGACTGCTCATATTCTAAAGCCCACATTTCGAATCTTCGTTAAAAAAATCTAGAATATGAACTATTCCATAAACTTGTGATTATTCTTGGTAATTCACTATGTTCTTGTTTTTTCTCTTATTTACAGATGACTGAGATTCCTCGCTATATCAGGAAATCCATCAAGGACCCAGAGAAACGAGAATTGTATCACAAATGGTTAACACATCAATTGGGGGAAAATAGGTACATAGTGTGGGAAGACTTAGAACATATCGGTTTAAAGCAAGGGTTTGAAGATTTGATAGTATTCAAGGAAGGGAAACGACATCTGCAAGCCTGGAAGAATCTGTTTGAGATTAGGGAAAGTGTTTATCAGGAATTAGTTGCTGAGTTCATGGTGACCTTCCAGTTTGACAAAACGATCGATAAACTCTATAATGACCAAATGATCAGATTCAACTTTATGGGCAACCATCACCACATGTCATTAGCAACCTTTGCCTGCCACCTTGAGTTATACACTGAGTATCAGGTTACTACTCCTTTCTTCTTGAAGGCAAACAGAGAGGTGAAACAGCGAGACCACACTACTATTTGGCAAGAATTGACTGGAAATCAGTTTCAGTCCAATGTCAAGGCCACTTCTTTTCTTGATAAGCACCACCAAGTTCTCCACAACCTCATCGCTTGCAGCATTCGAGGAAAGAGAAAGACTAAAGGAGCTGTTGGGGTAAAGGACTTGCAGATCATCAAGAACATTATAGAGCAGGAACACGTTAATGTTGCTTATTTGGTTGCTGATAGGATCCTTACTGAGTCAGGGTACACCGAGTCAGAGTTTGCATATATGGGAGCAGTAATCACTAAGTTAGTTAGGAGAATGGGGCTGTTGACTGAGGAGGTGATTGGTAGCCTGACACCAGTGGCGAACAGGGTATCTAAGCCATATGACATCAACTATATGGTTAAGGTTTGGTTGCTAGAGAAGGATGCTGATGGGCAGATAAGATGGAAGGATGGTGAGATCATTCTGGGAGTTCGAATGAGACCCCCGAGGAGCAAGAATGTTAGGTTTGAGTTCGATGACAGCATGGTCCACCGACAGCCTAGGACCACTGTTTCTCATGAGCGAGAGGAGGGTGAGACAGCTGCTGCTGAGGCACAAAGTCCACTGATACCACCTGCTCGAGAGTTTGGTTGGGGAGATCCGGTATCATCCGAGCTCATGTACGGTATGTTGGGTATGCTTAACTCACACTACATTCAGGATACATATTTAGCTACTGAGTTTGGATTCCCACAACCTACATGCCCTACATGGGTATGCGGCCCACGACCACCCAACTACCACACCATGACACTACATCCATTTGCCATGATGCCACCCACTACCATCGTTCCCTACACCTCCATACCACCCACATCATCCACTCGCACTGTGCCCATGGAGATTCCTCGAGCCCGCCGTACCAGGAATACTCCTGCGGTTGAGCCGGTTTTCTCTGTGCACACTGCGACACCACATGAGCTGCATATCCCACATATTGGGCAGCCATCTTCCTGTGCCATGACCCGTCCGAGACCAACTGAGTCAGCCATATCAGCCACATCTTCAGAAACAGACTCACCTCAGTCAGGATTTAGACAGGACATGCAGGTTGATGATCAGGTATAGGTTCAGACTGACTATATGCTAGACATGACTACTGCTGCTTTGCCTACTTTGTCAGGACTCACAGGGATGTTTCAGAGCAACCCAGTGCCATCCTCTGAGCTTCCACCATACCAGATGCTTGGTGCTTCCCTAGGATCGTATGAGATTACAGACATGGGACTATATCCCAACTTCCATTTATACCCGATCCAGCCACCAGCATCCGGCAGACAGCGCAGTTCGTCTTCAGCATCAGTCTCCCGCAGAGCATCGAGTGGACAGCACTCTGCTTCACGTGCTGCACCTTATGGCTCCATGCCACCTCCAGCTCACGGATCACCATCCAACCAGGATCTTTCTCGCTCTTGATCTCATCATATTTTACTATCATTTATGTTGGATGACTGTATAACTCTATTACTAGTATTATTGATATTTGGGATAACTGTATTAACTGTTGCTGCAGACTTGTGTTGGTCCCAACCTGTGATCTGGTTGGACCCACCTATCTATCTTATCTTATCGTTTATCTATCATTTTACTTATGTTATGTTTTGCTTAGGTAATTTTCAGATTACTTGCGAATAAAAGAGAGTAGTAGATAGTATGAAAATTTCCCGAAGAGAGCCCGAGATGACGCACAAATCACGCAAAGATCCTGATCCAAGCCAATTGAACTACCCTACCAAATCAGAATCTTCAAACACACATCTCAGTCTTTTCTAGGGGAGTTTTTCGTTCCATTTTCTTAGTGATTTCCTTTCATCGCCTATAATTCTCCGTGTTTCCCATCATGCTTAAATTCTAAAGTGTGGGATTCTAAATCCCACACAAATCAACCCAACTTAGAAATAGGGTTCCGAAATATTTTCAAACTTTAAGTGTGGGATTCCTCCCCAAAAAGAAGAATTTTAGACTTAGTTTGAGAACATTAGGGACAATGTTCCTCTAAGTGTGGGATACACGGTATGATATACCGTATTCTTTGACTTTGATTGCTTGTCCAAAGTATAACTTTCTTAAAAATAAGCTTAACTTTGACAGTGAAGTCTTCACTCATTCAGTTGGCTTAAATTTTTCTAAAAAACCTCATTTTTGCTAAAATTTTTAAATTTTTGACTCTAAATAATTTTGAGAAAGATAAATTTTTCCGAAAATTGATTAAACTGCTTTGGAAAGTAAGATAAGTTAAGATACGAATCCCTTGAAAATGAAATGTTAATTGAAGAGCATCGCACGGCTAGGCACATACAACCCTTTTTGCAGTGAGGTACTTGAGCCAATAAAAGCATTCATTTTTAATGCTTCACTTCTTCGTTTGATGTGTGTGCCGATGCATGTGCTTTGAGTTAGAACTTGCTCTTGGTATACGCTTCGAGACCACACCAATGAGCACCGTACGCGGTGAAGGTGCAGTCAGAGGACCTTGACATTTCATAGGACTAAAACCCCATTTCTTAAAGCCTAACCCGTCCAACTCTCATTCGTGAGTGTTAAAGATCCACTAGTTAAACCCTTTGAGCCTTAACCTTTCATTTCTTCAAAACCACCATTCACCACCTACCCTCACTTTTTCAAAAATTTTAAACTTAGAACATTTTGGAGTTATGAAAAGCGTTATCTAGGCATCCTTGCCACTTTTGTCTCACACACTCTCAATTTCTCTATGTGTTCTCTCAGAAATCTTGTGTGTGTTAAAAATCATATATCTATTGAAAGCAAAAATCCAGGTGCGAAAAATTGGCACCTTTTCTGAAAAGCTCAGTCAAAATGAGATGTCAAAAGGACAAAGTGTCCAGGATCTCTTGAAAAATATATAGAAAAGAAAAGAAAAAGAGAAAAATCTCTGAAAAAATTCCCACAAAAATAAAATAAAGCTTAGTGCTTGAAACTCTCAAAAGAATGCCTAGTCAGAAAATCAGTCAACTCCGCGTGCGTTCCCGAGAAGAAAGTCATCAAAGCTACCTTTCTTTATAAATAAAGTTTCTTCGTGTGCGTTCTCCGTTTTAAAGAGTGTCTAGATAATTCGATTCATAACTTTAGGACTTCTAAGTTTAAAGAAAATACCCCGTTTTTCACTTCCAAAAGTTCACCATCCTCCGTACCTCTTTGTTCTATCACCCACTAAAAAACCCGAAAAATGTCTTGGGATGATTAGCACCGTTCTCATTGAAGTGGTGGAGATCCGATTCTTGATCAAGCCTATGATGAGAAGCAATGCATGACTGGCTTATTGAGCGATTTCGTTTGATTAGATTGATAGGAAACCCGATACACTTTGAGTGAATTGAGTGACCACCTTTGTGAGATCGCCTAGTCATGTACAATATCCATCGAGAATTGTGAAAGTATGCCAAGGTTAACATTTCAGGTTTAAGGAGGGACTGTCTTAATGATGCTTGCTTTCTGAAAAGGTTTATTCAGTTTTTGATAAAATTGATTAATCTCTGGTTATTTATTGTCAGAATCCCTAAAACTAGATTTTTCAAAACCATATAGCAAGTGAGAATTTTAAAGTTTGCTTGAGGACAAGCAAAAGTCTAAGTGTGGGATATTTGATAACACGTAAAAAGTCATGTTTTTACTTACGTTATCTTCCGCATTTTAGGCACAAAGTTAACAAAAACATACTTAAAAGGACATTATTTATAAAGTTTTGTTAACTAAGTCAAAACGGAGTCGATGTTTGTAAAATCACTGAAAATGGCATGAAAAACGTAAGAAACAGGGCAAAACTGCTTCACCGTACCTCCGTTCATTCATTTCAATGCATCTTGAGCTACGCTCCGAGTTAGGACCTCTAACTTATGTTATTTTCTTCGTTAGGAAATTACGAGACCGTGAGCATGAGAATCACTCAAAACGGATAAACGACGAAGAAGTTACGCCAAATCGAAGAAACGGAGAACCAACGGACCGAATACGGCTGGACACAGACCTTATACGGCTGAGCCAGACCGTATACGGCTGGACACAGACCGTATATGGCCTGTTCAGACCGTATACGGCCTGTGCTCAGCCGTATACGGGCCAGCTCAGCCGTATTCACCCTATGCACAGCCGTATACGTCCCAGTTCAGCCGTATTCACCCTAGCTCAGTCGTATCGTGCGTTTGGGTGATAAAAATCAGATTTTTATTCTCCTTTGCAATACAGTTGTGCGTTTCATGGTTAGGATACGGTCTACGGATACGGTTGTACGAGTTCTATAAATACAAGCTTCAAGTCTCATTTCTCATCATCCATCAATCCACCAACATCTCTCATCACTTCACACACACTTTATTCTTCGTTTTTACATTTTTATACGTTTACTCTCTCTCTAGGTTAGTTTAGTTAGATAGTTTCTTTCTCTAGAGTTTTCTCTCTCTAGAGAGATAGATAGTTAGTTGGTTAGAAGTAGAGAGAGAAGGAAGCTGGTATTGTAATCACGGTGTAATAAGAGCATTCTTGGTGCAAGACTCTGCCTTTCTTTTCAGCCATTACGCTGCTCAATTTACTGGTGATATCTATCTTTTCATACTTATACTATGCCCGAATTATTTCTGCCTGCTTGTATGATGTATGTTACTGTTATTGCCATGCTTATTGAGCAGTGTGCTGTTGCGGTTGTTGAAATGTAGATAATTAGACGTAGGGATGATGTTGAATTAATCTTTAAAACCATATAATTGGGAATTGTTATATTTGTTATGTCTAAAACTTATCATGCATCTAGACTTAGTTATGGATCACCCTTTCCAGTCCTTCGCGTGACTGCTACTTTAGGCTTAGAACTTGATCACCTTTAGGTACAGTAGGAAGTTATCTGTGTTATAGTACGAAGCCGTGTCTGTCACTATAAATCGGCTGAAGTACTGGGTACAGCTTTGGAAACACCACTAGTGGAGTACAACGTGGAAGACCCGGAAAAAGCCGTATGTGCCAACACTGTGGATTACCTAGAGACCCTAGAATATGGCCTAGGAACCAATATAGCTGTGGAAATGTTACAGTACACCGTCTGTCCACCCCTGGAACTGAAGCTATGGAAACATTTCAACATAGTACACCGTACCTGTACCTAGGGATAAAAAGCTACAACAAATCCCTGGTTACGAGGGTCTGTGGAACTGTTTAAGTGTAGTACATCGTGAACGGTGCCTAGTGTGGTACGCTGTGGAATGAGTATGCATTGTACACCGCTGGTGTTCCTGGGGCTGAATAACTGATTGCAAAGGAGAGTCTAGATCATGACAAAAGTAATTGAACTAATCAAACGTAAGGAATGAGTCTAGAGATGAAAGTCAAGCCCAGCAGTGGTTCAGGATTCTTAAAACCCCTAGACTCTACAAAACTGATAGTTTAGAATAACAAAATAATAATCTGAGCATATTTAGGAGATGGCATTTACATTTAGGTGTTAAGAACGGTCAGAATTACCGGTTTGGCAGTCTGTTACCTTATTCCTGCACCCCTTGAGGGTCACTTGTCCACAAAGACAGTGTGGGGGGTTGAGCAGCCTGTTCTGATCAGAATCACGATAGCCTAGGTCTCGTGACATACTAATTCTGGTAAATAACTAGGATTAGTAGGGTCCTAGTGTTTACACCCGTAATGCACTTGTCTATTAACTAAAAATGTCCCCAATTATCTTTATAATAAGCATCATCCCAACAACTGATTATCGAAGTTTCAATCGCCGCAATTCTCTATATGTCTACCTAGCTATCGATTCTTCTCTATCTTTATTTTTCTGCATTTAATTAATTAATTAATTAGAAAACTAAAAACACCAAAACCTACCTACTTGCACAAACCCTATCCTAAAAGCGTACTATATCTTTGGCACCGCTTCGTTTCAATTCGCTCCGATTTAAGAACGACCTCGAGTTATACTTACTGCTTACTCACCCTGCGTAGTAGGTAGTATTTATAAGTTGAGCCCCAGCTCTTTATAAATTTAAAACTTAACCACCGATGCCGCCCCTAAAAGGAAGGAGGGCTTCTTGAGCCGACGTTTCGGGGTGCGTCAACAATGCTCCTACAAGTGTCCCAACCGCAAGGAACATACGGAGGCTTTTCTTGTTCTCAAGCACGAGCTTATCACTAAGATTTATAGTACATTAATACATAGTCAACTTGCTATTGGATGTTACCCTTTTAGAGATGTCGATAACATGCATGAGAAGGGTTTAAATTGTAGATAACCTCAGTTCTACAATTTCAATTTCCTTTACCAATGTCCAATTACATTAATAAGTGACACCCCTCTCTTGAGTGTCTCATAAGTCTTAAATAGGTTTCAACAAACATGTGGCATCCCCAATATCAAAGACCATCTCGAGCACTCAATTATATAGCGAAATTATACATCCATGATATATAAATGAACTATATACATCCTTGAGATAGTTCCAATAACGGCCATTTGTGGTCTATAGCCTCAGTAGGTGCTCACGGTCCACTATCCGGTTACAAAACTTAGAACAACGAACAAAATCATTCTAAAATTTTATTAAATAGTTAACAAAACTAGTTCTATCTTGAGTAGTAGGCCGTTTAACATATGTTATTTAATTTCACAAAAAGGTATTGAACCTTACAATTTGAATATAATAAATAGTCAACCAATGTGTTTGAAATATATTCTCAAACAACACATGTTCATGGAAATTGTACATTTCTATTTCTTTCAGAAACTGTACAACCCCTCCCTCAAAGTGCCATCACTTTTCTAAAGGGCTTGATCGTTAATATAACTAGATCCAAAACGACACGTAAGAGTAGTTGCCCCCAAACAACATGAACCATCATCAAGCATCTATAATCCTACTAGGATTATACAAATCTAAGATGGTTCCCATGGTAGCTCCATCGCTTTGCGGTGTTAACTTCGGTACTCCCGAGTTCTTGACACTCACAAACTTATAATCACGTTTCATATAAACCTTTCATGAAAACAATGATAACCACAACTTATTTTAAAGTAGTAAGCTACTAACATATTTTTAAAGCCCGTTGTAACCAATAACAAACAACTACTTCTTATAGATATCGTGTTTGTTAAATACATTAACAATTTATTTAAAAGTTGAACAAGGATTTATATCAAATAAAGTACCTTTACAATCAAATCAAGTCCCCGATTTAAACTTCATTAATTACCATAAATCTATTTTTCATAAATTCATGAAGTAAAATCATTTGAACCGTGTTTACATTTCCTGTAAATCATATAATAATTGTAACTTCACAATTCACATAACCATATTCACTATAATGGTACATTCAATACTTTCAAAGGTTTTAGAGCAATGGTCCAAAGTATCAAAAACTCGTTTGACTACCTGTCATATCAACTTATAATGTATACCAATACATGATGTTATAATATGGATAGGTATCACAATTAAGTTTAACGATCCCAAAAAGGGATTCTATTATTTCTATTATATTTCAATATCTCAATTCTTTACCTATACCAACTAAGATCTTCATATCATATTGATTTATATGTCAAATCAACTAATGATTGAACTTTACATAATTAGTGAAGTTGCAAAATCTTGTGTTATACGAAAGGCCACTTTGTCAAAACTCATTGACTTTACAAAATCACGTTTGACCAAACTTTCAAACGTATAATACCTTCATAACTTCATTATGTGTTCTTTAAAACACCTTTTAAGATAAAAGTTATAAAATAATAACGGGCCAAGTTTATACACTTAGATCAAACATATATATGCCAAGTTTATACTTCTACCATATACTGCATATATTTAAACTCTAGTCTATAAATAAATGATTATATAATCACAACTCACAACATAGATATAAAGGTACATTCTTTAAAACATATACTTATCATAGCAGGGGCACAAGATCCGAATATTAGTCACAAACCACACCGACTAAGCAACAACTAAATGGTTTTAGAATATGAGTTCTAAACCTTTTAGTTTAACCACTTATGTACCGTTTTAAAGTATCTGCAAGATATCTAAATTCTTAATAGAATCAAATATGGAATTCCATTTTGATCCATGTTTAGATTATAACTAGATCATAACCCGCGAATTCGCGGGCTAACAAATAATTTACTATCAAAGTTAAATTATATAATATTATATGTTTAAAAATATTTCTTTGTTCACGGGCGAACAAATGATTTACTATAAAAGTTATATAATACTACATGTTTAAAAATATTTCTTTCGATCGATAGGTGTGTTTTTAATTTATCAAGTTTAAAAAACTCAATGTAGTCAAAACATATATTTTTAAATTAATGTTCATACCATACGTACCGTAACATTTGAATGTGAACGTGATTTCTTTTCCTTCAACAATGATATTATTTTGAATATAAATTAGATGAGAAAAGTTCAAACATATGTAGTTATTGAAAGACAAGTTCAAAAAATTGGACAAAAAGAGTATTTGGGTCAAAATAACCCACTAAAAATATTACCAGTTTTTACCCAGAATTTAATTAGTTCCTCTTGCACTTCTAATTCAAATGAAGGATAGTATGTAACTCAAACAAAACTTTTAGGTATACGTTGGCCTTGAATAGGCAAACTTCTCCGGCATCAGCTTCTTCAAGACACTGAAAGTCAAGTAATGTCAAGATATATATAGTCAGTACACTAATGCAACAAATTTGATTACAAAACAGTTAGTAACATGAAGCTCCATTAAGAGTTTTACCCTTTCATTATCTTTAAGACAGAGTCCTTCATAGTCTGCAAAAAGATAAAACTAACTATTGTTAAATGACTAAGACTATGAACAACTGTTATCAATTTAAAAAAAAAAAAAAAAAAGGATTGTCAATGTTAGTGGTGTATATGTATACCTTGCTATTTAGACTATAAAGTGACAAAAGGACGGTATAATGTAATTGCAAGAATACATGTAGGTTTATATAAGAGATGTAAAGCCTTACCATTGCACTATACGCTTCATTTCTCATATCTGAAACAGCATTGGACATGTAACATATTGAGTTCCACATTTAAACAGCGATGATGTGTACACTATTAATTTTTTGAGAGATCAGTTCACTTAATGTAACCCAATTCAGTCCCATTCCCATTCGAAATAGTACTCGTTTTAACATGTAACCAAGCCCACTCATGTTGCCACCTCTAGTTTTGTAGTCTCTGCCGGTTCACAATGATACCTGAAAGCATTGGCACTTTTTAAAGAGAGGTTATATACGTTACATGACATCTACAAAGCACAACTAATGCATCTTATTAGTTTTAAGAGACAAGTACAATATAATATAGTGAATATAAAGTTACATTCAACTAAAAAAATATCAAATGCATCCAATTCAATCATCTAAACTGCTACAACTTAATCTAGAAAACCAATACAAAATAATCTTTGACACACCAGGCAACACATTAATCGTTTTGACCAGGAACATCGTCCCCGTTTCAATGTTGGCCCATATCAATGTTGACAATAGTATATAACAAATTGATATGCAAAAGCCTACCAAAATAATCGTATTACTATACAACTATTTCTAAACCACCTATTTTTAAGAACATATAATAAAAATGAATCAGAATTTTAGCAACTTATTATGAGCTCGTTTAGTCAAAGAGAATCAATAATATCCACCTTACGACCGGCCAAAAGCCTTAACTGTACCATGGATCAGAACAGCAAAGCCAACCCTCAAAAGAAAGAGTCTACCCCAAAAGCAATATGTGGTGTGACTTGCAACAACCACCACCTAACAGAGCTTCAACTTTTATCAATTAAAATAAATTGTTAACATCATATATCAAAAGGCAATGCTTATGACATTATTAAGCTCTTCCTCAGATGAGCCTATGGAATTCTTCTTTCTCTACATACATTGATAAAGGACCTACAACTTCCGTAAAGTCTGTCGTAAGTTTCATTAGATCGACTTCATTGACCTTAATTTTATGTGTTCACCAATATCCTTCGGTTGACATACAACTTCTGCGCGTTTATTTTAGATTTGTTTCTGTTTTTTTTTTTTTTAAGAAATAACATTACATAAATTGCACATGTCTTAATAGTTAAAGAGCAAGATCTTACGTGTTCCAATCTCACCAAATAGTTTCTTAATAAGGCAATTGAAGTAATATGCTCACAACACTCATCATCTGCATGTACATATCCTATATTTTATTGCTAACCTATCAATATGAAGAGCGGTCAATCGGCCTATATTTTAATTTTAACCTGTAAACTGCTGACCGAAGTATGATGATGTGTTATCGAAATAATGTTGCCAGGTCAACCCACCCGCTTTCAACCATTAACTAATCCATGTGTCCAGTCCATTTTGTTAGATATAACTTCCACAAATCAAGTAACAAAGATAGATGCTAAGAAAAAGATGACTTACAATGAAACCAACAAAGAGAAAGGCAATATGATTTGTAAGTGACGTGAAACTTGCAGTTTGTGTCCATCTGGTATCGCCAGGAGTGAATCGCAGAATGACATTTGAGGAACTGGAAAGATGGACAAGCCACAAGGATTCAGATTCTAATACTGCCATTAATACATTAACCTCACTTAAAATTATGGAAACCACAGATATAAAGACAACGGGGACCCGACAAAGTTTCTGGAAGGATGAAAATGTAGCATGGTAGAAAGTCAATTCTTACATTATCACTCGATAAGTTGACACATCTTTAAGGATCATGCGACATATATCATTTGATTACACAAAATGAATGATCGATATTCAACAATTGCACTAATTATCTCACAGGACCAGTCGGGTATTCTATATCTAGTCACACACACATATCACTACCTATGGTGAAATCTAATCAGTGGGTCAAATTCTAGCTCTACGATTCCCAAATTTAAAGGCCTGCTACTATTCAAGTTTTGCAAATAAACATGACATACAAACATCAAAATATAAATAAACCTACGATAAAGAAAAATTCACCTTTGAAATGCCAAGTTGCTTTGACCACTATAAATTATAAACTGAAGCATATAGTAAATGCTGCAATAATTAGTAGAGAAAATTATCGTCAAAAGTATTTTATCTGAATATTTTCTAATTACTCTAACAATCGACTTCTTAATAATCACATCATGTACGTATTGCCTCCCAACAAATTCAATAACCACAATATTGAAAAATAGCAAGACCCAATAATAATGCCCAAACCTGATACCATGCCTATAATAAGTTTAGTTCGACAGCACCCCAAAAAAAGTGTGTAAACCAGTAGTACCACAATATTACAAACCTCTTTCCACAAGTTGTGCTCCACTCCTCCATAGATTGTTCTTATATTCAAAGCATTTAGATCAACAACTCGTTACTCGGAATCCAAAAAAGGTTTACCACTGTATAAAATATGATATGAAGAAAACTTAAAAACATCGGCCTCTAAAACAAAATACAGCAATAGGTCACTAGTCAGAATCTCAAATTCGGGAAGTGGCTTTCAATGCATAGCTAGAAAACCGAACTTGTGAAAGGGTCTAAGCTGCTCATCCCTTAATAAGAAAAAGTCCGTTCGCTGTTTTGGCATGTACCTCGAAGCAAGAGCAAGTATCAGCTGCACAACAATATATAGACAGCCTCAAACTTAACATGAAGTAATGTCAAGTAAAATGATAGTTAGAATAGATTCCAAGTAATACAATTCATGAGAACCCCAATCACTTGTGACTTACCCATAAACAATGTGTATCGAGTGAAATCTATCCTGTTGCAATTCAGCGGCGCAAAAACATTAAGCAAGCTACAAACAAAGTTAAATCATATTCAGTTATTCATAACCACAATACAAGTAATAATTAGTATCACGGAAAATATCAACCGAGTTAAATACCAATATTCATAGAAGCCATTTTACCACTCAGAACATAAGTCTATATCTGAAGTAAGGATCAGTGCAGGCTTCACATACCAGTTCCAAATGCTTCTTGTTTGTAGCACTTGTACCAATGAGGACCTCTAACTAACTCATCGTTGCAAATGATGCATTATACTCATCTTTACCAATTTGCGAAACCTCTTTGCAAAGATCATGGATGATTTCAGAAGGACCGCTGGACCGCTCCCTGAAAGTAATATAGTCTACCAAAAAGTTGGTAATCAATCACAATTGTTAAACAATTCCAGTTAGTTTATTTATTCTATTAGCCAGGGTATTTATTAAAAAGAACTCTTATAAAATGCTAACCCTCACGAAATGGCATATGAGAAAATTTTACCTAGGTATGGATTTTGAAGGATAAATAAACTAACATTTGCAAGTAGGCCAAAAGTAAATAAATGGACACCTACCACACATTGAGTTAAAGACTCTTTTGCTTATGATAATAGAACATCAGTGTGCAACCAACTAAACAAAGGTATAACATATCAATAGCTAAGAAAAAGTAACACAAACTATAAGAAACTGCTACATGACTTACATACCATAACAGACCTCACAATATCAATTGGTTGATGCATCATCCATTCCACAAAGCACGCCAAACCTATTGCAAACAAACCATGAAAGTAAGTCAAACCATGTAATCCACTTTGGATTATGTTCCAAATAAAAACCTTCAAGACATGGAATTAGTAAATTGAAATATTAACAATTTCAGCCTACATTGTCTAAACATAAAATTAGAAATTATCTAATGTAAAAAATGTATGTCAATCGTTGTAAATAAATTATAACAAAACATCAAAACCATGTTAGCTAAACACAAAAAGCCAGAAGGAAACTAAGTTAAACAATAAACTACAAATGCAAACTTTAAATCGAAACCTAGATGTTTTGCAATCTAGGTTTAAAACCATTAAAAATGAGATAAATGTATACTATATTCAATAGCTTGAAATCATATTGGAACATCAAAAGTTGCAAACAATAATCATACAAACGACTAAAACACCTTATTCCAAGAATCAAAAGTAAAAATGGAAGAATGAAAGACCTTTATTACCCGTTAGGTGAAAACGTAATTTTGAGAAGATGATCGATTTGGATTCAGTTCCAAGCCTGCATATAGTATATAAACGCAATTCAAAACCCTAATATAAGAAACTAATCAAAATGGAGAATGCACAAGTTTCAAACAAATCCATCAATCTTTATAGCAAAAAATCGTAGAATGAAAGTCGATTTATCTAGGGCTACTTACCGTAAGAAGATCAGCTTATAGCAAAGCAAAAAAAAAAAAAAAGTGAAATTTGAAGATGTAAATGAGTAGCTTATGAAAAGTCCATGAGATTCAAGAGAAGAAATCATAAAACGTACCGGAAGAAGGACGTATAACGATGTTGCATCCTTGCAAGAAAAACACCGTATCTTGTAGTTGTGGTTGAATAAAAAAAAGACAGTAACCCAGGAAATGGAATAATGTGGGCTTTAATTGTCATGAGTATTGAATATCTTCTTAATTTAGATCAAAAGTTTGAATTTTGATTTTGAATTTCAAAATCCACACAAACAAAAAAACTGGCGACAGAGAAGAGGGAGGAGTCTTATGGGTATTATAGTAATTGAATAATGTTGCTAGACCATTATTTGCTAATCATAATTTGGGGGAGCCTTAAATATAAAAAGCTAATTAGAGATTTGATTAGATAATCAATGCGTCTTTTAATAATAAAGAGGGATTTCCCAAAAGAAACCACAAGATTTCGTTTTACCAAAACCCGTTAATTCGTTATATAAATCAATTTCGTATTTTGATGCATACAACATCATGAATCTGTTTTAAGATTGTAGGTAATATATTTTGTACACGGTACATTAATTTCAATATATTATTAATATTTATAAGATGTAACTCACTATAGTTACAAACAAGTATAAATAAAATAATATAAATAATAAACAAACGAATAAGAAACAATTAAAAGTAAAACACATAAATACGAGAGATAGGTAAGAAAACTTATCTCATAAAGAAGATCGGCGCCTTAACAAACTTATTCAAAGAAGACCGAGGCTCGTGTTGGACACGGTTCCCTTAAAACAGATTCGCCGTCTACACGTCGTCTGTTTCCCAGGGTACAACAGCAGAAGCAGCTTGTACTACTGGACTTGACTGACACTGCCCGAGATTTCATCGGAGAGTACTGACATCTCCTTTAATGAAAAAGGTTGTAATTTTTGTGTCTTTTTGAATAGAGTCTAGACACCTCTATTTATAGTTTGGTTGGTACATGTAAGTTTGGTTCTGTGACACCCCCAAATTTGATTGATTGATTTGCGGAAGCTCGATTTGGGTGTCACTAATCAATATACAAAGCACATAAGATAATAATGAACGACCACTATATGCGTCGTTTTAAACTTGTATAAATAAAGTAAACGTTTACATCAAAACAATGTTACATTAGCTCGGTTCCTGAAATTGAGAGATTACATGGCATAATTACTTTTACAAAATATAATAATGCAATCAAATCTCTAGTTGTATGAATGCTGACTCGAGCTAATAATCCCTGCTTGTGCAGCCAACCTACTGCTGGGTACCTGTGATAAATACTAAAATGGGTCAGCGAAAACGCTGGTGAGCTCACAGGTTTGTATGTCAATGTATAGTTGTAAGAACCGCAAGATTTATATTGAATTTAAGATGCAATTAAGCAAAATAAAAGTTATACAATCCATGAGCACATAGTCTGAGCTTAACTTGAGCTCTAGGTCCAATTAAGGAAACCTAACTGATTTGCCTCCTACGAGTGTCTAATCCACACTCATCTTCCCAAATGCTAATACATCCATTTGACCGGTTAGTGCGTGCTAACCCGGATGAGGATTGTCAATCCCATATGATATCATATACTAACATTCACGCTAAAATATTAGAGACTATGCTATAGAGGACTTTAATTGATTAGCTTGAAACTCATGTAGTATTTGAAGGTTGGCACTTGCGTTCTACTTGTAAAACAAAATGAAGTAGTAATATCACACCCCTGGTAAAAGTAGTGAAAATGGGGCCATGAAACTCACCTGAGTCTTGAAGTGTTTAATTTAATAAACTTGAAGTAATTAGCGGTGAATTGGTGTCCAAAGTCTTGAAACCTGAATGTGTCCACGACACTTGAATTGTTATTAATTGTACCGGTATCTAGAAAGACTACCATTGAAATTGTTTGTTTAACTTGATGTCCAAATTACCCCTGATTTGGTTGATTGTATTGTTACAAGTTACTACGACTTGTTTGATTTAATTGATACAAGTTACAACGACTTGTTTGATTTTGAATTATGTTTTGAAAAACGCGTGCGGGCCGTTGGTGATTATTGGAAATTAAAGATTTCAATGATCTTATTATGATTCGAAGTGTTATCCTTGAAAAGTATGTTCCAATGTATTTGAGAAGTCATATCGTATAGTAGTTTGAAGTTTTATAAGTTCGACACTTGGTGAAAATATGTGTTTTCTAGTTTCTGTTTTGTGCGACGTTGGGTGCGACGTCGCAGGCCCTGACTACGACGTTGAGCATGGCGTCGCTATGTGCGACTTTCGCAATTTAATACGACGTTGTACGTGGCGTCGCTATAGGCGACGTTGTTGATTTCTGCGACGTAAGGGTTTGCGTCGCTAAGTGCGACGTTCGCCAGTTAAGGTTACGTTAGGGATGACGTCGCTATATGCGACGTGGTGATGGTTTATGCGACGTCGTACCTGACGTCGCAAAATGTCTGGGCCAAAAGCGACGTTACGGTCTGATCGGAGCTAGGTGGCCGGAAAATCGTCCGAAAGGCCTCCGTTTGGTCCAAATCTTTTACCCAACCCATTTTTGGACATTTTAAGCATGTATAAACCATAAATACGCAAAATTGAGTAAGAACGGAGAGTTTCGGGTTTTGTCGGAAACTTACGAATCGACGCCTTGAAAATCCGATAAGATGGTGACGTAGATCGTGACGCCGTGGTTCTTTTATTCCAAAGGAGTATGACGATTCGGGTTCGTTTGATGTTAGTTTTTAAGGGATTTAAGTGGGTGGTGGTTTTGGTGTTTGAAAGAGAAAAGAAAGAAGAGAGAGAGAAGGGGGTGAAAATGAGGAGAAAAGGGGTGGGGATCCCCCTTTTTGGCTGATTCGGTGGGGGCCCACCGAGGTGTGGGTCTCCACTTTTACTCCCGTGCAGTCGCGCTCCGTGTGGTGTTCGTTTTCCCGATTGTTTAACGTTAAATATTTATTTTATACGTTTAAATACATGTTTTAAAATACAATTGATTACCCAAAAATTTTGTTGAAGTATTTTACTAAATACTTAGTAATTACATCATAAAAAGTAATTTGTTTCATTTTGTTTGCGCGTTTACATTTTAATCGCTTATATATTAATTGTGTAGTGAGACTTGGATACGAAATATTATTGATATAATATTTTTAAACATGACAACGTTATTAAATAATATTTGTATTACTTAATAAAAATCGTTCACCAACGTCCGTATTAATTGTGTCGAAATTCATTCGATTTGAAACGCATACGATTTAAACAAACCGCATAATTGTGTAGATATATATTCAACAATATATATAATAATTGATACATTAATTAGCCTAACACAGAACTAATTACATGTATTAAAACTTGATTAGGCACTAAATTCTAGTCCTAATTTGACGGGTGTCACATTCTCCCCCTGTTAGAAGAATTTCGTCCCGAAATTTATGTTGAAGTCGTGTTTGATGTTGAGTCAGTGAAGAGTTGAGGATACTTGAGTCGCATCTGGTCTTCCCGTTCCCAGGTGAATTCCGGACCGCGCCGCGAATTCCACCTAACTTTGACAATGGGAATACGACTTTGTTTAAGTTGTTTGACCTCACGGTCCATGATTTCGGCGGGTTCCTCAACAAAGTGAAGTTTCTCGTCAACTCGAATTTCATCGAGTGGAATGATAAGTGTCTCATCAGACAGACACTTCTTCAGATTTGAAACATGAAATGTGGGATGCACGCTGCTGAGTTTGGATGGCAGCTGCAATTGATAAGCCACTGGACCAATCCTTTCGAGGATCTCGAATGGTCCAATGTATCTGGGATTTAACTTCCCTCGTTTGCCAAAACGGATTACGCCTTTCCAAGGCGATACTTTGAGTAGTACTCGATCCCCAACCTGGAACTCGAGTGGTTGGCGTCTCACGTCAGCATAACTTTTCTGACGATCACGCGCGGCCTTGAGTTTGTTTTGAATTTCGATGATTCTCTCGGTCGTCTCGTGAATGATTTCTGGACCCGTGAGTTGACTATCACCAACTTCGGTCCAACAGATAGGTGACCGGCACTTACGACCGTACAGTACCTCGAAAGGTGCAGCCTTAATGCTGGTATGATAACTGTTGTTGTACGAGAACTCGCACAATGGTAGGTGTTTTTCCCAGTTTACACCGAAGTCTACTACGCAGGCCCGTAGCATGTCTTCTAGTGTTTGAATTGTTCGTTCACTTTGGCCGTCGGTTTGAGGATGGTATGCGGTACTCATATCAAGTCGAGTACCCAGGGATTTTTGAAGTGATTGCCAAAATCGTGAAGTGAAACGACTATCTCTATCAGAGATAATTGAGATTGGAACACCGTGTTTGGTCACGATTTCCTTCAGATAGATTCTGGTGAGGCGTTCCATTTTGTCGGATTCCTTGATTGCCAGGAAGTGAGCAGACTTTGTGAGACGATCCACGATCACCCAAATGGTATCGCAACCGTTCGCTGACTTGGGTAGTTTGGTTATGAAGTCCATGGCAATTTGTTCCCATTTCCATTCAGGAAGATTGGGTTGTTGAAGTAAACCCGAAGGTTTTTGATATTCGATTTTGACCTTGGAGCAAGTAAGGCACTTGCTGACATAGGTGGCAATTTCAGCTTTCATGTTCGGCCACCAATAGAAGTCCTTGATACCGTGGTACATTTTGTCGGACCCCGGATGGATAGAATATTTGGACTTGTGAGCTTCATCCATCACCAAGTCTCGTAGGTTCCCAAATTTAGGCAACCAGATTCGGTTTGAGAAATACCTAATCCCGTTAGGTTTGATTTCGAATTGTTTGTCCATGCCCCGCAAGGCTTCATCCTTGACATTTTCGGGTTTCAAGGCTTCGAGTTGAGCAGTGAGAATTTGAATGTTTAAATTGTTGTGAATTGTCATACTGAGGGCTCGAACCCGAAGTGGTTTCACTCGCTCTTTCCGACTGAGGGCATCAGCAACAACATTTGCTTTGCCTGGATGATATTTGAGTTCGCAGTCGTAATCGGTAAGCAACTCGACCCATCGACGTTGCCTCATGTTGAGATCCTTCTGATCGAATATGTGTTGGAGACTTTTGTGGTCTGTAAAGATTGTGCACCTGGTGCCATAGAGATAATAATGTCTCCAGATTTTGAGGGTGAAAACGACGGCTCCTAACTCGAGGTCGTGGGTGGTGTAATTCTTTTCATGGATCTTGAGCTGTCGGGAAGCATAAGCTATGACTTTGTCTCGTTGCATAAGCACGCAACCGAGACCTTGATGAGAAGCATCGCAGTATACCACGAAGTCATCGGTGCCCTCGGGTAATGATAGAATAGGAGCACTGCAAAGCTTTTGTTTTAGGAGTTGGAATGCCGACTCTTGTTTATCAGTCCAGTCAAACTTTTTGTCTTTCTGGGTCAGTGTCGTGAGTGGTTGAGCTATTTTGGAGAAATTTTCAATGAATCGTCGGTAATACCCGGCAAGACCCAAAAATTGACGTACTTCAGTTGCAGTGGTGGGTGCTTGCCAGTCTTTGATAGCCTCGATTTTTGATGGGTCAACGTGAATTCCCTGACTGTCGATCACGTGACCAAGGAATTGAACGGTTTGAATCCAGAACTCACACTTAGAGAATTTGGCATAGAGCTCCTCGTGTTTAAGTAGTTCTAGAATTGTTTTGAGGTGTTGCGCATGTTCTTCTTTGTTTCGTGAATATATGAGGATATCATCGATGAAGACAATGACAAACTTGTCAAGGTAAGGTTTACACACCCGATTCATAAGGTCCATGAATACCGCCGGTGCGTTGGTTAGGCCAAATGGCATCACTTGGAATTCGTAATGCCCATATCGGGTTCGGAAAGCGGTTTTTGGAATGTCGGCATCGCGAACACGCAATTGGTGATAACCGGATCGGAGATCAATCTTTGAATAACAACTCGACCCTTGAAGTTGGTCGAACAAATCATCGATTCGAGGAAGTGGATACCGGTTCTTGACAGTTAACTTGTTCAACTCTCGATAGTCGATACACATTCGAAAAGAACCGTCTTTCTTCTTGACAAATAGGACCGGAGCTCCCCAAGGTGAAGAACTCGGCCTGATAAATCCTCGTTCCAGGAGTTCCTGTAATTGGGTGGACAACTCCTGAAGTTCGGATGGAGCTAAACGGTATGGTGCTCGGGCCACAGGCGCAGCACCTGGTACAAGATCGATTGAGAACTCAACCTGTCTTTGCGGTGGTAGACCAGGTAGTTCTTCGGGAAAGACTTCTGGAAAATCTCGAACAATTGGAACATCCTCAAGTCGCTTCTCCTCCGACTTTTTCTCCATGATGTGCGCGAGGATTGCTGGATAACCCTTTCTCAGAAACTTCCGGGTCTTTAGACAAGATATGATGTTAAGCCTCGTCCCACCGGTCTCCCCCTGTATGACCAAGGTTCTACCGACGGCGAGAGGTATGCGAACAATTTTGTCATGGCAAATGATTTCGGCGCGATGTTTGGATAACCAGTCCATGCCCACGATGACATCGAAACTTCCTATCTCAACGGGCATAAGATCTATGGAGAAGATTTCGTCGGCTAGATTTAAAGTGCAATTAGGTATCACACTATCGGCTTCTATCAACTTGCCATTTGCTAGTTCTACGGTGTACTTAACGTCTAAAGCAACAGGTGTGATGTCAAGTAGAGGGCAAAATTCATCGGAAATAAAACTTCTATCGGCACCAGTATCAAACAGAATAGAAGCAGTTAAATTGTTGAGGAGGAACATACCCGTGACCACATTCGGGTCTTGACGGGCGTCCCCTGAGTTGATCACAAAGGCGCTACTTTTGGCATTGTTGTTGTTGTTGCGGTTGTTGTTGTTGTTGCCCTTATTCTTCAATTTTGGGCACGTATCCCTAAAGTGTCCTGGGTTCCCACATTCATAGCAGGACTTAGGTTGTTGGGCATTTTTGTTAGGGGGGTTGTTATTGGATTTGGGGGCTCGGCAATCCTTAGTCAAATGCCCGTACCTCCTGCAGTTGTTGCAAGGAGTCCTGCACTGACCAAAGTGGTGATAGTTACACTTGGGACAATAAGGCCTGTCCCCGGTGTAGCTGCGGTTGGATTCAGAGTTGGTAGTGTAAACTTGGATGGCGTTGTTTTTCTTGTTTGAGTTGTGGTGGTGTTCAGTGGATTTGCGTTTGTTGTTGTTGGAGAATGAGGTGTTGGAGGTCTCACGGCTGACAACTAGGGCCATGAGTTCGTGGGCCAATCTAATGGCACTCTCAGTGGTGGTTGGTTTGGATGAGGCGACATTTCCCTGGATGCTCTCAGGGAGTCCGCGGATGTATCTTTTGATGCCCTTACTTTCCGGTTCAACCAAACTCGGGCATAGTAAAGCAAACTGCTGGAATTTGGTGGTATATTCAGCAACATCATTCCCCTGCACAGCTAGGTGCCAGAATTCTTCCTCCAGCCTGTGCAGCTCTTCTCCAGGACAGTATTTTTCTGTCAGTTTCTTCTTCAGTTCGGCCCAAGGGAGTCGATTTGCAACCTCAAGGCCTACAGAGTTTGCGTGGGTTTTCCACCACGTGAGTGCACCTTCCTGAAAGGTGTAAGCAGCGAATTTGACCTTGTTGTTCTCAGTGCAATCGCAGAGACTGAAAACAGATTCCATACGCTCAATCCAACGGATCAAGCCAATGGCACCTTCCGTGCCCTTGAAATACAGTGGTTTACAGCTGAGAAAATCCTTGTAGGAACAAGGCTTGACAGCAGGAGTGGTGGTGGTACTGACTGTTTCCTCAGTCGTTCGGGTTGAATCCCGAGCAGCCAAGGCATCGGCTACGGCCCGAGTAACGGCAGCAGCGAGTTCAGCTTCACTGTAACTCTTTTTCTTCGGCGGCATGATTCTTCAAGAAAAGAAACAGTAGGTACGTAAGATATTGTACCAGAATGATAATTGTGGTAGATGTACGTATTAAAGCGACAATATACACGTCACAAGTGTAATAGTTCCATAATATAGATTTAAATCGAAAGAAATTGTCAATTGATGTTACGTTGTTAAATGATTACAGACAATTTCGAGTTTGTCGAATTCAAAAGTTACAGACTTAGATATTGTGCTCAAAAGTTTCCGGGAATTGTTTCATCCGGTCAAATTACATTAGTCCTACGAAAGCGTTATGGAGTGCAGATTCAGCCTAAGCTAATTCTGACGAAGATTGAGTTGTGGCATTAAGGCAGTGAGACGGTCAACGGACTCTGCAAGTCGGCTAACCATTCTGAGTGCCTCCTCGGTTTCCCTCAGGCGTGTCTCACACTGAGTCAACCTTGATCGCAGGACAGTGATTTCATTTTGATTGTCAGTCACTTGATTGTGGACGATCTCCATGGTCTCGATGGTTTCACCCACTCGATTTTCGAGAACGTCCATATTGTTGATAGTATTTTCATGATCCTCAGAGACCTGAGCAACTTGTCCCATTAGGGTGAGTGTCCAGTTTTCACGGGTCTCTTGCAACTCGATGTCCATGTCACGCAGTTGTTGCTCATGAAGGTGTAGTCTAGTAGCCAAATCCGTTAGTGTGAATTGATTGGGGTATGGGCCTGCTCGAGGCAACCTGGGGTTCCTCCTAGCTACCCTTGAACTTTGTGATTCGTACGGATGAGAACGAGATGAGTTAGGTGGTGTGTTTGCCATTCTGAGACAAAGTGTTAGAAAGAATGAGGTCTATATTCATATAATATAATATAGCCTAAGATTGTAAGTGAGGTCTATTTATGTATATATACGTATATCACATAGTAACCTATTGAGTGTCTAGTACAGACATGTTTTTAAGTCCCGTTTCTCTCGAGGTCAGAGTCAACTAGTGTATCCTGTTCAGCCATAACTTCCTTCAGATCTTACATCATCTTTGTTTAATTGTACATAGTTGATCAAGCAATGTTAAATTAAATTCGTATGGTGTAATCTCTGAACTGGTTATACCTAATAGGGAATACTGCCTAACGGTCATAGTCTAGGTCCACTAAATGCAACCTAGTTCACTATAACCTTAGGCTCTGATACCAATCTGTGACACCCCCAAATTTGATTGATTGATTTGCGGAAGCTCGATTTGGGTGTCACTAATCAATATACAAAGCACATAAGATAATAATGAACGACCACTATATGCGTCGTTTTAAACTTGTATAAATAAAGTAAACGTTTACATCAAAACAATGTTACATTAGCTCGGTTCCTGAAATTGAGAGATTACATGGCATAATTACTTTTACAAAATATAATAATGCAATCAAATCTCTAGTTGTATGAATGCTGACTCGAGCTAATAATCCCTGCTTGTGCAGCCAACCTACTGCTGGGTACCTGTGATAAATACTAAAATGGGTCAGCGAAAACGCTGGTGAGCTCACAGGTTTGTATGTCAATGTATAGTTGTAAGAACCGCAAGATTTATATTGAATTTAAGATGCAATTAAGCAAAATAAAAGTTATACAATCCATGAGCACATAGTCTGAGCTTAACTTGAGCGCTAGGTCCAATTAAGGAAACCTAACTGATTTGCCTCCTACGAGTGTCTAATCCACACTCGTCTTCCCAAATGCTAATACATCCGTTTGACCGGTTAGTGCGTGCTAACCCGGATGAGGATTGTCAATCCCATATGATATCATATACTAACATTCACGCTAAAATATTAGAGACTATGCTATAGAGGACTTTAATTGATTAGCTTGAAACTCATGTAGTATTTGAAGGTTGGCACTTGCGTTCTACTTGTAAAACAAAATGAAGTAGTAATATCACACCCCTGGTAAAAGTAGTGAAAATGGGGCCATGAAACTCACCTGAGTCTTGAAGTGTTTAATTTAATAAACTTGAAGTAATTAGCGGTGAATTGGTGTCCAAAGTCTTGAAACCTGAATGTGTCCACGACACTTGAATTGTTATTAATTGTACCGGTATCTAGAAAGACTACCATTGAAATTGTTTGTTTAACTTGATGTCCAAATTACCCCTGATTTGGTTGATTGTATTGTTACAAGTTACTACGACTTGTTTGATTTAATTGATACAAGTTACAACGACTTGTTTGATTTTGAATTATGTTTTGAAAAACGCGTGCGGGCCGTTGGTGATTATTGGAAATTAAAGATTTCAATGATCTTATTATGATTCGAAGTGTTATCCTTGAAAAGTATGTTCCAATGTATTTGAGAAGTCATATCGTATAGTAGTTTGAAGTTTTATAAGTTCGACACTTGGTGAAAATATGTGTTTTCTCGTTTCTGTTTTGTGCGACGTTGGGTGCAACGTCGCAGGCCCTGACTGCGACGTTGAGCATGGCGTCGCTATGTGCGACTTTCGCAATTTAATGCGACGTTGTACGTGGCGTCGCTATAGGCGACGTTGTTGATTTCTGTGACGTAAGGGTTTGTGTCGCTAAGTGCGACGTTCGCCAGTTAAGGCGACGTTAGGGATGACGTCGCTATATGCGACGTGGTGATGGTTTATGCGACGTCGTAGCTGACGTCGCAAAATGTCTGGGCCAAAAGCGACGTTACGGTCTGATCGGAGCTAGGTGGCCGGAAAATCGGCCGAAAGGCCTCCGTTTGGTCCAAATCTTTTACCCAACCCATTTTTGGACATTTTAAGCATGTATAAACCATAAATACGTAAAATGAGTAAGAATGGAGAGTTTCGGGTTTTGTCGGAAACTTACGAATCGACGCCTTGAAAATCCGAAAAGATGGTGACGTAGATCGTGACGCCGTGGTTCTTTTATTCCAAAGGAGTATGACGATTCGGGTTCATTTGATGTTAGTTTTTAAGGGATTTAAGTGGGTGGTGGTTTTGGTGTTTGAAAGAGAAAAGAAAGAAGAGAGAGAGAAAGGGGTGGAAATGAGGAGAAAAGGGGTGGGGATCCCCCTTTTTGGCTGATTCGGTGGGGGCCCACCGAGGTGTGGGTCTCCACTTTTACTCCCGTGAAGTCGCGCTCCGTGTGGTGTTCGTTTTCCCGATTGTTTAACGTTAAATATTTATTTTATACGTTTAAATACATGTTTTAAAATACAATTGATTACCCAAAAATTTTGTTGAAGTATTTTACTAAATACTTAGTAATTACATCATAAAAAGTAATTTGTTTCGTTTTGTTTGCGCGTTTACATTTTAATCGCTTATATATTAATTGTGTAGTGAGACTTGGATACGAAATATTATTGATATAATATTTTTAAACATGACAACGTTATTAAATAATATTTGTATTACTTAATAAAAATCGTTCACCAACGTCCGTATTAATTGTGTCGAAATTCATTCGATTTGAAACGCATACGATTTAAACAAACCGCATAATTGTGTAGATATATATTTAACAATATATATAATAATTGATACATTAATTAGCCTAACACATAACTAATTACATGTATTAAAACTTGATTAGGCACTAAATTCTAGTCCTAATTTGACGGGTGTCACAGGTTCACCCACCGATGTGGGACAAACTCAAACCCACCAAACTATACATCAAATGTCTAACTTTGTGAATCGATATCTCATTCATATTAGCTCCGATTTGGACACATGATATCTCATATCGAAGCCCTCATCAAGGAGGACACAAATACGTAAACAAATATTTATATGTACTATACATACATATAATATTATGTATCCAAAGTTAGTGAAAACTCACATGGTTTCACTAAATTTTCCAACGGTTAATTTATGTCATCTTATTTCATGTAGGCTTGGTGAACCAAATTTGCTGGATTACATAAAAGATACGGAGTAGTAGTTTAAGAGTGTTTATGTACTTAAAGTATTTGTATTAATAAGTGTGTTTGTATTGTTTTAAGGTACATTGTGAATGTGAATCATGTTAATAAATGTGATCCACCCCTAATACACTGTGTATATATATATATATATATATATATATATATATATATATATATATATATATATATAGTATAGCCATGTGTGATGTATATCTATATATATATTTTTAATGTGTAGACAAATAAAAAATGCAAATAGGCATCTAATTTTTTCACGCTTTTTGCTGTGAACTTTTTTCATATTATGTTCACGTTTTATGATGTGAAGATTGCAAAAATAAATTCACGCTTTATAACGTGAGCTGTGATGCTCTTCTTCACGATATACAATGCGGATATTCAATTATTAGTTCACGGTTATAAGAGTGGACAGGCAAACATTTTATTCACACAAATTAGCGTGAGGATTTGCAGAAAATTTGTTACGCCCGATATCCTCACGCATGGATGAAGCGTGAACCTCAACATTTCACACATTTTAAACCGTGAAGATATACTAAAAAAAGTGAGTAAAATCACACACTTTGTTGTAGTTTACTATGATATCCTTGTTAGCGGAACAGTTCATCACTTACTTTTTATACAACGTACATATAGGTGTGTCTGCTATTAAACTCTAAAACCAATTCATGAGAAATAGTGCGAATTTATATGTAGATTCTATTTTTGTTCATTTATATATCACTAATAATAATGTGAGATTTAGTTTTATATCACTAATAATAATGTGAGATTTAGTTTGTACCCTTCAATCACCCCTCAAATCCAACTTCATTGGGCCTCCAATCCAAAAATAGTACATCTTATCCAATACCGTTAAAACCTCGACACTGAACCTAATTAGGGTTACATCATGGAGAGTTTCAATATAAGGGTCCACGATCGACTCATCGTTCACTAGGTCAAACTGAGAGGGTTTGTGTCACTGAATTGTCACACTGTGTCATCCACCAACGAGATAAAACTTACCTTAACCCTGATACCACTTGTAAGGATCGAAAATTAGCTCAACATATAAACCCATATGGAGTTTTAGTCTAAAACCAATTGGTTTTAGACGAAGTGAGTCATACACTTATTTATATGATTAGACTATATACTTTCTTCCATTTATCATTTTAACTTAAAATTGTATTTGCACCCATATGTTACTATAATTTTTCTAAAGATTGGTTTAAAAATGGATTAATAAAGATTATGGTTTAAATAATTAAGAAACTTATAATACTCCAATTGGTGCATCAAACTTAATCATTCCAATATGGTAGATGATCAATAAGTAATATAAAAAATTAGTATTAAACCAGTGTGATGCACGGCTAGATAATTATAATGGCGTAATACATAGAACCGTATAGGAATATGATCTAATGATAGTTAAAGAAATATTGCATACACTTTATATAATAAGTTTCGATAACATAATAAAAGATTATATTAAACAATAAGTACAATATTACACGATGTCTAATGATAGTTATCTTAATCTTAATATTGCATATATTTTATATAATCATTTTCGATAAAATTATAAAATAAATATATTAAACAATAAGTACAATATTACAACTGAGTGTAAATTGCATACATTGACATAGCGTGTAAGTTTATTTCACATTGAAAAATACATTACAATCGAAAGAAAACAACTGAAAGCAACTATTGGTACGGCATTTATTATCGTATCATCTAGTATACTTAATATTAGCATATGTTATGTTATGCAATTGGTACATAAAATTAGCATATGCGCACTGGGTTGTTCTGTTTTGAAGACTTCTCTTATCAATCTGCAGGGAAAGGTGCACAACCTAAACAAAGACAATAAGCCAAATTTCTTCCTACAAAAGTTTTCCAAAACGTACAATAGCCTCTTCTAATGATGATTCGTTGGCTTTGGTTCTACTGATGTTGCTGGGACCACCTAGGTAAAAGTTTGTCTATTAGTAGCATGTGATATCTCATAATTTGGAACATGAAACGGGTGTATAATCAAGCCACCAATTTGAGGAAAACAATCTCTTTTGCCAAAATGACTTACATAATTGAAGCTTACACATATAGAAGTTATTGAATAATTGAGTACATGCACTAACAAACTCACTGTGATCATAAAGTATGATAGTTTTTTTTGGCCAAATACATACTTTTATAGTTGATAAAATCATGTACGCTGCAAATGACAATAATTTATAGGTGTAAATAGCATAGATTTTCATATTAACTAATCGAATTTAGTGCCTAAAACCAGGGTAAGCATGCATTATATAAGAGGTGATTCTAGAGAAATATGCAAGTGATAGTCATGTGCCGAAAAATAATTATTCCTAGAAATACTTAATCCACAAAAACAGAGGACGAAATCAGCTAAGCCAGGCCAAACGAAACCAAATAACAGAGCTGAACACATAATCAGGTCTTTCTTATCCAATTACCAACCAACGAATTTGGTCACAATTGACCAAAAAGCCTACAATTGAATCTAATAAAAGGGTGACAAAGTAATTTATATAACCTACGACCTATGTTTAGCAAGCAAAGACAGCCACAAAATCGATATAGTCATACCCATTATATCATTAACTAAAAGGGTATCCATACATCAAAAAACTATTGATATAAGATTTCATAAAATTTTAACTTGTAGTCAAACTTTTAGATTTCAAAATATAAAAGACCATAAAGAATATACATATTGACTATGCTTGATGTCCAATACAAAAATCATTACATTCTTCAAAAAAAATTGTACATATATATTCAAAAATCTGATGGGATCAAACCTTATTCATTTCAATGACCATGTGCGTCACTTGCATACAATTAAATCCTATACTCTTCATGTACAGAATGAGATGAAATTAGTTAAACATTAAAATTACTGACTTTTCATATCCAAACATATGATACAAAAAGATTCAAACACAAACATAAGATTGTCTATGTCCATTGAATTGAACTTTACCATAGTATCAACTCTGTTTTGATAATTAAAATTGAAGAAAATATATTTTAATCAATACGATGGAAAATATACATTAGAAAATCATTTCCATAATAGGGTCCGTTTAAAATGCTAAGGTGATAAGTGATGGCTATTAAAATAAATATCCATAATTCCATACATTAATGAGAAAATAATTTTCATCAACCATTTAACCGATAATTATGTAAATGGGATAATAATTGATTAGAATTTGCCAGCTTGTATTATCAATAATTCAATATTATTAATATTAATTATTAGTTATAATGGAAAGGACACGTAGGACATGTTAATGAAGCACTAAATTGAACAAATTAACTACACGTATTATAATGTCTAATTAGCATTGTTAATTAGCTGCCAAATAAGCTAAAAGACTCTTCCCTTTACTTATAATAGGAGATATATATGATCGCTTTCACTAATAATATGGGAAAGACATGAAGAGTGAAGTATCCAAACTAAGCAGACAAGTCATTAGGTGGATATGAACTAATATTATAATAATTCTTGATAACAATCATGGATCTATTTTCAGTAATAGATACCAAAATCTTAATTAAATATTGTATTACAATAGATAGTTAAATAGGAGAACGTTATAAATATACACTAGATTATAACCCGCAAATTTGCGGGCTACCACATTATTTTAATACAAATGTTATATTATATTTAAAAAAATTTGTGTACTTATTGACATGTGTGTTATAATTTTCAAGTATAATGAAGTCAGAGTAATCAAAATGTGTTTTTTTATTTGTTTATAATATTACCATATATATGATGCCTATGAAGGTAAATTAATCAATAGGTGATAAACGCTCAAAAGTACTATATTTCAGTAGTATTTTACCCCTATTCTTGAATGTTTTCATTGCATTTTGTTAAGAATAGATATTGATTTCGTTCATATTTGCAATTAGATGTGGAAATGGAGCGTTTATGAAGAAAGGAAGGAAAACAGTCAATAAAAGAGTTAAATGATGCGTATTTGAAGAAATAAGTAAAGCCGAAGTCGAAGAAAAGAATAAGAGAAGAAAAAGCAAAAAAAAAAAATCGGCTGGAAAAGTCATCCATACGCCGTATGGAAATCCATACGCCGTATGGATTGCTGCAGTGGAGGCCCAGGTTACGCGGACATGGGCTGGGCTTGAAATCAATCCATACGCCGTATGGAAATCCATACGCTGTATGGATCAAAAACCACAGAAGTATAAAATCGCGAAAAAACCCTAAATCGAGAGTTTTTTCATAGTTTTCGTTTTCTTTCAGTTCCAGACGACTTTAGGGGTTTATATTTCGTAAATTAAGGTTAGTTTGGAGGTACGAAGGGTGAAGAACGAGGATAATTCATCTAAATCATTCGTAGTTCGTCTTTATAACTCGGTATAATTTCTTTATTTCGATTTCCTTGAAGTATTTGATGTTGAATGATCTGATTATTACTGATTTATGATGAATTGAGTATTTAAAGTGATTGTGTAGTTGATTTAACTTAGATTATGATTATTGAACGATTATAATTGCGTATTGAATAAGTTATTTGATTGAAAACGGTTATATTGCTCGTGGACACTTGTTTATTGGTAACTAGTTATTATTGTTGCTTCACGTGATGAATAATTTTAATGAGATTGAGTTCCTTTAAGATTATTGATTATTGCTAGTACTACCTTAGGGTTTTAGACTATCACTAAATACGTTGAGTCTGATAGGTCGAGTATACAATAATTATCTACTTTAAAATGAACAAGACAATAAGTTAATTATTGGGTATTGTTGAGTCATACCAATAGAGTTAATTATAACGAGTTGTGAATGTTTAATGCATAATTTAGGGAAAGGCACACAATTGACTGATCATCTTGTGACATTGGAACCAGTGTTTCATGTTGGACCCTAGATTATAGGAATTAGTTGGACCCGAAACGTTGGCTAGTTCATATTCGACTAAGTATTCATTGAAGAATTTGGTATTAAGTTGATTTAAAAGAATCACAATTAGATAATCAATACGTAATAAATCGGGAAATATGAATCTAAGTGACATTAACTATACAATTACTTATTCCTTCCAATTAGGATTTATTGTTATTATTTATTTATTATTTTAAATTAAAAAGCTTTATTTTAGTTTGTTTATTTTAAATTAAATGTTTTCTAAACAAATGTTCGTACGGAACTAAAACGCCCCCCATATTTACTGTTTTCTAGTTAATTGTTAATTTCTATTTTAAATATTCCACCTTTTCCCTGTGTTCGAATCTGACTTACCAAATCTATATTTACAATTGATCGGGTATTCTTGCCTGGTTGCTTGAAAGTATTTTTTAGGTATTTCTAGTTATAAATTGTAAAACAAGACGCGCTTTCATAAGCCGACATCAAGTTTTTGGCGCCGCTGCCGGGGAAAAGCGGTTGTGATTATTTAAATAGGAGTTAGTTGTTTGTAACTTTGATTTCTAAAATAATTTTATTAAACGAATAATTTTGTGAAGTTGTTTAAGGTAAATTAAGTAATTGTGTAACAAGTTTTCATTAATTCATTGGTTGAAACTAATTATCCTTTAATTGGTTAAACTTTTGGGGTTTTAGTTTCAACCGGCGGATGGGAATCCGTCCACCGGTTGGAGTTCCATTTATTTTGTCACACCCCGCCAAACGGTAATTACAATTACGTAGAGTGGTTTGCGGAAGCTTAGTGACGTGGCGGGGGTGCGAGCAGTAAAACAACCAACAGTTACATACATACTCAGAGCATATGATTATCGCAGAACGAAATAGATTAAGATGCCATTAGTTAAAGTTTTACAAATGATTACCACTTGAGAAGTGATAACAGTAATAGTAGTAGTTGAAATCAGTATTTCATAAAATACATAATATCAAAAGTAGATTTCATAGGTATGACTGCAATAATTGCAGTTATACAGAGGAAATCCAAGTGTCCCAAAAGTAGTGGCATCCTAACAAGTCCAGGGTAGTCCGTCCTGATAATGCATGCAGATCTTACTTACGCTGCTAATTCCCTGAAAAACATAGAGTAAAATGTCAACAAAATTGTTGAGTGAATTCACAAGTTTGTTTGTTATGTAGGAAACACAAGTTAATCATTTAAGAATAACATTTCCAAATAAGCGTTGTTTGTCAAGTAGGAAACACAAGTTATTAACAAATAACATTTCCCAAGTCAGTTGTAGTTGTAATAGGAAACACACGTTATTAATCAAATAACATTTCCTAAATCCGTTATCAGTAGGAAACACAAGTTAACCTAAATAAAGATTAACATTTCCAAATTCAGTGTACGTAGGAAATCCTTTCCTAATCAATAGTTTAGTGGGAATATTTAGACGGTGATCCCTTGAAAGGTGAGCTAAACCTGTCAAGTAAGGTAACCCGATCTAACCCTATAACCAAACCACGACCCTAATCTGTTGTTGTTGTGCCAAGTAGGACGTTTAAGTATACGCTCCCAAATCCGTAGGAGGGTCGTCACGGCGATAGTACTATCCGTATACTCAGTGGCTAGAGTCACCTAGCTAATGGTTATAGTCTGTAGCCATAAGGTCTTTTATGCACTACATCGTTCAGCCTAGATCTGTACCAAGATTCGTTGTCTAAATTCCCAAAATAGTATGAAAACATTTCATAAATCATAGTTCAAGTAGTTGTGTGAAATACCCTTTCACAAACAGTTCAAGTATGAAATATCCTTTCATAAGCCAAATCAAGTAAATACATACAGTATTCAAATCAGTGTCGCATGCAGTCATACATACGGTTTCTATGTTTTCCACCCCGAGGTTTTAAAAGCATTAAAATAGTGAAAAGGGGTTTGTGAACTCACTGTAGGTGCTCGGATGTGAATGCTAGCGAGATAAGATAGCGTAGCCCAAACGTAGTCAACCTATACACAATAATGTATTAACTATAAGTACTTTATTTACTTACGTTAATAATTTGTTTGTTTAAAGAAATTATCAATTTCTTAAGTTTGTGTATGTCGTTGATGATTGTTGTTTGAAAATAAATAATATTTTCCCAAGTTTTGTTTGTTTGTCGAATCATTCGAATGTGTAAGCATTTATACATATATACTTATATAGTTGCATATATATATTCTCGCATATATATATTATTGTTCGTACGAATTAAATAAGTCCAAAGTCCGTGTCTCGGATATATCACATTAATGTTTTATTAATAGTTTACAATGTCTCGTAAATGTATCGTATAATTGGAATCGTGAACGGAAGCGTTTATGTTTTAAAATAAAAGTCAGATTGTTGACTAGACACGGGAATCCGCCGTATTCAGTGGAATCCGCCGGATTCAAGTCAGAAGTCGGAATACGCCGGATTCGGGTGAATCCGCCGTATTCATCCTAGTTTTCATACGGTTTCGTTTTTGTTCGGGAATACGCCGGATTCGGGTGAATCCGCCGTATTCGTTTGTGTTCACAGGTATTTCGTGTGAAGGTTTGTGAATACGCCGGATTCATTTGAATCCGCCGTATTCACCCGTGTCTTTTACTCGTTCATCGTTTTAGCCGAAGGTTTGTGTGCGGGTCAAAGGTGGGAATACGCCGTATTCAACGAAATACGCCGTATTCAACTGGTTTAGTAATGGGAATCCGCCGTATTCCCGTGAATACGCCGGATTCATCTGAGCTTCGGCTGGGAATCCGCCGGATTCGCTTGAATCCGCCGGATTCAAAGGTTTTGCAGATTCTGTTTGTGCAGAGCATAAATAAACTCGATGATTTTGTTTCCAACTTGTTTAGATCATAGTACCAAACGTTTATATCAACTAGTTATGTCATTTTATCAACTTATTACCACATTTTTAACAAGTTTTCATTTGTTGATTCTTGGTTTATAGTTTTGGTTTTTAAAACCCATTTCAAGAATCAATCGTCAATCTTCGAGTTTGTGATGTTATGTAGCTAGATTATGATGTATAAACAAGTTGTATAACGAAATTTTAGCAAAGAAATCAAGGAAATGAAAGTTTCCTTACAATGAGAAATGTGAAGGTGGTGATGATCGATGATGATGAAGATACGAGGATGATGATGATGTTGTGTCTCTGTTTCTTGCTTCTGATCTTGTTTGAGTTCCTCCAAATCAAAGAAAAGAAAGAAAGAAGAAAAATAGAAAGAAAATGGTGGTGATGTGTGTGGGTGTTGTTGATCAGACGAAGGGAAGGAGGGAGTATATAATTTAAACGAGTATGGGTTGCTGTAACCTCAAATAATTGAGGTTGGTAGCCCATTTTTGGTACCTCAATTTCAAGTACGGGTATAATTTTAGCAATATAAAATTTAACATTTTATATTTTCATTTTGTAGATGCTTCCCTGGTTCGTAATATGTTCTCAGAATAATGAGATTATCATTATTTTTGATAGTTGTACATTTTTGTACATTTTACTGCGCACGTTCATTTGAGCGCCAATTTTCAGTAAATTTAGGATTTCATATTTTGAAGTAATGTTCTAACTTCTTCCAAACGAACGAGAAAATTTGTATTTTTATGATTCGACGTCGTATGCGCGTTTTAGAATTGTTTCTGTTCGTGTTATAATACGTTTTATGTTAAACGTATATTTAAACCCTTTTGTCTATTCGTTATAGATATATAAGTATTCGTAATTAATAATTTCATTATTAATTATTTTTGTGTCACGAAACTTTTGTTATTTATTTGTCGGCTTCGTTCCGATACGTTCGTACGTAATTTATAAATAACTACGTATCATGTAATACTTTTAGTATTATTGTTTAGGGCTCGCTAGACTCATATCACATCATAGGTTTAGTTTAACACAAATGCAGGGAATTAGCGTAAGAAATGCATGTAATTAAGTATAATTATATACCTAATTTGGAGGAGTGTCACATTCTCCCCCCGTTAGTGAAATCTCGTCCCGAGATTTAAGTCGAGCCGTGAGTCTCGGTCACGCTCTCAAATAGGTTGGGGTATTTCTTTCGCATTTCATCCTCTCGTTCCCAGGTAAACTCTAGGCCATGTTTCGAGTTCCAACGAACTTTAACCAGTTTGATTCGTTTGTGTCGAAGTTTCTGCGTTTTAGAATCCATAACTTCAACAGGTTCCTCCACAAAGTTAAGTTTTGAGTCAATGAAGACTTCGTCAGGAGGAATGATAAGTGTTTCATCAGAAAGACACTTTTTGAGGTTGCTAACGTGGAAAGTATCGTGTATGCTACTAAGCTCTTGCGGTAGTTTAAGCTTGTAAGCGACAGGACCAATCCTAGCAAGGATTTCAAATGGTCCGATGTATCGTGGGTTCAGCTTTCCTCGTTTGCCAAATCGTGCTACTCCTTTCCAGGGAGATACTTTGAGTAGGACTTTGTCTCCTACTTGGAACTCAAGAGGTTTACGGCGGTTATCAGCGTAACTCTTTTGTCGATCTCGTGCCGCTTTCAGTCGGCTCAATACTTGAGTTATTTTGTCAGTGGTTTCCTGGACAAGTTCGGGTCCAGATAGTTGTCTGTCGTCCAACTCTGCCCAACAGAGTGGTGATCGGCACTTGCGTCCATATAACGCCTCAAATGGTGCCATCTGTATACTCGTGTGATAACTATTGTTGTAAGAGAATTCAGCTAAAGGTAGGTGGGTATCCCAGTTACCTCCAAAGTCTATCACACATGCTCGCAACAAGTCTTCGAGCGTCTGTATAGTTCGCTCACTTTGGCCGTCAGTCTGCGGGTGATAGGCAGTACTCATATCAAGTCGAGTACCCATTGCCTGTTGTAATGTTTGCCAAAAGCGAGAAGTGAATCGTGCATCTCTATCAGAGATGATGGATAGTGGCACACCATGCCGAGAAACAATCTCTTTAATATAGATTTTAGCTAGTTTCTCCATTCCATCCGTTTCCTTAATAGCGAGGAAGTGGGCTGATTTCGTCAATCGATCGACAATCACCCATATGGCATTTGCTCCCGATGCCGTTCTAGGTAACTTCGTAATGAAGTCCATTGTTATTTGCTCCCATTTCCATTTGGGCAACTCAGGCTGTTGCAAAAGCCCAGACGGCTTTTGGTATTCCACCTTTACTTTCGAGCAAGTTAAGCATTTGCTGACGTATGTGGCAATGTCACGTTTCATTCCAGGCCACCAGTAGAAGCCTTTCAAGTCCTGGTACATCTTGTCCGCACCAGGATGTATCGAGTAGTTGGACTTGTGTGCCTCGTCCAAAATCAGCTTGCGTAACTCATCTACGCATGGTACCCAAATTCGGTTCATGAAGTATAACACTCCGTTGTCCTTTTTCTCGAGTTGCTTTTCCATCCCCTTCAAGGATTCATCCTTAAGACGTTCGGGAGTGAAAGCAGTTTCTTGTGCATCGCGAATTTGAGTAATGAGATTCGAGTGGATTGTCAATCCCAAGGCTCGAACTCTTCGAGGTTTGATTCGTTCCTTACGACTCAGGGCATCTGCTACTACGTTAGCTTTACCCGGGTGATACTTTATTTCACAGTCGTAATCGTTAAGTAATTCAACCCATCGTCGTTGTCTCATGTTAAGTTCTTTCTGGTCGAATATATGTTGTAGGCTCTTATGATCAGTGAAGATCGTACACTTTGTACCGTATAGGTAGTGTCTCCAGATCTTTAGTGCAAAAACAACGGCTCCCAATTCCAAATCATGAGTCGTATAGTTTTTCTCATGCACTTTTAGTTGTCGTGAGGCATAAGCAATGACCTTTTCGTTCTGCATCAGTACGCAACCCAATCCCTGATGCGAAGCATCACAGTAAACAACAAAGTTATCTACTCCTTCAGGTAGGGATAGTATGGGTGCGCTGCTCAGTTTCTGCTTCAGTAGTTGGAATGCATTCTCTTGTTTCTCATTCCACTCAAATTTCTTGTCTTTTTGAGTTAATGTAGTAAGTGGCTGGGCTATCTTTGAAAAGTTTGCGATGAATCGCCTGTAATAGCCAGCTAGACCAAGAAATTGTCGTACTTCCGTTGGGGTTTTCGGTGCTTCCCAGATGTTGATTGCCTCAATTTCGGATGGGTCTACATGAATTCCCTTGTCATTTATCACATGACCAAGGAATTGAACCTCTCGTATCCAAAATTCACACTTAGAGAACTTTGCATAAAGCTTCTCTTTTTGTAGTAGTTCGAGAACAAGCTTCAGATGTTGCTCATGATCCTCTTTCGATCGTGAGTATACCAAGATGTCGTCAATAAACACAATGACGAATTTATCTAGATAGGGTTTGCATACTCTATTCATCAAGTCCATGAATACTGCTGGTGCGTTGGTCAGCCCAAAAGGCATGACTAGAAACTCGTAGTGACCGTAACGAGTCCTAAAAGCAGTTTTCGGTACATCCTCTTCTCGTACCTTAAGTTGATGGTAACCAGATCGTAGGTCAATTTTTGAATAATAACTTGACCCTTGCAGTTGATCAAACAGATCGTCAATGCGTGGTAACGGGTATCGGTTCTTGATAGTTACCTTGTTCAGTTCTCGGTAATCGATGCACATCCGCATAGATCCATCCTTTTTCTTAACAAACAAAACCGGAGCTCCCCAAGGGGAAAAGCTCGGTCGGATGAATCCCAAGTCTAGAAGTTCTTGCAGTTGCGTAGACAGCTCTTGCATTTCCGAGGGAGCTAGACGATAAGGTGCTCGTGCGATAGGTGCGGCTCCTGGCACCAGGTCAATGTGAAACTCAACTTGTCGTGGGGGTGGCAATCCCGGCAACTCATCAGGGAACACTCCTGGATAGTCGCGTACAATGGGCACATCGTCTATACGTCGCTCCTCGGTTTTCTTTTCTACAACGTGTGCCAGAAATGCTTGGTACCCCTTTCGAAGATACTTACTGGCCTTCAAGCACGAAATCATTTTTGTGGCACTCTTTCGTTTCTCACCTTGAACCACAAGTGTTTCTCCTGTTGACAGTGGTAAGCGAACCATCTTATCATGACATATGATCTCCGCGCGGTTCTTAGATAACCAATCCATACCGACTACAATGTCAAAACTTCCCAACTTAACCGGTAGTAAGTCTATTTCGAAGAGATGACCTTCTAACTCCAAGGTACATCCCGGTACTATTTCTCCTGATTCGATCAACTCACCATCGGCTAATTCTATGGTATACTTGTTGTCTAATTTATGGGATTCAAGTTCTAATAGTGGTCTAAACTCAGTAGACACAAAACTTAAATCAGCACCCGAATCAATTAACACAGAGGCATAATGGTTGTTTACGAGAAACGTACCAGTGATAGTGTTGGGGTCCTGGCGTGCCTCTTGTGCTCCGATCACGAATGCCCTTCCTTGAGCTGGTTGATTGTTGGTACCGCGGTTGTTGTTGTTGTTGCGGTTTTGGTTGTTGTTGAGCTTAGGGCATCGGTTGCGGTAGTGTCCTTGCTCACCACATTCAAAACATCCCTGGTTTTGACGCTCAGTGTTTGCCCGTGGGGGAGGGTTAGTTTTGCATTCTCGGGTTCTATGTCCCCATGCCCTACAGTTTCCACAATACCCACACCCGCCTTCGTGGTGTCGGTTGCACTTATCACATTTGGGTTTGTTACCCAGGTATGGTTTCGAGTCGGTAGTAGTGGCAACATATGCTTTCGAATTTCCAGAATGTTTCTTGTTTTGCTGACCTTGGCGATCAGCACCACTACCGTTCCACTTTCGCTTTGCACCACCAGAACTACTAACATCAGTACTGTTCGGTTCACTTTTTCCCGACACAGCTTTCTTAGTCAGATTTCCCATCCTGACTGCCTCATCAGTCAAACTTTGTGCTAGTGTAACAGCACTCCTGAAAGTGTCCGGTTTAGATGATGTCACCAGACTGCGGATTTGTGGTACCAGACCGAATATGTAGCGTTCGATACGCTTATACTCGGGAGTCACCATATGTGGCACTAGACGTGCAAGTTCCTGAAACTTAGTGGTGTACCCAGTAATATCAGCACCAATCATGGTGATGTTCCACAACTCTGTTTCTATTTTCTGCATCTCACTGCGAGGACAGAATTCCTCCAACATCAAATTCTTAAATGTCCCCCATGACATTGAATAAGCAGCTGGTCGACCAAGTGATTGGATCTGACTGTTCCACCAAGTGAGCGCTTTGTCAGCCAAAGTGCAAGTAGCATACTTCACCATACAGTCAGGTGAACAGTCACTGATGTCCAATACCGACTCAGTTTTCTCTATCCAATGAATCATACCAATTGCACCCTCGGTGCCACGGAAAGAAATCGGCTTACAAGCCTGAAATGTTTTGTATGAACACCCTCGGCCAGCATTCACGGTTGTCTCAGTATTAACAGGGGTAGATCCACTGTTGTTAACTACGGGTTCGCGATTACGGCTTGCCTCATATTCAGCAATACCTTCAGCTATTCTTCGGGCGATCATTTGTTCGGTGGTTTCAGTGGGTGGTGGTGGAGGCGTAGTCGTCTTTTGACTGTTTCTAGTAACTCATCGTTTGGGAGGCATGATTCAGCTCTGCGATGAATAAAATGCAGAGTGTTAATGTTGAGATATTGAATGTGAATAGATCAAAGATTCACATTTGATAGAAATGAATGACATGAAGAGATGAATGAATAAGGTTTTACAACACGTGCCTTACAACTTTGAAACGCCCACATGTATCTAGCATAATATAATCACGTTGGCCAGGCGCCATTATATAATGTCCAATACATATTTCTTTTCATTGTCGTTTAACACTGTAGATTTCAGAGGTTCTCAAGAAAAATCAATCATCAAGCTGTAATATGTTTCAGGGTTTACAAGAATTGATCACAAAGTTATCGATAACGTATAGTTTTAATCACAAGTTGACAGTTGTAAGAGGAAATAAGTTGGTTGATAATAAGCATAATAAACACGAGATGTAAACCAAACATACATTATATATTAAAGATCATAACGCTGTTACATGAGTTTAGTACAAAATGAGATGGAATTTCTAATATATCCATTGATGGTTAGCGTTATACAAAAGATGATGGATTTCCTATACATATACCCATTCTACTAACAAAGTTCCATCCAACATATCGCTAGTCCATAACTAATACATACATATATTTCCCCAAAAGTAATAGTCTAATATGGTGTAGGCACAACCGCCATACACAGGCCTAACGGAACCAGGGTAAATACATCCTAACCGCAACCATCACTGCTGCAGTCATCACACAAACACTAGCTACAATCTCTGACACCCTAGCACGTCTTTCTAAAGCTGCAACGCGTGCACGGGTGGATGCTAGACTCTGCCAGTCTGTCTGACGGTGAGTCTCCACAAAATCCATCCTCTGATGGAGCATAGCCATATCCATGTCAGTGCGGGAGGCATCACTCAGTAGTTCCATCAAATCTCTGCTCCTGCTAGATGATATCCTAAACATGGTGTGGACCACAGCCACAAGGGTAGGCACAGTGAGCTCCAGAGGCTCACCAGTGAGATATGCAGATGGTGGTGAGTGGGAGGACTCTCCAAACTCAAAGGTCGAGGGAATACCCTCTAGTGATCTCCACTCACTCAATACTCGAGGCATCCTGTCCAGATGAGAAGGTCGGAGCCTCTTCTGTGGCGGCTCGACAACTGGAACCTCAGACTCAGTCACTGGCGCCTTATCGCGCGGTGCGAGTGATCCCCTGGGAAAATCCCGAACACAAATCCTAGCTGTCATCCTAGGTACAGGCACACGAGAAGTACTCGCAACAGGTGGTGTAGAGGTAGGAGTGACCTCAGGTGCGGTCGGAGGTGGTACTAAGTAAGCATCACTAGTGTCAACAGACATGGCTCTCACATGAACTGATGACTCATCCTCTACTGTGATCGCGGGACCCTCAAAAGTAGCCTCGGTCGGCTCTTCATCCGAAGCATAGACATGGTAAAGTGATTGACTAGACATACTGTGACAAAAGAAATTGGGTGCGGCGTGTCAGTCATATGTTAGTTGTATGCAAAGTATGTATGCATGAATGCACAAATGTTCTAGCCAAGGCTATAGTCTAGGTCTCTAAGGTTTTCAGTCACCTAAAGACTTCTAGTTCGCTATAACCAATGGCTCTGATACCAAGTCTGTCACACCCCGCCAAACGGTAATTACAATTACGTAGAGTGGTTTGCGGAAGCTTAGTGACGTGGCGGGGGTGCGAGCAGTAAAACAACCAACAGTTACATACATACTCAGAGCATATGATTATCGCAGAACGAAATAGATTAAGATGCCATTAGTTAAAGTTTTACAAATGATTACCACTTGAGAAGTGATAACAGTAATAGTAGTAGTTGAAATCAGTATTTCATAAAATACATAATATCAAAAGTAGATTTCATAGGTATGACTGCAATAATTGCAGTTATACAGAGGAAATCCAAGTGTCCCAAAAGTAGTGGCATCCTAACAAGTCCAGGGTAGTCCGTCCTGATAATGCATGCAGATCTTACTTACGCTGCTAATTCCCTGAAAAACATAGAGTAAAACGTCAACAAAATTGTTGAGTGAATTCACAAGTTTGTTTGTTATGTAGGAAACACAAGTTAATCATTTAAGAATAACATTTCCAAATAAGCGTTGTTTGTCAAGTAGGAAACACAAGTTATTAACAAATAACATTTCCCAAGTCAGTTGTAGTTGTAATAGGAAACACAAGTTATTAATCAAATAACATTTCCTAAATCCGTTATCAGTAGGAAACACAAGTTAACCTAAATAAAGATTAACATTTCCAAATTCAGTGTACGTAGGAAATCCTTTCCTAATCAATAGTTTAGTGGGAATATTTAGACGGTGATCCCTTGAAAGGTGAGCTAAACCTGTCAAGTAAGGTAACCCGATCTAACCCTATAACCAAACCACGACCCTAATCTGTTGTTGTTGTGCCAAGTAGGACGTTTAAGTATACGCTCCCAAATCCGTAGGAGGGTCGTCACGGCGATAGTACTATCCGTATACTCAGTGGCTAGAGTCACCTAGCTAATGGTTATAGTCTGTAGCCATAAGGTCTTTTATGCACTACATCGTTCAGCCTAGATCTGTACCAAGATTCGTTGTCTAAATTCCCAAAATAGTATGAAAACATTTCATAAATCATAGTTCAAGTAGTTGTGTGAAATACCCTTTCACAAACAGTTCAAGTATGAAATATCCTTTCATAAGCCAAATCAAGTAAATACATACAGTATTCAAATCAGTGTCGCATGCAGTCATACATACGGTTTCTATGTTTTCCACCCCGAGGTTTTAAAAGCATTAAAACAGTGAAAAGGGGTTTGTGAACTCACTGTAGGTGCTCGGATGTGAATGCTAGCGAGATAAGATAGCGTAGCCCAAACGTAGTCAACCTATACACAATAATGTATTAACTATAAGTACTTTATTTACTTACGTTAATAATTTGTTTGTTTAAAGAAATTATCAATTTCTTAAGTTTGTGTATGTCGTTGATGATTGTTGTTTGAAAATAAATAATATTTTCCCAAGTTTTGTTTGTTTGTCGAATCATTCGAATGTGTAAGCATTTATACATATATACTTATATAGTTGCATATATATATTCTCGCATATATATATTATTGTTCGTACGAATTAAATAAGTCCAAAGTCCGTGTCTCGGATATATCACATTAATGTTTTATTAATAGTTTACAATGTCTCGTAAATGTATCGTATAATTGGAATCGTGAACGGAAGCGTTTATGTTTTAAAATAAAAGTCAGATTGTTGACTAGACACGGGAATCCGCCGTATTCAGTGGAATCCGCCGGATTCAAGTCAGAAGTCGGAATACGCCGGATTCGGGTGAATCCGCCGTATTCATCCTAGTTTTCATACGGTTTCGTTTTTGTTCGGGAATACGCCGGATTCGGGTGAATCCGCCGTATTCGTTTGTGTTCACAGGTATTTCGTGTGAAGGTTTGTGAATACGCCGGATTCATTTGAATCCGCCGTATTCACCCGTGTCTTTTACTCGTTCATCGTTTTAGCCGAAGGTTTGTGTGCGGGTCAAAGGTGGGAATACGCCGTATTCAACGGAATACGCCGTATTCGACTGGTTTAGTAATGGGAATCCGCCGTATTCCCGTGAATACGCCGGATTCATCTGAGCTTCGGCTGGGAATCCGCCGGATTCGCTTGAATCCGCCGGATTCAAAGGTTTTGCAGATTCTGTTTGTGCAGAGCATAAATAAACTCGATGATTTTGTTTCCAACTTGTTTAGATCATAGTACCAAACGTTTATATCAACTAGTTATGTCATTTTATCAACTTATTACCACATTTTTAACAAGTTTTCATTTGTTGATTCTTGGTTTATAGTTTTGGTTTTTAAAACCCATTTCAAGAATCAATCGTCAATCTTCGAGTTTGTGATGTTATGTAGCTAGATTATGATGTATAAACAAGTTGTATAACGAAATTTTAGCAAAGAAATCAAGGAAATGAAAGTTTCCTTACAATGAGAAATGTGAAGGTGGTGATGATCGATGATGATGAAGATACGAGGATGATGATGATGTTGTGCCTCTGTTTCTTGCTTCTGATCTTGTTTGAGTTCCTCCAAATCAAAGAAAAGAAAGAAAGAAGAAAAATAGAAAGAAAATGGTGGTGATGTGTGTGGGTGTTGTTGATCAGACGAAGGGAATGAGGGAGTATATAATTTAAACGAGTATGGGTTGCTGTAACCTCAAATAATTGAGGTTGGTAGCCCATTTTTGGTACCTCAATTTCAAGTACGGGTATAATTTTAGCAATATAAAATTTAACATTTTATATTTTCATTTTGTAGATGCTTCCCTGGTTCGTAATATGTTCTCAGAATAATGAGATTATCATTATTTTTGATAGTTGTACATTTTTGTACATTTTACTGCGCACGTTCATTTGAGCGCCAATTTTCAGTAAATTTAGGATTTCATATTTTGAAGTAATGTTCTAACTTCTTCCAAACGAACGAGAAAATTTGTATTTTTATGATTCGACGTCGTATGCGCGTTTTAGAATTGTTTATGTTCGTGTTATAATACGTTTTATGTTAAACGTATATTTAAACCCTTTTGTCTATTCGTTATAGATATATAAGTACTCGTAATTAATAATTTCATTATTAATTATTTTTGTGTCACGAAACTTTTGTTATTTATTTGTCGGCTTCGTTCCGATACGTTCGTACGTAATTTATAAATAACTACGTATCATGTAATACTTTTAGTATTATTGTTTAGGGCTCGCTAGACTCATATCACATCATAGGTTTAGTTTAACACAAATGCAGGGAATTAGCGTAAGAAATGCATGTAATTAAGTATAATTATATACCTAATTTGGAGGAGTGTCACATATTTAAAGTTGTACATGTTATTTAATTTTTGTTTATTTTGTGTGAACTAACTTGTTTTTCGTTAGTGGTGTTTTGTATTTTCAGATTTATTTTTATTTAGGTTTGTCCAATGGCGAGGAGTTTTGAAAGTGATGCTAATGATAATAACATGGTTAAGAGGGACCAGTCTGCTAATTCGGATGCTAGTTCCGCCGAGAGGGTGCCTCCTTATACCCAATTAGGCTGTATTCCCGTTCCTATTACTTCATCTTGTCAGGGGTTGCTATAGGCACTTGAGGAGTTTAGAGGGGATATCCCTTTCAGTTCTGAGATTATTAGCAGGTCCACTGTGGATTTTACTGATAGTCAGAGGGTTTTGGTAAATGATGTGTTAGAGGCAGCTTTGATTGAGAGTCAGTATGGGATTGATAGGCAATTCTATATTGCCCTCACTACTTTTGGGAAATCTCTAGAAACTAGGATTAAAGAGGAAGAGAAATTCTACACAGCTCAGAAGAAAAGATACACGGAGATTTATGAGATTCTGAGGCATTCTACATTTCCTTATTCGGCAAATCAGACTGCGTGTCTTGGCCGTATGCTTAGGGCTCTGTACGAGGTTACTGGTCATCCAAAGGCAGAAGCAGACAAGGAATTTAGGTTTGGTTTAAGAGAATTGGTTCGATTGCTACATTCAGATGACCATTTGACGGATATTACACCTCATCGGTTCATTGTTACGAGTACTATTCATTACTATCTTCATGAAATGGTGACAAAAATGGATCGCTTTGCTAAGGAAGAGGAAGAAAGGCCTCACCCGGATTTCATTCATCCTCATTTTGATATTGATTTGGCTACTTATGTGGTACTGAACTTGGATGTTTTAGTTGATAACAATAAGGTTCTAACTATGAGGGAGCATTTCCACTATGGGATGGTGGAAATATATACTAAATTGGTTGAAATCTTCAAAGATTCAGGATTAGAACTAACTTGTGTTCAGAATGAGGTAATTGCAGGGATTGAAACTAGAATAAGAAGTTTAAGGAAGGAACCGTTTCTAAGTAAGCATGCTGGGATAGTGGCAGATTGTTTGGAGTTTAAGAGTGAGTTTGAGAAGAACCATCCCGACCATGAGTACAAGCTGGTAGGTGATAAGTTAGTATTGGCACCTGAGGGAGTAAATAATAAGGTGATAAAGGGAATCAGCTGGGACTTGGTCTATCTTCAGCATGTTGCCAATGGACACTTGGAAAGTTTTGCGACTTTTGGTAATGGGGTTGAAAATGTAGTCACTGAATTGATGAAGAGCTTCCTTGTCCTCTATCCATTGAACTAATTTCATCGTTTCATCCCTTTTATATTTCTTATGCTATTGGATTGTTTCTAACATTTTGGTTTATTTTGGATTATGTTAGACTTGTGTTTGTTTTGGATTTTTTGTTTTTGAATGTGTGATTTGAATATTGAGTATTATTTTGAAGATTATTCTTTTTAACGTTTGTTAATTATTGTTATTTATTTTATAGTGTGGAATTGTGAAGATTTTGAAGTCGTGATTATCATCCAGGTTTGAGATTTAATTATATAAAGTTAGTGATGAATTTGGGTTAAAAATGGGTTTGAAAATCGTTTTTGAAAAAATTCTGAATTTTCAATCCATACGCCGTGTAACACCCCCAAATTTATTGTTTAGCGGAAGCACGATTTGGGTGTTACGAATCAATAATCACAGCACAAAGATATATAATGAACGACCACTATATGCGTCGTTTTGGACTTGTATTGATAAAACCAAAAGTTTACATCAAAATATTGTTTACATTAGCTCAGCTTGAAATTGAGAGATTTAAGTACATAATTAATCTATACAAAATATAATAATGCAGCTAAATCTCTGATTGTTTGCATGATGACTCGAGCTAATTGATCCTTACTTGAGCAGTCCAACCTACTGCTGGTCACCTGTGATACATGCTAAAATTGGTCAGCGAAACGCTGGTGAGCTCACAGGTTTGTATGTCAACACATATGTTTGTATGAACCGCAAGATTTAATAATTGAATTTAAAATGCAATTAAGCAAAATAAAAGTTATACAGCCATGAGCACATAGTCTGAGCTTAACTTGAGTTGTCAGGCCCACTTAAGGAAACCTAACTTGAAATGCCTCCTACGAGTGTCTAATCCACACTCGTCTTCCCAAATGCTAATATCCGTTTGACCGATTAGTGCGTGCTAACCCGGATGAGGATTGTCAATCCTATATGATATCACATACTAACATTCACGCTACTACGTATTACCAGACTATGCTATGGAGGGCTTTAAATTGATTAGCTTGAAACTCATGTAGTATTTGATTTGATTTGTACTTGCGTTCAACTTGTAAAATAAAATGAGCAATAATATCACACCCCTTATGAAAAGCAGTAAAATAGGGGCCATGAGACTCACCTGAGTCTTGAAGTGTTTATACAAATAAACTTGTTTTGGCTTGACTTGTATCGACGTCCGAAGACTTGTAACCTGAAGGTGTCCATGACACGCGATGGTTATTAATTGTTTAGGTATCTCGAAAGACTACCGTTGTAGTTGTTTGTCCAACTTACCCCGATTTGGTTGATTGACTTATCCAAATTACTACATTTTGGTTGATTGAATTGTATGTTCGAAAACGTGTACGGCCTGTTGGTGATTAATTGTAATAATAATTTTGATGTAATCACATTGATTTCTAAGCGTTATACTTGAAAAGTAAATTCCATTATGTTTGAAAAGTTGTATCGCATAAGCGTTTGAAGTTGTACAAGTTTGACACTTTGTGAGAAATGTGCTTACAGAATCTAAGTACGGGGGTCCGGGGGCAGCGCCATTGGTTAGCGGGGTTCCAGGGGTGGCAACCCCTGGCGGGATCCAAGGGGCTGGCCCCTGGCTGGGGTCGAGATGCCAGGTCAGCTCAAAAATTTTTTATTTCTATTAAATTGCTTTGGTGAAAAACGCATCTGGACTTGAATTTGGGTGAAATCAAGTGATAAATTTCGAGTCTCGACACTTAGTAAAAATCTGAGTTTTCTGTGTTTTGCGACACAATATGCGACACAAAAATGTGTCATGCGACACAAGGGTTGTGTCGCATAGGAATGCGACACAATATCTATACGACACAAGGGTTGTGTCGCATAGATTCGAGATGCTGATTCAACAGCGACATAGAGGTTGTGTCGCATGGTATTTGCGACATAAGGTACGACACAATATTGTGTCGCATAGGATACGACACAACTGAGTTTTTACGACACAAAATACGACACAAGGGGTTTTATGCGACACAACCTGCGACACAAGGCTTGTGTCGCAAAGATGAACACCAAAACAGAACCCAGCGACTGTCGAAGATTTTCGACCCAAAACTCAAATCTAACCCATTTTTAAGCTATAAATTCGTGTTTTACTTGTTTAATAAGCATATAAATACTTAAATAACCCAATAATATGTAAAAATAAGTTAAAACGAAAAGTTTCGAGAATTTGTCGGAACTTACAAAGTGGCGAAACGAAAATCCGGAAAGGTAGAAATGTAGATCGTTGCGTGGTGATTCCGTTTTTGTAAAAATCTTGATGATTTGGTAACGTTTTGTGGGTTTATTTTGATGATTTGTGAGGTGGTGTGGGTTTGTAATTTTAGGGAGAAAAAGAAAAAAAAGGAGAGAGGAGATGATGGTGATTATGGAGGAAATGGGGAGGGAATCCCCCATTTTGGGCAGATTTTCGGTGGGGTTGTTGATGCATTTTGAGTGTCAGTCAGTTGGTCAAACTATTGTAATTGTCAAAGTCAATTAGTCTACGAATGTATAGTGTTTAGAGTGTGTATTCGAGTCTGTAAATGAAATATACATATAATGGTGACATTGTAATTGGGCCTGCGACGTCGGGTCAGACGTCGCAAGGGTCTGGGCCTGCGACGTTGGGCTTAACGTCGCAAGGTCCAATAGGTTTTGTATAAATAGCGAGTTTGAAGTCAGTTTAGGGTTGGACGTCATAGAAAGAGAGAGGGCCGTTTTGTGTGAGAGAAGAAAGGAGAAAACGAGTTTGAGTCTGTAATCGTATATTATCAATTGTGAATATATACAAAAGATTATAGTAAACGTTTGTGTTTCGTTTGTTTGGATTCCACACTAACAATCGATTAAACGATCCGATCAGATCCCACGAGTACGGGACTATCAACTGGTATCAGAGCCAGGTTGTTTGTCCCCTGAACCTGGCTCTGATACCAGTTGTTTGTCCCTAACCTTGGATCTAGTACGAACCGAGTCACTCAATCGTTTGCGGAATCAACGATTAAGTTATACACTAAACACACGAACAATCAATACGCAATGAATATCAAACGAAACGTATTATATTGTATTATAATCGGTCAGATTACAGAGATTTCGACTAATTGCGTTTAGGGTTTCGTCAACCCTAAAACAGAAAACACAAAACGTTTAAATACAAAACTGGCACCTGCGACGTCGCACGCTACGTCGCAGGCCCAAGCCCATGCGACGTTGGCTACGTCGCAGGCCCAAAACCTGACGTCGCACCTGCGACGTTACGCGCTACGTCGCAGGAGTCAGGAAACACAAATCTAAATACAAACTACGAGCTAGACCAACTGACAGACACTAAACATGTACCAACAAACTCCCCCGTGTCTTCAGCTTGGTCTTCAAAAATCTTCATTAAACCCAGCCCGCAGGAAACTGGCCGTCGGCATGAATTCCATTAGCTACGCAAACAGTAACAACATTGTAAAACTGCTGTGCTAAACGTCTGTTGAATTCATTCTTCTGACCAACACGAATCCGATTATCATAGAGTTTTCTTAAATCTTTTTCATGAAAATTAATCAAACTCATCGGATCATACAGTCTAAACGTTGCTTGCTTCAAATTCCATATACCTCCAACTTCTGGCCACGGTTCAGAATCTGGAACGAAAGTAATAACCGCTTCACCAGTCTGTGGATCAAGTTCCCATTTTACAAGTCTTCTCAGAAAATAATAAGGAACTGATTCCAGAGGTATCTCAGTCAAACATTTAGCAGGCGAATAGTGAACTTTAACCATAGGCTTCCTGGTGACTGGATCAATCTTCTTTTTCCACGTATACCGAGTTCCCAACGTCGGTTTCAATTTAGAATATGTCTTCGATAACACTTCCCGACGTAAATTTCTCTGAATGAACTCAGCATAATCATTTTCGAACGGATTAATCAATTTAAGCTGAGCTAATCGATTAATCTCTCCTTTTGGCAACGTGCTCAATCTATCAAAACGCATTCTGAAGTACTGAACTCCATCTTCTCTCTTAATCATAAAAAGATTCCTCCGACACTTCCAGCTTTTAATAACTCCGGTATAATTTCGACTAACCCGGTACACTTGACATTTAACAGGAATAGGGACTGGATTTCGTCCCTTAGGCCACCATTTCTTGTTTCTCTCTCTTTTTTCTTCAGCAGTTAATTTCTTCGCTGCTGAGTCCGGTGCCTGTGTCTCTGGAGCTGGAGTTGCAGCAGAACTTGATTCTCCATGTTGAGCTTTATCAAGACTCTCGTCTTCACTTGAATCAGATTCTATAATTGGTGCACCATCGTAAGCTTCCCCAGATTGTGCATCATCATATGTTTCATCTGCATTCAACTGTTCCTCTTCAATCGAAACATCCTCATTCATCTCAAACACATTCTCTGTTTCTTCCTCAGATCCAACTCCACTGGCCATTCTCTGAATAAACGATAAATCAGCAAATGAGTAGTCAACAGCCAGCGGTCTCGGTTGCCCTGGAATATCATCAACACAAAAATAATCCAAATGTGAAATATTTTCATTAACATTTTCAATTACAGGGTTGGGATTTACAGACGCAGGTTCACTTGACTCTAAAGTGGGTATCCAAGACCCATACTCCCCCGAGGCAAGAAACCTACCTTCCAAAACATTAACCCTAAGCTTCGTATCCTCAAGCTCCTTAGACTGAACCTCGATCAACTCAGCTTGTTCAGCAATCTTTTCGTCTTGAGCCTCCAGCTTTTGCTTCATCTGCTGCATATCTTCCATTATCTTTTGCATGAAAGCTGGAGTCGGTTGAATCTCAAAATCAGCTTGCTGCTGTGGATTGACTGGAGCTCGTGTTGACGAAGAGCGACGAACACGACGACGAGGACGATAAGTTTCATCAGCAGAATCATCACCGTCTCGTGTACGTTTCCCAGTATCCCTTGGAGGTACATACTTGCGTCCTGCCCTAATCCGACGCTGAATTCTCAAATATCTGAATGAATCGGATAACCTGATACGTTCCATCTCAGAGGGATGCGGAACAGTACCATCCGAATGCTCAGGCGTCGGACCCCCATCCTGAGGACCTACATTGGCCGGTTCTTCAGAATCAGAACTCTCGACCGTGTCGTGAGATGCTGGATTGTCTGAGTCCACGTGCCCAAACTGCTCGATGTTCTCCAAAAGAGCATCCACATGCTCCCCCGCAGCCTGAACAGGAACATTCATAAGCGGTTGCTGCGGTTGCTGTGGTGCTGGAATATTCATATACTGAGGATCTGGAGGTGGTACATAATTTTCATCCACAATAGCACCGAATAAGGGAACATCCCTTGGTGCCTCGACCCCTTTCTCATACCCTGCACAAATAGTGAAAATCCGACTCATCATCGGTGAAATCTTTAGCAGCTGATCGATATCACCCTGTGCCTGAAGATCCGGATGATGACGATTGATATGCAACTGTACAAATCTCGGATATAAAATCCATTTCTGATCCCCGGCATTCGCATTATCAACCATAGCCTTGAAGATAAATCCCGAGAAGTTGAACGGCTTGTTGTATACTAACGCTAACATAGCAGAAGCCAAACTTCGGCTCATCCCATCCGTTCCACCTTTCCGATTCCCCAAGCAAACAATGATCACATGCATCAAATATCTCCAGATGCGTGTGAGATTCGCTTTTCTATACTGATCAGAGGGAATCCCGGGATATCCTATCCGTTGCATAGCTCCGGTAACGAAAATATGATCAAAACCGACAGGCATATCCGGTTGATCATTCAGCTGTAAAAGTTCCCGAATACTCTGTTCTGTAATAGTGATCTCCGTACCCAGAACGGTAGAGACCAATCGTCTAACGTCGTTATCAGTAACAACAGTCGCATTTCTCCAAAAAGGGTTGATCAGATTTCCAAACGCCATAGTGTTATCGGAAATGGCGTGAAATACCCTTGAACGTCTCAAAAACGCGATCATCTGACGATACGGTGCAGCTTTATCAGAAGTGTCAGTAAGGTAAGCAGCCGTATTGTGACGAGCTTCGAAAATCAAAGCCATATCTGCAAGAACAGAAACAGATTGCAACTCGAAAAAGATTAGAAAAATAATGTTACATTTTTACAAACTTCCTGGAACTAGCGACGTAGCCACTGACGTCGCAATAACACAGAGCGACGTAGAACTGTACGTCGCCAAAAATCAAAATAAATTGAAAAGCGACGTAAGGCCGGACGTCGCATAAAATTCGAGCGACGTCAAGAGGGACGTCGCATTTTGCAATTTATTGTGAATTTAATCACTTTATTTAAAATAGCGACGTAGAGTGGTACGTCACATCGGACGTCGCAGTAAAAGCGACGTAGGGAAGGGCGACGTAGGGAAGGGCGACGTAGGAAATTAATAATAATTAATTAAAGCGACGTAGGCCACGACGTCGCAGCGTACGTCGCACTGACGAACAGGCGTTCCCAACCCAGAAACCCTAACCCTCGAATTTAGGGGTTTTCAAAATCAAACGCACTACAAGGTGCGGCTAACGATGGTGATCACGAAAACATAATTTATAACCAGTAATTTACACGATAGACCATCTAATTTATCCCAAAACCGAAACCCTTTTAACCCGTAATACATACATAGCAATTAAACATAATATACACGGTGAAAAATGGTAAAATCGGTACCTAAGTGTGCGGAATAACGAGTAGATCAAAACTACGTAAGTGAATCGGAATGAAAACGGCTACAAATCACGAAAAATGCTCGAAAATTGCTACGTCGCAAATCGCCAATGGTACGTCGCAGGCTACGTCGCACGTGAATAGTGAATAGTGTGACATGTTACGTTGCAGTTGAGACTATATATAGTCTAACCCTACATGCGACGTAGACTGGGACGTCGCAGGCGACGTAGAGTGGGACGTCGCATAGAGCAGTTTTGATTCAATTTCGAATGTTTCAAAAACCGTTAACTCGTTATTTTAGCAAATAATTTCCAAATAACTCGTGACTTGGGAAAAATAACTTAGAATAAAAATAAAGCATAAAACTAAAAAATCTTTTGGGTATTTTCTTTAATTTTACAAAAAGTAAAAAATTAACAAAATAAAATTACTAACACTCTATTTTTGGTGACGGAGTTGAGTTGTCTGATTAGGGATCATATCGGAATAACATGTATTTATTAGGAATAGTAAGTGTTATTTCGATCATCAGTATATTTGTCCACTTTAAATTTACGTGGCACATTTAAAACACCTGTTATAAAAATTATTTCAAAACGATTATTGGTATTGTTGTCCACCTAAACACGTTACATCCGTGTCTGTGAGTTAACCTTTTATTGTTAGTATGGATATTTCTCCGTGGTCCCTACCATAGATATACCCCTATAACTTAGACATGAACATAGTTTCTAAATCTAGAAAGAATATAAGAGAATCAATTTTAAGAATCAAGCCAGCGGTGACAGGTCTGTACTTGCGTACAACAGAGCAACATAACTTGATTCAGGTGTAAGCAAAACCAAACGCAGTCAAACCAAATTTGTGGCGACCTTGTTTAGTATCTTAAATTTAAGACTTTGCAAGTGCATTGACTCACGTTTGCTTAGTTTTGAGAGTAAGCTGAATTGAGACCAGGTCTGCACTTACGTACAACAGAGGAAACAATCAGCATACTCCCCCAAAAGATCTCAGATATACGATCCAAAAATAGAAATATGTCAAGCTATGCTAAGGAATTAAGACTTAGAGTCGTATATCACAAGGTGTTTACCACATGATCATAGACATGTATTTAAATGACTTCTTAATATCTCAGAGACCGGTGTGTACCATGCCTACCAATACATCGTATGATGAAGATAATTTAGATAAAAACTGTTTTAAGTGTGTCAGATAAACCTACTGACACATCCAAGATAAACCTTAAAATTCCATTTTGTGCATGTCACCCGATGTACTATCATATCCCAAGTTGTTTACAGACACAACTTCAACGTCTATTTTAAAAATGTAGCAACCTTGCGTTTTCTTTAATACTAAAGAGTATAAAGAATGGCTGTTGCACCGCTAACAAATTAAAATAGATAAAATTTAAATAAAAGTTTCAAAATCACATATCAAGACAAGTCAAATGCCTTTTAGCACTTTTACCACCTCATAACATCGAAAATCTCATCCATCCACAAGTTATAACCACCTTGAAAAACAATCTTCCAACAATATCAACATCCTTGCAGTCACTAAAAATATTAGCTAATAAAAACCTGACTGCATCACCACAAACAATTAAACATTAGTACCTATGGGATACCCAAGCCTTGATAGACTTGGGTTGTCCATGGTCATCCATAACCATCGCATCAATGAAATCTTCTGAGTTTTTAACTTTTTAGTATTAGAGAAATGCAATGTTGCGAAATTTATTCAATTAAAAAAATACAAAAATATGTTTAATGTTTAAGGGGAGTATTTTTGGGTTGGATATAAGAATTTGCTGTTCAGGGGGAGTAATTCTGAATATTAAAAATTCTGATTATTTAATTCAGAAATGTGAACAGCAAGATTCTTAAGTCTTGAAAAGATGTTGGATTGTGTGTCTGTAAAACAACTTGGGATATGATAGTACATCGGGGAACATGCATAAAATGGAAGTTTTAAGGTTTATCCTTGATGTATCAGTAGGTTTATCTAGCATACTTAATACAGTTTTTATAAACATTGGCTTCATCATATGATGTATTGGTAGGCATGGTACACACCGGTTTGTGAGTGAGTAAGAAGTAATAATAAAACTTGTCTATTACTTTGAGAAAAATGTTATATGATGTATGACATAAGTCTTAATTGATAAATGGAAGTACTATCATACACTGTCATAATTATGTAAACGTAAAATGGGCATATAGTGATAATATGATTATTCGCCTAACTAATGGTGACTATTGTTGTACTCACGTACAGACCTGAATCCATTAGTTATGAAAATAGTCTCAAACTTGTTATGTTCATACTAAGGGACCCTCTGTTGTACTAAGTACAGATCTGGGGCCACTAGTATCTTCATAGTCGGTTTGATGTATGCCTAAATATAAATATCAAGTGTATGTTACGAGAAAACCGAGATAAACTTGGTCTTGTAATCTCTACCTTGTGTGAATATGCAGTGTTTGTTTTACCGAAGTTTATCAGTATATCATATAATAGGTTTCTCAAAATTAATATTCATACTAACAATAAAGGTTAGCTCACAGATACGGATGTAATATGTTTAAGTGGACAAACAATACCGATGATCGTCTTGAACTAATTTTTATAAAAGGTGCTTTAAATATGTCAAGTAAATTTAAAGTGGACAAATATACTGATGATTGAAATAACACTTACTATTTGCTAATAATTGCATGTTGGCCTGATATGATCCCTAAGCAGACTTAAAACAATTCTATCCCCAATGTTATTTTAATCTTCGTTCTTTACTTTTCATTTATAAAGAAAAATACAAAAAGATTTTATTTCTATGTTATTTTCTTCAAACATCACATATCTTGTTAAAGTCAAATATTGAAGATGTAAAGGATGTCAGCTATTCTCCAAAGACTGTGAAGATGAATTCTATTGGAGAAGCTGCTGATGATTGAGAGATGGTCACATAGTTTGAAGATCTTATTGTATGATAAATTTGTGCCAGTCACATGAATTTGGACATCAAGATTTCTTGGAAGACCATGCTATCTCAAAGGGGGAAGCTTGTGATTGTTGAAGACATGAAAGAGTTTGTTGATGAAGACTAATTGAAGACTTCTTTGACCAAGCTGATGACAAGGGGGAGTTTGTTGATGCATTTTGAGTGTCAGTCAGTTGGTCAAACTATTGTAATTGTCAAAGTCAATTAGTCTACGAATGTATAGTGTTTAGAGTGTGTATTCGAGTCTGTAAATGAAATATACATAGAATGGTGACATTGTAATTGGGCCTGCGACGTCGGGTCAGACGTCGCAAGGGTCTGGGCCTGCGACGTTGGGCTTAACGTCGCAAGGTCCAATAGGTTTTGTATAAATAGCGAGTTTGAAGTCAGTTTAGGGTTGGACGTCATAGAAAGAGAGAGGGCCGTTTTGTGTGAGAGAAGAAAGGAGAAAACGAGTTTGAGTCTGTAATCGTATATTATCAATTGTGAATATATACAAAAGATTATAGTAAACGTTTGTGTTTCGTTTGTTTGGATTCCACACTAACAATCGATTAAACGATCCGATCAGATCCCACGAGTACGGGACTATCAGGGGTCCACTGTGTGGGCTTCACCAATTTAATTTCCTGCGTTCGTGCCCCGTGCGGTGTTCGTTTTCCCGATCGTTTAAAACGTTTAATTAATTATTTTATACGTTTTAAAAATACGAATATTTTTGTCAAAGTATTTTACCAAATACTTAATAATAGCGTTATAAAATATAACGTTAACTGGTTTTGTTTGTTTGCGCGTTTATTATTTTAATCGCGTAACCATTTATTGTATGATTCGAAATGGATACTAAATATTATAAAAATAATATTTTTGGATATAATTGTGTTATAAAATAATGTTTATATTATTTAATTAAATTGTTCACCAACGTCCGTATTAACCGAAACCGAATTACATTCGATTTGAAACTCGTACGATTTAATCAAATCGTATACTTGTATATATTCGATAATATATAAAATTGATACAGTAATTAGCCTAACACAGAACTAATTACATGTATTAAAATTTGATTAGGCACTAATTTCTAGTCCTAATTTGACGGGTGTCACACGCCGTATGGAATCCATACGCCGTATGGATTGGTTGGGCCGTTGACTGGGTTTAATGAGTTGACCTGGGCCAGTTTAATCCATACGCCGTATGGAATCCATACGCCGTATGGATCAAAAATGCAGAAAACCGCCAGCAGCCCCCTTCTTCCTCATTTTTCACCCAAAACCTTTTTCTTCAAAACCACCTACGGCTTTCACACCCACAACCCCCAAACGGAAATTCCGGCCACGCATTCATCGCCATTTTTGCCTATTCGTGTTACACGCACTTTCCTCTACAAGGTATAACTTCCCGTTTTTATTTTCGTTGGTTAAATCACTCGTTTGGAAGTTAGGGTTTATTGTAGATTTTTTGGGTATTTCGGATATGCGTATGATTATTAGCATGTTTTGATTGATATATGTTCTAGTTGCTATATACATTGCAATGTCATGCTCGTTTTTCGATTGTAATGCATATTTTGTGTTATTCGAATTATTCGTTCATGATGATAAATTGTGAATATGAGAAACTCAATTATGCTATGTTTTAATTTACTGCTTATTAATTTTCTGACCACATGATGATTAATGCAAATATTTGTTTGGTATACAAGTGTTTGTGATTACGATTATGTGATAAGTTGTTATTTTGATTAATTGTGTTACAATAATTCATTCTGAGATTGTATGGATGTTTGCTAAGTTGCTAATACTCGAGTTTAGTGATTGTGCAATTTCGTATATTCATAATGGTACCAAGTTATTATAATACATTTGATTAGGCAATTGTCAGGAATATTTAATTAAGTATATACATGTATGCATATTGAGTAGTTTTTGTTTAAAAATTGCAATTTAGGTTCATGAAATTGGTTGTTGCGGTAGTTTTAGGCTAAACCTTTATGGTGGATTATTCAATTTTAAGCCGAAATGCTGCCGAAATTTTTAGTAACTTTTTTTGCAATTAACTGCTTATTTAGTATCATTAACAATTGTTTTGTTTAGCAGTTATCATGTCTAACAGGAGAGCACGAGGAGGTGAAGCTTTGGGAAACCCATTGATTAGAGCCCATAGATATCTCACTTTTCATGGGTCATATTCTGAGACTGCTAGGATGCAGTTTAGAGATCGTCTGGCTTCTAATATTGGCCAGTCCATTGAGGTGTTTGATGCTGTTAACTGGAATGTTTTGGAGCATGTGATTGCTAGAGAAGGGTTTACTAATGGTGCTCAAGCCATTAGGAATTTACTTGCAGTTCCATATGTACTAGAGGATGGAAACATTGGATTTGTTTCCTATGCTTGGTCCCGGTTATTCAGTATCAGGGAGGATATCTACAGAGAGCTGGTTGTTGAGTTTTATAGCACTTTTAGGTTTGATGCCAGGTCGACTCAATGGACTGAGAATTCCATTTTCTTCCAGCTAGGGGGACAGCCCAGACAGATGACCTTGGTTCAGTTTGCTTTGAGATTGGGGCTTTATGAGCCCAATGAGCTGGATAATCCTCACTTTTTAAACCACATTTCTGCAGGTGCTGTGAAGAAGCTCACTGATTTGGAAATTGAGCAGGAGTGGCAGTTTATTGCCCAGGGTAGTTATGGTAGTTCGACACCTTCTTACACGCGTATTCGAGATCCTCGTCATCGACTCATTCACAGATTGTTGACTTACACCATTGTTGGTCGCAAGGAGGGGCCTGAGAAAGTTTCGAGGCCTGACTTGTTTTATTTGAGCTCGATTATCAGGAAGAGGTTAGTGAATGTACCTTGGAGGTTGGCTAAGTGGATGTCGAAGAGAGCTACTGGTACTAGAGATGGTAGTAGTTTGTGTGGAGGTCACTTTGTTACTCGATTGGCGAGATACTTTGGTTTGGCTACTCAGGATGAGATGGGGTCATGCACGATTGTTCAGCCTAGTATGGGATGGTTGACTGCACGCCGGTTGGAGGCGTTTGCTCTCATTGAGCCATGCATTACCTATGGTGGTCCTGCAGGGATGTATTACTGGGTTCCGATTACTCCGGTAGGACAGACTTTGCAGTCGAGGCAGGCTAGAGCCAGAGGAGATACGAGTGGCAGTGATAGAGGTCGAGGTACGGCATGAGGCCGTAACAGAGGTTATGTTACGGAGTTTGATCAGTTGTCTCAGCAGATGCACCAGATGCAGTTACATCAGACCCAGAGGTTTGATCAGATAGATCGTATGCAGAGACAGCATTTCCATCAGACCAGTGCACACTTGGACTACCAGGATGGCTTGTTTGAGCAGCTGTTTGGTCAGTTTCCCTCTGGACCCGCGTATCATCCATTCCAGTACCAGATGCCACCAGAGTTCATGCCACGACCACCACCACCACAGTCAGAGTATGGAGCGCCTTCTCATCAGTACCAGTACCGCCAGGATGATGACAGTGACTAGGATGATGTTCATCCTATTTGGTTTATGATTCCAGACACTATTATTATTATTGTTTTATTATTATTATTATGACTGTTTATTTGTAGGTTTTATTAATTATGTTTGATTGGTAGTTTTAGGATTTGGTAGTAGTTATTTTTAATTAGGATGTTTTAATTTGGTATTATTTAATTATGTTTGTTGATTGTTCTCTCAGAATTGTGTTGTGAGTACGTGTCATGCTGGCAGTAAGTTCAGCGCAACAAAAAATTGAATCGAGAGGATGTGGGAAATTCGTATCATCCTTGTCATTAAACTACACACTATTCCAGGGGAGTTTTTCTGTTCTAAGTTCTTTTCTCTTTTTCCCGTTTTAAGTATTTCATTATTTGTACAATGAGGGCATTGTACATCTTTAAGTGGGGGATGGGAGAGAAAAGAAGTTTAATTTCCACATAATTGTTCTGTTAATAAGTAGATGATTTTGTAATTTGGTTAATAGTTATCTTATTAAGATAAGTAACTAGGAGGTTATGAGTTGCCCATTTTTCAACCAAATTTTTGCATTAAAATTTTTGTTTTCTAGAGATAATTATTTTGTAACTTTGTAGGTTAAATTTAAAATTCTCTACACTTTTAATAAATACTAAAGCTATTAAAGATATTATTTAGCTTCATCATATGATGTATTGATAGGCGATTTATATGAGAATGTTTGAGCTGTTAAGAAATGATAATTAAGGAGTAAATGTTTCTTTTAGATGAACTTTAGCTATGTATGACGTATGTCTTAATTTTCATATTAGTAATGTGTGATATGCCATATTTTTGGGAATTTAATTAATATTATTTGGGGATATACTGGGTGTTGTTTCCTTTGTTGTACGAAAGTACAGACCTGGTCTCCGTCAGTATATCTAATGAAAAAGAGCAAAAGAGTTTAATAACTCATGATTCTAAAATATGGTCAAATTAAGTCGCTTTGTTGTACTGAGGTACAGACCTGTCACCAATGGTTTGACTAAAAACATTATTGCTAAACCAAAATCAAGTTATGTTGCTTTGTTGTGTTGAGGCACAGACCTATCACCTCTGTCTTGATTTGAAAAATGATTGTTTTGATTAAATTTCAAGATATGTAATATTGGCATATTATGAGTATGAAAGTATATAGTTTTTGGGAGTCTAAGGGAATATTTACACGAATAATAATAAGTTGAGCTCGAGTATTCAATTATAGATTGTTTAAGTGGATAACAATATCAATAATCATTGTGAACTATTTGATGTTTAAGAATAATAACTCTATGTGTAGATCAGTTTTTGTAAATCTCATAGTTTCTTAATAATTGTTTTTAGAATTAACAGATTTTTAAATTTAAGCATTTGAGTTGAAGATGGGTGATGTTGTGTAATTCCTATTTTAGTTATTTAAATTAATGGAGATGACTGTTTTCTTAAGAAGTTGATTTTTGAATCGATAGTCTACTTGAGGACAAGTAGGATTCAAGTGGGAGATGTTTGATAAACGCTCAAAAGTACTATATTTCAGTAGTATTTTACCCCTATTCTTGAATGTTTTCATTGCATTTTGTTAAGAATAGATATTGATTTCGTTCATATTTGCAATTAGATGTGGAAATGGAGCGTTTATGAAGAAAGGAAGGAAAACAGTCAATAAAAGAGTTAAATGATGCGTATTTGAAGAAATAAGTAAAGCCGAAGTCGAAGAAAAGAATAAAAGAAGAAAAAGCAAAAAAAAAAATCGGCTGGAAAAGTCATCCATACGCCGTATGGAAATCCATACGCCGTATGGATTGCTGCAGTGGAGGCCCAGGTTACGCGGACATGGGCTGGGCTTGAAATCAATCCATACGCCGTATGGAAATCCATACGCCGTATGGATCAAAAACCACAGAAGTATAAAATCGTGAAAAAACCCTAAATCGAGAGTTTTTTCATAGTTTTCGTTTTCTTTCAGTTCCAGACGACTTTAGGGGTTTATATTTCGTAAATTAAGGTTAGTTTGGAGGTACGAAGGGTGAAGAACGAGGATAATTCATCTAAATCATTCGTAGTTCGTCTTTATAACTCGGTATAATTTCTTTATTTCGATTTCATTGAAGTATTTGATGTTGAATGATATGATTATTACTGATTTATGATGAATTGAGTATTTAAAGTGATTGTGTAGTTGATTTAACTTAGATTATGATTATTGAACGATTATAATTGCGTATTGAATAAGTTATTTGATTGAAAACGGTTATATTGCTCGTGGACACTTGTTTATTGGTAACTAATTATTATTGTTGCTTCACGTGATGAATAATTTTAATGAGATTGAGTTCCTTTAAGATTATTGATTATTGCTAGTACTACCTTAGGGTTTTGGACTATCACTAAATACGTTGAGTCTGATAGGTCGAGTATACAATAATTATCTACTTTAAAATGAACAAGACAATAAGTTAATTATTGGGTATTGTTGAGTCATACCAATAGAGTTAATTATAACGAGTTGTGAATGTTTAATGCATAATTTAGGGAAAGGCACACAATTGACTGATCATCTTGTGACATTGGAACCAGTGTTTCATGTTGGACCCTAGATTATAGGAATTAGTTGGACCCGAAACGTTGGCTAGTTCATATTCGACTTAGTATTCATTGAAGAATTTGGTATTAAGTTGATCTAAAAGAATCACAATTAGATAATCAATACGTAATAAATCGGGAAATATGAATCTAAGTGACATTAACTATACAATTACTTATTCCTTCCAATTAGGATTTATTGTTATTATTTATTTATTATTTTAAATTAAAAGGCTTTATTTTAGTTTGTTTATTTTAAATTAAATGTTTTCTAAACAAATGTTCGTACGGAACTAAAACGCCCCCCATATTTACTGTTTTCTAGTTAATTGTTAATTTCTATTTTAAATATTCCACCTTTTCCCTGTGTTCGAATCTGACTTACCAAATCTATATTTACAATTGATCGGGTATTCTTGCCTGGTTGCTTGAAAGTATTTATTAGGTATTTCTAGTTATAAATTGTAAAACAAGACGCGCTTTCATAAGCCGACATCAATAGGTATTACATATTTTCTCAATTTTAATTGAAAAAAGTTTGAAACTTACGTTGGAATAATTGCTTGTTTACATTGTAAAATTGATTGTTTATTCATAATACACGTTCAAATATACAGTAGAATTGAATATGATAAAAGTGATGGTGATAGGTGGTGTTAAAGTAATGAGAATGTGATAGTCAATGTATAGTTTAGTGTAGTTGGATCAAATAATATATATATATATATATATATATATATATATATATATATATATATATATATATATATTTAATAAAGACACATAAGTAATAGTTGAAGCTACATAAATACTAATGAAATATAGAATAAAAATATATTGATAAAGATTTAATACCAAATGTTTCAATTGTTTTGTATCAATACAATTCGTGCAAACAAAATGTGTGGTATGATGCATTACATGATAGTATAAATAACACCACCAATAACACCAATTAGTTGGCTTGATTCCTGGAATTATCACGCTGAAAAACAAAAAAGTCAGAAGCTAAAAAATGATTATCTACATGGCTACTTAGTAAGAGATTGAGCCCAATCTTCTCTTCTATGTGTTAAGATATATTTGTGCAGTTGACAACTTGACAATAAAGAAATGTTTTGAATGGAAGAATAGATATATATGTCTTAAGTTTATTAACCTTGTCAAGTATAATGAAATCAATGTAATCGAAACATGTATTTCTTTAATTAATAATAGTACCTTGCATATTGTAGATATCAGGTGTTACGTATTTTACCTATTTATTTGAAAAATGTATGATACATTGAAATAAAAGTTTGTTTACATTGAAATAAATAATTTTTATACACATCCACATCTAATTTAGTTTTGCGAAAGACCAAAGTGGTGGTGACATGTTAAATAACAAAACAACAGAAATATGATAAAAATACAATATTGCTATATGGCATCGCCAGCTCTAACATATAAGACAAAGTAGAAGCTTGGAAGCACAACATTCACAAAAGAGCTTGTATAAAATTACCATTATAGTCATCTGCTTATAGAACACTAGCATTATATCCGCACAATGCAGCGGTGAAAGTGGTGACTGTGGGTGGAGGTGCGAAAGAATGTTTTAAAATAAAAACATATTGTACTCCGTCCGTCCCATTTAAAATGTCCACATTACTATTTTGGGATATCCCATTATAAGTGTCCTTAATCAATCAAAAAAAAACTTAGTGGGTAGATTTAATATTTGATTGATGAAAAGTAGTAAGTGGGACCCACTTTACTTAGTCTTAAAATTTTTTGAGAAGAGAGAGTGTTAAATGTATTATATAGTAGTATTGATAAGATGTATAATACACCAATACGCGATCAATAGACATTCAATACGCTACAACGGAACATATAATAGAGATAGCACAGTTTTGTATTTTTTCCCCTCTTGATAACTCTATTTATGAAGTTGGATACAACAAAAAGACCATACAATCGATCATGTGCTATTAGTTGAAAGCATATTTAGTACGTTTGAGACCCAATTATATAAGTCCGATTTTTATCAATTCGCAAGTCGCTATTGTAGAAACATTTGAAGAGACTACTTACACTCAATGGAATAAGTAGATGAATGGATGATCCATTAATAACCAAAGAGCGCCATAAGGAAAACTATTGTGCAACATTAAAAGACAGCAACCTTGATACCGCTTATCAATAGTTCCTCTCTACATCCACTAAATTGGATGAATAAACCTGCAAAATGGCACTTGAGATTGTCATGAATCCAATCAAGTAAATCATCATGTGTTGCTTAATCGACCAACATAGTCAACTGCCAACTGTAATCTTTAAGAAGACCAACATTGCAAAATGTATCATATTACTTTTGCCCAGCAACTTCATAATTTTAATAATGTCAGTAACAATTGACCGTACTAATACGTTGCTTCCAACTACAAACTATGGCAAAAGAATCCACAAATTAATTAGTATTACTTGAAAATCATGATCCCCATAGTGATGAGCATCTATGCCATGCAATCCATTATTACCAGCACAATAGTGCAACTTATGCTATTTAATTTATTATCCAAATTCCGACCCATGTGATCGAATAGCCAAAGCCTTGCAACATTATCAGCCATAATAAAGTGTTATTTGAACCATCAAGATTGCATCAAAACCTACAAAATATGCAAATCTTAAAAGCTCCTCATAAATCTCAGATCAATAAACTCTAATGATTGCATCTAAACGTACGGACTGGAAACGCTAGAACCTATAATGAATAAAACATCCAGCTAAAGTTTCATATAATTATCAATAACTAAGGAATGGGTTTTTAATTTTATAAACTAAAAACAAAAGATATATCATATATTGACCACACTTTTTATGTTTATACTGATCCATTTCAACTTAAAGTATACTCTATCAGTAAAGGTAATCAACACAACATTAAAATTAGAGGTGGCAAGAAGGACATGGCCGACTAAGTTTAGTTTATAATATGACTTCTAAGGTTTTAGCCATTAAAATGTATCTCTGGTTGAATTTTGACCCATTCTACCCACTTGACCCCTTTCTTTTAAGGGACATATATAAGACTGCCCATCTTTTATTTTCCCCTTTTGACCCGTTAGAGATGAACGATGAGCATAATGTTGGGACATAGATTGTGACAACAGATCTAGCTTGAAATAGGACTGGTGTAATTATTATTACGTTTGTATATTGGTTTAGATTTGTAAATAAATATTTGTTTTGTTAGTAATATTCGTTAAACATATAATTGTGCTAAGTTAGATGAATGTTTAAAGACGAAATAAATAATAGACGTTTCATGCGAGGCGAGTCGAGATCTCAGGTCGCAGCGGGTTGAGCTGTGAGGTGAGATCTGAACTCGCGAAGCATTAGTCTGGCGAGCCGAGTTCTTTGTTGGGCTTGGGCTGCGAGTTGGACCGAACTCGCAGGCCCATGCGAGCCGAGACGAACTGAACTATATAATGTTTTTCCAACGTGAAAAACAAAACACTTTTGCATATTCCGAACCTGCGATTCCAGCAAACCAGAGAAAACATAACCTACGGCTAGGCTTTGACGATTCATCGTTTAAAGTTAAGCTTTATTAAAACGCAATTCGAACATATTCGTTGTTAGTAAGATAACACCGTATTGAGGGATTCCGCACCTTAATATTACAGATAACGAAGTTATCGATCCTAGAACTAGGGGACTTACATCTGGTATCAGAGCTTTCGGGCTAAATACTAGTGTGTTCATAAGTTTTAGTGTTATTGCGTTTTTGATTCGGGTCATTTTTACGTGCGTTTTTGCAATACTAACGATCAAAATCATTCTCTGGACGTTATAGGGTTTGTTTACGGTCGAAATTCTTAGTTTCAGTCGTAAAAATACCTTAACATTCGTTTTTCGGGTTTAACAGCCGTTTCGCGAGTCGAGATTAGGGTTCCAGCGTCGCCTGCGAACCGAGTTGAACTAGCGAGTCGAACTGAGGCTTGCGAGTCGAACCGAGATCCCTCACGAATCGACATCACTTGCGAATCGACATCTTTAGCAATCCGAACTGAGACTTGCGAATCGACGTATTCTGCGAGTCGAGCTGAGATTGCGAGTTGAGCTGAGTCTTGCGAGTTGAGTTTTCTGAATTCGCTGAAACAGTTTAATTTTACGTTTTTAAGATGTCTGACTTAAGTAGAATGATCGAAATGGACCACGAGGTGGGAAAGTCAAACGTTCCACGTAAGTTGTTAAGAATCGAGGATTACTACAACTGGAAGGACAGATTTGAATCTTACTGTAGATTCCATGACCTGTCAATCTGGATGTGTATCAAGAGTGGATACACTGCACCTACTCAAACTGTTCAAAATGTCACTGTGGTTCTTACCTATGCGAACATGAGTGATCAAGAGAAGGAAGCTTACAGAAATGAGAATAAAGCACATTCATGCATAAATATGTGTCTTCCTAAAGAGATTGCTCATCAACTGAAGTCTTTTCATACTGCTAGAAAGCTCTGGGAAGCTCTAGAGAAAAGAGGTGAGGGAAGTCCACAGGTGAGAGCTGGCAAGAGGAGTCTTCTTAAAAAGCAGTTTACTATGTTTAAAGCTTTAAAAGGAGAAGATCTTGATGCCTATGTCACGCGTTTCTACCATCTACTAAGTGAACTGGAATACCATGAAATTGTTGAAGAAGAAGTAGCTAAAACCGACAAGTTTCTTGAGGGGTTGCCTTCTAAATGGGAAATGTATGGCGTTATGATTAAGGATAACGAAACCAGGTATTCTACTATGACCTTAGAGCAAGTCATTGACAAGCTGAAAGGTTATGATTTCTCCAAGAAGTCAAGAGATAGTGATTCTGATCAGGTTCAGAACCCTGGGTTGTATCATGGAAAGTCAAGTCTTTCGACTGCGTCATCTAGTTCGACCACTGCACTGTTAGTTGGTGATACTAGTGAAAATGGAGAAATGATTACTGAAGATCTGTGCTTTATTTCCTCCTCTAGTGATGAGACAAAGGGAAAGAATACTGAGAAGTTACCTCAAGAGCATCAGAAGATGCCCATGAGTGTGAAATCTGCTGAACAGCAATTGTCTGTTCTTGCTTCCTTTGTGGCATCATACGAGAATTACATAGAGGGAAAGATCAATGATCCTATTCTGTTTGATGAGGATTATGAACAGATAGATTCTGATTATCTTGAGGAATTGGAGCTTCAAGATCAACTAGCGTTGATATCTAGAAAGGTGAAGAATTTCCTCAAGAGAACTGGTAGAAAGGTGTTGGGCAATAGATCAGGGTTTGACAAAACCAAGGTCAGATGCTTTAACTGTCAGGGTATTGGTCATTTTGCTATAGAATGCCAAAGACCTAAAGTAGAAGCACAAGGAAAACAAGGTTCGGGAAGTACTCTCGCTTCCAAAGCCTTAGTGGTGAAGCAGTTGGATGGCTCTTATGATTGGCAAGCTCATTATGAGGAAGCTTTGATGGCCGAGATCGAAGAGACAACTGCTGGATCTGTGTCCTACATGCCCACTGATATGGAACAGAAAGTAGAGGTGCCTGAGTCTGAAGTGAAGGTAAGTGATGATGACGTGCTATATATGGATTCAGCTCCAGATATGAGTCCTGAAGAATTCGTGGCACGCATGGCTGAATTACAAACTGACAAGAAAAAGGTATGTTTAGATATTCTTAATCTTGCTGATGTTTGTTACTTAATTACTGATTTACAATCTCAGAATAGTGTCTTAACTGTGTCAAATAGCAACCTGTCATCACAATTAAATATGGATGAGGAATCCTATCAGACTGTTAGATCTGAACTTGATCAAGCTATTATGGATATTCGTAGATTAAGTGATGATAAACAAGTCTTAAAAGATAAAATTAAGTCTGATGCTTCGGATAGAACAAAACTTAGAGATACCATAAGTGAAAAATCTGTTGTCATAGATGGTCTCTATATGAATATCAAAGACTTAAATGAGACAGTTGCTAGTAAGGATCAGGAAATAGTGAACCTTAACTTAAGGTTAATTGAGCAAAACCGTAAACTTGAGAACTATAGGACATTCAAATGGATAAAATGTTAGATGCTCAACGAAGTGTAAAGGACAAGACTGGGTTAGGTTACAATGATGTATCCCCTCCTTTTAATGCTAATTACACTCCTATTCCTGAAGATTCTGAAATGACAGATGCTACTCCTGAAATTTCAGTAACTAATGATCAGGAAAAGTTAGAGGCACAGAAAGATGTTATTAAGAACGTATCATTAGATAATAGCAAGGCTTCTCATTTCACCAAAATACAATTTGTATCGGGTGGAGTGATTAACGATGCTAAGACTGATGATAAGGTTAATAAGGAACAGCTTAAACCTTTAGTGCCTAAGACTCCGGATGAGAAAGCAAAAGTGAGTAAATCACGCAAGCAGATGTCATGTTTCAAGTGTCATCAAAAGGGACATGTGGCTTCGTGTTGTCCTAACAAAAAGCCTGAAACACCACATAAGCTCGTGATTGATGAAAAGACACAGACCGACTCTAGTATAACTGTAGATGGGTTAGATACCAAACTTAAGTTAGGTAATAAACCTGTTAACATTCTTAAAAGAGATGGTAAGCATAGTGTCTTCCCACCTAAACCTAAACGGCCATATACTCAAAGTGATAATTCTGTCCATAAGTCTAGGGATGTGACACCGTCGAGGTTTAGAACTCCAAGTAGAGGCCATAGTCATTATGAGAGTGGTACTACTTCGCGATCACATGAGTTTAATTATAATCATAGAGCTCATAATTATGTGCCTAAGAGGTTCTCCTCAAATTCACCTCTTAAGGCTGATCGTCCACAAACTAAAGCTACTTCGAAAGTAACCAAAGCTCCTGATGGGAAGGATGGTTATTTTAAAGAGCTTAAGTTTGTAGATGATAAGGGACAAACCAAGACCGTAATGGCTTGGGTCCCTCTTGATAACTGATCGTATCTTGTGTTATGTGCAGGAGTATGCTATGAACAAGGACAGCTGGTGGTATGTAGACAGTGGATGCTCAAGGCACATGACCGGAGAAAGAAGTCTGTTGAAGGACTTCAAGGAGAGTCTCAAGCAAAAAGTAAACTTTGCAGGAGATAAAGGAGGAGTAATTTCGGGAAAAGGAAAAGTTTCAAATGGAACTTTGACTCTTGAGGATGTGAACTATGTTGAAGAACTAACTCACAATCTAGTGAGTGTTTCCCAAGTCTGTGATAAAGGTCATCCAGTTTATTTTAATGAAAAGGAAGCCTTAGTCCTGAAGCCAGGTTTTAAAATTCCTGATAAATGGATATTGATGAGGGCTCCAAGGAAGAAGGACATCTATGCTATCAACATGGGTGTTCCTAATTCTTCAATGGTGTCTACATGTTTATTATCCAAGGCTTCAGAAACAGACGCATTATTATGGCATAGGAGAATGGCACACCTGAACTGGAGAAAAATGAATTATATAACCAAAAATGGTTTGGTTCTAGGTGTACCACAAAAACGTTTCGAGTCTGAGGATAAGTGTGTTCCTTGCATGAAAGGAAAGCAGCACAAGAAACCACACAGACCTAAGACTGAGAACTCTATCTCCTCGCCATTTGAATTGCTACATATGGATCTCTTTGGCCCTATAAGCAAGAGAAGTCTAGGTGGCAAATGGTACTGTTTGGTGGTCACAGATGATTATTCTAGATTCTCATGGGTATTCTTTTTGGGATCAAAGGATGAGACTCCTGGAATTCTAATTGAGTTCTTTGATCTAGTAGAGAATGTCTATAAAAAGAGAGTTAAGCGTATTCGTAGTGACAATGGAACAGAATTTAAGAATTTAAAGTTGAATATCTATTGCTTAAGCAAAGGGATATTACATCAATTCAGTGCACCGTATGAACCTCAACAGAATGGTGTTGCTGAAAGGAAAAATAGGACGTTGATTGAAGCTGCTAGAACAATGCTTGCTGATTCAAAGCTTCCGGTCATCTTTTGGGCAGAAGCAGTGAATACAGCATGTTATGTTCTTAATAGAGTTCTTACGGTTATGAGACATAACAAGACTTGTTATGAGCTTTTGAACAATAAGAAACCTAACTTAAAAGGGTTTGAACCTTTTGGAGTGTCATGCACCATATTAAAGACTGGACATCAAGCAAAATTTGGTGAGAAGGCTGACGAAGGATTTTTCCTAGGTTATATGCCCAATTCGCCAAACAAGAGAGTCTTTAATAAAGTCACAGGACATTTGGAGGTAGTTTATAATATTGAGGTTACGAGCTACTCACCTGATGTTCATAAGGGCTTAGATTGGCAATTTGATTATTCTGATCTCTTTGCATCATTTAAAGTTCCTATTAGTGACTATGTCAGTGATTCAGAGATAGCTGAACATTTATTGTTTGAAGATGAGAATATTGGTCCCGCTTCAACATCAAGTGTTAAGCAGTCTGGAATTAAGACTAATGTTGACTCAGATAAAGCTTCCACAAGTGAGTCACAACAACCTTCAGAGGATAAGTCTCAAGAAACAGAAGATCTTGATGATCTTTCTACAAAGTTTGATGATATACTTACTCCTTTGAAACATTTAAGGATATCTGCAGCACGTACGGAAGATGTACCTGAATTGGAAGAGATTGGTACTAATTTGGAAGATGAGATACCGGTTGAACCAGTTACTACAACTAGAACGAGTAAGAATCATCCCGTTGAAAACATCATCGGTGATATTAATACTCCGGTTCAAACTAGGCATCAATCCAGAGCTAGTACGTCTGAGAATTTAGAATACCAAAGCTTGTATACTGCAATGAAAGAGACAGGGATTCCTAATCAATGTCTATATTCATGCTTTATCTCACAAATCGAGCCTAAAAATGTTCAAATGGCTTTAAAAGAAAGTTCGTGGGTAGAAGCAATGCAAGAAGAACTATCTCAGTTCTCTAAATTACAAATATGGGAGTTGGTTGACCTACCAAAGGGAGAATATCCAATTGGAACTAGATGGGTATTTAAGTGCAAGAGAGATGATAAAGGAATCGTTACTCGCAATAAAGCTCGTCTAGTGGTTCAAGGTTTTAATCAACAAGAGGGTATAGATTACAATGAAGTGTTTGCACCAGTTGCTAGGCTAGAAGCAATTAGGGTGTTCTTAGCATTCGCATCATATTATGGTATAAAGGTTTATCAGTTGGATGTTAAGAGTGCCTTTTTGTATGGAAAAGTGGAAGAATTGGTGTATGTTTCACAACCGCCAGGGTTTGCTGATCCTGAGTATCCAGATAGAGTATATCGTTTGAATGAGGCTCTATATGGATTACATCAAGCACCTAGGGCATGGTATGGAACACTATCAACGTATCTACTTGAGAATGGATTTACAAGAAGATCGATTGATAGTACACTGTTTGTGAAGTGGAAAAAGAAAGACCTTCTTCTAGTGCAAGTTTATGTTGACGACATTATCTTCGGATCTTCTGATGAAAAGATGTGTCAAGAATTTGAGAAAGTCATGAGAAAAAGGTTCGAAACGTCTGCAATGGGAGAGTTGAATTTCTTCTTAGGATTACAAGTTGATCAAAAGAAGGATGGATTCTTTATTCATCAATCTAAATATACATATGAGCTATTAGAACGCTTCAAGATGGATGAAAGTAAGGTCTACAATACTCCAATTCCAGTCAATCATGGACTAGGTCCAGATACATCGAGTGATAGCGATGTGGATCCAACTCTTTATAGAGCCATGATCGGATCACTAATGTATCTTACAGCCTCTAGGCCTGACATAATGTTTGCTGTTTGTTTATGCGCAAGATATCAGGCTAATCCGAAAGAGTCACACATGCAAGCTGTTAAACGAATCTTTCGTTACCTCAAAGGGAAACCTAAGTTGGGTCTTTGGTATCCGATTGATGGAGAATTAGATCTCGTAGCTTATACTGATTCGGATTACGGAGGATGCAATCAGAATAGGAAATCTACGACCGGAGGATGTCAATTCCTAGGAGGTAGATTAGTATCCTGGCAGTGCAAGAAGCAAACCTCGGTAGCCATTTCTACATGTGAAGCTGAGTATGTTGCAGCTGGCAGCTGTTGCTCGCAAGTACTTTGGATTCAACAGCAACTGCGGGATTACGGGTTAAATATAACCAATACTCCTATGATGATTGATAACGAATCTACTATGTCGATCACCAATAATCCGGTGAAGCACAGTAAAACTAAGCATATTGATATTAGACATCATTTTATTAGAGATTGTGCTGAGAAAAAGTTGATAAAGTTAGTTAAGGTTCCATCATTGGATAACTTAGCAGACTTATACACAAAGACGTTCGACAGAGCAAGATTTGAGACGTTGGTTCAACTGAACGGAATGAGAAATCCAGAGTGATTAGTCTTCCAAGGGTATTTTTGTAATAGTTAGTATTTCTGTATTAATTTTTTTTTTTTAAAAAAAAGGGCGTATGGCATTCATTTGCTTGTTACCTAAGGGGAATCGCCTTCATTTAAGTTTTTATTTGCAAAAACTAAGGGAAATGATAGTACATTAGGAGAATAAGCTTTACAATAATAAGCTTAAGTCCTAAGTATGATATGGTAGTAGGTTCAAATAAAGTTGCTTTAGAACTACAGCGGTTCTATCAGGTATGTGTTTATATTTATTTGATTATACACCTATATCCATAAGTTATAATTTGTCTATTTTTGGTAAAAACTTTAGATGGCTTCATCATATGATGTACTGGTAGGCAAATTATATGAAATTTTCTAAGCCTTAAGAAGTTAATTAACTACTTGTTGATTATTTTATGTTACTATTCTATGATGTATGACATTAAGTCTTAATTGTTGAAGGATGGTATTGCCATACACAGTTATCATGCATATTAATTTGAATTGACAAATAGTAGCAATATGGGTATTAACTTAATTACTGGTAACTTTGTTGTACTAAGTACAGAACTGAAACCTTTAATTAAATTAATATTCTCAAATATATTTTGAATTATGCTAGAAGGGATCTTCTGTTGTACTACGTACAGACTTAGATAACATAGCATATTCAAAATATGTTTGATATTTGTCTAACCTTTAAAAATTCAAGTGTATGTTATATGTTTCGAAAAGATACATCATTTAGTAACCGCTACCTTGAAATTTAATGATGCAGTGTTATGTGTTTTACTTGAATTCTTCAGTATGTCATATAATAGGAAGCACTTGATAATACTCATACTAACAATAAAGAGTTTGCTTAGAAAATTGAGTATAATTTGTTTATGTGGATCATAATACCGGTAATCGTCTTGGACTGTCTATAATAAAATATTCACTTTATGTGAGTAATGCATTTATTAATTATGCTATGTGGATAAAGGTACCTAAGATATAGTTTCATAAATATAAATGTATAAATGATAAATTTAGTTGTAATTTTACAGTAATTTATTTGAATTTCATGAGGTATGTATACTACCAATCTGCTTAGACTTTTAAATATATAATTAATTGCTTATTCTTTCTAATATGATCCCTAAGCAGATAAATTCTTATTCATTTTGTTTATGTATTTTATTTTGATCAAGTGATTAATAAAATGATACTTGATACCAATGTTTATATAGTTGTATTTTTATTTATTTCAGTTTTTATGTTTATCTGAATTTACCCTTCGGAATTAAATCATACTGAATATTTTTGAGTTGAACAAACGTGACAAATGCAAGTGAAAAATAATTTTATTTTAGACTTGTAAAATATCGGGTTTTTATTTATACTTAGAATTAAATTCGCGTTTTTATTTATTCCTGCGAGTTGACATCAACTTGCGGATCCGCATCACATCTCGCGAATCGGATATAAAGTATAAAGGGGGTCAAACGAGTCAAGCCCACCCACCGAACCCACAAACTTCGCGAGTTCAGTAAAACTTTGCGAATCCGTCACACAGGCGAAACGAGGCGATTTTATCTCTTCGCTTGATTTCGAATTTTAGAGTACGGGAACGAGTTTTTCAATCCGTAGACTTTATACATCTTCAATTTACGAACATTTTGAGGTATATATCAACGGATTTCACCGTGTAAATAACGAGAAATCGAAGTTTTTATAAACTTAGGGTTTCGGGTTATAAACTAAACAATTTGCGTCGATTACGATGTTATTGGACATAGATCTTTAGGGTTTATGTTAAACGAACATTAATGAACGTGAATCAATCGATAGATTATGTTAAAATTACAAGATTAATCGATTTTAATTGTAAATTCGCGACGGCAGTTCATCGAACGAGTTGACATTTTGAATCAACTCGCAGCGAGTTGACTAGCGAATCGGTGTGATTAGCGAGTTCACTTCAATAGCTGCTTGATAAGTTTAGCGAGTTGATCAATGTAGCGAGTTGATAAGCAAAACGAGTCGACCTCAACTCGTTAGGCCAGTTTATGCGAGTCCAGAACTTACAAAAATTTTAATTTTTTTTTAAATTAGACTTAAGACTTTTAGTTATAAGTTAAATTTTTATATACGACTTGAGACTATTTTTGTAACAAGTTATATATAATTTCAATTTTAAACTAAGATGTTAGATGAATCTCGATTCATAATATGTTATAGTTTAAAGATTCTTAATCGTGCATTAAATTATATCGGTTGTTTGTGTTTATTTTACAGATATGGCTAGAGCATTTGACAAGGGTCACAACATTTTGGTTGATCTGAACCTTGAAGCCAAGCGGGCTGATAGGGTTGCTGATATACTACGATTCCTTGCACGATCAAGGATTAGATACGCCATTACGGCCAATCCTCCTATCTCTCAGGCTATACTGAACGATTTCTGGACGGATATAGTATATGACGAATCTGTCAACCCGCCAGAGATTCGAGCTACGGTTAGTGGTCAGCCTGTTACATTTTCAGCTGGTAATCTCCGTGAGATTTTGCAGCTAGGTACAGTAGAACAGGAGAATGGAGATACGGAGTACCCTATGGATTTTATAGAGGGTGCGATAGGTCGTATGGGTTATACCGGAGATAGACGTGGACGTCAGTTCCAGAAACCTCTGGTCATTGGTCAGTGGAGGTTTCTCTGGCACGTGATGAATATAGTTTTCGCAGCGAAGAAGAGTGGATTTGATGAGTTGAGCCCTGCGATTCTATCAGCTGCACTGTCACTGGTTTATAATAAACCATACAGTTTTTGTGATTATCTTTTTGGTGAGATTGCGAAACAGATATCGGGGTCTGTTAGATCAAGATTTTTGGTGTTACTCCATGTTTAACTTAATAAACAATCGTATGTAATAAGCCTTGAATATATTATTGAGAAGTTGCGGAATCACACTCAATAATATTAAGAAGATCAACGAATATCAATTAATATGATGAACACAATAATATACCGAAAGCTTCAATCTTATTAATGATATAAGACGAATACACTTGATGTATTAGGGTTACAGAAAACCTTGAAGCTGCACAATACGTTAACCTATTTAGGTCTAAAGGATCTCTATTTATAACACATAGAGTCCTATACAATCTCCTACTAATATGGAATAAACTAACTTCCATAACCGACTCATAATTATCACAAAATCATAAACAGTTGTAACTACCATTCTGAAGTAAACAGTTGTAACTGTTACACATTCAGTGGTAACTGTTTCAATTGTAACAAAGACCAAGTACAAATATATAATCAGTGTTAACTGTTTCATATATAACTAACAGTTACAAATACATAAGCAGTTTTAACTACTTACAGACACATAACTATCAGTTGTAATCTATCTTCAATCAGTTGTAACACTTGTCTTCTCTTCAGTTTTCTTCTATCAGTTGTAACTTCGTAAAGACAGTTTTAACCTTCAAAACAAACAGTTTTAATCACTTGTACTCTGTCTTCTCATCAAGACTTCAACTCAGACCTGAAACAATTTTGACCCAACAATCTCCCCCTAAACTTAATCTGTCCTTCACAGCATTAAGTTTCTTCTATCCTCCATTATGAGCTTCACAAAATTCTTTCAAAACTGTTAGTCATTTCTTCTCTTTCTTCTATCTATCTCCTCCTTCTTATGAATCTGATTCAGCACCATATATACCAATTCCAGAGCTACATCATCTAAAACTGCAGCTTGTAACCTTGCATTTCTCAAGCCCATCAAAAATCTCAGATTTATATCATAAAATCTATCTGTCAATAATAAATATTGCATCATCCATAACAATCTGATGTACTCCAGGTTTGGCATGATAAATCCAATTTTTAACCTTGCTAAAAGTAGCAAACTGAAATGGAAACTATTCTGGCTCAAACATAGCCTTAATCCAATGCCATGTAACTTTCTCAACCAGATTATCAAACCTTTTCAAATCTAAATCCTTTTCCATCCCAATCTCATACATTCTCACCAAATCAGTCCTACTAATCCTCTTTATCAAATCCCTAAAAGATCTCCACCAAGATATATTTCCATCTGCTCTTTCAATTTTAATCTTGTGAATCTTAACAGGATTGACAAATTGCTCAATAGACCAATCAATAATACCAGGTAATTCAACATTAATTACCTCAGATTCCATTGGTTGTAACAGAATAAACTCCTTTAATTCATCAACATTCCTTTCTCTATCAGGAATTTCATCTAACTCTCTTTTCTTTCTTTCAATTTCATCTTTCTTCCTCTTCTCAGCTTCTACCTTTTCTCTTCTTTCTTTTTCTTCCTTTTCCTTCAATTTTCTTTCTTTTTCAGCTTCCTTCTTTTTCTTTTCAGCTTCTTTCTTTTCTCTTTCTTTCTTCTCAATCACATCAGGATTCATATCATCTTTATCCCATAACTCCTGCAATCTCTCTAAACTCATCTGTTTCAATGCATTCAAAGGAATATACCCACCTTTCAGCTTTGCAAGTAAGTTCTTCTTCATCTGAGCTTTTGTTGGTGGTTTTGCTGCCTTTTTCTTTCTTGCCTCTTCTGCTTTCTTTTTCTTAATCTGTTCAACAAGATATTCAATATCATCCTGTCTCTGTTCCTTCAACAAATATTCATCCCATTCTGCCACTTGCTCTTTTGTCATTTTTACAAACTTTCCTTCCTCAATTTCAACATCAATCAAGTCCTCTGCATTTAGCTCAACCTGTAATCTTTGTGCATATTCAGTATCATGAGCAGTTACTTCTGGTGGCACTGGTTTTTGCTTTTTCTTCTTTGGTTCTTCTACCAGTTTTCCTTAGCCCTTATCTTTTGGATCAATCTTTGGCAAGTCTTTCTTCTGTTGAACAGGAGCAGCAACAGGTTCTCTAATCTGAAATCCAGGCAAAGATGGTTGTTGTGTAGATGTCTTCTTTGGACTTTCAACCTTCTTTCCTGTTCCTGTCATCTTGGCAGTTTTAACTGGAATGCTCTTTTTCCTAGTCTTTTCAACTTGTTGTTGAGCATCAGTTTTTGCTGTTTCCACTGCTATCTCTGGTTTATTTACTTCCTCACCATCATCATCTATCTTCAACTCCTCAGTCTTATCTGCCATATCAACTTCTGCAGTTTTATCCACTGACCCAATAACCTCAGGTTATATTGCTATGCCTTGGAGTTTAACTACTGCAGGTGTTTATGGAGTTTAACTGCTTGTGAAGTTTATCTTTCGGTAAAAAAAAAAAAAAAAAAAAAAAAAAATTTCAACCACTGCTTTGTTTATATGGTTTTGCTAGATCTGAAGTACTACTTGTATTAAGTTAGCACTGCCTTGGTCGGTTGGTACTGCTTGTACAAGTGAGCACTGCTAGCTTTATTATGTAAATGATGCATTTGAGAAACCAAGTGTTGATTACCACTGATGGTTATTTTCACAATTATCACTGAACATGTTATTTTACTTAATTAACACTGTTTTAGTTATAATTGGGGATCTGATCAAATTAGGGTTTACAACTGATTTAGTTTCAGTACTTAACTCTCAACACTTAGGGTTTTTCATTACGCTTTCAAAATTACACATACAAACAACTGTGCTAAGTCTTATCGATTCTCGATTCTGTAAAATCATCTTCGATTCTCTTCGATTACTTGATTTCTTATCATGGCATCGACTTCGTCTACTGTTCAACTACCGATTGGAAAAGATCATAATATGATCGCATTCTTGATGAAACCTGCTGAGGCAAACGAGTATGTGGAAATCATTGATTTCCTTCGTGCTTCACATATTCGTCATGCTCTCACTGTGGCACCCAGGATATCTTACGATCATATCAACAATTTCTGGGTGAATGCATCAATAGAAGAGGAACAGGGGATTAAAAGAATAGTTTCAGAAGTTATGGATACACGTGTTGTAGTTACAGAAGCTACTGTTAGAGCTTCATTACAACTAGATGATGAGGCAGGTATAACTTCTTTAGATGATACTGTTATGTATAATACTTTACGATTGATGGGTTATGAGGGTTCTTTTGAAGTTTTTACTTTTCAGAAAACCTTATTTTCTCATCAGTGGAGGTTTTTAATACATACGATTTTACACTGCTTATCATCTAAGAGATCATATTTTGAGCAGTTTGGAAGCAACATTGCTTATGCAATTGCTTGTCTTGCAACTGGTCAAAGGTTTAATTTTTCAAATCTGATATTTTCTGGTATGCTTAGAAACATTGAGCAGCCAAAGATTAAATTTTTGATGTATTCACGTTTTGTGCAGTTGTTCTTAAATGAACAAATTCCTAATATAACTGCACTTGAGAAAGTTATTGGTATTGTCTCTTTTAAACCAAAAGTTTTTGTAAATATGAAGAGAGATACTAAATTTTCTGGGAAGGTTACAGCATTATTTTCTACAATGCTTCCTGCACCTTCCACCACAGCATCAGTACCACCAACTGAAGCTGAACCAACTACTGAGAGAATGGTTCCACCCACCACTTCTCAACCCACAGTAGTTGGGGGTAATAAAAGAAAACAAGGGACCACACCAGCTAAATCTACTAAAGCCAAAAAGGCTAGAAAACAGGCATCTGAGGCTGCTGCTGCTCAGGTGTCTCAGTCAAATGATTCATCACAGCAGATGATCAATGAGGAGGAGGTTGATCATTCTGAGAGGGCTGCTTCTACTGCTTCTAGCCCACTGGCAGAGCAGGACAGAAGTAACATTAATAAGACCCCATCAGAGGCAACACATGGACATGATTCTACACCTGTAGATGATCCTAGTGGTCCCAGTACCAAGAACAAAGGGGACTTTGATGATCATGCTAGGCATGAGTCAGAGTTTGATGATGTCAATGATTCACCAAAGGATTCACATCCTGTGACAACCGTCAATTTAGGACTATAATTAGTGCCTAATCAAGTTTTAGTACATGTAATTAGTTCTGTGATAGGCTAATTAATGTATCAATTTTCATATATATTGTTGAATATATATCTACAATTATGCGATTTGTTTAAATCGTACGAGTTCAAATCAAATGTAATTCGATTAAATAAATACGGACGTTGGTGAACAATTGATTTAAGTAATACAAAGATTTTTAATAACATTTTTGTACTTAAAAATATTATGTCCATAATATTTTGTAGACAAGTTTTATCACACAAATTATATAAACGCGAATAAAATGTAAACGCGCAAATCAAACAAAACAAATTACCTTTTATAATGTGATTATTAAAAGTTAGTAAAATACTTTAACAAAAATACTGAGAAATTATTCGTATTCTAAAACGTATATTAAAACAAAGAAAATAAACATTTAACGTATAAACGACGGAGTAAACGAACACCGCACGGAGCGCAGTGCGCGGACTGGAAATGGGAGGTGATCCCTTAACCACCTCCCCACCTTTTTCACTTTCTTTCATTTTCCATTTTCTATCTCTCTCTCCTCTCTTATTTCTCTCAAACCAACCACCAAACAAAAATCATCAAAATCGCAAAATAAACACCTCAAACGACCTCGGATCTTCAAACCCCTTTTACAATAAACGACCACCTCGCGACGATCTACACTTCTACCTTTCCGGAATTTCATTTCGGCGATTTGTAAGTTTCCGACACGACTCCGAAAACTCTCGTTTTTAAGTTTTATAACTTGCTAGCTGTTTGTATAACCTTGTAATGTCCTAAAATGGGTTGGGTAAAAATATTAGGCCGATCGATGGCCGGAAAACGCGTTTTTGGAGTTGAAACTCCGATCAGACCCCGTACGTCGCATTTGGTCTGGAGCAGATGCGACGTAGCGACCTACGTCGCATTATATCCCCAACGTCGCATACAGCGACGCAGCCTACTACGTCGCATTGACTTGCGAACGTCGCACATAGCGACGCAGACCTTAACGTCGCAAAAACGAACCTACGTCGCATAAGCGACGTAGCACCCTACGTCGCTATTGACTTAGCACTGTTGACCTTAGCGACGTAACCCTTTACGTCGCAAAACTCTTACGTCGCAGCCTACGTCGCAGCCTACGTCGCTAAAAACAGAACCTTCAAAACTCGAAATTTTCAAAGTCAAAGTTACGGTAGCAATTCACTGTAGCAACTATATAATAACCTTTTGAACTATTGTTACAACCGTCACCAACGGGCCGTACGCATTTTCAAAACATACTTCAACACTCAAACAAGTCGTAGTAACTTGTAACAATACAATCAACCAAATCGGGGAAATTTGGACATTAAGTTAGACAAACAATTTCAATGGTAGTCTTTCGAGATACCAATACAATTAATAACAATTCAAGTGTCGTGGACACATTCAGGTTTCAAGTCTTTGGACACCAACACACTGCTAATTACTTCAAGTTTATTAAGTTAAACACATCAGGAATCAGGTGAGTTTCATAGCCCCATTTTCACTGCTTTACAACTAGGGGTGTGATATTACTACTCGATTTTGTTTTACAAGTAGAACGCAAGTGCCAAACTTCAAATACTACATGAGTTTCAAGCTAATCAATTTAAAGTCCTCCATAAGCATAGTCTCTAATATTTTAGCGTGAATGTTAGTATATGATATCATATGGGATTGACAATCCTCATCCGGGTTAGCACGCACTAATCGGTCAAACGGATGTATTAGCATTTGGGAAGACGAGTGTTGATTAGGCACTCGTAGGAGGCAAATCAGTTAGGTTTCCTTAATTGGGCCTGACAAATCAGTTAAGCTCAGACTATGTGCTCATGGACAGTATAACTTTTATTTTGCTTAATTGCATTTTAAATTCATTATAAATCTTGCGGTTCTGACAATTATACATTGACTTACAAACCTGTGAGCTCACCAGCGTTTTCGCTAACCCATTTTAGTATATATCACAGGTACCCAGCAGTAGGTTGACTGCACAAGCAGGGATTTCTAGCTCGAGTCAGCATACATACAATTAGAGATTGGACTGCATTATTATATTTTGTAAAAGTAATTATGCCATGTAATCTCTCAATTTCAGGAACCGAGCTAGTGCTATATTATTTTTGATGTAAACGTTCACTTTATTAATACAAGTTTAAAACGACGCATATAGTGGTCGTTCATTATTATCTTTGTGCTTTGTATATTGATTAGTGGCACCCAAATCAAGCTTCCGCAAATCATTAAATTTGGGGGTGTCACACATCCTGAAGGTGTTGAGGCTAGAACTAACTTGGAATTGACGAAAATTGTTGATTATGTTTGGGCTGAATTTGTAAAGGAGAGGAAGAAAAATAAGGCTAAGGATGAAATTATCACTCAATTACAGAGGAGAGTGCAGCAGTTAGAATGGATTGTTATTAAATGTTTAAAGAAAGGAAGGAAATATGTGGTTCATGATACTTCTGAACCTGAGGATGCTTATCAATTTCCACAAAATGCTTTCAAAAAGGGGGAGAAGGTCTGGACAAATTTGGGTGATAAGAGTGACAAGAAGAGTGACAAGGTGGTGGATGATGATGAGAAGGTTGATGAAGAAATGGAGATGGAACAACCAGAGGAGGATGAGTTTGTGCATACACCTCCAACACCACCTACAGAGCCAGAGCCAGAAATAAATGAGTCAGTGTATGAGACAGTGGAAACAGAAATGAAGGAACCAGTGGCAGATGAAAATAAGTCTGATCATACTGAGGTTATTGGGTCAGTGAAAATAACCATCAGTGGTAATCAACACTTGGTTTCTCAAATGCATCATTTTCATAATAAAGCTAGCAGTGCTCACTTGTACAAGCAGTACCAACCGACCAAGGCAGTGCTAACTTAATACAAGTAGTTCTTCAGATCTAGCAAAACCATATAAACAAAGCAGTGGTTGAATTTTTTTTTTTTTTTTTTTTTTTTTTTTTTTTTACCGAAAGATAAACTTCACAAGCAGTTAAACTCCATAAACACCTGCAGTAGTTAAACTCCAAGGCATAGCAATATAACCTGCAGTGTTAATGCAAACAAAAATACAAGAATACAGTGTTAACTATACACTAACAGCGGTGAAATGATTATTACCACTGTTTATACTAAAAGTAGTAAACAGTGATAACGATACACATTACACACAATCAGTGTTTAATTAACAAATCAGTATTAACCCAAATGAAAAACACAGTAGATATTATTCACAGAGAGCAGTAATAAGAAAAATAACTTATGACAAATTGATCATTCCAATACTAGTAACCAAGAATGTGAATCTGCCTACATCAAAAGCTTTTGTGAACAGATCAGCAAACTGATTATCAGTATGAACTTTCAAAATTTGAATAAGTCTTTTCTCATTACAATCTCTAATGAAATGATATCTGATTTCAATGTGCTTTGTTTTAGAATGTTTAACTGGGTTATTTATAATACTGATTGCAGAACTATTATCAATAAAAATAGGAGTATTAAGAAAGGTAAAACCATAATCTAACATCTGATTCTGAATCCATAGCCCTTGAGCACAGCAACTTGCAGCTGCTACATATTCTGCCTCTGCTGTAGATGTAGATACAGTGGTTTGTTTCTTGCATTGCCATGAAACCAATCTATCTCCCAAAAATTGACAACCTCCTGATGTAGATTTCCTGTCCAGATTAGCTCCTCCATAATCACTATCTGTATAAGCTAGCAGATCAAAAGAAGTAAACTTTGGATACCAAAGGCCCAATTTTGGTTGACCCTTCAAATATCTAAATATTCTTTTGACTGCAAGAAGATGTGACAGCTTTGGATTAGCTTGAAATCTTGCACATAAGCACACTGCAAACATGATGTCAGGTCTTGATGAAGTGAGATACATAAGAGACCCAATCATTGATCTGTAAAGATGTTCATCCACACTCTCCCCCTCAAGATCTGCATGTAATTTCTTGTTTGTCTCAACTGGTGTGCTTGCAAATTTAGCATCTTTGTACCCAAACCGATCCAGTATATCATTAACATACTTACTTTGATGAATAAAGATTCCTTCTTTCTGTTGCTTCACTTGCAGCCCCAAGAAAAATGTTAATTCTCCCATGGAGCTCATCTTGAACTTTTCATGCATCAATGATTCAAACTCCTTGCAAAGACTATCCTTTGTTGAACCAAAAATGATATCATCTACATAGACTTGAACCAGTAGTATATCATTCTTAATTCTTTTAGTAAACAAAGTTTTATCTATTGCACCCCTTTTGAATCCATTCTGCAACAGATAATCTGAAAAAGTATCATACCAAGCTCTAGGTGCTTGATGTAATCCATAAAGAGCTTTTTCAAGTTTGAAAACTTTATCAGGAAACTTAGAATCTTCAAACCCTGGTGGTTGACATACATAAAACTCTTCCTGTATAGTGCCATACAGAAAAGCACTCTTAACATCCATCTGATATACAATGAATCCCTTGAATGAAGCATAAGCCAAAAACAATCTAATTGCCTCTATTCTTGCAACAGGTGCAAAAACCTCATCATAATCAATCCCCTCTTCTTGTGAATACCCCTGTGCAACCAATCTAGCCTTGTTTTTGATCACTATACCTCTTTCATCCTTCTTGTTTTTGAAAATCCATTTAGTACCAATTGCCCTCTTCCCTTTAGGCAAATCAACCAATGTCCAGACTTCTTGAATCTTAAACTGAAGCAACTCCTCTTGCATAGCTTCAATCCAACTAGGATCTCTCAAAGCTTCAGTAACCTTCTTTGGTTCTGTTTGAGACAGAAAACAGGCAAATAAAGAAGTATTAACAGCTTCTGTATCAAGATTTACTTCAAACTCATTTGTTGAAGCTTCAAACACCTGACTTTGATTTCTCGTTTTAACAGTAGATTCAATATCTCCTATTACATTCTCAAGTGGATGATCCTTATGAGTAATGTATTTAGATGCTGCTGTTTCATGAATCCCCTCCTCCAAGTTGGTAAAATTTCCTTCTTGTCCAGACTCACTACTTGACACTTCTCTTGCAATTCTCTTTGACACAGGAGTAGAGCTCATCAAATGTAGATAATTCAATTGTTCCTGCTCCGTGTCAAGATGCTTTGTTGGTGTTTGTTCAACATCCACACCTGCCTTTGTATTCTTCTGGACTGGACTCATATCACCGTCTTCTGTACTGTCTTCCATAACAGGTCTATCCGAATCATCAACATGAGAAAATGATGTTTCATCTGATTTTCCTGTTTCCAAATTCTGTGATGTCTTTGGTTGATCAGTGTCAAACACTTCTGGGGGATCAGGAGACCAAATTGGAAATAATATGTATTCCAATGAATCCTTCTTCTTTCCAGCTGATATTCCTGAATCTGATCTACCTTCTCCATCACCTGTTCCTGTATTTGTACCTGCACTTGTACCTGCACTACTATCCACATTTGTATATCTAAAAGCAGTATTAAGTGCATCAATATCAAACAGTGATTTAGGACCTTTTCCTTCAGGATTAACAGTGTTTTCATTAAAAGTGATGTGCATTGATTCTTCTATGATCCTGGTTCGTTGATTGAATGCTCTATATGATTTACTTTGAATAGAGTAACCAACAAATATCCCCTCATCTGCCTTACTTTGAAACTTACCTAAGTGATCTTTGGTATTTAAGATTGTACAAGAACGCCCAAAAGATTTTAAGAAACTAACCAAAGGCTTTCTCTTAAATAACAGTTCATATGGTGTCTTGTTATGAGGCTTAACAACTAATACTCTATTCTGAACATAGCAAGCTGTGCTAACTGCCTCTGCCCAAAAGGACATAGGTAGCTTTGCATCAGATAGCATGGTTCTAGCAGCCTCAATCAGTGTCCTATTCCTCCTTTCAGCTACTCCATTTTGTTGAGGAGTTCTAGGTGCACTAAATTCTCTCTTAATACCTTTAACTTCACAGAATTTATCCATCTCATGATTTTTAAATTCTGTTCCATTATCACTTCTGATGACCTTTACTCTTTTATCCAATTGATTTTCCATCTTAGTTACAAATGATCTAAGTATTTCACCTGTCTCATCCTTTGTCCTAAGAAAGAAAACCCATGTAAATCTAGTGTAATCATCAATAATCACAAGGCAGTAAGACTTTTTCTCCATACTACTTATACTGGTTGGTCCAAATAAGTCCATATGCAATAAGTGTAAGGGCGTGCTATTTGTGTTCACAGATTTGGACTTAAATGAAGATTTGTGTTGCTTTCCCTTTTGACAAGAAACACAATGATCATCACATGAATAGACCTTTTCAGGCAAACCTCTAACAAGCTTGTTTTTGACAAGTTTATTAATGGTTTTGAAATTCATGTGACACATCCTCCTATGCCACAATTCAGATTCATTCACACTTGCTTTAGAAATAAGGCAGTTTAAATCAGGTTGAGGTGTCATATTTACTAAGTCACACTTATATACATTATCTTGCCTTGGAATTCTCATTAAAATCATGTTTTCAGGTATCTTGAATTCCTTGGACAAGATAAGGCATTCAGTGTCAGTAAAATGAACTGGGTTCTTTTTATCTGTGATTTGACTCACACTTAGTAAATTATACCTCAGTTGTTCCACAAAATAAACATTATCAAAACTTAGCTTTTCACTCTGAACTGTTCCTTTCCCTGTGATCCTTCCTCCTTTTGGATTGCTTCCAAAAGCTACATATCCTCCATCAAAAGATTTGAAATCCTGTAGCTTTTCTTTGTCTCCAGTCATGTGCCTTGAGCATCCACTATCAATATGCCATAGGCCTTTTGGCTTGCCCTGCACAAACAATCAAAAAGAAAATTAATTTCTCTTGGGAACCCAAACCAATTTGGCTTTGGGTTTCCCATGTGCATTCACATATTCAACTTTCTTGAAGATTATTGATTGTGATGCACTGTTGGAATTTGGATCTGTTAGTTTATCAGTCTTAATAGGTGTCCAAATCCAACTGATTTTAGACTTAACCGTGTTCTTTGGCTTAACAGTTTTAACTGTTTTACCAAATGAAGAGTCAGTGTTAATTTTGTTAACACTGTTTTTGTATTTGGTTACCACTGTTTTAGTCTTTGATCTTTTGGCTAATTTTGTTATTACTGCTGCAGTAGATTTACCTATAGCAGTGCTTAACATGTTAGCCTTTGAGTTTATCTTCTGAACTCTGGCAGTACGATTAACTTTTGATTGAAAATTTTGTTTGTTAATCATATTTGCTTTTGTCCATGACTGTTTTCTAATCCTTTGAACATTCTCAGGATTATGATAACAGTCATATTGAAGATGACCCATTTTTCCACATATAAAGCAAGACATTTCTTTAATCACAGTAACATTATTACCCAGTTTTTGTGAAACCATTTGATTCCAATTTCTTTGATTACCTCTGGGTTTTTGATTTTGAAAATTCTGTGAAGAAGAAGTACTTGCTTTACATTTACAATTAACACAGTTATTCACAACAGGTTTAGTAACTGAATCAACTGTATTACTAACATATCCTAACCCATGTTTAGATTTGTTAGTATTCATGCTCACATTCTCTAAGTCCAGTTTAGCCTTTTCCTTAAACATTTTCTTACCCTCTTCTAGTTTATCAGTTTTAAGATTAGAAACTAGATCAGTAATTACTCTCCTTTCATTCTCACATGTTGACTCAGACTTAGATGATTCAGATTTTACACTCTTCTCACTATCAGATGTCCTATCACTCTGATCATCTTCCTCAGTCCAATCACTAATCTCACCTTCTACAAACAGCTCATTATCTAATAAAATTTTAATTGGATCAGCCTTTTTAACCTCATCTGTCATTCCTCTTTTAAGTGAATTGATATCAATTTCACTTTTAGGAGGAAAGTAGGTGTGATTATAAGGTGGAGGTACATTATTGTACCCTAATCCAGTCTTAATTTTATCATGGATCTGTGAATCAATAAGTTTATTGACACTCTTAGAAGCATATTCTAATTTATTTACATCAAGTCTTATGCTATCTCTTTCACATGTGACCTCAGTAAGTTTCTTAGATAACAACTCGACTTTATCTTTAAAAGTGTCTCTCTCCCACCTAGCATATTCAATGTCATATTTAAACTGTGTTGCATTGACTTCATATGCCTTTATTTGATTTTCCAGATTTTCAATGACTGATATGGTATGTTTACTTTTGATTTCCCATTATTTTAGTTCCTCACACACTTTTATATTATGATCCCTGTAATGTTTAACAGTTTGTTTACAAACAGCAGAACACAATTTATTTTGTACCTCAGTAGGAACTTCTGACTTTTTGTCAGATTCTACAATGGCCATGAGACATTGATTCTTCACTACATGTTCTTCTTGATCACTCCAGTCCCATCCACATCCATCCATAGACACCAATGCATTTGTTGAAGTACCCTGAATTGGAATGTTTCTGGTTTGAGTTCCATTGTTTCCAGCTCTCTGACCATTACCATTCTGCTCTTGCCTAGGGTTTCTGCATTCTCTAGCAAAGTGTCCCATCTTGTGACAGTTGAAACACTCAATTTTGCTCTTATCAAACCAATTTGCATCATTCCTCTTGTATGCAAAATTGTTTCTACCAGTCCTCTGCATGAACCTTTTTGCTCTCTGAGTAATCAATGCAATTTGCCACTTAATGTCCATCTCCTCTAGATCATCACCATCAAATTGTTCCAGATCTTCATTAGTAAGTGAAGAATTCACATTACTTGCAAAGAAAGATTCTAATATCTGATCATTAGAACTATTTGATGATGATCCTGCTCCTCCTGAAACATAAGTAGAACCCATTTGACTTGATTCTACCTTTGTTCCAGCCATAGACATAAAAGCAGCATTATGACTATACCCAGTTGCTTGCTTCTTACTTTCCACCTCAGACTCAAAGTTCCTCAGATCATTGTATATATCTTCTAGTTCCTTAACTTCAATGTCTGAACTCTGCCTCAAACCAACAGTATAGATTGTCCATTCATCACCTAATGATCTTAAGAACTTTCTGTTAAGATCTTCTTTGTCAATCTTAACCTTGTGATTTTCCAATTCTCCAACTAATTTAGTAAACCTATCAAAGGTTTGAGTTAGAGTTTCAGTTTTCACATGGCTAAAATTTTCAAATTGTTGCTTTAACAGAGATCTTTTATTCTTTTTGGTGTTATCATTACCACCAAACCTCTTCTCAATCGCCTCCATTAGTACCTTGGGATCTTCACAAGTATCAAATCTGCTCTGATGCTCATTCGGAATGGATAGCAACAGAGTACTAAGTGCCTTGTACTCAGTAGATCTGATTTTCCTCTCTGCTTCAGATGTTGGTGGTGCTCTTGGTTGCTTTACTCCATCCCCATCAAGCGTTACTGGAATACCATTAACAACAACTTCCCACATCTGATAATCTGTGAGAAGCATATACTGCCTGATTCTGACCTTCCATAGGTCAAACTCATCAGGTTTAAGCATTGGAATCTTTGTAGCTTGAATTCCTTCATTACCTTCGGTCGCCATTGAAATCAAAACTTAATATCTGAACTAAAACTCAATTACTAATACTAATAATCCTAGATCTTCCTGTCTTCAAAGCTTCACAAGCTCTGATACCACTTTGTTAGTCCCTGTTTAACTTAATAAACAATCGTATGTAATAAGCCTTGAATATATTATTGAGAAGTTGCGGAATCACACTCAATAATATTAAGAAGATCAACGAATATCAATTAATATGATGAACACAATAATATACCGAAAGCTTCAATCTTATTAATGATATAAGACGAATACACTTGATGTATTAGGGTTACAGAAAACCTTGAAGCTGCGCAATACGTTAACCTATTTAGGTCTAAAGGATCTCTATTTATAACACATAGAGTCCTATACAATCTCCTACTAATATGGAATAAACTAACTTCCATAACCGACTCATAATTATCACAAAATCATAAACAGTTGTAACTACCATTCTGAAGTAAACAGTTGTAACTGTTACACATTCAGTGGTAACTGTTTCAATTGTAACAAAGACCAAGTACAAATATATAATCAGTGTTAACTGTTTCATATATAACTAACAGTTACAAATACATAAGCAGTTTTAACTACTTACAGACACATAACTATCAGTTGTAATCTATCTTCAATCAGTTGTAACACTTGTCTTCTCTTCAGTTTTCTTCTATCAGTTGTAACTTCGTAAAGACAGTTTTAACCTTCAAAACAAACAGTTTTGACCCAACATTTGGTTTACCCGCGATTTTGCTTGCTGATTATCCGTGCACGTCTACCGGATTTGGCTATACCAGAACCACATCTAGTGGTTAATACGATTGACCATCGTGGGTATAACGCCATGTTTATGCAGACGGTTAGGAAGGAGGGAGTGGTGAAACCGGAAGTTAGGCCACTATTTGGGTATGTTATTAACCCGAACTACGTTGCACCGCCAAATCATGGGTGGTTAGACGTTGCTCATGCTGCTGATGTTGCTCCTGCTGATGCTGATGTTGTACCGGAACCTGCAGCTGAGGAAGCTCAACCTGAAGATCCACAAGGGCTCCTTGAGGATGTTCTTATTCAGGCTGGTCAGGTTGATCAGCAAGTGAACCAAGAGGTTGCTGCACAGGTTGTGCAAGAGGTTTTGGAGCAGAATGATGATGCGACAAATCCTTTGCTTCAAGACATTGAGAGTTATTTAGCACCACCTGAGGTAAAATTTTTATTTTATTTATGTAATAATATAGATACTTAGTTGATAGATTGTTTTATTAATCATAGATGCATAATATTATTATATAATGATTCTGATATTAGATATTTAGTAAATTGGATATTATTTCTGATTTTAAAATATAAATATCATTAAACGAACAGGAAGCTGAAGCTGAGGCTGCAAACCCAGAAGTTGTATTACTTGAGGGGGAACAGATACAGCCAGATAGATCAGTTGTTGTACCGACTGAGGTATTATATCTGATTAATCTTAAATATATAGAGCTTGTATGATAGAGCTTATGCTAATCATAAATGTTTAATATATTTAAACTTTAGGATCATGTTAGATCATCTGGAGGTCGTGATGGTGAGACGGCTTCAGATGATGATTCTGAGAATACACCTTCTCCTTCTCCATCTGCTTCTGAAAGGAAGAGAAAAGGTAAGAGTATTCTGGAGGAAGATATTGAGGAGATTGATGCTCAATTGATGAAGCGTCCGAGAACGCTTACTATTCGAGAAGGTTAGTATTGATTATAAAAGTTAAATAATCTTAACTTGTTGTTTATCAGGAGTTGAACTGAGACAGTTAATTCTGTATACAGTTGCTCAGGATACACCGTAGGTAGAGATGAATGCACCGGTGGTTACTGAACCGATGTCTTTACCGCTTCAGGTATGAGATATAAGTTCTATAACTATGAGTGTTATGCAATTAATTAGAGTTTGAGACAGAGTAATCTGTAACAATAACTGATTTTAATTGTGTTTAACTTTACAGCATGAGGTTGCTGATCTAGTTCGTGGAGCTAATTTTTCGACGAACAAAACAGCTAGATTTGCCACAACCTTGCTTACACAAGCTTTGTCTCAACCTCATACACCGCTGACCAGAGACTGGCATATTGAGTCTCTTACACCGCCTGGACCAAGAACGATACCTGTTACTCCGACGACTGATGCTGAAAGGATTACATCCTTAGAGTCTAGGGTAAAGGATTTAGAGAAGCTTACTTCTCAGATTCCAGAGCTGGTGTCGAGCAATCTTCTTCTTTCTCAGCAGATACTCAAGCAAAGTGAATCGTACAATCTGTTGATGAAGACTCATGAGACTTTGCTTGCGGACTTCAATGTACAGAGACTGAAGTTATCTTCTTTGGAGAGTCTGGTCTTGAGATCGCATTCAGGACAGTCTACTCAGGGGGAGATATTGGTATATCTGGAGTCTTGCAGAGAGGATGAGCTGAAGAGGAAGAGAGACTCTGACAAGGACGATGATCCCAATGCACCGAGTGGTGAGCAGACTGGTCCTTCAAAGACTGGTGAGCAAGCTACAACTCAGGGGGAGTCTGGTGTTGGTGCTAGTGGTTCTGGAGTGGATACAAGTGCAGATAAGACTGTACCGGGTGATACTGAAGCTGGTAAGATAGCTTAGTATTATCATAGTACTGTAATATTTGTAATAGCTTGTAGTGAACAAATGTAAACTTAATTTATTGTGTAAATATATTCGGCTTAGGGTTATTATTATTTTAAGTAAAATATGTTTGATGTAATTTAAGTTTATATAATTATGTGTTAAGATAAAATAGTGATCGAAAGACTTCCGACTCATTGAGTAGTCGAGCGGCGTGTTCCGAATAATATCGGCGGTCAAAATTTTATAATAACATATGCATTTTAGATTTGATTATGGACTTAAGACCGTAAGGTATATAAGTAATTAACAAGTTAAAAAATGTATTCGTATTAACTAGACAAATGATATATAATTTAAAGGTTAAATTGATAATGAAGGAGATCAATTAACACTTGGAAATTATATAAGGTAATTAATAGTAAATTTAAATGTTTGGTGATTATTCACAACGCATTAGAATTTAAAATTAATTAATATTTGTTAAGTAGACTTAAGAGATTTTGGATTGATTCAGGGTAATCAATAAAAGATTTTATAAGTTATATGTAAATTGCGTTTATATGATAGGTTAAAATATACAAAAGAATTAATAAAGAAATTCTTAGATTGGTTCAGGGAAATCAATGAAGAATTTGAATTATTAATATATTTGTATTTACATTTTTCTCTAGGAATGGAAATGCTAGATCTATCAGATTCAGAAGATGATATTTTGGATGAGATAGATGAAGAGATTGATTATGATATTGAAGAAGGAGAGTTCAAACTTCCTGAAGACTGGACTGCAGTATTTGAATCTGTGATAGATGAAGGTGTTGATCTGGATGCAAATATAGATGAACATGTTGTAAATCCATCAACGACTGAATTTGTTTTTGTAAATGAACAAGGAGAATCAGTTGTTGATTTAGAAGCTTTTGAGAATGCTTCTGAAGATTCGGATACTGAAGTTGAAGAAATAGAGGACAAATACAAACATTTGGTTGGTAATCCAATGTTTATCCAAGGAATGCTTAAGAAGAAAAAGAAAAATAAGCCACGCATTTTGAAAGAAGTTGATATTACTGGAAAGCGTGTACTTAAAACTGGCATTATTGGATGGTATTATGACTCTGACCTGAAGCTCTTCGCGATCAAAAGGTTTGACGGGGTTCAATATTTTGAGAAGAAGCTTGTAGTGTTTAGTTCATTGCCTCGATATGAGATTCGAGACTTGGCTAGATTAGATATGATAAGTCCAAGTGATGATGACTATGCTAAGTATGTTGAGCGTATCATTAGGACTGAAGGATTATCTATGAAGTTCTCAAAGATTAAGCCAAGGAAAGGAAAAACGATAAAGCTGAACGAACTCAGTCAGAGGACAGGAAGAAGAAGAAGGAAGAAGGTTTATCCAGCGGTCAACTGTATTAAGCAAATACCTATGAAGACTATGCCTCAGAATATTTTGAGAAAATTGAAATATTGGGGGGTAGATGCTGGAACAGGGGAAGCCTTTATGATTGAAGCTGATGATGATTATCCTGATGGCGAAAAAGAGATTCTTCGTGTATATGATCACAGACATCTGATGAACTTATCAAAGGAAGATCTGATTATGTTGTACAAGAACAAGATCAAATCTACTGTTGGTTGGGGTGATTTAGCACGAGATTATCACAGAATGGTTAAAACATGCATCAAGCTTAAAATTTTTGCAGGAAGTAAGATTTACAAATGAAGACTAAAGACAGCGTGAAGATAAAGACGCTAGAGCTATTGTCAAGGGGGAGTCTGTTGGGACATAGATTGTGACAACAGATCTAGCTTGAAATAGGACTGGTGTAATTATTATTACGTTTGTATATTGGTTTAGATTTGTAAATAAATATTTGTTTTGTTAGTAATATTCGTTAAACATATTATTGTGCTAAGTTAGACGAATGTTTAAAGACAAAATAAATAATAGACGTTTCATGCGAGGCGAGTCGAGATCTCAGGTCGCAGCGAGTTGAGCTGTGAGGTGAGATCTGAACTCGCGAAGCATTAGTCTGGCGAGCCGAGTTCTTTGTTGGGCTTGGGCTGCGAGTTGGACCGAACTCGCAGGCCCATGCGAGCCGAGACGAACTGAACTATATAATGTTTTTCCAACGTGAAAAACAAAACACTTTTGCATATTCCGAACCTGCGATTCCAGCAAACAAGAGAAAACATAACCTACGGCTAGGCTTTGACGATTCATCGTTTAAAGTTAAGCTTTATTAAAACGCAATTCGAACATATTCGTTGTTACTAAGATAACACCGTATTGAGGGATTCCGCACCTTAATATTACAGATAACGAATTTATCGATCCTAGAACTAGGGGACTTACACATAATTGTCTTATTCATAAGTTAAAATTTGAGATTTCCGCCTCTAGCATTGAGCAAAATTAGCATAAACCACTAACCTTTATATCTTTTTAGCGCTCATGTATTGATTCAGGCAAGTAGATATGTGACACCCGGCACGATAGGTTAACCGTTAAATCTAACTGAAACCCTAATTATGTGTATTTAGACATTATTTAGGCTAAATACTTGTAATTGCTTATAACTATTTGTATATTTAGGTGATATACACTTTCGTAATTGTTTAAATTATGCTTACGTAATTAGTTGTAATCACGCGAAACTACCGGACGGAGTCCGACTATTTATACGACGTTGGTGAAAACATTTTAAATAAATAACGTAAACCTATTTTATGATTTAAATAGTAGTTATTTACACTATATTATTATTTCGTATAATAATGCACGAAAAACCTAGACGTTTTGTTTAAAACGTAACAAACGCCACGAAAATGCGCAAATCGAATTCGGAAACCAAACGAAACTCGATAAATATTTCGACAACTCAAAATAAAGTATTTTAATAATACTTCAATGAAAACTTATCCCAAATATATCGTGCATTAAAACGATGAAAGAAAACGCTACGCGATTTAACGTTTAAAGACAAATAACGGTTAAACGACCAAAATACGTAAACACTGTCTGAAAATCGAATTAAATCACACAAAAATCAGTGGGTCCTATGTGGGGGCCAGCCACCACCCTCACCCTCCACTCATTTCACATGCAAACTCCACCTTCCCCTACAACCACTTAGATCACATGCATTGCCTCATTTCTCACATTCACTTTCTCCCAAAACCCTCCTCCTTCTCTCTAAGTCTTCTTTCACTAAATATCTGCAGAAAACTCAGCCCCTAACGCCACCAAGAAACCACCACATAACCACCAAGAACCACCATCACAATATTCATCTTTTTGCAAAGTGTTTTCAAGATTTCAAGACATCAAGCAACCCCCATTTCATCTCTGCCTTCTTTTCATATAAAACACCATTGTAAGGGTTTTACTTCTTCATTATTACATAAATAACATGTTTATAAACTCACTCAACAAGATTGTGTCCAAACTTTGCTTAAAAACCATTTTTCAACATCAAAAACTCATGAAAAATACAAGAAATGTTTCTGTCCAGAAACATATGTCTACTTCCACGATTTTTATAAAAATCATTTCTCCATGAAAATGAACGTTTTTATAGTCAAAAATTAAGTTCAAGAAGTAATCTTTCCAACGCCGTAAGCCTCATATTTTTCTAAGTTCGTTATAAAGGCGATAGATGCAACTATCTTTTCTTCTATGTTTTAATTTAGGCTGAGCTTAAAAGAGGTGATGTTCCAAAATCAATCCAGTGATATATGCATGAAAATGGTGCTTCTGAAGAGAAAGCTAGGGAATTTATAAAGAAGTTAATCATGGAAACATGGAAGAAGTTAAATAAAGAAATAATGACCGTTAACACTCCGACTTCTCAAACAATAATGGAATGTGCGATGAACCTTGGTAGGATGGGGCAATTTACATATAAAGACGCAGACGTATTTGGATCGCCGGATGATATTTATAAATCTCATGAAATTTCATTACTTTTTAATCCTATATCCTAGCTAGGATATTGTGTTTCATTGTGTACACAGATTTCTGTTAATGGAAGCTTTGCCTTTGGGCGTTAATATTCTTGTGCTCTGTTTTGGTTCTAACATTTGCTATGCCTTACTATAATATCGTTTGTTAGCGGAACAATTCGTCACTTAAGGAATCTTCAGAACACCATATAAGTCTATATGTTGTTATACTCTAAAACCAATCGATGAGAGGGAGAGCGAATTTATATGTAGATACTATTTTTGTTCATTTATATATCACTAATTAATAATAATGTGGGATTGAGTTTGCACCCAACAACCTCCCCCTCAAATCTAAATTCATTGGGCCTCCAATCAACGATAGTGCATTTGATCAAACCTTATATATTTAATACCGTTATAACCTCGACACTCAACCTAATAAGGGTTGCGTCATGGAGACTTTTAGTACAAGGGTCATCGACTCATCGTTCACAGCTCGGATACCACTTGTAAGGATTCGAAACTTAGCCTTACAACATGTCCAACATATAATAAGCTCGAATGGAGTTCCAGTCTAAAATCAATTGGTATTCAGAGGAGTGACTCATAAACTTAGATGCGTACATTGTATACTTTCTTTCATTTATCAATTTGAAATTTTATTTGTACCCATATGTTACCATAATTTTGGGATAATACACAAATATGGCACTATATTTTATGAAATTGTTCATCCGGGTTATTAAACTTTAAAAATGTTCAATTGGGTTATTGTATTTGTAAAAATGTTCAATTAGTTTACCAAACTTTAGACGTAGTTGCTATAGCCAAGATGACGCCGTTTACTAAACTTAAAAATGTTCAATTGGGTCACTATTTTTTAACCGAAATTAAGCAAAATAGGCGGGATGACACCAATCAACAAGTATAGTGATCCAATTGAACATTTTTAAAGTTTAGTAACCTAGATGAACATTTTCGTAAAGTATGGTGACCTATTTGTGTATTGTCCTCATAATTTTTCTAAAGATCGATTAGTTTAAAAATAGATTAATAAAGATTTCTATGGCTTAAATGAATAAGGGACTTATATAATACTTCAGTGGTGCATCAAACTTAATCATTCCAATGTGGAAGAAGACCCATAAGTGATTTATAAAATATATGTATAATCGCTTTCACCAATAATATGGGAAAGACCTGAAGTATCCTTTAAGAAACTAAGCAGACGATTAAGTCATCAGTTGGATATGAACCAATATTATAATAATTCTTGATGACAATCATAGATTTATTTTAAGTAATGTTAACCAAAATCTTAATAAAATATCGTATCACAATTGATAGTAATAGGAGAACGTTATAAAAATAAATTGTTGTCATTTTCCTCACACCCAACAAAGATTTGTAGGTCATTGGTGTTGATATCTTTTGCTTGCTGATGCACATCGATCAATCATCAATCATCAATATCAATACTCAATAATAGGAGTTCACTATTAAGCAATTTATTTATAGTGAATTTCATCTAAGTTACGCCTACTTCAACGTAAAACAGTTTAATTAGTTAGTTCATCATGAGTTACAGTTATACAATGTTAACCATAAATTTAAGTGGTGAATTTTTTTTTTTTTTTTACAATGTGATGTATGTGTATTTATAAATTTAGGTGGTATGGCCGTATGGGGTTTTTGAGAGCTTTTGGAAATGAGGTTTTTTTTACCAATTGATAGTCCTTGAATCACTATTGCGTCCTTTCGTTTGAATGGCTGCGTTTGGATGTGCCGCTACAAGCTTTTAATTCATTTTAAAAGCTCATTTCTAAACACTCAAAAGAGTAGCGTTCTAAAATCTGAGAAGCTTTTAAATGCTTTATTTACTTAAATGCCCCTCCTACAAAATGATTTATTACTATCGTCACATAAAAGTAAGTCCAAGCCTCACATAAAACTAGTTGCTCGAACTATTTTACATATCTCATTTTGATAATAAAAAACTAGATTATAGCCTGCGGCTTCGCGGGATGATATATGAGACGTATTTATATGTGTTATGTATACATGATAAACCGTAATGATAAACGTGAAGTGTTATATTAATGAGATGAATTGGTATGTTGGGTATGTAAATTTTGGTATAATGGTGAAGTGGAAGGTGCATAGTTTTGGCCAATATACATTATATCAACTTAAACGTGGATTGGGAACGAAACATGAGTGTGAGAGTAATATTAGATTTAGACGTTAACATATATATTGTACTTAAGTAGTCAACATTTAGTAAGTTCATTGGTGAGTATATGATCTTATCTGCAGTATAGTGAATATTTCTTGGTTGCTAAAACTTAAAAAAACAAAGTATGATCTGCCTTTTGTAAGATCTTGTGTATATGTTGCATTGCTCTTCCAACCTAAATGAATAATTTGTTCCAAACATAAGTATACTAATTACTAATTCCAATTAAAACAAATAATGTAAAAGTGGAGCAACCTATATAACGTAAGAAGTATTCAAAAAAAGTTTGAAAATAATATAATATGTTATATTATATAATACTAATACTAATTGCAATTTAAATTGAAAAAATTAATGTAAAAGTGGAGCAACATAAATTAAGAAGAATAACGTAAGAACCAATATAACGTGCATTTCGAAGTAACATTACATTTATGCGTATTCATCACGGTCAATAGCATACATATTTGAGAAAGCAGATAAATGTAAGAAGAATAAATTGAGTAGATAGAAAAATATTCGTTAAGTAAATGAATAAAATGATGTCAAGCTTACAATTATTTAAAAAAGAACCTCAAAGACTAAAAAGAAAATGCAAACAACTACTAAAAAAATTTAAATGTGCATGACAAAATATAAATAAACGCAAGACTTGTAAGCTTGATGGATTGAATCTTCAAAATTGTTCTAACTTTGGAATCTTCAATAAAGCAATCTCTTCAATAGTTTTCGTCGCGGTTGATGCTATTTTTGGTGCATTAGGAGGCGAAACAACTTTCCGTTTCATGGTAATCTTTGTAGGTGTTTGATTAGCCATATTGGAATTCTCATCGGAACTTTTAGCCATCAACTTCGTCACCTCATTGAACACGTCTTCAGAATCGGTAATGTTAAGAACCGTATATGGTGTGTAACGGCGTTGAAACACCCTGAAATTTTAGAACCTTTTTTTTTATTGCTGACTATTTACAAAGAATACTAACTATTTATAAAGAATATTAACGATTTATAAAGAATACTAAATGTTTATAAAGAATACTAACTGTTTATAAAGAATACTAACTTTCAAACCGCGTAACTCTTAACTCATTTAACATTTGACCACCGAATTTGGTGTGCACCTTACCTATATGATTATAAACATATCCTAATTTCCACTTTTCATAAATCTGCATTTTATCAAGAATTGGACTAGTGACTTCTTTATGGTCATTTTTTTTTTACTCATTTAGTGAACATGTCAATTCCCAAACCACCTTACTTCTGACTTAAACCTTTACACCATATTTTCTACACTACAAATATGACTTAATGACATATTTACATTCGTCATATCACAACCACAACTCATTTTGACCTCTAAATCCATAAGTGACCCATTTGGGCACTTTGGTGACCCGTTTGGGTCTTTACCCATATAATCACCGTTCCAACACCCATTCTACATATAATTGACTTTTCTAAGTCAAACCAAACAACTTTTACCATTAAGATTGTACTAGAACCATAATTCACCATATTTCACATAAGACCATAATTATACATCAAGTATTCAACATCCACTTCTACAAAATTGTCAACGACCATATCATGACTCATTGACTACGCTGACTTTTAAAGATCACCAAGTCTGACTTTGACCATAATACTACATCTAACTTAGACTTTCAACATAAAGTGACAAAACATGTTTCTTGACCAAAAAGGGGTGTAAGTACATATCAAGAGCATGATTCAAGAGAAGTGACTTGTTACCGATAATACAACAAGTCTCCACCATTAACATCACTCGGGTCTCTTGCCCGAATCTCTATGGGTCCCACCTGGCTCACCTATAAGACATATAAACATAACAAAATAAGCATAAAGCTTAGTAAGTAATGGGCTATCTAATATTATAAAATCAGATCATAATCATATTCAAGACTTATGAGCATCAAGAACATAAGTTCAATGAACATGTAATACTTAATCTTTCATACTTGCATTATGGATCCATAATCTAATATGTTAACTCCTGCAGTAGTCAACATCTTCGGGCCTATACCCCGGTATATCTTTCAACACATCAAGTCACTATGATTCCCATTACCGGTCCTTCCAAGTAATTAGAGAATACAACAAATAACATAAGATAGCATCGTCCATTAACTTACCTCGCGATAGCCCAGACAAATAATCACTTGTATCACCTTGAGCACGTTTATCACCTAATCATGGTATCAAGTAGCCAAGTATCAATCACAAATCACATATCACACCAATTAAGTGAAATTCTCATAACACTTATGCCTTATTCATGAGTTTCATACACTTATCACAAATTACATACAATTGGGTAGTCTAATATCATATTAAATCAAAATCATTCACTTACACTAAGATTACCGCTCTTAGTGCATACATACATATATCAATATCTCTTTCATCATGAACTACCCAAATTATATGTAATTATCAATTTCTTTATATCAACAAGGATCATAAATTTACCCATAAACATATGATTATGAGCATTCTAATCAAATTAATATCATTTAAGCATATCGTTTAATTCATTGAAGTGTTTGGAACATCAATTAAGCCAATAATTCACTGATTTATCAACTTTAAGAATCTAGGGTTTATGCAATCAAACTAATTCATCAAATTAAACATAATAGAGAGTTAGTAATACCTTAAGGATGCTAAAATTGAAGATTAAAAACACTATGGATCAAACCCTAGCTTCAATTTGTGACTTTCTTCCTTTCTTGGCTTTAAAATCGTTCACCCAAAAGAACCAGTACGTGATTTCTATTTTTCTGTGTTTTTAATATTGTAGAAGCTACAGGAAGTCTAATATTATACTGCTAATTTCGTTTAAACCTCCATTTTTGTTAATTTGACAATATCAGTCCCTCTAACTAACTACACAATTAACTAGCAAGTCCTATGGCATAAATTATCTTTCACAGTTAATCCTTTTTAACTTAACAATTAAAATAGTATATTTTAAAATTTTGAACTTACAAAAATTGGGATGTTACAGGCGTTCAACATTAAACCAGCTAACTCTAATCTTGAACACAAATTGCTGGTTGATAAGGCACTCTAACTCCTTCGGTAGCATATATGGGTCATTCGACTAAGACAATGTCACATAAATGTTAGACAATATTTTAGGATGATAGTTAATTATCATTAAATATATAAGCATCAATTAAGTGGAAACGTACAATTGCAATTTGTGATCTGATCCAACTAATACTCTTGTTGATGATTTTTGCAAGTTGATCCTCAAACAAAGCGAAATTTGTGCTTCCAGTAGTATCTAACACTCTTATAACTGTCCTAACCCTTGAGAGGTAAATAATACGTAAGCTATGACAATACTTGTATCGGAATAGTTAGATTAAGCGATTTTAAAAAATAATTGTGGCGAAAAAAAAAAGATTCTTACTTGCTTTGAACATCCGTAATAGGTCCACACTCAACTGTGTTTGACATTGGAATAAGATCAGACCTTCTCCCACAATGATTGCAATAGGAATTATACCATCCTTCTTCCAACAATACGTCAATTATGGAAGCCTTTAACACGCATTGTGAGACCACATCCGTCATGCATATGTCAGTCACACTCTTGACTACAACATTTTTTAGAAAGTGATGAAGATCGTCTGGTAAAACAGATTTAGCCTCAAAAGCTGTAGTCGGTGTCAAACGCAAACCATTAGTGTACAACTATTTTTTGGTTGGCGTAGTTTCATTTGCAAACTGTGTTGCCAGATTCTCAAGGTTATTGGGTGTGTTGCACTGTATAAAGAAACACAATAAACCATGATATATTAGGCATATTATCACAAATTTGCCACTAAAATATCAGATGTATGAGGTTCAAGTAAAATTAAAGAGCATGCACGAATATATATGGGAAAAACATGAATGTTGCTAATTGCATCTTACGTGCTGCTACACTACACTACACTGATGTGTACAATTTTTTTTTTTAAACATTATTCCTTCACAACATATAATTCTAAGTCACATCATATATGATCTTGTGATTTTGATTACAGGGAAGTAATATTGTTTTCTTAAACGGTTTATGGCTATACTTCTATTTTTATTTATTATTATCATACCTTAAAAGGGGATACATATCCCATTATCGACAACACAATTGTGAATACATCAATCATTCTTCCAATTTGCCATCCAGGTCATTGTCTCTTCATCACATGCAGTCTTAACAACGGTAAACAAATCATTGTTGAATCTATAATTCATGTCCGTAACTTGAACCTTGAACACAATGTCCCTATTGATAAGGCATCGCAACTCATCCGGAAACACCTGTGGATCAATGGACTAATATAGAAAACATTGGCTATGTTAGTTAAAGTATCCATATTTAGCTTGATTCTCACATAATGTAGTACTAAGAAAGTAATACGTACACTTGCAATCTTTGATCTTAACCAGCCGAGAGCTATCTCTCAAACAAAACGAATGAAGCGTAGCCCGTAATATCAAGGACATTTAGTACAGTCCTACCTCTGTGAGGAAAAAAACCCGAACGACCATCATGAAACGGGATGTATAATAGTATAATAATAATTATAATAATAATACACCATATCCTTCGTAGATAAATAAGTGTTCATTTACAAAAGGAGTGCTTTTTGGACAATAACATTTTTACCCTTAACAAACAAATATGAGATTCCTTTTTACTTATGTAATTTAATCTTTGAAATAGGGAGAATACAGTAAGTAAGTTTAAGTTTCGTTTCCATATTTGGCAGTGGACAATAAATTTGGGAAAGCCCAAAATGGAAAATCATAATACATATACGATATCATAAATCTATATCTCTGTAATAATCACCACTTCCTGGTGAGTACGATACTTTCAATCTATCGTGCGGATCATCAGTCTGAAGGATACAATGAAACAGGTCTACATAAGTGTATGTATTATTATGGTTAAACTATAAAGAAATTTCAAGAGTTCAAATATACATACAGTATCCATTTTAGCATTGAGCCATGACACACTTCTATCAATCATCTTTGATAACTGGTTGTAAAAAAGAACTAAAGACGTGGACCCAGTTTTATCTTGCACGCGAATGACCGTTCTGATCCTGAAGCATTACAGAAAAACATCAACATTGGTGACAGTCCAATTAGCAAATAATGTCCAATGGTTTATTAGGTTGTCTGATGATATTGTACAATAGCTTACTTGGTGGTAACTTTAGATACAATACCACATGTATCACAATCAAATAGCCTTTCTCCATTTGCACCATTCTCTCTACGCTCTGCTTTCTTACCACATGCATTGCAAGAATAGTAAAACCATCCATCGTCCATCAAGATTTTGATGACAGTAGCTTTAAGTACACATCCAGACACCTATAAATGACATTAGAGTTAATAAAAATGGATGACTAATTGATAGGTAGCGTCATATGTAGAAGCTGGCTTATGATGGTTATATAAAAATGGATGACTAATTGATAAATTTAGTACGAACCTCTGTAGTGGAACGGACCTCATCAACAGTCTTTAGTTCTGGCTTCATAAAGTACGCCAAAGCAGTCTTCACAACGGTTTCAATGTTGAGGCTTGAAATCTGGGAATTAGAAGCGTCACCCCAATCCTTTGACAGCAAGCTAGATAATAAAAATAAGTAAATTGATTAAGATAAGATTTATATGTGACGGTCACAACCTATCAGTTCTGACCGCATGCATATTTTTTTGCTCTAAACTATCAATAAAGTCATCACTTACTCATACTTGAACATATTTATGGTGTGTACATCCTCATTTATGTAAACACGACAACCAAATAACTTATTTGAAACTTGAGGCTTCTCTGCAAGCCATAAAATGGGACAGTATTATGTGAATAATTAAGGTAAACAAATGAACACAATTATTACATATATACATAGTACAGTAATATGATAATTGAGCTACAACAATAGAAATTCAGATAAGAGAATTGACTCAGTGTCCCATTCATTGACCTTTGCATTGTGGATCAAAATAATGATATGAGCACCAACCATCTGGTTCTTTGCAACGAAGTTATACAATTGGCTTGCATGTTCACCCCAAAGGGCACATGAGATCCGCTGGCCACTATATTAAATTCAATAAATGGGTTAGTTTTAAGTAGCAATAATTGTGCAACAAATTCAGATGTCACCACCAATAATACAGAAGATTGATTATGAAACTTACGAAACATATTGTAAAACAAATTCAATAGATTTGGTTTCTTTGCCATTTTCACGCTTGACTGTCAAATCTTCAAGTGACACCAATAAACCAACCATGTCTGCATGGTAATATTAAAATCAGGGATTAGAAACTTTTTTACAGAAGCATGGATCTTGTTACCCTGAATACAATATGAATTAAACATAGCATGCATAAGAAAACGTGGTGTGTAACAATCATCCTTATAATTAAATACATATTTATGTGATGTCAATTGCATGACATACGCATACCTCATTATCAATGAGTATCATTTCGACCGACAAAACAACTGATAGGCTGTCTTTGTAGCTCTGTTTCCAGAGTATAAACACTTTGACACGGATCTTCAATCCATCCCTATGACCATTGATTATATTCAATGGGGTGAAACCTTCCTCGGCAGCCATTTGTGGTGGACAATGGTAATTAATTGTATGAGGGATATAAAAGAAGGGAGTGATGTGTGTAACCATATGTAGAACTGGGTGAGTATGTGACACCCCGCAATTTTGACTTATTTATAATCGTTATTTGCACGCATTTTAGGCTAATTCTCTACTTTGAGTGAATTCACAACGCATTTTAGAGGTAAGTCTAGCAAAGCCAAACTAGTTAATACGCGTAGTATTACATATTGTAATTAGTTGTAATAACATACGAAACAATTGGAACAAACGCGATAAAAATATACGACTGTTGGTGAACAAAAATTATTTAATAAAACGAAATCATTAAATAACATTAACGGTTATTAAATATTATGTTGATAATATTTACAAAGAATTTTATAACGTATAAACGTTTATTTCGCAAACTGAAACAAAACAAAGTTAAAAATTCATAAACTTAATTAAAATATTCCATAAAATATTCCAACCAAAAATATAAGCGAAAACGTATTTAATTATTTATTATTTAAAAATATTGTAACATTTAACGATCGGGTAAACAAACACGGAACGCGACCACGGGGGACGAAAAATGGAACAAAACCCACCTCCCATCCCATTTTCCTTTCATTTTTCTTTCTTCCATTTCTCTCTCCATTCTCCTTTTCTCTCATCTCTTTCTCACTCTAAAAACATCACACAAATTCACCAAATACTACATCAAAAACACACCGAATCATCTAGCCATTTAGAGAAAAACGATCACGGGCTCACGATCTACACTTCTACCTTTTCGGATTTCAAAACCGACACGCGTAAGTTTCTGACATTTCCCGTAAATCCTTAGATTTCGAAGTTTTCTTTGATATTTCATGTTTAATATACTTAATATAACATGTTTTAGTGTTCTTAACAACTGAAAATGTCCAAAATCGACCAAAAACTCGTTTTTACCAAGCTGTTCGTTGAACAGTTGGAAGTGTCGCTGTGTGCCAAAAACAGTAGTAGCGACACTAACCAAGTGTCGCTATGCCTAAGTGTCGCCGGAATACTTAACCAGATCCGTCCTAGCGACACTACCTTAGTGACGCCATAATTGAACAAGTGTCGCCTATAGCGACACTAACCAAGTGTCGCTACTAAATTGAAAATCAGGAATCTAACGACACTCACCTAGTGTCGCCTAACTAGTGTCGCATATAGCGACACTAGCCCAGTGTCGCCAAAAACAGAAAATTTACAACTTTTTCACTAAGTGTTGAGACTGAGATTTTACCACCTGATTTTACTCCGAAATGAAGTTTCGAATGCGTTTTTACTACAGCAACATAGCAGAAATAAAAATTTTCCAAGCTGACTTGGCAGCTCGACCCCAACCAGTGGCTCTGCCCCTTGAACCCCGCCAGGGGTTGCCACCCCTTGGACCCCGCTACCAGGGGCGCTGCCCCCGGACCCCCGTACACAATTCCATACTTTATAAAAATACAACGAAACAAACAGAATTATGTTTCTGAAGTTATGATTTTCAAACCATCACCAACGAGTCGTATACATTTTCACAACTACGAAATACAAACGTAAACATTAAACGAACACTTTGGACATAACTTGGTTGTACGAACACTAGCATAGATGGTCAACTACGACATCCACCTACTTATTAAATCTCATACGTTTAGGGCGTTAGGAGATTCAGGACTATACTTGGGCTTTAGGCTTTGCTAGTACTCGAACGTACTTAACTCAACAGGTGAGTTCACAGCCCCTACTTTTACTGTTTTAACTACTTTTGAACAGGGGTGGAGAACATAGCCAACGCTTTTGCTACATGAGCAAACTTTTATATAACTATTGTGTTATACATTGTACAATTGCCATAACTGCTTTTACTACATGACTGTATACGTGTTTACTCGAACGATTAGAGTACTTTGAATTGTTGTGCAAACTAATGCTTATGAAATAACATTTTCATACTATAAACTATAACAAATGTGGTGAATTATTTGACAAACCGTTTTACTAGACCGGAGAACGACCGGTACTTTTTATGAAAACACTGGAGAACGACAAGCCACGTATTTTAGTGCCAGAGAATGACTGGCCAAGTGGACGGGAGAACGACCAGTGCGTTTTGGATGGGAGAACGACCCATGCGTCTTTAGACCGGAGAACGACCGGTACTGTGTTTCGCTGGAGAACGACCAGCAGTGTTTGGACGGGAGAACGACCCGTGCGTGTCTAGACCGGAGAACGACCGGTAAACTGTTTTGTTTGGACGGGAGAACGACCCCGTGCGTCTTTAGACCGGAGAACGACCGGTACTGTTTTGGAAACGCTAGAGAACGACCAGCTACATATTTTTAACTGTATTTGGGTAACATCCCACGTAAACTGTATTTGGGCAACATCCCAACCGAACTACATTTGGATAACAATCCACAAAACGATTACTTGACTATTATGGCAACCACCGTTTACAAACATATTTGGAATACGAACTGTATTTGCGAACTTAAAACCTGTGAATTCACTCAACCTCGTTGTTGACTTTTACTATGTTTTTCAGGGAATTAGCTGCACACGTAAGGACCGCCCGCACAAATGGAAATCTAGGCGACCCTTGAAGATTTAGGATGCCAACTTTTTGAAACATATAGATTTCTTTTGTATAACTAATCTGTTTTTAGTCATATTTACGAAATCCACTTTTGTACAACTTAACTACTTGTACGATTTGATGAATCGTAAACTTTGTAACTAATACTCTTGGCATCTTAATATATGTTTGGTTGTAATCATAAGCTCTGATACGTATGCATGTACAATGTAAATGTGGCATCCCCAGCTTATACCAATGCTTCCACTAAACGAATTTGGGGGTGTTATAGAGTATTTATACAGGAATTGATGAAAACGTGGGATATCAATGGAGGAAAATATTAACAGGTTTGAAATTGAAATTGAAATTCAAAAGCTATAAAAAAAAATGCTGATAATATGGGATCTGTAGAAGGTTATTCGGAACACTGGAAAAAGCCATACATGTTTACAAATGCAGGTAAATCACTTCCCAGATTGTAGGTGGATTTGTAATTGAGTTGGTTATGAGTCATCCTAAATTATAGATATAAGATTTATTTCAAATCTTATCTTCCTTTTACAACAAGTTAAAATTTAAAATCATTTTAATATATTTAATATATAATGATAATACAATTATAACGTAGAATTTAGCAATTGCTAATCGATAACATGTACAGTATGTGTTCTGTGTTATAAATTATAAATTATCATGTATATTATATAGGTATTATTATCTTACCATTATATTATTATTAAATTAAATCTATATAACTTATCTTTTATCTTTTAAATTAATCAATCCATACCTGTGTACGTATGATGAGTTTATTTGGAAGGTAATCTATCATTAAATTAGTATGGTTACGGTTAATAGTCTTATATTAAAAATAATTATGATAATTCCTGCAATTTAAAAATAATTACATGCAATGGTAGAGTAAAAGAACAAAAAAAATGGAAAATATTGAAATAAAATTGATTAATGTAATTAATTAATAATTATTTGTTATTGTTATCTAACGTTAAACGTGTATGTATATATATATATATATATATGTATATATATATATATATATGTATATATATATATATATATGTATATATATATATATATGTATATATATGTATTTATATTTAATTTTATATTTAATATATTAGTTTAATATATTCATATTTGATATGAGGGCAAGAATGTCAATATTTATCATTAGATGGAGGTAAGAGAGATTAATGATGTCATTAAGGTGAATCTTTGAATTCAATGGTGAGATATTATACGGTTACTTCCATCCAAGGGGTGAGATTTGTTTTTAAGTGATTTAATGACATTCTAATGATGTCATTTAAACTTTCTTATATTAGTAAAGGGGGATACTACAGTAAATAATAAGATTAATCATGTCAAACACTTTATATGGCTTTTTTTTTTTTCTAAAATAATAAAACAAAATTTATGCATAATATATATGTTTTTAGATCCATATAGATGAAAAACTCATTTAGACTCACGAGTTTGTTTGAACTCAATAAAATAAGTTTAAAATTTACTATTGATTAAATAAAATTTACTGTTGTTTAAAGTTTGGGCTCAAGCTCGTTTAATTTCAGCTCAAACCGAGCTTTTGATGAGTCGAGTTCGAGTAGCTCGGTTTATTTGCACCTATAAATTGCTTGCTCCACGAGCTAGTATTTCATAAATTTTTCTTTGCTTTGTGATTTTGTGTTGTATGTTTTTTTTCTCAAACTCCCTGTAACGAAAAACTAAACTTTCAGTTGAACTTCATGTTGAAAAACTTGAATCATTACCAAATATAAATTTGACTACAATTATTAAGTGAGAAAAGGGTAAAATAGTAAATTCCGATATCTCTATTGTAAGCTACTAAGGAAAAAGCCAAAACCCTTTATAAGGGATTAAGATTAAGATTAAGATCATATGAATTGCGAGAAAATGAACAAATGTTATCTCAGCTGATCATGTAACACACGTCAATAACGTGATAAGCAATATAAACTATAAACATGATATATGAAAATATATGTGAAAGATTTACTTAAACTTCATGTGTTGGCATGATTCAAGTTTATCTTCATTGTTTTTATATTGACAATTTTAAACATGTGAATAATATGTTGCTGTACTGTTTTAGAATAATAATATAGGACAAATGGCCAATATACATATTGCTCATTTTGTATCACGACTTCAATTCAATTCACATGAGCATCAAATTATTATTCTATATATACTCAATGAGCGAGGGTGTTTTAGTGTTCACTATCATGTGAATGGTCAATTTGGACGGTTACTTCCGGTATTAGATCGGATACAAAAACCCGACCCGTATTTGTGAGTTGAAGTCAAAAGTTGAGGCTTTTTTGTCTCTACATCACTGAAAGGTTCTTGCCATCACCACCGCGTCCATCACCGCCATCGCCACTGCTTACCGGCCTCCATGGTCATCGCTACAATTTACCGCTTGCTATTGCCACCATAACAAAAGATGGAAGATAAAAAGATAACCGTGGAATTATATACTATTACGCTTAACAAAACGAACGTACAACATTGACGAAAAAAAATGTATTTCACAAGTGATGAACATATCTTTTGGAGTTAAACTTCAAACCGAAATTCTTACAACATTTGTAGAGGTATGGAAGGTAGGCGATATCTCAACTGCTCAATGTTACTACTATAAATTTGAAGCTATTCATGATGAGGACTAAAGATTTTCTAAATTACAAATGATATTATGGGGAGTTGAAGAAAACCCCTTTTTGTTTAAGACCGGGGGATGTAAGTTTCTTTTCATAAAATCAGCATATGGTTTATGGTTTAAGAGAGATGGTTTTTTAGTTTTATTGTTTTCATAATTTCTTATTTAATTTTATTGTTTATCGAAAATCCCAATAAAAGAGAATAACTACATGTGTTGTAAGATTGTCCATATATATGGTTCCAGGTGAGTTGAACTAGCAGTTATTAGTTGACTTTCAATATCATCCGTACGATCTTGCTAACATTTAATCGTCACCGTCGCAACCTCTAATTGTTGGTTACATTTTTGACGGTTTCTTTTGTGGCGGTTTTTTTGTGGCGGTTTCTTATGTGACGGTTTCTTTTGTGGCGGTTTCTTATGTGACGGTTTTTTTTTCACACACGCAGCTTATTTCTCATAATAGTCTTTAATAATATTTTATATGTTACTTATTTAATTTATCTAATATTTTGTTTTTCTTTGATAACTTTTTATATATAATGCATGGAATAATTCTGAATATATATTTATAATCAGTGTAATTTTATTTACATTTCGATATAAATTTTATCGTCATATAATATATATTTAGCGAATGTATTTTTTTTTGTCTCGAAATCAACTTTTTTATATTAAAATGTAGATAAAAATAAACTGATGTAGTGGTTTATTTGGATTAATACAAAAAATTGTATAAGAAAAGTTAAAAGCGAAAAACATTACATTAACAACATTATTTGAATATAATATACATTTTCATATTAATGCCGATGTATGTTTTTTAAGTTGTATTCGGTCTGCATACTTTCAAACCTCCATTATCAATAATAACAATCAAGGAATAAGAGTAACGTCGTCAATGCATTGTTAAGGAAGAATAGTAACATTGTCAATGCATTGTTACGTTTTCACTTTTATGAATAGCAAAGATAAGATTCAGCATATGTGGGTGGTTAGTCCAGCGACAGAAATGCACTGATGTTCGGTAAATATTGAGTTTGAGAAAGAGATTTTTTTTTCCTTCCCTAATCATGTAAATCATATGTAAATAAATAACATCATGCTAGCCTAACGTAATGAATAATGGACCAGATTATGCAGAAGGCCTGGAGTTCGAGACTTAAAAGCCCTATTCTTTTTTGGGCTGACTCGGATGCTTTAGGTTGTGATATGTGTATATTGCTTAGGGGGTCTGTTTACAGGTATTATCATTTTACATATGTAATTATGTCAATGGTAATGTTCTAATATGTTTTAAAAGTTTATTATAAATTCAAAGTTTTTAGGTGTTTATAATTCACGGGAACAACTAATAATTAGGATTTTAGATAACGGACGTCCAATCTGTAATGTAATTGTAATAAAGGTCCAAACATAATTCAGCTGTCAAACTTCTGTGTGATCATGATGGTATCTACCAGGATTAATGTTAAAGATTTAAATACTTAAATGAGCATCATGGTATTGTTACACGTAGACGTATTGTTACACATTATTATACCCAAACATTTGTTATATGTTAACATCTTTCATGCAAATAGAGTTGTATATGTACATTAACTTTACGATATTACTTAGGTTTTTTTATGGCATCTATTTAACTGGGTAACACCCTGGTTAAATACTAGTTGTTATTTGCTACCTCCAAGTGTACAACACATCTTTTTTACTTTTATAGAAAAGAGTTCAATTGAGACCATTTATTTTGTGTGAGAATGTGGAACCAACCACAATATGCCATGTGTCACTTTTTTCTCTCTCATCCACGTTTTTAAAAATTTAATATCTCACAAACGACAAGTCGAAAAATCATGAAAATTGCACCATATTTTTCAGCGTTTTATCCTCTTCGATTTGCCGTCCATCAAGGCATACTTCCGACGAACTTTTTTTTTCCATTTTTTTAGTGGGTTTTACATATTAGTAACACATGTGTTAGTGATTGATTATACATTTGATTTAGGGTTTAGGGTTAGGGTTTAGAGTTAGGGTTTAGCAGTGTTTAGTGTTAGGGTTTAGCAGGGTTTAGGGTTTAAGGTTTAGTATGATTTAGGGTTTAGAGTTTTATAAAGCGTTTAGGGTTTAGGGTTTGGGGGTTAGGGGTTAGGGTTTAGGGTTGGGAGTTTGGGGTTTTGGGACAAAACCCCAAACTCCCAACCCTAACCCCTAAACCCCAAACCCTAAACCCTAAACACAACACTGTAACACACGTGTTAGTAATGTGAAACCCACTAAAAATAATGAAAAAAATAAAACTCGTCGAAAGTATGCCTTAATGGACGGAAAATCGAGGAGGATCAAACGCTGAATCTAATGGTGCAATTTTCATAATTTTTCGATTTGTCGTTTTTAAGATATTTAACTTAAGGGGTAATGGGTTTTGTATTCTCTTTGTACACATGGCACCATATCATTGGTTCCTCTATTCTCACACAAATTTTTAGTCTCATTTGAACCTTACCCTACTTTTATATCTTAATATCTATACACTAATCAAAGGTAGAGGTGATTTATACAAATTAAAAACATTTTATAAATGTATAATCCAAACGTATTAGTTTTAGAAAGAATAAAATTTAATTGTGCACGTTCGCAGCGAAGCGCGGATGAAATACACTTGTTAATATCAACTACTGCCTATATTCTTGAGTACTCTATTTTAACAACTTCTTAGAGCGCATTTAGTTACGAAAAATTACATCAATGTTTTATCTTTTTCTTTCTTTTTTTTTGAAGTTTTATGTCCCTCGAAATTATAGGAAATTCAGACAACTCGTTCAAATGTAATGGGTATAGTTTTCATTTTGTAGAATAGGATACGTCGGAAAGTATAAATCTTAGATTGCCTTCTAAAATTTTTTTTCACAAAATCACAACTTAAATATGTTTTATTCTGAAAAATTAGAGGAGTTTTCCGTAACTAAACACACTCTTAACTTTTTATAGGTATTTTTTTAGTTTGTTAACAGCAGCTCTCGGTGCCAATGGAGTCATTTTTATGTATTAATCATAGTTCAATAATCACCAAACTAGTAGTTATAATAACATCCAGCAGTTAATTAAGTACAAAAAATTAAAGCATCGACATGCCTAATTTCTCTTTTTTCCGGAGTAGGATTTTGCTATTTATAGCGCAAATATGTTTAAGAGTTAGATTTGTGCATAAAATGTAGTATATCAGGTTGGTTAAGGGAAGTTATATTCAGGGGTGTGTGATTATTATTAAGGTACAAACATTCAATACGTACTTGAATTTCTTATTCATAGCCCTTAGGGCTACGTATAGCATTTTTCTTAAATATAATATAAAAAATACTTTGATGATATCATCAACTTATAAAAAATACTTTGAAGAAAGGGTAATTTGGAAGATACCCCTGACCTCGTATCATATTTCAATTATATGCGTTCGCCTCACCCGCAAGGAGCATCCACGCCGGACAAATCACATGTCTACAAATCAACCACATATGCCCATTCATGGATTCAAACTCTGACCTATAGGTCACACATGTGGAATCTGAGCATTTGCGGTGACGGTTCCACTTAATCATTGCCCAATTGGTAACTTATAAAAAATACTTTGATGATGTCATCAACTTAAAATTGTGAATAAATCATTTGAGTCCGTCAATTTCACTAACTTTCAGAAATAAAACCCCTTAATTTTTTCAATATTAGTAAGAAAATAGTTTATACTCCGTATAATTTTGCACGTAGAGATAAGATAATTAATTTGTAGCGGCTCTCTTTTGACCGTTGCAAATTAATACTCCCTTCGTCTCAATTTTATTGTCATCAGTTAAAAAATTAGTAGTTTAAGAAAAACATAATCATTTCTCTTACCTTTTGGTAAGATTACAGTTTACCCTCTACTTTTTACCCAATTTTTTGTCTTACATATATACATTAGGGGTATAAAAGAACTTTATCTCATTATTCTTATCTATTTATGGAAGTGGACAATAAAATTAGTACATCCACAAAAGGAAAATCGTAAAATGAAACTGGGGGAGGGAGTACTATTTCGAAAAAAATTATTATGGGTGGTGATAAATACAACAAAAAAATGTGATTCATACACCAAAATATACTATAGTATACTTGTACTGTAAGCATAAATAGTCTTACCAATTAGTTATGACCTTGGACATACCTTTGGATACTATTCCAACACAAAGTTCGTGCGGAACAAGTTAAATTGAAAAATGAAGATGGTGTGAAGTCATCAAAGATTTATTCAAGACAAAGCTTTTGCCACAAGTTAAGAAGACTTGGATCAAGCTTGAAGACTTTGGCATTTGACATTAGGAGGGAATATGTTGGACTTTAATGTCAAACGGGCCAAAGCCCAGTTTGATTCTGAAGAGGGTCGCAGGCCATTAAACATAACTGGAAAAAAAAGCAAGCAGTTAAAAAACGAACAGGTAGCAGTAAACAAAGAAAGGGCGTGACTTTTGGCAAGAGACACAACCACCAGTAACCACCAACCGAACCATTGTGATGGTTGGATGGCACCCATTCGTTATATATATATATATATATATGTGTGTGTGTGTGTGTGTGTGTGTGTGTGTGTGTGTGTGTGTGTGTGTGTGTATTAGATTAACAGGAAGTGTAATACAACAAAAACATATTGTGACACCCGAAGCACTCAACGATCTTAAGCTGAAAAGAACGAGTGAAACCCCTTCGAGTTCGAGCCCTCGGTTTAACCATCCCCAACGATCTTATTTCACAAATTCATTCCACTCAACTCGAAGCACTCAACGAGAAAAACATCAAAAATGAGGCCTTGCGAGGCATGGACAAACAATTCGAAATCAAACCCGACGAAACCCGATACTTCTCCAACCGAATCTGGTTACCAAACTTTGGAAACCTACGAGATTTGGTGATAGATGAATCTCACAAATCTCGATACTCCATACATCCTGGTTCCGACAAGATGTATCATGACATCAAACAACATTATTGGTGGCCCAACATGCTGACATCGCCACCTATGTTAGCAAATGTTTAACCTGCGCCAAGGTTAAGGCCGAATACCAGAAACCCTCCGGGTTGCTGCAACAACCCGAAATACCTCAATGGAAATGGGAAAACATAACCATGGACTTCATCACCAAACTACCGAAAACACCGAGCGGTTGCGATGCCATTTGGGTGATCGTCGATCGTCTCACGAAATCTGCCCATTTCCTAGCTATCAAAGAAACCGACAAGATGGAGCGCTTGGCTCGCATCTACATCAAAGAGGTTGTAGCACGACACGGCATACCCATCTCGATCATCTCCGATAGAGATAGCCGCTTCACCTCTCGATTCTGGCAAACACTTCAACGAGCCCTTGGTACTCGCCTTAATTTGAGTACTGCTTATCATCCGCAAACCGTTGATCATAGTGAACAGACCATTCAAACCTTAGAAGACATGCTACGAGCTTCCGTAGTTGACTTCGGAAACACATGGGAAAACCACCTACCTTTGTGTGAGTTTTCCTACAACAACAGTTACCACAGCAGCATTGATGTTGCACCTTTTGAGGCACTTTATGGGAGAAAGTGCCGATCACCCATTTGTTGGACCGAAATTGGCGATAGCCAACTCACTGGTCCTGAAATTATCCATGAAACGACCGAGAAAATCGTGACCATTCAAAACCGGCTGAAAGCCGCACGTGATCGTCAGAAGAGTTACGCTGAGGTGAGACGCAAACCCCTCGAATTTCAGGTTGGGGACAAAGTACTTCTAAAAGTGTCACCTTGGAAAGGTGTCATTCGTTTTGGCAAACGCGGCAAACAAAACCCTTGATACATCGGACCTTTTGAGATTCTTGAAAGAATTGGTCCGGTGGCATATCGACTGCAGCTACCACCACAACTCAGTAGCGTGCACAACACATTCCACATTTCTAACCTAAAGAAATGTCTGTCTGATGAGACACTTGTAATCCCGCTCGACGAAATCCACATAAATGACAAACTCCATTTCGTCGAGGAGCCGATAGAAATCATGGACCGTGAGGTCAAACGCTTGAAACAAAGTCGTATTCCCATCGTTAAAGTCCGGTGAAATTCTAGGCGCGGTCCTGAATTCACTTGGGAACGGGAAGACCAAATGCGACTAAAACATCCACATCTATTCTTAGATACCCCACAGACTGCGGCAGCAAGCTAATTTCGGGACGAAATTCTCCTAACAGGGGGAGAATGTGACACCCGACGATTTAGGGTTACTGATTAACCTGCTAGAAACCCTAATTACGTGTGTTTAGTTTAGTATTAGGCTAAATACTTGTAATTACTTGTAACTATTTGTATATTTATATGAATATACACTCCCGTAATTGATTTATATTACGCTTACGTAATTAGTTGTAATTACGCTTATGCAATTTGACGAAATTGTGCGAAACAACCGGACGGAGTCCGACACAGTATAAATACGGACGTTGGTGAACAAAATATTAAATAATATGAAATTATTTAATAAACTCAAAAACTCGTAAATATTATGTTGATAATATTTAACACGTGATTTATATCGTATAAAGTAACATAAACGCGACGAAAACAAGCGAAACGCGCCCGACAATCGAACGAAAACCAAAACATATTTTAAGAATTTAAAATATATCATTTAGAGTAAAACTTTCATATCTCATTTGATGTTAATAATGTAAAACGTCTAATTAAAATATTACGCGATTCAAACCTCCGTAGAACTAACACGCAAATCGAGGCCGACGAATTAACGGAACATTTTTATAAATGTTCTCAAGTATTTAGAATAAATATTTCAAGTGTAAATATCGAAATTAAAAGTCGTCACTTAAAAACGCGTATAAAATATTTAACGTACGAATAAACGTCTAAACAATCGAGTAAACGAACGGAGAACGTAACTAATTAAATGGGTAATGAGAAATGACCAAAATACCCTTTGTGGGGGCCCCTATGGGCCGGCCACCACCTCCCACTCCACCCTCTCATATCTCATGCAACTTCATCATGAGATTCCTTACACTTTTTCCCTCTTTGACCACAAACTCACACAACCTACATGCATTCACACCATTTTACTTGAAACACTATCATCTTTCTCTCCCTATTCTCTCTACACTTCCCCACCACTCTCTAAAAATCAGTCATAATACCACCATACCACCACCCAAAACCACCATAAATCATCATCATCATCTAGCAAGGAAAACCAAGAGGAAGGAAGCAAGTTCATCTTCATCTTCTTCCTACTTTCATCATCTTCTTTTGTAAGAACCAACACCTCCTATCTCTCCAAAATTTTAGTTGCATGATGATTATTTATGTATCTAGTTATTCATCTAACACAAATATGTCCAAATATCATGTTAAAAATCGTTTTTATGAAGTATACATGAACATGCATAATCCGTCTTCAAAAACACAGCTTAGTAAAACGACCATATCTGGAGTTCTAAGAAGAATTAAACAACGAATATATTTTTAAAATTTGCGTATTGAAAAGATCTACAACTTTCGTGTTTTACACTTTTTCCAGATCTGTACGTATTTTTGGCTATAAACTGATCTATGAGTCTGGTCTGAAAGTTTTCGAAAACCGAGTTCGGTTATTACGCGGAGTTAATTACCTATGTAAATGGACACTTTACTTGCTGGAAAAGTTATATGTTAGATTAGAAACCTTGATGATCAGTTGGTAAAATTTGTGAGACTTGATGTGTACTAGAAATGGTAGAAATCATATGGCGAAACAAACCGACAAAAGTCGAAAATATGAAATATTAAAGTCTTAAGTTGCATGTTAAAAACCAACAATCTGGGTGAACTCCGACACGAACCGACAAATTATTTGGATCACACTTTGCTTGCTATTTGATATTGCTTGCTTACTATGTGCTAGAGCTCAGGTGAGTTTCATAGCCCCTCTTTTTACTGTTTTATAACTATTTTGGGGGAGAATACATACTACAACTGCTTTATATAATTGCTTTACACAACGGCTTTTATGAACACAAATACCATAAACAACGATATACGGATTACATGAGTTAACACACTAATCCACAAAGGCCCTACACATCATAGTTTGTTAGTTTTGGTAAAGCGTGAATATTAGTAAATAGATCTATGTGGGACTGACAATCCCCGTCCGAGTTAGTCACGCTAACCTGTCAAACGGACGTATTAATATTTGTTCATAACGAGTGTACCGGATTAGACACTTGCATTGGGGCACCCACGATCGTGTACTCGAAAGAGGCACGGCACACATTGTTAAGCTTCGGACTATGAGCTCATGGCAAATTGTATACATATTTTTGCATTCGTGCAACTACATATTTATTTATCGTTTGTTAACGATACCTTTACTTGACATATTTACCTATCGTTTTTTAACGATACATTTACTCAACATATTTACTTATCGTTTGTTAACGATACAATTACTTATCATTGTTGAATGATACAACTGGTAAAATCTTGTGTTTCATAACTCGTGTTTCATAACATTGGGATTAATACCAACATTTGATCAATTGTTAAACAAACCTATGAACTCACCAACTTTATGTTGACCTTTTGGTATATATTTCTCAGGTAACCCGCCGCAGTAGGAAGCTTTTGGAAAGCTTAGCTCGAGTCGCACGGTTTTCAAACATAAAGAGAATAGATTGCATTTAGCTGTAATTTATATATTCAGTAATGTATTAAAATTCTCTTAACGGTTTATGAGAACTCCAGATATTTGGTAAACATTTGAATTATGGTAATGTAATATTTTCAAACGTCTCATATAGAGGTCGTTTGCTTTAATCTTTGTGTTGTGATATTTGATTTGGTCGGCGCCCCCGTGACACCTCATACTTCCGCTGCCACTTATTTTCGGGGTGCGACACATACAACGATTGTAAACTTTGTTATTGATTAATAAAGAGCGATTCTTTATATGTTTTGTGTTCAATTACAACCTGGCCAACACTTACGTCCTTTCATTTTTTCCTTTTTTTTTTTTTTGAAAATTTCACGTAATTAGTTGGCCTAAAGAAATAGTAAATCATGAGTAGTGCCTTATGTTTAATAATTGCTTATAATTGTAAAGATATATTTGAGGATACTAAAGATGAGACTGGAAGCATTAAGACCCATGCACATGAGGACGTTGTAGCAATGTAGCATTGCTTAATTTGTATGATGCCTCGTTTTTTGCTGTCGATGATGAGAATATACTGGATGAAGCAAGGGAGTTTACAAGCCAAAGTCTCAAAGAGAAGTTAGAGAACAATATTGGCAATCAATATATGTTGATGTTAATTACTCATGCCTTGGAGCTTCCATTGCTCTGGAGGCCACAAAGATTTGAGACAATATGGTATATAGATGCATACAAAAGGAGAAACAATGTGAATTTATTGTTGTTAGAGTTTGCTATATTGGAATTCAATATTGTGCAAGGGATAGATCAAGAAGAGCTAAAGTACTCATCAAGGTATAATCTTATGATTTTAGTATTTATCAGTGTAAGAATGTATAGTATATCATATCATATCTGCCTTACAATTTTCTAAACTATTTGTGATATAGCTACTGATGAAATCTTGTATTTGTGTGGTTAAAGAATGATATATTATCGATGGAATTTAGTGAACATCTTGAAGTTGAGTTCTACTTCTTGTTTGGTCTCACTTCCTTGCTGTTATAAATTCACACTAGTCTCTCGGTGTAGGTGGTGGCCGGGATGGCCTGGGTTGGAACAAGAAGTTCAGCTTTGCTCGAGACAGATTGGTTGAGAGTTTTATGTGGGCTGTTGTTGCAAGTTACGAACCACAATTTGTCATTATAAGGAGAAACACCACAAAGCTGATTTCCCTAATAAATGTCATAGATGATGTTTATGATGTGTATGGTACTTTGGATGAACTTAAAAAATTCACCAACGTTATGAGATGGTTGAGTTATTTTAGTTAGTACAAGCTAGTTTTATAACATGGAGTAGCTAGGGATAATACTAATTATAGTCTAGCTTTCATTTTTGAAACATGTTGTTAACATAGTGTTCTATAATGGCTTATTTAAATGGGACGTCAATGGCATCGAAGAACTTCCAAATTACATGAAGATATGCTTCCTTGGATTCTACAACACCATTGATGAGATGGCATACAACACCTTAATGAACAAAGAAATCCTTGTTATACCTTACGTAAAAAAAGTGGTGATGCCCCTTCCTCATTAATCCATCTGATTTTACTAAATTAACGGTATGTAGTGTTAGAATAACGACGAACTTTTACATTGCAGTGGGCAGAGTATTGTGACGCAAACCTCGTGGAGGCACAATGGTTCAACAATGGATATACTCCAACTTTTGAAGAGTATTTGAAAAACTCCTGTATCACGATATCGGTTCCAGCAATATTTCAAATATTTACTTCTTCACGCGGAGCGATATTACTAGAGATGCCTTGCAGAACATAGTGCAATACTCATCTATGATACTTCGTCTTTCTGATGACTTGGACACTTCAACGGTATCCAATTTTATCTTATCTCATTCGTTACAGATACTTAATTATAAAGGCGATAGATGCAACTATCTTTTCTTCTATGTTTTAATTTAGGCTGAGCTTAAAAGAGGTGTCCAGTGCTATATGCATGAAACTAGTGCTTCTGAAGAGAAAGCTAGGGAATTTATAAAGAAGTTAATCATGGAAACATGGAAGGAGTTAAATAAAGAAATAATGACCGTTAACACTCCAACTTCTCAAACAATAATGGAATGTGCGATGAACCTTGGTAGGATGGGGCAATTTACATATAAAGACGCAGACGTATTTGGATCGCCAGATGATATGTATAAATCTCATGAAACTTCATTACTTTTTAATCCTATATCCTAGCTAGGATATTGTGTTTCATTGTGTACACAGATTTCTGTTAATGGAAGCTTTGCCTTTGGGCGTTAATATTCTTGTGCTCTGTTTTGGTTCTAACATTTGCTCTGCCTTACTATAATATCGTTTGTTAGCGGAACAATTCGTCACTTAAGGAATCTTCAGAACACCATGTAGTCATGTACATATAAGTCTATATGTTGTTATACTCTAAAACCAATCGATGAGAGGGAGAGCGAATTTATATGTAGATACTATTTTTGTTCATTTATATATCACTAATTAAGAATAATGTGGGATTGAGTTTGCACCCAACAACCTCCCCCTCAAATCTAAATTCATTGGGCCTCCAATCAACGATAGTGCATTTGATCAAACCTCATATATTTAATACCGTTATAACCTCGGCACTCAACCTAATAAGGGTTGCGTCATGGAGACTTTTAGTACAAGGGTTATCGACTCATCGTTCACAGCTCGGATACCACTTGTAAGGATTCGAAACTTAGCCTTACAACATATCCAACATATAATAAGCTCGAATGGAGTTCCAGTTTAAAATCAATTGGTATTCAGAGGAGTGACTCATAAACTTAGATGCGTACATTGTATACTTTCTTTCATTTATCAATTTGAAATTGTATTTGTACCCATATGTTACCATAATTTTGGGATAATACACAAATATGGCACTATATTTTATGAAATTGTTCATCCGGGTTATTAAACTTTAAAAATGTTCAATTGGGTTATTGTATTTGTAAAAATGTTCAATTAGTTTACCAAACTTTAGACGTAGTTGCTATAGCCAAGATGACGCCGTTTACTAAACTTAAAAATGTTCAATTGGGTCACTATTTTTTAACTGAAATTAAGCAAAATAGGCGGTATGACACCAATCAACAAGTATAGTGATCCAATTAAACATTTTTAAAGTTTAGTAACCCAGATGAACATTTTCGTAAAGTATGGTGACCTATTTGTGTATTGTCCTCATAATTTTTCTAAAGATCGATTAGTTTAAAAATGGATTAATAAAGATTTCTATGGTTTCAATGAATAAGGGACTTATATAATACTTCAGTGGTGCATCAAACTTAATCATTCCAATGTGGAAGAAGACCCATAAGTGATTTATAAAATATACTCCCTTCGTCCCAAATTAAGTGTCCTGGTTTGACTTTTTGAGTCTTCCCTTTTCTACTTTGACCTTAAATATTTTTGTTTGTGTTATATAATACTTGATGTAAAATATATGTATGGATTGGATTTTAAATATATTTTCATTGGTATAATTTACATAAAGTAATATATAACACAAACAAAAATATTTAAGGTCAAAGTTGAAAAAGAAAGACTTTCAAATCTGATACAGGACACTTAATTTGGGACGGAGGGAGTATATATAATCGCTTTCACCAATAATATGGGAAAGACGTGAAGTATCCTTTAAGAAACTAAGCAGACGATTAAGTCATCAGTTGGATATGAACCAATATTATAATACTTCTTGATGACAATCATAGATTTATTTTAAGTAATGTTAACCAAAATCTTAATAAAATATCGTATCACAATTGATAGTAATAGGAGAACGTTATAAAAATAAATTGTTGTCATTTTCCTCACACCCAACAAAGATTTGTAGGTCATTGGTGTCGATATCTTTTGCTTGCTACTGTACATCGATCAATCATCAATATCAATACTCAATAACAGGAGTTCACTATTAAGCAATTTAGTTATAGTGAATTTCATCTAAGTTACGCCTACTTCAAGGTAAAACAGTTTAATTAGTTAGTTCATCATGAGTTACAGTTTTACAATGTGATGTATGTGTATTTATTTATAAATTTAGATGGTATGGCCGTATGGGGCTTTTGAAAGCTTTCAAGAGCTTTAAGCTTTTCATTTTAAAATTAAAGAGCTCCTAAATAAGGCTGCGTTTGGATATGCCGGCTACAAGGTTTTAATTCATTTTAAAAGCTCATTTCTAAACCCTCAAAAGAGTAGCGTTCTAAAATCTGAGAAGCTTTTAAATGCTTTATTTACTTAAATGCCCCTCCTACAAAATGATTTATTACTATCGTCACATAAAAGTAAGTCCAAGCCTCACATAAAACTAGTTGCTCGAACTATTTTACATATCTCATTTTAATAATAGAAAATACTACAGTAAATAATAAGATTAATCATGTCAAACACTTTATATGGCTTTTTTTTTCTAAAATAATAAAACAAAATTTATGCATAATATATATGTTTTTAGATCCATATAGATGAAAAACTCATTTAGACTCACGAGTTTGTTTCAATAAACGAAGTTTAAAATTTACTATTGATTAAATAAAATTTACTGTTGTTTAAAGTTTGGGCTCAAGCTCGTTTAATTTCAGCTCGAATCAAGCTTTTGATGAGTCGAGTTTGAGTAGCTCGGTTTATTTGCACCTATAAATTGCTTGCTCCACGAGCTAGTATTTCATAAATTTTTCTTTGCTTTGTGATTTTGTGTTGTATGTTTTTTTTCTCAAACTCCCTGTAACGAAAAACTAAACTTTCAGTTGAACTTCATGTTGAAAAGTTCTCATAAATACTCGCTTACGATGACATAGAATACTTGACTTTTATGCCCAAAGAAAAAACTGGCCCCTCCCCTTCCTGTCACACGCGTGACGGTTGATTGAACAAAGATGGAAGCTACGAAGTTGATAATAATTTGTATACGCAACCATCCTAAAAGCATTACTAGTATATCTTTTAACAATCTTTCATATTATACATATAATACCAACAAATTTCAAACACAGAGAGTGACTTAACTTAATAACGTACACCAAGATATGTAAGAACTTCAATACTGCATCTGAATTGTAACTTCTCACTTGGTTTTTTTATTTATTTCATTATTAATAGTTAATTATATATATTATAATTATAATTATATATATATTATAATTATATAGAGCCGATCACTTCGGGAAGCAATTGATTACTATCATATCCTTGCTAATTGTGCTTCTTTGGCACAAGAAGCAGGGGACATTTTCGGAATACAACAAGCGAACCTTCTTCTTCCATGTTCAAATCCTCATTCTTCATTCCATCAGGAACCTCCCAATCAAACGAGTAAAGAAGGTTTGCGATTGTAAGCTCAATGATTGTCGTCGCTTGATTAAACGCTGGACAAGATCTTCGTCCCCCTCCAAATGGGAGTAAATCAAAGTTTTCGCCTCCAAAATCGAACTCAAGATTCTTAAACCTCTCTGGATAAAACTCGGTCGAATGATCTCCCCAAACGTAAGGATCTCGCCCTATAGCCCATGCATTAATCAAGACTCTAGTTTTAGGAAAAACGTCATAACCACCAACTTGACAATGTTTTACGCATTCGCGTGGGATCAATAATGGTGCAGGTGGGTGCAATCTAAGTGTCTCCTTCACAACCATTTTTAAGTATGTCATTTGCATAATGTCTGATCTAACTACTCTTGGTTTATTTTTTCCAATGCAACTTCGTATTTCACTTCGCAACTTCTGCATCACTCTACGATTTTTAGCAACCTCAGACATCGCCCATACCATCGTCACAACAATTGTGTCGGTTCCTCCAGTAAGAACGTCCTACAAGTTCATTTACATTCGATGTTAATATATATACTTCTTTCTTCTAAAACTATTGTGGCAACAAAAGAAAAAAATACATGAATTGTTTACCATAATAAGCGCTTTCATGTCGTCTTTGGTCAAGCAAGATTCATTGGTGTCCTCCTTCGATGATAAATCAATCAACGCATGAACGAAATCTTTTTCTTGTTCACTTATTTCTGATCCTCCTTTATCAAGATGTTCATCAAGTACCATTTGCACATAACCATCAAGGTTACTGAAACACTTCTCCAATCTACCCGTCCACCCGTTTAATTTGTCCAAAATCGGCCCAATAAACGGAAAATGATCCCCAATCGAACCGCCCAACATATTCTTAGCCTCATCAAGCATCTCTTTCAATGTTGAACCCCTAAATGGCTCTTCTCTATAACTCTTACCAAAACCAACCTTACACACAATCCCAAACACAAGGGCTAACAACTTCTTGTCCAAATTAACTACACTACCCACTGGATTTAACCTTAGAAACCGAACAACACCCTCGACTTCTTTCTCCATTACATCATTTAAAAGTCCTGATCTCTTGGGACCCAATAACTCGGATACAAAAACCTTTCGCATTTCCTTCCAATGATTATCGTATGGAGAAAAGGCAACGTCCAAGTAATTGTATGTTAGTTGCTTTGTAGCTTCGAAGAATGGGCGAGTACAAAATAAAAGATCATGAGTTTTTAAGACTTGTTTGGCCATAGTGGACGATGAAATGATAACGTAGGGTTTGGAACCGAAATGTAGAAGCATAACTGGACCATATGTTTGAGAGAGTTGCCATAGTGTTTGATGACGGTGTTTACCGAGTAACTGGTGCAAGTTTCCGATTACCGGAAGCTTTGGAGGGCTTGGGGGAAGCTTAGTAGCGGCTAATGATGAATTAGTTGGTTTTAGAGTGTATAATAATAAACTCAAAAGGAAGACGATTATGGCAAACGGAGGAAGAAACCAAGAAGGCATTGTGAACACATTCATGTTGTTGAATTGGCTTTTTTATGCTAACTTAATTTGTTTATGAAATTGGAATGGTTGTTTGTATCCAAGGTCAGTTATTCGAATTTATAGTAAAAAATGAACATGATAATTAATAACTATGTATTAATTAATATATAATTATAAATTATAATATGAATTGCGAGACAATGAACAAATTAAATGTTATCTCAGCTGATCATGTAACACACATCAATAACGTGATAAACATGATATATGAAAATATATGTGAAAGATTTACTTAAACTTCATGTTTAGCATGATTCAAGTTTATCTTCATTGTTTTTATTATAAAAAAGTAAAGTGTGGTACTACAGTTCCGACTTGATAAGTGTTACTGTATATATATTGACAATAATAAACATGTGAATAATATGTTGCTGTACTGTTTTAGAATAATAATATAGGACAAATGGCCGATATACATATAAGAGAGAAGATATATATCCGATCTTATCGAACACACATCTAATCATTGTGTATCACGACTTCAATTCAATTCACATGAGCATCAAATTATTATTAATATCAACTACTGCCGTTTCTTTTATATATTCTTGAGTAGTGTATTTTAACAATTTCTTACACCGCGTTTAGTTACGAAAAATTACATCAATATTTTATTTTTTCTTTTTTTGAAGTTTTATGTCTCTTGAAATTATAGAAAATTCAGACAACGCGTTCAAATGTAATGGGTATAGTTTTCATTTTGATAGGATATGTCGGAAAGTATAAATCATAGATTTTCTTCTAAAAATTTTTTTCACAAAATCACAACTTGAATATGTTTTATTCCAAAAAAATTAGAGGAGTTTTCATTAACTATACACACTCTTAACTTTTAATATGTATATTTTTTAGTTTGTTAACAGCAGCTCTCGGTGCCAATGGAATCATTTTTATGTATTAAATAGTACTCCGTAGTTCAATAATCACCAAACTAGTAGTTATAATAACATCCAGCACTTAAGTACAAATAATTAAAGCATCGACATGCCTAATTTCTCTTTTTTCCGGAGTAGGATTTTGTTATTTAAAGCCTTAATATGTTTAGGAGTTAGATTTGTGCATAAAAAGGTTGTATATCAGGTTGGTTGAGAGAAGTTATATTCGGGGGTGAGTGATTATTATTAAGGTACAAATATTCAATGCGTGCTTGAATTTCTTATTCATAACCCTTAGGGCTACGTATAACATTTTTTAAAAATATAATATAAGAAATACTTTGATGATATCATCAACTTATAAAATATACTTTGAAGAAAGGGTAATTTGGAAGATACCCCAGACCTCGTATCATATTTCAATGATACGCCGTCCATCCCACCCGCAAGGAGCATCCACGTCGGATAAATCACATGTCCACAAATCAACCACATATGCTCATGCATAGATTCGAACCCTGGCCTATAGATCATACATGTGGAGTCTGAGCATTTGCGGTGACGGTACCACTTAATCATTGCCCAATGGTTAACTTATACAAAATACTTTGATGATGTCATCAACTTAAAATTGTGAATAAATCATTTGAGTCCATCAATTTCACTAACCATCAGAAATAGAACCCCTTTATTTTTTCAATATTAGTAAGAAAAGAGTTTATACTCCGTATAATTTTGCGCGTAGAGATAAGATAATTAATTTGTAGCGGCTCTCTTTGACCGTTGCAAATTAATACTTCCTTCGTCTCAATTTTATTGTCCTCAGACAAAAAATATGCAGTTTAAGAAAGCATAATCATCTCTCTTACACTAAAAAAAGTTCTCATTTTTTCACACTTTTTTCTTCACACTTTTAGAAAGTGTGTAAAACTTATAAGATTTTTCACACTTATATATGTAAGGAAAAGAAGCATACACTTAAAAGTATGAAGAAATTATAATTTTTCAACACTTAAAAGTGTGGAAAAAAATTTGTAACACATGATTTTTCCACACAAGAGAAAGTGTGGATAAATTGGGTGTTACAAAATTTTTTTCACACTTTTAAGTGTTGAAAAGTCATTATTTCTCCACACTTTTAAGTGTTAACTTTTTTTCTCCACACTTATATATGTGAAGATTGTAGTGATTTCCACACTTATTGATGTAACAAAATTTTCCGCACTTATAAGTATGAATAAATTTACATATATTCCACATATTTTTAAAAAGTGTGGAAAAAAGAGTGTGGCTAAATGACATATTTGTTGTAGTGTTACTATTTGGTAATATGACAGTTTTACCCTCTACTTTTTACCTAATTTTTTGTCTTACATGTTACTAGCGGGTATCACATGTGTTACTCGCTGGTATCACATGTGTTAATAGCTGGTAACACATGTGTTAGTTGTTTTCAAAACCCGTCGAAAAACGAAAAAAAAAAGTTCGTCGAAAGCATACCTTGTCACATCTCTAATCGAAGGGAATAAAATGCTGATTTTTATGGTGCAATTTTTGTGATTTTTCGACTTACTGTTTGGGAGATATTTAATTTTTAAAAACGTGAGGAAAGAGGGTTTAGTGACACGTGACACATTCCTATTGGTTCCCTCATTCTCAAAAAAAATTGTTGTACTAATTTGAACCTTACTTTAAAACTATAAGCCATTGCTAAATAAATAAATAATAACCCCGAATAATGCATTTGGAAACAACAAATTATTCCTTTACAATACTTGATTTCAAAAAAAAGAGTTTAAAAAAGTTCATTCACTATTCCACTATATATATAAACCAGCATGAAGCCATTCTTTGATTCTCACATCTTCAATTCTGCAATGGCTTCAACTTTCATTTCCAGTTTGAGACTTGGTTTTTCTAGCCCTTCTCATTGTACAAGTCGAAACCATATGTCAGGGTTCCATAAACAATCATACTCACAACGAACCGTAACCATGGCTATAGCAACGGATGCACCCGTTGTAAGACGATCAGCAAACTATCCCCCTTCGGAATGGTCCTACGATTTTCTTCAATCACTAGCAGGCAACCATGTGGTAATTACTTATTCTTTCAATAGTTACTTTGACAATCAGTCGATCTCTTAATTTGCAGCTTTTTTGTTCATATAGGTTGAAAAATACAGTACAACATCAAATGGTTTGAAAGAACAAGTGAGGACGATGATTTCTATCGAGACTACGGTTGAGAAGCCGTTAAGTACACTTGAATTAGTTGATGATTTGCAGAGACTTGGGATATCTTACCACTTCAAGAATGAAATAAGCAACGCCCTGCAGAAGATATACAATTGCTACTATGAAGCTCGCGAGAATTGGAGCAGATTGGATCTTAATCTCAAAGCCCTTGGCTTTAGACTCTTAAGACAACATGGCTATCATATTCCTCAAGGTATTTCTATTTTTCTTATTAGCCATAAGTTAACTTGTTATACAAATTAATGTACGAGTATAAATAAAAGGGGAAAACGTATGCGTTGTCAGCATTACTAAAATTAGGTGCCGTCAGCATATAGCCCCTGTTTTAAAGCTGACAGCACCTAACTTAGGTGCACAAAAATCATCTTCCCTAAATAAAAAAGAAGATACATGTCTGATTATCTGATTAATGTAGTTGCTTTTATTGTGAAGAAATCTTTGAGGACATCATGGATGAGGCAGGAAACATCAAGGCCAATGTCTGTGAGGAAGTCATAGGAATGCTTAACTTGTACGAGGCTTCGTTCTATGCTGTCCATGGTGATGACATATTGGATGAAGCAAGGGAATTTACAACGAAATGTCTTAAAGAGAAGTCAGAGAAGAGAAACATTACTAATAAAAGTACATCGGTGTTAATAACTCATGCTTTGGAGCTACCATTGTATTGGAGGATCCCAAGGTTTGAGTCGATATGGTTTATAGAAGCATACAAGGGAAGAAACGACATGAAATCATTGTTGTTAGAGTTTGCGGAATTGGATTACAACATTGTGCAAGGGATTCACCAAGAAGATCTAAAGTTCTCATCAAGGTAATTTTTACACATAATGTCTATAAACTGCGTAAATTGGCTGATGAATAATCCGTACAGTAATGGACAGGCATCAAAACTGTAGCAAAAATTTTGTTACATTACTCTGATAACTTCAAACATTTGTTATAGGTGGTGGGTTGGTCTTCAATGGGACAAGAAGCTCGTCTTTGCTCGAGACAGGATGGTGGAGAGTTTTATGTGGTCTGTCGGTGCAAACCATGAACCGGAATTTAGTGTTCTAAGGAGAAACGTTACAAAGAATATTACCATGGTGAATGTTATAGACGATGTTTATGATGTGTACGGTACTTTGGAAGAACTTGAACAATTCACTGAAGTTGTGAGAAGGTTTGTACTAAGTAGTGAGTTAGAATATATACTTTCTAATTACAATCTTTTATTTTCGGAGTGCGTTTACTAAATAATAGTTCGATTGGATTAGATGGGACGTGAATGCACTCGAAGGACTACCCAATTACATGAAAATTTGTTTCCTTGGATTCTGTAATACTGTCAACGAGATGGGATACAACACATTGACAAACAAAGATTCATTTGTTATACCTTACGTGAGAAAAGCAGTACGATGATCTAATTAATTACCTTGGTTTACTTCTCCATAAATCTTATTTTTAACGACGATGATTAAGATTTTTGTGTTGATTTAAGAAGAGAAATGGTTTCTTTCGTTGCAGTGGACAGACTACTGTGAGGCGAACCTGGTGGAGGCAAGATGGTTCCATAGCGGATATACCCCGACACTTGAAGAGTACTTGAACAACTCACGTATTACTGTCGCAATTCCTATTATCGTTTCAGGTGCTTATTTCTTGGATTCAAATGATTTTATCGGAGAGGCCTTGCAGAACGTAATTCACTGGTCCGCTATGGTTCTACGTCTTGCTGATGACCTAGGAACATCAACGGTACGTATAGATCGAAAACCATATATCTTCATTTATTTAACTAGTTCATTAATAAAATTTAGATTAGAATACATATAAATTTCTTTTTTTTTCTGGTTATAAATAGGCTGAGCTTAAAAGAGGTGATGTTCCAAAAGCAGTGGAATGTTACATGAATGAAACAGGTGTTTCTGAAGAGATTGCAAGAGCATATATAAAGAAGTTAATCTTAATAGCATACAAGAATATAAGTAAAGAAAGGATGAGTTGTAAATCTGGAGGTTTGCAAGTATTTATGGAATGTGCATCGAATCTTGGTCGAATGGGACAATTCACATACGAGCGTGGAGATATATTTGGTGCACCTGATGATTTATATAAATCTCATCAAAAGTCGTTACTTTTTGACCCTAAATCCTAAGGGATCTTTTAATTGTTATTTGATTACTCGTTTGTTTTGATCTTAGTTATATGATTTTTTTTACTTGTAACGCGACGCTAGAATAACAGTTGCAGCTCTTTGGTGTTCAATTCCTTTGCCTCGAGTAATTTGAAAAATAAGTGGTGGGGTCCGTTGGATATACTTGGGGACTACAAATCTAAAAGGTGAGTCCGGCGTAAAATTAGGAGGATTATTGCTTTTCATAGAGCACGCACTCTCAATTTTGTTAGTGTGCTCTAATTAAATGTTCAACAATTCGTTTCAATTATTAAAAAATATGAATGAATTCGCTCAAATTCTCATCCTGTTGCCCTACTTGGCTACGTACGTATTACTCCATACCTGGCACACAAATTTTTCTTTCATCCAATAAAAGGAAAGGAAATTGGATAGCATATCCCTAGTTCCCTACTAAATCAAACACTTGAAAAACAACCGGAGGACAACTCAGTCCAGGCCCCAGGGGCCGAGGGGCGTAGCAATCATAAGAGAAGGCTTGGTTCTTAAGTGGGTCATGGCCCATCCTATTACACATATAGAATTTTGCCCATCCATTTTTGGCCCATTCTGTTTTATGTTATGCAAGTATGCAACTACTAGCTTTTTCTTTCTTTTGAATATTAAAGTCCTCAAAGTATAGGTTGACTATGGGTCCTGGGGTACCAGAAATGTAGTAGTGTGGGCAGTTAAACTTTAATACTCAATATTCCATTTTATACGTTCCAAACTAACTGTTTCACTTTTAAAAACTAAAGAACAAAATTAACTAAACTTCCTATATTACCCCTACTTTATAAAAGTATGTAATAAAAAGGCGGGGATACAATTGTCATAGTACACAAAAGTACAATGTACTAATTATATATTATTAAACTACGTGTTTTTCATTCGTGGACAATAAATTTGGGACCAAGAAAATATTATATTTTCTTGAAAACTGGAGACTTGAGTACTTGGATTTTATCCAAGTGGTCATGGGTTCAAACCCAGGGGGGACATCCTAAATTCCATTGGGGTCTTGGTCCAATGGTCAGTGAGTTTTCCATAAGGTTTCTTCCTGAAGGTGATGAATTCGAGCCTTGTTGTGAGGGGTAATACTAATTGGGTACCCAACGGGTATTGAGATGGGTATCAGTACGAATATTCTAAACGGGTATGTGTACAGATACACTAAAACCCACCGGAAATTGACCCGTTGGCATCTATAATCCAAACCTCGTAAATTAGAAATTGATAAAAGAATTCAAAAAAGGCAGTGGTATGGGTACAAATACACTAAAATCCGCTGGAACCCGACCCGTTTGCATCCACGATATAAGAATTATAAATTAGAAATTGATAAAAGGATTTAAAATAGTAGGTCATATAAGAATTTAAATCACTGGGCAATGGAATGTAGTTATGAATTTTTTGGAATCGAAAATAACTTATTGGGGTTTTTTTCAGAAAAAATAAAATAAATAAGATTGTAGGAAGAGTTTGAATTATAGAAGAAATAATAAATTAGTTGTTAAATTAAAATTTTAATAAAACATTCTTAGAGGATTTATATTGTAAATATTGAAGGTTGTGTATTGTAAATATAGAAGGGTAAATTAGTCTTTTAGTCACATAAAAATGGGATTAATGTTGTCATGAAATAAATTAAGGATTAAATCTTAATTGTTGATCTCCATCTAATGGTCCTTATTCTCTCAAGATTTTTCTTTTAATATATAAATAAGATAAAAGATAAATAAATAGATAGATATGAATTTACAAGATTAATTTATGGGGTACTTCAATTAAATACTAAAACTTGATTAAAAATTGGAGTTGGAACTTAAAACAAATTGCGCGTGCACAGACACGGAGCTATACTCCACTATACATTTCTTAAACACATCCTCTGTGTGAACAAGCTGCAACAATACCCATAGTGCAAACAATTTACCACTCTTCAATAAGAACACGTTAATTAAAAGCTCTATATATCATACCACTATATATATCTTAGATACTAAACTTTTACTTTTTGTACGTACAAAAATCTATTTCAATGACTTCTCAATACATTCCCTGTTTGAATCTTGGTTTTACTCATCGCCCTTCTCATGGTAGAAACAGATGGAATACAGTACGGTTCAAAAACCGATTAAATTTCACACAACCCACAACCATGGATGTTTCAACTAATGAAACCATTGTAAGACGATCAGCAAATTATCCCCCTTCACTATTGTCCTATGATTATCTTCAGTCACTAATCAACAACTACGAGGTATGTTCGTTGTTCTTTCAATAACGTATTTATAACTGATTACGTCCTTGTGTTAATGGTTAGTTATCAATTGTTCTGTTGATCTATCTAGAGTGAAAAATACGTGGCAAAATCTCGTAGTATGAAAGAAACAGTGAGGGTGATGATATTGGAAGGCAATGCGGTTGAGGATCCACTGAGTATACTTGAATTAGTTAATGATTTGCAGAGACTTGGAATAGCTTATCACTTCAAGGATGAAATAGGCACCGTGTTAAAGTTTATATACTATTGTTACTATGAGCACAAGGAGAAATGGAACAAATTAGATTTGAACATTAAAGATCTTGGCTTTAGACTCTTGAGACAACATGGCTATCGTATCCCTCAAGGTAGTTGTTGCATATTACTGTTGGACTTTAATGTCAAACGGGCCAAAGCCCAGTTTGATTCTGAAGAGGGTCGCAGGCCATTAAACACAACTGGAAAAAAAGCAAGCAGTTAAAAAACGAACAGGTAGCAGTAAACAATGAAAGGGTGTGACTTTTGGCAAGAGACACAACCGCCATTAACCACCAACCGAACCATTGTGATGGTTGGATGGCACCCATTCGTTATGTATATATATGTATTAGATTAACAGAAACTGTAACACAACAAAAACATACAGTGATTGTAAACTTTGTTATTGATTAATAAAGAGTGATTCTTTATATTTTTTGTGTTCAATTACAACATGGGCAACATTGGTATCAGAGCAAGGAACAAAGAAGGCTGAGAAGATTGTTTTGTTTGTGATAAACAACAATCGGAAAACTTGTTACAACGATCGAGTGAATCGATCATAACAAGAAATCGAGTGACTCGATTACGAAGAAGAAGGAAAGGAAAACCAGAGACAGAGATGATTCGATTAAGGGAAGACCGAATCAGAGAAATAAAGAAAGAAGGAGAAATATACATACCAGTCGTGCGAAGGAGAAACACCACCGCCGTATAATCGCCGGAGAATCAGAATCACCACACCGCCTCTGCCATAAACAAAATCGGAGTTCGATCGGAGAAGACGAACAGAACCAGAGTATCAAACGATTTGGAGAATCGCTTATTGAAGCCGCACAACGATTTACAGAGAAGAAGGTATCGATTGGAAGAGGAAGCACTGTGCGTTATTTCTGATTTTTGGGTTTGCTGTTTGGGGTTGAAGGAAAAAAAGAAGTCGCTGTGAAGAATAAGGATTTGGGCTTGGGCCAATAAGTTGGGCTAAGAAAAAAAAACACCTATCAGGTTTCATTTCGAAAATATATATATTTATCACATTCATATATATTATTGTTATAGGAAATTAGATAATAATTTATTTTCAAGAATAGATTAAAGTTAGAATTTGCCCGTTACAATTCGCGTTAGGAAAAGGTTAGAATTGTTTGAGAATTATTGTGGTTAGACAGAAAAAGTTAAGTTGAAATATTATTAGATATATATTGGTTTTAGAAGAAAACCGAATCAAAAGGATATGACGGGAGATAAAACCGAAAAAATTGTTTATAGAGAAGTCGCCACACCGTTATCATCATATCAATGCCTAGTTCTAAACAATACGAACTATACATTATGGGCATTAAGGATGAAGAAGATACTAGTGGCAAATGGAGTATGGGATTTAGTAGAAGGAGCAAGTACATCAAAAGAGATTGATGTAAAAAAGGATAGTTGTGCATCGGCATACCTATTTCAAGGGTTACCAGAAAATTTGCAAATGCAAGTTGCGAGATGTGAAACTGCAAAAGAAAATTGGGACTCTCTAAAGTCCAGATTTATTGGGACAGAAGATGTACAACAGGCACACTCGCAACAACTTAAATCAGAATTTGAAAGACTTGTGATGAAAGAAGATGAATCAATAGATTCATTTGCCAGGAAGTTGATGAGTATTATTACAAAGGGTGCTACATGTGGATTAACGTTTGACGAGCAAACGAAAGTACGGAAAATACTTAATGCAGTACCAGATAAATTTGTACCAGTAGTAGCAACCATTGAAATGATTGTTGATTTTAAGACCGTAAAGTTGGAGGAGATTATCGGGAAACTTAAGACTTATGAAGAAAGGATTAAGTTCAGAAAAGGAAGTCGGGAAGATAATAGTGAGAAGTTGTTGTTCACACGTCAAAAGAATTACAGAAATTATGAACGCAACTATGGAAAATATGGACAAGCTCGTCGCGAGGACGAGGAAGAGGGAGATATAAATGTGAAGGACACACCTAAGATGAGTCGGAAGAAACCAACAACAAACCACGAAGAAATGGTGATAAGTCGCAAATAACTTGTTACAAGTGTGGAAAGCTTGGGCACTATGCTTATGAATGTGCAAGCAAGAAAAAAGAGGAAGATGCGGCACTCCTAATGGAGAATGATGATGAACCGGCACTACTAATATGCCTAATTGAAGACAATTAGAAAGTTTAGAAGGCTTGGTCCTGTGATACGATCAAAGCAAAGTCGTGTGATATGATCAAAGTAAAGCCGTGTGATACGGAAAATAATTTGTGAAAGGTGTAGCCAATTCAGTAATTGAATTAAAAGGAAACACGTGTGATACACTTACAATCCGTGAAGGATCAAGAATAATTCTGTGAGAGAATTAAAAACAGTTGTAAATTGGTACAAAAGAGAAGTTGCGTGAAACAAACCAATAAAGATAATCTGTGATAGATTATGAAAGGAAAACTGCGTGATGCAAGGTAGTGAGAAACTACAAAGTTCGTGAGAAAAAAAGTTACAAAAGCAAGTTAGTGTGAAGCAAAGTTCGTGAGGAGCAAAGTTCGTGAGAAGTAAAGTTCTTGAGAAGCAAAGTTCGTGAGGAGCAAAGTGTTGGGTTTTCTATTCCCTAACTAGATTAACATATGCAGCGGAAAATAACAATTAATCTAGAGCAACTAGGAAACTAAACCCTAAAGGACCTTGACTTAATTAACGAAAGAGATAATACAAAATAAATAGATAAATAAGAAAATACTAACCTTTGAGAAAACCAATTTCTCACGCGCAGACTACCTTTGCTCGAGCTCCATGTAGACTCCTTGATCGACATTCCATGCTTTGGAGGCAAGTACCCAAAATAGAATACCTCTAATGCTTCACACCCAAGAACCAAGAAAAACTCCAAATCCTAAGGTCCCGACTCTAAGTCGTGTAAACTCTTACAAGGACTAAGAATGAGAAAGAGAGAAAGAAACGAACTAAATACAAATCTGGGATACCTTGAAAGCTTGGGCTAGGCCCCTATTTATATAGGGAGAGGATGCCTAGGGTTTATACTCTGGCCGATGTGGGACAACTGATTTCGGCATCCAACTGCCGGTTGAAGCCTTCAGCCGGCGGTTGGGATTAATCCTTTCCCAAGTCAAACACGCATCGCACCACCTTACAAACCCTAATCCTCCAACCGCCGGTTGGAACTCGCTTCCAGAATATTCCTTTTAGTTTCTAATTAATATTCAATTAATAAACTAACTAAATACTCTCTATAGTTTTTGTTAATTTCTTTTAGCTTCTAATTAATTTATCAACTTTGATAAATCAACAAACTAATTAGTTAACTTATAATATTAATTCTATCTAATATTATCTCTCTTACTGTTATTTTTACTGTTCATTGAGGGCAATCCAAAAAGGACTCCACTTTTAATGATAGTCTTACCAATTAGTTATGACATTGGACATACCTTTGGATACTATTCCAATAGTCTCCCACTTGGATAAGTCATCAACTACTATTGATCTAAGTCTCTATCCCATTAACTAAGTAGAGAGTGCCATCCAATGCAACTGCCGAACTCTAAATCATATCTAGAGACAGCCCTTTAGATAAGTGATCAAATATTCCTTTGTTTCAGATATCGTATGAAACTGGGACATGGATTTTTCTCTTATTGTTTCTCTTACTGTTCATTGAGGGCAACCCAAAAAGGACTCCACTTTTAACGATAGTCTTACCAATTAGTTATGACCTTGGACATACCTTTGGATACTATTCCAATAGTCTCCCACTTGGACAAGTCATCAACTACTATTGATCTAAGTCTCTATCCCATTAACTAAGTAGAGAGTGTCATCCAATGCAACTGCCAAACTCTAAATCATATCTAGACAGCCCTTTAGATAAGTGATCAAATATTCCTTTGTTTCAGATATCGTATGAAACTGGGACATGGATTTTTCTCAATCTCCAGATTCAAGATTATGTTTTCTGATCTCCGATCAATTTGACTATATGGGACTACTGAATTGTACATATCAATTTAGTCCTGGCTTGGCCAAGCACTTTATGAGTCAACATTTAATCATCAGAGGGCCCAGAGATATCGCTTTTCCATTTAGGCAAAAGAAACAAATAAATTTCGCATACATAGTACTAGTCAACTCATCATGTCATACCTAGCGTATCCTTTATGACTGGCATTTACGCACAGCGTTTGTATAAACTAAAGTATAACAGACTTGAAAAACTAGAAACTCAATGTATCTCCATTTTAAGAATATAAGATATTATCATCTCAGAATTACTCGTGATTTCAATCCATGAAGTAATCTCTCTGAGTGCGGGTTTCTCCCATACTTAAATCCCCATTAAGTACTTATGAGTATTGCAGCAATCTCCATGCAATGTCTAATCTCCATAGACAATTTACTAACACTCCATGACAGTCTTAATTCACCACATACTTCCAATAGTATGATCGATTGAGGAGGTTTGAGTAAATCTAATTACTCTGGAAGTGGTGTCTAAACATGCAAAACCAAAACACAATGACAAACGATAGTAGATGGTTGCACACCCCTTACAAATAAATAAATCTCCATTATTTAATCACCAAATCTATTCTAGTTCCCATCATTGTTTGTAATGTTTCAAAATCAAACTAGCAACTAAAACTTTATCTCGTAACCCTATGCTCCTAGCATGTTTACTGATCGTGTGTCATTCACAATCACGTGTCTCCTTTCTACCTTCCTTCGAACAAAATGGTATTTTCTTTCGATGTGCTTTGGACTTTCCATAATCACATAACATTTCAATGGGATTCGTACTATTGGAACACCTCCAAGATCACCAATGAAATTCCCCATCCAGATGACTTCCTTTGAAGTCTCGCAAGTTTCAATATACTCAGATTACTGTCTGTTATTGTATTTTGATTTGAACTTTTCAAAATTATTGTTCCCCTATTCAGTAAGAATCCTCAACCAGACTGTGAACGACTATCATCTCTGTCTGTTTGGAAACTTACGTTACTATAACCCGTTACTCTAAGTTTCTCTTCTCCACCATAAACTAAGAACCTGTCTTTAGTATTCCTCAAATACTTAAGAATATTCTTTATAGCTGTTCAATGACCTTTACCAGGATTCCGCTGATGTCAACTCACTATGCTCCAAGCAAAAGAGACATCAGGTATTGTACACGTCATGGCATATATGATCGATCCTATAGCATATGGGACTCGACTCATTCTGTCCAATCTTACTCAGTCTTTGGACATAGATCATTTCTAATCTTTATGCCATAATGTAAGGGTAAATTCCCTTTCTTAGAATTCTCCATTTTAAAACCTTTTAAAATTTTATTCTAAGTGCATGTCCTGGCTAAGTCCTCTGAGACGTTTCGACCTATCTCTATAAATCTTTATACCAAGAATTTATGATGTATCTTCCAATTCTTTCATAGCGAAATATTTTCCCAACCAATCCTTTACACCTTGTAATGTTGGGATTACATTTTTTATGAGTATTATATCATCCACATATAATACCAGGAAGACAACAACACTCCCACTAACTTTGACATATATACAGGACTCATCTTTGCTTCTTATAATCAAGTTGTTTGACTTTCTCATGGAAGCAGAGATTCCAGCTACGAGAAGCCTGTTTAAATCAATAAACGGCCTTCTAAAGCTTACACATTCTATTAGGATACTTTGTTCTTTCAAAACCTTCCGGTTGTGCCATGAACACATCCTCTGTCAGTTTCCCGTTAAGGAAAGCGGTTTTGACATCGATCTGCCAGTTTCATAATCATGAAACGCAGCTATCGCAAGCATTATCCTAATTGACTTAATCTTAGCTATTGGTAAAAAGGTTTCCTCATAATCAATCCCGAAGGTTTGAGTATAGCTCTTTGCAACCAACCTAGCTTTATAAGTGTGTACTTTCCCATCCATGTCTGTCTTCCTCTTAAAGATGCACTTACAACCCACCGTCTTGAGACTGAGTGTAGCGTCAACCAAATTCCAAACTTGGTTGTCATGCATAGACTGGATCTTGCTTTTCATAGCTTCCTTCCACTTAGCAGCCTCATAGCCTGCCATCGCTTCCTTTGTAGTTAGCTTGTGCATCAAATTCACTTAGTGTACTATCACTAATCTTATCATCTTCTTCTATATGGTAACCATAATAGAACTGAGGAGGATTGCTAACTCTACAACTGCAAGCGGGTAAGGATATGTCATCAAGTTCAACAGGTGTCACCACCTCTTGTTGAGTGTCAGTGTTTACTATAGGTTCTTCATCGGTAGATCCTTGAATTTCTTCAAGATCAACCGTACTCCCACTGTCCTCTTTAGATATTATTTCTCTCTCAAGAAACACTCCCTTTCGAGTTACAAACACCACATTAACTTTGTGGTTGTAAGCAAATATCTAAATGACTCCTGTGGATTACCGATGAAAAGATACTTTTCAGATCTGATTTCTAGTTTGTGCTAAGTTTCTAGTCTAACGATAACTTCACAACCTCATATCTGGATGTGCCCAAGAGAAAAACCTTTTCTCTTCCACATCTCATAAGTTATCTTTGAACTTTCTTGGTGAGTACAAGATTTAAGATATGTGCGACTGTCAATAATGCCTAACCCTTTAAGCTTATTAGAAGTGTTGCCCGACTCATCATAGATTTAAACCATGTCTAATAGGATTCTATTTCTCCTCTCAGCTACTCCATTCAGCTATGGTGTTCTAGGAGGAGTCAACTGTGAAACTATTCCATAGTGTCTAAGATGATCAAGAAACTCGATACTAAGTTCTTCTCCTCCCCTATCGGATCGGATTACCTTTATCTTTCTACCCATTTGGTTCTCTATTTCGTCCTGATACCTTTTTGAAATTTCAAAAGTATATGACTTATGTTTAATCAGATAAACATATCCATATCTACTGAAGTCATTAGTAATATAGTAGCGATTTCCATCTTTTGTGGCGCATCGGAATGGTCCACATGCATTTGTGTGTACCAAGTCCAATAATCATTCACCTCTTTCACACAAACCTATGAATGGTGATTTAATCATCTTGCACAATAATCAAGATTCGCATACATCATCCAATTTGAGGTCGAATGATTCCAACACTACATCCTTTTGGAGTTTGGGCGATGTGTTTCTTGTTTACGTGCCTAAGACGATAATTGCCACAATTTGGATTTATCAAGCTCATTAGACGAACCAACATTTAAATTACTTTGCTGACATATTCAATATTTTCATATATGCCTTTGCAAGGAGAAGCTTTATCACCATTCTCATTATCAAATGAAAACTGATAACTATCCTTAAACAAGCATGAAATGAAACTATGTTTCTTTGTCATTTTCGACGAATAACAGCAATCATCTAAATGTATCCTAACTCCAGATTTTAGCATGAGCTCAAACTTTCCAATGGGCGTGACACTCTTAGTTCCCATGACTAAGTTGAGCTCTCAATGCTTCAAACTTTTATTTTCCTTTAGGCCTTGCAATACAGTGCAAACGTGAGTACCACACCCTGTATTCAAGACCTACGAATTATAAGTCGTAGTATCGTGGAGTTAAATCATTTATATACCTGAATCCTTTTCAACCTTACTGTCTTTAAGGTCCTTCAGATATTTTGGGCAGCAACACTTCTAGTGCTCCTCTGTGTTGCAGTATAGCACACTGATTCCTTTTGATCATTGCAGGTGCAAATTCAATCTTTCTTTTAGCCCTACGATTGGACTTTCCATTCGTAGCTTTTCCAGATCTCTTCCTTTTCTTTGCATTATGACCAATTGACGACACAAGAGCTGCTGAGCTAGAGGGCACATCAATCTTCTTGATCCCTTGCTCAGCAATTTTGGGAGTTCCATTATTGAGGTCTCTCTCTCTCTCTCATTAAAAACCATTTGATATGAGGCTACAAACTGTTTGTAGACAGTTGGCTGATCGGACAGAATTATGTTGACCAAAACTTAGCATCAAACATCATAATATTTCCGGTGAACTTCAATCTCCTCTTGGGATGAATCATTATCATTAGTGGGAATTTGCTCATCGAGAATATACTCCTTATTCGAATCGAGAACATACTCCTTGTTCTCGTACCTTAGAGTGAACCTAAGGTTTTACATCCAGTCCATACACCTTGGACTGGTAAGACTTTCCCTCCCAAGAACTTAGAGTAATGAGAAGTTCGGGTAATTTGCGGAATTGGGAACGAGAGGATTATTACCATTTTCAACAGATATTATTGAGAAAAAAAAAACTGTTTTAGCTAGTCTGAATATTCCTTAATGGATTACCCAATTTCTAATTAAGGCTAGGATCTATATTTTCAGTTTTATGAAGAGGGTCGCCGTAATCATATAACAAAATACTTTCGTCTATTTTATTACTATGAAACTCCTAGATCTTTGAGATTCATCGATACCTATCAATGGCATGTTAATCTCGGTTATGCTCATCTACCATTCATGACTGGGATGCCAAGGATCATGAACTAGATGGTGAATTAACCATGCAAACCCCGTGTGGTGCCCTGCTCGAGTACGCTCAAGAATCGCGAGTCTCACATCACCTCTCATTTATGTCCTCATATTAATGTGCCGGTTAACCACACACGCTCCATTAACGGTCCATACGAGAGTGTGCGGTTTTCATGGATTAGCATACTTTTCACATTTTCTATAGCTAAAATGGGATTTTGTTTTATTACTTTAAGTCTACTTTTAATCTTGACATCATCCTATTAAAAGTCCTCGGTAGCTCCATTGAACGCACAAAGAAGCGGAGAAGCAGGTCAGCGCGAAGCTTATTAAAAACCTACTTCTTTAGGGAAGCAAAGCGACCCGCCTTATACCTCTCTCATAGTTTGTTCACTATGGGTGAGCCGATTCATCAATTGACTGACGATGTATTTAGACTTAAATGATACATATATATAAATCATATCATATATATAAGGTCTCTCTTAAATATTTAAGGTTCAGGGTTCTTTTATAAAACATTTTAAATTTGAGCGTATATTTTAAACCATTAAAATACTAAGGTCTGATTAGTAAATAAATTAACTGTATACATATACAAATCTATTATACATATATACTGAATTTAATTATTTGGACAAAATAAAAACAATTCTATTTCCAAATATATTTTATCTACATTTTGTATTGCTAACATTAGCACTGTTGGGTTTTCTATTCCCTAACTAGATTAACATATGCAGCGGAAAATAACAATTAATCTAGAGCAACTAGGAAACTAAACCCTAAAGGACCTTGACTTAATAAACGAAAGCGATAATACAAAATAAATAGATAAATGAGAAAATAGTAACCTTTGAGAAAACCAATTTCTCACGCGCAGACCACCTTTGCTCGAGCTCCATGTAGACTCCTTGCTCGACATTCCATGCTTTGGAGGCAAGTACCCAAAATAGAATACCTCTAATGCTTCACACCCAAGAACCAAGAAAAACTCCAAATCCTAAGGTCCCGACTCTAAGTCGTGTAAACTCTTACAGGGATTAGGAATGAGAAAGAGATAAAGAAACGAACAAAATTCGAATCTGGGATACCTTGAAAGCTTAGGCTAGGCCCCTATTTATATAGGGAGAGGATGCCTAGGGGTTTATGCTCTGGCCGATGAGGGACAACTGATTTCGGCCTCCAACCGCGGGTTGAAGCCTTCAGTCGACGGTTAGGATTAATCCTTTCCCAAGTCAGACACGCGTCGCACCGCTTTACAAACCCTAATCCTCCAACCGCCGGTTGGCCTCTCCAACCGCCGGTTGGCCTCTCCAACCGCCGGTTGGCCTCTCCAACCGCCGGTTGGAACTCGCTTCCAGAATATTTCTTTTAGTTTCTAATTAATATTCAATTAATAAACTAACTAAATATTCTTTATAGTTTCTGTTAATTTCTTTTAGCTTCTAATTAATTTATCAACTTTGATAAATCAACTAACTAATTAATTAACTTATAATATTAAATCCAATTAATATTATCTCTCTTATTGTTTCTCTTACTGTTCATTGAAGGCAACCCGAAAAGAACTCCACTTTTAACGATAGTCTTACCAATTAGTTATGACCTTTGACATACCTTTGGATACTATTCCAACACAAAGTTCGTGCGGAACAAGTTAGATTGAAAAATGAAGATGGTGTGAAGTCATCAAAGATTTATTCAAGACAAAGCTTTTGCCACAAGTTGAGAAGACTTGGATCAAGCTTGAAGACTTTGGCATTTGACATTAGGAGGGAATATGTGGGACTTTAATGTCAAATGGGCCAAAGCCCAGTTTGATTCTGAAGAGGGTCGCAGGCCATTAAACACAACTGGAAAAAAAAAGCAAGCAGTTAACAAACGAACAGGTAGCAGTAAACAATGAAAGGGCGCAACTTTTGACAAGAGACACAACCACCGGTAACCACCAACCGAACCATTGTGATGGTTGGATGGCACCCATTCGTTATATATATATATATATATATATATATATATATATATATATATGTATTAGATTAACAGGAAGTGTAATACAACAAAAACATACAGTGATTGTAAACTTTGTTATTGATTAATAAAGAGGGATTCTTCATATGTTTTGTGTTCAATTACAACCTGGCCAACAGTTACGTCCTTTCATTTTTTCCTTTATTATTATTTTATTTTTTTTTTGAAAATTTCACGTAATTAGTTGGCCTAAAGAAATAGTAAATTGTGAGTAGTGCCTTATGTTTAATAATTGCTTATAATTGTAAAGATATATTTGAGGATATTAAAGATGAGACTGGAAGCATTTAGACCCATGCACATGAGGACGTTGTAGCAATGTAGCATTGCTTAATTTGTATGAGGCCTCGTTTTTTGCTGTCGATGATGAGAATATACTGGATGAAGCAAGGGAGTTTACAAGCCAAAGTCTCAAAGAGAAGTTAGAGAACAATATTGGCAATCAATATATGTTGATGTTAATTACTCATGCCTTGGAGCTTCCATTGCTCTGGAGGCCACAAAGATTTGAGACAATATGGTATATAGATGCATACAAAAGGGGAAACAATGTGAATTTATTGTTGTTAGAGTTTGCTATATTGGAATTCAATATTGTGCAAGGGATAGATCAAGAAGAGCTAAAGTACTCATCAAGGTATAATCTTATGATTTTAGTATTTATCAATGTAAGAATGTATAGTATATCATATCATATATGCCTTACACTTTTCTAAACTATTTGTGATATTGCTACTGATGAAATCTTGTATTTGTGTGGTTAAAGAATGATATATTATCATTGGTATTTAGTGAACATCTTGAAGTTGAGTTCTACTTCTTGTTTGGTCTCACTTCCTTGCTCTTATAAATTCACACTAGTCTCTCTATGTAGGTGGTGGCCGGGATGGCCTGGGTTGGAATAAGAAGTTCAGCTTTGCTTGAGACATATTGGTTGAGAGTTTTATGTGGGCTGTTGTTGCAAGTTACGAACCACAATTTGTCATTATAAGGAGAAACACCACAAAGCTGATTTCCCTAATAAATGTCATAGATGATGTTTATGATGTGTATGGTACTTTGGATGAACTTAAAAAATTCACCAACGTTATGAGAAGGTTGAGTTATTTTAGTTGGTACAAGCTAGTTTTATAACATGGAGTAGCTAGGGATAATACTAATTATAGTCTAGCTTTCATTTTTGAAACATGTTGTTAACATAGTGTTCTATAATGGCTTATTTAAATGGGACGTCAATGGCATCGAAGAACTTCCAAATTACATGAAGATATGCTTCCTTGGATTCTACAACACCATTGATGAGATGGCATACAACACCTTAATGAACAAAGAAATCCTTGTTATACCTTACGTAAAAAAAAGTGGTGATGCCCCTTCCTCATTAATCCATCTGATTTTACTAAATTAACGGTATGTAGTGTTAGAATAACGACGAACTTTTACATTGCAGTGGGCAGATTATTGACGCAAACCTCGTGGAGGCACAATGGTTCAACAATGGATATACTCCAACTCTTGAAGAGTATTTGAAAAACTCCTGTATCACGATATCGGTTCCAGCAATATTTCAAATATTTACTTCTTCACGCGGAGCGATATTACTAGAGATGCCTTGCAGAACATAGTGCAATGCTCATCTATGATACTTCGTCTTTCTGATGACTTGGACACTTCAACGGTATCCAATTTTATCTTATCTCATTCGTTACAGATACTTAATTATAAAGGCGATAGATGCAACTATCTTTTCTTCTATGTTTTAATTTAGGCTGAGCTTAAAAGAGGTGTCCAGTGCTATATGCATGAAACTAGTGCTTCTGAAGAGAAAGCTAGGGAATTTATAAAGAAGTTAATCATGGAAACATGGAAGAAGTTAAATAAAGAAATAATGACCGTTAACACTCCAACTTCTCAAACAATAATGGAATGTGCGATGAACCTTGGTAGGATGGGGCAATTTACATATAAAGACTCAGACGTATTTGGATCGCCAGATGATATGTATAAATCTCATGAAATTTTATTACTTTTTAATCCTATATCCTAGCTAGGATATTGTGTTTCATTGTGTACACAGATTTCTGTTAATGGAAGCTTTGCCTTTGGGCGTTAATATTCTTGTGCTCTGTTTTGGTTCTAACATTTGCTATGCCTTACTATAATATCGTTTGTTAGCGGAACAGTTCGTCACTTAAGGAATCTTTAGAACACCATGTACATATAAGTCTATGTTGTTATACTCTAAAACCAATCGATGAGAGGGAGAGCGAATTTATATGTAGATACTATTTTTGTTCATTTATATATCACTAATTAATAATAATGTAGAATTGAGTTTGCACCCAACAATCTCCCCCTCAAATCTATATTCATTGGGCCTCCAATCAACGATAGTGCATTTGATCAAACCTTATATATTTAGTACCGTTATAACCTCGACACTCAACCTAATAAGGGTTGCATCATGGAGACTTTTAGTACAAGGGTCATCGACTCATCGTTCACAGCTCGAATACCACTTGTAAGGATTCAAAACTTAGCCTTACAACATGTCCAACATATAATAAGCTCGAATGGAGTTCCAGTCTAAAATCAATTGGTGTTCAGAGGAGTGACTCATAAACTTAGATGCGTACATTGTATACTTTCTTTCATTTATCAATTTGAAATTGTATTTGTACCCATATGTTACCATAATCTTGGGATAATACACAAATATAGCACTATACTTTATGAAAATGTTCAATTCATCTGGGTTACTAAACTTAAAAATGTTCAATTGGGTTATTGTATTTGTGTAAATGTTCAATTAGGTTACTAAACTTTAGACGTAGTTGCTATAGCCAAGATGACACCAATCAACAAGTATAGTGATCCAATTGAACATTTTTAAAGTTTAGTAACTCAGATGAACATTTTCGTAAAGTATAGTGATCTATTTGTGTATTGTCAACATAATTTTTCTAAAGATCGATTAGTTTAAAAATGGATTAATAAAGATTATTATGGTTTAAATGAATAAGGAACTTATATAATACTTCAGTGGTGCATCAAACTTAATCATTCCAATGTGGAAGAAGACTCATAAGTGATTTATAAAATATATATAATCGCTTTCACCAATTATATGGGAAAGACCTGAAGTATCCTTTAAGAAACTAAGCAGACGATTAAGTCATCAGTTGGATATGAACCAATATTATAATAATTCTTGATGACAATCATAGATTTATTTTAAGTAATGTTAACCAAAATCTTAATAAAATATCGTATCACAATTGATAGTAATAGGAGAACGTTATAAAAATAAATTGTTGTCATTTTCGTCACACCCAACAAAGATTTATAGGTCATTGGTGTCGATATCTTTTGCTTGCTATTGTACATCGATCAATCATCAATCATCAATATCAATACTCAATAATAGGAGTTCACTATTAAGCAATTTAGTTATAGTGAATTTCATCTAAGTTACGCCTACTTCAAGGTTAAACAGTTTAATTAGTTAGTTCATCATGAGTTACAGTTATACAATGTTAACCATAAATTTAGGTGGTGAAACTTTTTTTTTTTTTTTTTTACAATGTGATGCATGTGTATTTATAAATTTAGATGGTATGGCCGTATGGGGCTTTTGAGAGCTTTCAAGAGCTTTAAGCTTTTCATTTTAAAATTAAAGAGCTCCTAAATAAGGCTGCGTTTGGATATGCCGGCTACAAGGTTTTAATTCATTTTAAAAGCTCATTTCTAAACCTTCAAAATAGTAGCGTTCTAAAATCTGAGAAGCTTTTAAATGCTTTATTTACTTAAATGCCCCTCCTACAAAATGATTTATTACTATATCGTCACATAAAAGTAAGGCCAAGCCTCACATAAAACTAGTTGCTCGAACTATTTTACATATCTCATTTTAATAATAGAAAATACTACACTAAATAATAAGATTAATCATGTCAAAAACTTTATATGGCTTTTTTTTTTCTAAAATAATAAAACAAAATTTATGCATAATATATATGTTTTTAGATCGGGTTGATAATGGTTTAATCCCTAAAGTTTCATTTTTTTTTCGTTTTAACCACTCAACTTTTTTTTTAATGTTTTAACCACTCAACTTAGGGTCAATAATGGTTTAATCCCTGAACTTTCAATTTGTTTTCGTTTTAACCACTCAACTTTGTTTTAAACGTTTTAACCACTCAACTTATGAGTTGACCATACTTTAACCACTAAAGTTCATTTACCCATTAAAAAAAACCATTTCGTTAACTTATAATGAAAGTTTAGATCGGGATATATAAACTTTGAACTGATTTTTTATCGACTAAGGTTGTCAAGAGAGAGATCTTACCTAGAATCGTTTTTGTATTCACAAGATCGAAATCGTAAGATCAAATCGGGATCGTAAGATCCTACTCATACATTATGATCTCATAAATATGTATTATAATGCATATAAAAGATTAATTGAATGACAAATAATAAACCTATTAATTTTTTAATTGGACAAAAATTAACTAATTTATATTTTCTTAACTTATATTCATGTTAAGTAAGGTCGGATCAGATCGACATCGTAAGATCCTATTCTCAAATCGAAATCGTAAGATCTTACGATCCCGATTTGATCTTACGATTTCGATCTTGTGAAGATAAAAACGATCCTAGGTAAGATCTCTCTCTTGACAATCTTGGTCAATAAAAAATCAGTTCAAAGTTTATATATCCCGATCTAAACTTTCATTATAAGTTAACGAAAGGGTTTTTTTTAATGGTTAAATGAACTTTAGTGGTTAAAGTATGGTCAACTCATTAGTTGAGTGGTTAAAGCGTTTAAAACAAAGTTGAGTGGTTAAAACGAAAACAAATTGAAAGTTCAGGGATTAAACCATTATTGACCCTAAGTTGAGTGGTTAAAACATTCAAAAAAAAGTTGAGTGGTTAAAACGAAAAAAAAGTAAAACTTTAGGGATTAAATCATTATTAACCCTTTTAGATCCATATAGATGAAAAACTCATTTAGACTCACGAGTTTGTTTGAACTCAATAAACAAAGTTTAAATTTTACTATAGATTAAATAAAATTTACTGTTGTTTAAAGTTTGGGCTCAAGCTCGTTTAATTTCAGCTCGAATCGAGCTTTTGATGAGTCGAGTTCGAGTAGCTCGGTTTATTTGCACCTATAAATTGCTTGCTCCACGAGCTAGTATTTCATAAATTTTTCTTTGCTTTGTGATTTTGTGTTGTATGTTTTTTTTCTCAAACTCCCTGTAACGAAAAACTAAACTTTCAGTTGAACTTCATGTTGAAAAGTTCTCATAAATACTCACTTACGATGACATAGAATACTTGACTTTTATGCCCAAAGAAAAAACTGGCCCCTCCCCTTCCTGTCACACGCGTGACGGTTTTTTTTGGAAAATGCAGACTTCCATTACCATAACAAAGCAAAAGTACAATACAACATACCACAAAGTAAAACCAAATCACAAGCAGTAATTTGGAAGCCAAACCACAGACCCAAACAGAGCCAAAAATAACCAAACCCCTAACAACTAACAAAACAGACTGACCTCCTTAACATACTGATACAACAAGAACAAAAGCATCTGTTTTGACCACACTACCAAACAGAAATCTAAAATTAGAACCGCAAGACCATTCCTTGCAAGCACTCCTAGGACCACCAACCACAAAGCCCGAAATCAAGACACATGCTGAGCACCGAACTGTCCAAAATCAACAGCAAACATATGGCTCTTCCATAGGTTCCATGACACATTCAACAACTTACACCTTCTGGAAATCCACCCATGAGATTGCAACTGAATTTCTGACAGCAAATCCATAGCCGTAGCATCTGATCTATTGAACACCTTCCGATTTCTTTGGATCCATATCACATACAAAGCTGACCAAATGACCCCTTTCCAAACACAAGCTTTCAAAGCTGAAAAGGAACTAGAACCATTATGCTTAATTAATTCCTCTAAATTAGAGACGTTGCAATGACCCAAACCCCACCACTCAAATATTTTATTCCAAACACCCTCAACCCGATTACACTTCAACAAACAATGCTCCACAGTCTCAACCTCTCTCTCACACCATGGGCATAGAATACAAGGCACATCCATACCCATGTTGTCAAGAACCACTCTCACTGGTATCCTACCATGCCTAATCCTCCATATAAAAATACATACTTTTTTCGGGACCAACTTGACCCATATTGTTTCAACCCTCTCCCGGCTATCTACTAAAATTTTCTGGTCCAAAAGAACCCTTAACTCTCTTACCGAAAATTTACCATCATCACTTAGAACCCATCTCCACTTATCTACCCTATCCCTACTCAACACCACACCATTAACTAAACTAGACAGCTCTTCAAATTCATCTTTCGCTCTACCTCTAGGATCACGCACCCAGTCCCAATTCCACCTCCAAACATCATCTAACCAAACCCCTTTATTGCCCACCTTAACCTCCTTGAATCTCTCTAAATTAAATAACCTATTGAATTTAACACTAAGAATCGTTCCCTCCTCAACCCATTTATCTTTCCAAAATAAAGTATCTAGCCCGTTATTAACAACTTTCTGAAAAGAATTTGAGAAATTAATTCCTAACCCATCAATATCCTTTCCTATCTTTAATATACTACCCCATGTTCTCCCCATAGATCCCATGACCCGACCCTCACCTTCTAAATCGCCATCCCTCCCATATAGAGCTTTAATAAACCGAACCCACAAGCAATCCCCACCCATTTTAAATTTCCACCACCATTTGCCCAAAAGACTCCAATTATAAGCTTTTAAGCTACCAATATTTAGACCACCTTTTTCTTGACACGAAAGAGCGCAATTCCATTTTATCCAAGACATGTTGATCCCTTTCTCTTGCCCACCCCCCCAAAAGAATTTTCTACGTAATTTTTCAAGAGAAGTAAGAACACATACCGGGGCCCTAAAAAGGGAGAAGAAATACAATGGGATACTACCAAGCACCGATTTTATCAAAGTTAAACGCCCTCCATAAGAAATCATTCTTGCCTTCCAATTTGAAAGTCTACTTTTGAATTTATCCAAAACCGGGTTCCATGAGTTAGCCCTATTCATATTGCACCTGACCGGGAGACCAATGACGGTTGATTTAACAAAGATGGAAGCTACGAAGTTTTGGTGCCTATGGCGTATTAATTCTTTACTACACGCTTAATAACGTACACCAAGATATATACGAACTTCAATACTGCATCTGAATTGTAACTTCTTACATTTTATTTATTTCATTATTAATAGTTATTTATATAAATTATATTTATAATTACATAGAACCGATTACTTCGGGAAGCAATTGATTACTATCATATCCTTGCTAATTGTGCTTCTTTGGCACAAGAAGCAGGGGACATTTTCTGAATACAACAAGCGAACCTTCTTCTTCCATGTTCAAATCCTCATTCTTCATTCCATCAGGAACCTCCCAATCAAACGAGTAAAGAAGGTTTGCGATTGTAAGCTCAATGATTGTCGTCGCTTGATTAAACGCTGGACAAGATCTTCGTCCCCCTCCAAATGGAAGTAAATCAAAGTTTTCACCTCCAAAATCGAACTCAAGATTCTTAAACCTCTCTGGATAAAACTCGGTCGAATGATCTCCCCAAACGTAAGGATCTCGCCCAATAGCCCATGCATTAATCAAGACTCTAGTTTTAGGAAAAACGTCATAACCACCAACTTGACAATGTTTTACGCATTCGCGTGGGATCAATAATGGTGCAGGTGGGTGCAATCTAAGTGTCTCCTTCACAACCATTTTTAAGTATGTCATTTGCATAATGTCTGATCTAACTACTCTTGGTTTATTTTTTCCAATGCAACTTCGTATTTCACTTTGCAACTTCTGCATCACTCTACGATTTTTAGCAACCTCAGACATCGCCCATACCATCGTCACAACAATTGTGTCGGTTCCTCCAGTAAGCACGTCCTACAAGTTCATTTACATTCGATGTTAATATATATACCTCTTTCTTCTAAAACTATTGTGGCAACAAAAGAAAAAAATACATGAATTGTTTACCATAATAAGCGCTTTCATGTCGTCTTTGGTCAAGCAAGATTCATTGGTGTCCTCCTTCGATGATAAATCAATCAACGCATGAACGAAATCTTTTTCATGTTCACTTCTTTCTGATCCTCCTTTATCAAGATGTTCATCAAGTACCATTTGCACATAACCATCAAGGTTACTGAAACACTTCTCCAATCTACCCGTCCACCCGTTTAATTTGTCCAAAATCGGCCCAATAAACGAAAAATGATCCCCAATCGAACCGCCCAACATATTCTTAGCCTCAATAAGCATCTCTTTCAATGTTGAACCCCTAAATGGCTCTTCTCTATAACTCTTACCAAAACCAACCTTACACACAATCCCAAACACAAGGGCTAACAACTTCTTGTCCAAATTAACTACACTACCCACTGGATTTAACCTTAGAAACCGAACAACACCCTCGACCTCTTTCTCCATTACATCATTTAAAAGTCCTGATCTCTTGGGACCCAATAACTCGGATACAAAAACCTTTCGCATTTCCTTCCAATGATTATCGTATGGAGAAAAGGCAACGTCCAAGTAATTGTATGTTAGTTGCTTAGTAGCTTCGAAGAATGGGTGAGTACAAAATAAAAGATCATGAGTTTTTAAGACTTGTTTGGCCATAGTGGACGATGAAATGATAACGTAGGGTTTGGAACCGAAATGTAGAAGCATAACTGGACCATATGTTTGAGAGAGTTGCCATAGTGTTTGATGACGGTGTTTACCGAGTAACTGGTGCAAGTTTCCGATTACCGGAAGCTTTGGAGGGCTTGGGGGAAGCTTACTAGCGGCTAATGATGAATTAGTTGGTTTTAGAGTGTATAATAATAAACTCAAAAGGAAGACGATTATGGCAAACGGAGGAAGAAACCAAGAAGGCATTGTGAACAGATTCATGTTGTTGAATTGGCTTTTTTACGCTAACTTAATTTGTTTATGAAATTGGTGTTGGGAATTAAATATGTGAAGATTTAATCAATTATCATGTGAATTGCAATTAAATGGCAAGTGGAGAACAAGATCTTGTGAAATTAAAAAGGATATCATTGGTTAAAAAGGACCAAGTTTAGCCGTAGGTTTTAAGTCGACCGATGACTTGTTTTTTCTTGTTGCGAAAGTTTGTTATTCACTATATAATGAAACCCATAAATATTTGTAACACCTGAGCCGTAAATATAATAAAAGAAGAACTCTCTGGTTTGGCCCCGTGGACTAAACCAATCTCCAAGTTGGAGATTGGACATAACCACGTTAAATCCTTATGTCGTTTACGTTCTTTGTATCGTGTTTATTATCTTGTTGCTTTGTTTAATTGCTAGTTCGCAATTATTATCCGTTTATTGTTTGTGGGTGTAATGCGATTACACTAGCGTTGGTTGGGTTTGTTTTTTGCTAACAATAGGTTGTTGTTAGTTGGATGTTTCCGCTGCGAATTCCTAACAACTGGTATCAGAGCTCTAGGTCGAGCGATTGGGAACAATAGCGGATGAAAGCATGATCAAGATTGTTTGTTGATGATTAGGGTTTTATTGGAAGATGGAGAGCTAGGGTTATTGTGGCCAAATAACCACAGTGGATCTAGATTCCGTTGAATATAATCATCGGGGTAACGGTAGGAATGACACGGTTAGGATTTGTTGCAACATTGTTATCGAGATCGCCTGACTTATTTTTTTTGTTGGATCGCGAAGAACTCGGCAAGCAAAGTTTATGTGCTCGGCGAGTTGTTTTGTCTAGATTAAACAGGTTAGGGTTTTTTCTGGTAGGTTGTAACGTGACGACACGGCAGGAGGCCGGTCGCGTTGTGATGGTTATTATTCGCGACGGCGTTAATGGAGTCGGTGATCGAGTTCAATTGTTGATTTGTTGCGGAGAGAGTTTTGGGATCCGGGTTATGGATTCGTGTTCATTATTCTTTGTGATCCCGTGCAAATTAAAAGAATGATGAACGTTATCAAACTTGGGGTTTGATGTTGCGAGTGTAGGGACGTGATGTCTCGGGAACTTCATTGATACGGACTGGGTTATCAAAGATGTGATGTTTGTTATGGTGCTCAAGATGATGGTTAGGTTTTCTCGGTTGGTAGATTGGGTAATAAACGGTACCACATCTGTTTGGTAATCGGCAGTGGGAGTTATCGAGGGAGTTTGGTTATGGCTCGTGGGTTGAAACGGGAGACCATGCTTTTGGTCGGGTATTCCATAGTATGGAATGAGTAGGCAGGTTAGAGCTTCTACACTGGAGATATTGGTTGTAGAAGATATCGGATAGAACGTGTTCGACTGTGCTCGGATATCGATTGATGTTTGGTTCAACGATAGAGCGAATCTTCTGGATGAATCAATTGGGAATTTTCAAGTTGGTTAGAGGCGGATGATCTTGTAAGTCCTATTGAGCTTTCGAATATTGTTGAGAGTGTCGGGAACTCTAGGGAGTTTGGAACCGAGGGAAGTGTCGAAGCTAGTGGGAGTTTGGCAACTAGTGGGAGTCTTGAGATGGTTGTGCGATTGATGGATCTCGAGTTTCTACAGGTTTAGTGTGTGGATTCCTGCAACACTAGAGCATTCGGATTTCGTTGTTACTCTCAAATGGCAAAGTAATTTGCGACTGACCGAGTGTTATGAACCAGAGTCTTCTCAGAGAGCCGCAATTGTTATTTTTGATTCGTACAGTGGGAGCGGGCTGAGTTGGAGAAGATGTGTTCATAGAAATCGTACGTACGTTTTTTGGGTCAGTGTACCAGCGGGAAAGCGAAAATTGGTGATGTAGATTTCAAGGTTGTGACTGCGTTCTCACAGATAAACCTTGATGATAATCTAAGAGTTGGTTCTATCGGTAATTTTCTGATTGCTGGAAAAGAAAATTGGATAGACGAAATTTCTGTACGGATGGTCGTTGCCATGTCGGTGGCAGGATCAGACGTGGCTGTAATCGAAGAGTTGAAGAGATAGGTGTCTCTTGATAGAATCCTGTGGTTGGAGTTTCGCACACTTCAACGAATCTTCTTGGGCCTAGAAGATTATGATGGTGTTTAGAGAGTGGTCCCAGTTTTATGATGTGAATGTTCTGGTAGCTTTGTGTCGAAAGTCTTCCGACTCTGTGTGGTCGAGCGGCGTGTCCCGAATGGTATTTCGGAGGTATGAAGTTTGAACGGGTGACATTAATGAATGGACGTGTTTTGTGAAGGATTACTGGTTTGGGGTTGATTAATCTTCAAGTGAGAGATTGTTGGAAATTAAATATGTGAAGATTTAATCAATTATCATGTGAATTGGAATTAAATGGCAAGTGGAGAACAAGATCTTGTGAAATTAAAAAGGATATCATTGGTTAAAAAGGACCAAGTTTAGCCGTAGGTTTTAAGTCGGCCGATTACTTGTTTTTTCTTGTTGCGAAAGTTTGTTATTCACTATATAATGAAACCCGTAAATATTTGTAACACCTGAGCCGTAAATATAATAAAAGAAGAACTCTCTGGTTTGGCCCCGTGGACTAAACCAATCTCCAACTTGGAGATTGGACATAACCACGTTAAATCCTTATGTCGTTTACGTTCTTTGTATCGTGTTTATTATCTTGTTGCTTTGTTTAATTGCTAGTTCGCAATTATTATCCGTTTATTATTTGTGGGTGTAACGCGATTACACTAGCGTTGGTTGAGTTTGTTTTTTGCTAACAATAAGTTGTTGTTAGTGGATGTTTCCGCTGCAAATTCCTAACAACTGGAATGGTTGTTTGTATCCAAGGTCAGTTATTCGAATTTATAGTAAAAAATGAACATGATAATTAACTACGTATTAATATTTAATTATAATATGAATTGCGAGAAAATGAACAAATGTTATCTCAGCTGATCATGTAACACACGTCAATAACGTGATAAGCAATATAAACTATAAACATGATGTATGAAAATATATGTGAAAGATTTACTTAAACTTCATGTTTAGCATGATTGAAGTTTATCTTCATTGTTTTTATGCTAAAAAGTAAAGTGCGGTACTACAGTTCCGACTTGATAAGTGTTACTGTATATATATTGACAATAATAAACATGTGAATAATATGTTGCTGTACTGTTTTAGAATAATAATATAGGACAAATGGCCGATATACATATTGCTCAAGAGAGAAGATATATATCCGATCTTATGGAACACACATCTATCATTGTGTATCACGACTTCAATTCAATTCACATGAGCATCAAATTATTATTAATATCAACTACTGCCGTTTCTTTTATATATTCTTGAGTAATGTATTTTAAGAATTTCTTAGACCGCGTTTAGTTATGAAAAATTACATCAATGTTTTATTTTTTTTCTTTTTTCGAAGTTTTATGTCCCTCGAAATTATAGAAATTCAGACAACGCATTCAAATGTAATGGGTATAGTTTTCCTATTTGTAGAATAGGATATGTCGGAAAGTATAAATCATAGATTGCCTTCTTAATTTTTTTGTCACAAAATCACAACTTAAATATGTTTTATTCTGAAAAATTAGAGGAGTTTTCCGTAACTAAACACACTATTAACTTTTGATATGTCTTTTTTTTAGTTTGTTAATAGCAGCTCTCGGTGCCAATGGAATCATTTTTATGTATTAATCATAGTTCAATAATCACCAAACTAGTTTTGTTCAAAAAAAAAATAATCACCAAACTAGTAGGATTTTGCTATTTATAGCCCAAATATATTTAAGAGTTAGATTTGTGCATAAAAGGTAGTATATTAGGTTGGTTATATTCAGGGGTGTGTGATTATTATTAAGGTACAAATATTCAATGCGTACTTGAATTTCTTATTCATAGCCGTTAGGGCTACGTATAGCATTTTTCTTAAATATAATATAAGAAATACTTTGATGATAGCATCAACTTATAAAAAATACTTTGAAGAAAGGGTAATTTAGAAGATACCCCTAACCTCGTATCATATTTCAATGATACGCATTCGCCCCACCCGTAAGAAGCATCCAAGCCGGACAAATAACATGTCCACAAATCAACCACATATGCCCAAGCATGTATTCAAACCCTGACCTGTACACACATGTGAGATCTGAGCATTTGCGGTGACGGTACCACTTAATCATTGCCCAATTTGTAACTTATAAAAAATACTTTGATGATGTCATCAACTTAAAATTGTGAATAAATTATTTGAGTCCGTCAATTTCACTAACTTTCAGAAATAAAACCCCTTAATTTTTTCAATATTAGTAAGAAAAGAGTATACTCCGTATAATTTTGCGCGTAAAGATAAGATAATTAATTTGTAGCGGCTCTCTTTTAACCGTTTGCAAATTAATGCTCCCTTCGTCTCAATTTTATTGTCCTCGGACAAAAAATACGTAGTTTAAGAAAAACATAATCATCTATCTTACTTTTTGGTAAGATTACAGTTTACCCTCTACTTTTTACCCAATTTTTTATCTTACATGTATACATAAGGGGTATAAAAAAACTTTATCTCATTATTTTTATCCATTTGTAGAAGTAGACAATAAAATTTGTACATCCACAAAAGGAAAATCGGAAAATGAAACTGGGGGAGGGAGTACCTTTTCGAAAAAAAATTATTATACTACGTATCATTATATGGACGTACGTACCCAACGGTACTTCAAATAGGAATAAAAAGATAGCGCTTAAGTCATGAAAACTCACAAAAAGGTTATACAACTACTCCCTTCGTCCCATTGTAAGTGTCCAGTTTTAACTTTTGAAAGTTTTTTTTTTACAACTTTGACCTCAAATATATCTGTTTGTATTATATAATATTTGATGGAAAATATATGAATTGATTGGGTTTTAAATGTATTTTTATTGATATAATTTTCATCGGTTATTATATAATACAAACAAAAATATTTAAAGTCAAAGTTGAAAAAGAATGACTTCAAAAAGTCAAAAGTTCACACTTATAATGGGACGGAAAACCCTCGAAAAGGTAACGCAATTTGTACTCGTAGTAGGTTTTAATGTTTTCTACCTTTTTCTTTACAATAAAACTATATAAGCCATTAATAATAATAATAATAATAATAATAATAATAATAATAATAATAATAATAATAATAAATAAACTAGTAAGTTACCCGCGTTATGCGGCGAAAATGAATTTTGAAAAATCAATCATTATTATTAATCATTTCGTAGTTGATACAAATAGTATGTCATAGATCAAGTAAATAAGATTAGGGGTGTCATTGGGTCGGGTTATTCGGGCCGGGTTATTCGGTTTTTTCAGTTTATAATTTAACCTGAAACTCAATTCAAATAAGGTCGGGTTATTCGGGTTCGGGTTGGGTCCGGGTTATTCATTTAAACTCGAATAAGATGATATACCAAATTTTCGTATTTTGAATAAAACTTGAACTTTACAAATGACATTAATAGTTAATATAAATCATCATGAGTAACTTATATATGTATATTATATATGAATAAACCATAAATAACTTATATATATATAGCTATATGTGTAAATTAAATAATTTATTAGGTTATTCGGGTTACCCGAATTGAAAATTTTTTATCCGAAACCCGATTCAAATAAGAGGCGGGTTATTCGGCTTTGGGTTATTCGGGTTCGGTGGCCAAATAAGCTTCGAATTCGGGTTATTCGGGTTCGGGTTTTTGTGACACCCCTAAATAAGATAATAATTTGGTGTGATATCTATGAAGTAGTGTGATCATAACAGTTAAAATTCATTTATTGAAAGATAATTTATTTATTTTTTCTTTTTGTTATTGTTATTTCTTCTTTTTTTAAATACTTATTTTTTCAGACTTTTTTAAACCGTGTAATAATAGAAGGTAATTGGTTAAGAAAATTATAGATGTTGATTTATGTAATTGGTTAAAAAAAATTGTTTCCAAAATGAAAAATATTGAATGTGTGAAATGTTGATTCTTTTAAATAAACATTAATGTTGACTTGTCAAGGGGTATAGTTGGTATTTTCGATAGGACAAATCATAAGTTTTAAGCAAATACACTAAACCAATTATAAGGGTTTAAGATTTAAGATTAAGATAAACCCGAATGATGTATTTGGAAACAACTAATTACTATACAGTATTTTATTATTTTAATAAGAAGAGTTCAAAAAAGTTCATTCACTATTCCATTCCACTATATATATAAACCAGCATCAACCCATTCTTTGATTCTCACGGCTTCACTTCTGCAATGGCTTCAACTTTCATTTCCAGTTTAAGACTTGGTTTTCCTAGCCCTTCTAATCGAACAAGTCGAAAAAATATGTCAGGGTTCCATAACCAATCATACTCAAAACGAACCGTAACCATGGCTATAGCAACGGATGCACCCATTGTAAGACGATCAGCAAACTATCCCCCTTCAGAATGGTCCTACGATTTTCTTCAATCACTAGCAGGCAACCATGTGGTAATTAGTTATTCTTTCAATAGTTTCTTTGACAATCAGTCAATCACTTAATTTGCAGCTTTTTTGTTCATATAGGTTGAAAAATACAATACAACATCAACAAGTTTGAAAGAACAAGTGAGGACGATGATTTCTATCGAGACTACGGTTGAGAAGCCGTTAAGTACACTTGAATTAGTTGATGATTTGCAGAGACTTGGGATATCTTACCACTTCAAGAATGAAATAAGCAACGCACTGCAGAAGATATACAATTGCTACTATAAAGCTCGCGAGAATTGGAGCAGATTGGATCTTAATCTTAAAGCCCTTGGCTTTAGACTCTTAAGACAACATGGCTATCATATTCCTCAAGGTATTTCTATTTTTCTTATCAGCCATAAGTTAACTTGTTAAACAAATTAATGTACGAGTATAAATAAAAGGGGAAAACGTATGTGTTGTCAACATTACTAAAATTAGGTGCATTCAGCATATAGCCCTGTTTTAAAGCTGACAGCACCTAACTTAGGTGCAGAAAAATCATCTTCCCTAAATAAAAAGGAAGATACATGTCTGATTATCTGATTAATGTAGTTGTTTTTATTGTGAAGAAATCTTTGAGGACATCATGGATGAGGCAGGAAACATCAAGGCCAATGTCTGTGAGGAAGTCATAGGAATGCTTAACTTGTACGAGGCTTCGTTCTATGCTGTCGATGGTGATAACATATTGGATGAAGCAAGGGAATTTACAACGAAATGTCTTAAAGAGAAGTCAGAGATGAGAAACATTACTAATAAAAGTACATCGGTGCTAATAACTCATGCTTTGGAGCTACCATTGTATTGGAGGATCCCAAGGTTTGAGTCGATATGGTTTATAGAAGCATACAAGGGAAGAAACGACATGAAATCATTGTTGTTAAAGTTTGCGGAATTGGATTACAACATTGTGCAAGGGATTCACCAAGAAGATCTAAAGTTCTCATCAAGGTAATTTTTTAGTTAGTGTTTACATAATGTCTATAAACTGCGTAAATTGGCTGATGAATAATCCGTACAGTAATGGACAGGCATCAAAACTGTAGCAAAAATTTTGTTACATTATTCTGATCACTTCAAACATTTGTTATAGGTGGTGGGTTGGTCTTCAATGGGACAAGAAGCTCGTCTTTGCTCGAGACAGGATGGTGGAGAGTTTTATGTGGTCTGTCGGTGCAAACCATGAACCGGAATTTAGTGTTCTAAGGAGAAACGTTACAAAGAATATTACCATGGTGAATGTTATAGACGATGTTTATGATGTGTACGGTACTTTGGAAGAACTTGAACAATTCACCGAAGTTGTGAGAAGGTTTGTACTAAGTAGTGAGTTAGAATATATACTTTCTAATTACAATCTTTTATTTTCGAAGTGCGTTTACTATATTATAGTTCGATTGGATTAGATGGGACGTGAATGCACTCGAAGGACTACCCGATTACTTGAAAATTTGTTTCCTTGGATTCTATAATACTGTCAATGAGATGGGATATAACACATTGACAAACAAAGATTCATTTGTTATACCTTACCTGAGAAAAGCGGTATGATGATCTATTTAATTACCTTAGTTAACATTTTCATTAATATTTAACGGCGATGATTAAGATTTTTGCGTTGATTTTAGAAGAGAAATGATTTCTTTCGTTGCAGTGGACAGACTATTGTGAGGCAAACCTGGTGGAGGCCCGATGGTTCCATAGTGGATATACGCCGACACTTGATGAGTACTTGAACAACTCGCGTATTACTGTCGCAATTCCTATTATCGTTTCAGGTGCTTATTTCTTGGATTCAAATGATTTTATCGGAGAGGCCTTGCAGAACGTAATTCACTGGTCCGCTATAGTTCTACGTCTTGCTGATGACCTAGGAACATCATCTGTACGTATAGATCGAAAACCATATATCTTCTTTTATTAACTAGTTCAAACAACTAATATCTATATATTTTTTTTCTGGGTATAAATTATTAGGCTGAGCTTGAAAGAGGTGATGTTCCAAAAGCAGTGGAATGTTACATGCATGAAACAGGTGTTTCTGAAGAGATTGCAAGAGCATATATAAAGAAGTTAATCTTAATAGCGTACAAGAATATAAGTAAAGAAAGGTTGAGCTGTAAATCTGGAGGTTTGCAAGTATTTATGGAATGTGCATCGAATCTTGGTCGAATGGGACAATTCACATACGAGCGTGGAGATATATTTGGTGCACCTGATGATTTATATAAATCTCATCAAAAGTCGTTACTTTTTGAGCCTAAATCCTAAGGGATCTTTAAATTGTTATTTGATTATGTAACACCCAGTCCCGAGGTCTAGTAGTATTTTAATATTTTCTGATAGTGAACTATTATTTATTGTGTCTAGAAAATAAGTGTGTTGTGTTAATTTAAAATAAGAGGAGATAAGAGTCGAATAATTTATTGTGACTAATAAATTATTGATTGTTTTAAATTAACTTAGTTGACGGTAAAATAAAATAATGTTTCCCCGCAAATGGTTTTTAAGTTCCAGACAATGAAAAGTACGGGGAATGAAATTTAAACAATTAAAGTACACCCCCACAGATTTAAGTCGGTTCTTATAATATATCTATACCTACATACGTACGAGCTTATCTATTTCCATGAAACCCTAATTATTATCAAACTCATGAAGAAACAAGAATTGAAGCCTCTCAAACTCGAATTCAAGCTTCCATGATGAGATTAAATCATCCTTTCATCCTCTAATTCATTGTAAGTCTTGAATTCTTGATTTTTATAAACCTAAAATTTGGGGTTTTGAGTGTTATTGATTATAATCCGAAATTGAGGCTTGAAGTTGTTAAATTGATGTGTATTAAACTCATAAATGATGATAGGTAACATGATTCATGGGTTATCTTGTGAAATTAAGTTAGGGTTTGTGAGATTGATTTGTGTTCTTATGATATACACTACAACAAATATGTCATTTATCCACACTCTTTTTTTCACACTTTTTAAAAATGTGTGGAAAATATGTAAAATTATTCACACTTATAAGTGTGGAAAAATTTGTTACGTCAATAAGTGTAGAAATCACTACAATCTTTACATATATAAGTGTGGGGAAAAAAAGTTAACACTTAAAAGTGTGGAGAAATGATAACTTTTCAACACTTAAAAGTGTGGAAAAAATTTTGTAACACCCAATTTATCCACACTTTCTCTTGTGTGGAAAAATCATGCGTTACAAATTTTTTTCCACACTTTTAAGTGTTGAAAAGTTATCATTTTTCCACATTTTTAATTGTGAGCTTTTCTCTCTTACATATATAAGTGTGGAAAATCTTATCATTTTCAAAAAAATTTACACACTTTCTAAAAGTGTGGGAAAAAATGTGTGGTAAAATGACATTTTTGTTGTAGTGATATGATAAACTTATGATGATTGAGATAAAATTGAGGCTTGTACCTATGATAGAAGTGTTAGTTGATGTTAGTTATATGATTATGATGGAAACACTATGTTAGAAATTGTGTAATTGAGTTATGATCATGATGAAGCTTGTGGGTTAAGTTGATTAGGCTTGAATTATGATTTTAAAGCCTAGAGGAATGATGTATATATGTAGATAAGTGTTGATTTACAATAATGATTAATTATGTTCAAACTAAAATGTGTAAAGTTGATTAAGTGTTCATGGTGATTATGATGATTATGAAGTGTTTGAATAAATTAGTGATACTTGAGGTTAATAATCTTGGTAATGATTTAACCATGTTGATTAATGATGATTGAAATGGATTAATGTGATGAGATGGTCAAGATAGTTATAAATTGAAAGGTGACTGTGAATCATGTTGTTACGATGCTAATTGTAATGTAGGAATAATGTTATATATATATATTTTGAGACAAGTAACTAACTTGTGATATCATGTTGTATTCTCAGATGTACAGAAGGCTCAGTGATATTAGACTACTGAGTGGATGGCTGAGGTATTCGGTGAGTGGATCTCTAATCCTCAGTGTAACTTGGTTGTAACGAGTTTGGTTACAACAAGTAACATATTATTACTATTGTAGTTGCCCTGATAATTATGATAGCTAGTAATAATATTGTTGATATGATAACGTTGACCTGCTGAATATGTGATTTGTTGATTATGTGATCACTGGACTTGTTGTTGGCCTTCGGGCATTAGTTGTTAATGAGGGCAACGAGTTGTTGAACTGTTGGTTGGGCTAGTCGGTTATTTAAGATGTAACACACCTCCTGTGTTAGTTGAAGATAACCAATAGCTATCGGTCTCGTCCGTTATGGCCATACGGATATGGTTGGATAAGTGTTCTTGGGGAGCCACCCGGGTATTATGGTTATCCCCAGAGCCACCGATCCTCATTATGGTGTTGTTGATTAGTTGAATTGTTGCATTGTTGAACTGATGTATTGTTGATGTGTTGTATTGTGTACTTGCTTGTTTAGTGCTAAGTGTTGTACACAAAGTTGTTGAGCTAAGTTAGACTGTTGATTAGTTATCTGCTCACTTAGCGTTATGCTAATTCCCCACATTACCCCTTCTTGCAGGTTTTGGCTATTATATTGGGTGGGCAAGAAGTTGGACTAGAAGGAATGTTTGACCTCGAGGCATTACTCTGATAGTGGAATTGTATAAAATAATGTTTTAACATGTTTTTATATAACACCTCTGTCGAGAAGTTATGTTTTTAAAAGGTTGAATTTTATATGTTGATAAAATGGTGTAAACTATTACTAGTTATTTGGACTTACGCTTCCGATTTACTATATCTAAATAAGTATAAATGAGGGGTGTTATAAGTTGGTATCAGAGCATAAGTTTGGGTGAATTGTACATTATAAGATGTTCAATCCCAAACTTAGATTTGTGTCATGTCAAACATTCCAGTGGGTGGGGATTAGTGGTTGTATGAAAAAGTTGTTATTGAATGTGTACTAACCTATAACAAGTTGCAAGATTGTTGTTTTGGTTGCAGAGACGGAGGAATATGAGGAACCTAAGGGTATTCTTAATGATTCCTCAATACTCGTGGGCTTAAATGTATCAGGTACTTTTCGATAAGCTTAGTGTATTTAAATAAGCTTGAATTGTTTACTTGCTATGGTATGAGTAGTTGTAAAATTAATCGAGTTAGACTGATATGAATCCCCAGTTGTGAGTCGTTGATGATTATTACTTGTTAATAAGATGATAGAAATATTAATGGGTAATTTTGAATGAACTTGAAGTAATTGAATTGTGTAGATACATTGTTGAATAAGGTGTAATAGTTGTATTATGTGGATTTAATTGTGTCTACAATATGAAATTAAAAGATGAAATCGGTTGTATGAATTGTTATGTGAAATAATAATTTTGGAAGTAATATGATTAGCAAAGTTGATATGACTCCATGTAGTGAAATGAGATTGTTGGAATATCTCAATCGAGGTAATTTGGAGTCTTGTTGTTGTTTAAATGCGAAAGTGTCCATTAATTGGGAATTGTATGTTTGACACGGAAAAGTCAAAGTTGAAATTAGTAGAGTCGAATTTGGAATTTACTATGTCATAAAGTGATGAATGTGGCAAGATGTTTATGTGTTAATATGATTAATAATGATCATGATTGTGGTTGAATTATGATCGATGTATTATAGGTAGTGTGGTAAGAAAGTCAAAGTGGTTAACGAGTCCAATTGTGTGTTGACAAGTTTGTAAAAAGTCAAAGTTGAAAATTTGTTGAAATTGATCTAAAAATGGTGATTTTAATGTGAATTGGTGCTTTAGAGTTATAGTATGCCACTAATGGTGAAAAAAAAATAATTTGTTGGACTTAGAATAGTCAACGTAATATGGAATGGGTGATGAAATAGTGGTTATATGGGTTGAAACTCAAATGGGTTAGAAAAGTGCCCAAATGGGTCATTTATTGGTCGAACGGTTAAAATGAATGTTGGTTCGAAAATGATGAGTGTTAAAGTGACTTTAAGTCATAAAGATAGTAGTAAAAGGTGATGAAAATGATTTGGGTAGTCAATGTGGTTATTTTCTTAAAAGTGCTCAATTGGACCCCTAAACGGGTCAACGAGTGAAAATACGATAGGAAGGGTATATTGGGGTGATGAATATGCCCACACGTCTTAAATATATATACAAACATGTTAGTAAAGGGTTGAAGTCTGAAACCAAGCCATTTGGATTTTGACGTGTCCACCAAAATGGCTCAAAATGGCCTAAAATTGGTTATACGTCCGTTTTCTCGTAAAACGTGTAAATTGAAAAAGTGGAAAAATGAAAAGTTGCATTTTGATTATATAAAGGTGCCTGCAAAATTTCATACCTTAATTCTTTACGGTTTGTAAGATATGCGTGTCTGAATTTCGCATTTTTGCACTAAGTTGTGCAGGCTGCTGTACAGACAAGGGACCCGGCGGCTGGGGGTGTAAACCCGGCGGCCGGAGGGTGTAAACCGGCGGCTGGTCACCCAAGCCGGCGGCTGCTATAGCCCAAATACGGCAAAATAGTTCTGTTTGTGTAAAACTTAATTCACCCGGCGGCTGGAACTTGGACCCGGCGGCTTGGTGTATGAAGCCGGCGGCTTGACCCTATAGCCGGCAGCTTGTGGCTCTTTTCTGTGAAAAATATTTTTTTACGTTTTTCGACGTTCGACGTAACGTTTGACGTAGAAATTTCCGCTAGAAAATTTCGGTGTCCGATTCAGACGAAATTTACATGTCCACTCAAAAACGGCCCAACGGTCAAAGCTCATCGCTTTGCCATGAGCCCTGTCAGTTTTCGGCACTTCGGGGTCGTTTGGGACTCGAAAATCGCGTTTTATTATTTTTCGGACCTTATTTTGAACTTTTAGCTTACGTTTTGTATTGGGCTTTTGTTTTATTGAGCCCAGAGATCATTCCTGTGACTATATGCAATATTAAAACTTGTTTTAAGAGGTCTATATGGTTCATTGTGTATGAGTTGGTTGTAGGCGGTTTACTTAACTGCAAAGCATGCCAGTAAGTGGTATTGTTGACTATTGTTAACTAGGGTTAGTAAACATTGATTATGGGATTATGTGGATCATATTATGTAGATAAATTGAAATATGATAAAGTATTGAACTATATAGAGTAATAGAAAGTGTTGAATCGAGCATTTTAAGAATTTGCAAAAATAAGTACATGAGCTCATAATTATAAGTTGATTGATGTATGTGTATTAGACATTACACATGTGTTAATGATATATTGAAAATTGTGTTGAATGTTTGTGTTATATATATATACCTGATTGATGTGAGTAGTTTACCTTTAAAGTGATAAGTTGAAAATAGTAGTGAGTTAATACTTGGTTGTATACCTGTTGTTAAGGTGTTGTATATGTGTGTAAATCATGGTATGAAGTGACCTGAGAATGAAGTGGGACTGACATAATATGATGACGTCTGGCCAACGTATTTATATTATGCCATTTCACATGGAGTTGTTGAGGTTACTAAGTACCAGATAAAGTTAAGTGGTTTTAAAATATCAGGTAAGATATGTTGACCTGTAATTGATAAATAGTCAATGATGGACTAATATGAAAGAGTAATAAACCACTAAGTTGTTGTTGCTAAAGTGATATCTATGGCACATTTGATGTGTATGTGTGATGCATTGTCAATAGTAAGAGTTAAAAGTTGATTTAAGCAAAGTAGAGGTAAGTTGAATATGAATAATATTGTGTTAATATTGTTGAATAGATGACTAATGTCAGCACCTTGTGTTGTTGAGATACCAATGATGATGTTTGGTATTAACAGGTGTTGAGTTAGCATCCAAGTTGTTGTGAAAGGGTGCTAGTTGATTATATGAAACTGGTTGTAACAATAAAATAAATGACCTCTACCTATTGCTTACTGATTTTCTTACTTGTTGATGGTTAGATGATTGTAGATTACTGTCAAATAAAGGGTTTCATATAACCTAGTCGTGTTTATAATTTCAAGTTGTAAGGTTGTAATTAACTAGTTGCAAAAGTGAAAATTCACAGCAAGTTGATAGCTAAAGAAATATATAGTTGTTAGCTAAGTTGCTAGTTGTTAATGTGTATGTTGTAGTAGTCAGTACCACTTATTGATGCTGTTGTTGTTGTTGTTGTTGTTGTTGATGTTGTTGTTGTTATTGTTGTTGTTAGTGTGGTTATTATAGTTGTAAAGTTGAAATTTTCACATGGATATGTGTTACATTTGTAAACAGTGATTATGTGTTTTAATTGTTTACATGACTAAGTATGAATGGTCATGTAAGTGGTCAATTAAATTAATAGAAACTGGGTAGAGGCACTGTGTTGGTGCAAGGGGAAAAAAATAGAAACATTTACATTTGGATACGTGAATGTGGAAAGAATCGAAACCGTGTATTTATATATATAAGTTGCTCAAGGGAGTAACGTATGATATGTGTGTACATTGTGATTAAATAGTGATTTTGATACACCTTATGCTGGTTTTAACATTTGGTGCTAGGTATTGGAATTGAACACTAAGCACAATTTATGTGTTTATGTGTGTTTATCTGAGTTTAGTTAATGTACGCACTGATTGTGTGTAAGTTGATATCTACATGAATATATGCGATTGAGTACACTATAGTGACTAAGTGTGATCAGATTTTGAGGACGAAATCTCTTTAAGGGGGAGAGATTTGTAACACCCAGTCCTCGGGTCTAGTAGTATTTTAATATTTTCTGATAGTGAACTATTATTTATTGTGTCTACAAAATAAGTGTGTTGTGTTAATTTAAAATAAGAGGAGATAAGAGTCGAATAATTTATTGTGACTAATAAATTATTGATTGTTTTAAATTAACTTAGTTGACGGTAAAATAAAATAATGTTTCCCCGCAAATAGTTTTTAAGTTCCAAACAATGAAAAGTACGGGGAATGAAATTTAAACAATTAGAGTACACCCCCACATATTCAAGTCGGTTCTTATAATATATCTATACCTACATACGTACGTGCTTATCTATTTCCATGAAACCCTAATTATTATCAAACTCATGAAGAAACAAGAATTGAAGCCTCTCAAACTCGAATTCAAGCTTCCATGATGAGATTAAATCATCCTTTCATCCTCTAATTCATTGTAAGTCTTGAATTCTTGATTTTTATAAACCTAAAATTTGGGGTTTTAAGGGTTATTGATTATAATCCGAAATTGAGGCTTGAAGTTGTTAAATTGATGTGTATTAAACTCATAAATGATGATAGGTAACATGATTCATGGGTTATCTTGTGAAATTAAGTTAGGGTTTGTGAGATTGATTTGTGTTCTTATGATATATGATAAACTTATGATGATTGAGATAAAATTGAGGCTTGTACCTATGATAGAAGTGTTAGTTGATGTTAGTTATATGATTATGATGGAAACACTATGTTAGAAATTGTGTAATTGAGTTATGATCATGATGAAGCTTGTGGGTTAAGTTGATTAGGCTTGAATTATGATTTTAAAGCCTAGAGGAATGATGTATATATGTAGATAAGTGTTGATTTACAATAATGATTAATTGTGTTCAAACTAAAATGTGTAAAGTTGATTAAGTGTTCATGGTGATTATGATGATTATGAAGTGTTTGAATAAATTAGTGATACTTGAGGTTAATAATCTTGGTAATGATTTAACCATGTTGATTAATGATGATTGAAATGGATTAATGTGATGAGATGGTCAAGATAGTTATAAATTGAAAGGTGATTGTGAATCATGTTGTTACGATGCTAATTGTAATGTAGGAATAATGTTATATATATATATTTTGAGACAAGTAACTAACTTGTGATATCATGTTGTATTCTCAGATGTACAGAAGGCTCAGTGATATTAGACTACTGAGTGGATGGCTGAGGTATTCGGTGAGTGGATCTCTAATCCTCAGTGTAACTTGGTTGTAACGAGTTTGGTTACAACAAGTAACATATTATTACTATTGTAGTTGCCCTGATAATTATGATAGCTAGTAATAATATTGTTGATATGATAACGTTGACCTGCTGAATATGTGATTTGTTGATTATGTGATCACTGGACTTGTTGTTGGCCTTCGGGCATCAGTTGTTAATGAGGGCAACGAGTTGTTGAACTGTTGGTTGGGCTAGTCGGTTATTTAAGATGTAACACACCTCCTGTGTTAGTTGAAGATAACCAATAGCTATCGGTCTCGTCCGTTATGGCCATACGGATATGGTTGGATAAGTGTTCTTGGGGAGCCACCCGGGTATTATGGTTATCCCCAGAGCCACCGATCCTCATTATGGTGTTGTTGATTAGTTGAATTGTTGCATTGTTGAACTGATGTATTATTGATGTGTTGTATTGTGTACTTGCTTGTTTAGTGCTAAGTGTTGTACACAAAGTTGTTGAGCTAAGTTAGACTGTTGATTAGTTATCTGCTCACTTAGCGTTATGCTAATTCCCCACATTACCCCTTCTTGCAGGTTTTGGCTATTATATTGGGTGGGCAAGAAGTTGGACTAGAAGGAATGTTTGACCTCGAGGCATTACTCTGATAGTGAAATTGTATAAAATAATGTTTTAACATGTTTTTATATAACACCTCTGTCGAGAAGTTATGTTTTTAAAAGGTTGAATTTTATATGTTGATAAAATGGTGTAAACTATTACTAGTTATTTGGACTTACGCTTCCGATTTACTATATCTAAATAAGTATAAATGAGGGGTGTTATAGATTACTCGTTTGTTTTGATCTTAGTTATATGATTTTTTTTTTGTAACGCGACGCTAGAATAACAGTTGCAGCTCTTTGGTGTTCAATTCCTTTGCCTCGAGTAATTTGAAAAATAAGTGGTGGGGTCCGTTGGATATACTTGGGGACTACAAATCTAAAAGGTGGGTCCGGCGTAAAATTAGGCGGATGGATTATTGCTTTTCATAGAGCACGCACTCTCAATTTTGTTAGTGTGCTCTAATTAAATGTCCAACGATTTGTTTCAATTATTAAAAAATATGAATAAATTCGCTCAAATTCTCATCCTGTTGCCCTACGTGGCTACGTACGTATTACTCCATACGTGGCACACAAATTTTTCATCCAATAGAAGGAAAGGAAATTGGATAGTATATCCCTACTAAATCAAACACTTGAAAAACAACCGGAGGACAACTCAGTCCAGGGGCGTTGCAATCATGTGGGTTGGTTCTTAAGTGGGTCATGGCCTATCCTATTACACATATAGAATTTGGCCCATCCTATTATTTTTGGCCCATTCTGTTTTATGTTATGCAAGTATGCAACTACTAGCTTTTTCTTTCTTTTGAATATTAAAGTATTAAAGTCCTCAAAGTATAGGTTGACTATGGGTCCTGGGGTACCAGAAATGTAGTAGCGTGGGCAGTTAAACTTTACCAATATTCGATTTTAGACGTCCCAAACTAACTGTTCACTTATAAAAATTAAAGGACAAAATTAACTAAACTTTCTATATTACCCCTACTTTATAAAAGTATGTAATAAAAAGGCGGAGATACAATTGTCATAATACACGACAGTAAAGTACAGTGTACTAATTATATTTTATTAAACTACGTGTTTTTCATTCGTGGACAATAAATTTGGGACCAAGAAAATATTATATTTTCTTGGAAACTGGAGACTACCATTGGACTGAAAAGATAAACGGTACAACTACAAAAAACAAAGTCACCGGTCACCACAAAGTAGAGAACCCACCCTACTATCAAAAGAAGGATCACCTCATGTTACAAGATGTAAAATAAGCACTTCAAAACAAACTATAAACAAAACACCCTGCAGCATACAACACATATTTGGTCTCTAATCTAATTAGACAGTTGTACATTGAGGGTATTCATCTATACCTATTACTATCACATAATAATAAAATATATCAGTATAATACTACACAATCTGCATGTGCTAAAATGGAATTAATGAAAATATATAAATGAAACCTTATTATTAATTAATTTAGAGGGTAATAAAAGCCAAACATCTTATTATTTGAAAATGATTGCAAGTGATGCATGATGGGTAGATATCCATTATAAGTAACTTGGCTTCTTGATTATGAGTACAAGAATATTACCAAACTCATGGAGCTCTTGGCTATAATCCCTTCATGGCTTCTTACTATAATATTATTACCACTTCTCTTCATTTTCATCATCTTTTCATATACTCTAAGATCCAATAAAAGATCTGTCCCTTTTAAGCTTCCCCCAAACCCTCCAAAGGTTCCCATAATTGGAAACCTACACCAAATACTAGGTAAACCTTTACATGAGGCCCTTTGGCAACTTTCCAAAAAATATGGTCCTATTATGCAAATCCATATTGGTTCAACTCCTTTACTTATCATTTCCTCTCCTGAAATGGCCAAACAAATCTTCAAAACTCAAGATCATATATTTTGTTCCCGTCCAATGTCCCAAGCCACAGAGAGACTAACTTACAATTATTCGGATGTCGTCTTCTCGCCTCAAAGCGATCACCAACAGGAGATGCGCAAGATTTTGGTATCTGAATTCCTGGGTCCCAAGAAAGCTAGATTTTTTAACCATGTGTTGGTGAAAGGGATTGATAGCATGGTTCATTCATTATCAGCACATCCACCAAACACTGAGGTTAACCTAAATAAGGTTCTGTTAGCAACAGTGTCAGAGGTGGTGTGTAAGGCTGGATTCGGTATGCACTATAAAGAACAACCGATTGAAGGTTTATCAATGCAATCAATCCTTGAAGATACCATGGTAGCATTCAATGGATCACTAGGAGATAATTTTCCATGGATCATTGGTCAAATTATTGACTATCTCACGGGATGGAATAGTAAGCTAGAGAAATGCTTTAGCAATCTTGATACCTTCATTGAAGAGATTATTGATGAAAATCAGAATCGTACGGTAGCAGAGAAAAGTGATCATGACAAGAAACATTTTCTCCAAACGAAACTTGAGAAGTATACTAAACAGGATGCTTCTGAATACCCACTGACAAAAGAAGACGTGAAAGCGCTTGTCATGGTAAGCAAATTGTTATAAAATCTTTTTATTGTATGCAAATTGATTTATATCAGATTAAATTACGTGTAACTGATCAAAACAAGTTTAATTTCAGAACGTACTTATTGGAGGAATTAATACAACTTTTCTGACAACGGTGTGGGCAATGTCTGAGATCGTTAGGAATACTACAGTGATGCATAAGTTGCAAAGTGAAATTAGAAATTGTACAGGAGAAATATGGCAAGTAAACGAACTTGACATCACGAAAATGAAATACTTGAAAATGGTGGTGAAAGAGACACTACGATTGCACCCGCCTGCCCCGTTGTTGCTCCCACACGAAAGCTTTAGCCATTGTCAAATTGGTGGTTATGACGTCTTTCCTGGGACAACTGCTTTGATCAATGCGTGGGCAATGGGAAGAGATCCAAATACTTGGGGGGAGAATGCAGGTGAGTTCTATCCAGATAGGTTTGATAATGTTGATGTTGATTTTGGAGCTGGAGATTTCGAGTTGGTCCCGTTTGGAGGGGGGCGAAGGTCTTGCCCGGCAATGAACACGGCTCCAACAACCATAGAGTCTGTGATCGCAAACCTTCTTTACTGGTTTGATTGGGAAGTTCCTAATGGAATGAGGAATGACGATTTGGATATGGAAGAGGAGGGTTCTTTAACCGTCTACAAGAAAATACCACTTTGCCTTGTACCCATGAAGCATAAGCGGGAAGACTACCATATTGATTAGGTGATGGCTACTTAATTATTGCAAACTTTTCTTTGTGCTTTGAATTCTAGTTTTAGAAAGTTCACATTGACACCGTAAGGGTAACGCTGAATATTCCTACTCCTATTCCTATCGTATATCCTATCCCATGCTATATATTAATAAAAGAAACAGAATTATATTGATGATGTAAACAACACCTAACGTAAGTGGGACAAGGAAGAGATATTATTATGTTTTTGTAACATGCCCATTTATGATAACGCAAACTTCTTGAAATATAAATTGTTATTAGTTAATGTTTAGTATGCTCCAAATCCAATAATATCTTTTTCCGATATTATAATATTGAAAGCAACTTTTAAACAAAAATACATAGTAAACACAAAGTTCTGATAGACACCCTGACCTTCTAGATAAATAAGATGCCTTAATACTAATAATAATATATAGTAGTCCACATATTTGGATTTAGATATAAGTACACAACAAAATCTCAAATAAACTAGTATACATTATATCAATTATTATCAGCCATAATTTGTTATGGTCTACTCTTTGTCTTATTTGGCTCATTAAGAAAGCAATTCAAAGATTATGATTCCCGTTCCAACGCATATGCAAGAAAACGTTTTGTCTATTATATAGATTTGTTAATTTAATTCATAGATAGCGATCAGTAATAGTACAATAATATATGCATATAATAAATAAACTAGCGTGGTCATATATCAGCAATATATATTATTTATCTGTTGTTACTACGGTGTACTCTTTTGTCTTTATAGTTCATTATGAAAGCATTTCCCAATTTTGATTCCTGTTCTAACGCATATCGATCCAAACTGTGTTTTGTGTATTACTTCATATTTAGATTTGTTGATATTTTAATTTCATAGAGTGTGAGTTTAAATAGCTTTGGCTAACGCAATAATTCAGATTTAATTTTGACACCATCTGCCAAATGAAAGACGGATTTCTCTCACCTATTGGAGTTTACATGGTACAACTAGAAGTTGTGACCAACATCCACAAACTGAGAAAGAGCTAAACAGCTAAGATGGTTTGGACATATCAGGAGAAGACCACATAGAACGCAATTTAAGAGTGGAATAGACCGAAGAGAAGGCGTAGATCAAGACTTAGGTGAGTGAATAGACTGAAGCTCCATCTGAAGGAGCTTCTTCTATACCTGGACATGAAATCTAATAGGAATAGAGAAGTTGTGACCAACATCCACAAACTGAGAAAGGCCTAGACAGCTGAGATGGTTTCGACATATCACGAGAAGACCACATAGAACGCAATTTAGGAGTGGAATAGACCGAAGAGAAGGCGTAGATCAAGACTTAGGTGAGTGAATAGACTTAAGCTCCATCTTGTGACATCCGTCACCAAAGCTCTATTCATAGGTTCGTACTTATAATCATTTCTTAGTTTCAAATAAGGTATTTCGTATTCTAAACTATGTGAGAAATGTGACAACCGTCACCAAACCATTATCGTAGTTCAAGCCGTAAAAAGTCATTTTTGTGAAAAGACTAATTTCAAGGATTTATTTACATCCAAGTCTTCGAAAAAAGACTGGGCTGGGCCATCGAAAACGGACGTGTAACGAAGGGGATACAAAGCAAAAAGAATCATCGAAAACGGACGTGTAACGAAGGGGATACAAAGCAAAACGTAAAACAAATAATCAGTTCTAGGCTGGGCCGAGGCCCAATCGCCGGTTGCGAGTCCAGATGCACTTTTTAAGCCATTTTAAACCCTAAACGACTATTATACTATACCCTACGAATTATAGCCGTTTGGGGGTTATTTTCCGGTCGATTTTGGCCCTAGAACACTCAAATCTCAAGAGCTTTAACCCCTTAATCAATCATATCAATCGAAAGTTTTATTATTCGCAAATCGGTGGTAAGTTATCAACGTTCTATACTCGATTTCTCTACGGTTTCTTTCAAAAACGTGATTAGGGTTCTTATACACTTATTTTCTACATATTGTAGGAAGGATTCTCGCGTACCCGATCGTTAGTTGGTATAATCTTTCATTCAATCTTGATCATTGTACGTATATTCAATCTGACCTTTAAAATCCACAAGACAACTAAAAATACAAACCAAAAAGACAGACCTGACCTTTAATCTTATAAAATTGATTTGACCGACTTAAACTTAATATTTTGACATGAAACCAACGTCATTTGAAAGTATACTTATTGTACTTAGTTTTAGACTCAAATTTCATCCAAAAACATCCTAATATGACCAATATTGACTTCCCGAACCCGACACAATATCCTGTCCAGATTTAGGGTTTATGTTCAAATCCAATTCCTCTCGTATCGATATGTCTAGATCGACTTTTTTGATCACAAAACTTATTCTAACAATTATTATACTAGTTTTTCAGACCCTCAAATGGTCACAATGATGGGATACCAATAGAATGATCCGAAAGAACAATAATAATCGAAAAGATTGAATATACGTACAATGATCAAGATTGAATGAAAGATTACACCAACTAACGATCGGGTACGTGAGAATCCTTCCTACAATCTGTAGAAAATAAGTGTATAAGAACCCTAATCACGTTTTTGAAAGAAATCGTGGAGAAATCGAGTATAGAACGTTGATAACTTACCACCGATTCGCGAATAATAAAACTTTCGATTGATATGATTGATTAAGGGGTTAAAGCCCTTGAGATTTGAGTGTTCTAGGGCCAAAATCGATTGGAAAATAACCCCCAAACGGCTGGAATTCGTAAGGTATAGTATAATAGTCGTTTAGGGTTTAAAATGGCTTAAAAAGTGCATCTGGACTCCCAACCGGCGGTTGGGCCTCGGCCCAGCCCGGAACTAATTATTTGTTTTACGTTTTGCTTCGTATCTCCTTCGTTACACGTCCGTTTTCGATGATTCTTTTTGCGTTGGATTCGTTTTTCAAAAACCAAGACTTTGATGTAAATAAATCCTTGAAATTTGTCTTTTCACAAAAATGACTTTTTACGGCTTGAACTACGATAATGGTTTGGTGACGGTTGTCACATTTCTCACATAGTTTAGAATACGACATACCTGATTTGAAACTAAGAAATGATTATAAGTACGAACCTATGAATAGAGCTTTGGTGACGGATGTCACACATCTGAAGGAGCTTCTTTTATCCAATGTTTTGAAAACCATTTTTTGACTCGGACCGGTGAGGGGTCCGGTTCTGGTTCAACCGGTCGGACCGCCGGCCCAAAACCGGCCCAAAACCAAAAAAAAACCGGCCCAAAACCGGTCAGGTTCCCGGTTGAACCGGTCAAAACCGGAAAACCGGCGGTTCATTGACCGGTCAAACTTACCCCAAAACCAGTTTTCAACCAGCCGGAAACCCTAAAAATCCCGGTCCGACCAGACCGGTCTAACCGGTTTTCAAAACATTGCTTTTATCCCTGGACATGAACTCTAATAGGAATACATGAAGATTATAATTATGATAGATGAATAAGATTCTTAGGTGGTTTGCTTTTGCAATGTAGCTCCCTTTAGACTTTCTAGGCGACTTAGTGTCTCTATGTGTACATATATGCCTCTTCCTATAGGTATAAGGATACAAAAGCATACATGGTTACAAGTTTTGACGTGTTTTCTGTGCATCGACTTATATATGCCTAAGTTTTGACACACATATGCATGTGCAGACACACATACTCTTGTCAGAGGTATTTCTTAGAGCAACCTCTCTACCTTCGGAGGATATATGATTGTCTACATCCCACATCTCATGCATGGGAATACTCAAAAAAGCGCACTTAAAATTTATGCGACGACATGTAGTTCTCCTAGTGTTATAGTAGTGAGTGGTTTTGTCAAACCTACAAGCGTCTTGGGAATCAACTCCACTGTTTGTGCAAGGAGTGAGTTGATAATTCCAACTCATTATGCCTCTATGTCACAAGATACTAACGAACTCTCATACCACTGTGAACATTTCTACAAAGTGTCTAGTTCAGGATTATTAACAAATTTGAGCACAATAGCTACAAAATTTCAACCATATTCATCCAAGGTTGTTCGTCACGATCTGAATAAGCATTTATATTTCAATTGGCTTCTAAAATTTCATGCATGCTCAAGTCTTCTAAAATTTCATGCATGCTCAAGTATGATCTTAACAGGTCACAACTTCAATCTTCAGTATTTACATATTTATTTGTATCAAGCACTACTAAAGTTTTCCTAAAGCAACAATAAAAACACAGAAAGCAGACTTAAATGTGTTAGAAACAACTCACAAAACCACACGTTCTGGATATAATCAGCAGATTATTCATCTCTTGAAGCAGATTCTAGTCCAGCTGAAGGGTTATCGGCAAAATACTCCTGTTGCTTAATGTTTACGCCATACTGCAAAGACATCCCTCATCTTGTTATTAATAAGAGAACAAAATTCTAAATGGAAAGAAAAAAATGTAAGTTGCATCCAGTTTCAAATATCAATACTGCCGCCTATAACTAAGTTATGATGATACGAAATCATTATAATCGATCACCTCTTGAAGAGCCTTGGAGAGATCTTCCATGTTCATGATTAGGCGCTTATCCTGTAAAAATATGAGAAGTTAGTATTCCGTATTATACAAAAATTAAAAAATATGTTTATTAAATTACCCTTTGCTGCTTATCTTTTTTGTCCCTGACAACAGTTGCCTGTCTAGCCTTGCAGTGCCTACAATAAGATTTGAGAAGGTATAACTTAAAAGTAGGAAGCACATATGTAAAGTATAACAAACATGTAAAATATGTAATTGACCCTTATATAAAACAATGTTTTCCATTTCCATGAGTCTCTCCAAAGATTTGACATTTGTCAGAAGATGTCTACGTTTTACCTTATTTTTGGTATGGCGAAAAATGTGTAAGATACTAAATTTAGAGCCTTGAGAATTCTTCTGACATCCCCACACCCAATTACAAGTTAGATCACCGGTATCTTTATGCCTAGTGCATCAAAATCAATTTTTCATTCTAAAATGACATTTTTATATCGTTCATATTTACATATCTTTACAGCTGACATACATATAGTTAATCTAACAATCGCTTATCAGATGCTGAATAGATCAAAATCAAACTTTTAATCTAAAATGACATATTTATATCATTCATATTTTACATATCTTTACAGCTGGTATACATTTATACATCAGATGATCATCAAAAGACATAAGCCTATTACTAATTTAAAAACTTACTGAAGAGCATCAGTTGCAACGTCTGCAACAAACTTCTGAGTGGCAACAGCTACCAGCCTGGTTCTGAAACGTGAAGGACATCATGTGTCATAAGATCCATGATAGACCTCCCATATATAATTACATACTTACGACCACATATGTACCGACATACATAGATACACATAAACACTCATATATACGTGTGTATATACAGACACATAAATGTGCGTTCCATGCATTATATTTGCAATACAGCAGAAAGAAAACTTTCTCAGTTATATTTCATCAAGGATCACAACATGTAAACAAATAGACATAAGAACACAATCTGTTCCGTGTCTAGATTTATCTAAAACCAAAATCTCAGTCCTAATTCTAACCCTAAAATTTCTCTAGAAGACGAGATAATCATAAACTCTAACAAAATCACAAAGTAAACCCAACAACATTCCTTCCAAAAATTTATTCAGTAACATTAGACAGCACAAAATGTGAGAAACATTAATTACTAATTTATCAAAAGAGACACGAGTATATTACTATAAAAAATTTTATTTGTAATTGCAAGAAAATGTTTAATATAAACATGCTAGTAAGAAACTAGTAGCGAAAAAACAAGATTATATAGAGGTTTACTAAAACGATAGTTACATGTTGTGATCCTTAAATAGCAACTTCATTCATCCTATTCATTACTTACCAATTTAGGAGGGGACAAGAACAGACTACTTAATTCATAGATAGTTACCAAAACCCTACAAGATATAGTTTTTCAAGCATTTGAGGTTTCATTTTCATATGCGCACTAGTGTATCCAAAATATATCCATCTATGAATAATAGAGATCTACATATCCGTTACACGCATTTAATCAGGATTGAGAATAACGGCTGTATGATGTCTAAAGTTTGGTAGAGAAAATGTTAAGATCGTAGTCCAATACTGATCCACTGGTATTACACAAGGTAGTCAAGAATGGCAAGAGCTTCCATTATTACATAGTCCCTGAACGATTTGTGTACCAAATGTAGAGGGATGGGTGTTTTCAGAGTAGGACTGGATTTGATGAGAAATAATCAGCGCTCGATGTACTTAGCAAAAGAGAGAGATTAAATATTAAATTGTAAAACGAAATGTCGCAGAAAGGAAAAGACTAATCCATTATCATAAGCAAGGATCTAAAACTCAACAGAAGCATGCAGCCATGCAGGTCAACTATTATAATCAAAGATGATACCAAGAACCTACAATCGAACATCTGGACATTGGAATCCACTCTTAGCTAGGTAATGTTCCACCAGTTCATCAGGAATCTGTATTAATAAATGGGACACAAATTTTATTTATATAGCTTTGCCAGTAAAAGGAAAGAAAATTAGATACCATCCAAAAATCTTTTCGAAATCTTACAGTTGGGGTGTAGTCTGTTAAGGATGCAAGAAAATCCGAGAGTGCGTTTTCATCATCATGTCTAACTTCGTTGGATTGCTGGTTGTGATTCATATTCCCTTCACCGCTATTCTTCTGTCGTACGAATAGGTTCCTACAACCTAAAAGGCTTCAAACATGTGACAAAAATTTAGGAACTTTATTATTGGAAACTAAAGTTCTGAACCAAATAATAAAAGTTGGCATATTAACATGCATATTTCTATTTCGTATTATGCTAAACATTTATATCTTCTTTAGAACAATGATCAATGACTGGAGTTATATGTCAAGTATCTTATCATCTCACACATATGATGAATCGATATAAGCAATGAAAATTACTACGTACTTTCTTGAAGAACACACTGATGATTTTTGTGTGAACCATCAACCATTCACAATTAATAATTTCATTTGCCACATGTTCAAATACAAAATAATTCCTACATCAAAAAGAAACCACCTTCTGATATTCGACCATTGATAGCTAAAATATTAAAATGCAAACTTGAAATTAGATATTAACTTAGGGCTAAAGAAAATTATATCAATTCGTACAGGTAGAATAAGTTATATGATAAGTTCATGACAAATATAACATCAATTTGCATATCTACATCACTAGGTATCATTATTCAACTTTAGGTTTTCTAAATTCGATATTTCACGGCACATCTATAGCGATTTCAACATCAATTTACATATATAACGCATTAGGTTTCATTATTCAACTTTAGGTTTTCAGATTTCAATTAACGTGAACGTACTTCAAGCACAAACATACTGAAACTGAAATAATATGATCACCAAACATGCATACGAACAGCACAATAATGATATCGATGATGAAATTAAAAGTCGGAAATATTACACGTTGATAAAACACTGATCGATCGCCCCGTCAAATAGCGAGGAAGAAGCCCTAATTGCGCATATTTACACGAAACTTTTCAATGTTTGTTGGGGTTTTATGAAAAGTTTTAACTCTGTTCGAGATTTACAAGGAGTGGGTAGGGAGAAAAGAAACAGGGTAAATTACACTGCGGATCTATGTGGTTTTTCATTTTATCCTCCGCGTGTCCCTAAGTTTTTATTACACCGCGTGTCCTCGTGGTTGTTTTTTTTATCCCAATTTTGTCCGTTCCTCGTTAAATCTAACAGATGAACCGTTATCTCATGAAAAATAACCAAAATACCCTTCTTCTTTATCTTTCCTTTATTCATCATACCCTAATTCTACCATCTACACCATAGTCCATCAATACCAACCACCACCGTCATAAATCCGTAACATTTTTGAAACTAAGTGATGATAAAAAAAAAATCCCTTTAATTCTCTTAGCCACAATAGTACATATTCATATTCATTCTTCACTGCAAAAATCAAATTTACTCCAGTAACATCATCATCATTGTTATACCAGTGAGGCATTCAAATAAAGCCAAATCGAAACCCCATATCTTGTGTTAAGGAAAAATTCAAAGCATCGAGACGAGGACCAAAATGTACACAACGGCGTTAAGTACACAAGACCAGAAAGTGGAAGAGTAGGGTCAGAAAGTTGCAACCGGCCAACGGCGTCACCATTGTTGCAGCGCAACACCGTCGTCGCAATTGTCTCTACACAAACTCGTTGCCGGTGTCCTTGAACGGAACCGTCGTCGAAGCCGCCACTATCCACGTGTAGATCCACACCCCTTTTGCATAAATTAGTGAAAAATATAGATGTTTGTTATAATATTCTTACAAATCTAGCTAGTGTTTGTGTGTGTTTGTTTTCGGTTTTGATTTCAATATAGGGTTAGGATTTTAAAAGTTTTGATTTTTTTCCTCCTAAATATTTGAATAGATGATCGGAGGTCAAAGGGTTGTTAAAAGAATTTTATTGATTTTGCGTTTTATTAGATTAATTATTTGAATTGATGATCGGAGTAAAATTTTGTGGTCACTAATGATGGTGGTGGTTGGTTTATGGTGTAGAATTAGGGTAGGAGTCATGATGAACAAAGTAAAGACAAAGAAGAAGGTATTTGGTTTATTTTTCATGAGATAACGGTTCATCCATTAGATTAATGAGGGAGGGACAAATTTGGGAAAAAGAAACAACCATGGGAACACGTGGTGTAATAAAAATTTGGGAGGGACACGCAGTGATAAAATGAAAAACCACAAGGATACGTAGTGTAATTTACCCAAACAAATAAATGGGAAGTGATAAAAAGATGGGAAAGAAAGAAATGTTAATTTATTAATTTTACGACTAATAATTTTACAAATTTACCTTTAATATATAAAAAGTAAAAGTAATATTATTATCATGTCGAGGGTTTTAACTTTTAAGTAAAAATAATAATTACGACGGAAATAATATAGACTGCCAATAAAAACCCATTGAAGATAATTATTAAACTTAAAGTTTCATTTATTATTTATTATAAATCATAATAATACATCACAAATAAAATAAATGTTTCAGTAAATTAAATGCAAATCCCTCGTGTCCTAATTAAAATTTTAATTAAATAAGAAAATTTTAGCTTCAATAAATGCATATTTTTTCTCTTATTGCCATCCCTAAAAAGTAAAAGTAATATTATTATCATGTCGAGGGTTTTAACTTTTAAGTAAAAATAATAATAACGACGGAAATAATATAGACCGCCAATAAAAACCCATTGAAGATAATTATTAAACTTAAAGTTTCATTTATTATTTATTATAAATCATAATAATACATCACAAATAAAATAAATGTTTCAGTAAATTAAATGCAAATCCCTCGTGTCCTAATTAAAATTTTAATTAAATAAGAAAATTTTAGCTTCAATAAATGCATATTTTTTCTCTTATTGCCAACCCTAAAAACTATCATTGTCAATTCACATTAATAATGTGTGTTTGATTGCTCTCTTCAAATCTTTTCAATTGGAAAAGAAAGTTATAATACAAATATTCAAAGAATTCTCCTTCACATTCCGCTTCTCCACTTCTTTCCAACTCCTTCACTTTCTCTTCAAAATAAAACTGTGAAAAAAAAATTTTAGCTATTTAGTTTGATTTTTATTATGAATACCGGAAAATTATCAAGAAACATAAAATTTTTACATTGTGTAATACTGTAATGTGTTAAAACAACTTTCACTCACAAAAAGATAATGAAATCCAAACTTTCATATAAGAAAAACATTTAAAGAAAGGCTACCACATCGTCAAAAGTTGTATATACTAATGTCACATTTTATAAGAAACTTCCTTTTCTTTAGATTAACAAGTATGTTTTACTTGTGCGTTGCGACATAATCTCTTAGGTAAAATATTTTTTTATATAAAAATCATATAAACTATTTACAATAAATTTAAATATATAATTTATTTCAATTACTCTTAATAATTAAGCTCAGCATGCAGAGAGGAAAGATAGATTGTTTTAATACACAAACTAGTTTATAACCCGCAAATTCGCGGGCTACACCATACTTTTCTTTATTTATTTTTTACAGATCATATTGTTACATACTATTGTTTTGTTTGACGTTGTTGCGTTGTTCGCAATTTGATGATGTATTGAATATAATGAAATATATTTATTTGTATTTAAAAAAAGTTTAAAGTCTGATGCATCCATAGCAATGGAAGGGATAAAACCGTAAAATTTTTATATATATGGGTAGGCATTCTTGCAGCTAAATAACCATAAAAATTATTGAGCAAAAAGGCATTCAAGTATTTTTTATGTATGAATGAGCGAAATGTATTAACTATATGGATTATGTATATACAATAATTAATATTAAGATAACTTTGCAAGGAATATTCTGCCCTCTTTAACTCATAAATTTTTATTTAGTTTATGTATACAAAATTGCACCTATATTTGTGACATTTAGTTTTACTTGAAAACTAAATATCATTAAAATATCTATATATACGCAATATATAGGTGAGTCGTAAAAACTATAAAGTGGTATATTTAAGAAGAAATACATATAAAATATTACACATGCAATATTGTTAATTTAATAAAATTGATCCCGTGTAATATTTGTTTGTCTGGAATAGATTAATGATAATTGTTTAAGTGATATCTCCTAAATACATGTACATATACATATATCCTAAATACTAATACTATTCGATTAAAGTGTAAACATGATCATTCAATTGTACAACAAATGGCTATAGAAGTTAGCAATTTATTTATTTAGCTGCATTTAATTATATAAGAATGTATCAAACTATATATACATGTATATAAAATACGCATCCTAAATAGAATATACTGAAACAAGTAAATGTAATAAATCGACCAATGTTTATTAATAATTATAACGATAGATATGTTACATTCATAACTTCATAATTGAACCACACGAACTGTTTAGCTATATGAATTTACACTTAATGATTAAACAACTGAATTACGTACTAATTAAATATCTAGCGTAGCGTTGTCTCGACATTTATAGAATAAGGTTTGGAAGTCATCATCATGCTCTCTTAGTAGAAAATATTTCATACGCATCATCGTTCCATTTTGTAGCTTGATTTGGGGTGTTTAAGTAGCTCTGTGTTCATAAAAGAAACACTTTAACACGGACTTTAAAGTCATCACTTTTATTGTTAATAAGGTTCATAGGGGTAAAGCCTTGATCAACAACCATATATTTTAAAAAACAATGGGAGTCACTAACTGAAGATGATTTTGTAAACAACAATGTATATAAAACTGTATTATTAATAAAGTTGCAACATTTTATAAAGGTATTCATTGTGTAGGTTGGTTTCAAAATTCAAAATTTTGAATCAAATAATAATAATGATTTGAAATTGTTCAAATTCGACCACATTATTTTTATATACTTAAAAAATTATATGTATATACTAATAGTCATGTCAACAAATTGTCAATCATACTTGGAAATATGATGTATGTATTTTTTATAATTTTACATTGAAATGATTATGTACCCTAGTAAACATTATACTCAATATTGTAATTGAAATCGATTTAATATTTATCTCTACTACATATAAAGCATTTTGCTTTATATCTTAAAAATTAGACTCAATAACAAATAAGGTAATTTTAATAAGATTTGTCAAATTAATATATGGCATCGACGTATGGCAATAATAGGAAGGAATATGAAGTGACCAAAGTCAAACAAAATTTAGTGTTCAGTTTTTTTGAATGTTACATGAATATTAAATATTAAATTAAAATAACATCCTTATGTTATATACTTTGTTCTAACATAACTTTAAAAGCATATTATATATTATATATACTTTTACAATCATTACTAAATTTGAAATTAATATATTGATAATTTACTACGTGTATAAAAGTATTATGGTACTTGATTATTATTATTATTATTATTATTTAATATATAGATAAATTAGATAGCCGCGTTGTATATATAAGGTTCTCTCGCATTGCGCGGGTACCTTGCTAGTACATGTAAATATGAGATATGTAATTTCTAAAAATAAAAACATAGATGATAATTATGAATATGGATCATGATATGAATATTTGTTAAATTAAAAACGCTTTAAGTAAATATTATAATTAGTATTGTGTTTGAAATGGAATTAAAATTTGCATGTGTAACTACGATTTATGTATTTTTATCATACACATTGATTATGAATTTTGAATTATATGAAAGCAAAAAAATATCATTGTTTATGAATTTAAAATAATTATATTGGAGCATAATTAACCCCTACATTACAAGAACATTAATTGTGAAAATTATTAACTATTTACTTTATTACTAATTAACTAATTAAATGCTACTAATTAATTAAGGGTAAATATCCTTAATTGTTAAGGGTATTTTGGTCTTTTGTATATGATCCATTTTGCTATTTAGGTAGTCAATGTTGGAGAAGGAAATCAATAGACTATATTAATTGCCCTCCTTCATCTAATGGTCATGATTAATTTATAATGATTTATTTTTGGAAGGGCAACATATATATGGTTTTCTTTTTTATATTAAAAGAGATATGTAACCCAATATAAAATATATTCACAATAATAAATACGTGTTATTTGTGCTTTATATCAACAACCGTATGCAAACTATATAAAATGTATGTTATGTTGAAATAAGGAAAAACGGATTATTTTAAGTTTAAAGAATAATTAGATACAAGACCCGCGACAACGCGGGTGATTCTAAAATGTTTTTGTTATTTATATTTTCACTTATATATATATATGCCTTGGATAGTTAGCTTTTGTAGCTTTATGTTATTTAAGCAAGTATATATTTGTTAATTTTTTAGTTTTGTTGTATCATCATTATAGTTTATAATTTTTTTAAATTTTAGTTTGTGTTTATATATTTATTTTTTATTTATTGTAAGTAAACAATAGAGATTTTCAATTATATATAATTGTCTTGGATAGTTAGCTTTTTTAGTTGTATGTTATTTAAGTTAGTATAAATTTATTTAAATTTATAGTTTTGTTTTATCATTATTATAGTTTATAATTTAACATTTACTCCACTCAACTTTATGTTATATTTTTTAATTTTAATTTGTGAAATTTTAAATAACTTTAGATATTAATCATCTTTTTGGACCTTCGTATTGTATTTTATTTTTTTCCTTATTGGGTTTGTTTGGTAGCTTTTTTTTATGTAAATCGTGTGGTCTGTATATTTTAATGTTTGCTCCGACGTTTTATATTTCTTATTGTGTGATTAAGCCACAACAAACATAAGCCACAACAAACAAAACACATCAAGGTTAATCTATATATGAGAGTTCATACAAGGGTAAATGACAAAAATCGGCAACGAACTGCCAAAATTTGTTCCAAGTATGCAACCTACCAAATAATTTGCTCAGGTATGCAACAAACCGGGAAGTTTTGTTTTTGAATCTTTGAAAGTTCAAATGTTACCGTTTATTGTGTAAAACTCATGACTGGACCTCCACGTAAGATGACACATCGATTTTTTTGACACGTCAGAGGTGTCACGTGGTAGACACGTCATCAACGGGATCTGTATATGAGAACAAATTTCAACGGCATTTGTATATGAGAATGGATTCAATTTGTGTAATTTTAGAATATTGCAAAAAAGATTTAAACTTTAAAGCTGATAATCCATAAAACAAATGATCGACTTTATAATTTAATACCTGATGCTTTCCACATTGTTTCTGCTTCTTTCCTTATTATCTCCATCATCAATTCGTAATTTCTGATGCTTTCCACATCGATTCGTAATTTCTGCTTCTTCCTTATTTATCTCCATCATCAAGAAAATATTTTTTTATCATTATCATTAAACAACAATTAGAATTTCATTATACAAATCATAGACTCCGGTGACCAAATTTAACATCAATTCGTCGCTTCTAGAATTTTGGGGAAAGAAAGAATACCGGTGGCCAAATCGCCGTCTTCGTTCACAACAACAAAATCACCACCGTTGTTTTCCATTATTGCCGGCGGCCTATATTAGTCTTTTTAGATCTGATTTGTTTGTATAATTTTCTTTTATCGTTGATTATTAGATGCAAAAGTGTTAACGATGAATGTCATCGATAATATAATGTTTTGTTTGCTTAACGGAGTATTATTGAATTCAATGTCTTGGTGTTGTTTATATCTTGAATTGCCCGAAAACCATTTCCGATCTCTCATCATCGTTGTCGTCTTCACCTGAATCTTTGTTGAAAGCGCCAGTGATTTTAACTCGTCGTTATCTCGATTGCGATTGTGATGGTGGAGCACTGGCGCTTTCGAATATGGTGGTGGTGGCAGCGATGGTGAATTATGGTGACGGTGACGATGGTGGCGTGACGGTGAGAAGGTGTTGCAAAAAGGGTGGGTGGGAATTCTTCGCATCTTGGTTTCGGATCTGGATTGGTTTTAATTGCTGCGGTGAGGAAGGAGTGGAGGAGGGTGGTGGAAGAGGACGGTAAGGATGAGGAAGGGCCTACGAGTTTGATGGTGATTAGGACGGTGATTTGGAGGGATGAAAGGGAGGTGGTGGGTGGTGGCCGGAGAATTTAACGATAACTCACAAGTAACTTCAGATTGTTTCCAAATTGATGTCACAGATTGATGTATGATGACGGACTTCAATTACTGTAGTAGTTTAATCTCATTTTTGTATTTGTAATGTGATTTTAGTTGATACGATGGATTAGATTCTGACTTTGCAATTGAAATTGAAAGACTAAAATTAACAAATAGATGAATCGATTGAAAAAAAATTAGAAACAAAACATCATCCACCACCAAAACCCATTGCTTTCAAGTTTCAAATTTTATAATTCTATATTTGAGTATGAATTCGTCATATCAGAACGAACGGAAGGAAGTGAGGAAGATTACCAACGAAGTAATATCTATTTTTTATTACTCAAATTGCATTTTTAAATAAAAGCCACGTCAGACTATTTTCCATGTCACATTTAATAAAAAAATAAAAAAGGTATGAAATTAATGTTGACCGGTCAAACAGGTAACCGGTTACCATATTACTTACATAAGTATAGATTTATCCGGTTTGTTGCATACCTGAGCAAATTATTTGGTAGGTTGCATACTTGGAACAAATTTTGGCAGTTCGTTGCCGACTTTTGTCATTTACCCTTCATACAATGTTCCACTACCACATAGATGTGGAAATCAAAGACTTTAGTTAAATGTTGAGACATTTTTCTAACTAATTTAAGACCATGCAATAGCTAGAAAAAGTACTTGCAAATTGAATATAGATACCGATCCTATAAAAGAGATTATTAAAAGGAATCAAATTCCAATCTTCGCTTGTGAAGATAGTATGTTAAGTGTTGTAACTTTTGATTCCACTCAAACACTGAGCTCTTGCAAGTATCTCCTATTTATCATTAAGGTCGAAAAGTCAAAAAATAATCAAAATATACTCTTAAGTTGTCAATTCAAAAATAGTAGGGTTGGGGTAACTCTTAAAAGGATGATTGACTATATATACGTTATAAACCGTAACCATAAATTTGTAACCTTGATCACACCGTTTATCAGTAACAATATGAATGATATTAGCATTAAGCGTCTTCAAAAAAGTTAGGTAACACGAATGTGTTTAAATAAGGGACGAACGATCACAAAAGCTGGATAAAATATCACATCACCAGTTACTATTATGCAAAGGCATTTGTAGCATTGTTAAATAAGTTCATAGTGTGTTAGATGTTTGGTATTAAAATTCTTCAAAATAAGAGAGGTGATTAAGACCCGCAATAACGCGGGCGAATAAATTAAGTTTTTATAGATGTTAGTTAAAGTTTTTTTTTTAGAAAAATTGAATGTTTTAGGTAATAAATTGCGGGATGCCACAAATTTTTCTTTTTTTTTTTAAAGGGATTGACAGAATTTCGTGAAATTGTGTAATTTAATTGAAACTAAACTATAAGAAATATACACATGAAACACAATGATATCATTCAATACCTTAAAAAATACATACATAAAAAGAATAACTTAAATGTATCTAAGTACACATCAAAGATTATGCCACACTTTTATCAAGTATACACCATCTCCAAGTCTTCAAAATCCACAACTCTCAGATTTGAGTTCCACACATCCCTCGACAGTGACAAGTTTTTTTGCTCTTGTTAGTTACCATTCAATGCTATAATGAATGAAGTTGCCATTTTCATACAATAAAACCACTTGTAGCTGCTATAATATTCAAATTCTTCATGGCAAATGTCGTGTGTATGTACACATAGTACATGATACATAAAATTGTGCATTACATAAATTCATCAAACATATGATAAATAGTTTAAATAAAGGGACGATACATGGTTTTTAAGTAAACAAAACATGATCTAACCTTAAGCGATTTATGAGTCTCCGTGGGCATAGCATAACTTGCTCGTATGTTGGCCCGACCTGCTTCACTCTTCAAGTCTTTTGTTGTTCTTTATCCCTTCATTAATCGTAAGCATTTAATTCTAGTGATGAAACTAATTAGTATATCAATTAAGATGACAAATAATACACCAAATAGAGATAAAGATGTATATATATATTTTTAATGTAATACAACATTGTATAAGAAAGACGAATACACCTCATTAACTAAACACTTTATGTTTTAATATCTGAGAAAAACAATCATGATGTGGCATATAAAGAATCAATTATAAAACACAATACTACATCGTGCCTGTGTTTTCTAAATGCAGGGCTCCTTTAGCTGCAACAAAAAGGTTGCATGGTGCTTTGAGTTTTGAAGTAACGAACATTTTAAAAACATTATTGTGTATTGACGACATAATGTTCAAGTTACTTTAAGAGATTGATGTACAACAATGGTTCGAGGTTGAAAAGAGTTTGTTAGTGAACTGTATAATCATATCAGATTACATTTTAGAAATAACATATAACAATTCAAGTGAACGTTAAGTGTATATTAACCTTAATTCATGTACACTGATTAGCAATCAATTAGTTCAAACTTATTTTCACAACTAATATAAGTATCATTTGTACCATTTAATCCACATGAGCAATTATAGGTAAATCACAATTCATACCACTAATTGAAATAAATAGATACGGAGTATTAAGTTACCTGCTAACCAGCTTATACTGTTTCGAGAGTCTATCCGTTCATGTTGCCCTTGGTTCCACATTACTGATCTCCTTTCAGATATATTATCTTGGTTCCTGAAATCACATATAAGATCAACGTTAGATGATCTATGAAAGTCAATAAAAAAAATCCAAACAGTAGAAAATATTATATGTCAGTTTGCGACATAAAGCAGAAAAATTAATCAATGATTGGAAAAATTATTAAATGATTGGTAATGTGTTTTATGAACTTCAACAACAGCATGATTTTTTGTATCTCCATTGCTAAACATCAATGGTACAAAAATCTCTGAAACCTTATGTCAAGGACAAACACAATACACAGTACCTTTAGTTGACAAAGAATGAATGTATATAAACTTGCTTTAACGATAGAACAAAGTAGGATACAAAGAATGTAGATGGTATTTAAAAATAATAAAGCTAACCTGTGAAAACTCTAGAATATTATTGTGATCATTCTTCAATTCATTCGGGACCCAATGCACAAGCTTTCTTTTCCCAACAATAATGACTTCAAAACCACTCCCTAACACCGGAATGACCATGCTGCTTACGTTAGAACAATATTTAGATAATAAAAAACTCACGACAAATCTGCTAAATAAAGTGGCATCAGGTTATATAAATGACAAAGTTGAGAACATTTATTAACTCCCTTATAACGACAACTGTATATACCACAAACACGGTACCTTCACTTTACTAATTGCCCGCAACTCCGCAAGCAGTCATCTTAAGTTACTGCCTCACAAGGAACTTTCGTTTCTGACTTTGTATCATGCATAGCACTTCACGGGCACCTATTCAAAGTATGATCTGAAACAAAGGATAACACAAAATCCTTACCTATGTCACGAATTAGCCTTACAGAGTATCTGAACCATCTTTTGATATATATAAAATACCTTAAATATAACAAACTTGATAATGACAATGTATATTGGAAATAAAGTTACAAATTATCGCTTAAATAATGATTACATAGTTGAAGTTAGAAAATTTCTACACCAAGCATGATAGTTGGTAGCATTTAAAATGATATGATTTCATGAATTCTAATGATAGAGTACTTGTAGTTAACCTTTTGCTGTTATTAACCTATACATAACAATTCAGTCATCCCACTCAAGTGTGTATTGACCTCGTAAACAAAATTTAACATTTTGATTCGTTATCAAATTGGCACAACACAACCATTTTGCTACCTATAACAAATAGCTGAAAAAAATTGATGGACACATACTTATAGTAGTATTAGGCATTTTTAGAAGAAAAATGTTACTGTATTAAGCTATGCGTAACCATTCAGTCATCCCAATTGGATGTCTATTGACCAAATAAATAAAAATTGTTTCATTATGAAATTGGCACAATACAACCATTTTTCTACCTCTAATAAATAGCTGGAAAAAACATATTGACACAAAACCATCGTATGTATTATAAAATAGAACTTATGTACCTCCCTTTTGTAATAAACCATCAATCTCTCTCGGCAAGAAACTTTCTGAAATGGACATAAAATGGTACATGTTAGCCCAGTCTAATACCTCCATCTATGTAGATTGTCAATAATTAACAAAATTAATCTTAAAGACAGGTGATTATATATGAATATAAAAGGACTTGGATTGAGATATAAACAAAATCCAGTAACATGTATCTCCATAACATGACCACACTATAAAAATGAAAAAATAGACCATTGAAGAGATTTTGGATTTCCCAGTGATGTAAACGCGATTTTAGTGATACAAACCTTAGGTTCACGTGAATCATGGCTTCATGGCATATGCATTCATTATTGAGGTGATGACACTTTTGAGATGTCTGCCATAAGATACCTATAGGAGCGAATGATACGCTCCTAATAATTGTCTCGTGAACTTGTTGATTTACTGCATCTGTCATAAGGCATGGTTAATAATACATTTAAAGAAATTCGGAAAAGATGGTTCTAGTAAGAACCCCTACATGGGTTCAACCCATGAAGGCTGAAGGTCTAAGGGCAGAAATGCACTGCCACAACAGCTTTTATGACAGCAGGAAAGGGCATTACAGCAGGCAAACAACAAAAACAATGAACATGTACACAATCCCGATTACCCATCAGTTTATTTAATTAATATATTAAATAAATGAGGCATGGTGCACATAAATGCTTTTACCTTATAGACTCTAGACAATAAGATATAATATAACCAAAATGAATGGGTCAAAATCACCACTTATAAGATCGATCAATAATTGAATGGAAGTAAAGTACCTTGTACCTTGTCTAGGGAGCATAGCATTTTCAAAAATCTGGTCAATTCAATGTCACCATTTGTTGATAGTGCTTCAAGATCCCAAGTACAACGACACCTTTAACACGTGCTTCATAATTCTGATGCCCCGCAATGTCATCAGAAAATCTTAATCTTCCAGGTAGCCTCCTGACATGTGCATTGGAATCTGCAGATGATTCAATTGCATGTAATGAATACATGTCTCACATAGATGATAAACAATTTATTGATTTGGAGCTTTCATGTAATTATATCACCTATCGATCTTCACTTTATCATGTAGAAACACCAAGAGACTTAAAAGGAAGGACAAACATGAACCATGAGACTTAAAAGGAAGGACAAACATGAACATTTAGTAAGAAAATCAAGGTTATAGAAAAAAAGAAAACCTTTTTACTTCTTATCTAATTCAGAGGTCAGGTTCGGCACATAAACAATAAAACGGAGATGACACCTTTAGTCCTTTACCAAACGACTACTGATCCATTGATACTATACTTACAAATTGAAAGTCCCGTACGCGTAGGATCTGAACAGATGGTATTATCAATTGTAAATGCGGAATAACAAACAATTGATAATGATTCACGAACACACGATTTCTATAAGCTTTTTGTATATATTCACAATTGAATCGTAAAGCTTTACAACCTCGTTCTCTCCTCTCTACCACTCTGAAAACGGCTCACCCTTTCTCTTAAACGTCTAACCTTAATTTTGAGCTTGGCTCTTCTATTTATACTTACAATCTGACCTACCTGGGACACTAGCCAAGTGTCGCAGGAGCCGACCCGTGCGACACTAGCTAAGTGTCGCATACTGCGACACTGACCAAAGTGTCGCAGGTCAACATTTGTGTATATTTTCTATTTCACTATTCGTTTACAGACTCGCATACACACACTAAACACTATACATACGCAGACTAATTCACTTTGACAATTACAAACGTTTGACCAACTGACTGACACACAAAATGCACCAACAAACTCCCCCATGTCAGCAGCTTGGTCAAATAAGTCTTCAATTAGTCTTCATCAACAAACTCTTTCATGTCTTCAACAATCGGAATCTCCCCCATTGAGGTAGCATGGTCTTCAGAAAAATCTTGATGTCCAGATTCATGTGAATGACATACATTTAGATCTTCAAATTCAGTGATCATCTCTCAATCATCAACCGCTTCTCCGATAAAATTTATCTTCACAGTCGTTGGAGAATAACCGACATCCTTTACATCTTCAATATTTGACTTTAACAAGATATGTGATATTTGAAGAAAATAAAATCTTTTTAGATTTTCTTTATAAATGAAAAGTAAAGAATACATAAAAATAAAATAAATTGGGGATAGGATTGTTTTAGGTCTGCTTAGAGATCATATCAGGCCAACATGCAATTATTAGGAAATAGTAAGTGTTATTTTGATTATCAGTATACTTGTCCACTTTAAATTTACTTAGCATGCTTAAAACACCTTTTATAAAAATTATTTCAAGACGATTATCGGTATTGATTGTCCACTTAAACATATTACATCTGTATCTGTGAGCTAACCTTTATTGTTAGTATGAATATTAATTTTGTGAAACCTATTATATGATATACTGATAAATTTTAGTAAAACACATAACGCTGCAAATTTTACAGACAAGGTAGAGATTACAAGATCAAGTTTATCTCGGCTATCTCGTAACATACACTTGACCTTTAAATTTAGGCATACATCAAACCTATTATGAAGATACTAGTGGCCCCAGATATGTACTTAGTACAACAGAGGGTCCCTTAGTATGAACAAAACAAGTTTGAGACTATTTGCATATCTAATGGATTCAGGTCTGTACGAGAGTACAACAATAATCACCATTAGTTAGGCTAATAATCATATTATTACTATATGCCAATTTTGCACTTATATAATAATTATGACAACATATGGTAGTACCTTCATTCATCAATTAAGACTTATGTCATACATCATATAACAGTTTTCACAAAGTAATAGACAAGTTTTGATATTACTTCTTACTCACTCACAGACAGGTGTGTATCATGCCTACCGATACATCATATGATGAAGCTAATGTTTGTAAAAGCTGTGTTAAATATGCCAGATAAACCTACTGACACATCCAAGATAAACCTTAAAATTCCATTTTGTGCATGTCACCCGATGTACTATCATATCCCAAATTGTTTATAGACACAACCCATCGTCTTTTCAAGAATTAAGAATCTTGTTGTTCACATTTCTGAACTAAATAATCAGAAAATTTAATATTATATTCAAAATTACTCCCCTTGAACAACAAATTCTTATATCCAATCCAAAAGCACTCCCCTGAAACACAAAACATATTTTTGTATTTTTAATTTAAGAAATCTCGCAACATTGCATTTCTTTGATACTAAAAAGTATAAAGAATGGCTGTTGCATTCATAACAAAATTTAAAAGAAAAAAATATCAAAATCACATATCAAGTCAAATCAAATCCTAGTAATCATGTTATACCATCTCGTAACTCAAGAAATTCCATTCACCCAATCACAAATCATGACACATAACCACCTTGAAAAACAATATTCCAACAATATCCACATTCTTGCAGTCACTAAAAATAATAGCTATCAAAAACCTGACTACATCACCACAAACAATCAAACATTAGTACTTATGGGACACCCAAGCCTTGATAGACTTGGGTTGTCCAAGATCATCCATAACCATCACATCAATGAGTTTATGATATTTTAAAAACTTAGAAGATTTCATTGATGTGTTGTTTGTGGATTTTGGTTTCCAAACCTGCTTAGGTTCGGATGATTTGTTTTCAACAATGTTGTGCTGTTGAACTTGAGGTTTACTAGGTACAACTTTGTTTACTCTAGCCACGGGTTTGGGAGAAGAGGATGCATATCTTGACATAGGCGAATACGAGCCACGCCTTGAAAAAGATTTTGAAAATGAATTCCTAAAGGAAGAAGTTCTTGGCATCCCTCTACCAAACCTATCTAGGGATAATAGCCTACAATCCCTAATTATATGTCCTTGTTGTCCACAATGGAAACAAGAACGCCTCTCAACATACGATTTATTCCAATGAGTACCCACGAAAGGTTGAGGTGGAGAATAAACTGTAGGAGGCTTAAGAGATGAAGCATTTACATGACGTGAACACTTATGTGTACACGTTGATGTAGATGCCTCAGAAGTTGAGCAAGTTGATGTTGAAGGTTGTTCATTTTTACAATATAAATTTGAATCCTTCTTTTGATTTTGAACATTTTTGGATTCATTTTCAACCTTGTTTTTACCCTTTGTATTTGAAACCTTTACAGTTTCATTTGTAAGTATATGATTTTTGGGCTTTACATTAACTTTTTCAACTTTAATTTCAGCCTCTTCAAGTATATCCTCTATCTCAACAACCTCCTTTACACTAACTGGAGGTGTACTCTCAGACTTAACAAAAGTAGGCAAGGGATACTCTGGCCGTTTAGTTTTCTCCTTTGCATGCCTTTTGGGATTAGATTTAGCTTCTTTAGTCTTTGTAGCTGACCAAGAAGAGTAGTCAGCTACAACATCTTCGGTGCCCTCTTTAACAGGTCTAGGATAGTAGTTAGTAGGAGGTGGGACTACATCATACCTCAAACCAGCCTTTCTATTCTTGTCTGTCCTTTGCTTGTTAACGATTTCATCGAAAACGTCAAGAAACTCTGAGAAACTTGAGATTTTTTTATTGAAATTCACAGACTAAGACTTTAAATCAGAAAGTTCTTGGTTTAACAATTCGATTTCTTTAAGATAGCTATTTATAGCATCTTGTTGACTAAAAACTTTTGATTTATAAGTCTGCGTGTCTAACTTATAAGCCTCGATTTTCTTATCATAAAGTTTTTCATTTGCTTTTAAAAACTTGTTTGACGCAGTAAGTTTAACAACGTTTTCTCTCAAGTCTTCATTATATATTTGAAAACATTTTAAAGAAGCTGCCAATTTAATACAAGATATGCAAGTAAAAGGTTCTTCAGGTTCCGTTTATACCTCATGTATCTTTGCCAAAAGCGCACTGTGTTGAACCTTTCCTTGAAGCGCACTCCAATCAAACATTCCTTGATTAAACACCACCATCGCCTGTGATGTTGTACTGTTCTCTGGAGTCTTAGGGGCCGAAGGTGTAGTGAATCCAGATGGGGGATACTTTTCCTTCACACATTCCTTAGCAAAGTGTCCATTAGTCTGACAGATTTTGCATTTCACCTTGCTTTTATTAAAACCAAGACCTGTATCACCATCATCATCCAGGTCTTTTCTACCCGTTCTCTGAAGAAACTTCTTTGTCCTTTGGGTTATCATGGCCATGCTCCATTTGATGTCCATTTGCTCTAGTTCATCAGAGTAGATCTGTTCAAAGTCTTCCTCCGTAAGCTGCAGAGTACTAGCCTTCTTGGAAAGAAAATTCTCATAAGAGTTGAGGAAAGCTGTAAAGACTATAGCATGATCCTCAGTGGCCTTTGAAGGAGCTGTATGAGAAGTATATGAGGCATATGAAGTGCTACCAGAGGGAGATGTAGCTGACTTGGAATTAGATCTGAAAGTATCATTGAGAGTGGGATTTTGAGTATCAGTCTCTGACATCTTTCCTTTCTTCTTCATGTCAAGAGCGTATACCTGTAATCTACTAATGAGATCTTCCAAATCCAAGAGTTCAAGTTCTGGATCTTGTTCCAAAACTTTCACCTTGGAATCCCAATCGTTAGGTAAAGTACCTAATAACTTCTTGTTTACTTCTCCATTAGTAAGTACTATTCCTCCTTCAGCCAATTCTCTTACGAGTTGGGAGTATCTCTTAAACTCAACATCCAAAGATTCAGTTGGTAGTAAATCAAATGTGTCAAACTGTTTCTTGACAAGTTCCAATTTACTAATCCTGTATTTTTCATATCCCCCACATCGTTTTTCAATTGCATGCCAGAGATCGTATGCAATATCATAATGTTTGAACAAGTTTTTAACGTCATTTGATAAACATTTTAATATTGCAGCATGGGTTTTCTTTTCAATATCCCAAGCTTTTCTCTCCTCGAGAGTCATACCATTGTAAGACTTTTGTAGTGATACTCTTAAATTCTTTGGTCCAACTACTGGTCTTTCATATCTTTCAACCAATGAGTTCCACATATCTGGATCATTTTTAGATATGAAGGCTTCAAACTCAAATCTCCATTCAGCATAATCTTTATCTGATGAAAACATAGGGGGCTCATTCTCTCTAACAGGTCCACCATTGTAACGCATAAGAGCTTTAGAAGACATCTTCAAACCAGAAAGTTATTTGGCTTCTTGCAACTTTTTCCCTCCAAAATTGAATTCGAAAATTTCAAAAACAGCCCGAGTATAACGAAACTTTTCCGACACTAAAATTAAGCCCTTTTAAGCTCAAAAACAAAATTTGGTACTATAAATTTTTTGGCAAATTTCCCGCCAAAAAAATCGTCCAAAAACGTCCAAAAATGCCCGGGTAAATGAAACTTTTTCCAGGCTAAAATTGAACAATTTTTTTTTCTTTTTTTTTTGAATCTAAAGCGACACTAGGCTAGTGTCGCTAGGAAGTGTCGCTAAGAAGTGTCGCTTACAAGGTAGTGTCGCTATATAAATGTCGCACAATATCAGATGGCGACACTAGGATAAGTGTCGCTATCAAGTGTCGCTAAATATCACAAGTGTCGCTGAAACCCTAATTGGCGACACTAAAGGAAGTGTCTCTAAGAAGTGTCGCTAAAGGACCAAGTGTCACTGGTAAGTGTCGCTAAATCGCGCAGCAGCGACCAAAAACCCCAAAAATCGAAATTTTCAGAAACCCTAACGAAATTTTGAAAACCAAACGTCGATTCAACACAAACACACCTCCAGAAATCGATCTAATCAAGCAAATCAACTTAGAAAAGATTAATAACAATTAATACCTTCGCGAATCAACCGAAAACGCTCAAAATAACGATCCGAAATCGACGAATCCTTGATTCTTGGCTCTGATACCAGTTGAAAGTCCCGTACGCGTAGGATCAGATCGGATCGTATTATCAATTATAAATGCGGAATAACAAACAATTGATAATGATTCACGAACACACGATTTCTATAATCTTTTTGTATATATTCACAATTGAATCGTAAAGCTTTACAACCTCGTTCTCTCCTCTCTACCACTCTGAAAATGGCTCACCCTTTCTCTTAAACGTCTAACCTTAATTTTGAGCTTGGCTCTTCTATTTATACTTACAATCTGACCTACCTGCGACAATAGCCAAGTGTCACAGGAGCCGACCCTGCGACACTAGCTAAGTGTCGCATACTGCGACACTGACCAAAGTGTCGCAGGTCAACATTTGTGTATATTTTCTATTTTACTATTCGTTTACAGACTCGCATATACACACTAAACACTATACATACGCAGACTAATTGACTTTGACAATTACAAACGTTTGACCAACTGACTGACACACAAAATGCACCAACACAAATGCCAAAAATAAACAGAAAACTTTGAATATAGTTCAGCACATAAACGCAGAAAAATAATCATCAACTTACATAAACTTTTTTAGTACATGAAACTTTAAATATGTATTCTTCACATATATTTATCTTTCAAAAGTTTGTAGCAAGGGTCTATCTTCCACATTATAAGGTAAACATAATAGAACTACTGTAAACATTGGAATCTAATTGACAATAAGTTTGTAGCAAGGGTCTATCTTCCAAGTACAACTGTTCTATCTTTTTAAGTCTTATCACATCATCTTCCAATTGCAACAAGTAATCCTCTTGACTAGTTTCATCTTGATGAACATTAGAAGTACCACCTTGATTACCATCATTATTTTCTGGAGGTGGAAGCTCAGTTCTAGAAGCATTATTGGGAGTCGGGTTCTCGTTATCTGCCATTCCTATACTCACAATCAAAACACAACTTGCAACTTGTTAATCATTAGTAGCCGTGAACAAAGTCGGTTTTGGGGCCAACCCGACCCGACCCGGTTTCCAAACCGGTTTTTCAGTCAACGCAAGCAAACCGGTTTTGACCCAAACCGACCCGAAACCGACCCGGTTTCAAAGAGGATAAAACCCAACCCGATGGAAACCGGTTTTGATAGGTTTGGAACCGGTTCGGGTTTCAAACCGGTTTCTTATATTTTTTTCCAAACGTTGAGCGTTTTGGGTAAAAACAATGTATTCCGATATTTTTCTTCAATATATTGTTAGTACATTATGAATGAAAACATAACTTAACAATAACTTAAAAAAACCGCTTCAAAAATTTTCATAAAAAATTGTTGAAAACAAAAAGTCTATATAATTCAATATTATTCGAGCGTTAGGTGTTTTAGGTAAAAACAATGTATTCTTCGACTTTTTTTAAATAACATGTTAGTACATTATGAATGAAAACATAAGTTAACAATAACTTAACACAAAGGCTTCTAAAATCTTCTTATAAATATTTTCGAAAACAAAAGGTCTATATAATTCAATCTTATTCGAGCGTTAGGCGTTTTAAGTAAAAACAATGTATTCTTCGACTTTTTTTCAATAGAATGTGAGTACATTATGAATGAAAACATAAGTTAACAATAACTTAAAACAAAGGCTTCTAAAATCTTCTTATAAATATTATCGAAAACAAAAAGTCTATATAATTCAATCTTATTCGAGCGATGAGTGTTTTATGGAAAAATAACGTATTCTTCGATTTTTCTTCAATATAATGTTAGTACATTATGAATGAAAACATAACATCACAACAAGTTGAAACAAAGGCTTCAAAAATGTACATAAAAAAATTATTGAAAACAAAAACTCTATATAATTCAATGGGTGCGGATAAATTCAAGGAATGTTTTACTAAATACAAGGAAATAGGTGCATAAAAAGCTGTACTGTAAGCATATAGAGTTGTACAATTCCGTGAAAGTAGTAAAAAGTTCCTTGAATATATCAACTCCCAATAATATTATTCGAGCGTTAAGCGTTTTATTGAAAAATAACGTAATCTTCAAATTTTATTCAATGGAAATCTAATACATTAGGAATTGAAACATTACTTAGCAAAAATTTAAAACAAAGTCTTCTAAATATTCATAATAATATGCTTCGTAGAAATAAATCTTCATAATTATTATCAATCTTCATCTTTTATTAGTCTTCAATTCTTCTAACATCTTCAAATGCGTAGTCTCTCGTGCATAGTCTTCAAATGTCGAAATCTTCATCGGTAGTAGCCTCTCGCGAAGCTTCATCTAGAGCAATTTCTTCATCGGAAAGTGATATTGCCATACCCGCTTCGACCTCGATATCGTGTATATCTCCTTCGTATTCCATTTCACCTTCAAGACTGGAAATGTGTTGTATACGTTCCGCGGCATCCAAGTGATCCTTTAAGCAAATGCACATCTCTAATGAGGCCGGTGTGAGTCTTGTTCGTCGTATAGATAATACCCTGCCACTAAGAGAAAAAGCAGATTCCGAAGCTACCGTAGAAGCTTGGACAGTTAGTAAATCTCGGGCCATGATGGTTAGAACGGGAAATTGAGATTCCCTCCCTTTCCACCAAGCCAAAATATCGAATTTTGCGAATTCATCGGGTTGTATAGTGTTTAGAAAATCGGTTCCGGTATATCTCCCGTATTCGCTAGTGGCCGATTGATTACCATCACCCCTTGCCCGTTTATTGTTTTCTTGTCGTAAACTATTATATAAGTTAATCATTGGGTCTCGAGAGGAAGATGAACCAAACATTGTGGAACTCGAACTAGAACAAGGAATTGTTGAACCATATTTTTGAAAATAATGACCAAATACATCTTTAAAACATTTGTTAAAATAGTCTTTTGTATATTGTGCAAAAAACGGGTCCTCGTCATTCAAATCCAAATCGTTACAAATGTTATCAATAAGCAATTCCACCCCGGAAACATTCAAACATGGGTTTAATGCGGCGGAACAACTAATTATCGGTGGCATTTCTTTAAAATATTTTCTTAGTTTTTCTTTCATGGGAGCCACCATTATTGCATACACATCACCACACAATTCGTAATCGTTTAGTTTTGAACACATTAAATAAATTTGGTTAAGTACCAAATGAATCGTGGGATAATAAACACCGGATAACAAAGTAGTTGCGGTTTTAAAAAGTTTGAGTAATTCCGATATCTTTAGAATAACCTCCCAATATTCGGTTGGAAATTCGTTTGCACGACCCTTTTGAACAAGTTCAAAATGAAAAGCTTGTAAAGTGTCGCGTTGGCGTAACCCACAAACAAACATGTTGTAAGTCGAATTCCATCTTACGGGCATGTCCCAATTAGGCGTTAGAAAAATGGAATCCGTATCCTTACACAATTTCATATAACTTTTGTATCTAGCCTTACCCTTACAAAATATATCTTGTAACATAGTTTTATACGCATCTCTTACTACACTTATTTGTGGAACCGCTAATCCGTCTTGCACAACCAAGTTAATGATGTGTGCAACACATCTACTATGGTAGAAAATGCCTTTCAAAGGTGGTCCATATTTTAGTATTAATTTTTGAACGGCGTTTGTATTGTTACTCGCATTATCAAATGATATTGAAAAAACCTTTTCTTCTATTTTAAACGTTTTCATTACATCTCGTAACATTACAAACAAATTATGACCCGTGTGAGGATAGTCAAAGTTTTCAAAAGCAATGGTACGTTTCATCATTTGCCAAGTTGCGGGATCAACCCAATGAGCGGTAACACAAAGGTACGAACCGGGCAAACCATGAGGAGCGGACCAAACATCGGTTGTTAATGATATATTTGAATTTAAGTTTTCAAAACCGGTTATTAATTGAATTTTAGCTTTTTTCCACAATTTAAGTGCATCACGTCTAAGAGTAAGCCGACTTACATGATTATATCGTGGTTGAAGAGTATTTTGAATAACCTTAGTAAGCCGAGGGTTGTCGAAGTGGTTGAACGGCAACGCTTCTTGAATCACAAAGCCCGCAAACGCTTCTCGGCAACGGTCCGCATTGTAAGTAAAAATACCCCCATCTCGTGACATAGTTGCTTGACCCTCCTCCGGATTATTTTTGAGTCCGTCACAGTACTTTGAGGCATGATTTTTCAACGTTGAGTTGGAGTCGACTTTCATAAATTTCCCGCAACGCTTACAATGTGCTTTTGTTGAACCATCCGACAACAACACTTTGTTGAAATTACACCAAACCTCCGGATTACGTTTGGTTGTTAAAACTTGAACGATAGTCGGTGCACTTGAAGAACCAATACCGTCGACAGTTGATGAAGATTGCGTAGCCATTTTTTGAGATTGTTTTGAGGGTGTTGAAAAAATATTTTTAGAATTTCGTACGTAAATCGTATAAGTTTTGTGAGTTGTAACACTAGAATGAGAAGGTTTGTGAGTTGTAATTGTACCAAACCCATACTACCTATTTATACTAAGTGTTTGATGGCAAAAATGTAAAAAAAATGAGATATATCCGTTGCCTAACGTCTACAAACGGCTACAAAAAGATGCAGCCTCGAAAACCGGTTTCAAACCGGTTCTTAAACCGGTTCCTGGCCACAAACCGGTTACAACCCGGTTACAAACCGGTTGCAACGGTAAAATCCCCAAACCGGTTCGCAAACCGCCGGTTTGACCAAAAACCGAACCGGTTTTGGTCAAAACCGGTTTTGACCAGTTTCGGTTTCGGTTTTTTTTTCGGTTTCGGTTTCGGTTTCGGTTTTTTTGTTCACGACTAATCATTAGTATTCACTATATTAACCAATCCCCAATCCCATAGCTAATCCCACTTACCGAAATGTTTGACTAATACCGACTAGATTTGGGATTGAACATTTACAAATGCCCAATTCACCCAAACCTATGCTCTGATACCAATTTGTAAGGCCCCGATATTCATAAACAAACATATTATATTATTTACGTTGGAAGCGCGTCCCAAAACACATATATATATTCGATATTTACAAAACATGCCAAAAGAAACTTTTACCATCTTCTATAATTACAAACCATACTAATAATTCCGGGTGTTTTATAAAACTTTCTAAAACATCATATTAACAAAAGTCAGAGTGTGCGCCATATTAGTCAAACATCCAGTCAACATCTAGCACCCGATCATCAACTAACCAAAATCTGCAAAACATTTAACAACGAGGGATTAGCCTTTGCTAAGTGAATGGAACCGTAACCGACGGTTCAATCCATTTATAACAAATCTTACAACTGATAACTACAAAGACTAAACACATAAGCACATAACTACATGAGGATCGGCGGCTCCTGTATGCTATTCTCAGTATGCCACGACCACTGGGCGCCATGCCAATCCCAGTGATCTACCGGTAGTCTGATTACTACCTTCACTGAATAGATTAATTTTCAACTATGTGTATCCAAGAAACCTAGACAGTTACACAGTAGTAATCAAACCCAACCCGCACGCTCACCTCACTCCGAATCATCACAACAACTTGTCACATAAAGGCATTTCATATGCAATTATGTAAAATCAACTGAACAACTTTCATAACTGAATCAATCCAACTCCATCAATATATTCAACAACTAAATAACTGAAATTAACATGGCAATAACTACAACTGAAACTATCCTGATTTACCCGTTGTAACCGAACCCGTTACAACTGGGTTGAACCGAGGATTACAGTAACCACTCACCAAAAGTTGACTGAACTCCAAACTCAGTGGTCTTATATTACTGAGTTCCTTTCTGCTTATCTGAAATCACCAATATCAATAAGTCAGTAACTTATTAATAATAACAAACTTTAAAATACATAACATAACTAAAAAGGTAATTTAAGATTATAACAATGTCCTTTGTATATCATAATTTACACAAGAAAGCTACATCAAGAGCTAATACCAAAGGGACCTGTTTCTTTTTTTAAAAAAAAAGAGGTCTCTCTGCACCAAAGAGACATGTTTCCTTCTAAAAAGAGGTCTCTATGCATCAAAGAGACTTGTTTTCGTCTAAAAAGAGGTCTCTATACATCAAAGAGACCGGTTTTCGTCTAAAAAAGAGGTCTCTTTGCTCGGGAATCAATATCATCTGGTCTGTTTCTTCTTCCTGACCTCCGAATTTCATACCCCAAACTTATAAACTCAGATACATGTTCGAATTTGGGAAGCAAACTAACATTTATTATCAATACAAACATCATATATCATATAAACCAACTTCAATCTTTCATATTTATCATCAATCTATCAAATTTCTATCAAGAACTTTCAAACTAATTTACTCATTTTTCTTTGAAGAACTTCAAATAATCTTATGTAATAACTTATTATAATCATCAATCATCATATATAATCGGTAAACAATCACTTGTAAACCCCAATTTATACACAAAATAAATATTCACTTCTTTTACCCAAATTCTAAGAAATATAATTAAGAACAAAATTACTTACAATACAATATGGAGTTAGAGGAGGATGATGATGATATATAATCTGACTTTACAACTTGCATCCAGCAGTAACATTAACTTCTTTGATTTAACATGAGTTCTTCAATTCACTTTGGTAAAGAGTTTTGAAAGTAAAAAGGGAACAAAGGGAATAAAACCCTGGAGTTTGAGTCAAAAGGCATATGGTGACTAAAGAAACAAGTGTCGACCTATAATTAATTCCCTTGCTGACTCATGAACTTTTAATACCTCTATTACCCTATTGTCTGGACCCCGAAAATACCCATGAGCCAAAAATGCTTTTATTTTACCATCAACTTTATTATTTTAAAACAAGTAATATTTCATTAATCACAATAAATACGGTAACTATTTTACCCATTTATTTTTAAACAAACCAATTAACTATTTCCCGTTATTAAATAATTTTTTTATTTTCGAATCCAGAAACCGGGTGTTACAAATCTTCCCCCCTTAAAGGATTTCGTCCCCGAAATCCAATCCCAATCTAATTAACTTATCCACAACAAACTGTTTATAATTCAATAACTCTACTCATACAGTCACTAATCACATAATAGTTATACTAAATAGAGTTATTTCAAAGCATACCTGCTTCAGTGTCATCAAGCCCAAAAACGTTCTCAACGGTCATTTGAAAAGCCCTTGCTGTAGCTGGTGGAATCTTTCTTTTCTGTCCGACAGATGACGCAGAACCCGTAGCTGAATCCTTTTCCAAACCAGTCCCCAACCTTATCTTTTCCGGATAATTAACTGATCTATGCCCTTCTTTTTTACAATTCCAACAAACAAACTGTGGAAAAGTACAATCCCGCATACCATGACCAAATACCCCACACTTAACACATCTCATGGTCTCAGAAGTACACGGACCAGAATGCTTCGACTTACAATTTACACACCATCGATTACTTCCCACCGAATCATCACTAAAAACTACTCTTCTATTCTGTCCTTTGTTCCCCGAAGAACTACTCTTAACCTGTGAGGAACTCTTTTCCTTGTTCATTTTACCAGAAGCTCGCATGTCACCATCCACAGATCGGGCTAAAGTAAAAGCCTGAGTAAGAGTACCTGCCAATCTCACACTAGTACGGTATTCCGGTGGTAAAGTTCCTACGAAGTGATTAATCCTCATCCTATCATCTGGGACCCATTGTTGAACAAAACGTAACTTCTCAGTGAATTGATTAATGAGGTCATCCATCGACATTTGTTCAGTTAACTTCAAATCCATAAACTCCTGTCTAATTCTAAGCATATCAAACTCTGAACAAAACTGTCTACAAACCTCATTATGAAACTCTGCCCAGGAAATTCTCGATCTCTGCTCCTTTGTCAAGTGCGCAGTTATAGAATCCCACCAATTCATCGCCTGACCCTTCAGTAATTGCACAGCATAACCAACCTTTAATTCTTCCTCACATCGACACACTTCAAACTTTTTCTCCGTATCTCTCAACTAATTCAATGTTACTGAAGGATCATTACCTCCTTCAAATTCTTTCGGACCACTAGCCTTAAATGTCTTAAAAGAACATAATTTCTCCGGCTGCTGCGGTAAAGGAAACTGATAACCAATGTCTCTCTGCTGAGACAATCTAGCTTGTTGTTCCAAGTACAACTGTTCTATCTTTTTAAGTCTTATCACATCATCTTCCAATTGCAACAAGTAATCCTCTTGACTAGTTTCATCTTGATGAACATTAGAAGTACCACCTTGATTACCATCATTATTTTCTGGAGGTGGAAGCTCAGTTCTAGAAGCATTATTGGGAGTCGGGTTCTCGTTATCTGCCATTCCTGTACTCACAATCAAAACACAACTTGCAACTTGTTAATCATTAGTATTCACTATATTAACCAATCCCCAATCCCATAGCTAATCCCACTTACCGAAATGTTTGACTAATACCGACTAGATTTGGGATTGAACATTTACAAATGCCCAATTCACCCAAACCTATGCTCTGATACCAACTTGTAAGGCCCCGATATTCATAAACAAACATATTATATTATTTACGTTGGAAGCGCGTCCCAAAACACATATATATATTCGATATTTACAAAACATGCCAAAAGAAACTTTTACCATCTTCTATAATTACAAACCATACTAATAATTCCGGGTGTTTTATAAAACTTTCTAAAACATCATATTAACAAAAGTCAGAGTGTGCGCCATATTAGTCAAACATCCAGTCAACATCTAGCACCCGATCATCAACTAACCAAAATCTGCAAAACATTTAACAACGAGGGATTAGCCTTTGCTAAGTGAATGGAACCGTAACCGACGGTTCAATCCATTTATAACAAATCTTACAACTGATAACTACAAAGACTAAACACATAAGCACATAACTACATGAGGATCGGCGGCTCCTGTATGCTATTCTCAGTATGCCACGACCACTGGGCGCCATGCCAATCCCAGTGATCTACCGATAGTCTGATTACTACCTTCACTGAATAGATTAATTTTCAACTATGTGTATCCAAGAAACCTAGACAGTTACACAGTAGTAATCAAACCCAACCCGCACGCTGACCTCACTCCGAATCATCACAACAACTTGTCACATAAAGGCATTTCATATGCAATTATGTAAAATCAACTGAACAACTTTCATAACTGAATCAATCCAACTCCATCAATATATTCAACAACTAAATAACTGAAATTAACATGGCAATAACTACAACTGAAACTATCCTGATTTACCCGTTGTAACCGAACCAGTTACAACTGGGTTGAACCGAGGATTAAAGTAACCACTCACCAAAAGTTGACTGAACTCCAAACTCAGTGGTCTTATATTACTGAGTTCCTTTCTGCTTATCTGAAATCACCAATATCAATAAGTCAGTAACTTATTAATAATAACAAACTTTGAAATACATAACATAACTAAAAAGGTAATTTAAGAATATAACAATGTCCTTTGTATATCATAATTTACACAAGAAAGCTACATCAAGAGCTAATACCAAAGGAACCTGTTTCTTTTTTTTAAAAAAGAGGTCTCTCTGCACCAAAGAGACCTGTTTCCTTCTAAAAAGAGGTCTCTATGCATCAAAGAGACTTGTTTTCGTCTAAAAAGAGGTCTCTATACATCAAAGAGACCGGTTTTCGTCTAAAAAAGAGGTCTCTTTGCTCGGGAATCAATATCATCTGGTCTGTTTCTTCTTCCTGACCTCCGAATTTCATACCCCAAACTTATAAACTCAGATACATGTTCGAATTTGGGAAGCAAACTAACATTTATTATCAATACAAACATCATATATCATATAAACCAACTTCAATCTTTCATATTTATCATCAATCTATCAAATTTCTATCAAGAACTTTCAAACTAATTTACCCATTTTTCTTTGAAGAACTTCAAATAATCTTATGTAATAACTTATTATAATCATCAATCATCATATATAATCAGTAAACAATCACTTGTAAACCCCAATTTATACACAAAATAAATATTCACTTCTTTTACCCAAATTCTAAGAAATACAATTAAGAACAAAATTACTTACAATACAATATGGAGTTAGAGGAGGATGATGATGATATATAATCTGACTTTACAACTTGCATCCAGCAGTAACATTAACTTCTTTGATTTAACATGAGTTCTTCAATTCACTTTGGTAAAGAGTTTTGAAAGTAAAAAGGGAACAAAGGGAATAAAACCCTGGAGTTTGAGTCAAAAGGCATATGGTGACTAAAGAAACAAGTGTCGACCTGTAATTAATTCCCTTGCTGACTCATGAACTTTTAATACCTCTATTACCCTATTGTCTGGACCCCGAAAATACCCATGAGCCAAAAATGCTTTTATTTTACCATCAACTTTATTATTTTAAAACAAGTAATATTTCATTAATCACAATAAATACGGTAACTATTTTACCCATTTATTTTTAAACAAACCAATTAACTATTTCCCGTTATTAAATAATTTTTTTATTTTCGGATCCAGAAACCGGGTGTTACAACAAGCAATATGTTTGGAATTCGATTTAACTAAGGTGCTAAAAACGCTATTGATTGTGTGGCAAAGTGTACTAGCTAGACTTCTATAAAATTACAATTGTATTCATACGCGAGGGTCTAACATTAATCTTATACTTGTTAATCACCCAAAAAATATCATTTTTGTATTCATAGACATATCATATGATCATAGAAATGAGGTTTCAAATAAATATTTTTGAAATGCAGAAAGAACCTACCGACTTTAACACACACAAAAAAGATGTATATTTCGGATATGGTATCAAAGTGGGACAAGTGGAAAAATATCGGTACCGAACCGGTTGGTACCGATTATCTTTTTGGCCCTAAAGTGAGTTCCGAATACCGGATCGGTTTGAAGTTTGTTGATACCGGAACGGTACGGTACGAGTACGGGATCGAGAATTCGGGTATAAATGCTCACCCCTGTTGAAATATTTTATCTAAGTATATCTAACGATTCAAATTAAACTCGGAATGTTAGTATCTATTGACACCAAAAATAAAACTTACTAAAAAGATAGTGTCAAAGTACACGATACTTTATATTATATTTATAAAATATTTTAATCATCATCTAAAAAAACAAAGTTATAACTCGGATAAAAAATTTGCTATCTATTATATAGTTATACTAGTGGATATCCCGTCCGATGGGCAGTTTTGCAAATACAAATACGAAGTAAATGAATAGGGAGTCAACAAATGAATGCCACTGTGATTATCACAATAAAAAAAATTGACTTATACTACAAAAAATCAGTACTTTAATAGTATTGTAATTGATAGTTAAACAAATTCTTAATGAGTATAAAATACATTTGTTAAATTTTTTGAGATAAGTTAAAAGTCATTGATCACACTTTTATGATAAAATAAACAAAAGTTTCAAAGGTTTAAAAAACTGTTAGTTAATTAATCGTTAATTCTAATAAGAAAGACTTATCAATGATTACCTATGGAGTTGTTGAGCTCGTGTTTCTCCTACCGAAACTAAATATGTACTTGAATCATTAAAATTGAATGGTAGCGCGCATAAAATTGAGTTTAGTAAATAATTGATATTCAAGATCAATAAAAATTCTATCCATGCTGATGCAAAATAGATTATAAGTTTTACAAAAATGCTCGTATTATTATACCTATTGAGCAAGGTAGCAAGTCAAAAGTGTGATTATTATCATGAAAAATATGTCAAGTACATTTTAATGTTGCAAAGTTAGTAGAATAAAAAATTAGATATTACATATTTCTAATATGAACATAGAAATCTAAAAGTGAGTTATAAATTTATTTTTCGCTTTCATGTTTGATGAGAACACTTTACGGGTACAAATGACAAACCTAAATCTTTGGTAATGATATTCAACAACAACTTGAAGTTAACATTAAACTAATTACAATGTCAAAAATAAATGATCATCTTTTAAAACCAAGGAAAATTATTGATTCTAAATAAAGTTTGTAATTAAGAATAAAAAATTGTTAGTGATGATACTTATTGCCATTAGTATCACCCAAACTCTCAATATTCCATAGGTATTTGCCAAAAGATCATTATGTCCATCAATTATAATACATGGCAAAGAAAACTTGAAGAGTAAATATGAGATTGCCAAGTAGGATTGTTTCTTCTTTTTTTAATATGGAGTAGCCATGTAAGCCAAGGAGAAAGCCTTTTAGTATATAGGTAAGATTTAAATGAGTATATAAATGTTTGACTAAGGTAGTACTATATATATATATATATATTGGGAAGATCAAGAGGGAAGTAAAAAAATTAGGGAAGCTATTTTTAACCATACATTCTGGTCAACACATAAGTCAATGCGGTGGTAAACTTGTAAATAACTTGAAATCACCTTCCAGACTGTTAACATACATTTCAAAAGCATGTTAATCAAAATCAAAATTACAACTTAAAATTCGTAAACATTTATTTATGATGAATATTAATTTGTATATGTTATTATATATTAATGAATGTTATAACATAACATTGATCGGTATATAATTATAAGTATTATTTAACATTCATCTTAAATGAATGTTAATATCTCATTTTTTTAGTTTTTAAGATTTATTTGTGATGAACATTAACTTATTTGTGTTATTAGACGTAGGGATGTTCATAGTTCGGATATAACCGGATTATCCAATTGGTCTAATTGGATTGAACCGTTTGGATTGGACAATTTGATTTTTTGGATCGGATCGGGCAAAAACCAAATTAGTCATTCGGTTTTTGGATTGGTTTTGGTTACTAGTATTAGAACCGGATTATCCAAATAAACCAAATAGTAATAAGGTTATATGTTGTGCAAAAAAAAAGTAATAATGTTATATGTAATGCTCATATGTAATACTCTTGTTTATCTATCAAAGTAAAGGTTAAATATTTGTTTAGTTATTTTTTATACATGAAACCTTATTAAATGATTGGTATTTATAATATATATCATTGAATATAACTTAATTTTAAGTTTGGATATAAAACACCAACTCCACATTTATATAAACCCTCAATGCAACATGACAATCGGTAACCATTGATATCGCTCATGACATTACTGTGACAACTCTCCAAATTAGGTATTAATTTAAACTTAAGCATGTGCATTCTTACGCTAATTTCCTGACAAAAGTTTAAACAAACATTTCTGATGTGAAATAAGTCTAGCAAGCCCAGAATAATAGTACGAACAGTATTACAAAAGTTGTAATTATTAAAATTACATATATGATAACTAAAGGTTAGCGAAATACGCGTCCGAAAAACATCTCAGAAAATGTCCCAAAATCATCTCGAAATATTATTTAACAAAAATAATATATGGGAAAAATTTTAAAACGAAAAAATAGTGTGTTCTAAATACATATTGAGCACGCAGAACGTTTAAAAAGTGCAAATTGTACAACAGTCTAAAATAATGAAAATCTCATTTTTCTGACTTTAAATAATGAATCTAGAGAACATCTACAAAATAAAAATATAAAATATTAAATTTTATATTGCACAAATTATACCCGTACGCAAAATTAACGGGTTAAAAACTAAATTAATGATCACAGATAAAAGATCTGCTCGGCCATCTCCTGTATATCACCTCACCTTCCTTTGAAAATTTTGATCAACTTATTTTTATATACTCCATACTCAGTACCACAATCACCTAACTCAATAATTCACTACCTACAATTTTCTCTGTGTGTGTATCTCGACTGGAAGCAGAAGGGAAACAAGGAGTTGGAGCAACTCAAACCCATCTTCATCTCTATATCATCATTTTTGGATCATCACCATCATCGTTTCATCATCATCATACGGTATCTTCGTCATCATCATAATCCTTGTAAGGAAAAACTCTTCCCACTTCCTTTCCTTGTTGATATTTTCGAGTTACCATTTTGACTACATATAGACTAAGGATTGTTAAGTTGTTAAAGATTATATAAAACTAAGCTAAAATAATTTGTTGGTGATGATGATGATGTATTTGAAACCAAGAAAAACACCCCCTGTACCCAAAATAATAGGTGTAATTGTGTAATAAAAAGTGAAATCGACAAAGACAAACTTGTGTAAACTTGTCACAAACATATGTAAAACAATTACCACTCGAAACTATAACGGAAACATAGGACGAAATCGAATTAGAAACTGAGACAGATTGCAGAAACGTGAACACAGACCAAACCCGAACGGGTAAGGCTTCATACCCGAACGGGTATGGGCCTCTACCCGAACGGGTAAGCCCACTCACCCGGACGGGTGGGTTTCCTTTGGGCCGAAACTGAGATGGGCTAGACTGGGTGTTGGGTTTGGGCGGTATGTGTTGAAACTGGGCTGCACGAAACCGAAAAGAAGGAGACCCGAACGGGTAAGGTTTCATACCCGATCGGGTATGGACCTGTACCCGGACGGGTAAGCCCATACACTCGATCGGGTGAGGGCAATAATGGGCCGGACCGAGTAGTTTAGCGATTATCGGGCCGATGAGGTGTGAACTATGTGGGCCGGTTAGTGCTGGACTTAGGCTGTGTGAACTAAAACCATTGGGCCGGGCTGGGAAATTCAATTATGGGCCAAAAACTATAAACGGACGAAATCAATGAACCGCTTAATGTTTAGAATATAGACGCGACTCGAATTAATAATTTTTGGAACGAGTATTTAATTCCAAATGTGACTAACGGTCTGGACCCGACAAACTACACGAATACGGACTTTATGCGTCTATATTATTGTGAAACCCGATTCAAAATCATTAACAATGATACAATCAATCGTACACGACGATTCTCGGAAACAACATTATTTATTTTATAAACGGAAATAAATACGACAAATGTATATATACTTATATACTATGGAACAAAGGGATTTATATACATACGTATACATACATTTAAACATTGAAATTGTATATTTTATCATATACACACAAGGAAGTTTTATAACAAATAAAACTTACATCATTTTTATAAACGTAAATAACGTATTACACTGTATGTATATACATAAGGACATATGTTTATATATATATACAAACGACACCTATGGATTATATATATATATATATATATATATATATATATATATACAAATGAGAACTTGTGTTTAACAAACATACATTTAGGTAATATACGTTTAACGAACGTACAAATTGTAATATACAACAAGTATATCTATATACACGTATATATAAAACAAGTATATATGTACAATGAGAACGTAACGAAATCCAAATATATATACATCTACATACATGTATACGTACTTAGAAAAATATACGACTTGTGAAGTACTACATATTTCCAACACATATCATCACCAACGATTTATACGATTAAGAAATCAACAACTTCTTCAAACAAACAAACTGTTAACATAAGTTGATTAAACAAATCAACCGTACTTATGTTAATACATTTATTGTATATAGGTTAACACACCTTGGGCAATTTTCTGTCGGCTGCAAGCATTCATACCGAGCAAACTACTGTGAGTTCAGAGCCCCTACTTTGAAATGTTTTATGCTTTTAAACATAGGGGTGTAAACATAGAAACTAAACGCGAACACATGCAGCAAACTATATAAATGCTTTATTGCTTTATACAAACTGTTTGATATGAAATTACATTTTCACAACTGTTTTGGGAATTAGACAACGAATCCTAGTACGGACCCAGACTCACAATGTATGCATGAAAAGTCCTTATGTCATGCAAACTATAACCATTAGCTAGGTGACTCTAGCCACTGAGTATACTAATAGTACTATTGCCGTGACGACCCTCCTATGGATAGGAGCGTATACTTACATGTCCTGTAGGCAAACAACATACTGATTGGTCGTGGTTTGGTTATAGGGTTAGGTCGCGTTACTTTAACCTGCGAGGTTTAGCTCACCTTTCAGGGGATCATAGTCTAAGTATTTCCCACATACTGTATAGGATGAACATATCCTACAACTGTTTTATACCGGAAAACATACTGGTTATCTTTATATACTGGTGAACAACCAGACATACATTTTGGGTAACAACCCACATAAAACTGTGTCTTAGGGCAACAACCCTACAAACTTGTATTTTGCAAAACCTGCAAACATATAATTATTGAATAACATATCAATAATACAAACTTAATTGGTTTAACATACCACATATTCATATAAAATCTGTGAATTCACTCAACATATTTGTTGACGACTTTCTTTCTATGTTTTACAGGAAATTAGCAACGTAAGTAAGAATCGCATGCATTCAGGATGGACAACCCTGGACCATATAAGATGCCACATACTTTTGGGACAGCTTTTGAGGATTTCCTCTGTATTACTGCAGACATTGTAGTTATACTTATGAAATCTTGTTTTAAAACTTATGGATTGTAAAACTTAAATGTTTTAAACTCTACTATTACTATTACTGTTACGACTTACATAGTCGTATTACTTTTGTAACAACTGTTTAAACTGGCATCTTAATATATTATGTTTTGCAATAGCCATATGCTCTGAGTATGTATGCACTGTTTGGTTGATTACTGCTCTCGCCCCGCCACGTCACCAAAGCTTCCGCATGATTAATTAGCAATGATTGTAATTACCGTTTGGCGGGGTGTGACAATTACCATTTCACGAGTCAAAACGATACAATCATGCAATCCACGAAAAAACTAAACGGTTAAAACTGATCCATCCAAATAGTAAATTGGTTCGGTTTAGTTGGGATTTGATATTCGTTTGGATGGATTGGATCAAATCCGATCCATCCAAATGAACACCCCTAATATTTAGACGCTAATGAACATTATAACATTCATTTACAATGCATATTAACTAATATATGATATTATACACTAGTGAACATTATAACATGTATTTACGATGAATGTTAACTCATATACATTATTATACACTAATGAATGTTATGTTATCAGATTCAATAGTGTATTGTAACATATATATATATATATATATATATATATATATATATATATATATATATATATATATATTCATCATAAATGAATGTTTAAAAGTATTAAGTTGTAATTTTGATTAACATGCTTTCCAGATGAATGTTAATGGTCTGGATGTATTGAATTTGCGAAATTCGATGCCGAATGAAGACCACAATTCGATTAATTGCTGGTTTATAAGCTTTGTATAATGAAATTCGTTTAATTTTGTTGTTTTTATTAACGAATCAAAATTTTCACAAAAACCCAAAAGTTACACCCAAAATTCATAGTCTTTGATGAATCACATACATGGAGATTGAAGAATTGTAAAAATATATATGATGGATTTGAAGATTTATAATATTTTTAATTTATAAATCGTGAGATTACATGTTTTAATTTTGAATTTGGATAAAAATTGATGAAATGGGTATTGTAGATGGATTATAGAAACATCAGAAAATGGGTGATGATAAATCCACCATCCAGTTTGATAAATTCATCACTATTATGCATTAACAGATTGTACTGTACAATATCTTAATGCACAATAGTGGTGGATTTATCAAAATTGGATAGTGAAAATATCATTAGCCTTACAACATGAGTGGTTGAAGTTTGCTTCCATCATTCCCTCAAATTTGAAGCTTCTCTCTTGATCCTTCCCCCCCCCCACACACACACACACACACACACACACACACACATATATATATATATATATATATATATATATATATATATATATATATATATATATATATATATTTGCTTATTTATATTAGTAGTGAGCATAAAAGTTTAACAACTATGCAATAGACAAACTAAACATATTAAATCACTAGACTTGTTATGACCGCCTATTAGACCATCTTTATCACGCCCATCGTCGGGGCGTTTTTGGTCGGAGAACGCCCGAAACGCCGGCAACGGGGCGTTTTGGGAGGGCTTCGTGGAAGGGAGCATGGGCGAGGAAGGAGGCGTTGACGTGGGACCCACTTATTTTATTTTTTTTCTTTTTTCTTCCTGCCGTTTAAAATGTAAACAAATAAAAATTAAAAAAATTAACCGTTAGGCATTAAATTAAATATATATATATATATATATATCCGTTAGCAACCGCTAGTGGGCCCAATATTTTAAATTTAAAAAAAAAATCTTTTTCTACACCTATATATATACATATACCCAACTATATTTTTTCACACAACAATTTCACATTCTTCTTTCTCCAAATCAATTTCTCTACAACTCAAAACAAATTCTTCAACATCTCTTCTCCAAATCAAAACCCGAACCCCAACTCAAATCCGGATAATATGTCGTACACAAACCTTATGTTATTTGGAACACCAAACACTCCCGGTTCGAGTAGCTCACCCCCTATTCGCAATCCGAATATGCCACCTTACGGGATGTATCCACCGTATTATCAACAACCATATGAATACGGTCAACAACAACAACCGTATGGGATGTACCCTCAACACCAACAACCATTCTTTCAACACCAACAACCATTCTTTCAACAACAACAACAACCCCAACAACAAACCCAACAATCCGAACAACAAATCACCCAACGACCCGGAAAACAACCCCGACAATCTCCTAAAAAAAGAAGCCATAAAAAGCGTGTTGATTCCGGTCTGAAAATATGTCCAAAAAAAATTGGTCGGGGGAGGAAGAAGCGTGGTTAGTGGCATGTTGGTGTGACACGTCCGAGGACTCCGTCACCGACAACAGTCAAAAAAGGGGTACTTTGTGGTCTACGGTGGAATAAAAGTTTAACGCCAACGAAAACGGTTGGGTTCGCTGTGCCGACGCACTATCCTCCAAGTGGCGTTATATAAATAGTATTGCAAAGACTTCAATGCAATATACGAATCACACTCCCATATAGGTACTTGGCGTAGCAGTAACGATGATGATATGGTGTACAAAAGATCCCTTAATGAATACTTTCAAACTTACAACAAGAGCTTCAACATGAAAGAATCTTGGGAGGTTGTAAGAACTCATCCAAAATGGCGTGCACCACCTGGGGTTCAAAACGAGGAAAACAATGACTTTTTCACGGACTCGGTTAACCTCTCCGACGACAACTCGACTGCCCTTCCGAATGAGCTTTTTGAGGATGAGCCGTATCCATGGCCCATGGGCCGTAACCAAGTAAGGAAAGCGTCTAGAAGTTCCGGTTTTTCAGACGCGGTGACTACTTCACGTACAGGTACCCCGAAATCAAAGATTGAGGAAATGGTGGAGGGTATTGCCAACTACAAAAATGAAAAGTTACGTGCAAGGAAAAAGGCGGTTGACTCTTTCACCCGTAATGAAAACCTACGGAGCACTATTCAAGGTGTAACATTCATTTCACTCGATACCTCCCATGTGGATGCTGCCACCTTACGGGCTCATAACAAAATGAAGAAAAAAATTATGAGACTGTTTCGGGAGTTTTATGAATCTGATGACGACGAGGAAGGTGGCAAGGAAGACTCCGATGAAGAGTAGTTTATTTATTGTAGTTTTTAATTTTTGGGATTAAATCGCAACTTTTAATTATTGTAATTTTAATTTCTAGGATCGTAAACTTTTAATTATTGTAACTTTAATTTATAGGATCGTAGTTTTTTTTTAAATCGCAATGTTACGTTTTATTTTTAATTATTAATGAGGTACTTTTTAATTAACTAATGAAAAGTATTTTTTTTAATTAAATGGAAATTAAATTAAAATGGTGGGGCCTAGGGGGCAAAAATGTGCGTTCTGGGTTTACCACTGCAAGCGCTGACGTGGTGTTAATGCTGACGTGACGCCGCACCATCGCAATTGTGAAACGCCTAAATTTTTTTTTTTTTTTTACATCAAAATAGGTCCCCTACTAATCATACCTTACACCTTGACCAATCTATATTACAACTGTAATTATTACATTACAATTAAAAGTCAGATTTCAATTAAACACAAAGTACGTGATCATGCGATCTACACGCGATCGCGTGTTTTCTTTTTGTAATACGCGATCATACCATATAAGTATACGCGATCGCGTGTTAGCATAAAATGTCTGAATTTTAATGAGCCAAACTTCTGTTAACGTTTTGAACTAAAATACGCGATTGGGTAAAATCACGTGAACGCGTGTTAACTCTTTAAAATGACGCGATCATGCATTTACATGCACGCGATCGCGTGTTGCTGCTATTTCTGCCCAGCTACTTATCTGATCAAAAGCTGTGCAATTTATTACCAAAATATGAAACTAGAAACTACATAACTTTTTACTCGAACATTATTAGAACTTGGAACTTTACAAACATCTTTCATATATCAAAACACAAGTTTTATTTTTAACACTTATTCAATTTTCTCAAGAACGCGAAATCTGGGCTTATGACTACATTTCGCCTATTTTAAACACTTTTGGTGCACAAGTCAAAATACAATGGACTTGCAACCAGACTTGCACACTTTGAGCCCACTTACAACATATGTTTTGACATCTAATTGCGCTATTAACGATTATATAACTTTACTCTAACTCATTTAGACTACGAGTGCATGAGGGACCCATTTGGGCCCTTTATGACCCGTTTAACTAAATTGACATCCAATCAACATGAATATCAATCTACTACTAATTAACTAGTTCACACATATATCATCTTCTTACAAACTATTATTCGATTTCTAATCACTTGCAACTTCAAAACATAGAAACTATTACCATGATTCCGAAAACACTTTAAAAGGGCGATTTATACAAGTGGAAACCGTTACGATAATTAAAGAGAAAGCTTGTACTTTACTCACAACAAGCTAGTAACTCCACTCTACCCTTTAGCAATATCCTTTCCCGCTTCCACTTGTACCTACACATGAGCTCAACTAAATAAGCATTTTGCTTAGTGAGAATATGAATATCTAATCAAAATCAATACAACGCATTATTATAAGAATAACAAAGTAATAAGCAAAGTATAAAAACTACTTCCCTTTTCTTGAATCTACTTTCACTTTCATATGTGCACATATCTAATCATTAATCTAGCTAATTTCAATTAGCTAGTCTAATCACAAATTAGCCAACATAAGTTAGCTACTAATTAAGACATAGCTTACCTTGGCTAGCTACTCTAATCACATATGGCTAACATAAGTTAACCATTCTAATCACAATATAACTAGTCCTTAACATACTACTCAATTAAGTAAATCTCTTGCTCGGAAGCAATCCGATTCACTTAATGAATATCTAATTACTTTCATACAACTCACCTTGGTATGTTGAAGAACTTGTAACTATTCGATCAATTGAAGGTTGTTCTTCTTTAATACCTAACACACATATATAACAATACAATTAAGAACTACTAATCACCTTTCAACTATACTTTATCTAATTTCTCTCCCCCACTTTACTTTAACTAATTACATTTTCATGATCATATCAAGCTTTATATATTTAATTTACTAACTTTGTTACTAATCATCATCTAATCATCTTTTAATAACACTTCTATTAACACTTTAATCTAAATTGACATGATTTATGAAAACCTCATGAACCCTAATTACCATTTTCCACTTCTAACTTATAATTAAATTACTAATCAACATTACTAGGCTAGACTAACACTAATTTATCAATTACAAGCCCTAATTTCGAGTTTAATTCTACTATTCACATAAAACTCTAGAAAACCCATTTCTAGGTTAGAAAGATGAAGAATCAAACTTACGAAGCTTAAAGAGATATAAGGAATGGTGGATTGAAGCTTAGAACACTTGATTCTTGACGGATTGAAGATTAATTTGTAATTAAGTTACTTGATCTTGCTCCTGTGATGTTTACTGAGGTCGTGAGTTTAGTTCTGGAATGTTTGGAACAAAGTCAAAAAAGACACGTATCTATGTCTAATATACTTTAATTCTTTTAACTCACACAGTCTGGAACTGAACAACCATTTACGTCTTCTATTACTTTTATATCACTGAAATAACAATAACCAAAAATAATTATATATTTTAGTACACTAAAATAAGATGGGTTCTTTTAAGAATGCAAAAAAGTAGAGAATGGGAGAACCAATAGGATTGCTCCATTTGTTTACAAAACCCAATTATATTTTTACCCCCATGGTTAATTATCTCACAAACCGTAAATCCATAAATTATGAAAATTATATATTCGAAACCATCGTCTTTTTCTCTTCGATTAGAGATGTTATAAGCTATACTTTCGACGAATTTTTTTTCTTCGTTTTTTTACCCAATTCTATAATATAATCACATGTGATTTATGATGAAAAGTAAAAAATTTGTTCACGATTATTTATTTATGGTATATGTTATTTAACACGTGATTACAACTTAATATTCATCCACATTAATAGTTATAAATAAAAAATTAAAAATGCATTTATTTTCGTTAAAAATCACATGTGATTGTTATTTGTACATTTAATCACATGTGATTTGTTATATAATCACATATGATTTTATATATAATCACATATGATTTTCATCTAAAAACTGATATTTGATGAGAAATTTTCTGATATATGATAATTCATGTATGATTTCAACTTGATTTTTACTTAATTATATAACTATAGTCATGATTTAAAAATTCGTATTTTATTACTCTTTTATCACATGTGATTGATACTTTGATATTCCATCGCATGTGATTACAACTTAGTTTTTCATGTTTTAATCTCTTTAAATCATCAATGATTTGAATTTAAGGTTTAATCGGAGATATAAGCGGGTGTAAATTTTTTTTAGTTTTAAATCACATGTGATTTCACATTAAAACCCAATAAAAATGAAAAAAAAAAAAAAAAAAAAACTTTGTCGAAAGTATAGCTTGTTGGATCTAGAATTGAAGAGAAAAAGACGCTGATTCCGAATATGTGATTTTTATAATTTATAGATATACAGTTTGTGAGATATTTAACTTTGAAAAAAAGGTGAAAATGGGTTTTTGAGATGGAGCAATCCTATTGGTTCCTCCATTCTCCACTTTTTTAGCATTCTTTTTTGAACTTTCCACACTAAAATAATACCTTAAAAATTGGAGTGTTACAAATTGCAAATGGTCTTATAGGTCACACGAAGTTTTTTATTATTTATTATAGTTTTTCTACTTTTCAAAAAGTAGAACAAACTGATGTTTTTGAGAACACATATAAGAAACTTTGGATTGAATCAAATCTGCTGGATTCCTGTACTAATACAAATGTGTACATCTCTACAAAACCTTTTTTGAGTTTGAGAAGATGGAAGTTTGTGTCCGGCAACATTTTAGCAATTCCCACAACAGATGTAATTTATGATACAAAGGTTTCAAATTGATAATTAAAGAAGCTAAGAAAACAAAAGTCTGCAAGTTGTTACATGACATTTATATATAAAAGTTGTAAATTAACATCTGCAGCCTGTCACATAATCCAATAAATATATTGGGAAAAAGTTTGGCTTCTGTATAAATCAAGCTATTGGCTTCAACTCACATCTGCAAATGAGAGAAATTAGTTGATTTAGGAACTTTTATTCCATTGCCAGATGATTAGTAGCAAAACACACACAAATGAACTAACATCACCAAGGATGAGAACAAGAAACTACATGTACCGTAAATAAGTCACCAAACATCTTTTGTAAAGGATTCTTGCGGCGTACTCCATAAAACTTTTCCCCAATGTCATCTAATAGCTGTACCACAATATTTTCAAGAATTATTCAACATACAGGCTACACAGAGAATCTGGCTTACCTAAAAACATGTCAAATATGGGTATTTGGGCCACACACTAGAGCCGCTCCATATTTCAATAGAGCACAACCGAACCTCCCACAAGGTCCAACATCGCCGGGTAAATCACCTCCATCACATATACCACAACGTTCGAGCCGAAACTCGCACCGACTAAGCCTTAACGTTGTGGGTCATGCGCTTCATTAGTGGTAGGTACCTTTATGATAAATAATACCCATGGCAGGATTCGAACCCATGACCTCTAGGAAGTCATGGGATGCCCTTACCACTAGGCTATTTAGTCATGGGTAAAACATGTCAAATATGTCAAACGTGTCAAACAGGTCTTGTTGACAGGGTGGCTCACGGTTATGTGGATGGAATGCCTTATAACTTAAACAGAGGTTACACACCTCATTGAACGTAGGATCACGTTCTATACTGGGGCTGAATTTCTGCCTCAACATATTAAATAGCGGCAATGCATCTCTCATTAACCTGTGATGACAACTCGGTCAAATATCATATTCTTTCTGTCTACATTTAGAAACCAAGTATAAAAGGCTGCAGATAAAAAAACTAGTTGAATTTGATACATAAAAAAAATGGTAAAACTATTGCAAGCAGATTGAATGACAGTGAATAAAGGTAACCCATCTTAGTAGGACCTGTTAAACATTTTATTTTGTATTTCTATGGCACAAGATTAATGAAAATGTGACTAAACCCATTTAGCTGATGTGAAGAGAGATAAAGATGGATATCACCTAATGGAAAATGGTACAAAATAAGGTGAAGAATGATGTGATTGTCTGAACCATTTACTTGATGTGAAGAGATATAAACATGGAGCCCACGTAACAAAAAATGATTTGAAGTATAAAAAAACAAATCAAAATTGTAGAAGGTGACAAAAAATTCACATGCCAACTCCTCATCCCCCAAAACCATTAAATAATCCCTTTCTAGATGCTTGTAAACAGCTGCATTCTTGTCGAATTAATAAGATTGACCTAGTCAAGGAAAAGCCTACAGCAGTATGCAAGCCTTTTGGGAAAAAAAAAAAAAAAAAAAAAAACATGATCATACTATAAACGAAAGAAAGGTAGAACTAACGTTTGCAAAAGATAATTGATAAACCGCATTAATTCTGACTCAGGAAATTCAAGCTCCTTGGCCTGAGCAAGTTTCTCTATCTCTTCCATAATATTATTAGCATCTCTCAAGTTACCAATAGATAGATACCTACACAATAAAAGATTACAAAACCCTTTTTGAAAATGATAAATAAAGCTGTAACCAACATAATTAGTTTACAAGATTACTTACATTAAAACTGCACGTGCAATGGCCAAATCATCTTCACCCGGATAACACTGCATAGTCAACACATGATGAAATTCATCAGAAAACAGTTAAATAACATGAGTTGGAAAAGCTCAGCTACCATTGAGCTAAGACATTCATATTAATAAAACAATACAAAGGATGACGGAAAAACCTAACCTTCCCCATAAAATTCACAAGGGTTGAAGCAAACCTATTTGGATTTCTACCCCTTGAAAAATGGAAACACACTCTAGTCATGTCCTGCAAAGCACATGTATTTGTTTACTTGGATCATTCATATATAAAATACTATTGAATGATAAAAAATCAAAATATTTATACCAAAAATAAATAATACACATACCGGCTCTGGTGATTCGGAGTAAATGTATTCAGCCAACATATCGTGTAATTCTGGAGATCCAATCTTACGAGGACCCGATTCTGCAGACCACCTATGAAGAAGAAAAAATAATCAGAGATCAAACTTTTAGTAAACAACAAAACACAAAGCATTCTCACACACAATACATATAGAAGTAGACACAAACAAGACAGTTCATTACAAAAATATACTACCTCCTCTGCCACAAGTAAACTGAGGCCATTTCAAATTGGTTTTATGTTATAGACGTTTTTAATGCTTCCAATCTTATTTCTGTAGCATTTTCTTCCATGTAAAAGTTCAATAGAACATCAACCAGAATTCTACACATATTTGAAAAAAAACTTCCTTTAGTTATCGACGAGTGTCAACCTTAACTATCCTCAATTCCTTCCCCAAAAGCCATTTATAAGAAATAAATTTAGATGCTTGGTGACGAAGTGAAATGGGTTCCCATAAATATATTATAAGTGACTTTGTAGCGATCAAACAATAAAACTACAACAGAAGTTCTAAATAACTATGTTTCAGAAGAAGGCTTACACTGGATAAAGGAAGTGCTACAATATATATAAAAAAACAAAATAAATAAATAAATAAAGAAGAAGAAGAAAAGAAATGCCTTAAGATCCCCGTCAAATTTTAGCTTGTACAGTATCATAGTTTACTACCCAACTCCCATGTGTATCTTCTGGGAAAATCATTTAAACACATATAAGAGCTAAAAGCATACTCATGTATTCATGTTAGCATATGATCATGTAGGATTAAAAAAAGAAAAGGCTAATGCATACAAACAAGGTAAACTGCCCAATTACACAATAAAGGGTATGGTGACTCTATAATTTTTGTAAGCAATTGTAGTTGCATGATCTAAAGACAGGTAAAAATTAAAAGGAAAGCAGAACCACTTACTTAATAGCAGCCTTCAGAAATGATGAGCAGCTATCAACACGTATTTTTGCAGCTCCAAACGTTTCAGATAACTGGTGGATTGCTTCATCATCGGCCAAGTCCAAGTTTTGAGGCATAGGAATCCGAGGGAACTTTTTGTAAATTTTCCTAATACGATCTAAGATTGGCAGTTGCAGTAACAGAAAAAATAGCAAAAGAAATGTAATTAATGAGCGACCTCAAAATTGGTATGAAACATGACAAGATAAACAACACCAAGGTAAAGAGCTTGCATCAAGAAAAATAGCTAACCAAGATAGTCATCATCAAAGTCAACTTTAGCTTTGACTAGCAACTCCACAAACAACACAGCAAGCTCACCCCCACAAGTTACCTACACGTTTCATGTATCCACCACATACAACTTTATGCTAGTAAACTAATCCAAATTGCATGATTCGTTACTTGTACTAGAACACATAATAGAAAATTTATAAACTTCATAAGTTTCTAAGCTTTTATAATTGATTGACTTGCTGATGGTAATGAATTAAACGAGCACTATAGACTTACCTGCTCATGTTCTAATTGGAGACAAGCACCTGAGTGGAGAAGCTCCAAGGCTTCAGAAAATCTTCCAACTGAAGCATATCTAAAATGAGCAAAAGTTTATATACAAGAATCCATCAATACAAACAGTACAAGAAATTAACAAGATTTGTAATAGTATAAAAATCCTTGCAACTAAGTGATAAGGCAGAAGAGTTTTTAAAAACACTATTTGTCTACTTGTATGTCTAAACACTTAAGTTACAACAATATCACCTTTCCATATTCCATATTCTCACATAAGCAACCTAAGTACTTTTAGATCTTTATAATTAAATGTGTATATGTTAAAAGTCTGTGTGTGTGTGTATATATATAAGTGTGCATTGAATCAAATTAAAGTGATGTACCTTGCACTAGTGGTCTTGTACATCTGTTGAGCCCCATAGTAATTCCCCTCTTTTACAATGTTCTTTAACTTTTCAATGTTCTGCAATTAATCAATCAGTCAATCCAGCAATTCACATCTCATATAACCAAATCACTCATATGCCTGAATATATTTACAGAAAACTCGTACTCGTACAATATTCGCGTTTAACATGGATAAATTCCAATCAAATTGATAAAACTATTCGTAGTAATATAACAATTAAAAGGTACAAGTAATTACCTCAGCTCCAGGAGGCAATAGAGCTTTCCTAAATCTTTCCCGCGACATGGCGGTGATTGTCCGTCAATCTGTAGTTGATCAGGCGGTGATTTTGCGTCAGTCCGTTGTCGATCGCCGTCGCCACCAACGGTAGCCCTCGTGATTTGGCTGGTGATGTAAAAGGGAATATGATATGATGCCAATAACACCGGCGGTTCTACGTTTGTGCAATTATTGGTGATACACTGTGCTATATCTGTTGTACGGTCCCGTCTTTCGTTATTTTTTGCCACAAATACGTACAAAAGTATTAGGTTAATCGAAAATTTTATTTATCGCTTTTAGTTATTTTTAGTTTGTAAAAACATATACCATATCCGTCCCCAATTTAATTGTCGAGAGTTCAATTGAGACCATTTATTTTGTGTGAGTAGGGAGAACCAACACAATATGTCATGTGTCACTTTTTTCTCTCTCATCCACGTTTTTAAAAATTAAATATTTCACAAACGACAAGTCGAAAAATCATGAAAATTGCACTATATTTTTCAGCGTTTTATCCTCTTCGATTTGCCGTCGATCAAGGCATACTTCCGAAGAACTTATTTTTTTTTCATTTTTTTGGTGGGTTTTACATATTAGTAACACATGTGTTAGTGATTGATTATACATTTGATTTAGGGTTTAGGGTTAGGGTTTAGGGTTAGGGTTTAGAGTTAGGGTTTAGCATGGTTTAGTGTTAGGGTTTAGCAGGGTTTAGTGTTAGGGTTTAGCAGGGTTTAGGGTTTAGTATGATTTAGGGTTTAGAGTTTTATAAAGTGTTTAGGGTTTAGGGTTTGGGGTTTAGGGTTGGGAGTTTGGGGTTTCGGGACGAAACCCCAAACTCCCAACCCTAAACCCTAACCCCTAAGCACCAAACCCCAAACCCTAACCCTAAACACCAAACTCAAAACCCTAAACCCTAAACGCAACACTGTAACACACATGTTATGAAGAAGAAAAAAAACTCGTCGAAAGTATGCCTTAATGGACGGCAAATCGAAGAGGATCAAACGCTGAATCTAATGGTGCAATTTTCATAATTTTTCGATTTTGTCGTTTATGAGATATTTAACTTAAGGGGTAAATGGGTTTTGTATTCTCTTTTTACACATGGCACCATATCATTGGTTCCTTCATTCTCAACAAATTTTTAGTCTCATTTGAACCTTACCCTAATTGTCTAATATGTAAATGTTTTAAAAAAAGTATATTATGTCAACCAATGAAATTTCATACATACTCACTAAAATATTTTCCGATTGGTTGATATAAATGCCAGAGATTAAGGGTGTGTGATGATATGTAACGTCCCAGATTTCAGGAATTTAATTTCGTACGCAGATATAATTTTATAATGAAGTATTATGACATGAATAATAAGATATAGTGAAAAACGTAAGACGGTTTCTCAGTTCCAGACTGTGTAGTTAAATTTAAGAAATGATTAATAGAGAAATACGTATACAGTGTCGTGTATATTCCATTTCTTTCCTGTAAGCTCCAGAAAACACACAGTAACAAAAGGAAATACGCAGGAACTTTTCTTCTTCATCTAATCTTCAATTAAACCCCAAATCAAGCAAGTAATCTTCAAGTAATCATCTCCTTTCCATTCCCTAATCATTGTAAGTGTTGATTTCTTTATGTTTAACCTAGTTCTTGGGGTTTAGAGGGGTTTATCATGGGTTACGATTAATTAATGAAAATTACACGAAATTAGGGTTAGAAATTGTTAGAATTGTTGTTTATGATTGTTCTTGAGCTAGTTTATGAAGAAATTACACCTTGAATATGATTAAATTGCTATATGTGTTCTTGAGCAAAAATGGGGTTTTGGTTAAATATGTGTGAATTAGTGTTAATTAGTTAAAAGTGCGATCTATGATGCAATTAGATTATGAAAACTATGTTAGAACATGATTTAAGTGGAAGTGTTAATGAATTGATTAGGTTAACCAAGTGGGGGAGGGTTTAAAAGTGATTAATGGTTTAGAATTATGATTTCCTTGAAGTTGAATATGTTGTTATGTGATATATGTATAGGTGATAAGAAGTTGGAATTATTACTTTTGGTTGTACGTTGTGAATCATCCTTTCAAGACTAAGGTGAGTAGTATAAGGATTAATCAAGTAAGTGGTTGTATGTGTTTCCGGATTACTTCCGAGTAAGAGGATCATACAACCATGTGAAGTTAATCGTGCTTTATCGTTTAAATTGTTACTTGTGAAGTGTTATGTTATGAATTGATTGTACATGTTACCGGATAGCTTCCGAGCTAGAGGTGGGTACAATCAAGTGAAGATTAAGTGTATTACTTGCATATGATTATAGTGATATGAATTGATTGTACATGTTACCGGATAGCTTCCGAGCTAGAGGTGGGTACAATCATGAGTTAGTGATATGAAGCTTATGAAGTTTATGATATAGAGTTGCTAGTTTTACTAGCATAGTGTTTATGTAGCCATGTTATGTATTATTTGGTTAAGTTGCTTATATGCTCACTAAGCAAAAGTGCTTATTGTTTAAGTGTTTCAATGTTTTAGGTGGAAGTGGACAAGGAAAGGGGAAGGCGGTTTAAGGGGATAGCGTGGATTGCTTAAAGTTAGTGTATGGCAAGTTTCTCTTTTATGTCGTTTGGATATACTTGTGTAAAATCGCCCTTTTAGACTTGTTTTAAAAGTGGGTCATGGTGAGCCATGACTTATGCAATTTTGAAATAGGTTGACTTTGAAAGTCAACACAATTGTAAATGATGTAAATTATGGTCCTAAAGTTTTAATGTTAGTGCTTGAATTTAAATAGTGTTTATGAAAGGGATTCATAGGTGGAAATAGTCAAAATGTATTTTCAATGGATTTGGAGTGTTGACATGTAGTCAAGCACTTCATTGGTCAATTATGGGTTGTGATTGGCTAGTGAATGGGTCAAAATAGCCCTTATGGGCCAACGGGTCAAAAAGTGTCAAATTGGGTCATTAACGACCCAAGTGAGTAAAACGAGTTAGACCAAGGGTATGAAACTTTGGTCGATTGATTTAAGTTTGTTTTGGTATATATGTTAAGTGGTTAAAAGCTCAACATCTCAGCCTTCATGGTTTGAGATTTGGTTAGTGCACTAAAATGGTCATTTTATTGTCAAAATTGGTCATACGTCCGTTTTCTCGATAAACGCGTATTTTGAAAAAGTGTAAAAAGGGAAAGTTTTATTTTGACATATTGGAGGTGCCTGCAAAATTTGGTGGTCTAACTCGTAACGAGTAAAAAGTTATGCGCGTTTGAAATTCGTATTTGGGTATTAGTTGTGCAGCCCTGATTCCCGGGGAATGGGAGTCATTCCTGGGGAATCCGTATCTAAATGTTAACAGCAAGCCTGATTCCTGGGGAATGGGAGTCATTCCTGGGGAATCACTTGTAATTTCAACATTTTCTTATTCGAGTCCTTATTTGATTGAGGGAATGATATAACGAGTCTATAATGTCATATTTTAGACGTGGGACCTTACAAAAAAAAAAAAAAAATGTTCACGAATTTGGGGCGTTTCAAGTTGGTATTAGAGCGATAGTTTAAGTGAATTATGTAATCCACATTAGGATTGCGTAGTCTTAAACTAATATGAATGCATGATTATGTTTTACAGTAGTTTTCTTATTATGTTGTTATGTGTATGATTATAAGATTTGTTTTGTTATGACTGATTGTGTTTAAGGGTAATGAATAGAAGTGTGTGGTAAGTCTAATATGATTTCGTCTGGCCAATGAAATTAATATTATACTATTGCACATGGGTGATTCATAGCACTTAAACATAATGCAGATTAGGGGAGAATTGTTTTGATAAATTGAGCATGAAGTTTAATTGTTGCCTATATTATGTGGAGATTTAATGTATTAACTGAATTGTTGATGTTGTGTTAGATGGATGCTACTAAGAATACCATTGAACGTTCTTCCCCACGTGAGGAGGATGTAGGAGACCGACACTTAGCTCACGAGGAGGAAGTAATGATAAAAAGGATAATTGGACAGTCTTTAGAAGCTTTTACCCCAACATTGATTACTAGAGTGGAGAATATTTTGACAGAGAGATTTAATGAGTTTGAGAGACAGCATGTAGCTCCTTTACGAAACATTGGAACTTCCTCAACCCAAATAGAGACGAATAAAGAGAAAGAAAAGTTTGAGTATAAGAGTTTTGCCACATGTAATCCGCCTGAATTTCGTGGAGAGTTAAACCCAGTCATTAGTAATCGTTGGATTAGTGAACTTGAGGAGACATTTATGTTGTGTAAGTGTCCGGATGAGTCAAAAGTGATATTTGCAGCTCATCAACTTAAGAAAGATGCTCATGAGTGGTGGAACTCACAGTTAGAGATGTATGGTTTTGATGTAGCTTCAAGGTTTACTTGGGATAAGTTTAAAGAGATATTTAGAGAGGAATTTTCACCACCTGCAGAATTAGAGAAGTTAAAGGGAGAATTTTTAGCGATTGAGCATGGAAGTAAGTCGGTTGCAGAGTATTCTAAGGTATTCCATGAGAAAGCTAGGTTTTGTCCTGAGTACACCTCTAATCCTAAGTTGTTGACCGACCACTTCTATCGTCATCTCAACCTAGAGATTCGTGAATCCATTGACCCACTTGTTTATAATACCATTGCTAAAATCTTGAATAGAGCTTTAGTGCGTGAGAAGGATTTGCAAGCTAGAGTTGCTGAAACAGTGAGTAAGAGAAAGATAGAACACACCACCTCATCATCTTTTGTGTCTAAGAAAACGCGTTTTGATGAAACCATACCACAACCACAACCATTACAACAAGTTAGTTCTCAAACTCAACCAAGAGAGATACCCCCATGTGAGAAATGTGATAGGAAGCATACAGGAGAGTGCAGATGTTTTAAGTGTGGTAGACCGGGTCATATGGCATCGAATTGCCCAAGCCCTCTTCGTTTATGTTATTATTGTTTTAAGGAAGATCATATTCAGGCTGATTGTCCGGACAAAGCTAGAGATAGACGTAAGAGGATGGAAGAGAAAGTAGCAATGACAGTTCCAATGCCAAAAGCTCGTGCTTACCAGATAACTGAGGGAGAGGTGAAGGAGTCATCAGATGTGACGTCAGGTACCTATACTTTAAATTCTATACCAGCATACATTTATTGACTCTAACGCCGTTGAATTTCTAGCATTTATGTTATTGTGTGTGTTTAAGTATTTATAAGATTGGTTATGATATTAGCTTGTGTTTAGGAGTGTTCGTGAGGACACGAACAGTTTAAGTGGGGGAGAGTTGTAACGTCCCAGATTTCAGGAATTTAATTTCGTACGCATATATAATTTTATAATGAAGTATTATGACATGAATAATAAGATATAGTGAAAAACGTAAGGCGGTTTCTCAGTTCCAGACTGTGTAGTTAAATTTAAGAAATGATTAATAGAGAAATACGTATACAGTGTCGTGTATATTCCATTTCTTTCCTGTAAGCTCCAGAAAACACACAGTAACAAAAGGAAATACGCAGGAACTTTTCTTCTTCATCTAATCTTCAATTAAACCCCAAATCAAGCAAGTAATCTTCAAGTAATCATCTCCTTTCCATTCCCTAATCATTGTAAGTGTTGATTTCTTTATGTTTAACCTAGTTCTTGGGGTTTAGAGGGGTTTATCATGGGTTACGATTAATTAATGAAAATTACACGAAATTAGGGTTAGAAATTGTTAGAATTGTTGTTTATGATTGTTCTTGAGCTAGTTTATGAAGAAATTACACCTTGAATATGATTAAATTGCTATAGGTGTTCTTGAGCAAAAATGGGGTTTTGGTTAAATATGTGTGAATTAGTGTTAATTAGTTAAAAGTGCGATCTATGATGCAATTAGATTATGAAAACTATGTTAGAACATGATTTAAGTGGAAGTGTTAATGAATTGATTAGGTTAACCAAGTGGGGGAGGGTTTAAAAGTGATTAATGGTTTAGAATTATGATTTCCTTGAAGTTGAATATGTTGTTATGTGATATATGTATAGGTGATAAGAAGTTGGAATTATTACTTTTGGTTGTACGTTGTGAATCTTCCTTTCAAGACTAAGGTGAGTAGTATAAGGATTAATCAAGTAAGTGGTTGTATGTGTTTCCGGATTACTTCCGAGTAAGAGGATCATACAACCATGTGAAGTTAATCGTGCTTTATCGTTTAAATTGTTACTTGTGAAGTGTTATGTTATGAATTGATTGTACATGTTACCGGATAGCTTCCGAGCTAGAGGTGGGTACAATCAAGTGAAGATTAAGTGTATTACTTGCATATGATTATAGTGATATGAATTGATTGTACATGTTACCGGATAGCTTCCGAGCTAGAGGTGGGTACAATCATGAGTTAGTGATATGAAGCTTATGAAGTTTATGATATAGAGTTGCTAGTTTTACTAGCATAGTGTTTATGTAGCCATGTTATGTATTATTTGGTTAAGTTGCTTATATGCTCACTAATCAAAAGTGCTTATTGTTTAAGTGTTTCAATGTTTTAGGTGGAAGTGGACAAGGAAAGGGGAAGGCGGTTTAAGGGGATAGCGTGGATTGCTTAAAGTTAGTGTATGGCAAGTTTCTCTTTTATGTCGTTTGGATATACTTGTGTAAAATCGCCCTTTTAGACTTGTTTTAAAAGTGGGTCATGGTGAGCCATGACTTGTGCAATTTTGAAATAGGTTGACTTTGAAAGTCAACACAATTGTAAATGATGTAAATTATGGTCCTAAAGTTTTAATGTTAGTGCTTGAATTTAAATAGTGTTTATGAAAGGGATTCATAGGTGGAAATAGTCAAAATGTATTTTCAATGGATTTGGAGTGTTGACATGTAGTCAAGCACTTCATTGGTCAATTATGGGTTGTGATTGGCTAGTGAATGGGTCAAAATAGCCCTTATGGGCCAACGGGTCAAAAAGTGTCAAATTGGGTCATTAACGACCCAAGTGAGTAAAACGAGTTAGACCAAGGGTATGAAACTTTGGTCGATTGATTTAAGTTTGTTTTGGTATATATGTTAAGTGGTTAAAAGCTCAACATCTCAGCCTTCATGGTTTGAGATTTGGTTAGTGCACTAAAATGGTCATTTTATTGTCAAAATTGGTCATACGTCCGTTTTCTCGATAAACGCGTATTTTGAAAAAGTGTAAAAAGGGAAAGTTTTATTTTGACATATTGGAGGTGCCTGCAAAATTTGGTGGTCTAACTCGTAACGAGTAAAAAGTTATGCGCGTTTGAAATTCGTATTTGGGTATTAGTTGTGCAGCCCTGATTCCCGGGGAATGGGAGTCATTCCTGGGGAATCCGTATCTAAATGTTAACAGCAAGCCTGATTCCTGGGGAATGGGAGTCATTCCTGGGGAATCACTTGTAATTTCAACATTTTCTTATTCGAGTCCTTATTTGATTGAGGGAATGATATAACGAGTCTATAATGTCATATTTTAGACGTGGGACCTTACAAAAAAAAAAAAAATGTTCACGAATTTGGGGCGTTTCATGATAATCTTATATATTTCTTAGAATAGTGTGAACATTTTCTCAACAGATTATTTCGACCCCTTACTACCTGAGTTCACGAAATCAATATTGGGATAACACTAAAAAAAACAATTTAAATCTTGTCATAAAAACAAAGCAAAATCACATAGAGTTATTGTGTTTTCGTATTTGAAAAATCAAAACCAAACATTATGTTATTTTCCGAATTCGGTTGGCGATTGACAGGAAACCAACAGTCACACCTTTTCACGAACAGATGCAACGTTTCGCAAACAGACATCATGTTTATTCGTTAGTCAAGCTAGTTTAAACGAGTGTGCATTCCACACGTATCGACTCGTTTTATAACTTAATTTGGAATACCCCTTGGTACCGAGCAAATTCCAATTACACTAAAATTATCAACAATAAATAGTGGAAAATTATTTTGAGACATCTCAAAATGTAAACTAAGACAATTAAATTGGGATGGAGGTAGAAAATTCTTGTATGACTAAAAATAACTTATTCTAAACGTTAAAACTTCCTCATTAAAATATGGGTTAATAATAGTTTAATCATCAAAGTTTCACATTTTTTTCGTTTTAACCACTCAAGTTTTTTTCAAATGATTTAATCCATGAAGTTTCAAAATTTTGGTGGTTTAAGCCTAAAGTTTGATTATTCTTAAAAAAATTGATGGTTTAATCCCTAAAATTTATTTTTTATAATGATTTTGCACTTTTTAATTTTTATAATTTAATCATCTAACTTTCAAAAATTTAATGGTTTAACCCTTTGAATGGTTAAACCATTAAGTCAATGCAAACTTTGAGGATTAAATCATTTGAAAAAAAACTTGAGTGGTTAAAACAGGAAAAAAGTGAAACTTTGAAGATTAAAACATTATTAACCCTTAAAATATTACTATTATTTTAATTTTCATATATATACTCTGTTTTTAATTTTATGTATTTATTTATTTAGTTATTTGTATAAATATAACTTAATAACATATCATCAATTCATCATCATACACTCTTCAATTGTTGAGACTTGAGCCCAAATTTGTGTCGAGACTCGAGGTTGACCCTTTTGGAGTTTTGGGCTTGGACAAGAGAGTTAATTGGATCCCACATTGCAGCAGACTTGCAGAGTAACCACACAATTGTTGAATCTGAGTTATTAGCACATTCCACAATATAGATGACACTTTTAGTGTGACTAGAACCATTTTGGCAAAATAACATCCGTGAGTTTTTTTCTATAAGAGACATAATAATCTACCTATGTAATAATGTAAATAGTCATATGACTCATATCCTTTATTAGGCCAAAAGGTTGATAACCTACAAATCTACAATCCGATTGGCCTACGCCAATCTCACCTAAAGACCCATGCGTGAGGGGTAGATTGATCTGAGCTCACCAAGCAGCCCACTAGAAAGGCTTTTTTAAGTCTGGACAATTCACCTATGGTGATGTTCGTGTGTTCGAATCATAGGCGATTCTTTACTAGGAAAATTCCACCTTTAAAATCAACTTGTTCGAATCGGAGGTGATTCTTTACTAGGAAAAATTCACCTTTAAAATCAACTTGGCTACGTGCCCACAAACTTTATATAAACCTCCATTCTCTACACCTGTTATCTATTTATATGAATATGAATTGTATTTTCATGTGTAAGAATATGATTCAAACTTTTTGTTAAGTTAAAAACATAATGGGCCCAGATTGATAGCATGATGTAACCGAATATGAGAAGGATTTTACGTGTCATATTATTTTTTTCCTGAAAATATAAAAGATACATAAACATCATACTCCGTAACAATTTAACCTGTTTTGGCAGAAGACACCAAAATTTCACAACCTAATCTAATTCTGAAAACATCTAGAAGAGGGGTTTCGAGCTATGAGTCCGGCCAAGGGATTTAATGATGGCATGGGATCCAATTATCAAGATAAAGGTACTTGGTAGCTAGGTGCAGCAATAATTTTGAACCATCCACCCTGCTTGGCCCAAAAATTAATTATACTCGTAATGGTTTTATTAAACATATAGAGCGGCTCAATCAGATAGCTAGTATCATATCATATACACTTATTATTGTGTCTGCTTACGAGCGCATGTGCCATAACAATGTCCTGTGAATATGAGTGAATCGTGACATGTCCACAACGAAAAATGTGTTAAGTTGTCGAGGATACGTGGTACTAGCTTTTTATAAACCGCTAGTATTTCGGTAATATGGTTATAGGGTGAGGTTTAAATAAGACTAAAAATTTGTGTGACACTAAGGAACCAATGATATCATGCCACATGTACAAAGAGAATGTTCCAAACTACAAAACTCATTTACCTCAAACATCAATTATCTAACAAACGACAAATCGAAAAATCATGAAACTTACACCATAATTTTCAGCGTTTTATCCTCTTCGATTTGCCGTCCTTCAAGGCATATTTCCGACGAATTTTTTTTTCCATTTTTTTGGTGGGTTTCATATGTTACTAACATATGTGTTAGAGTGTTGCGTTTAGGGGTTAGGGTTTGGGTTTTGGGGTTTCTTCCCGAAACCCCAAAACCCAAACCCTAACCCCTAAACCCCAAACCCTAACCCCTAAACCCCAAACCCTAAACCCTAAACGCTTTATAAAACTTTAAACCCTAAATCATACTAAACCCTAAACCCTAATAAACCCTAAACCCTACTAAAACATAAAATCTAAACCCTAAACCATGAACCCTGCTAAATCCTAACCCTAAACTCTAACCCTAAGCCCTAACCATAACCGTAAATAAAATGTATAATCAATCAATAACACATGTGTTACTAATTTATAAAACCCACCAAAAAACCGATTTTTTTTATCGAAAGTATGCCTTGAGGGACGGCAAATCGAAGAGGATAAAACGCTGAAAAATATGGTGCAAGTTTCATGATTTTTTGATTTGTCGTTTGTAAGATAATTGATATTTGGGGTAAATGGGTTTTGTAGTATGGAACATTCTCTTTGTACATGTGGCATGATATCATTGGTTCCCTTAGTCTCACTCAAAAATCATGAACTCATTTGAACCTTACTCTATGGTCATATACTCTAAGTATGCATGTGTATGAGTGGATAAACATGCATGTAGACTTTCTAAAATAAAAAGTACTAAATCAAGCTATAGTGTTAGCCTAAAAAGGTAGTTTTCACTGTAGTACCAGTTTTAAAATGGTAATGATATTTTCACTGTGTACGTTGAGAGATTGTAGTGTACAAATGACCAATGTACAGTTTTGATGATTTATCAAAAAGTATTGAGTATATAGAGAAAATCACAGATTTGATCCGTTTACCAACTCATTTTTAACAAAGTAATCCGTTGACTTTCATTTTTCACAAACTAATCCACCGATTGGCGCCGCCCCGGCGCCCCGGCGCCCCTGACACAACCCACCACCCAAATAATGCCACGTGTACGAGGATTTCGCCAAAAAAAAAACCATTGGCGCCAAGGAAAAAAGGAGGGCGCCGATCACCTGCAAAAAAATAGGGGTGGGGCGCCATTTTTTTTTTTATTTTGGTTGATTGGCGCCGATCACATGCAAAATGAAGAGAGAGGGGGCGCCAAAAAATGCAAGGGGCGCCGGTTTGGTTTTTTTTTTGGCGAAATCCTCGTACACGTGGCATTATTTGGGTGGTGGGTTGTGTCAGGGGCGCCGGGGCGGCGCCAATCGATGGATTAGTTTATGAAAAATGAAAGTCAACGGATTACTTTGTTAAAAATGGGTTGGTAAACGGATCAAATCTGTGATTTTCCCTATCTAATATATATCATCACCCGTTTTGAAAGTCTGATATATGATTATAACTTAACAAACACAACATTTTCTGATACCATATGTAATTATTAGCACTTTATGAGTAGCATGGGTTGCAAGCCTTGATAAAGGAAACTAAATTAGATGGAATTAATTATAAGGTGGCATATGGCATGGTATATATGTTTTCATTAATATGTGGGACATATAAAATTGGGTGCTAAAATTACATATATATCCCTTTTTAAGTATTTAGATGAACCAATCACATAACATCTTGAGATGGAAACCAACATACCCTCAGATTTTGAGATTATATCTCTTATCTTATACTCCGTAAAACATTAAAACGCTAGCTCCCCCACAATGATTGGCATTTGAGGGGTAAATATGGTAACCATTCATGTCATGATAATGTATGTACTTCTAACTTAAGGCACCTAAAGGCTCCTCCCAATGATGCACCAAAAACACTGTGTGTGAATTTTTTTGTTCTTTATTTTTTAACATAAAATAAAAGGTTAATTTTGCCCGGGGTCTCATCCCCTTTACCCAAAAAAGACATCTCATAAAAGGTTAATATTTTATGTTGTTGTTATTACTAATACTGAAAGCGTTAAATAGACTGATAAAAAAAGAGTTGATATAGTTAAGAGGGTAGGGTTCAAATGAAACTAAAAATTTTTGTGAGACTAAAGGAACCAATGATATCATGCCACATGTACAAAGAGAATGTTCCATACTACAAAACCCATTTACCCCTTAAGTTAAATATCTCACAAACGACAAATCGAAAAATTATGAAAATTGCACCATTAGATTCAGCGTTTGATCCTCTTCGATTTGCCGTCCCTCAAGGCATACTTCCGACGAAATTTTTTTTTTCGTTTTTTTGGTGGGTTTCATATGTTACTAACACATGTGTTAGAGTGTTGCGTTTAGGGTTTAGGGTTTGGGGTTTAGGGGTTAGGGTTTAGGGTTTATGGTTGGGAGTTTGGGGTTTCGGGACGAAACTCCAAACTCCCAACCCTAAACCCTAAACCCTAACCCCTAAACCCCAAACCCTAAACGCTTTATAAAACTCTAAACCCTAAATCATACTAAACCCTAAACCCTAAACCCTGCTAAACCCTAGCACTAAACCCTGCTAAACCCTAACACTAAACCATGCTAAACCCTAACTCTAAACCCTAACCCTAAATCAAATGTATAATCAATTACTAACACATGTGTTACTAATATGTAAAACCCACCAAAAAAATGAAAAAAAAAAAGTTCGTTGGAAATATGCCTTGATGGACGGCAAATCGAAGATGATAAAACGCTGAAAAATATGGTGCAATTTTCATGATTTTTCGACTTGTCGTTTGTGAGATATTTAATTTTTAAAAACGTGGATGAGAGAGAAAAAAGTGACACATGACATATTGTGGTTGGTTCCCCTAGTCTCACACAAAATAAATGGTCTCAATTGAACTCTTCTCTAAATAAATGAAAATGGTAGAGATTATATCGAACGGTCCAAAACATACGGTGAAGAAGGTGTAGAGTGTAACAATAAAAGCAAACACCAAATGACTGCATGAATATATATACAGTTAATATATCAGCCAAAATATCAGACACACCTATTTACCTCTTACCATCTCTGTTTTTGGTCCAAAAATTCCAATAAAATATTTTACTTTTGAAAAGATACAATTAAAAGAAACCTCTAAATTTAGTTGTCTGGTGCAGAAATTCATATAAATTGAACTCAAACTTCAAGGTAAACCGCCCCAAAATAAAGAAGCAAGAAACAATGATGGCAAATGATGATTCATTCACAACAAAATGGAAGTGGGTCCCAATCTGCTTATTTATATATATACTCTAGTCTATATATAGTTTTATATATATTGCTGTTGTAAGCAAAATGTGATGTGGGTTTATGGTTTTTCAGTGAAAAAAGAATGGAAGAAAATGAAGGTTTTAGGACTGTAGAGTGTTTAAGAGGTAGATTGCTAGCTGAAAGAGCATCTTCCAAAGCTGCTAATGATGAATCTGAACAAATTGGCAAAAAGGTTATTTTTTTAATCTTTTCATGTTACAAAATAAAACCCATGTTTTGTTTTCTTACATTTTGAGGTGTTTATCTGCCTTTACTTGAATCTTGATTTTGGGTTATATAAATCTTGAAAATTGTAGGTAATTGAGCTTGAGAAGCAGTTGAAGATAGAGATTAAATCAAGAAACAAAGCTGAGAAAAGGCTGAACTTTTTGTTGAAAAAGCTTGATTCTTTGAACATATCATATGATGTTTCAACTGATGATCAATCTTCAAGTTTATCTGAAGTTTCATCTGTTTCTTCAACTTGTAAATCTCAACATCAAATGGAGTTGCAGAACACTGATGAAAGACATAATTGCCCTTCACATGAAGAACATTTTGGGTGTTTAGATGAGGCTATTTCTGAGAATTTAATTCAATCAAGTCAAAATGATGGTGATGAAGATGAGTTAAAGAAAGATGACAGCAATGGGTATGTTTCTTGAATTTAGAATTTGATTGACATAGACATTTTAGATTTAGATGATGTGTTAGTATATTCAATTTACTGCTAATTTAGAGTATATTTGTTTGGCTTTTTCTCTCCATACCATTTTAATTTACTTCCATACCATTTTTTAAATTAAAAAGTACTGAAAAGTACGAAAAGAGTACAGAAAAAGTACAGAATGTAAGAAAAAGTGAAAGAATAAAGTACAGAAAAGTACAGAAACATTAATTTTAAAATAGATAAATGGTATGGAGAGTAGGGGCCATTTGTTTCCCTTGTGAGTAATAATAAAAGAAATTCTTGCTCCCTTCACTTGTTTTTTTGTTTATATTCAACAATTAATAGACATCATTAAATTTCTCTACCAAACATCATTGAATTATAGAATGCATTTTTGAATTTGGGTTATTTACATAGTTATTAAAATAACTAAATCATGACATTTTGTCCCTTTTCATTTATAAACATTCTAAGTGGCTTTAAAAGAATTCGTTGACAATCAATTAAGTGATGTTTTATGATACTACTTTTTAATGTTTGTTTAGCTTCATCTCATTTTTAATCTTGTACCGAGTAGGTCAAAATCTTTTACTACAACGAACAACCTTAGTAATGAAGAACACGATCAAGACACAAATCATAATGTTGATAACTCAATGGCACTGGCTATAGTTGAAGTGAACACAATTGCGAAACCAACAAACGATGAAGATTGCTTTGACAACTCCATGGCATTAGTCGTGGTCGACTCTAGGGTAGCCGAAGAGAAACAAGATGTACCAATACATAACACCAATGTGAAAGATGTTCTTGATGCTTTGAGGTATGCTAGAGAAAGCCTTCAAACTTCAATTGAGATGAGAAGACATATGAAATCAAACATTGCTCAATCTAGACTCAATAGGATCTCATGTTAATGCACTTCTCATATAATTCAGGACTTTATTTTTTTTTATTTTTAACAAGGGCTAAAATATAAACATAAATCTATATTGTATATTGTACAAAAGTATCTTTTTGCAATGAGTGTGAACGTGATTGTAAAATTAATAATTATGTTATGATTTGATATATGAGAAGAAGTTAAAGACATTTACATCTTCTTGTAGTTATTTCATATGGCAAATCACAAGGGACACATGAGTCGTGTTGTTGTGGTACCCTCTTTCCCGTTGCATGTTTGATGCTTGCATTGTGAATGTTGTAACACAACAGGTGGTTGGTTCTGCAGATGATAACACGTGAACCATGTAGCCTACTTTATTTAACATTTTAACCAATTATCTACTCAATGTATATCTCTATCTCTACCCCTTATAAAGCATTTAGACCTTTTCTTTATTAGCTTAGTGATTTAAAGAACGGAAGTTAATAAAATACCCCTACTAACAATCAAAGAGACTAAAATACCATTATCTAATTAAGATTATCGAATTTCCTTTTTCTCCAAAATTATAGAAAATCAAACGAATCTTATATTTGGAATGTATTCTTTTCTAAAAAAGCATAACATATATTATCAATTGAATTTGGTTATTTTAACTAAAAAAAAGTCTATTTTAAACGTTCTAGGTTTCTTTTAGCTTGATGTAATTATCATATTGTTATCTTTTTCAACACGTTTTATTACAGCTAATTAGAATTGTCATAGACAATATCTATGGGTAGTGTAAACAATACAACACGTAAATTGAATATTGACAATTCAACCCGCCGCTATGCGCGGGCATATTTTTAGTATTTTTAAATTGACAATGCTGATTTCTTCATATATGTGAAAAATAATGTTCAGTCTTAATCGGACGTTTTGTTGTCCGTTAGGGAAAACGTCTGCTTGTATATATCAAGATATACATTATTTTATTTTTATTTTTTGCATTTCATATGTCACATTATCTTGTAAAAAGTTTTGTGTGACTTTTATAAACGTAGCATTAAGTCATTTTAATTAGACTTTACAGCTAGCAAACTGTAAAAATAAGTTGTCCATACATGAAGTTGTGGTACATCATCATTCATCATACATGTGACTTTCCGTTTGGGGCCATGAATGAATGAAGTCATTTATGTCACAAAAGTTACCTTCTAAAACAAATTTGTCATCAAAGTTGTTGTACTTTATGCATGTTTGCTTGTACCCACACTCCAATAATAGCAAAAGTCGGTTGCTTATGAATGCAAATTCCTTTTTCGTCCTACTAAAATTTGTTCGATACGTTTTACCAACTCTTTTTAGCTTTCTATCTAACAGAAATAAAAGAGTATAGCCGGGCTCCGAACAGGGAAAGAAGCCGTGACACATACAAAGTCGAACAAAATACTAGTCAAATTAAACCAAAAGGTAACCAAGTACTGAGAAAACGAACTATTCTCCATAAATTTCAATGTAGCGTAAAGCCATATACTAGTAGTTTAAAAAACGGGAAAACGGCAAATGATATACCCACCGTTACAAAGTAGTGAATCTTACACATATTTCATATCTCGTGATATTCTTTGGTGGTGTTTCATATCAATTTCTTTATTGACATTTTGACTCAAAGTTACATACCATAGATGTTATTTAAGGTTCAAAAAGCACAATAACAGCTCGAGCCGAGCTCTTAAAAGCTCGAGCAAGGATGGATATATGTTTTGAGCTCGATAGTTAAGTTCGAACTCGATAAAAGCTCAACTCGATCAACCTCAAGCTTCGATCAAGCTCAAGTTGCTCAATAGAAACTCGACTCGTTCTGAACTCGATAAAAGCTCAACTCGATCAACCTCAAGTTGCTCGATAGAAACTCAACTCGTTTGTAGCCCTAACTTAAATACATATTGTCACATTAATTTCTTTTCACCTCCAATCTCACACGCCTTGGTAAAACAAATACATTTATCAGATTTACGAGACTTGTGCCTGGGTACTATAGACTGTAAATGAATCATTATCGTAATATGCAATAAAAAAGATGAAGTAATCAGCATAGAATCGACTCTTGTTGTGGCTATAAATCTCACCAGCTTTTGGAAAACAAGCACTCTGGTTCAACATTTTGAGATCACAAACTCAGATCTCATTAGATAGAAGGCATATATGTATGGGAAGGACTAAGAGGGAAGGAGAAAAATAACTCATTTTACTCCTGATATTCATTGAAACATATTTCATTCATGGAATATTTAATACTTACTTTGTCTACTATGTCTTTAAATTATGCAGTTAATAAGTTGTATCAGATTTATAGATCAAATTTGAATTCAGGTGTCAAGTATCCAACTCAATTAAGGAATGGCACACCGATTTATGCGGCATACCAAATCTGCAATACACCATTAACGGATTGTAGAATAATAGAATAATAATCACCATGATATCAAAATAAGATTTCAACGACCCTGTTCATTCCAAAATAAAAGGTCGAAGAGTCTTACAACCCATTTCTCCTACTTGCTATTTAGGTTTCAATACAGTAAAAAAACTAAAAATAAAAATAAACATAACCATTGTCATTCAACATTACGGTTCTTTCCCTCTTAGCTAAATTCATTAAAAAGAACATCAGGTGCAGATAAAACCCGTCGACCCCACCAAAATCAATAACAGTCTCCTATTAGTGTGTCACCTATATTGACAAAGTTACATGCAATAACAAGATTCACAATAGCCTAGTAAATAACCCAAGAAAACCCTTTAGACTGCAAATCTCTCATCTAAATATTTTCAAATTAATTGTTCAAGCATCTAGAAGTATCAAATAAAGCAAGTTTTCATAAGAAAAAAGGAATTTTGTTTTAAATCATAGTAAATTTCCTATCCTAGCATCAAATGACCATGATTCTTGGTGTACCCATAATACATCACTGATATGGAATAATTATTACCTGAAGACGTACCAAAACAGCAAATGTTTTATTTTATAAGTATGGCATACAACTTTTGCATATGTAAGCAGAACATATCAATTCACGTTATCAGAAGATAATTATCTAACCTTTTCACCAAAAATCATGGATACAATGATGCTAAGTAGCACTTACGATTTTCTAATATGAAAAATGAGTTTTTAAATTAAGCTAAAGTAGAAAACTAAGAAAGTGAAAGCAGGGTATAGATGATGATGAAAACTAAATATCAAATAGAACTTAGATACTACTTAGTTCTTGTCAATCATATTCTTCTACAATCTAACACCGTTAACTTTTTTATAACTAAAATGATTTTATATCTTTTATCTTAGGTGAGACTGAGGAGATTGCTATTAATTAAGGTGGGGGCACACCAGCTTTACCAATACTTACTGCACCTGATATGAGAGGAAGCGCCAAACTACAAACTACAGACTAAACAAACCTTCATGTCAGGAAGATAGTTTTATGGGTATCTTACGGGTATCTTTACGAGTTGTTCGAGGACCAAAGACTAATAAGTCTGACCTGCCAAATGAAACCATAGTTTAATCACATTAAAATAGTTGAATATAAGGCAAACAGGGATGTGTATAAACGAGGTCTTACCAGAAAACAAAACAAAGTGAAGTCCTCAAGCCTCTCCACCAGCCTTGCCAGCAATCACCGCCTTCTGTTCAATTTTTTCATTTCCATTCACCTGCGTTCCAGAAAACCTGCAGAATAATACTTCAGATTACTTGTTCACACAGTCAAACTAGGATATAAACTCCAATTGTACAATAAAATACCTGAAACAGAACTATATAAACCAGTTTTAAGAGCGTACCTAAGTGCTCTTGCTTTCTTTTTCTCTTCTTCGAGAGGATCAACAGTAGCACTAGAAGCCGATCCAAACCTAGAAAGTCTAGCCTTCTTTTTCTCATCTTCCTCGGTAGATGTTGATTTTGTGATACCGAATCTGAGCAACAGGGTATATACTCATCAGTTGATGACAAACGATGATAATCACAAAGCATAATGATAGCTTTCAAATTTACGATGAATAAAAATGTAAATATCGAGTGACAAGTCGTAAGCTCTCAACTACCTCTCTGCCCTAGCCTTCCTTTTCAGCTCCTCAGCTTTCTTTGTGGAATCCGATCCTTGTGACCCGGGTGTCGTACCAAACCTGAAATACAACAGGTCCAATCTCAATCATTAAATTTTTTCATGTAAATAACGCCATAGCCCTAAGCACAGAACCGCCACTAAAGAGGTGCTATAAAAAAGCAATAAGAATCATAAGTGTCACATTCATCTTAATATAGAGGTTATTAAAAGATTACACGTCATTACATAACAGCAGTATTCACTCTTGAATTATGTAAAGAAAGCTATAGATATAGATAGATCTATATGTCTCTACGATGAAACAAAAAACATGACTGTCAGATAAGTGTCATGCTTTGCTTTTATATAAAGAGTTACCAAGACTCTTAATATCATCTTAAATTTAAAACAAGATATAATGTTCTATATATCTTTTGCCTCAAATATATACCGACATAAATCATTTCAGTTGATATGATAGGATAGAGGAAAATGGTGCAAGCACAAGAGACTTATAAACTGTGGTTTAACAAAGATTCAAAATTTCAAATACATGGATTATGATACTATAATACGCCAACATCATGATATACCTTTAAAATATCCAAAAACATTACATGTACTTTTTTTACCGAGTGACAAGCCTAAAATTTTCTATATGCGACAAACAGCTTCTTATTCTTTATACTACAACGCTTATGGTCATGAATGAAGAAATGATGCACACGGTGAATGTTTCTACTCCTTTAAAGAATTTTATTTGTTTGGTATCAATAATATAGGACCCACCTTCATCTTTTACCACATATATGAACAGAATAAGGAGTACATGTAGACACAACTCAAGTTATATTCAACATGATATCCAGGTCCCAGAAGGCCAGAAAAATATTAAGTCAGAAAAAACATCCACTATAATGATTTCACAATAAACAATGACTTCAAAATCAAGGCAACATTCAAGGCAACAATAACTGGCACAGATTGACGGTTCACTTCCAGGTTATAATGATTTACACATCCAGTCCCTTTTACAGACAGATATCACAATAAACAATGACTTCAAAATCAATTCCATAAAGTACAACTATTGAGTGAGGTATATTAACAAATGACATATCTGATATTTAAAAAAGAGATTGGGCAAATACGATATTAAGCCACTTTACAATGGCATATATGAAATTCTTCCTATTATCAACCACAACACTTTTAAAAAATCCCTATTGTTAATTGATGCGAAGACAAATTTAGACCAAAACCTTTGGCATTTCAACACCCATGCTTAATCCTAAGACCTAAACAATTACTGAAGTAATCAGCATCAGTAAATAACAGTAACAAGAAACCTCTATAAAGTAGATATTCCTTTATAAATGTGAAACCCTAGCCCTGCTGCGCTGATCCTTATACCATATTAAACATAATCAAGGAAACCCTAGCTTCGTATAGGGGTGTTTGGATTAGCTTATTTTGGGAGTTTATGGATGATATTAAGCTTATCTAAACACATCACTAAGTTTAACAGCTTCAATTTAATAAGCTTAAACCGAGCTCCAAAAATAAACTATAATAGTGAAAAATAATAAACATAGGAACAGTATGATCACCTCTCAGCACGCGAATTCCGTTTTTCTTCTTCGGAAAGCTTAACCGGCATACCGAACCGCTCTGCACGGCGAATCTTCCTTTGAGTATCGGTAACCGAATCACCGTCATCGTTGTTGTTACTATTACCGTTATCCTCTGTAGCTGTCACCAGATCTTCAGTATTCAACTTTTTATCACCGGACTCACCGTCTTTCCTGTCGGTGGAAGAATCCGTAGATTTATCGCCGTCAGTTGTTACGGCAGGAATTGGCTCTACGGTCTTCGCCGGATGGTCGTCTGTCTGAGTCTTCGTTGCCGTCGTATTCGATACCGCCGCCGCCGTTGTCGTCGCCATCGAGTTGAGAAGGATTTGATGTCAATGAGAGAATGATTGTGTTGTTATTTACGTGCCCTAATTCGTGATCACCACCTCTTTGGGTTAGATAGTTATTCGGGGTGTTTGGGGGAGCGTTAGTGGAGGGCTTTTTAGCTTTTGTGTTATCATAACGCAGAAAATCTTTTTTTTAGTGTTTGGATTGAGGAGCTTTTCACTATTTTAAAGGGTTAAAAAGCTAAAAGCTAAAAAGCCATGAATTTGAAGCTGCAAGCTAACGCATAAGCTCAAATCCAAACGCCGCTCCAAACACCCTTTTATTTTCGAATTTTTTTTAATAATAGTGTGTTTCTTGAAGGACCTTGTAGGAATGGTGTATTCTCTCTCGTCGTTGTAGAAACGGGTCTCCCGCAAGATGGTTTTGCGGACCTTCAAATTATGGTCCGCAAAATGGTAATTAGAACCATAGTGGTCCGCAAAATCATAATGAGAACCATTTAAATATTTGACTTTTCCATTCACGTCCACAAATAAACCATCTTTTCGGTTGATAATTTAGGGGTGAAACCCTAGCGGTGAAATCAAGGATGACTTTCTTTCAATTTTAAAATATGGTCAGCAAAATCATAATGCAAACCATAGAATTCAAGAGATAATTACGGACCATATCTACATACTGTCGCCCATACTCCATTAGGGTTTGTCCATGCTCCATTTGAGTTTGTCTTTGTGTAGTAATAATTTAGTCTCCATTACGGTATTCAATAATTCAAACATTGAAAATAACGATAACGATAACATATTTTATTATTATACAAGTTCATAGGTCTGAATTCACAAATCTTTAAATTCAACAATGTACATTCTAAACTTCGTATCACAATTCTCACAATCTCTACCCTTCACACTAGTTATAACATATTCATATACAAAAATTGATTGATGAATGTCATGTATAATTCTCTAAATCAATCAACATCGTTCACAACCAACCCTTTAAATGCTCCATTTCCATTACCTACTAATAATATATATGATCGCGATAGTCACGATAATAATGGCGGGTTTGACAATTCTGACGATGATAGATCACACCAAAGTGGAGATGAAAGTGAGCCAGTCGAGGAAGATGAGAATGAGTCGGATGACGCGCCTGAAGTTCCAGTCCAACGGAATGCCAGTACATCTCAACCTTATACACAAGGTGTGATGAACTTCTTTACAAATGTTGGGAATATCGATGATCATAGCCTTCCAGATTTTGAAGATGATTTGCCCATGGATAAGTGGAGTGAGTTAGAAAATCAAATTCGGATAGGTATGCTCTTTGATAGTAGAGATCAAGTTGTTAAAGCTATAAGACTTTGGTCAATTTCTCAAAATAGAGAATTTATAGTAGTTGAATCTAAAAATTCTTATTGGGTGGCCAAATGTTTCACTCAAAGTGACAACTACACTACACCCAAACATGGAGCTCCTTGTGAATGGTATGTTCGTGCGAGAAAAAAGAAAAACCATCATTTGTGGCAAATCACACGATGGGTGGATGCACACAACTGCTTTGGATCAGTTGTTAGCAACAACAATAGAAACTTAAACTCAAAAATCATTGCTTCCCACATCCTCCACTCAATTGAACAAGATATTGCCTACCCGACAAAACATGTTCGGGCGGACATAAAGGAAAAATTGAACGTTGATATTTCTTACGCCAAGGCATGGCAAGGTAGGAAGAAAGCCATAGAGAGTCTTTATGGAACATGGGAGAGTAACTTTGCTGAGTTGCCCACATATATTGCAGCGTTACAAAGTTCTAACCCTAATACTGTGGTGCAGTGGTACCATGAACCAACAAGCTCATCAAATACAGTTATGTTCAAATATATATTTTGGGCATTTGGACCAGCTATTTACGCATTCCATCAATGTCAGCCTATTATGTGCGTCGATGGCACTTTTTTGAAGAGTTCGTATAAGGGTAAGCTGCTAATTGCTGTTACAAAGGACGCTAATAATCACATATTACCGGTTGCTTATGCCATTGTAGATGAGGAGACAAATCATAGTTGGAGTTGGTTTTTCGAGCAATTAAGGGAGTTTGTTGCATTTGACAAAAAAATATGTGTTATTTCGGATAGACATAATGGAATCATACATGCAATGAAGCATCAAGCAGGATGGCAGGAGCCATTTGCTGTTCATCGTTTTTGTCTCCGACACAATAGGAGTAATTTCATGCAAAAATTCAGAAATAACGCACTTAAGAAGCTTTGTTGGGCTATTGGCAGTACAACACAACAACGGAAATATGCTAGTTGTGTTCAAGAGATAAAAAAATATAAATCCTGAAGCTTGGAAGTATCTTAAAGATATTGGTAAAAGTAAGTGGTCTCTTTTACATGATAACAATCATCGATGGGGTTATCTCACGACAAATATTGCAGAGAGCTTAAACAATGCACTGAAAGGAGCCAGGTATCTTCCAATTAAGGCTTGCATTGACCTTACATTCAATAGAACAGTGCAACTCTTTCGAAAGCATAGTGAATCTGCAATGAACTGCAATACACCTCTACCTTCACGTATGTGGAGCCTCTATAATGTTCGTGAGCTGCATGCACGAGAGCACAAGTTAAGTGAGTTTAACTACATCAATGGTGATTATAGAGTGATCTCAAAGCTCCACATAAATGATACAGGTAGAAATGATTATCATGTTCAATATTTTAATCGTACATGCACATGTGGTAAGTGGCAAATGCAGAGATTTCCATGCTCACATGCAATTGCTGTTTTTCGTCATAGGGGTGAAAACCCTCATAACATTGTGGATCAGGTGTTCACGACTGTCACGTATAGGCAACAATATAATTGTGATTTTACACCACTTCCTCACGTTGATTATTGGGTGAACCCCGGTTGGAATATTCAAGCAGATAAGTCAAAACTTTCGCCGGCTCGCGGTAGAAGACGTGCAAGAAGAATACGTAACGAGATGGACAACCCAGATCCCAATCGGCCCCGTGTTTGTGGTATATGCAAACAGCCAGGTCATAATAGGTCAAATTGTTCAAATTCGCAACCAAGATTCAACCAAATGTGAAGTATGTTATATTGTTTTGATTATGACTTTTGTATTGTCTTGCAACTTTGTTTTGAATATCATTGTATTGCTTTGTAAGTTTGTATTTTTATCGTTATATCGTATTGTAAGTTTGTTTTTTAAGCGTTATATCATATTGTAAGTTTGATTTTTAAACTTCATGAGAAACTAAACATACAAATTCATATTTAAAAGATACATAAAGGTACATATTCAATGTCCTAGTCGTCCATGTGTGCCACATGAAGGTGCTATAGTATCTCTTTTTGATCTACGATTACCCACATGTTCAATTGGAATTTCGTTTATATCAAAAGGCACTGGAGTCAGGTTAGAATAATTGACATGGGATGGATCAAATTCTTGAAAGTTGTGCGGCATTGGGGGCACTGGTGATGTAAATAAGTCTCCCAACTCAGGCTCCATTTGTGGTCTATAACAATCAGCATAAGCATGGGTCCTTTCTTGATAAAGTTGTGTAGAAGGACCCACATCTTCAGAGCATGGTTGTGTAAAATTCAAAGGGCCCTCATCTGGATATGATTGTTGAAAACTGGAAGGACCCGCATCTCCAGAACATGGCACATTTAAATCAGAAATTCTTCTCCTACCACCATGCCTTCCACGTTGTCTCGGTATTCTTTGAACCACTTGTGGTGTAACATAATTAGACTGGGCTGTGGTAACATGAGAGGATCCTATATTCATCCCCTGACTTTCATTTATATGTTGCATATAATAACTTGGAATATCACCAATTTGTTGTGAATATTCAGAATCAATTCCCGTCATGTTTGACAATCTGTTATGCATTTGAGTCATACCATCCATCTGTATAGTTAACATGTATATTAAAAATATGTTTAAAAAAGTAGTTATTGAATGGATTATATAGCAAAGTAACATACTAAATATGTAGTCATGTGACCCGCCGGTTGGTATCCTTCCACATTTTGACGTGCAACTTCAGGATTTTTAATGTATATAACTGTACGAGGATAATACCATCGCATGTATTCAATAATTGGAAAGTACTCGTCCCCGTATTCAACGAAATTATGTCGATTTTCCCAAAGAGAAATATATTCTAAATGTGTCTTATACCAATCATAATCTCGGTGCCCAGAACGTCCCAGTTTATGTAATTCTCTGTGATTGTTCAACAAACGAATTTCAGGGATAGGTTGACTCATCCCAAACTGTCTCAAAACCCTATTAGGTAAATAAGGTTCAACAATCTCCCAACATATTAAATATGTCACAGATCTCCAACTAGCATGACCATTTGTACAATATGCAGGAAGTTCATCAAACACGTGAGAGTACGGTGTCCATATAAACTGTAATGATAACATGAAGACTATCATTTTTCTATTAAAAAAATATAAACTTATGTAATATGGTAAGGTTTATTGAATACCCCATCTTCATTTAAAACTGCAAGTTGATCACGGTATGCACGTGTTGTATGTGTACTGACTTGGTGAAAGTCAAAATTACAATTCCACCTTCATAAAAAACTATGTTGTAAGCAAGATTCATGAGTCAAATATAATAATTCAATATTAACTAACCGGGCACCATATGGAATAGACAAATCATCAACTCCATTCAAACGAACTGGACGAAAAATTGGTAATCTCTCCCAGGCCCACAACTACAATGCAAAACCCAATTTTAGCATTTAACTAATAAACAAAATTAAACTGAAAGACAAATATATACCTGTAGCAACACAAGTGGTCCACTAATCTCTTTTGATGTATAATGTGATGCTTTGCATAACTTTCGATAAAGGAATGCTAAAGCGGCACTTCCCCAACTAAGACTCCCACACCTCGACAAGTCTCGTAAATTGTAAAGATGATATAAATAAACACAACTACTCGAAGAGTCGGGTAGTAAAAATCCACCTATAAGATGCATAATGTACATTCTTGCCATCTTCTTACAATCTTCTTCGGAAGCATTATAAGGCAATCCTTTACTCAAAATATCGTGTAACTAAGCCAAATAAATCTGAACTTTTCTTAGCCTTGGCGATGTGATACCCATCATCTCTTCACATAATTGTTGCCAACCTCCATCTGGTTTTTTATCAATGCCAGATACTACATTACCTTCTACATTAAGACCCAACAACACTTGTACGTCTTGTAGTGTAATAGTAGCTTCACCGATTGGAAAGTGAAACGTGTGCGTTTCCGATCACCATCTTTCGACAAGGGCGGTGATTAGGGAATGGTCAAGTTGAATGTGGCCGACACGAATAACACCACCGAACCCTGCCGCTTCTATATGTGTCATTACCCTATCTGGGATAAAAGGAACGAGTTTCCAAAAATTGTTATCACATCGCCTAGCAAGTAACTGACCTTCTTGTAACGTACCATTGAAAAGATGATATGCTCTATGTTCTTGATGAAGAAACAACAATTCACAATTAAGAGGACCGGGCCGAAGATTAGCTTGTGAATTCATTTTTAAATGATTGATATTGAAGATGGAAATATAGAAGAGAAATTTTTTTGTAGACGATAGGAATTAGAGATCGTTTACATTTCTTTCTTGAAGAATATATGAAATGGATAGTAGTATCAAATGAGTGTTAGATTAATATATAATATGCATCCATGTATTGCTTTTCCTTACATGCATAAAATGCTGAATGTATTTCACGGGTGGATTAAAAGCAAAAGTTGTTCACTGATTAAAAGTAAAAGTTGTTCACGGATAAGGATGTGATTTGACTACTCTATGGTTTGCAAAACCATTTTGCGGACCACTTATTAACGGATAAAATTTTCAGTCGTATGCTTGTCAAGACAGAATGATTGTCGTTATATTCTTGTCAAGTAATGGTTCTCATTATGATTTTGCGGACCACTATGGTTCTAATTACCATTTTGGGGACCATAATTTGAAGGTCCGCAAAACCAACTTGCGGGAGACCCGTTTCTACAACGACGAGAGAGAATACACCATTCCTACAAAGTCCTTTAAGAAACACACTATTATTAAAAAAAAAATTCTTTTATTTTCACCATTAGGGATGTTTGATAAATAGTTGAGAACGTAAGGGGTCAGGATGTAAATTATAAATACTCGAAATTTCGGACCTAACCCCTGTTTATTTTATTTTAACTAGTTCAATGACCCGTGACTACACGGGTTTCGTTTAGAAAAAAACAAATATATAACTTTATTTTAGAAGGAAAAAAATATAAAGATACGTGTAAGTATAAAACAAGTTAATGTAAGTTTTACAAAAAATGTTTTTTTTATTGATAGCGAATTTAGTAATGATTTATACATATGCATATATTGGATCTAATAATTGTGTTTTAAGAATCACTATTATCTAAATTTGAAATACGTGTGTAGAAAATGATTTGATTTGTAATCAAAATATGTACATAACACTCATGAAACCTGTATTACGTATGTACAATGCAAGAATATATTAGACATCACAAATCCAATGTTAAGGTATACAAACACAAAAATTTTAATGGCCAAGCAGAGATTCTCAGTTGCTTCTTAAAGCATTAACATTTTAACATGCACCCATGAATTCAGTTGCAAGGTTCCACGTCATAAATCATTATTTGGAATTCATATTACCTCTAAATTGTTCTTTTCAGATACATAACATAACTGATAACAACTTTATCTGGGTCATTTTAGCTAAAAGTTATGAGGATCCTGAAACATGGTTGCCAACCTTTCAAAAATATACATAGAATTGCTTCATCATCAAGAACATAATTTCATGCTTTTCACAAAAAAAAAAAAAAAAAAAAAGCAAGGAGTTGGACTTTTGGATTTTTGCTTTTAACTCGCTTCTTCAGTATCCTTAGTGCATCTTTTGCTTGCCTGCAATTCAAGCAAACATAGAAATGTGACACCCGTCAAATTAGTACTAGTGATTAGTGCCTAATCAACTATTAATACATGTAATTAGTTCTGTGTTAGGCTAATTAATCTATCGATTAATATATATATATATATATATATATATATATATATATATATATATATATATTGTTGAATATATATACAAGTATACGATTTGATTAAATCGTACTCAATTCAAATCGAAAGTAATTCGGTTCAATTAAATACGGACGTTGGTGATCAATTTAATTAAATAATATAACATTATTTAATAATGTTATTACATCCAATTATAATTTTAATAATATTTCAAATTCAATTTCGTATCGTACAAACAAGGTCCACGCGGTTAAAATATCAAAGGCGCAAACAAAACGAAACAAGTTAAAGTTATATTTTACTCTATAACTCAATTATTAAGTATTTTATAAAATACTTCAAGTAAATTATTGACTAAATATTTGTATTCTAAAACTTATAATTAAACGTAAATAAAATTATTTAAATGTTTAAATAACCGGGAAAACGAACACCGCACGGAGCGCAAATGCACGGGAGTAAAAGTGGAGACCCACACCTCGGTGGGCCCCCACCGGATCAGCCAAAAAAGGGGGGGAAAACCCCACCCTTTCCTCATTCTCACCATCTCAATATCTCTCTACCTTCTCTTTTCTCTTCCTTCTCTCTAAACACCACCAACCACCTTAAATCATCAAAATAACACCACTAAACCACCTCGAATCATCTAGCTCGTTTGGAAGAAAAGAACCACGACATCACGATCTACATTTCTACCTTTTCGGATTTCTCCGGCGTTAAATTTGTAAGATTCCGACAATTCTCGAAACTCTCCGATTTCGTTTATTTTTACTTGTTTATGGTTTGTACAAGCTTGAAATGTCCAAATATGGGTTGGGTAAAAGTTTCGGACCAAACGGAAACCGGAAAACTCGTTTTCGACTCAAAAACCCGTCATCAGATGTAAGTCTCGCATAGGTCGAAGCAGCGTAGCGTCACTTCGTGCGTCACTGTAACACCCTCAAATTTCGGTTTGCGGAAGCGATCGGGTCGGGTGTTACCAAATTAAATATCACAGCATAAGATACATAATGAACGACTCTAAATGAGACGTTTGAAAATAATTATACATTTACCAAATAGAACGTTTACAACGTTATAAGTTTATTAGAAATTTCAAATACATAATTTGAAAATACAAAAGTAAATGCAGAGTTGTCCCAAATGTTTGAAATCATGCGACTCGAGCTAGCATAATCTTGTAGTAATCCCTAATCCTGCTGGGCACATGAGAACACATGCTAAAACAGGTCAACTATAAAGCTGGTGAGTTCATAGGTTTGTTAGTTGAAAACATAAAGTATAAATTTTGTATGTTTTGAGAAGTTGTTCAGAATCCACGATTCTGATTTGTAGCAAATTGTAGATGTAATTACCAATGTGTAATTCGAAAGTTTAGGTATCTAATACCTAATCAATTGTAGTCCGTACCTAAGTACACAATAATTGAGGCATACCGAGCCTGAATACCTATCTGGTATGAGTAAGTGTATAACGGGAGGCAATACCTGCCTAAGTTGTAACCAAATAACTGTATGACCACGTCATATGATAGTAAGTAACTGTAGTCCCGCAGAACTATGATTTAATATATGAGGTGTTGCATCCAGCAACAAATGATTGTAGATCCGCAGATCTATGTTCGAATGTTTAGCGTGTCCGTTTACCCGATTAGCATAAGCTAACCCGGACATGAATTGAGCTAACGGCCTCGCGTGGCAGCACCACCGATCCGTTAACTTATTGTGAATCCCGAGTATAACTCGCTGATCCATTGATTGAAGTTTCGTCCACTGCAATACCGTGGTTTCGTTTTGTGCCCACTTTACCGTGGCATCGTTTGGTGCCCGCTGCAATACCGCGGCATCGTTTTTGGAATTGCTCGCAGCAATTTGTGATTGAGCCGGCAGTACAACGACATGCCCGACTAAGTTGTTTGAGAGCCAGCAGTACTCGACATGCCTGACTAAGTAGATCGTATAATAGTATGTAGATATTCATCAGGTGACACCCCCACGGTTGGATTACATCCTGGGCCGGGGGACTATCCCTGGTTGGATTACATCCTGAGCCAGAGTCGTCACCAGTTGAGTCGTATGGATATAAGAAGTCTGTACTAACTTGTGATAATATTGTATACTCCTAGCCTAAAGCCTAGCAAGTATATATAACGGAGTCTTGGGAAAATGTTCACTTAAGTTCAGTTCCCATTCTAATGATAATGGAGTGTGTCGACAGTTTTAGTTCTTAAAGAATAACTAAACTTGTAACAGTACAGATGTTATTCAGTGTAGGTAGAACTAACTAGTTCTAATGTATTCAATGATATTGTCCCGTGACAATATGGCCAAAAGATTGTGATAACTAAATCAAGTTATGTGTTGGTAATCGTTTTCCAACGACCTAACCGGGTACGATTGTAACCTATCTAGGTTAAGTATTGATATTGTTCTAAAACAATATTGCGGGTGTAATTCCTAAGTATTACACATTTCGTATTACATACAGTAATATAAATAGTTGTAAATTATAAACGATTGTTAATATGATTTGAATACAGCAATTGAGCATGTGTTTCACCCCGAAAATAGTAAAACAGTTAAAAGAGTGGGGCTATGAAACTCACCTGTGAGTTGTTAGCGATGCGATGATACGCGCGTCGTCCGAATGGTAACCTTCTAGTGTCCTAAACACGTGAGGTTATATAAGTATGAGACAAATCAGTTTGTCTAAGCGAGTTGTTCATGTATGCATTTGTTGTTGAAGTCTGGGAATGGTGTACGGGGGTCCGGGGGCAGCGCCCCTGGTAGCGGGGTCCAAGGGGTGGCAACCCCTGGCGGGGTCCAAGGGGCAGAGCCCCTGGCTGGGGTCGAGCTGCCAGGTCAGCTTGGAAAATTTTTATTTCTACTACTTTGCTTTAAAGAAAACGCATTCGAAATCCAAATTCGGGTAAAATCGAGTGGTAAAATTTGGTTGTCAATACTTAGTGAAAAACATAGGCTTTTAAGGTTCTGCGACGTCAGATGCGACGTCAGCTGCGACGTCAGAGGCGACGTAGGGTCTTGCGTCGCTATGTGCGACATTCGCAATCTAATGCGACGTTGTGTCCTGCGTCGCAATGTGCGACGTAGAATTTGATGGCGACGTAGGGGCTTACGTCGCATTATGCGACATTGGGATGTTTTGCGACGTTGGCTGCGACGTTGGAAGCGACGTCGCAGCACTGTTTTTGGTCCCTGCGACGTAGCGGACTGTTCGCCGGAGTTTGAGTCGGAAACGAGTTTCCCGGCCTCCGTTGAGTCCGATTCTTTTACCCAACCCATAATTAAGTATTTTAAGCTTATCTAAACCGCAAACAAGCAAAATAACAAAGTTTTGAGAGATTTCGAGAATTGTCGGAAACTTACAAATCCGCGCGAGGAGAATCCGAAAAGATAGGATTGTAGATCGTTGCGTGGTGATCGTTTTTCCCTAAAGGAGCTTCGAGATTGGAAGTCGTTTAGTGGTGTTAAATGGCGGATTTAGGTGGCGGTGGTGTGGTGTTAGAGAGAGAGAGATGAGAGAAAAGTTAGAGAAGAGAGAGAAAGTGAGAGGATGAGAATGGGGTGGAAATGAGGAGGGATTTGGGTTTTTATTTGAACTCAGATCCCTGACTCGTGTACTGTGGTCTCCAACCACAGTACAAAATGTCCGTGATTTTATACCTGATTAAAATGTAGATTTATTACTTTAAATCTATAATTTTTGTTTAAGTTGTTTTGTAAATATTTTTAATAAAAATATTTCACTTGAACTATAAAATGTAATTATTCAAAGTTTAAAATCGGCGCAAAATTTGACTTTTTGACCGGGTGTTACAGTCACTTAAGTGTCTCATTAAGTGACGCATAAAACCCTAAATTTGCATCACTTGCTTGAGTGCCGCATAAAACCCTCTTTTCGCGTCACTGCCCAAGTGACGCAAATTCAATACCCGACACTCTTAACCGACACTTCGAGCGACACTTGCCTAAGTGTCGCCTATAATCAGACTCTGACATCAAACCGTCACTTGCTTAGTGACGCCCAGAACCCTTATCCGGCACTTGTGTCCGTCACTTACCTTAGTGACGCCATGTCATGCGTCACTCCTTCAAGTGACGCTAAAAGCTCAGAATTTACCATTTTATGCGACACTTCCTGAGTGTCGCCTAAAACTCCTAAGTGACGCTATAAGTGTCGCATGAATCAGAACCAAGAAAAACACATATTTTACTAAGTGTCGAAACCTGAAATTTATCACTCGATTATACTCAAATTCGAATTTTAAATGCGTTTTTCACCAAAGGAATATAGTAGAAATAAAAATTTTTCGAGCTGACTTGGCATCTCGACCCCAACCAGGGGCCAGCCCCTTGGACCCCGCCAGGGGTTGCCACCCCTGGAACCCCGCTTACCAGGGGCGCTGCCCCTGGACCCCCGTCACTTAGAGTTTGTAAATACATTTCACCAAGTGTCAAACTTGTATAACACTTCGAAATCAAAATAATAATTTTAATTTTTTTATTACAAACAGTCACCAACGGGCCGTACAAGTTTTCAAATATACAAGTCAATCAACCAAATCATAGTAATTTGGACAAGTCAATCAACCAAATCATGGTAATTTAGACATTATAGTTGCACGAACAACTACAAAGGTAGTCTTTTAAGATACCTATTCAATAAATAACCATCGCGCGTATTGGACGCCCTCAGGTTACAAGTCTTCGGACATCAATTCACAGCTAATCAATTCAAGTTATTTCGATAAACACTCAAGGCTCAGGTGAGTCTCATGGCCCCTATTTTACTATTTTTCAAATCAGGGGTGTGATTACATTGCTCGTTTTATTTACATGTTGAACGCAAGTACAAATCAATCAAATACTACATGAGTTGTTTTCAACTAATCACTAAAGCCCTCCATAGCATAGTCTGGTAATACATCGTGAATGTTAGTATATGATATCATATAAGATTGACAATCCTTGTCCGGGTTAGCACGCACTAACTGGTCAAACGGACATATTAGCATTTGGGAAGACGAGAGTAGATTAGGCACTCGTAGGAGGCACCTCAGTTGGGTTTCCTTAATTGGACCTGACACTCAAGTTAAGCTCTGTAACACCCCCAAATTTGACAGTTTGCGGAAGCGATGTTTTGGGTGTTACTAATCAATAATCACAAGCACAAAGGATACAGTGAACGACTCTAAATGAGACGTTCGAAAAGTTATAACATTAATACATAAGTAGTTTCAAAATACAAGCTCGAGTTCAGTAGTTTCCTAGAGATTCTAATACATAACAACTAATACAAAAGTAATGTAATAAAATCTCCAAGCTTGTAATGCATGCGAATCGAGCTAAGTAAGCTTATCCTGCTGGGCATCCCTACTGATGCTGTGTACCTGAGAAGCATTACTAAAACGGTCAACCAAAGGTTGGTGAATCTCACAGGTTTGTAAATAAGTAAACAGTTTGAACACACAAGTAGTATTTGTAAAGCACAGCCAGCCAGTATGTAACGATCACAAGTCTTGCACATCGTTCACATAAGTTTTAATAAGTGGGTGGTCGCAAGTCATGCAAACCGTTTGATACAATCGCCATGAGCCACCATAGTTGAAGCTTAACGTACAGTAAATATCGGTACCCCCTCATGAATGTAATCCAAAACATTCATACGGAACGAGTAAGAAACGCCCGTTTCTACAGGAACGGTTCGTGGTAGTGCGTGCTACCCCGGGCGGGGATTGTCAGTCCCATATGGATCCATATACTAAAACTCGCGCTTATCACATAACTAACAACTATGATTCAGGAGGATTTCATTGGATTAGTCGTAAACTCATGCAATTGGCGTATCGTTACTCTCGTACAGTATGTAAATCATGGCAGCAAGTAAGTTTTGTGTGTTCATGTAAAACAGTAATGCATCTCACCCCTGAGTGTAAAACAGTAAAGTAGGGGCTGTGAGACTCACCTGAGTCTGGCAGACGATGTAATAAGTAAGCAAGTAGTAATCCCAAACTAGCAACCCTTAGCGTCCTAATACGCATAAGGTTTAGTAAGTAAATGGAATACTTGTAAAGTATCCATGCTAGTTGTTCCCAAACTAGTTAATGTCCATTAGTTTGTTTGTAAGTTTGTAATCGTTTGTAAATCGTAGTTTGTATAAAAGTTGTACGGTTCGTTTGTTATCGGTGTATAATAATAATTCCATCCATTATTATTATGTGTTTCATAGTAGTGGTACAGTTGTAAAGTATACTCGTATGATCGTTTGTTTGTATTACAACATGTATCGTTTGTGTACGTTCCAATGGGCTTAGTCCCCAAAGGGTACGAGTGAAACCTCGTAAGTATGCGTATGTATGTTCGTACCAGTTAACGTGTAATCCAGCACGTAACTAGCAAGTGAACTCGTAAGTTCGTATCGGGTGCAATCCCGTGTAGTGTACAAGTGTAAGCTCGTTGGAGTGTAATCTCCTAAGTATTTCGAGTGTAATTTCGTACGCGTGTGTGAGTGAAATCTCACGTTTAGTTTCGTATAGAATTGTACGTATTCAAGTATCATTGTATACTCTCAAAAGTATAGTGTTTTCATGTATAAGTAACGCCGAGTAAGGTACGTTTACGTTTTAAGTATATTCCATACTTGTATAAAATGTAAGTTTCAATCAGCCTGTTATAGCGTCACTTGTATGCGTCACTTCTATGCATCATGCGACACTTAGGTAGTGTCGTGTTATGTTATCTGTTTCAAGATGTATGCGACACTTAAGTAGTGTCGGTATTTAGACAGTGCGTCACTTTGTAAGTGACGTTATTACGTATTGTTTTTCATCAGTGCGTCACTAGCATAGTGACGGTATTCAGTGTCGTGGTCAAACAGTGCGTCACTAATAAAGTGACGGTATAAGTGAGCAAATTTGTTATCAGGGCGGCACTGGGCAAGTGTCGGTATTCATAGTTATGCGTCACTGAAGAAGTGACGGTATGAGGATGAGTGACGTCATTCGTTTCTACTGAAAGTTATAAGGTTATACTGATAATAGCGACACTAACGAAGTGTCGGTATACATGTTCTAGCGTCACTATGTAAGTGACGTATTTGTTTCTGCCGTTAGTTATAGGGTAGCGTCACTGATAGAGTGTCTTGTTGTTTCTGCCGAAAGGGTTAAGACTGCGTCACTTATGAAGTGACGGTATAGTATTTTAGCGGCACTAACGAAGTGTCGCGTATAGACGGGTTGTGACATATGCGTCACTTAAGCGAAGTGTCGCATAACTGGCGTGAGCCATGCGACACTTACCTCTGGTCAGGTTTTAGTTTGTGTCGAAAACGTGTCTAACGAGTTCCGTTCAAGTTGAAACTTTTACACAAGTTATATTACGTTATGTTGAGTTCATAAAAATTGTTGGATGTCATTTTTAATGTTCGAGGTGTCGTTTTATTTAAAATGACCAAAACCGACGTTTTCGTAAAAGTGTTCAAAAATGAGTTTAAGTTACATATATGGACATCATTTAGCTAGGGGAACATTTATCTAGCAAAATAAAAGTAATCGGAAAAGTTTCGGGTCGCCGGAAAACTTACAAAGTTGTCGAAACGAAAATCCGAAAAGATGCGTTTGTAGCCCTCGTTCTCGTGATCGCTTTTCTCCAAACGAGCCTATGCTTTTGTGGTGATTTAGTGGTAGTTTTAAGGTGTTTTGAGAGTGATTTTAGAGAGAGATAGAGAGAGAGCCGATTGGGGAGAGAGAGAGGGAGAGAAATGATGGAGAATGGGTGATGTTGAGTGTGTAAGTGGAGAGGATGGTGAGGGCTTAATGCCCCCTCACCTTGGGCCGGTTTTGGTGGGGCCACAATGTGTGGTCTCACCAACTTTTGCTCCTCCGTGTTTGCGCTCCGTGCGGTGTTCGTTTCCCCGGTCGTTTAATCGTTAAAAATCATTTTGTACGCGATTTAATATAAGTTTTAAAATACGCAATATTACTCGATAATTAAGTTGTAGTATTTTACCAAAATACTAGTTTTCAAGTTATAAAACATAACTTAGTTTTGTTTTGTCGGTTGGTCGAGTTTTCGAAGGGTTCGGTGACGTTTTAGTTAAAACGTACGTTTTTCCGTTATATTATAAACATAATATAAAGTAATAGTCAAAGTAATTAAATAATTTCACATTATTTAATAATCGTTTTATCAGTGTACGCAAGTTTGTACAGTGGTTGTTTTATACGATGTTTGTTCGAATCGTATACGCGTATATATACATATATTCCATCCATATACATATATATAAGTAAGTAATGTATATAATCCTATTTCATATTATATACAAGTAATAAACACGTAATTAGGAAAATTTTAAATTTATCCTAAATTTGGGGTTGTTACATTCTCCCCTTGTTAATTAAATTTCGTCCCGAAATTTGTTCGAAGTGGTAATCGGTAGTTTGATATTCGTTAGGTAGCTACATTACGTACCAGTAGCCTACAGTAGTAGGGTATATCCTACAGTGTTTGAAATTAAGAAATTGTCAGGTGGTAACGTACCCTAATTTTTGTTGTCTGGAGGTAGTGGGCATTGGGCCTTGAGATGGCCAGCACTCCCACAGTTGAAGCAGAGTTTCGCTTTGGGAGGGTTCGTACTTTTTGGGTCGGACTTGCTTCGACTGGTGGGTGTGGTACACGGGTTGTCATGATGTCGAGTGCATCGAGCACAGTAAGGTCTATTTCCCCTGTAAACTTTCACCCTTTTTGCTGGAGGTGGTGTAAAATCAGCGTCGGTATCCTTTTCAGTAGGATTACTTTGTGAAGTTGGTGGTGGAGTAGGGTTTTCTAAGGCTGTCAAACGTAGCTCGTACTCACGCATACGCAGGTCGTTTTGGAAAGCAATTCGTCGCAGGTCATCAATGTCCTCCCGTGCTTCAGTCAGTTGTTTTAGCAGCGAATCCATAGTTTGGTTGAGGTGACTGACTGATTCAGTAGTTAAGGTTTCATCAACTGGTGCTTTTGCAGTAGTTGGAGCAGCAGGAACAGCAGGTGCCAATTCTGATTCGGCGGAGTGTTCTGTATCACACTCGAGTTCGAGGAGGTAAGGAAACATCGTTGGTTCCTCACTGAGCAGGTCATCATCCAAGGTAGGATTGTTGGCGGAGCAAGTTGTCATTTCCTACGAAAATATTATTCTATTTAAGAATTTTTACCAGCAAGTGAAGTTCTAGTGGATGTCTTGTTAAAATAATGAATAATATACAAGTTCCCGGTCTCAACCAGTGTGAGATATTTGGGAAGAGAGTTTTGTTATTGTATCTAAAGTGTAAGGTAAATCGTGTTGTCGGCATCTAAGTAGTCGGTCGTTTCCTAATCCTATTGTGCACTTAGGATCAAAGAAAACACCCAGAATAAAACACAGTTATACATAAATTGTTAAGCGAGAGATTTATGAGAAAAATAGATTTGGGTAGTCAAAGAATGAGCGTACCCGGGTTGAGTAAATCACAGAGTCTCGGGTTTGGGTCATCCTCCCTGGCGTTAATTACGTAAGCTCTACTCCTTGTATTGTTGGTTCGGGGTTTCAGCTTAGGGCAATCCTTCCTGAAGTGCCCGGTACCGTTGCACTCATAGCAGGTCTTGGGTGCAGAAGTATCAGTACCAGTGGGGTTGGTTCGACAGTCTTGGGCCAGGTGCCCGAATTTCTTGCACTTAGTGCAGGGACAGGAGCCGTTATGATGGCGGTTACATTTGGAGCAGTAAGGCTTGCTCCCCTTGTAAGCCTTTGAGTCATTGGAGTTGACAATTGCAAGCTTCTTGTCAGAGGTAGAGTTGGATGAGTGGGGACTCACTTCCCATTTACGTTTGTTATTCGCAGACGGGGTTGAAGTCGAGCCACGGCGGACCGAATTTGCCGTTAACTCATGAGCCATACGAATGGCACTCTGAATGGTTCCTGGTTTGGATGAAGTAACTAAATCCTGTAGTCGCTCCGGGAGTCCATCAACGTACTTTTCGATCCTCTTGTATTCAGGATCAACCATGGATGGGCACAAAAGTGCCAGCTGGTGAAAGCGGTTAGTGTATCCGGTTATGTCATCACCCTGCATCTTGTGATTCCAGAATTCCATTTCTAGCTGTTTCAGCTCATCTCTTGGGAAGTACTCGCCCCTCAACATGAGTTTCAGTTCATCCCACTGTATTTTGTAAGCCTCAGCAACGCTCACCGTCTGCGCATATGTGTTCCACCAAGTAAGGGCGATGTCAGAAAAGGTACTGGTGGCGAACTTAACTTTATCCTCTTCCTTGCAGTTGCAGATGAGGAACACTGACTCGATTTTCTCGGTCCAACGAATCAGACCAATCGCTCCTTCAGTTCCTGCAAAGTTCAGCGGTTTGCAGTTATGGAAGTCTTTGTAGGTGCAGGTTTTGGGTTGTGGTCCATTGTTGGCAGTATCTTCGCTACCAGGAGCTGATGTTCGGGTAGCTAGAGCTTGAGCCACACTACGGGCAATAATACCCGCAACTTCGGCTTCAGTAAGGTTGAGTTGTCGTCGAGGAGGCATGTTCCTTGAAACAATAATAAAGAACATGTGAGGATTCGGATAAGAATTCTGACGGTAATGATTTGGTAAGTTAAAAGAATTTCGTCAAAGGTTGAAATTTGTTCAAAGTCTGCGAGTTATAAATAAGTTTATATGATTTCGAAATTTTTGAAAACTTTATAAAAAGTTCTGTAAGAAATTTTGTAACATGTTTGATAAAAATATATTTGTTATAAATTTTTGGTAGTAAAAGTCGGTTGTATAATTTGAAGTCTATCGAAACATTGAGTTGAAAATGGTTTTATTAAGTTACCCCTAACGGTACAGTGAGGTACGTAAATTTGGTAGAATTAGTGAATAAAACAAGGTCTCGGTTTTCATATCGAAGGACGTTCGAGAAACTATGGTTGTCGGATACAATAGTGTGGAGATCTTCAGACGTATGTCGGTAGCGTGTATGGTTTTCGTGGATTCATAAAAGTTAAATAAGGACAGAATGACGAGAATCAAGTTGTCGTTTGTTCGATGAAATCTGAAAGCAATTTCGTATTAGTCGAGAGAGTATCGTATCGGGGAAAGAGGCCTATGTATATATATATATATCACATAACCGCCTAGTTCGTGTCTAGCACAATCAAGTAAAAGTCCCGGTTCTCTCGAGGTCAGAGTCAGCTAATGCATTCCGGTTCAACATAACCCCTTTCAGAACTCACATCATCTTCATTTAATTGTACATAGTTGATCAGGCTATGTTAAATTAAACTTGTATGCTGTAATTCCTGAACCAGTTATACCTAATGAGGAATACTGCCTAACGGTCATAGTCTAGGCCCACTAAATGCAACCTAGTTCACTATAACCTTAGGCTCTGATACCAATCTGTAACACCCCCAAATTTAACAGTTTGCGGAAGCGATGTTTTGGGTGTTACTAATCAATAATCACAAGCACAAAGGATACAGTGAACGACTCTAAATGAGACGTTCGAAAAGTTATAACATTAATACATAAGTAGTTTCAAAATACAAGCTCGAGTTCAGTAGTTTCCTAGAGATTCTAATACATAACAACTAATACAAAAGTAATGTAATAAAATCTCCAAGCTTGTAATGCATGCGAATCGAGCTAAGTAAGCTTATCCTGCTGGGCATCCCTACTGATGCTGTGTACCTGAGAAGCATTACTAAAACGGTCAACCAAAGGTTGGTGAATCTCACAGGTTTGTAAATAAGTAAACAGTTTGAACACACAAGTAGTATTTGTAAAGCACAGCCAGCCAGTATGTAACGATCACAAGTCTTGCACATCGTTCACATAAGTTTTAATAAGTGGGTGGTCGCAAGTCATGCAAACCGTTTGATACAATCGCCATGAGCCACCATAGTTGAAGCTTAACGTACAGTAAATATCGGTACCCCCTCATGAATGTAATCCAAAACATTCATACGGAACGAGTAAGAAACGCCCGTTTCTACAGGAACGGTTCGTGGTAGTGCGTGCTACCCCGGGCGGGGATTGTCAGTCCCATATGGATCCATATACTAAAACTCGCGCTTATCACATAACTAACAACTATGATTCAGGAGGATTTCATTGGATTAGTCGTAAACTCATGCAATTGGCGTATCGTTACTCTCGTACAGTATGTAAATCATGGCAGCAAGTAAGTTTTGTGTGTTCATGTAAAACAGTAATGCATCTCACCCCTGAGTGTAAAACAGTAAAGTAGGGGCTGTGAGACTCACCTGAGTCTGGCAGACGATGTAATAAGTAAGCAAGTAGTAATCCCAAACTAGCAACCCTTAGCGTCCTAATACGCATAAGGTTTAGTAAGTAAATGGAATACTTGTAAAGTATCCATGCTAGTTGTTCCCAAACTAGTTAATGTCCATTAGTTTGTTTGTAAGTTTGTAATCGTTTGTAAATCGTAGTTTGTATAAAAGTTGTACGGTTCGTTTGTTATCGGTGTATAATAATAATTCCATCCATTATTATTATGTGTTTCATAGTAGTGGTACAGTTGTAAAGTATACTCGTATGATCGTTTGTTTGTATTACAACATGTATCGTTTGTGTACGTTCCAATGGGCTTAGTCCCCAAAGGGTACGAGTGAAACCTCGTAAGTATGCGTATGTATGTTCGTACCAGTTAACGTGTAATCCAGCACGTAACTAGCAAGTGAACTCGTAAGTTCGTATCGGGTGCAATCCCGTGTAGTGTACAAGTGTAAGCTCGTTGGAGTGTAATCTCCTAAGTATTTCGAGTGTAATTTCGTACGCGTGTGTGAGTGAAATCTCACGTTTAGTTTCGTATAGAATTGTACGTATTCAAGTATCATTGTATACTCTCAAAAGTATAGTGTTTTCATGTATAAGTAACGCCGAGTAAGGTACGTTTACGTTTTAAGTATATTCCATACTTGTATAAAATGTAAGTTTCAATCAGCCTGTTATAGCGTCACTTGTATGCGTCACTTCTATGCATCATGCGACACTTAGGTAGTGTCGTGTTATGTTATCTGTTTCAAGATGTATGCGACACTTAAGTAGTGTCGGTATTTAGACAGTGCGTCACTTTGTAAGTGACGTTATTACGTATTGTTTTTCATCAGTGCGTCACTAGCATAGTGACGGTATTCAGTGTCGTGGTCAAACAGTGCGTCACTAATAAAGTGACGGTATAAGTGAGCAAATTTGTTATCAGGGCGGCACTGGGCAAGTGTCGGTATTCATAGTTATGCGTCACTGAAGAAGTGACGGTATGAGGATGAGTGACGTCATTCGTTTCTACTGAAAGTTATAAGGTTATACTGATAATAGCGACACTAACGAAGTGTCGGTATACATGTTCTAGCGTCACTATGTAAGTGACGTATTTGTTTCTGCCGTTAGTTATAGGGTAGCGTCACTGATAGAGTGTCTTGTTGTTTCTGCCGAAAGGGTTAAGACTGCGTCACTTATGAAGTGACGGTATAGTATTTTAGCGGCACTAACGAAGTGTCGCGTATAGACGGGTTGTGACATATGCGTCACTTAAGCGAAGTGTCGCATAACTGGCGTGAGCCATGCGACACTTACCTCTGGTCAGGTTTTAGTTTGTGTCGAAAACGTGTCTAACGAGTTCCGTTCAAGTTGAAACTTTTACACAAGTTATATTACGTTATGTTGAGTTCATAAAAATTGTTGGATGTCATTTTTAATGTTCGAGGTGTCGTTTTATTTAAAATGACCAAAACCGACGTTTTCGTAAAAGTGTTCAAAAATGAGTTTAAGTTACATATATGGACATCATTTAGCTAGGGGAACATTTATCTAGCAAAATAAAAGTAATCGGAAAAGTTTCGGGTCGCCGGAAAACTTACAAAGTTGTCGAAACGAAAATCCGAAAAGATGCGTTTGTAGCCCTCGTTCTCGTGATCGCTTTTCTCCAAACGAGCCTATGCTTTTGTGGTGATTTAGTGGTAGTTTTAAGGTGTTTTGAGAGTGATTTTAGAGAGAGATAGAGAGAGAGCCGATTGGGGAGAGAGAGAGAGGGAGAGAAATGATGGAGAATGGGTGATGTTGAGTGTGTAAGTGGAGAGGATGGTGAGGGCTTAATGCCCCCTCACCTTGGGCCGGTTTTGGTGGGGCCACAATGTGTGGTCTCACCAACTTTTGCTCCTCCGTGTTTGCGCTCCGTGCGGTGTTCGTTTCCCCGGTCGTTTAATCGTTAAAAATCATTTTGTACGCGATTTAATATAAGTTTTAAAATACGCAATATTACTCGATAATTAAGTTGTAGTATTTTACCAAAATACTAGTTTTCAAGTTATAAAACATAACTTAGTTTTGTTTTGTCGGTTGGTCGAGTTTTCGGAGGGTTCGGTGACGTTTTAGTTAAAACGTACGTTTTTCCGTTATATTATAAACATAATATAAAGTAATAGTCAAAGTAATTAAATAATTTCACATTATTTAATAATCGTTTTATCAGTGTACGCAAGTTTGTACAGTGGTTGTTTTATACGATGTTTGTTCGAATCGTATACGCGTATATATACATATATTCCATCCATATACATATATATAAGTAAGTAATGTATATAATCCTATTTCATATTATATACAAGTAATAAACACGTAATTAGGAAAATTTTAAATTTATCCTAAATTTGGGGTTGTTACAAGCTCAGACTATGTGCTCATGGCTGTATAACTTTTATTTTGCTTAATTGCATTTTAAATTCAATTAAATCTTGCGGTTCATACAAATATGTGTTGACATACTAACCTGTGAGCTCACCAGTGTTTCGCTGACCTATTTTAGCATGTATCATAGGTAACCAGCAGTAGGTTGGACTGCTCAATCAAGATCAATTAGCTCGAGTCAGCATGCAAACAATCAGAGATTTAGCTGCATTATTACATTTTGTATAGATTAATTATGTATTTAAATCTCTCAATTTCAAACCGAGCTAATGTAACTATATTTTTGATGTAAACTTTGGTTTTATCAATACTAATTGTAAAACGACGCATATAGTGGTCGTTCATTATATCTTGTGTGCTTTGATATTTGATTAGTCGCGCCCCGACCCGATTCGCTTTCGCAACCCGAATTTGGGGGTGCGACAAGAAATCAGCTTCTGTATAAACTTCCAAATGTTCCAAACCCACCTTTATCAATCTCCAACAAACATCATATCTTTAACTATTGTCAATCACAGTTTATGTTACAACCAGGACACATACACATACATTCGTTAGATACAAAAAGTGATGTAGATGTTGCTATCGAAGTCATCCATATACTTGAAAATTAAATTCCAGGTTGAACGTTATCAGTTTAGGACTTGAATAAAAACCTCAATGATCTGATCCATCTCAATGATCTGATCCATCTGAAAGTTATCAGTTTAGGCTTGCAAGCAGATTTCCTATTTCCAAAGAAGGGTTGGCAGTAATGCGTTTGACATGAATAGCAGAAGTCAAACCCATAGATCTGTAGTGATTACAGCTAGCTTATCGCCAACAGAAAAATCAACAGCTCTAACAGGAGAGCGAAAGTGAAAGTGAAAAGTTGTGCTCCACTCTTAACATCCCCTAGCTCAGCTGACTAATCCGCACTACCAGTAGTCAATCGTGTTGAATCTCCTGCAGAACCACCAATTGTCAATCAATTATCTATTAGCACACCAATATCCAGCTCCTTTGTTAGTCAAGATAGCAAAACAAAATACATATCCCACACACCCAAGCCAAATAATGAACTGATAAAAGGCTACATATCAAATAACGATTACCAATTGCACACCAAATAACATCAAATACCCATTCCAGTTGAACAATATCCTCAAACTGTGATAAATAAAACATAAGCAAGGATGTAACTACATTGATATCCATGTAACAACATAAATATAAATTTTCAGTTTCATAGATTGCAGAAACAAAAAGTTATGCTCTGTATACGGTACAGAATCCACCTGACGCAATCGAATGTTTAGAGGCAAAGTTCTCCGTGGCCTCCATTATATGTTTGAGTTGAACCCTCATTTGTCCCAAGTTTTCCAGCTCTATCATCATCATTATATATGTTGAAATAAATTTTAGAGTGTTAACCAAAGCATTTATTATTGCAAGTAAAGATGTAATTAAGAATGAAATTACATATAATGATAAGTACTCCGTAAAAGAGGAATACTAATGATTAATAGAATACTAACATGTACTACAATCACCCTTATATATGGATAATTTACGTTCAACTGTAGCAGCTGTGCGTTCCTATCATAGATCAGTTGCAAGAATGAGTAATAAACGAAGTAACAAATATTTACAGCAGGGTGTTGTGACATTATATTAAAAGAAAAAAAAATTAACAAATATATGCCTTACAGGATTTTCACGTCTCTGTTGCAGTTCCAAAGCTTTCTCAAGTCTATTTAGGACGTTACTCATGGATGGTCGTTGCTCCCTCAAGAAATAACATGCTGTTTCTGAAAATAGGTTGAATGATTGTTGAATGATTACCTATAAGTATTGAATCAATCATCAAAATGACATTGAACATTTAATGTTGCTATTTTTTCCCATTCGAGCATTTCATCAAATAGTTGGCACTCATCCTTAATGAATGAATTTCATACGCAATACTTGAACTCAACTCATATTAGTTGAACACTAACATGGAAATTACAGAAGAAAAGCAATTAATAAGGTTAGAGATGCAGAAATATTACTACTCGACTTCCAAATACGGAGAAATCGAACCGAAAAAGAAAACCATCGAATCAAAACATATTGGTCTATAAATAATACATGCTCAAAACAAACACAATGCATATTAGAAAGTAAATATACTAACATCAGTTACTTTAAACCCATAACATAACTTTGTTGAATCAAAACCAAAACATAAATCTGATCTTCAAATCCATGTTTGAATAAAGAAAGTGATATACGTCCCAAACATCAGCACAAAACCCGAAAAAAAAACACCAATTAAACCCTAAAAGCAAATATATTTGTAGCAAATAAAGCCTAAAAGCACCTGCAATACAATTGTGTATTCATCTTGAGATCAAAATGGTTAGTTTCACCGTCATCTTCGTACTTGTAAGGATTCACCATCATCATCGCTCACCAATATCATAACCTATTGAATATGAAAGAAAAATCCAACCAAGAACACAACTTTTATGTGATGAAGCTTGAAGAAGATGAAGGAAAGAAGAATAGATTTTTAAATTATACGAAGGGATTTGATTTGAAGAACGTACGGGAAGTAAATACTCTAATTGATTATATCAACTCAATTTCAAATTTTGGGAACCACGATGAGATGTAAAGAGCCAATGGTTTAGAAGCGTGCAAAAGTAAATTTTATATTTTCAAGAAACTGAGCGGTTCAAAGCATTTGCAAATCTAGAAACTCACAACAAAAATTTAAACACAGCAGGTTTACTTAACAAATTTAGTTGAATTATTTTTTTTAAAAAAACTCAAAATTAGGAGAAAAAAGCTTGCATATCATAGTGCCACATCATCAACAATATTGTCTAAGAATTTTCCAAAGTCAGCTTTATGACATCAGCATAAACTCCCTTTTATTAGATAGGAGAGATTAGTAATATTAAAATATTAATATTAACTAAAACTAATAATTCATTTTTTTATTAAATTTATAATTAAATATTTATTAAAAGTTATTAATTGTATTTTTATTTTCTAGATACGACCAAGGTAAAAGGTATAACACCCCTCGTTTACAATCATTTAATATAATACATCGGAAGCGTCAGTCCAAATTTCATCATTTATACTTATAATATTGACATCTTAAAACATGATATTTCAAAACCTGTTTCAAACTAGTTTTATGAAATACAACCAAAGTACATTAAACTGGGTGTTATATGAAAACAAAAGATAACATTGCTTTATATACTCAAATATCAGAGTAAACGCTAGTTGTCAAACATTCCTTCCAGTCAAACAAGCTTCTTGCCCGCCCATTGTATTAATACAATAACCTGCAAGAAGTGGAGTGGTGGGGTTAGCATAACGCTAAGTGAGTGAATAGTAATCAACAGCCCAACTTAGCATAACAACTCTGTTTACAATAAATAATCGTAAACAAAACATCACAGTAAATCAATGGTTCTTGGGGAAACCTTCAGCCAAGAACACACAACCAATATCACATAATATCAATGAGATAACATCTCAATAACACAACATATCAATGAGGATCGGTGGCTCTTGAGATATCATAATACCCGGGGATTCACCAAGAGCACTTACCACAATCTGTAAGGCCAATACAGAATAGACCGATAGTTTGGTACTAATCTTATACGACCTAATTTCCTATTAACGATAAGTACAAGGAAATTTCTATCGTTTTACAATAGTAACCAAACCCAACTAACATGTTGACCTCAATACACTGATGCCCGAAGGCCAAATATCAAGTGATCGCATATTCACATATTCAACCAGATCAATATATCGGACTAAACAGTCTATCAACAGTATTATTACTATTAAACCAAAATCATCATGGCAACCCAAAAGTAGTAATAATACGTTTACTCGTTGTAACCAAACCTGTTACAACTAAATTACACTGAGGATTAAGATCCACTCACGAACACCTCAGTCGTCCACTCAGTAGTCTAATGTCACTGAGTCTTCTCCATATCTAAGAATTCAATTAAATAACACAAGTTAGTTACTTATCCATAATAATCAACTCATGTTAAAGTCGTACAACATGATTCATAATCTCAATTTCAATGAGTGATTACTCAATTCATTATTCACTTTAACATCATTAATTCACAATCAATTTAATTAACTTTACTTATCACAATATAACATGGTTAGACCTTTAACAAGGTCATTAACCTCAAATATCAAGAATTCATCAAAACCACAATACTAGGTTTTATGACTTCTTAGGCAACCATGTTTTAACTTTAATCTTTGATTATCAATTAAGTGTTCTAAATCATAAACAATACTAATTTTATCATATAACCCATGATAATCAGCATAATCAATATAATTCCCAATAATACTTAATCATGATTATGACCTTTAACTTGAACAATGTTAGTCATCATCATTAATCACCCATATTATGATTATTAACAACACTTATCAATCATACATCATTAACTTAAGCTTAAAAGCTTTAATTCATGAATAACCAATTATGCTCATAGACTTTCTTCATAAGAATATATCAATTATTAATTTCTATATTAGGACTTAGCTTATAATCATGAAATAAGCATCAAACAACAATTCTACAAGCATTACAAGCTTCAATTTCAAGTTAATCATACTAATTCAATCAAATACCCAAAAACCCAATTTCTAGGTTTATGTAATTCAAGAAATTAACACTTACAATGAATTAGGATGATGAAAGGATGAATCAAATCACTTTATTGAAGCTCAATTCAAAGATTTATAGCTTCAATTTCACTCCAAGACTTGTTTTAAAACTTCAAAATCCTTCCTGTGTTGGTTCTAAGTCGACCGTACCAAAATCAGGAAGAAGGAGTAATGATTTCACAAGAATTCTTGAAAATTAAGGTTAGTTTTAGGGTTTGAATATTTCTCTAGCCCCAAATCGATTTTACTGGAATGTTTATGAAGTTTAATACGTATTACACACATATATTGGATAATATGTGTACTAGTCTTGTCCCCTTTAATATCTATTGTCTGGAACTGAAAAACCATTCGCGAGAAAAAACTATTTTATTATACCGTCAACTATATTAATTTAAAACAATTAATAATTCACTAGTCATAATAAATTATTCAACTCTTTTCCCATTTATTTTCAAATAACATAACAAAACTATTTTCCGACACATTAAATAATAACTCACCGTCAGAAAATATTAAAATACTACTAGACCCAAGAAGTGGGTGTTACAAAAGGATTTGTAACATATTTAATGAACAACTTGATTTGCTAGTGTTTTAACACGAAACTAGATAAAGAAAAAATAATGTTATTTAGGTGGATTTGTTTCCCACCTCAAAAGTTAGTGTATGAGAACAACTCGTTGGCAAGTAAATTGGAGTGTATAGAAAATCAAAACCAGCAATACTTGAGTATGTGATTTTTAGGAGAATAAAATTCTCCGAATTCGTCGATTTAGTTATCACAGTAATTATTTTGTATTCGTGTAGTTTGATTGTAGCAAGGGAGACCAAAAGGTTTGTTATTATGTGGTGGTAGTGGCGCCAAAGCGTGATGGTGCTAATTTTGTTTTCATAAGAGAGATAAAGGGAACGTGTATGGTGTGTTTTTTGTTTTATGCAATCAATGTTTAATGGTAACAACAACTTACAAAGATCCCAATATTCATGGTTAAATAAAAAACAATCAAAAGTTATAAACAAATATTCATGACATATTCATTACTAGTGTTGCAGGCTAAAAAAATATAAAAATATAATACATATATCATAAGATAAAATGGTATAGAATAATGTTTTTTGATAGTTTACTTTAAAATTATTCACACTTTGTATAAAAGAAAAAATATGAGTTAAGTTTAACAACTACTATAAATTAGTTATGTGTGTGTGTGTGTGCGCGCACACACACACACACATATATATATATATCCTTATAACTAAAGGAGTTTCCCCTCAACTAAAAATACACGTCTTATCAGTCATATACATAATTGTAATTAAGTTGTGCGATTGAAATAATTTGAACTTAAAAAATAAGAGATGTTGAAATTGATCTTCCTATCCATCCATGAAGCTTGTATTAAGATTATAAACAGACGACATTTAGATCAAAAGTAAGCTATCATAATTTATTAAAGGCGATACAAATAATTAGAGAGCTACAGAAAGTAGTGTGAAGATTAAGATCAATAAATTAAAACTTAAAACTTCTATTGTTCAATAAAAGATTTTAGCTCATAATCAAAGAAAAAAAAAAATGGAATGCTATGATTCTGGATTATAGCCAAAATGATACTACAACTGAATCCCATGACACATCAATTTAGATTAAGTTGGTTAAAATTTTATTTTACGTGATACATTATATACTGTCTAAAAATGATAACACGTTAAATTTGTTATAATTTGTATATATGATGTTTTTCAAGTTTAAGGATGACATATATAATATTTTCAAATTAAGGTGGATAAATGTGATATTTTGCAAGTTAATGATGACATATATGCAATTGTCCCTAAATTAAATGCTACCTTCTTTACAACTATTATCCCACGACACATTAATTATCACCCAATATCAATTTATAAACACTTATGAATAGTAAGTTATTTGTCTTACTCTAAGCCTATTTTTCTATCTTAATAAATATATATATGATTGTTAATATAAAAGCAAATGTCTTATAGCTTGGTGGTAAAGGCTTTTGCCTTCTATATTTTTGACCTTTGTTCAAATCCTAATGTAATATTTCTTTACATTATATTTTGATATTTTTGACCCTCCGATATTAATTTAATATGTTACTTATCTTTTATTAGTTTTGTATGTACAATAGTTAAGAGTTAGACTTAGTAGTTTTGATAAACAAGATATACGTAAAACTACGATTTGATTAAAAATATAAATAATTTACTTAAACTTTTTATACATAAACTATGCTTTGTGTTTTAGATTTTGATTATTGATAATAAAAATGTTATTTAAATTCTAAACAAGTAAACTTTCAATAAATTTTTATCTTAGTTCTTACCTTATGTTTAAAGTTCTAGCATAAATTTGAAAATTTATCCATTATTTTTAAAAAATTCAAATTTTCGAATACCTTTTTCAAAAAATTATAATACTGATAATGAAATATTGGTATTTGATTTGATTAAGTTTTGCTTGGTTATTTAGTCAAATAAAGTTAATGTTGAGAAACATATTAATACTTGAGTGTTAATTAATGAAGTATTAATCCGGATTCACGTCAAAGTAGTTTGAAATAAATATCTACATTTGAAATCAGATCAATTAATTTTATTTTATTAAAACCAATATAATTTGGTTGGATCGGTTAGATTCCCGATTTACAAATATCTATAACTAAAAATAATACTCCATCCGTCCCAAATTAAGTGTCCTGGTTTGACTTTTTGAGTCTTCCCTTTTCAACTTTGAACTTAAATATTTTTATTTGTGTTATATAATACTTGATGCAAAATATATGTATGGATTGGATTTTAAATATATTTTCATTGGTATAATTTTCATAAAGTAATATATAACACAAACAAAAATATTTAAGGTCAAAGTTGAAAAAGAAAGACTTTCAAATCTGATACAGGACACTTAATTTGGGACGGAGGGAGTACGTCTATAATAGCTTATTCTTTTCGAAAACCAAAAGGACATGTATATGACATGTTTATTGAAATGAAAGCTAACGAAATAAATTCACACTAAATTAAACTAAATTTTTACCCGTTGCAAAGCACGGGCAATATAAAACTTGTTTAGATCAAGTTGGTTGTAATTTAATTTTATGTGTTACATTATATACCGTCTAAAAATGATAGTACATTAAATTAGTTATAATTTGTATATGATATTTTTCAAGTTCAAGGATGATGTGTATGATATTTTCAAATTAAGTTGGATAAATGTGATGCTGTACAAGTTAACAATGACATATATGCAATTCTCCATAAATTAAATGTTACCTTATTTACTAAGTTTAGGAGGATTTGCCCCCTCATCATATTGGTGTATAATGTGATGATACCTAGGATGCATCATATGTGGCAAGGGTGAAATTTTGACAAATAATAGAGGGAATCCTCCTTTAGTTATATAATAATAAACTAGACTTTGGGCCCGTGCGATGCACGACTATTTATAAATACAATTATATTAGTTTGTAAATTTTATGTTGTTAATTAAAATATTGAGCCCGTGTGATGCATGACCATTTAAAAATATACATATATAGTTAATTTGTAGGTAGCCCAATAAATTAATTTTGTTTAACTTAAATGTGTAATTATCATATACTGAAAATGAAAATAATTGGTAACATAAACCAAACTATCGGAGTTGAAAACTTATTTGACGAAAACAATACTTGTGAAACTAATTTTGAATGTTGCATCAATTCTATGTAAATCAAATTCAGTTGTTGATGATTTTCGTGTAGTTGTTAAAAATTATCACTTTTAATCCATTTTTACTTTTAACTCTTTAAAATCATATACTTTGACATGAGTAAAAAGTGGATGTTGAAGAAACAAAATGACATGAGACAATGATTCATTAGCTGAGTTAATAGTCATTACGAAACATACTGCGAACGGATAACTTAAACGATATTTGTTTGTTGAAAAACATATTAACATTGGTGGGATAAAAGTTGTTATAACAGTGTTGTTAATTCATATTTGTATTAAAGTGTTTGATAATAAACAATTAATATTAAAAAATTTATAATAATTAATTAATATAGAACTTTTTCTTTATCTTTTTCACTCATGTATGAAGTTTATTTTATTAAAATAAATTTATTTTATGAGGTCATTTAAGGTAAGAATTGATGTGGCATGTGTAAATTAAAAAAAAAAAAATTGTTAGCATGTAATTATATAAGGTAACAATTTCATGTGGCATAGGTAATATTTGTTTAAAAACCTTAATATATTTGAAATAGATAGATAGATATATATATATATATATATATATATATATATATATATATATATATATATATATATATATATATATATATATATATATATATATATATATATATATAGTTGGAGGATCTAAAAAGAAGGATTATTTTGTGGAGAAGAGGGAGAAGGATTCTTGGCCAATCATTTCAATTTAAGGTCAAAGGGTATATTTGTCTTTTCTAAATTGCTTATTAAATTAATTACCATTAAATATTGCATCCAAATGTGGTAAACGGATTCTTTCTCCATTAATGTAGAAGATAATTAACTATAATATTTACACTTCAAATGCAGTCTCAGAAATATTCTTCAACCCTTTTCAGAGCCGTTTTTTTTATACATATTAACGCAGATTTTCTAGACTTTGATGAATCGTATATTTCAGTGATTATAAATTATTTGCATGATATATTTCATCGATTAATAATTATTTGCGATCCATATTTTAATACCAACAACGACATATTGAACGATTTTTGGGAATCAATTCATAAGTAATCCGAAGAACGCATTGAAGTTGGGATACCACGGAAACGAAATGGCGAACGATGAACCTACAATGGAGCTTTTAGTTGTGTATTCAACGGAGGAATCCGATGATATTGCTAGTACATCCGAAGCAAGTATGCTATTTATATTGTGTTTTTAAAGTTGCGGAATGTCGTTCACGGTTTGTTGTTGTTGATGTATGTTTTTATGTAATGATGATATTCGAAAATAAATACTCTTAACTTTATGTTACGGTAGATACAAAATGTTTATTTAAGTGGATGTTTTTTGTTATCGAGTTTCATGATTTGGTAGCAACATAACGTTGATTCAGTGGCTGGTATTTGATGTTGATTTTCATGTGTTGTTGAAAAAACCATGTTGATTTAGTTGGTATTATAAGTGATTCGGTAACATAACAAAACATGTTGTGTACCAATATATACTGATTGCTTGTTCGTTGAATCATGTTTTGATCCAATTGTGATAATGTGTTTAAACAGATAGTGAGAAGGTACCGAACACAAAATCAGTTGGGGTGATGCATGTATCTCCTGAAGGCGTACCCTTTTTGGGTCCCCGATGTACCCAATGAAATCAAATAGGCTATTGAAATGACATTTGATGATACAGATGTTGCTTATGAGTTCTACAGACTATATGCCAGACTTCCATCCAAAAAATCATCGAACAATAGAAACAAAAAAAGCATGGTTTCCCGGAAATATTTCTTGTGTTCTAAACATGGTTACCCCGCACCGAAAAATCCAATTGATAAATTGTGTCTGTATAAAAACAATTCATTGTATATGGTTTTACGACAAATTTGTCATATAGATTTATACAATGATTCTGCTACATTACTAATTGTTTCATTTTTTTACCACTATGATTCAGTCATTTTACACATTGATTCAAACTATATATAATATCAACCAACTAGTCTAACACATTGTTTGAGTTATCAAACCCATTGAAACTCTTGTTTCACACTATGTAACTTGAATCGTTGTTCACACCTTGTAATCTCTTCATCACTTCCCTGTAGAATCATAAAGAGGTCCGTACGGTAAGTAGATCGACCAAGCATTAGGTTTACACCTGTGCAGGTTACAATTAGTATAACACAATAATAAATATAGCAAAGTTACTCAAGCTCGTCAAGTAGCGCAAACAACCAACTAAACACCCTTTTCTCTTCCACTATTAGTCGTTCAGTTGTTTTTACATTTTCATTCCAGTACGGCAATCTCCGCAAATCAGGAACTTTCTTTTCCTTTATCCCTTTCAATGTACTGATTTGGTGATGCAACACCTTGATTCAATCATTTTGCATACAGACTATCATGACCATTGTTTAAGATCATATAAATATATGCATGAAACCTCGTTCACAAGTAAGTATACTATGATTCAACAATAGATACACTATAATTAAAAAACTTTGTTCACTGATTAAACATCAAGTAAACTATGATTCAACGTCCTGATACCTTTTTTTACTACTTTAAACACCATGATTCAGTCATTTGGCAGACACAAATGATTCATATTCTAAACAAATTATGTAGCATACTGCAAAATATGATACACATTCTACCATTGGGCAAAATACAATTTCGCCGGCCTATCAGTGTTTAGGATTCAACAAAAAACTAACAACGATTCAGCTGCACCAATATTACGATTCAACAATATTTTCGATGCTTATTTCTTCCGAAGATCATCTAGTTGTGCCTGCCGTCTATTATTCTCCGCTCTTAGTCCCGCTTCAAAGTCCCTTGATACCTTGAACATTTCCATGTGGCGCATTAAAAAAATGCCACAGTCTACCCCATTCATAGTTGTTTGCCACGCTAATCTCAGTCTACATGGAACGAATCGTTGCATAGCTTTAACTATAGGGTGCCACTTTCTTTCTAAGTATTCACAAAACAAATCACTCTGCGATTTTAAAAATAAACAGCAAGTGAGTCAAAAATATCAACGTTTTACAGCTTAAATAACTATGCGTCAGATACATACAACATTATCTTTACATACTATGATTCAGCTGTAAGTATACTATGATTCAGCATCATCTCTCCTATGATTCTGCAAATTTTAAACTACGATTCAACATTAATAAAAGATATCTCACCATGCTTAACCTTGTATTTAGATAACTCATTTCCGAGACACAATATCTTAGTGCCTAACCTTCTTAACCACACTACTATTGCGCGCACATCTATTGGCGTACCACAATTTCTATTGTTTGTACACAATAAACTAACCATGCCGCAAAGGTTCTACCATAGCGTATCACTCTAATTTTAACTTATTCACAAAATAGTAACTGAATCAAAAGCGTCACAGTTTCAAGGTGAAATAACTAAGCATAAGAAACATCAAATATTTTATTCATATACGTTCTTTCTGTAGAAAATATACTACGATTCAGCATTTAATATAATTTGTGCCAAACTTATTTGCAGACTAGAATCAAGCAACATGCAATGAATCACTCGTTTCGTGTCCCGATTCATCAACACATTTTTTAGCTGGGGCTTGTTGGTTAATAGGCATTTAATGTGCTACAAAACATCATAAAAAAAAATCACGAAACTTAATAACATTTAAATGGGGTTATGTTGCATGTTCGAATGAGTCAAGCAACCGGTTCTCATCTACAACATTAGTCAGTAGCAGAATCGAAACATGAACATTACACATTCTTATAAATCAACCGTGGCTTACATGTGACATACACCGAATCCGTGGATCAAAAAAATTGATTAAGAAAAACACCAATCACGCACAGTTATTGCTTACTATGATTCAATGTCACTTAACCTAGTACATAATTCGCCCATATAATCACAGTATTCCGTCAAAAAAACACTAACTAGATGTCTCCCCGAATCATTAAAATATTCAAATCATGTATAGAAAATATTAGTGAACACCTATTAGTTTCGATTGCTTCATCTTCCTTGATTTCTGAGTTTCAAGACTTACTACGGTCCAACTAATTCTGTACATACACACATTGATTCAGCAGCACACATATCAAGTAAAATACACATTTAATATCACTGGAATTTAAATGTTCTGACTCTGCAAGATTGAGAGTATACGATTCAACAACACAAATTATCACAACTTATCACTATGACAAACAAAAACAAATATTCGATGGTTCAAACACTTGATTCAGAAAAACAATAATCAATCAGACTTATTGCTTGGTTTAATTCAATGTCAACAAACCTAGAACACCACTACCCAATATAATCACAAAGCCTTTTCTTCTAAAAACCCTAAATAGCTGTGTCCCCAAAAAATAAAACATTGACATCAGTTTTAGAAAATAATAGTGACAATAGTGACTACCTTTTGCTTTTGATTGATTTATCTTCCGTGATTTCTGAGTTCCGCGCTTCGTCATTCCAACAACACAAAACGAATCAAAGACTTCGCTCCCCTTGTTTCAGCGGCGATTCAATGTTTCCGTCCAAAAAAAGATACAAAATTGAGACTCAGTTTGGTAGCAACGGTCGATTGCAGAATCACCAATAGGGTTTCCTTTTTTTTTTTTGGTCACGCAGGTTGGAGAAGATGTGGTATTCAATTGGTTATTAAAATGATATGGTTTCCTTTTTCTAAATTAGAACGAATGGACGAATTTACCCCCACCCCTTCACAAATCCCACCCGATTATTAAAGGTTTCCCTTGACTTATCACATCCGTTGATTCAACCATCTAAAGGTCGGAATTCCTTCTTCAATTTCTCCACTTTGAAAACTTTCTCCCTTGATCTCAATCCTATATATATATATATATATATATATGGTTAAAATGAGAAGACTAATTTTCATGAGAACGTGAGAAACACTTCAAAATTACTTTTTAACTATTCGAAACACATTTTCCTATAAAACTTTTTCAAAGATTACTATTAAAATAACTTTTGGAAGCTATGATATAAATATAAATAAAAATATTAACTTTTTTTTTCGAACTTATTTTATAGTTGTTACTGTTGTGATTATTTAAGATAATCACAAAATATAACATGATAATCACATGTGATTATTCTCTAATATAATGTGATTATCATGTGTTTGAGATAATCACAAAATATGGCATAATAATCACATATTATTCATGTGATTATCACGTTATAAAATGTGATTATTGTGAATAAAAAATGTAATAAAAAATAATTTTAAAAATAATAAAACGTCGAAAAAAAATTATTTGAAAAATAACATCTAAAAGTTATCTGAAAAAGAAGCTACGAAGAAATTTTTGTAAAATAACGTGTTTTTGATAGTTAAAAAGTGATATTAAAGTGTTTCTCACGTTCTCACGAAAATTAGCCTTTGCATTTGAACTTGAAACTATATTTATATTTATATTATATATTATATATATATAGATATAGATAGTTACATTTATACGTATAGATGTGACAAAACAATATGTGATTTCGCATTTGCAAGATAGTATTGATTGGTTAATATTATTTTAACTTAAACAAATATGAAGCGATTGGTATAATAAAATAAATAAACAATTACTAAGATAAGCATATGATTAATAAATCTTTATACAAAGCCGTGGGACTGTGACCTGCCCTGTTGTACAAGTCTCTAAATAAAAAGCTGCTCTGTAAATATATATATCTGATAGTTATATCTGTACACCATAAAATAGGACTCAAAGTACAGCAATCTAGTAAAACGATGACTGGGGATCATAAAAGACTGACTACAACATAAACAGATACTAGATGCATAAGTTAATAAACTATAAACAGATACACAACTACATCTACTCATAAACAACCAAAACCTCATATAAGCCACCATTGCGACCAAACATGAAAAATATCATGAATTCACTAGTTCTTCCAGCTTGTATCTACGCTACCAGAAACCTGTTTTCAAGTAAATAAAAAGTGGGTGATTAAGTGCAACTTTCATGTTCTAGTCTCTAGAAAGACTCCAAAAATTACATTGAAGGGTGTAATTTTTGTTGACTGTTGATAAACATACATGGTAATTCATAAGACATATAGACAGTAGCGACTGTTACACTTGGATTCCAGCCCTCTAGGCTCGATCACAAGCAAACCTAAATGACTTGATGTATATATAGTGGTGATGGTTTTACCCCACTAATTTACGAATGGGTTGATTTGGGTTATGTTTTCTTACTAACGGGTCAAACAGAGGTGCAAAAAAATAGCTAGGACGATAATAGATTGAGCGGGTCAGACAAGTCACAGGTCTCCTAAAGTCTATCTGAAATGCATATAAGCTTCTGAACCACTTTATTAAAACAAAAAATTACAGTATTAAGTGATTAACCTATCCAAAAAAGTTTTTGTAACTATATTTAACACATTAGTTTACAGAAAATGGACAAAAAGTTAAGTATGGGTCAACCCGATCCGTACGAAGACCTATTATTCACCTACCCATTATGCTACCCCACTACATTATTAAGTTTTAGGAGGCATTTGAAGTGATACCTCAGCATAGTTGATGATTCAAAGATATCAGGACCAAAAGATGGCACACCTATGAAACTCAGAAAAATCTTTTGGTGTAATTTTTCTCAGATCCACTACCACTACCACTGCCACTACTACCATTCTGTCTCTTGTCATTGTCTCGTCTTGATCTAGGAGGAGTGGAAGGTGACCATCGAGAGTTTTGGATCGGATGGATTTCAGGGTCATACTTCTGTGAAGCAAGGTAAGTCAAGGCTGTAACCACGTCAGCTATAACCGGACGCATGTTAGGTTGTTCCTGCACACACATGGCTGCAACCGCAAGAGCCTGATACAAACCCCTGGCCGGATACTGGCCTTGCAGTGCTGGATCTGCTATCTGGCAGAATTTCCTCCTATCTTTAAACAAAGGTCTTGCCTGATATCAATTAATCACAGATAGATACTTTGAATATAGATTCACAGTCAACAATGTAATAAATATAAACAAAAAAAGTGAAAATGGCTCACCCAAGCAACCAAATTTTGCTCCCCGCCAGTTTTAGAATTATCGATGGCTTTCCTGCCCGTGATGATTTCCAAAAGTACAACACCAAAGCTATAGACATCCGATTTTAGAGTCAATTGCCCAGTCATAGCATACTCTGGTGCACAGTAACCATATGTACCCATAACCCGTGTAGAAACATGAGTATTATCCCCAACAGGCCCAACTTTGGCTAACCCAAAATCAGATAGCTTTGGGTTATATGTTTCACCAAGCAATATGTTGGAGCATTTTAAATCACGATATATTACAGGTGGACTTGCTTTGTCATGTAGATATTCCAGCCCTTTAGCAGCTCCGGCAGCAATTTTCATCCTGGTATTCCAATCAAGTCGTTTCTTACCAGGCGAGGGGTCTGCAGAACAAGAAATATGCATTAAATTCCCATCTGATCTAAATGATAATAATAACAATAAAAGAAGTAATGATTACTATGGAGCAGAAAAGACATGTACCGTGAAGATGGTCATCTAAAGATCCAAGAGGCATGTATTCATAAACTAATAGCCTTTGATCACCATCAGCACAATAGCCAATCAAGTTAACAAGATTTGGGTGGTGAAGTAAACCCAACATTAATACTTCTACTAAGAATTCTCGGTTTCCTTGCAGTCCATTGCGGTCCAGTTGCTTGATGGCTACAATCTAAACCAATGACCAACTATAAATAACTATTCGCAATTCCATCGTTTCATATTTTGCCAAACACAAAATAAATATGGCTTGTTTCTAAACGTTTGGCAACAAATTTTCAAATTAAAGAGCTTTTGAAGTTGAATGTAGCTATTACTCATTTATACCCCCCGTCCCCAAAAAGTTTGACACATTAATTTTTCCACTATATAGCTCGAATATATAAAAGTTAAACTAACCTGATTGGAACTATCAAGTCGGCCTTTATATACTCTACCAAAGCCTCCTTCTCCAAGAAGACAATCACCCCTGAAATTTTTAGTAGCAGCCGCCAATTCACGAAACGTAAATGTTTGGGCAGCAAGATGGCCCGATCCCCCATCTTTGTTCACTTCCTTCGCTTTAAATAACGGATTTGACCTAATAGTCTCTAAAACATACTTATGTGAGCAACAAACAATATAATAATAAAAAAAAAACAAATGCAGTAATTAAATACCGAAACTAAACAATCCCATTCCAACATGGAACTAAAACTACTTGTTTCATCATAATTTCATAACAACATACCATATTATCAAAGATTCGCTTGAAGGCATAACATTTACCAACCCATTTGAAAGGTATACTTTGTATTAATCCTAGACTACTTAAAGTCAAATGCCACAATTATTATTATTACTATTACTACTATTATAAAATTAGAATAATAATAATAATAATAATAATAATAATAATGGAAATAAAAGGATCACACAATTTGACTGCTTGTGGCATATTCCGAGCATAAAATTAGCTTAAAGAAACTAGAAACCTATGAAATTGAGTGAGTAACACTTAAATCCACATTTAATTTAATAATAAATAAATATAAATATGTACGCAAAAAGTATCAACAGAATGATATTCGAAGTAACCTAATTCTAGAAAACCTAATACTACAACTGAATATGAGATACACAATAAATAAAAAAAAAACAGTAGCAGAAATAAGAATCACTTAAATAAATGATAAAATAATTTTAATTAACTGTAATAGATAGATAGATAGATTGGGAAGATACCTGAAGAAGAAGATTGAATCGGATCGATCGAATAATTCTTCCTTCTTTTCTTTTTATTTTTAGTATTATATTTTGATTTTGATTTTGATGATGATGATGTTCCGGAGCCAGAGCATGGAAACCATCCCATTTTCTCTCTCTGTCTCTCTCTCCTATTATTTTTTTAAGACAGTTGTAAAACTATAACAAAGATATATACACACACACATATAGATACAGATACAGAGAGATTTTATGGGTAAAGCCTATATATACGATGATGATGTGTTGAAAAAATGAAACTATAAAAACCTTTTGCTTGTTTTCAAAAATGAGTCAACTCTTTAAAAGTGGTGGTTGTTTTTTAAATACTCGGCAATAAGGCACATTATTTATACGCGCAATCCTACCTATCATTTACTACTCTTATATATTTTGAGAATGTGATGGACATAATTAATGGATACCAAACGTTGTTTATTGATGATCCAACTTTTAACATTTAAATTAAGAGAGATAAGTGTTTATGTAGATACTAAAAATATACACTTAGACAATTGATCGGGTATGAACCGGATGATGTTATACCCACATTCATATCTATTATACGTAGTAATATTTTTTCATTCACATCCATATTTATATCTCAATGCTATATACTAATGGATCGAATGTGTGATGACATTATTGGATCGTACTCGTACTAAACATGAATATTTATGCAACTGACCGCATAGTCTAGTCACTTACCCCTAGGTAATTTTTAAAAGTTCAAATTAAAAGGTTTAGGGTGCGTTTAGTTACGGAAAATTTTTCTCATTTTTTTCTTTTCTGTTTTTGTAGAAATTGAGGAGTGTTTTACTTCTCCGGAAAAGCAATGAAAACTTAGAAAAAGTGTTCAAATGTGAGGGATGAAGTTTTCATTTTTCAAGAGAGAGTAAGAGATGAAAATTTGAAAAACAGATTTCAAATTTTTAGTTACAAAAGGGAAAATATGGATTTTCATTTTTTCTTATAAAAGATTTGTGGAAAACTCAGATTTGAACGCGTTTTCTATTTTTTTTAGAAATTTTATGGAAAAAGGGTGGAGTTTTCAGTAACAACGTACCCTTAGTTTTAGTGGATTTGTTATCTTTATTTCATATCCGTGTTTATTGTCCGAATAACTTCAAAAATTATCAATGACTATGGCAGTAGACCAAAAAAAAAAAAAACATGTGTTAATAATATATTACTGCAAAATAACAAAGATATGTGACACTGTTGCATGTAATTGTAAATTGTAATAACCATGTGACGAGAGAACGTTATAAATCTTGTCTTTTTACAATGATGTTGAAGCTCATATTTATTTTATTTTCTGATAGAATAGACATATATTATTTTTCGTAAGAAAATAAACGGAAAATACTCCATATTTCACCGCTAGCTTTTGGCCCTACGTTGTCCAGTTGTTTAATTTAAAAAGTCTGAGTGAATTATATGAATGTTTTTAATAATTATGAGAATAAGATTGCGAAGAAAATAAAAGCGCAGAGTAGTCTATTTTGGTTTATGTTAAAATATCATCATATTTCTCAAAAGTCAAATTCAATATGAATGAGTTTGACCAAATGATATGGATTTGTGTGGTAGTGTGACATTTGGCTGACACTTGTCGGCACCTCCACGAAACGTTGATCGTGTATTCGTGTCCATGCATTAAAAATCAGTGCAACTTACGTAAAATACCACTCATTATTATTAAATTTGAATAATGTTTATTGCAAAATTTAGTGCAACACTAAAAACTATTTATTATTGTACGAAAATAGTGCAGTGTCTAGTGCTAACACTAGATTGACTTTTTTACATTTTTACACTATTTTAGTGCAAAAAAATATATTTAGTATATAAGTTGGAGATGCTCTTGTATCGTGATTTAGGATAAACAGAATACTTTTATTGATATAAAAGAGAAAAAATAATAGTAATATGATTTCACATTTATATCCAAAACTTTCATGTTTTTTTATTTCACAATTACGGAATATCACACAAGATATATAACAGTAACGTTTACTTTAATATAAAAGTTATTTGGAATTTAGTCTATTATAAGAATTTCTTAAGTAATTAATTATTCATTAATCAAAACACGTCTCATTAATCATTTCATCTTTCGAAATTTAAGTTTTAACAAAAAAATTCTAACATTATTATATGCTGAATATAAGCAAAGAGCCTAATGGAACAAGTGCTGAACTGCTGATATTCACCATCTGTCCATAGAACTAGAAAAAAGAAGTGCTCAGTGAAATCTAAACCATCAGGGATCCTAAGAAAAAGCCCGACCCATTTTGTGGATATTCTTCAGCTACATACCCGACACTAAGTTATACCTTAAGTACTCATCAGAAACAAAGGTTGACATGAACTCTGGTTTAGCAGTTAATTTGCTTTCTTCACCGGCATTTCATGATTATGTTTACCTTCATACGTTGTTATGAAAACACTTGGATCATCGGATGCTCGTTCCACATGTTTTCTCACGTTGCACTTAACACCCGTGCATCTGTAGTAACTTCTGCAGTTAGACACAAGATTATATAATGTTAGAGTAAATGTCCATATATTACATATAGCTAAACATATACTCCACATGATTTTGTCTCCGTGTTGATCATGCGGGTTTTTTGCTTATCAAGTTTTAATACAACACATTAATCTCGTTGATATGTGACCTGGGATAAGGATTTCCCTTGACAACTTTCTGCCCATATTTTCTCCACCGAAATCCGTCTGAAATTGCCTCTGAATCAATGCCATCATGAACAACAACTCGAGGCTCTTGTAAGCCTTCCACATATGTTTCGTTTGTTTGACTCAAACTTTTCCTGCAATACAAACAAATTTAATAGCCATAAACTTGAACCCCAAAACTTGACAATATGATATTCCAAGGCAAAAACTAGCACAGTAATCACAATTGCAAGATGAAGCATAAATAACCCAGAGTATATAAAACTTTCGGTGAAGTGAAGAATTGTGTCAAATGGCCAGTCAAAAGGAAAACAGCAACTCAAAATTTAGTAAACTTGAAAACAAGATAAACAAAACTGGAGGTGGCAGTTTCAACCCATTTACTTATGAACATTTGGGTTGTGTGTTATTAAAAAAAACTCAAATAAATATATATTAGCAAAAAGTGAAATGGATCAAATGGGTCCAAAAGGTTGAAAGGTGCCAAGATCAATTTATAAATCACACACACAAAAAAAAACAAAAAAAAAATAAAAATTCTTATATTGTAAGAACATTGTTTTTATAATATTAACTTGCACATTAATTATTTGCATTTTTTCCATAAAAATGGATAAAAGAGCGCTTGCATATCAACCCAACCTGACCCGTACAAGATAATGACCCGTTACCCAACCCTTTCATCTAGCCGCCCGTAAGCAAAACTATGGCACAAAATTTTCTGTGATACACTTTAGTACGAATAATACTGGACCTTTTTTTACTTGGTGGTAAATCATTTGCAGTCTCCATCATAACTTTGCTCCCATCACGAGCCTGAGCAACACCACAAAAACATTCCAGTGTTGGGATACTACCTTCTCTTGAAACGTGATCGTAACATTCTTGTAATTTGACCACATTGTTCACAAGCGAAGACGTTCCAAGAACTTCATTGTCATCATTGACGTGATTATTTTGGAATTGTGAGGTTAAATCTTGGTTAGTCCCATCAAAAGCATGACGTCTAGGTAATCGAGGTTTGGAATGATTATGCTCACCCTTATACACAATTTCAGCTATCTCCCCATCTATCGATCTTTCAACCTTCTTTTTAACAAGGCAATTTGGGTGGGTACACTTGTAGTAACTTCTTGGGTACTCACTTCCTTTCACTTGCTTTTGCCCATATTTCCGCCAATTATACCCATCATAAGAAGGTCGATCACCATTAGTTGATAATTGCGGTCTTTTATCATTTTCTGACTTAACCGGTGCAGACTTTGTAGGATTGACGTCTTTAATAATCTCTGATTGTGATGCAAGATTCTGAGCTACAACTGCTTGTTCACGACTTCCGTTTGGAGTTCCCTAAAACGTTACACAGAACGATATTACACATACGAGTTACTTAAGTGTCTGCAAAAGCATCAAACTTTACCCAAAATTCTATTTTATTTATCCAACTTTAAGAGTTTCCATTTTAAGTATCAAAAACTTTCAATTATCGTTATTCTTATACAATAGCAATAACTGAAAATGTAATACATATATTAGAAACTTTAAAATGGCTACACATAACAGAATTTTTAGGTAAGGTTTGATACATTTCAGACACTTTATGTACATAATAACCGGGACTCATACAACTATTTCAGAATACATATACCGACCATGTTTGCCAACAAACTGATAGTCGTTCTTGAAATCGTCTTTGCCAAGGGTTTATACAGCACATGAGGCGTGTGGTTTGATTTCAAGATCGTTTCAGGAAAATGACGAACATGAGTCCCAGTTATCTCTGCCTGAAATGAATACGCTTGCAAAAATTACCACGTTATTCGTTTATTACTCGACATATCTGTTATAGCAAAAATGAATGTTGAATGTTAAACAAGCTCAACGGATATAACAACTTCCAATTACCTGATAGGTTGTGAGTGGCTTGAACCTCACGGTTTTAGGTCTGATGGCAGTGATTGTGGGTTCAGACGAGGGTGAGCCGATAGTGGGACTAGCAAGAAGGTCAGAGAAGGATTTGAAATTGGAAATTGTAGGCCTTGAAGCAACTGGTTTTGCTACTACTGTCCTTTCTGCCTCTTTAAGGTCCATATTTTAATAAATTGTTTCTAATTAAACATAAAGTCTCTTGGTAAGATTATAAAATCATATTGAAGGGTAGTCATTGCGTTGTGTCGCCTCTAATACCTCTTAAATCCTAAAATCACCTCATTGAACTTCATCCCTTTGTTTACTGCAATCCAAAATATATTAAAAAGTTCAGCTCAAAAATTAAGCTGCAAAAAGCTCAAGTCACATAGTGACATATATGTAAGATTATTTCAACAACTCCGCGTTTCAAGGACTGGACTATTGTAACAACTATAGTACGGAGTAGTAAGTAGTAACTAAGGACAATAAAATAAGCTTACACCATTAGTTAAAAATTATATAATCACATGCAACTACAGATATCAGAAGCAGATAGCAGAACAGAACAAAATAAGAAGCAATTTCACAAGAACAGTCAAAAATCATCTCTGTCCGATAAATTCTGGAAAACGTCACATGGTAAATTCTGAGAGAATTATGAATAGAATTTTACCTTCAAATTGCTGGTTTGAATTGAGAATACGAAGGAATGATGTAGGTAGTAGTTGATTAGGGTTTGGAAATATTGAATTGATTTGTTTTTTTTTTGTTTTATAATTTTGGTTTTGCGTTGCAGGGGAAATTAAACAAGAGACCAGTTGTTGTTGTTTTGTTGTATGGATTGTGTGCCAACTAACCGTCGTTTCAGCTAACTGTCTTCCTTTCTCTATTATATTATGCACTCGATTATGTACACATAATGAAGCACGATGTACAACTCCATTATAGCGTCCTTCTTCTATCTTCTTTTTATATCGTATAATATATAATATTTGGGTGTAACAAATTAGTGGAATGATTAATGTTTATTTTCACGGTTGTTTGATATTTATGTTGAAGATGATATAAATCAAGTTGAACTAAAATAATTGTGGTTGATTTTATTATTTTGGGTGATGCGTACCAATAATTGTATGTAGATACCGTTAACTTTTTTTTTATGATGTTGTACAGTTACAAGAAGATAGTAAAATACAGTTAATTTTTGGTGAATCATTACCCTTTTATTATTACATGAGAGATTTAAAAAAAAAAAAAAAAAAATTAGATACAGCACGGATTTTATGACTATATATATTGGAGTATGTATGGAGAAAAAAATAATACGAGGGAATTTGCTTATGCGGTCATTTTCATATCCCACATATCCCGCCGACAATATTCAACTTGGTCCACCATATTTGTCTACACTTTATTTTGTGGGATCTAAATCTTATCTCATGTTTGAGGGTTAAATTTGGTTTAACGTGAATATATGAAAGTTATGATTTATGACATTTTCAGTTATACTGTAGTATGTACTCTTTTTTTACTAATAATAATATAATATACTTGTTACATTTTTTTTATTCATATCATAAGATACACGCCGAAAATTGTTATGAAGAGCATTCAGATTCTCCAGATTACCTTTCATTAGGCGAAGGGATGAAGACACGAGAATCGGGAGTGGGGATGGGAAGGCTAACGGATGAAGATACGAGAATTGGGAGTGGGGATGGAAATGGGAAATGATATTTAAAAAAAATAGTTTGTTAATGAGAATATTTCCATTTTAATGAATCAAAATACTTTATGTTAACTACAGTACCTTTCATTAGGCGAAGGGATGAAGACACGAGAATCGGGAGTGGGGATGGGAAGGCTAACGGATGAAGATACGAGAAGGAATGAAGACACAAAAATCGGGAGTGGGGATGGGAAGGCTAAGGGATGAAGATACGAGAATTGGGAGTGGGAATGGGAATGGGAAATGATATTTAAAAAAAAATAGTTTGTTAATGAGTATATTTCCATTTTATTGAATCAAAATACTTTATGTTAACTACTACGTAATGAGTATGTGATACTAAATCTAATCAAGCTTTACGAGGTTGTAAATTAAGTGGTGTGATGCAGATTTTTTCAGTGTACTCAAATTGCGATTATATTTGTTGATATAGAACCATAAAGAAGAATGATTAATGCAACCTGTAACTTCGCAAAACATGATATTTTCCATAAATCGTTACCAGATGCGATGGAGAAAAGATAGAACCAAACTTGCAACCTACAAAGATTTGACCATGTAGAGAATGAGCTTCATATGATTTAATCCAGGCACTTGACACTTGACAGTAATGATATACCAAAAGTCCAACAAAGACCCTGTACTCTTGCATACAAACATCAACTTATAGGATGTTAATCTTTTCCACAAAAAATAACTTATAAAATGTTTATATGTTATTGTCAAAGTTATACCAAAGAAATATGGTTTTCCAAGTACTCAAAATCTTCACATCCCATAGAGTATAAACACCAACCAACCAACCTGAGCCTGAGCCATCCTGTACAATTACTTGCAGCTTTGAGCTTTCAGGCATGCTAAACTAGCCATCTGCAGCATTAGCTGAACTATCACGACTTGTTCCCTTCACAAATTGTCCTCTCACACGTGGCCTTTGTTCTGCCAGTTTCTTTCTGTTTTGATATCGCACCTGGGCAAGAAATCGATTTAATCTACATGTTTTTTTTCCATATTCTCAGAGTCAGGCTAAGCTTCTACTACATAAAAATGAAATAATACGTGAAAGAAGTAGACAGTACCACATATCATACTCAGTCCATCCGAAAATAACTGTAACGATTTCCCTAATGGAATGTCTGAAAACCAATGATACATTCCTTGTTGGGTAAAATTTTAGTTCAACGTTATAGGTTATTAGTAAACATAGTACTGATTATGGTCCATAAAATTCCTTTCTTTAACGAGTATGGAGGGGTAGTTAGATATTTGACTGATAGTATAATAGGTTAAAACAGATTTGTGGCAGAATGGGTCATATATAGTACGGCCAGGTTGGCCTACAAACATTTGTTTCCTCAAACTTAAAAATAATTAAAATATCAAATATAGTCATGTGAGCGAGGTTGTAATATGAATACACTTTGGGTCACTTTTGACCCATTCAACTCATTTGATCGTTCTCTTCTTAACCACAATTTTTAAGTCCACCCCATTTGACCCGCTAGAGGTCAACTATAATCCAGATCAACCCGTCATTAAGAGTTAAAATTGTCACCTCTGCTAATCATCATTATTTATAAGAAACAACAAGTAAAGTAAGGTAGCATCAAAATAGGAAAAGTGCAAGTCACCTTCTTCTGGAAGCATCGTACTTCTCTCTTTTGGCGGAACTTACTCAAGGCCGCTTCTCTCAGTGCAGATTTGTAGTTGTGATCCGTTCCATTTCTGCTACCACTACCACTAGCATCACCATTTCCACTTTTCACGTCTATACCTACATTACTTTCTACATTTGGAACTTCAAAATTCACCCCAGGGTTACTCCCATCCTGCACGTTACTTCCATGCTTGCTGCCTGAGGCACTTCTGTTCATACTGTAATTATCAAGGTTACCTTCAATACGCCCACCCATGATATTTGATGACCCACAATGTGTAGCATCTGCGGCCAAACTGTTTAACTCACAATCATCTTCATTGGATAATGGTTGCTCGGTATCTATGTTATGGTAATGATGGACATGGTGATGATGATGAATATGTTGAATGCGAAGCTCTTGATGCAGCATATTGGCAGGTGTGATGTCATCAGCTTTCCCATGTATGACTTGCTGAAAGTAGTATCGAAGATGAGCGTTTGTAAGTTCCCAGTGGATGATGGGTGCTAAATGTGGTGATTTCGAAGGATTTACCTATAACTTGAGTTAATTTTAAACTCATACCAGACGTATGGATCAACCGAAAACAGCTAAAATGGGAACGGGTCAAACAGGATGAAGGTCATAAGAAGTGTTATAATGCATACAACCTTCATAAATGCTTCATTTAAAGATAAAAATATTTTATGCATAATAATTATAAAAAATTAATAATAAATTTGCAAGAATTGTTTACAGGTGTAAACTTAATTGTGAGGCGGTACCCAACCCACTCATCTTATCACCTCTAACAGATGCAAACTTATAACTATAAGATATTTTTCACGTCGTTGTGACATTTTGAATTAAGGGTGGTACATTATTTGTTTGTCAGAAAATAATAATAATGACCAACCTCACTTGAGCCTTGATAAGTAAGATATCCATCTGAATGCGCGTTACGCTTAAAATCTTTCTTCACAACATTAGATCTATTTTCAGGTTGAGAATGGCAACCAGTGATTCCAGGGGCACCCTTCACAGCATTTGAGTTCATTTTGTACCTGCAGGGTATTCAATAGCTTAGTTCCATGATTTTACTCATTATAGACAAACATCTTAGCAAACTACAGAATGCAAACCGTGTGAAGGCTGAAAGCTCTGAATGTCTCAAAATATTGTAGCCATTTTGAACTTCTCTCCCATCATTTTCAGTTGCCCGGGCCCTCTTTAAGCCAAGCTCACCAACTATTATTCCATCAGAATTATCGATAACCTTGGTATTTGCATCCATTGCATCCATAGTTTTTTCAGGTTCTCCTTGCTGACCCTCAATATCCCCCTTAACGATTTGAGGGTCAGGCATTTTACTATCTAAAAACCCTGCATCCTTACTTTTAACATTCGGTATGGGGTCAAATACTGGATGAGTGTTTTGTTCTATAGCATTACGTTTCTTAAGAACCTCAAATGGAAACTCAATCTGCATTGCTGAGTTTCCAGATCTGCACATTGCAATATCTTTACCCGTTCCACCATCATCTGAAAAACAAGACATTCGTCACGAAATTTAGCTGAAGAAGCAAAAAGGAGTATCTCAAATAAGTGAGTTAGATTCAAATGTATCCGAATATCCATACAGGGTTCTCCTTCCTTATTATTTGAGTCCCTTATTGGAGAAATAACAAGGCCACACGTGCTGTCTGGATTCTCAGCTACTTGATCACTTAGAGATGCTGCTTCTGGGCTCTCACAATCAACAGCTTGTTTTGTCCAAGAACTCTGCATTACATGGGTAAATCATTCAACAAATGAAAGAGAAACAGATGTAGAAGCCAAAATAATTGATAAGAAAACAATTGCCTTTCACATATATATGACTATATGCAAGAGAAAACTTCTTGCAAACCGTTAACTATAAGAAAATAGCAAGAGTACCTGAGTTCCACTACCATCACCGCTACCATCATCAGAGCTTGCATTGTCATCCCCATCTTTGCTGCCACTGTTATCGTACCTTGCATTGCTTTTTGAGTTTACAGACTTTTGGACCTGTGGGCCACTTTCACTCCCACTACCACTAGACTGATACAATTAAAATTATATATATTATTCAATCAATAGTAAACAACAAAATGATTACATTACCCACAATGACTTAACAAGTTCAAAAGTAGGAAGAAAAAAAAACATGACTTACACTGTGACACCTCCTCCAAACGTGCTGCCAAAGGTTTTTAAGCTCATTTTTCCGAATAGGTTTTACTAAAAAGTCTACTGCACCTTTTGATAAACACTTGAAAACTAAACCCATTGAATCATGAGAAGACATCACTGCACACAATCTCATAGTAAGGTAGTTAATACAGTCAATTTGGTAAGCCTTTGCAAGACATATATATGCAGCTAAATTTGAAAGAATAATGTAAGGTACTCACTAATCACAGGAACATTCTTGCGTGTCTTGTGGCTCATAATCTTGCATAAAAGAGCGATTCCTGAAAAAGAAGGCATGGCTACTTCAGTTAAAACAATGTCAATGTGATTGGATAGATTTTCCAAAATCTTCCAGGCTTGAAATCCATTGGCTGCTTCAATAACTGTCAAAAAAGAAACAAAAAAAAATGTGTTAGATGGTCAATAAAAGAGCAATAGTAACTATATAGCAATAATGGTTGAAGCTGTGAATGCCTGTGGTTGTTTGATAAAAAGCAAGAATCAATATCAGGGACAGAGTAAAATGTGAGCAAGCACACTTATTAATAATAGGGACCAAAGGAGATATACATCATTAAGCACAAAACACAGACAAATGTTATAAGTTTCTATGAAAAAAAGGCCAACTGGCTAACCTTCATAGTTACAGTTACGAAGCAAAGCAGTGACAATGTGACGTGTACAATCATCATTTTCCACCAACATGACCTTAATGGATCTAACATGTAAAAACTTCTCCCAGACCAGTGACCCTTGAGGCAGTTGCTGAGGTCCTTGAGGAGCACCATTCCTTTGCACTACCACCAGGTTGTGTCCATCTTGTGCATTATTCACATCAACTCCACCATCTGGTAACTCTTCTGAACCCTGATTATTCACCTGTTGAACCACCCCCTTGCCCCCTCCTCTCCTACTGGTCATCCCAACACTTCCTGCTAATCATATTCAAAAACATTAACAGTGAGAGAGTTTATAAATTATAACTATCTTGAAACTCGTCAAACCTTCTTAATCAAAGTAAATAAGCAGCACATAGCAGCCACATCTATGTATCCAATCTCTTCAAAGATCAAATACAGATCCTTCTGCCCTAAAAACGAAAGCAAATACCCAAAAAAACACAAATATCAAGTTATCAATCTAACAACACCATGCACACAACTGATTACCAAAATCAATATACCAAAACCTTCTTTACCTGCAGATATGACTTCCAAGACTCACTATTTAATCCTGTCACAAACAACAAAACAACATATTAGCTAGCTCTACCAAATAACCCGTCAGTTCAACACATGGAGATGCAGTTAAAATAAGAAAACGTAGAATCAAAAATCTCTCACAAATTATAAAAATGTAGCATTAAGTATATAAATTTCTCATTAAAAAAAAAAAAAAAAATTGGCATATAAATTTGGCATACTGTGGTGTTCATATTATGCGAATACCTGTTGTAACAAGTTTACTTTGCTGCCACTGACTTTTTAAAGTCAAATACATTAATTGTCAACACTAACACATATATATCTTAAATAAGAACATGATATGATATCACTTACAGTATGATAACTTTAACATAATATACATAATCTAGTTGAATTTAGATCATTAAGCGTCGTTAATCAGACATATTTATATTCATTAAATTGTATAATACCTACAATTATTAATTTAAAATTCGGTACTTAATGTCAAATTAAGACGATACTTACCGTTTAAACTGTGGGGAAACGAATCGACTCCACAGCAATTAGTAAACTACATCAATCAGATCAAGAATTATGAACAAAATTAGCAAGTTTGAGTTTGAGCGAAATAGAAGGTTAGGGTTTGGAACAATAAAATATCTGATTAGGAGAAATGAGCTGGACTGGTTTAGAAAACAGGGGACTGAATTACTTGAAATTAGATAAATTAAAGGACTACGATAAAAGATTTTTAGAGGTCTTACGTGTCAGATGACGTAGACGAAGTATTGGTTTAAGAGGATACACGTAGCATGGAGATGGACTGGGTGTTTGATGATATGGACCAAATCAAAAAACGGAAATGGAGCGGTTTAGATGGATTCGGAGCATATCATATGGGGCGTGGATGGTGGAGAGACACGTGTTAGTTTGGCTCAAGAAAAATATCTTCTTTCACTTGATTGGAAACTTTGAGATACTTGTGCAACTTACCCCCCGAAACTTCAAGTTGTTGTCATTATTTAAAGAATTACAATAGAAAGATACGGTAGTAATGATGTTGGAAACTTATATACCTCAAGAAATTAAATGCACAAAGATAGCTCATCTAAAATTTAGTTGAATTTGTCATCAAAATTATTATAAACATATCTTACTAGAGAAGAGTTCAATTGATACCATTTATTTTGTGTGAGAATGGGTGAACCAACCACAATATGTCATGTGTCATTTTATTCTCTCTCATCCACGTTTTTAAAAATTAAATATCTCACAAACGACAAGTCGAAAAATCATGAAAATTGCACCATATTTTTCAGCGTTTTATCCTCTTCGATTTGCCGTCCATCAATGCATACTTCCGACGAACTTTTTTTTTTTTTCATTTTTTCGGTGGGTTTTACATATTAGTAACACATGTGTTAGTGATTGATTATACATTTGATTTAGGGTTTAGGGTTATGGTTTATAGTTAGGGTTTAACAGGGTTTAGTGTTAGGGTTTAGTGTTAAGGTTTAGCAGGGTTTAGGGTTTAGTATGATTTAGGGTTTAGAGTTTTATAAAGCGTTTAGGGTTTAGGGGTTGGGGTTTAGGGGTTAGGGTTTTGGGTTTAGGGTTGGGAGTTTCCGAAACCCCAAACTCCCAACCCTAAACCCAAAACCCTAACCCCTAAACCCCAACCCCTAAACCCTAAACGCAACACTGTAACACACGTGTTAGTAATGTGAAACCCACTAAAAATAATTGAAAAAAAACTCGTCGAAAGTATGCCTTAATGGACGGCAAATCGAAGAGGATCAAACGCTGAATCTAATGGTGCAATTTTCATAATTTTTTGATTTGTCGTTTGTGAGATATTTAACTTAAGGGGTAAATGAGTTTTGTATTCTCTTTGTACACATGACACCATATCATTGGTTCCTCTATTCTCACACAAATTTTTAGTCTCATTTGAACCTTACCCTATGTTACTATTAACCTATGATGTTTAAATTGATAATTATGACATAGAAACTTAATTAAGTACTAACTTATTATAGCATTATGAAACCTTATTATGTATAATCATATGTATAACCCGGAATTTTAAAGTAGTATTATTGAGAAAATTACGAATATAGTGAAATTGGATGTGTGATATTTCGATATACACATAACTTTTCGAATTTTTAGATGTACCGAAAATAATTCAAGTTAACATGATAAATTTAAGTGAAAATGCAATCATCTTACACTTTTCAAATTTATATATGTAGTAAAAATAATTCAAGTTAAAACGATAAATTTAAGTGAAAATGAAGTAATCATCTTATGCTAATAGGAAAAGTCAACTTTATGAACAAGTGATACTATTTATTGTGTCACACAGCTCAAATCGCATTTGAATAATCACTTTGTTGTGTAAATTTAGAAGTCAAACGAGATACTAACTTTTAAATTCAAATGCTAAGCAAAATGACTTCAGATTCCTGCCTAGCGATATGAGAGAGACCCATCAACCAAGAGGTTGTGGATTCAAGCCTTACTTGTGACAGTGAGTAGTGCCGGATTTAGGCTTGTGCAAGCTTAGAAGCTGCATAGGGCCCATAATCCTTTAGGGGCCCAAAAATTCAACCCAACCTGTTTAATACACGACAGCTTAATTTAATTCTATTTATCCAGCCCAATTCAATACTATTTTACCCAAGTACACACTTAACACGTTACTTAAATTTCGGAATTTAACTTTTTCTTTCATTTATTTTATTAACTGCAAGCTACAAAAAATGAACAATGAGAATCTCTTGTTTTTTTATGACTAAAGGACTCATTATTTATTAATGCTCGTCAACAATTACTATCTGTAAACCAATCTTAATTATTTAGTAAAAATTTGTAAAATTGTTGTAGAATTTTTATAAATGTCCACCATGAATATTTGTTTGTAACTACAAAATTTATCTTTGATAGTAGAAATGTTGATCCAATTTTTGAGGGCTTGAGATTTTTATCTACTGGTTAGATAAGTGGCTTGGATTTTTTACCTACTGGTAAGATAAGTTTCCATTTGTTGCTTCAATTTTATTAGAAGTTATATCACACGAGGTTATTTTAATGTTTTGCTCCAACTATTTAATGATTTTAGATAATAATTATTATAATAATAATAATAATAATAATAATAATAATAACGAACCATACTTTTTTGTACATATATTTTATATGCTATGGGGCCTATGTTACGATTATGGCACAAGGCCTTTCAAATCTATGGGACGGCCCTGACATTGAGTGTAGTGTAAAAGTATTTACGTAAAACCCTCTTATGTCATATTTACTCGCACTTAATATTTAATTTATAAATAATTTCACTTATATATCCTAAAATGTGAGATTAAGTATTCTAAATTTTGAGATAACATAAACTTCTTTTATGTTAAGTTAACATTATAGGATCATAAACCTTTAAACAATAAATATTTCAATGGTATAAATTCATAAGAGAATGCTAACTATAGCCCTTAGACCTATAAATAAGGTTACCAAAAATAACATCGCAAATTTAGTTCACAATAATTCAAAGTGATTATATTCTATAATTAAACTCACTAAGTGATAATTAAATGTGTAAATGTATAATATTTCATGGAAATAATTAGTTATAGTTTTAGAAAGCTTATAATTAGGGTGGTGATTTGTACACCACCAAAAATTAGCCATACACCACTAAAGCTGCTTTACAGTGTTATACAGTACAACACGACAATGCATAAGAATGGTGTATAACTAATTTTTGATGGTGTACAAATCATCACCCTTATAATTATGGTGAAATTAACAATAACCCTTTAGCATTTTCCAAACTGCTAAAGTCTGGAAAAAGGAAAAATCACTAAAATGATCCGTTGACCATACCTATTTTAACAAAGTAATCCGTTGACCAACGTTTTTAACAAACTAATCCATCATTTGGCGCCAAAAATGACGCCCCGACGCCCCTCCAATATTTAATCCACTTTTTATCCGTAAGTCAAAGATTTATTAATATTTAATCCCATTTAATCACCATTAATTAATCCTTAATGGCGAATAATTGATGGGCCCAGCGCCAAATGGAGTGGACCCGCCCCCCCCCCCCCTTTTAATCCCGACACGTGTACAAACCCTGACATTGGATGAGACTTCAGCGCCGTAATGGACCCGGCGCCCCACCTTATGGGCCCGGCGCCCCAAGCTATGCAGACATCGTGTTTGGGAAACGAAAAACATCACATCGGCGCCCCTAGGTTGTCAAATCCGGCGCCCCTCATTTCACAAACATCACCATCATTGGCGCCATAACCTATCACGTGATTACATTCGGGTCCATTAAATAATTGGGGGCGCCAATTTATTTTTTACACCATTGTCTTTTTTTTCAATCGGCGCTAGGGTTTTTTTCTTTCACTTTGTTCCGTCACCATCATCATCAATCCGCCGGTAAGGGGCGCTAGGGATTTTTTCTTTCACTTTGTACCGTCACCATCATCATCAATCCGCCGGTAAGGGGCGCTAGGGTTTTTTTTCTTTCAACACTGTACCGTCACCATCATCGCCGGTAACCCTAGAGCAAGGAAGGGAATTTTTGACGGAAAGAAGAAGAAAACAACAAGAAGATGGAAGAACTTGATGATTTTGATCTTAATTTCGATGTTAATGTAAGTTTCTTTGATGTTTTTATATATTTATATGTTTCTATATATGTTTTATATATTTATATGTTTTCCTACCGTCACAGTTACATATATTTATATGTTTTTATATTAGTAAGTCATTGATGTTTTTATGTATGTTAGATTATATCCCAATTTCTTTTTAGAAGGTAGATGTTAGAATAAATTAATTATGAGAATTAAGAAAAGTTATTAGTTTTAATCTTTTAGATATTTATGGATGTTAGTTTTAATTTGAGCGAGCCTTTTTGGTAACCACTTTAATCCCCTGTTTTTATAATAATAATAATAATAATAATAATAATAATAATAATAATAATAATAATCCATTTTAATAGTAATAATAATAGTTGTTGTTGTAGTAGTAGTAGTAGTAGTAATAATAATAATTATAACTAACACATTATAGCTAATTTATATCCCCTCTTTTAACTTATGTATATTGTCTGTTTATTAACTAACACATTTTAGGTGAATTTTTTGGGTTTGCAGAAGATATATTACGATGCACACTTAACTATTAGATGTAATACTGGGAAGGCGATCAAACTAATTAATAAAAGCTTATCTAAATTCCCAAATAGACTACAGTTATTTAGAAATACGTGTTTCAGACGATGGCTGGATCTTCAATGCGATAACTGAGACCCGAGTTTGATACATTTGATACTACAGACTGAGTTTGTCCCAGAACATGAAGTCGATTATTTGATGTTCAGTGTTGCAGGCCAGCAACTTACATTCACACGCCAGGACTTTTGTCTCATTACAGGATTTCTATTCGGTCGCCAGGACTGGTTACCTGACAGATTTGGCAATCCATTTAGAGATAGAGTTTTTTCATCAAGAGCTGGTCATTCAATTAAGGGTCGTGATGTTAGATATGTGTTAGAGTCAGATAGTGACTCATTAGGTGATGTTGATCATGTGCGATTGTGCTTATTGTACCTACTTCATTTTGGGTTCTCTGGTGGCGAGGTTAAGAATACAGTTAAAGACATCGTCTTAGTCCTTATGGAAGACTTAAATGCATGGAACCAATTTCCGTGGGGTTCTTACTTGTGGGATGAAACCTCTCACAAACTACGTAATGCGCTAGGAAAACGTCAGGAGTTACATCATACAAATAAGACTTCGGAGTCGCGCACTTGTTACTCATTAGCCGGATTTGTTTGGGCCTTTAAGGTAACATCTCCATATTTGTTTAGTTATATCCACATTTATCTACTTATTATTATGTTTTATACTTGATGAATTTAATTGTTACTACGTATATATTATAACAATAATTGCCTTTAATGTTTTTGCAAAAACTATAATAGATATGGATTTACGAGGTATTTCCACACGGTCAACTTTCTGGATACTGTACCAAAAGTGAAGGTGTAATCCCTAGAGCCATTGCTTGGAGGAGGACCATCATTGGCTGTCCGTGGGAGGTTACACGGAGTTTCCTTACTACAGTTTTTCAGGTTATTCTAAAAAAAAAAAATTCAGATTTAATATTTAAACCTACGTTACACATTTAACATATAATTGGTTGTAATCAGCCCGGACGTTTAGCACTGTTGGGTTTGGTGCCAACACGTGAGGAGCAACAGACGGACTGGTGGATAGCTAGTGAACGTTTTTTTAATGGTATGGACGTCAGACCTCGTTCAAAGAAGCCACGGCCCCCACCAACAGACTTTGATTTTAGACCCCAGTCGCCACCCAAGCCAACATTTCAGCAATCTCACTATGGCCCCATGCCTGGTTTTGGGATTCGTACACACCAATGGGAGGATTTCAATCATCATTTGGCCCCATGCCTAGTTTTCAACACTCATACGGAACCATGCCTGGGTTTCAACAACCATCCTTTGTCCCCCCGCCGACATATAGTGACCCAAGCCTTGACTTGAGGGTGTCGACCCTTGAAAAACAGCTTAAGGATCTGCGGTTTGAGTTTGATGTATGAAACGCCCCGAAAACCAGAACCAATTTTTTTTTTTTTAACTCACTTATTTTATAAGCTATAACGCACTCTGTTAGGTCCCATTATTTATACAACACGTACAAAATTCATTTAAACTTCTACTTCCAAAGAAAACTAATATGACTCGCCTAATATGACGCGCGAAAAACAACCGCGTCAGAAAACTTAAAGTGTTACTTCGTTAAACTGATATAACTAATATGACTCGGCTAATATGACGCGCTAAAAACAACCGGGTCATAAAGCTATTTCAAAAACTCAATTCCAAAAGAACTGACAGCATCCCCGCCGGGTAAACCCCCTGTACAGCAGACCCTGGACCTGTTTTCACTATTACCAAAACACGAATTTCCAACGTGCATAAAATCTAAACCGCTTCAAGTTAGACCTTAAAAATTTGCAGTCATCTCCATATCGACAAAATGAAACTTTCTACTTTTTCACTTTTTCAATTTTCCCAAAAACGCGGGATTTTGGCGTATGACTCTTTTCGGCACTAAAATGACCATTTTGAGAGCATACTAATTCACAAACCATAAATCTTTTGACTCTAACTTTTTATACACTATTTCAATACTTCAAAACAAACTTAAAGCAATTGAAACCCAATCCATAGCACCACCACACATTAAATTTACCACGTGACCACTTTAAACCCGTTTTGACACTATTATGACCCGTTTCATGATGTAACCACTTTTCAACCAATTCAACAACCAAAACCACTTATATTTAACTATTTCAACTCTGTTGACTATATGTCAACTTCACAATTGACCAACATATTAAAATCCAAAAATCTTTATTTGGGCGATTTACACAATCGTATATCAAAACAACAATTCACAGAGAAGGAGCATTATCTAACCACATAGCTAGCTCCTTATCCACGTCACTAACATAAGCACATTCTTTATCCACGTATCGCTAGCCAAACCTCAACCTACATAATAAACACTGAAACGGGTAAGCACAACTGCTTAGTGAGTACACAGGCAATTAAGCAAGCAATTCCACATAACACTATAACACATATCAACACATAACTACTTAAACATATAATCACTGAACTCTATTTCTCTGAACACTGTACACTGAACCCTGAACACTATGCTAACCGCAGTTAGCTCTTTAATCACCACAGTATCTGTACACATAATCATTTTATCATTTCATTAACCGTATTTACAACACTAATCAACAACAATCACAACTTCTAAGAAAATCTTAAATACACATAATAAGAAATCAATCATATATCAAACAACTTCCACCCGATTATGTAGTCTCTTGCTCAACTGCAATCCGAATCTAACACAATCGAATCGTACACTATTCATCACATAATCATTATTTAATCCACATATATTAACAAGTAACCTTCCACCCAATTGTGTAGTCTCTTGCTCAACAGCAATCCGAATCCAACACAATTGAATCGTACACTATTAACAAATAACTTTTCATTTACCTTCAAGCTAGTGACATACTCATTACTCGCTAATGAGTAATCACTACTGACTTTTCCAAATAACATGTAATCACATAACAATTAAATATAAACAAATAATTTAATACAACAAACTAAGTAAACATACATAAACAAATAACTTTTCATTGATTGTGCAAACCTCTAGCCCTCAAGCTATACGGTACTACACAACCAAATCACCTGTTTAACCCCCGTATCACTCACCATAACCTCTTAGTCGATTTCACCATATTGATCATCATAAGCCTCCATGTCTCTTACACCTACATAATTATTACACAACAACATAACAACTTCTTAGACACTAATCATCATTAACTTCTCTTTTTAAATCATACATGGTTTCTCCCCCACTTTGGTTAATCTTGTTTTAAATCTTTTAATCACTAACATAATCATTTGCTCTATCATCATAATTATACTTTATTAAGATTTCTATTTTCATCATTAATCTCATTTCATCAATTCATACTCTTTTATCATAATCTCACTCTATTTACATCATAAATACTTCCTTAAACTCATTAACATCATTACACAAGAATTAGCATAAACTCTAAGATTATTCATAATCACCAAATCATAATTACCAAATCATAATTTCATCACTTTCTATCATGTTATATCATTATTAACAATCACAAGAACACTAACTACTATTAATTCATAATTTTAAACACTAGTTTTATATCAAAAATCACTAATTTCATAAAACCCATCAAAACCCCATTTTGATCATATGCTACATACTTCAAATTAATCACTTATATGATGATACATAGTTTATAATCATAATCAAAACACTAACTAACACTAATTTAAACAAACCCAAACCCTAATTTCGTAGTTAAATTCACCAATTTCACAAAACCCCTAAAAACTTCATAACTAGGTTAAAACTATAAATAAATCACTTACATATGATAAAGGAAGTGAAGAAGATGAAGAACTAAGGATTAAAACTTAGATTGAGAATTGAATTTAATGATTTTTGAGATGTTGCTTTGCCTCTGCGATTTCAACTCTCTGTCTGAAACTCACTGGAAGTTTTTTTTTTAGAATGAAAATAGGATAACTCTGGACATCCACGTACATATCTATCTATTTTAATACCTTTTTAAACTTTACAGTCTGGAACTGATAAAATCGTTTACGTTTTTCACTATATCTCGTTATCTACATAATACTATTTCATAATAAAAATATATCCGCGTACGATTTTAAAACCTGAAACTTGGGGTGTTACAACTCTCCCCCACTTATTTCATTCGTGTCCTCACGAATGGCACTCGTACTACTCAGTCTTGACACTATCTCTGTCCTTGTACACAAACACTTAATCATACTCTAAGCACTTCACGTAGTTCTTCTTAAACACATTATCAACACTAACTCTACAAGCTCTTAATCATATATCCCTTACATATTGGTTTCACATAATAAGTGAAATACGTATCACTAAATACAAATCTATTTATCTTATTTTCTTTATTATCTTTGCCTATCATAATATCTAACCCGTAATTCACATATGTTAAACACCTCTTCCCTTACACTCTATTCTAACAATCACATTAAATCACTTTGATATTTGATAACTCCAACAATTCCATGTGAACTAGCATAATACAACTACGGTGATCAAGCGTAGACATATTATGTTATACACACTTCATTCTCAAGTTATCTCATATCATCGTTTTTCAATGTGATTCCCACACAAACACATAACACATAACCCATTCAACAGTTAACACACAATAACTATTTAACAATTAAGCACATAATCAAAACTACTTTACTACTTATTCAATTCGAACTCATACACACAACTACAACAATTAATTTCACACAAACACTTACTCTTACCTCTATCAATCCATCTCTGCACTTATATATCAATTATATCATAGAATCAATTTCACTGTTAAACATAATCATAATCATAGCAATTCAATAATCATAAATGGTTTAAGTTTAAGCAATCCTATCATAGATCACCTAACTCTCTTAAACCATTGCTCTGATACCAACTTGAAACGCCCCGAAAACCAGAACCAATTTTTTTTTTTAACTCACTTATTTTATAAGCTATAACGCACTCTGTTAGGTCCCATTATTTATACAACACGTACAAAATTCATTTAAACTTCTACTTCCAAAGAAAACTAATATGACTCTCCTAATATGACGCGCTAAAAACAACCACGTCAGAAAACTTAAAGTGTTACTTCGTTAAACTGATATAACTAATATGACTCGGCTAATATGACGCGCTAAAAACAACCGGGTCATAAAGCTATTTCAAAAACTCAATTCCAAAAGAACTGACAGCATCCCCGCCTGGTACAGGGGTTACCCGCCGGGTAAACCCCCTGTACAGCAGACCCTGGACCTGTTTTCACTATTACCAAAACACGAATTTCCAACGCGCATAAAATCTAAACCGCTTCAAGTTAGACCTTAAAAATTTGCAGTCATCTCCATATCGACAAAATGAAACTTTCTACTTTTTCACTTTTTCAATTTTCCCAAAAACGCGGGATTTTGGCGTATGACTCTTTTCGGCACTAAAATGACCATTTTGAGAGCATACTAATTCACAAACCATAAATCTTTTGACTCTAACTTTTTATACACTATTTCAATACTTCAAAACAAACTTAAAGCAATTGAAACCCAATCCATAGCACCACCACACATTAAATTTACCACGTGACCACTTTAAACCCGTTTTGACACTATTATGACCCGTTTCATGATGTAACCACTTTTCAACCAATTCAACAACCAAAACCACTTATATTTAACTATTTCAACTCTGTTGACTATATGTCAACTTCACAATTGACCAACATATTAAAATCCAAAAATCTTTATTTGGGCGATTTACACAATCGTATATCAAAACAACAATTCACAGAGAAGGAGCATTATCTAACCACATAGCTAGCTCCTTATCCACGTCACTAACATAAGCACATTCTTTATCCACGTATCGCTAGCCAAACCTCAACCTACATAATAAACACTGAAACGGGTAAGCACAACTGCTTAGTGAGTACACAGGCAATTAAGCAAGCAATTCCACATAACACTATAACACATATCAACACATAACTACTTAAACATATAATCACTGAACTCTATTTCTCTGAACACTGTACACTGAACCCTGAACACTATGCTAACCGCAGTTAGCTCTTTAATCACCACAGTATCTGTACACATAATCATTTTATCATTTCATTAACCGTATTTACAACACTAATCAACAACAATCACAACTTCTAAGAAAATCTTAAATACACATAATAAGAAATCAATCATATATCAAACAACTTCCACCCGATTATGTAGTCTCTTGCTCAACTGCAATCCAATCCAACACAATCGAATCGTACACTATTCATCACATAATCATTATTTAATCCACATATATTAACAAGTAACCTTCCACCCAATTGTGTAGTCTCTTGCTCAACAGCAATCCGAATCCAACACAATTGAATCGTACACTATTAACAAATAACTTTTCATTTACCTTCAAGCTAGTGACATACTCATTACTCGCTAATGAGTAATCACTACTGACTTTTCCAAATAACATGTAATCACATAACAATTAAATATAAACAAATAATTTAATACAACAAACTAAGTAAACATACATAAACAAATAACTTTTCATTGATTGTGCAAACCTCTAGCCCTCAAGCTATACGGTACTACACAACCAAATCACCTGTTTAACCCCCGTATCACTCACCATAACCTCTTAGTCGATTTCACCATATTGATCATCATAAGCCTCCATGTCTCTTACACCTACATAATTATTACACAACAACATAACAACTTCTTAGACACTAATCATCGTTAACTTCTCTTTTTAAATCATACATGGTTTCTCCCCCACTTTGGTTAATCTTGTTTTAAATCTTTTAATCACTAACATAATCATTTGCTCTATCATCATAATTATACTTTATTAAGATTTCTATTTTCATCATTAATCTCATTTCATCAATTCATACTCTTTTATCATAATCTCACTCTATTTACATCATAAATACTTCCTTAAACTCATTAACATCATTACACAAGAATTAGCATAAACTCTAAGATTATTCATAATCACCAAATCATAATTACCAAATCATAATTTCATCACTTTCTATCATGTATATCATTATTAACAATCACAAGAACACTAACTACTATTAATTCATCATTTTAAACACTAGTTTTATATCAAAAATCACTAATTTCATAAAACCCATCAAAACCCCATTTTGATCATATGCTACATACTTCAAATTAATCACTTATATGATGATACATAGTTTATAATCATAATCAAAACACTAACTAACACTAATTTAAACAAACCTAAACCCTAATTTCGTAGTTAAATTCACCAATTTCACAAAACCCCTAAAAACTTCATAACTAGGTTAAAACTATAAATAAATCACTTACATATGATAAAGGAAGTGAAGAAGATGAAGAACTAAGGATTAAAACTTAGATTGAGAATTGAATTTAATGATTTTTGAGATGTTGCTTTGCCTCTGCGATTTCAACTCTCTGTCTGAAACTCACTGGAAGTTTTTTTTTTTAGAATGAAAATAGGATAACTCTGGACATCCACGTACATATCTATCTATTTTAATACCTTTTTAAACTTTACAGTCTGGAACTGATAAAATCGTTTACGTTTTTCACTATATCTCGTTATCTACATAATACTATTTCATAATAAAAATATATCCGCGTACGATTTTAAAACCTGAAACTTGGGGTGTTACAATGTAAGTGTTTCAATGTTATTTTTATTTAACCTGTTATAAAAGGTGTTATATTTTATTTTTTGTAATATATGTACAGGAATTTCGCGGTGCTTCTCACACCGGTCACGGCCCCATGCTTGAGGACACGTCAGCATTTAGGTTTGGTGCCAACCCGTTCGACAACGTGGTGCCGCAAGAGAATGTAACACACAACTGGTTTGCAGGTTATGATGCTACAGAGGTTGCGCACACCGTCCGTGACTGTCATGGAGGTATATTAGTTAACCTATTTATATATATTTATATTTTTATATTTTTATACATATATATATATATATATATATATATATATATATATATATATATATATATATACACACACTATTGAGTACGTAGAACATATATTACTAAGTTTTGCCAAGTCACTAATAATTGTACGTGGTCAACTTCTTAGACACCTCCCATGGCACTGCGACGAAGTCCGAGAGAGAAGATGAAAGGCCGATAAATTTCTACACCCTTTATGGCATTCTAGTCTACTAATGCTGCCATCCGAACTCCAGAGTATACCACAGACCGGCGTGATATTGAAACAGTGCCGTTTGATCCCGACAGAGAAAAAGAAACTTGGGCACAAACTCCCGTGGATTTTTATTCATACGAAGATAGGGAAGAGTGCTATCTTAGTTTAGATCCCCCGAACTTTCCATACAATAAGGGGTTTTGGGGATTACTTCTTGGGGAACATGGAAGTCGTTGGCTCGATTCCGCAGTAATTTCTTAGCCTCGTGTACCTTATAACTTTTTACCATTGCTTTGATATTAATTTTAAACTTGTTTCTTTTTTGCAATTGTATCAGCATATTAACGCATGGATCCAGTATTTGATGCTCACTTCGACTTCAAGAGACATGCGTTACGCTGTGGTTCCAGACTATTTCCTATACATATTATTTAAAAAAGACTCTAACCCTGCTGAGGTTGCCAGTTATGCAAACGGTAGTAGATATATAAACCATGCATGGTGGAATGTCGATCGTGTAAGTAAATATAGAACATCAAAGTAAATATATATAATTTATATATGCTTTATATAACAAAAAGTACTTCATAAATAACAAATTACTTCATAAATAATAGATATAAAAATGCTTTATATTTGCAGGTTCTCATCCCTTTACACCCTAGTAGTCACTGGATGCTTGGGGAGCTGCAGTTGTCGACGTGGACGTTGACTGTATATGACAGCAAGTCATCCGATCGAAGCGAGTACCTAACGACTGTCAAGCAAAGTTTTGAGAAGTATCTTCCAGATTTTTTAAAGAGCATAGGCTACTGGAAACAAATCAAGAAGACAGCGAAAAAGAAGATCATGGTGATAATTGGGTATGCCGTTAATGTGCCATAGCAGCCAAATGCAGTGGATTGTGGGGTTTTTGTTTGTCACTTTATAGAAAGATTGTTAGAAGATTTACCACTTCATATAGACCGCGACTACACTACCTGGGCGAGAAACTATCGACTAAAAATGGCAACTGAATTATATAAGCTACGTGTTAAAAAAGATGAACATGCTGGTGTTAGTTGATGTATTACGAGGGGTATATTTTTCTAGAGGTCTGTATAAAATTTTTGGATACAAACTTAGTTTATTTGAAAGTTTATTTAATTTATCCAACAACATTATCTTACATGCGTAAACCAACAACATTATTTTACATGCGTAAACCAACAACATTATGGTACACACAAAGTAATCCAAACAATTTTACAAATATGTATCTACAAATCACCCAAATTAACGGGATCATACATCTCGTCATCTGACTCGTTGGTATCATATTGGTGATGTGCTTTCTCGGATGGCTGTGATTTCTTTTTCCCGAAGAACTTGCGCGTCTTAGATAGCCATTTCGACTCGCTTGGAATGGATGCAGTGCATTTATTTCTCATATGTCCTTTGTTATGACACCTGCTACATTCAATCTCTCTTTTTTCCTCTCCACGGGATAGAATGCGGTTTATTTCACGTGGTCGACCACTTTGTCTTTTATCCATCAGTGGTGGATGCACATTCATCAGTCCACTTGGTTGTTCCCATTCTGATTGAGCCGGTAATGGAAAAATCTTGTCTTCGTATGTTTGTTGATATACCGTTTAGAATACCAACCCGAGAAATATTGATTACAATCATCAATACGCAACCACCGCGCAACCGAAATAACATGTCCACAAGGTATTCCAGAAAGTTGCCACTTTCTACAACTACACGTACCATCACCAAAGTTAACAAGACCCTTTTTACCTCCGTCATCAACCTCAAATTGTGTTTGACTAATGCCACGTTTTCCAGTTGAAGTTGTGAAACTTTCTTTTTTCGAATTTAGATTCTGCCCAAGGTGTAAATTCATTTGGGAGTTGCACTGCAAACATGTTGAACAAACAAAAATTATATAAAAATGATAACATTACAGTAAACTAAATTAACTAATTTTGAAACTTTACCTGAAGTTTCATGGCGAACGAAGTAACAATCTTGCACAGATTGTCAAAAAAATTCTACTAGCATAATGATTGGAAGTTTACGTGCATATTTAGATAAGGCATTAATGGACTCTGCACTATTTGAAGTCATTATATTAAAACGTTCACCAGGAAAATGTGCTCGTGACCACTATGCACACCGGCTTGCAACATAATACGAAAAGTAGTAGGGACCGCTGCTTCAAGGCGCGCCTTCCATTCCTCAAAGTCTGAAACCCTATATGCTTTGCATGTCTTCCAGTATAATTTTTGGAACATTTTTTTCTCTTTTGTGTTTAACCCTAAATTTACCATCAAATGTCGACAACATAAACCATGATAAGCATGCGGGAAAACTTGCCTTATTGCTAGATCGATGGATGCTGCCCGATCAGATATGAATGCCAAACCGGGTATTTCACCAATGCACTCATTAAGCTTTGACAAAAACCATATCCAAGTCTCGCCACTTTTCGTTTTACCGACTCCGTATGCCACAGGCAATATTTGATTATTCGCATCCATTCCCACTGCTAAAAAATTTGTTCCCAAGTAACGGCCCTTTAAATGTGCACCATCAATAATGAGTATTGGCCTTAAGTAGTAAACAAAACTTCGAAGCTGCAATTCAGATTTATTAGTTATATTAAATACGAAAGAAAAAAGTACAACAAGGATAAACATTTACTAACCGCAACCCCAGTAGCAACAAAAAGATTCTCGAACCTCCCTACATTATCGGTCTTAATGTGGGTCATCGTACCAGGATTAGCCTTCTTCAAATTGTGACAATAAATGGGTAGCTTGTAAAATGATTTGTCACACCCCCAAATTTGTTTAGCGGAAGCATTTAGTTTGAGTACGGGGGTGCCACAATAACAAAGCATGCATACGTATCAGAGCTTATGATTACAACAGAACATAATATATTAAGATGCCAAAAGTATTAATTACAAGGTTTACGATTCATCGAATCGTACAAGTTAAAAGTAATAAGTTTACAAAAGTAGATTTCTGAAATATGACTAAAACATTTCAGTTATACTAAAGAAATCCATGTGTTTCCAAAAGTTGGCATCCTAAACTTCACGGGTCGCTTAATTCTCCATGTGTGTTGGCGATTCTTATATGCGCAGCTAATTCCCTGAAAAACATAGTAAAAGTCAACAACGAGGTTGAGTGAATTCACAGGTTTTATGTTTACAAGTTCAGTTTTGATAAACCACTGTTGTTTATAACGTATCGTGGGGATATCACCCAAAAGTATTGTTCGTAAAACCAAATATGTTTCCAAATAGTTGTTTGTAGGAATGTTCGTATCCTATTAGTTGTAGGAAAGTAGTATCCTATTTTCAAGTATGTTCTGTAGGATTTTACGTATCCTAATCGTAGATATGTTTCGTTGGGATGTTGTCCAAAAGTGTAGTTCTAGTTATAGTAGGAATGTAGGTATCCTATTATTTGATCGTAAGTGTAACACCCCCATAAGACCCGTACCTGGGCCACGTGCGGGCAGTGTTACTATTGAGCTGAGTATTCTAATCGTTTGGTGGGTCCATGTTAGTAGGAAACCCAATGCCCATGTCAAAAGGGACTTTTCATCAGTCGAATAACATTAGTAGACCCATGTTCGTAGGATCTAGTGCCCATGTCAGAAAGGACTTTTCAATAGTGTTGCCCATGTTCGTAGGGACTTTTCAATAGTGTTGCCCATGTCAGTAGGGACTTTTCAATAGTGTTGCCCATGTCAGTAGGGACTTTTCAGTAGTGTTGCTGTAACATCCTCGAAATGGACCTAGTTGTGTTATATTATTTCTTGATTTAAATTAGTATTTAAATGTGTTTGGAAATAATATTGTTTGAATTAGTGAAATAATTGGAATAGGAGTCGAATATTCCAATGTGACAAGTGAATTATTAATTGTTGTAAATTAATATAGTTGACGGTACAATAAAATGTTTGGACTCGCAAATGGTTTTCGGGTTCCAGACTATATAGTGAGATGGGGTATTAAATTATACCCGTATATTGAAGGCGGTTTATGTGATGCCGACTATATATGTACTTTCCTATTTAGGAAAGTTATTCATTTTCATTTCAAAACTCACAGAAACTCTCAGAAAACCTCCAAATCAAATTAGAAATCAAATCAGGAAGTTGTGATTCTCGTGAAACTTCACCATGGACAGATTATCATCAGTATATTCTTCAATCAGTAAGTGTTCTTGAGTATTTAAGAATTTGATTTCGATTGAAATTTGGGTGAATTGATAAATTGGAAGAATTGGATGTTAGGAACAAGTTATAAGTATTACATGATGATTATATGAAGTTAATTGAGTTGTTTATAACATTAGAACTGAGTTTGATAAGCTTGATTTATCAAAAATGGTTTTGAATTCGGAGCTGGGCAATTACAGGGATGAAGCTGAGCTGAAAGACGCTCAAACGCGATCCCAGAACCCTAGCCAGGATCGCGTTCGTTAGTTATAAAAGGAATCGGACGAGTTTTGTTCTTGGGAACGCGATCCCAAGAATTTGTCCGGATCGCGTTGCTTAGTTATAATTTGTCACAGAATGATTTTACAAAGAGGAACGCGATCCCACCATTGTTTTCTGGATCGCGTTTGTCATTACTTTTTGTAAAATTTCAAAAGTGCATAAGTGTTTAGTAGTGATTTTTGCCACGGAAAAATTGACAAATTGTCTTTAAACTCCGATTGGGCTGAAATTTACATGGTCACTCGAAAACGGCCCACTGATCAAAGCTATAACTATAGCCTAGTCAGTTTTTGGCCATTCGGGGTCGTTTAGGGGTCGAAAATGGCATTTTACAGTTTTTGGACCTTAATTCGGGACTTTTTGATTATGTTCCGAATTGAACTTTTGTTGCTGTGATCTTAGGGATCACTTGATACATGTAATTATGTTATGATTGTGTAACGATGTTAATTACATAAGTATTATCAGTTGATACAAGTTACTAACTCATTGTTTATTGATTGTATTCTCAGATGTGTAGAAGGCTCAGTAATATTAGACTTCTGAGCTTGCAGCTGAGGTGTCGGTGAGTGGATCTGTAACCTCAGTGTGATTTAGTTGTAATGATTTGATTTACAACAAGAAATTTATAGTATTACTTTGATATGATGCATCTGTTGAGATATCTTGCTATGATAGTTTAAATAGTTGCTTACTTGGCTGATTGAGCTAATATGTAAGATTCTGAGGTCAACTTGATTTGATGGTTGGGCTTGTTGTTGTTGTAGACGACAGGAGATCTCGGAAACTTGAAATGTTGGTTTAGAGATCTAGGTCGTGTGTGATCGACAACAAGTTATCGGTAGATCGGTATGGGCCAATACAGATGATTGATAAGAGTTCCTTGAGTGCCAAACCGGTATTAGGGTGTCTCAGGAGTCTCAGGAACCACCGATCCTCATGATGTTGCGTGTATGACATTGATTGGATGTCGAGTGATTGATTGATTTTCTGTTTATTGTAATTTGATGTAAACAGATTGTTATGCTAGGTTGGACTGTTGATTATAGTTTCATTCACTTAGCTTTATGCTAACCCTACCACAGTTCTTCCTGCATGTTGAAATAGATGGGACATATTGGGCAGGGCAGGAAGTGTTTTGACTGGATGGAATGTTTGACAGGCTGTACTCTGATGTTAATTTAATAGCCATAGAAATGTTTTGAATTATATAACACCGAGTTGTTGAGATGTCACGTATTTGATTTGAAAAAGTTTACTGACATTTTGAGTACATTGATAGAATGTTTTTAAATATACGCTTCCGAGTCGCAATTATTATATTATTGTTTATAATGAAACGAGGGGTGTTATAAGTTGGTATCAGAGCAATAGTTTGGGTGAATTGGACTTGATAGAATGTTCAATCCTAAACTTTGATTGAGTTGAGTCAAACATTCCAATGGGTGCGGGTTTAGTTGATTAGTTGATGTGTGAAAAGTGATTAGTTGAATATGTACTAACCCTTAACAAGTTGTGAAGTTGTTGTTTGATTGCAGAGATGGAGGGACATGAGTATCTGATTGGTATATTTCATGTTTCCTCAACACTCGTGGGTTTAAGATTTGTCAGGTAATCTTCGATAAGCCTGTGTTAATTTAAATTAACTTGAATTGTTTACTCTGTTATGTTGAGTAAGCTTTGTTGTGAAGTTAATTGAGTCAGACTGATATGATTTCCCAGTTTTGAGTCAACTAATGATTGCTATATGTTGACATGAGGAGAGAAATGTTAAATGATATGTTTATTGTTGTTCATTGTTGTGAGTATTTCTGATTGAATTGAAAATGCAGAAATGTGGTTAAGTAAGCAGAAAAGAATTGATTAAGGTTTTAGCAAGATTGATGTTGGAACCTAAGGAGTGTCTTTATTGGTGAGACAAGATAATTGATAGTATTATATTAGTAGATTGGTTACAGGGTGTGATTTGAATCCTGTTTAAGAACTGTGGTGTCATTTGATTTGAGGATGACTGCTAATTGAGAAAATATGTGGTTATGTGACTACATGATATGTTTTGATTGTAGTTAAACACTTGAGTTAAACCAAGATGAATAAGTTTATGAGGAAAATAACTTATGATAAAGCTAAATTGAATGAGAAAGTGATAGGTCTTTCTAGTCAATTGTGAATTAGTAAATGAAATGTTTATAGTAACATGATTGAGTAGGCTTGTTGTGACAGTGATGCTTGATAGTAAAGCATATGTCAAAGTAATGATAATTAATTAAGATGTGTCCTGAATTTTGTAGTAAGTAGGGACATTGAATTGTGTTAAGTATTGAAATTATGATGATAGGTTATTATATGTTTGAGGTTTCAGACCAGTAGATATACTGAGTAATTCAGTTGTTGAAAATAAATTATGTGAGATGGCTTGCATATGTAAGGTTGAATATGTAAGTAGTAAGCTGATTTTGAGTATGTATCAGCTGTTAGAAACTATTAAATGAATTTTGATTGATTTGAAATCATATGAGATGAGAATAGATCACATTGATAATTATAATGTAGAGTAGCCTGAGAATGGATTGTGAAGAACATAATCTTGCAACGCCTGATCACCGTTGTTATATTATGTTGTGTCACATGAACTTGTTGAGGCTACTTGGTATAAAAGAAATGTAATGTGATTTTGGAAATGGAGCATGATAGTATGCTAAGTTGTTTAATAGTTGTTTTGATAAGAAAACAATCAGTTGATAGAACTGTGACCTTTAGACTGTAAAGGTGAGAGTGTAAATGATAGTTGTCATTGATAAAGGCTTTGATGATAAACCTTAGTGACTAATTTGATTGTGTTGAATATGTAATTGTGATTGATTGTGATAGATCACATGTAGGCGAATTTGATAGTGTTTAAATGAGTCACTATTTTTATTTGGCTTGTATGAAGCCAAAGTTGAAATAGGTTGATATTGTCTTGCTTGAGGAATTTCTAGTATTATTGAATGTAATAATTTGAAGTGTATGTTTAAAAGTAAACATACAATATGAAATGGCTTGTATGGAGCCAAGATTGATGTAGGTTGACCTTGTCCTTGTAAAAGATTGATAAGATTATTGAAAGTAATAATTTAAAATATATGTTTGAAGGTGAACATATAAGATGAAATGGTTTGTTGTGAGTTAATATTGATGGTATGTTAACTTTGAAAGTCAAACCATGAATAGAGAACTGTGTATAAAATTAATTGCTTGTGATTGGTTTGAGGATAGGTCAAACTTGAGAAAAAGCAGTTAGAGGATTTTATTGATTGGTTGATTTAAATCAAAGTTGACATTTAGTCAACTGTGTGTGTTGAAATAGTCTAACATAGATTGAAATGTTATGATTGTATGGAATATGATTGAATTCCTAGATTTGCTTAAATTATGTTGAAGGGGGTCATTTAAGATCCAGAGGAGATAGATGAATTGTCTAAGTTTGTGAAACTTGATTCATTACTTAAGGCTAGTATTAAGTAATTGAAATAGTGTTAAGTATAATTGAGTATTCAATTAAGTAATATTTGATATTTGAACTGAATATGTGTTAAAGAATTATACGAATATAAAGTTGTTTGATATGACAGTTATAATTTGCTAAGATATGTTAGAATAATTAAATCACATTGATTAGAATTGTGATAAGAAAATCTTACCAGTGTGTGAAGCTTGTGATGATAGCTTTGATTGGGTAAGAAGGTGAGATAAGAAATAATTGAAAGTTATTATTAATAGTTGTCTAGGTTGATTTGTACCTTATGGTGAATTACTTAAGTATTGAAAGAATTGGATGAATTCTTTAGTTATTTGTTGATAGTATACAAGTAAAGTAAGTGATAAAGTGGAAAAACTGGGATTAGATCCAAATAAGGTATGATATGAAAGTATATCTGGAATTGGATGGTGTTAAAGATTTAGTTGATCTTTGTTTGATAAATTGAGGAAATATGAATTGAATGATTGTTCATATTTTAAGAAATTGTATGTGTTAGAGAGTAAGAGAAACCTTGAAATTGTGTAGGTATGTATGTGTGGTATACATGATAATAAATGGCATGATAAGTTTTAATAGAATAAATTAAAATATGCCATAAGATATGTGGAGGTTAGTTAATTGTGATTAACTTGATGTAGATTTTGTTGGAAATGTGTTGGAAAGTAGCACATTTTGATAATGTGATATTGTGATGCTTGACCTGTAGTATCATAATATGTGGATTAAGATTGACTTAGTTGCTAGATTGACGGGATCTAGTGTTGAATGATTGGGTGGTTAAAGTTGTATAATTTTCTAATGGCTTGTGATTAGTAGTTTATGATTGTAAGGTTGAGTTGAAATAACTGGTTGCTAAGAATAGATTTTGATGTCTTACCAGTTTAATAGTATATAAATTCTAACTTGATGGTTAGTTAGAGTTTGAAGACAAATATTAAAGTACTGATAGGTGTACAGGAATGTATAATCACTAGTGTTGTGATTATTGTTTGAGCAGTAGTTGTTGTCGACTTTGATGTTGTTGACAATTGATAGGTAGTAATGAAAGGAATTACAAGTGGAAATAAGTCAATGTAGAGGTTGGTTGATTGTAGGTAAGATTGATTGTAGTACTTTTGTTGATTGAGCAAAGTACTTGTTGATTGTAGTTTTACCTACTGAGTGTGACCTCTGCTTTGCTTATTAAGGTGATATGAATCTGGATTACTTTTAAGTAAAGAATTTCATATGATTGAAATGATATGTGAACATTATAGGTTGTACAAAAGAGCATAGGTGTTGATACAAAAACCGGCAGTACCAAGACTAAGCTTAACAACCTTCCTCCTTGCAATACTTCACAAGCCGCGTCTCGTTTATCTGCACAAGGTCTTTGCTACAAACATCAAAAGTAAGTTAGGACGAAGGTAATTGGACTGGAAGCTTGAGAGCTTATCGGCTGGCGATTCCCGACTGGTATCCGTATCTACGCAGAGGGCAGATACGGCTTGTACGCCACGAGGCCAAGAACCTTCGGTAATAGAATAAGTTACGGATTTAGTGAGAGTGAGTATTCTTGAGAGTAAAAGTAAGTGATATGAGTGAATAAGATTGCTGTGTGTCCTTTTCCTTGACTGAGATCGCTTATTTATGTCTACTTAGGGCAGAGATTCCCCTTTCCATAAATGGTTGGTCTGCTCTCCGCAGCTCAGGGCGGCGGAGCAGACCTTCCTCTTTTGGTCATAGGTTGCCTTTTGTTCCCTTTTGACATGACCTGACCCTTTTACGTGTTTCAGTGGTAATGCAGAGTATCTCTGCAATAAGTCTTACCCTTGGATATTGCGTCTAAGTCAAAGATTCCTTTTGTCGTAGGTTCCATATATTTACGCAACTCGAACGTGATTCCGTAACTTTCTATATTTCCGTAGCTTAATGTTATGTATTTAGCTGCGGCATATGCTGCAAGATGCGTTTATCAGCATATACCCGATCATGTCCCCCCAGTCTAGTGTAAGTGCGGTATGGCGCACTTGCTCTAGACTATAAACGTAACTGGCTTACCTTCGGAAAATATACACGGGGGCACGGCTGCAAGTGGTGGTTTTAGGTGCACGGTTGTCTAGGAGGTTAATTAATAACTGACGCGATAACTTTGATGTGACGGTTTTTCAGCTTCATTACCCCTATACATTTCCCCCCAAAAACATTTAACACCTATGCTATATTAAAAAATCCTTCCTTATTCCCAATCTTCAAATAACCCCCAAAAGCAAAAAGAAACCCTAACTTTTTACTTCAAAAATCTTTTTTCCGATCAACAACAATAATGGCAACGGCAAACAGTGTCGCAAGCGGTGTACCATCAAATCCGTCAAACAATCCGGACAACGAAGTTAGTTCGGAGTTTGCGCTTGGGAAGGATAACCTTGCGCAGATGTATTCCGTATTAACCCAAGAAGAGGTTAATGATTTTTGCAAAGAATGGGGAATCGATCAAGCACTCCATCCGATTGCTCCGGCGGCTGACGCTACCATTTTCGACATGCCCGTCGGAAAAATTGGTGTTTATACTCGGTGGTTCGATTTTGCAAACATCCGTTTCCCTCTCTCGCGTTTCTTACTTACTGTTCTTCAGTATTACCAGGTACACATATCTCAGATATCTCCGGTAGGTTTAGTCAAAGTTTCGTCCTTTGAGATTCATTGTCGTGCGTTGGGTGGTGTACCTACTCTGCCCCTTTTTCGAAAGTTTTATACCTTGAGTAAAAATGGCGATTGGTTGACCATCGAGAAAAGGAAGAAACCCCAGCCGTTTCACTATTTTAAGGCTCCTGACGGTTCGAAAGATTGGAAAAACAAGTTTTTCTGGGTTGACGCTCGCGTAGCTCCGATTTTAATGAACGGAGGTACGTTTAGACCCTATTCCTGCTGATGGTTCCTTTGATCAAGATTTATTTGAAAAGCTCCGAGATCCTCTTGTGAACGTTCAAACGTATCCGGAGCACGTACTTGTGATGGCCGGAATTAGTCAAGTGTGGGATAAGCCAACTGAGATTCCGATCCTTCGGCCCGTTGATTCAGACGAAGGTATTAAGCTTCGTATTATCATAGTTTTGTTTCTTCCATTTACGTGTTACTGTTCGTAGGTAGAAGAAGTAATTCTGGTTTATTTTCTTGTAATTTGTACAGAGCTACCGCTTCTTGATTTTATGCAATTGTGGAAGTGCACCGATGCTCGCTATGAATCTCGCCCAATTCGCGAAGATGAGATACCATTTCCTGATCGATATCGAGATGCGGTTGTTGCTGCTAGTGATGATCATCTGCAGTTAGTGGTGGGGCCTATTGAGAATGCTCCGCAAGCCCGCCGATTCAAAAGTGCGGCTAAAGTGCGAGTTTCTTCTTCCAAGAGAGTAGCCGGATCATCTGCCACCAAAGGTTTACCTATTGGTAAACGGACTCGGAGCCAAGCAAATCAAGCAAGTGGATCAGATGCTGGAGGTTCTGTTGCTAAGAGAGTGAAGCAGTTGGGTCGCAAGCCTGCGGGGAAAGCTTCGTCTGACCGTGGTAAGTCACACAAGGTTGAGACAGTGAAGGTTACATCCGAGAGTGACGCGGGCACTGAGTCAGATGAAGTAGGTTCTGATGACGAAGGTGATAACTTGTCCGGTCAAGAATTTGCTGCGGAATCACCTAGCGCTGATCAACCTCTGGATTCTGGTGCTCACGAACCTCAATTTGAGGTTGATCCAGAGCAAGCTAATCAGGTATTTATTCCTCCCTGGTCTGTGAAGAATGGGGACACGTTTACGATCCATGCCGTCTGTCGTGACATGGTTGATCACTTGATTCCCCCATCGGAGGTCGTGTCTCTAGAATGCAAGTCTGATGTGAATGTTGGTGATGAGATGAATTGGCTTTCGTTGATGGTACCTAAGATTATGGGTGAGGGTAGACGTAGGTGGGAAAGCTGTTATCGTCAACTTCTTACTGAGAAGGAGAATGTGAAGAAGCTGCGGTCGGAGATGGCCAGCCGTGATGAAAGGATTAAAGAGCTGAATCAGCGGTTGGTAGATTTGACTAGCGATGAGATGACTTTTTTGAAAGATGAGTTAAAGTCAGTGAAGAAAGATCGTGATGATGCTATTGCCAAGTTGAAGGATGCTGCTACCTCATATGGATCCGAACTTGAGTTGCTTAGATCTTCCCATGCTGTTGCTCTTGATTTGGAGGTACGGAATACTGCGGATGCAGCTCGCCAAGTGCGGGAGCTTGAGTTGAGATTGTCGGAGCAAATGAAGCAACAGCAGGAGTTGCAAAGGAAGTGGGAGATAGAAAAACAGAGTTTGGCAACTGTAGCTGCAGTATCCGTGAGCGAGCTTGACGAAGCATCTAGCCGCAGCAACGCAGTGGAAGAGAGTTTTAACTGGTTGATGGACCGCGGGTTGAAGGAGGTGTTTGTTAAACTTGTTGAAAGTCCTGAGTACGTATCATACAATGGCGCAGTTCAGGCTGCCCATTGCGGTGTAGGTAAGAAATGTGAAGCTATATTTATGTTAAGTAAGTTCGAATGCCCAAATGTTTATTATGAGATTGTATGTTTCAGGTATGAATGTGGGAATGCAGCTTGGTTATTCGCATGCTAAAATGGGCGTTGCAATTGACAAAATACCTGGTTATGATGTGCATGCTGCGGAGAAAGTTCAGCAGGCAGAGAAGGAATTGAAGGATGCTACTTACCCCTACTTGGAACGCATTGCTGCTAGCCGCAACCTTTCTCCGGCTGAGTTCAGGAAAGTTGTTCTTGGTGTTAACTCTGCTCCTGAAGCTGCTTGACTCTTCCCCTTGTTTCTTAGCTATGTATGCTTTGACTTAGTTGGTATTTTGGACAATCTTTTGCTAATTTGCCATTTAGGCAGACTGTTATTGGGCCTTAGTGCCTTGGTTTGTAATCAACTTAACTTATTTCGTGATCTTGTTAGTGTTATGTTGGAACTCTTTAACATGCTTTTGTGATATGCCATTACGTTAAAGTCGTTTGCCCTTTTTGAATGGTTTTTCCTTACATTGCTTTCTCGCAACCATGTTATTATTTGTGAGTATACTCGATGCGCCATATTGTGTATGCACGTATGCACAGAACGTAGTGTTTTGAATGGTTGTTCAATCCATCGATACTTAGGCTTATGCCATCAGTATATTACTGCACGAAGGAATTTCGACTTCGCCAGCTTATTATCTCGTGATCAGCGAGATAAGTTGCAAGTAATTTCTTGTAATGATGCCAAACATATTCTCATGAAATTGTGTTTGATATATTAGATTGCCAAAATTATCAAACCGCTACATCATGATAAGGTTTACATGAGAATTTTACAAGCCTACAAATAACACTTGCGAAGGTTAGCAACGTTCCAGGAACGTGGTAGGATGGTTCCGTCAGACTTAGCAAGTTCATATGAACCATTTCCGTGACTGGCAACAATTTGATATGGACCTTCCCATTTGGGTCCCAACTTTCCTTCGGGCTGGGCTTTGCTAGCTTCGTTTTTCCGTAACACATAATCACCAGGAACAAATGATGCGGGTTTCACTTTGGAGTTGTAGTATTTCGCCATCTGTTGCTTATTTCGGCATTCTCTGATTACTGCGATCTCTCTTCTTTCTTCCAGCAGCTCCAAGTTAATACGAAGATCCAGACTTTCACCTTCGTCCGAATTAGCCGTTCGCCAAGTGGGAACTCCAATTTCCGCAGGTAACACAGCTTCGGTACCGTACGTCAAGCTAAATGAGGTTTCGCCATTGCTCTTTTTTACCATCGTTCTATGTGCCCAGAGCACATGAGACAAATGGTCCAACCAGTCGCTTCCTTGCCCTTCCAACCTTAGCTTTATACCTTCGACGATGCTCCTATTAGCTCTTTCCACTTGTCCGTTAGCTTGCGGGTGAGCTACGGACGTAAAGACCTGATTTATCTTGAGCTCAGCACACCAAGATTTGAATACACCTCCGGCAAATTGAGCTCCGTTATCGGTTACTAACTCATGTGGCAGGCCGAACCTGCACACAATATTTTCCCAGACGAACTTTTTTACCGCAGCTCCTGTGATTGCCTTAACGGGTTTTGCTTCTACCCACTTAGTAAAATAATCTATCGCGACGATCAAGAATTTCACTTGTCCTTGTGCCCTTGGGAATGGTCCAACGATATCCATAGCCCATTTCTGGAATGGCCATGGAGCCGTGACTGAGATCATATCAGTTTGGGGTTGCCGGCATATTGGTGCGTTAACCTGACAAGAGTTGCATTTTTGTATAACAGTTAGTGCGTCACGATGCATACTTGGCCAAAAGTAACCCAGGTTCATTACTTTTGCCACTACGGACCTTGGTCCAGAGTGCATTCCACATGCACCCTCATGTACCTCTCGAATAACGTATTCGGCCTGTTGTGGACCAATACATCGTAACCAAGGTACTAAGTAAGACCTTCTGTAGAGTATGCCATTAGAGTAATTGTAATTTGGTGCTTTGACACGTACCTTTCGAGCTTGCGATGGATCCTGCGGCAAGGTACCATCCACCAAGTACTGAATGATTGGAGTCATCCATGTGTTTTCATGTTCCTCAATAATGGTTAGTACCTCCTGCTCGTCTATTGACGGACGTTCAAGTACCTCAACCAATACTTTCTTTGTGAGATGAGCAAAAGCTACGGAAGCTAGCTTGCTCAATGCGTCCGCCTTTTTATTTTCACTTCTTGGAACTTGTCGTATTTCAAAGCTGCCAAAACTGGAAATTAATTCTTTCGCTTTTTCCATATACTTTTTCATATTGGTGTCTCTAGCCTCGTAATCACCATTGATTTGACTTGACACAAGCTTCGAGTCGACACACACTTGCAGATTTCGGACCCCCATTGCCGTAGCAATGCGCAGGCCAGCTAATAGAGCTTCATATTCAGATTCATTGTTGGAGCTGTCAAAGTTGAATCGAAGGGCATAAGTGTATTCAACTCCATTTGGGTCTGTCAAGATGAGACCCGCACCTGCGCCAGACGAGCTAGATGCTCCGTGTGTGTACATTACCCACTTACTTTCGTTTATGGGTTTTGAAGCTTCGTTTGGAACCTGCGTAAGCATCAATTGGTTTTGTGGCAATTCTGCAAAGAAATCAGCCAATATCTGACCTTTCACCGAAGTGCGCAGAACGTAGTTGATTCCATGTTCCCCTAGCTCGATTGCCCACTTGGCCAACCGTCCTGATATCTCCGGCTTGTGTAAGACTTGACGGATAGGTTGATCCGTCAGGACATTGACTTTATGTGCCTGGAAGTAGCGTCTGAGACGCCGCGCCGCATAGACAAGTGCCAAAGCTAGCTTTTCCATGGGGGAATAATTTTCCTCCGGACCTTGTAATACACGGCTAACAAAATAAATGGGAACCTGACTTTTGTCTCTTTCTGCCATGAGCACGGAACTTACAACTTTATCCGTAGCTGCAAGATACATATATAATTCTTCACCTGCAATAGGCGTGGTTAGCATCGGTAAGCTGGTGAGATGTACCTTTAGCTCCGTGAATGCGCTTTCAGCTTCTGCCGTCCATTTGAAATCCTTTTTGCTCAGACAATTCTTCAACTTCCATCACTTTTTTTAACAAGAACCGGATTTGCTATCCAAGTGCGGTAACGTACTTCACGCATGATCCCGGCTTTTACCAATTCATTAACCTCGTCCGTTACAGCTTTACTTCGGTCCGGGGCTAAGCTGCGTTTTTTCTGGACAATTGGTTCTACGCTCTTGTGAATATTCAGCTTGTGCTCCGCAATGTGCCGGGGCACCCCTGTCATGTCAGAATATCTCCATGCGAAAACATCAATGTTAGCTCTTAAAAGCCTTTCTAAACGTACCTTCGAAGCCGGAGATAATGCTGTTCCCACGCTCACAGGTTGTTCCGGAAATTCATCATTAATGACAAGTGGAACTTTGAGCAGAGTTTGCTCCGTGTCTTGTGAGTTGCGTCGGGAAGCACCTGCAACCTTATTACCTTCTTCCAGTGATAAACACTCCTGAACTTTTCTTCTTTCTGCTCTAAGGGTTGCAATACCGGAGCTCGTAGGAAATTTCATCATAGCATGCATGGTAGACACTACTGCCCTTAGACGACATATTGTGGGCCTACCCAGCAACACGTTGTAGGGTGATGGTGTTTGCACGATAAGGAACTTCATGTCCACAGTCCTCGACAAAGGGTACTCACCGAAGGTTACAGGAAGCCATATGCTTCCTACTGATGATATCATTGCCCCTGAGAAGCCCACTAAAGGCGTTTTGGTGTTCACCATTCGTTCTTTAATGGAATCATTTAATTTTTCGAAACAGTGGAGATACATTATATCGGAAGAGCTACCTCCGTCCACATAGATGCGGTGGATCAAGTGACCCTCAACTTCTGCCTTTATAATTAGAGGGTTCTCAGTGGGGCATACCTGGTTAGAAGGTGGAAAGCTGATCTCTTGGTGCATCCAACTTTCAACCTCATCCATAGGCCTCTTATCTTCGTTTCGTTCTGACCGAACCATCTGGATCACTCTAGGTTTGCTCTTTTGAGGAGGACCTTGTCTTCCTTGCTGTTTTGTTCCGGCCTGCTTTACTTCTTTTACCAAGTGCGACAATTGCCCCGTCTGAACGGCTTCTTCTATCTGTTTCTGCAGCTGGTAACAGTCGTTAGTGTTATGACCTTTATCACCATGGAACTCGCAATACCTGTCCGTATTCTTTCCTTCAGGGACACCTTTGAGGGGAGTAGGCTGTGTGAAGCTGTGTCGAACTGCTTCGGTTGCCAATATTTCACAGGGCGTCTTGGTAAGTGGTGTGAAATACGAGTTTCTTTTTGGGGAGGGAGAGTAGGGTTGTGAAAAGCGTCCTTTGTTGCCGGAATAAGTATCATGGCTTCGTCTTGGGGATAGAAGGACCTGCGTCTGGGCAGGTGCAGCTGCCTTCCATGGTGTGCCTCTATTCTGTCGCGATGGGGTTCTGGATGGAGCTTCGGCTACGTGCCCAATTGCTTCTTTCCCCTGTATGAACGCTTTAGTTCGTTCAAAAACTTCGTTGATTGTCTTGGGAATGTTGGCATAGAACTGCTCTATCAGCTGTTTCGGTCTTATTCCATGAATGAAACCTGAGATGCGCATGATCTCATCTGCTCCTTTAATTTCCATACTTTCTTCTTTGAACCGCTCCATGAAGTCCGACAGCGATTCATGAGGTCCTTGTACAATATTGTGAATTTCCATAGGATGTTTGGTATACCTCCGCTGTTGCATGAAATTCTGGATAAAACTTTTCCGCAGCTCCTCGAAGCTGTCAATACTAGCATGAGGGAGGTCATCAAACCAAAGACGAGCAGGTCCTGCCAGCGTTTGTGCAAACATGTGACACCAAACCGGCATGGACCACTGCTCCATCTCCGCCACTCCGGCAAATAGTCCCAAATGATCGTCCGGATCTCCGGTACCATCATACACCTTGATGTGCGCCGGAAGTCTTGCTTTCTTTGGCCTCTTGCATCTTGCTATTCTCCTGGTAAATTTCTTGATGAGTGATGGTCTGTAAGGCTCGTCTATGCCCTCACCCTCCTCCTCGTCCGAGCTTGAGCTCGTCGAGCTGCTACTGTCAGTAACCGCTGCTTTTCTGGTGCGAGAATGCAAGGAGCTACGTTTCTTTAATTTTTTTTTACTTTTGTCCGGACTGGCCTTTTTCTTCGTTTTCTGAGCGTACCTTTTCCTCCGACGAACCTTTGCTGCTTCGGAATCTGAACTGGAACTGTCAGTCCCCTTTTCTGACTCGGTGAGGTCATCTGCGGAGGAATCGTAAGTGAGCTGCGTTCTCACACCATCTATTTGCTTGTTTTTCTCGGACTCTTGCATTAGCGTGCGAAGTGCCTCGTAGTTGCTTTCCACAAAGGCGGGAGTAAGCCGAGGGTCATTTTGCTGATCCTCTGATCCCCCAGCGTTTCCCGTTCCACTTTCATGCCTTTCAGCGGATCGACCTACAGTTACCTTCGGCGTGGTAGTTCCAGATGAAGGGGTTTTCTCCATTCTTTCAGTTTGGTCCCACGGATGGCGCCAAATGTTGATACAAAAACCGGCAGTACCAAGACTAAGCTTAACAACCTTCCTCCTTGCAATACTTCACAAGCCGCGTCTCGTTTATCTGCACAAGGTCTTTGCTACAAACATCAAAAGTAAGTTAGGACGAAGGTAATTGGACCGGAAGCTTGAGAGCTTATCGGCTGGCGATTCCCGACTGGTATCCGTATCTACGCAGAGGGCAGATACGGCTTGTACGCCACGAGGCCAAGAACCTTCGGTAATAGAATAAGTTACGGATTTAGTGAGAGTGAGTATTCTTGAGAGTAAAAGTAAGTGATATGAGTGAATAAGATTGTTGTGTGTCCTTTTCCTTAACTGAGATCGCTTATTTATGTCTACTTAGGGCAGAGATTCCCCTTTCCATAAATGGTTGGTCTGCTCTCCGCAGCTCAGGGCGGCGGAGCAGACCTTCCTCTTTTGGTCATAGGTTGCCTTTTGTTCCCTTTTGACATGACCTGACCCTTTTACGTGTTTCAGTGGTAATGCAGAGTATCTCTGCAATAAGTCTTACCCTTGGATATTGCGTCTAAGTCAAAGATTCCTTTTGTCGTAGGTTCCATATATTTACGCAACTCGAACGTGATTCCGTAACTTTCTATATTTCCGTAGCTTAATGTTATGTATTTAGCTGCGGCATATGCTGCAAGATGCGTTTATCAGCATATACCCGATCAATAGGTATGAAACTTTTGGATGAAAAGCTGACCTAGATTTGAATTTCAGATCTTTGATGGTAAAGACTTATGATTGTGATCTGTATATTAGACTGATTGTTGGTCGTGAGCTGAATTATATTTCAATGTTGCTAGGTACATTGGGGTTTAATAAACACTATTGTTGGGATATTGTTGCTGCTGTTTTATTGTTAACAGTGATGAACAGTGAGAATAGGTTAAAGATTTTAGCATGTTGCTAATTTCGGGTTGCATAAACCTATTAAGTAATGTTAAGTTTTATTTGTTGATTAAGTGATTGTAGGTTTCACTTGTTAAAGTAAGTGTTTGTCTATAAGATATATCTGATTGATGATATTGATTAGATGCACTGTATGTGTGCATAGGAAAAGATAGAAGCATGTACATTTGGATATGTGCATGTGGAAAGAATTCAAACAGTCTAAGTATAGTTGTAAGTTGCTATTGAGGACAAATGTATGTTAAGATATATGTGATTATATCACATTAGTTAGATTGATTGAGGTTAGATTTCTGGGACGAAATCTCTTTAAGGGGAGGAGAGTTGTAACATCCTCGAAATGGACCTAGTTGTGTTATATTATTTCTTGATTTAAATTAGTATTTAAATGTGTTTGGAAATAATATTGTTTGAATTAGTGAAATAATTGGAATAGGAGTCGAATATTCAAATGTGATAAGTGAATTATTAATTGTTGTAAATTAATATAGTTGACGGTACAATAAAATGTTTGGACTCGCAAATGGTTTTCGGGTTCCAGACTATATATTGAGATGGGGTATTAAATTATACCCGTATATTGAAGGCGGTTTATGTGATGCCGACTATATATGTACTTTCCTATTTAGGAAAGTTATTCATTTTCATTTCAAAACTCACAGAAACTCTCAGAAAACCTCCAAATCAAATTAGAAATCAAATCAGGAAGTTGTGATTCTCGTGAAACTTCACCATGGACAGATTATCATCAGTATATTCTTCAATCAGTAAGTGTTCTTGAGTATTTAAGAATTTGATTTCGATTGAAATTTGGGTGAATTGATAAATTGGAAGAATTGGATGTTAGGAACAAGTTATAAGTATTACATGATGATTATATGAAGTTAATTGAGTTGTTTATAACATTAGAACTGAGTTTGATAAGCTTGATTTATCAAAAATGGTTTTGAATTCGGAGCTGGGCAATTACAGGGATGAAGCTGAGCTGAAAGACGCTCAAACGCGATCCCAGAACCCTAGCCAGGATCGCGTTCGTTAGTTATAAAAGGAATCGGACGAGTTTTGTTCTTGGGAACGCGATCCCAAGAATTTGTCCGGATCGCGTTGCTTAGTTATAATTTGTCACAGAATGATTTTACAAAAAGGAACGCGATCCCACCATTGTTTTCTGGATCGCGTTTGTCAGTACTTTTTGTAAAATTTCAAAAGTGCATAAGTGTAACACCCCCAAATTTAACAGTTTGCGGAAGCAACGTTTTGGGTGTTACTAATCAATAATCACAAGCACAAAGAATACAGTGAACGACTCTAAATGAGACGTTCGAAAAGTTATTACATTAATATATAAATAGTTTCAAAATGCAAGCTCGAGTTCAAGTGAATTTCCTAGAGATTCTAATACATAACAACTAGTACAAAAGTAATGTAATAAAATCTCCAAGCTTGTAAATGCATGCGACTCGAGCTAAGTAAGCTTATCCTGCTGGGCATCCCTACTGATGCTGTGTACCTGAGAAGCATTACTAAAACGGTCAACCAAAAAGGTTGGTGAATCTCACAGGTTTGTAAGTAAGTAAACAGTTTGAACACACAAGTAGTATTTGTAAATCATAGCCAGCCAGTAATTAACGATCACAGGTTATGCTCATCGTTAACTTAAGTTTTAATAAGTGGGTGGTTGCAGGTTATGCTAACCGTTTGATACAATTGCCATGAGCCACCATAGTTGAAGCTTAACGTACAGTAATTATAGGTACCCCCTCATGAATGTAATCCAAAACATTCATACGGAACGAGTAAGAAACGCCCGTTTCTACAGTAACGGTTCGTGGTAGTGCGTGCTACCCCGGGCGGGGATTGTCAGTCCCATATGGATCCATATACTAAAACTCGCGCTTATCACATAACTAACAACTATGGTTCAGGAGGATTTCATTGGATTAGTCGTAAACTCATGCAGTTGGCGTATTCGTAATCTCATACAGTAAGTAAATCATGGCAGCAAGTAAGTTTTGTGTGTTCATGTAAAACAGTAATGCATCTCACCCCTGAGTAAAAACAGTAAAGTAGGGGCTGTAAGACTCACCTGAGTCTGGCAGATAATGCAGTAAGTAAGCAAGTAGTATCCCGAACTAGCAACCCTTAGCGTCCTAATACACATAAGGTTTAGTAAGTAAGTGGAATACTTGTAAAGTATCCATGCTAGTTGTTCCCAAACTAGTTAATGTCCGTTAGTTTGTTTGTACGTTTGTATTCGTTTGTAAATCGTAGTTTGTATAAAAGTTGTACGGTCTGTTTGTTATCAGTGTATAATAATAATTCCATCCATTATTATTATGTATTCATAGTAGTTGTACAGTTGTAAAGTATACTCGTAAGATCGTTTGTTTGTATTACAACATGCATCGTTTGCGTAAGTTCCAATGGGCTTAAACCCCAAAGGGTACGAGTGAAACCTCGTAAGTATTCGAGTGTATGTTCGTATCAGTTAACGTGTAATCCAGCACGTAACTAGTGAGTGAACTTGTAAGTTCGTATCGGATGCAATCCCGTGTAATGTACAAGTGTAAGTTTGTTGGAGTGCAATCTCCTAAGTATTTCCAAGTGTAATCTCGTACGCGTGTGTGAGTGAAATTTCACGTTAGTTTTGTACAGTCTTGCACGTATTCAAGTGTTGTTGTATACTTTCAAAAGTATAGTATTTTCAGGTATAAGTAGCATCGTATTTGATTTAGTAGTTGAAAAGTGATTCTAACACTTAGAGTATATTTTGTTTTCTGATCTGGGCTTTCTGCGACACAAGGCTTGTGTCGCAGACCGTATGCGACATAAGGTCTGTGTCGTATGGATTTGTTTCTGATTTAGTGTTTATGCGACACAATGGTTGTGTCACTGACAAGGGTACGACACAACGATACGACATAGTCGTTGTGTCGCAATCAAGCGATAAGTAAATTTTGTGTCGCAGGTGATACGACATATAGTGCGACGTAAGCGTTGTGTCGCATACATTGCGACATAACGTGTGACATAACATGCGACATAGTGTTGTGTCGCACAGAATTTTGGTCCGATGCGACACAAGAGGTCTGTTCGGAATTTAAGTTTCCGAAAACGTATTTTCCGGTTTCCGTTGGGTCTAGAACTTTTATACTAGTTTTAACATGTTATAATGAGTTCATAGTAACTATTGGTAGTCGTTTTTAATGTTTGTGGTGTCGTTTTTTTTAAAATGACCAAAACCGACATTTACGTTAACGTGTTCAAAAACGAGTTTAGATTATATATTCGGACATTATAAAGTTAGGGAAACAATAATCTAGCAAAATAAATGTAATCGGAAAAGTTTCGGGTCGCCGGAAAACTTACAAAGTTGTCGAAACGAAAATCCGAAAAGATGAAGTTATAGCCCTCGTTCTCGTGATCACTTTCCTCCAAATCGGGCCTAGCTTCCGGTGAGTTTTAGTGGTGTTTTTCTAGAGAGAGAGAGTGTCGATTTAGAGAGAGATGAGAGAGTTTAGAAAGAAAATTGGAGGTGATGGAGTATGGTGATTGTGTGTGTAAGTGAGAAAGGGAGGGGGGTGATGTCCCCTCCTTGTTGGCCGGTTTTGGGTGGGGCCACCAAGGTGTGGTCTCACCAAGTTTTGCTCCTCCGTGTTTGCGCTCCGTGCGGTGTTCGTTTCCCCGGTCGTTTAAACGTTAAAATCATTTTATACGTGATTTAATATACGTTTTAAAATACGAAATAATACTCGATAATTAAGTTGAAGTATTTTATCAAAATACTAGTTTTCAAGTTATAAAACATAACTTAGTTTTTGTTTTGTCGGTTGGTCGAGTTTTCGGAGAGTTCGGTAATGTTTGGGTTAAAACGTACGTTTTCGTTATATTATAAACATAATATAAAGTAGTAGTCAAGGTAATTAAATAATTTAATATTATTTAATATTTGTTTTACCAATGTCCGCAAGTTTGTACAATTGTAGTTTCATACGATATGTACGAATCGTATACGCGTATATATATATATTCCATCCATATATATATATAAAGTAAATAACGTATATAATCCTATTTCATATTATATACAAGTAATAAACACGTAATTAGGAAAATTTTAAATTGATCCAAATTTTGGGGTTGTTACATTCTCCCCTTGTTAATTAAATTTCGTCCCGAAATTTGTTCGAAGTAGTAATCGGTAGTTTGATATTCGTCGGCTAGCTACAATACGTACTAGTAGCCTACAGTAGTAGGGTAGGTCCTACAGTGTTTGAAAGCAAGTAATCGTTAAGTGGTAACGTACCCTAAATTTTGTTGCCGGGAGGTAGTGGACATTTGGCCTTGAGATGGCCAGCACTCCCACAGTTGAAGCAGAGTTTCGCCTTGAGGGAGTTAGTATTCTTAGGGTAGGACTTGCATCGACCGATAGGTAAGGTACACGGTCCTTCATGATGCCGAGTGCACTTAGAACAGTATGGTTTCTTTCCCAAGTAGTTTCCTGCAGAGTTGAAGGGAGAAATCTTCACCCTTTTTGCTGGAGGTGACGTACCGTCAGTGTTGGTATCCTCTTCAGTAGGAGTACTTTGTGAAATTTGTGGTGAAGTAGGGTTTTCTAAAGCTACCAAACGTAGCTCGTACTCACGCATACGTATGTCATTTTGGAAAGCAATTCGTCGTAGGTCTTCAATGTCTTCCCGTGCTTCAGTAAGTTGTTTTCGCAGCGAATCAATAGTTTGGTTAAGGTGGCTGACTGATTCAGCAGTCAAGGTTTCATCAACTGATGCATTTGCAGCAGTTAGAGCAGCAGGAGGGGCAGGTGCTGCTGCTGATTCAGCGGAGTGTTCTGTATCACACTCGAGTTCGAGGAGGTAAGGAAACATCTTCGGTTCCTCACTGAGCAGTTCATTTTGCAGTGTAGGGTTGTTGACGGAGTGAGTTGTCATTTCCTACGAAATAAGTGTTCTATTTAAGAATTTGCCTCAAGTAAGTGAAGTTATATTAAATTATCTGTTTAAAGTAACGAATAGCATACGAGCTCCCGGTCTCAACCAGTGTGAGATAATTGGGAAGGGAGTTTGGGTTACTGTATCTAAAGTGTAAGGCAAATTGTGTTGTCGGGATTTAAGTAGTCAGTCGTTTCCTAATCCTATTGTGTACTTAGGATCAAAGAAAACACACAGAATAAAGTACAGTTATACATAAGTCATTAAGCGAGAGATTTATGAGAAAACAGATTCGGGTAGTCAAAGAATAAGCGTACCCGGGTGGAGTAAATCACAGAGTCTCGGATTTGGGTCATCCTCCCTAGCATTGATTACATAAGCTCTACTCCTTGTATTGTTGGTTCGGGGTTTCAGCTTAGGGCAATCCTTCCTGAAGTGCCGGGTACCGTTGCACTCATAGCAGGTTTTGGGTGCAGAAGTATCAGTACCAGTGGGGCTGGTTCGGCAGTCTTGGGCCAGGTGCCCGAATTTCTTGCACTTAGTGCAGGGACAGGAGCCGTTATGATGGCGGCTACATTTGGAGCAGTAAGGCTTGCTCCCCTTGTAAGCCTTTGAGTCATTGGCATTGACTGTTGTAGGCTTTTTGTCGGAGGTAGTGTTGGATGAGTGGGGGGTTACTTCCCATTTGCGTTTGTTATTCGCGGGTGGGGTTGAAGTCGAGCCACGGCGGACAGAATTGGCCGTTAGTTCGTGAGCCATGCGAATGGCGCTCTGAATGGTTCCCGGTTTGGATGAAGTAACTAAGTCTTGAAGTCGCTCAGGAAGTCCATCAACGTACTTTTCGATCCTTTTGTATTCAGGATCAACCATGGATGGGCACAAAAGTGCCAGCTGGTGAAAGCGGTTGGTGTATCCGGTGATGTCGTCACCCTGCATCTTGTGATTCCAGAATTCTAACTCTAGTTGCTTCAGCTCATCTCTTGGGCAGTACTCGCCCCTCAGCATATTCTTTAGTTCATCCCACTGTAGTTTGTAAGCATCGGCAATGCTCACCGTTTGCGCATAAGTGTTCCACCAAGTAAGGGCGGTGTCCGAAAAGGTGCTGGCGGCGAATTTAACTTTATCCTCTTCCTTGCAGTTGCAGATGAGGAACACTGATTCGACTTTCTCGGTCCATCGAATCAGACCGATTGCTCCTTCAGTTCCTGCAAAGTTCAGCGGCTTGCAGTTATGGAAATCCTTGTAGGTGCAGGTTTTGGGTTGTGGTCCATTAGTAGCTGTATCTTCGCTACCAGGGGTTGATGTTCGGGTAGCTAGGGCTTGAGCCACGCTACGGGCAATTATACCCGCTACTTCGGCTTCAGTAAGCATGATTTGACGTCGAGGAGGCATGTTCCTTGAAACAATAATAAAGAACATGTGAGGATTTGAATAAGAATTATGGTGGTGATGATTTTGTACGTTTAAAGAAATTTCGTCAACAGTTGAAATTGGTTCAAAGTGTGTGGGTTATAAATAAGTTTTTTTTTTTTTTTTTTTTTTTTTTTTTTTACAGTTTCGAAATTTTTGAAAATTTTATAAAACATTTTGTAAGAAATTTTTGTAACATGTTTGCCAAAAATACATTTGTTATAAAATTTTGATGTTAAAAATCGGTTGTATAATTTGAAGTCTGACGGAGACTTGAGTTGAAAATGATTTTATTGGGATACATATAACGGTACGGTGGGGTACGTTGTAGAATGGTACAAACGTCGAATTAGGTAGGAATAGTAAATGAAAACAAGGTCTCGTTCTTTATATCGAAGGACGTTCGAGTAACTATGGTTGTCAGTTATAACGGTGTGGAAGTCTTCGGACGTAAGTCGGTAGTCGTGAATTTATAAAAATCGAATAAGGATGGAACGACGAGAGTCGGGTTGTCGTTTGTTTGATAAAATTTGAAAGTGAATTTCGTAGTGGTCGAGAGAGAGTATCGTATCGGGGAAAGAGACCTATGTATATATATATATAACACATAACCGCCTAGTGTGTGTCTAGCACAATCACGTAAAAGTCCCGGTTCTCTCGAGGTCAGAGTCAGCTAATGCATTCCGGTTCAACATAACCCCTTTCAGAACTCACATCATCTTCATTTAATTGTACATAGTTGATCAAGCTATGTTAAATTAAACTCGTATGCTGTAATTTCTGAACCAGTTATACCTAATGAGGAATACTGCCTAACGGTCATAGTCTAGGCCCACTAAATGCAACCTAGTTCACTATAACCTTAGGCTCTGATACCAATCTGTAACACCCCCAAATTTAACAGTTTGCGAAAGCGACGTTTTGGGTGTTACTAATCAATAATCACAAGCACAAAGAATACAGTGAACGACTCTAAATGAGACGTTCGAAAAGTTATTACATTAATATATAAATAGTTTCAAAATGCAAGCTCGAGTTCAAGTGAATTTCCTAGAGATTCTAATACATAACAACTAGTACAAAAGTAATGTAATAAAATCTCCAAGCTTGTAAATGCATGCGACTCGAGCTAAGTAAGCTTATCCTGCTGGACATCCCTACTGATGCTGTGTACCTGAGAAGCATTACTAAAACGGTCAACCAAAAAGGTTGGTGAATCTCACAGGTTTGTAAGTAAGTAAACAGTTTGAACACACAAGTAGTATTTGTAAATCATAGCCAGCCAGTAATTAACGATCACAGGTTATGCTCATCGTTAACTTAAGTTTTAATAAGTGGGTGGTTGCAGGTTATGCTAACCGTTTGATACAATTGCCATGAGCCACCATAGTTGAAGCTTAACGTACAGTAATTATAGGTACCCCCCTCATGAATGTAATCCAAAACATTCATACGGAACGAGTAAGAAACGCCCGTTTCTACAGTAACGGTTCGTGGTAGTGCGTGCTACCCCGGGCGGGGATTGTCAGTCCCATATGGATCCATATACTAAAACTCGCGCTTATCACATAACTAACAACTATGGTTCAGGAGGATTTCATTGGATTAGTCGTAAACTCATGCAGTTGGCGTATTCGTAATCTCATACAGTAAGTAAATCATGGCAGCAAGTAAGTTTTGTGTGTTCATGTAAAACAGTAATGCATCTCACCCCTGAGTAAAAACAGTAAAGTAGAGGCTGTAAGACTCACCTGAGTCTGGCAGATAATGCAGTAAGTAAGCAAGTAGTATCCCGAACTAGCAACCCTTAGCGTCCTAATACGCATAAGGTTTAGTAAGTAAGTGGAATACTTGTAAAGTATCCATGCTAGTTGTTCCCAAACTAGTTAATGTCCGTTAGTTTGTTTGTACGTTTGTATTCGTTTGTAAATCGTAGTTTGTATAAAAGTTGTACGGTCTGTTTGTTATCAGTGTATAATAATAATTCCATCCATTATTATTATGTATTCATAGTAGTTGTACAGTTGTAAAGTATACTCGTAAGATCGTTTGTTTGTATTACAACATGCATCGTTTGCGTAAGTTCCAATGGGCTTAAACCCCAAAGGGTACGAGTGAAACCTCGTAAGTATTCGAGTGTATGTTCGTATCAGTTAACGTGTAATCCAGCACGTAACTAGTGAGTGAACTTGTAAGTTCGTATCGGATGCAATCCCGTGTAATGTACAAGTGTAAGTTTGTTGGAGTGCAATCTCCTAAGTATTTCCAAGTGTAATCTCGTACGCGTGTGTGAGTGAAATTTCACGTTAGTTTTGTACAGTCTTGCACGTATTCAAGTGTTGTTGTATACTTTCAAAAGTATAGTATTTTCAGGTATAAGTAGCATCGTATTTGATTTAGTAGTTGAAAAGTGATTCTAACACTTAGAGTATATTTTGTTTTCTGATCTGGGCTTTCTGCGACACAAGGCTTGTGTCGCAGACCGTATGCGACATAAGGTCTGTGTCGTATGGATTTGTTTCTGATTTAGTGTTTATGCGACACAATGGTTGTGTCGCAGACAAGGGTACGACACAACGATACGACATAGTCGTTGTGTCGCAATCAAGCGATAAGTAAATTTTGTGTCGCAGGTGATACGACATATAGTGCGACGTAAGCGTTGTGTCGCATACAATGCGACATAACGTGTGACATAACATGCGACATAGTGTTGTGTCGCACAGAATTTTGGTCCGATGCGACACAAGAGGTCTGTTCGGAATTTAAGTTTCCGAAAACGTATTTTCCGGTTTCCGTTGGGTCTAGAACTTTTATACTAGTTTTAACATGTTATAATGAGTTCATAGTAACTATTGGTAGTCGTTTTTAATGTTTGTGGTGTCGTTTTCTTTAAAATGACCAAAACCGACATTTACGTTAACGTGTTCAAAAACGAGTTTAGATTATATATTCGGACATTATAAAGTTAGGGAAACAATAATCTAGCAAAATAAATGTAATCGGAAAAGTTTCGGGTCGCCGGAAAACTTACAAAGTTGTCGAAACGAAAATCCGAAAAGATGAAGTTATAGCCCTCGTTCTCGTGATCACTTTCCTCCAAATCGGGCCTAGCTTCCGGTGAGTTTTAGTGGTGTTTTTCTAGAGAGAGAGAGTGTCGATTTAGAGAGAGATGAGAGAGTTTAGAAAGAAAATTGGAGGTGATGGAGTATGGTGATTGTGTGTGTAAGTGAGAAAGGGAGGGGGTGATGTCCCCTCCTTGTTGGCCGGTTTTGGGTGGGGCCACCAAGGTGTGGTCTCACCAAGTTTTGCTCCTCCGTGTTTGCGCTCCGTGCGGTGTTCGTTTCCCCGGTCGTTTAAACGTTAAAATCATTTTATACGTGATTTAATATACGTTTTAAAATACGAAATAATACTCGATAATTAAGTTGAAGTATTTTATCAAAATACTAGTTTTCAAGTTATAAAACATAACTTAGTTTTTGTTTTGTCGGTTGGTCGAGTTTTCGGAGAGTTCGGTAATGTTTGGGTTAAAACGTACGTTTTCGTTATATTATAAACATAATATAAAGTAGTAGTCAAGGTAATTAAATAATTTAACATTATTTAATATTTGTTTTACCAATGTCCGCAAGTTTGTACAATTGTAGTTTCATACGATATGTACGAATCGTATACGCGTATATATATATATTCCATCCATATATATATATAAAGTAAATAACGTATATAATCCTATTTCATATTATATACAAGTAATAAACACGTAATTAGGAAAATTTTAAATTGATCCAAATTTTGGGGTTGTTACAATAAGTGTTTAGTAGTGATTTTTGCCACGGAAAAATTGACAAATTGTCTTTAAACTCCGATTGGGCTGAAATTTACATGGTCACTCGAAAACGGCCCACTGATCAAAGCTATAACTATAGCCTAGTCAGTTTTTGGCCATTCGGGGTCGTTTAGGGGTCGAAAATGGCATTTTACAGTTTTTGGACCTTAATTCGGGACTTTTTGATTATGTTCCGAATTGAACTTTTGTTGCTGTGATCTTAGGGATCACTTGATACATGTAATTATGTTATGATTGTGTAACGATGTTAATTACATAAGTATTATCAGTTGATACAAGTTACTAACTCATTGTTTATTGATTGTATTCTCAGATGTGTAGAAGGCTCAGTAATATTAGACTTCTGAGCTTGCAGCTGAGGTGTCGGTGAGTGGATCTGTAACCTCAGTGTGATTTAGTTGTAATGATTTGATTTACAACAAGAAATTTATAGTATTACTTTGATATGATGCATCTGTTGAGATATCTTGCTATGATAGTTTAAATAGTTGCTTACTTGGCTGATTGAGCTAATATGTAAGATTCTGAGGTCAACTTGATTTGATGGTTGGGCTTGTTGTTGTTGTAGACGACAGGAGATCTCGGAAACTTGAAATGTTGGTTTAGAGATCTAGGTCGTGTGTGATCGACAACAAGTTATCGGTAGATCGGTATGGGCCAATACAGATGATTGATAAGAGTTCCTTGAGTGCCAAACCGGTATTAGGGTGTCTCAGGGACCACCGATCCTCATGATGTTGCGTGTATGACATTGATTGGATGTCGAGTGATTGATTGATTTTCTGTTTATTGTAATTTGATGTAAACAGATTGTTATGCTAGGTTGGACTGTTGATTATAGTTTCATTCACTTAGCTTTATGCTAACCCCACCACAGTTCTTCCTGTAGGTTGAAATAGATGGGACATATTGGGCAGGGCAGGAAGTGTTTTGACTGGATGGAATGTTTGACAGGCTGTACTCTGATGTTAATTTAATAGCCATAGAAATGTTTTGAATTATATAACACCGAGTTGTTGAGATGTCACGTATTTGATTTGAAAAAGTTTACTGACATTTTGAGTACATTGATAGAATGTTTTTAAATATACGCTTCCTAGTCGCAATTATTATATTATTGTTTATAATGAAACGAGGGGTGTTATAGTTGCCCATGTTCGTAGGGACTTTTCGTTACCCAGTCCGTTATATAAAGTGTTGCTGGTTATCCTCCAGCGTTCTCAAAACATGTTCATGTGTTTACAGCGTTGGTAGTATGAAAGTATTATGTAACACCCCCATAAGACCCGAACTTGGACCACGTGCGGGTAGTGTTACATATTATGTTGAAATCGTCAGTTTGTTTATCAGTTTACCAGTTCAATGTACTCCACTTGTTTGAGTAAAATAGTATACAACCATGTTTGTATAAAAGTGTTTGACTATGTTTTCCACCCCTGTTCAAAGCAGTTAAAACAGTAAAAGTAGGGGCTGTGAACTCACCTGTTGAGCTAAGTAGTTGTGCAAGTGCTAGCAAATCTAAGCCCAAGTACAGTCCAGAATCTCCTAACGTCCTAAACGTATGAGATTTAATAAGTATTGTGGATGTCTAAGCTAATCATCCATGCTAGTGTTTGTACAACCAAGTCACGTCCAAATCGTTCGTTTAAGTGTTTACGTTTGTATTTCGTTGTGGTGAAAATGTATACGACTCGTTGGTGATAGTTTGAAATCATAATTTCAATAAAATAGCGTGTCTATAATGTTTGTAAAGTTCACATATAGCATTGTATGTAAGTATTCGTTATCGGTTAAGTTCGACACTTAGTGTGAAAATAGTTTGTAAAGTTTCTGTTTTCTGCGACACAATATGCGACACAATGGTTGTGTCGCATGGTGCGACACAATTCTGCGACACAAGTGTTGTGTCGCAGAGATTTGAGGTGCTGAGTCAACAGCGACATAAAGCGTTGTGTCGCATAGGTTTTGCGACATAAGGTGCGACATAATCGTTGTGTCGCATAAATACGACGTAAGATAATTCGGTGCGACACAATCGTTGCGTCGTATGGTTTCTGCGACACAGTATGCGACACAATCGTTGTGTCGCATAGATGAACACCAGCCCAGAAACATAGGCTGTCGCGATTTTTCCGATTAAAAACCCAATCCAAACGTATTTTTAAGCTATAAATTCGTGTTTTCTTTGTTGTATGGGTTAGTACTAAGTACATTAAACACTAATATGAAAGAAAACTTCAAAATCTAAAGATTTGCAGGATTTGTCAAAAACTTACGAGTGTCGGATTTGAGATCCGCAAAGGTAGAAAGATAGATCGTGTTGCCGTGATCGTTTTTCTCTATTTTGTTTGATGATTCGGCGTCGTTTGAGGGTACTTTGGTGGTGTTTTTGTGGTGGTTTTGGTTGATGGTGGTGTTTGTTTAGAGAGAAAAGAGAGAGATGAGAGAGAAGTGAAAGATGGAGAATGAGAATGGTGGAGGTGGGGAGGTGGGTTTTGTTCCCCATTTCCCGTCTCCGTATTTGCGCTCCGTGTTTGTTTACCCGATCGTTAAATGTTACATTATTTTAACTAATACATTTTTAATTACATATTTCATTATATTTTAAATTAGGATCTTTTTATGAAACCAAATTAATTTAGTTATAAAATTTTAACTTTGTTTTCTTTTAAATTGTTCAAGTCATACGTTATTCGTTACGAAATATTTGTAAATATTATCGACATAATATCTATTATGCGTTTACGTTATTTAATAACTTTCGTTTTATTAAATAAATTCGTTCACCAACAGTCGTATATTTTTGGTCGCGTTTGTTCAAATCGTTTCGTATGTAATTATATCCAATTACAAATAAGTAATACTACGCGTATTATCTAGTTGGGCTTTGCTAGACTTACCTCTAAAATGTGTTGTGAATTCACTCAAGTAGGGAATTAGCCTAAAATGCAAATGTTTAGCGTTAATAATTGTGTTTAAATTTGCGGGGTGTTACATGATTCCTCATCGGTCCCCCTTAACAATTATATCGCACGACACTTTCCCTGCCAAGCTTGAGAATAAGACACATCTATTTGAAATCTTTGATTTAAATCGATCATGATGTCGCTCCCACGATATACCCTACTGTTATCTTTCAATTGATCACGAAGTATGTGACCCAATACATGTTTGTTTGCATTACGATGATTCGGATTAGTTTGCGTTTTAGAGCATGTGTGGTGGTCTTTTAGGGTTTTAACTTGAAAAACTGAATCATCATTTTGTAGCTTTGTAGCTCTAAAGAACCATTCACAACCCTTTTTCACACAATGTGCTTCAAATCTTGTGGTTGATGATTGAGTTACTCTGAATTCACACCCATCTTCCAGACATTTAATACCTAAAAAAACTTTTAGCTCATCTTTGTTATTAAAGAACTGACCTTCATAAATTTTTGCAGATGGCACATAGCTCCTAGGTTTTGTGGGTGTTTGTTGAAAAGTGGGACATTTTAGTGATTCGGGCATTGACCAGAAGTAGTTAGGTTGCATTTGAGGAGGAACACCTACTTTTTCTTCCTGGTCAACATCATCTTCATCTTCATTATCATCACCCTTTTTAACATCGTCCTCTCGTTCGCTGCTAGAAGACTCGGATATACCAAGTTCCTTTGCCACCTCTGGATCGGTTAAAGGGTTATAATTTAGATCGACGTAAACCACATGTTCTTTATTAGACCCAAACCGTTCAACTGTACTTTGAGGCTTTTCATTTTCGACTTCAAACAAAGGTTGAAAGAAATCTTGACGGTTACTAACATGCTGAGAAATGTGATCAGGTGAATAAACAAATGGATTATGAATTGGGTATTGGCTACTTTGAGGGGTGTGATACTGATTTATTTCTGGGGTAGGGTATGTATTTAGGTCAAATGTATTTATTTGTTGGGATGGGTAATCGTTGATCTGTTGGGGATGATATCCCGTTGAAGGACCGAGAACATGAGGTTGATTGCTTCCACTACCGAGACCCATTTGATGAACTACAAATAATGTTAGATCACCATATGGGTTATTACGAACGACTTCCATTAGAAAACCGACATCTTCGTCGTCAAAAATATCAACCGGGTGTGTGAAAGTTGACATTTTATAACATAATCTGAATTCTTGTTGAACATCTAAACGAGCCTTTTTAGCTATCAATTTTTTCAACTTCGAATGCCTTACGTTTGCTGGCAAACTAATGTCTCGTCTAGGTAATCCAACCGGCAAGTATTCATACACGCCGTTTACAATTTCCCACGATCCACCCCAACACAATAGAATGTTAACACTCTCTGAACTCATTTTTTCAAATACAACACGTTTTTGATAGACGGATAGGAAAAAGAGTTAACCGTCATTCTCTTTATAAGGAGGACACAACAATAAGCCAATAATAATAATGTACTAAATTTCTTTTATTATTTTTACACGCTCTACCGTCCACAAATCAAGAATCCAATGACATCATGCGAGCAATTGATATAAATAAAATAAAATATGTTATTTGTTTTAGCGTATCCATTTAATGAACTACAAATAATAAAATTTCCATTATTATTTTATTATTTGTTTTAGCGCCAGTGTTAAAAAAAACAAAAACCGGCGCCCCCAATTATTTAATGGACCCGAATGTAATCACGTGATAGGTTATGACGTCAATGATGGTGATGTTTGTGAGATGAGGGGCGCCGGATTTGACAACCTAGGGGCGCCGATGTGATGTTTTTCGTTTCCCAAACACGAGGTCTGCATAGCTTGGGGCGCCGGGTCCATTACGGCGCTGAAGTCTCATCCAATGTCAGGGTTTGTACACGTGTCGAGATTAAAAGGGGGGGCGCCGGGTCCACTTCATTTGGCGCCGGGCCCATCAATTATTCGCGATTAAGGATTAATTAATGGTGATTAAATGGGATTAAATATTAATAAATCTTTGACTTACGGATTAAAAGTGGATTAAATATTGGAGGGGCGCCGGGGCGCCATTTTTGGCGCCAAATGATGAATTAGTTTGTTAAAAACGTTGGTCAACGGATTACTTTGTTAAAATATGTATGGTCAATGGATCATTTTAGTGATTTTCCCCTCTGAAACATAAGTATAGCCCACGTGTAATGATATTTGCCACCAAACTAACGAACCCTCGACGGCTAAAATTACTTTCCCTTCTTTTTTCCCGGCGACAACATAATATCAAATTCCGACGATAAAATGGCGCTTACACTCTCAACAATCTCTCCGATAAATCGTACCTACCTCTCTCCTGTCAATTCTTCACAAAATTTTACGTCTAGTAATCATAATCTCACACTCTCTCCATCCTCTAATACTATCAAAACCGTTCTCACATCTCCGTCGCTTTCTCGCCGCCGTGTCTCCGCCGCCGTCTCCAGCTCCACCGGCAAGTTTAATTGAACTATCTCCTATTCACACACTCATTAGCAATTCTAATATCTATGTATTTTAGTTGTTTGATTGTGCAGGAACTACAATTGATACGGAAAGTTTGTTGGAGAGAGTAGAGGTGATTGATTTGAATGGAAATTCGATTCTGATTTCTGATTTATGGAAGGATCGGAAGGCCGTTGTTGCATTTGCTCGTCATTTCGGGTATTGTACATATATCGTCCTTTTGAATCAGTGGTTTTAATTTTACTGTTAGGGAAATTGAATGGTGAGTTTGGTGCCCTAAATTATATGCACAGGGAGGACATGAACAATTTTTTTTTATGTGACCTACTTATTGATACTGGAACAAATGCAGCACAAGTGATGGACACAGTGTTCATGCTATTTTCAGGATATTGAATAGCATAAAGATAATTAGATATAAAATATCACTCATATGAAAACGGTTGCTTGAACGGTTTTTAAATGTTTTGTATATTAAACTGCAGATGTGTCCTTTGTCGCAAACGAGCTGATATGCTTGCTGCTAAAAAGGTATACATTTTTATGCCAGAATCTAACAACTTTTGGAGCTAATATGCGTTGAAATTCTCAACTTCCCTTCACATATGTAAGAGTTAATGTTCTTGTGATCGAGAAAAAGAGTGTAATGAAATTTAGTCGGTCATTGTTACTTTTAGCATTGATATTGATGGGACTTTTTCGTGGTATCAGGATAGGATGGATGCCTCGGGCGTGGCACTTGTCTTGATTGGTCCTGGTAATGTTGAGCAGGTGAGTATATCTTCAATTGTGTATGTTTATTATCTTGAATCTATCAGAGTAAATGTTGATGTGTAATGAGAAAGTAACTTAAACATGTTTAGATCCTAACAAATGTTCAATGATGTACCAATAAGACACTTACTGATATTACGAGACATTTGTGTAGTACCAATAAATCGTACCAATGACGTACCAATAAGACACTTACTAATTACATTGCTTTTGTTAATCATCTCGTTCTTATAAATAAATTTCTTCTGTTTGTTTTCATTTTGTGTAGGCTAGAGCGTTCTCTGAGCAAACAAATTTTAAAGGGGGTATGTTTCCAAGCATTGTCATGTTAATATAGTGTATCAGTTGCTTTATTCTCCATTTTCTGGTTCACGTCATCATTTCATCCACACTAAGTAAACTAGAAACAAATCGTATTTGAGTTCCCTTCAACAACAAATTTGGGAATACTGGTTTTCATAGTCACTCATACTACACTTGTAGCATATAGAACTCGTTGTCATGTCATTTAATAACACAAACATGGTCTATATGTATAAAAAATTTGTAACATAATTACATATATACTTGCAGAAGTATATGCAGATCCTAGCTATGCATCATACAAGGCATTGAGTTTTGTTTCTGGAGTTACAACTACATTTACACCTGGGGTATGTTTCGCATATGCCAAGAATGCTTGAACTATGTTTCTTGTTCATCATATTTTACAGGTGCAATAAACTGTCTGTTTGAATTGCATGAGAACTCAAATTACAGGCGGCTTTGAAGATTATAGAAGCATACATGGAAGGTTATCGACAGGATTGGGAGCTTTCTTTTGAAAAAGATACACGTACGAGAGGTGGCTGGTACGTTAGTTACTGTTGTCATAAACATTTCCTTTTCTGTTCGCCAAAGGCTATCCGATCAAACAGACTGCATTCAACTATCAAAACTTTGTTTGAAATTTTAAAAGATCTGATATCAAATTTTTAGATATGTTTTATATTTGCATAAACTTTGTCCATCTGAACTGCAGCAACACGGCCTATATTATATTGATACAAGTGTTTAGAATGGACTTCTTGAATTCTTGCTAAATTATGACTTGTGTGGTAATGAAATGAAGGCAATTAGATAAGTGTAACTTAGGGTGTGTTTAGTTGTGGAAAATTTTCCACAATTTTCCTTTTTCAATTTTCTATAGAAAATCATTCTCCAGAAAAGTGTTGAAAAATTAGAAAACGCGTTCAAATGTTGGAAAAGTGGATTTTGGAAAACTAGTTATATCTTGGAAAATTTGGAAAAGTGTGGGGGAATTGTATAAAGGAAAATTTGGAAAAGTGCGGGGGAAGTGTTTTCCACCTCCAAGTTATATTTTGGAAAAGTGGATTTTCCATTTTCTTGGAAAATTTTCTCAGAAAAATTCATTTTGAAAGCGTTTTCCACTTTTTCACTTTTCTTGGAAAAAATTTCTAGAAAACACCCCCTTTTTTCCACAACTAAACACACCCTTAGGATTTCGCTTACTGTAATATCATACTGTGTTTGTTCACAAAAAAATTATTCTTAGATAAACTAAATAAATAAATAAAATAGATAATTGAACAAAAAGAATTGGTAATGATAAATCTGCGCCTACTTATGTGTACAAGTATGTAATCAGGATTATTAATATTATATTTTTAAAAGGAAAATGGTTTGTTCATAACGAAGTATGGAAGTGTAAGCATTACCACACAAGTCATACTCTTAAAATATCTGAAGTAGGAAAGTGTAAGCAAATAATAGAAAAATTGTTTATCAGGCAACAGGGTGGCATCATAGTTGCTGGTCCAGGAATAAGCAACATCTCATACATCCACAAGGTGAGCCTCACTGACCAGTTTTCTTGGTTAAAGGACTCATAATAGTCCCTAAATCCATTCCCATGTTTATTGTCGTAATATTCTTGTGTTTCCAATGATTAACACAGGACAAAGAGGCAGGGGATGACCCGGAAGTAGAAGATATACTAAAAGCATGCTGCTCATGAGATCGTTCATATACACTCATTTGTGAAGATACCTTGAAGAAACTCTATAGGAAACCCACGTCACAATGATGTCATGCTACTCTGTCTCATTAGTAGCCCACAGTCCATAGATCATTGACATGTATATGTAAATGGTAGCATCACTTTGTTCCTATACGAACATTTACATTTCTAAACAAAATTGCTTACTTGAAATGCAATCATGAATCACATCAGCGTTGAACAGCTAGTGATTACTCTACATTTAGTATTACAGACAGGCAATGCCTCCAGCAAAGAATGCACAAATAAAAGTACTTTATTGCAATATGATCAATGTTAAATAACATTCTTTATGTTAGAGCTTATTTGATTGAAGATCAGAAGAAATTAGCAAAAAAACAATGTTCTGTTTAGAACAAAAAATAGATTACAATGAGCTAAAAAGAATAACTCCTCGTAAATACAGACAAGTAAGATGACAACAAAGTAAAATCGAATTTTATTTATATTCAATTAAAATTGGATGGTGATAATAGTAATGTTACAACTTACAAGTTGATTACTGTATTATTATTAATGCTAACAAAAAACTGAATCGCCTATCCACAAAATACTAATTGTTGGTATAAAATACTTGTTTTCTACTCTCATTTGACTTTCTTTGTAACCAACGGTACAAGGACCTTCTTGTCACCTTCAACCTCTGCAAAACTACTGGTCTTCTACTGGGCGATGTTGGTGATCTCATTTTCCCAAGGGTTTCACTTAAGTCGGTATGTTGATTGAAAGGATTCTCCACATTAATTCTTATCTCAGTTGGGATCTTAGGTCCTAATGAGAGAACCTCGAGGCTGAGATTATCTCGTAGAAGTTTAATAATGGTATCTTTTACATCAAATTGATGTTTATCTTCAGCTGCACCAAGTTCCTGGACTCCCAAGATTATAAACATGTCGTCACTTATCAAGTCTCCTGCAACCAAACAAATTTAGCCATCAAGACTCATAATCCAGTATCCATAATATGTATCATGTATGTAATAAAGAATTCAACTGTTACCTTGATTGTGGTTTTCTTTTATCATTCTTAGAACTGCCAGGACAACAATGCGTGCTTCAACCTGTTGATAAATTGGGTTAAACATAGATATACTTATTAAATTAAACTCAGAGGAATATGAAATCCTTGGTTGATACATAATATCTTCCAGTTAACTGAATTACCTTTGTCAGGCCTCGAAGATCAACAGCTATAGATTGGGCTTCTGCTTTACCTTTTTGCAAGTGTGATGCAACTTTCTCAAGAAGCAAACTTTGAGGTCGCCCTAAATCTCTTCTGTTGTTAGAGTTTAGCTGGCCTTGTGTCCATTGGTTATCTTGTATAATCCCTTCACACCATTCCTCTACCAGTTCCTTGAGATAGTAATCATTGGGTTTGAACCTACACAATAATAACTTCTATTTCAGTAAAACAGATAGCATACGACGTAACCATCTAACCACCCTTGCGAATTTTGACATTCGTACCCGGATTTACGCATGTCCTGATATATAGAAAGGCATTGTTGTACTTCTACTAGGGAACCATATCTGGTACGCGCCCTAAGAAGTGTGTTATATGTCACCTGAAATTCAAAACAGGAGTTTATTGGTTTACAATCTTGTTTAAGAGTATAGTCCCAGTAATACATTAACTAACAAACTCTATACTCAATTAACATTGCCAGGATGTTGTTTTATACTTTAATTCCTGTTGGAGTAGTTATATTTAATTAATAATCCTCACCATATTTGCTTGTATTTGGTACTTCTTCATCTCTGCAAATAATGAAAATGCCAAGTTTAATTCCCTTTGTTTTACACATACCTGTAGATGATATAATTCCTAGTCAGAATCAAAATGTTAGAAAAATGCTTGATGTTGCATTCAGTTAACATAGGTAATTACAGAAGCCGCTGTTTCACATATACTAAAGGCCTTATAAGTTATAAGACAAGTTGAAACCTTTATAGCTGCAGTATATGCAACAACATCAGGCGGAACACCAGATTCACGCATGGTTCTCAAAACCTGCACTGAATGGGCAATAGTTATTAGAAGTTATATAATGTGGATTTTGTCTATAAAGCTGATAGCAGTTTAATAACACAACTTTTTTAATCAAAGATTATCAACCTATAGGTGGAAAAATGGGTGCCCTAGGTAAGCAAGTCTAAATGGTTTTGAGTTGAAAAGGGTTTCTTCAGAGAAACAGGTCGAAACAGGGGGATTCCGTTGCACCAATGTGGGACTTTTTTTCTTCCCTTTTTATTAACTAGTTAATGCGCTAAATATGATCACAAAAGATATTTCACATGTTCACTACAATAAAAATGCTAGATTTTAAATTCGAAATATTGAGGCTGTAAGCATTTTAAAAGACAATCTAGTATATCCTTAACCATTCTTCTTTTAGCTACATGTTTTTTTTATTTGAACTCCTGATAAAATAGGCTCTTACCTGTACCGCACTCTTCACATTCCCCGCGCCTCCATAAACACCAATCAGAGTTGACCAGCTTATATGATTAGGGCTAAGGCCAACTGTCTCCATCTCATCCATTAAAGCCTTTGCAAGGAAGTGATCAGTGCCACAAGCCTTCATCAGTACATTATATGTCGAAATGGTAGGCTTGAAAGGAACCTTCATAGGAACTTGTGAGCTTTCTTGAGTCGTATTTTTTCTATTGTCAATCTGAAATGAATTGGTCTTCCAGGACTGAAATAAACGGAAGGCTCGGTCGTACTGGAAAGCCTTAACACAGGCATAAAGGAGGACATTGCAACACTGTGCATTTGGCATGCAACCAGCCAGAAGCATCTCTTCAAATAATACGAATGCCTGATCCACCAGACCTGCTTTCGCACATGCATTTATCAACGATGACCATGTAACTGTATTTGGAGTGACACCAGCTTCAAGCATTTTGTCTTTCATTCCCAGTGCCATCTGCCACATTCTTGCATCGGAGAATACCTGAGTTGTAAAGAAAACATGGAAGCAGCTCAAATCACAATGCTTATACAAGGTCTTGGGATCATCAGGCCTATCTTAATGTTAAATTCTGGAATATGACTCTTTTTGAGGACAAAACAATTTGTGAAGTAGACTGGTTTTTAGGATATGGGTAGTAAGTGTAACATTCTCATTGCAAGTAAAGCAGAGATGAATAATTGAAATTGAATATTGTACCTTAACCATTGTGCTATATGTGAAGACATCCAACTTCAATGATCCTCTTGATTCCAAATCCTCTACCTCCCTGAAAATTTCCTGGGCCAAATCAAGTCTAGTAGCTAGGCAGCACGATTTTAGAAGGATATTATAGGATGCGATGTCCGGAGCAACTCCTAGATTCTGCATTAGTCAAAAGAATCTTAATGATCCATATGCATGGGCTGTTTTTAGAGCTGAAGCTTTCGATTGGAAGAGACTAGGGATACAAATAATGCCACATACGTTGAAGCAAGAAAATAAAAACAATGAGAATTGCAATAAAAAGGGGAAGAGGATATTACTTGCATATGCTTGTAGATTTGCATTGTGTAGCTCAAGTCACACGAATTTACATTCATAAGACTGTTGAATACATACAAATTTGGGTTGATCTTCTGAGCACTCAACTCCTGCACCAAATTCACAGAAACGACAAATTATAAGTGGGCATCGTGATAAACCAAGAAGGTCCTCGACTTATAAATACCAAGGTTGTAGAAATTGGCCAACTCGGCCGAGTACTGGGGGGTACTCAGTACTTGGACATGGTTCTCGGCGACTCGGACTGAAAAATTGGTCAACGGGAAAAACAAGGTCAAACTCGGATACTTGGTCAAACTCAGTCAACATTTTAATATGGTTTAAAATTAGGGTTTTGAGTCCATTTCAAAATATTAGGCCACTATTCTTTTCTTTCAGTCTCTCACTTTCTTGTTCTAAACAATTATGTTTATGTTTGTGTTTCTAGTCAATATCTAAACATATTATTTCGAACTTTTAATATTTACATACAAAAGAAATCAAATCCGAGTACTCCCCGCCTAGGCCGACTACTCACTACAAGGTCCCCAAGCACTTAGGTACCACCTAGCAAGTTTTACAACCTTTAAAAATTCCAAATAACTACAAAAATTAAAAATTACCAAATTAGGACTATCTTCTACAGCAGTACTCTTTAATAGAAACTTAATCATATTTTAACCATAGTTAAGGGTAGCAGACTTTATTAAAATCATACACAGTCAACACATAATCCTCAACAAGTTTCTATGATTAAACTCTACAGAATTTTAAGGAAACCATGGCCATACCTCGTAAATGGACCTGGATTGCAAATGGTCATGACAAAGACCACATACATCTATGATTGTGCGGTAAGCATACATATTCACGCTACCCAGATTATGCTTGGATGCTTCAAAAACATACAGCGCAGATGCCATATCTCCTCTCTTTCCAAATTCCCGAATTGCGGTACAGAATATTTCATCAGAGTGCTTACAAAAACCTGCATACCTGTAAACAGTGAAAATTAATTACATTGTAAATGCACCTGAAACCGGCAGACAAATTTTGAAGGTATACTACTTTTCTCAAGCTAATGTAAAGAAGAAAAAAAGCATACCTTATGGCTGCATGTGGATTCCTTTTGTTGACACAGTTTCTTATAAGCTCAATTGGTTCCACTGCATCTTCAATAGATAAACGAAATCCTGAACCAAATGAGGTGTAAAAGAAAAGCATCGAGTTAAATATTGGCCCGAAACTACTTATATTATTTAACATCTTCAATGCAATACTTTCGGCAGTTCAAATTAATCTCTAATCATGTCACTGTTTAACAACCATCATAATAAGAACCGACTAATATAATCTAATAATCTCATATCATATCATACTTAACTACACCTTTAACTTATTTTACCTGCCATTGATTTCAATTTCAACATTAATAGAACATTGAGCTACAAATTGAGCATACAAGTTTACCTGCCAGCAATTCCATCAAATTGACAACCTCCTCCACACAACCACATTTCAAAATCCGCTTACATTCTCCACATATCACATCGAAAACAGACCGATCAGACAACACAGCTTCCAATGCACCACCTCCACCAAACCCTAACTTCTGAAAACCGTTCAAAACGCCAATTAACTTCCGTACACCTTCATCACTCTCAATCAAACTCATAATCCCCTTACGAACAAGGTCAACATTCAACAATGCTTCAAATTCAACCGCCTTCAATCCATAACTACCAGAACCGCCACTCATAACCGTTTCCGCAATCATGAAGAAATCATCGAACCTAGCGTCTTCAGCGAGCTTTGAAGCTAATTGGGCGTAGTAATTGGTTCGGTTGTGGTTCCCGCGGTGTTCGCCTAATCGGACGGTGGAGAGTAATGGAGGACGGTGAGACTGTGAAGAAGATGAAGACGGTTGCAGTGGTGGTTTGGAGTGTTTAGGTGGTTGTTTAGCGTTAGTTGAAGTGAGTGTGTGTTTAGGTAGAGGTGCAATTGAAGATGAAAGTGTGATAAGAGTGATGGCGGGGGTGGTTATGGTGGTGCTCATTTCCCGGTTAATCGGCGGTTTATATGGTTAGTTGTGATTTCAGTTGTTTCCGTTGGTGTTTTGTGTTTGGTTGAAGATAGTATTTGAAAGGTAATTGTTGGATGACTTTTGGATTGTATAAAACTATAAATATCTATACCCAAAAAATGAAATTATAAATATTGGAAAAATTATTTACCGTTGAGTCGACTCGATTAGAAAACTCGAGGATTCGATTCGAGCTTATATTTTCAAGCTCGAGCTCAGCTCGACTCGACTAATGAATGTATAATTCCGAGCTCACTTGACACGACTAGATTATTATCAATATTAAAATATTAATATTAAATAATTTAGAATTAATATTAATCGACTCAATAATTTCAAGCTCGTCTCGACTCAATACATTCATGTTAGACTCGACTTGAAGTTTGTTAAATAATATGGTAAATATGTTAATATATATATATACAGATGAGGTAAAAATGTTGATGATAAGGCATGCGAGCCTCTCGAGCCGAGTATCTTATACTCGGGCTCGACTCGAACCGCTACTCGAGATTGAGCTCGAGTTTGACTCAACTTGTACCGAGTCAATTTCAAGAATTTCTCAAGTCGATCTCGAATAATTCATGAGCTGGCTCGTCTCATTTACACCCTGAACTGGAGTGTAAAACTATCAACGTATGTCTATAACTTTTTAACGACACTTTGGTTTTCATTAATATTTTATACAGGTCAGATTCAGATATATGGATTTGTTGTGCATGTACTGATTAATTCGTAATTCCATATAACTTATTGGTTATTGGGTGATCAAGTCAGTACAATAAATTGGATTACTTTAATGAGAGTAATAGATAGATATTATTAGAAGGCGGCTTTTGATGTTGTTATTACTTATTAGTGACAATAATTTGTTATTCGTAATAGTAGGCGTTTTTTTTTCCGATTGATCATCCAATGTATACGTATATCAGGAAACTCAGATACCTAAATTTAGTCAGACAAATTAATCAAAAAGAAGAAAATCGAAGACTATGAAAACAAGTCAAATAGGAGTAACATTTTGCCATTTTGGAGATCCTATAAGAACAGGTCAAATCTGATATACAGAGTATTTTTGTGGCCTTTGAACACAAATAATTTCTCATTTTAATATGGGAGAGCAAACTGAAGCAAAATAGAAACTTTTGAAAAATGGGGGCTCTGTTCCATTGATCACTTGGGCTTGAATTCGACCCTGATACATTACATCAACTGGCAACTTTAGACTTAACAACAGTCACCCAAAATGCAGATCAGATCATGAAGTGTCCTTTGAATGTTTATTTAGAAAGCCATTTGGATAGGTGCCAAACATACTTTGTGCGCCGGTTAGTGGTGACTACTATTCAAGTAGCTGCACGTGGTAATTTCGACCCATTCTGAATATGATCAATTTGAATATTTTCTTTAACGGATCAAATGTATAAACTAATAAAACTTAGCTAAAAAGAAAAGTGGTTCGAAACTCATAAATTGTTTATTAGATTGTAAGTTGTGACAATATAGTTCTTGTAATGATATTAAACACAATAACTATTTTGTAAAATAAATTACATATATATATTAGACACTCCACTGGAGTAATTTCCATCTGAATAGACATGAGTTATGTACACCACCTGAGTTTTTCTCCTATAAAACTATAAAATTTACTTAAGAGGAGAAAGAATGGTGTACACCAGAAGAAAAGTTACAATGACAATTGCACCTCCAAGAGTGAAACCTGGACCAGTCCATAAACTCAAGTTTGATCTCTCTGCCCTCTTAATGGGATCAACCTCCTCGGATAACGGGAAGTTGGATCGCCTAGGGTTCCATGTTACATATTTGTTTGGCGTAAACTGTGAAAACAAACTCTTTTTCCCTTTTTTCTTGAAACTTGACCAAGCCTTGTCCCAATCTGTCGATGACTTATCTGTACATGATGTGCGAAAATATTATAAAGAGCAATGCATTCCCTGTAATTTACATGGTTTAGTACCATAAACTAATAACCAACAAAACAACTTCCATTTCTAACATTGGATATGTTTGTTAACAACCGAAAGCTGGAGCTTAATTATTTTTCCAAAATCTACTTAAAAAAGTTATTATTTCAAAAACCTCCAGCATCTTATTATTCCAATAAGGCCTACTTATTTCTCTTTTGCCAAACAAACTTTATTTCTATTACAAGGGTTGGATCCTATGAAAACTGAGGCCGTATAAATTAACTCTAGAAGCTGTGCAAACATACTCAATTGTCAATGAAACATCCAAAACTTATGTTGTAACGAAAAGTTCAGAAATTTATCTCTTCTACTGCCCGTGAGGACGCGTAATTATTTGTTTAACTATCGTAGTATATAATAATATTCATATTTATTTATATGCATGAATGAATAAGTATATACAAAAGTCCTAAAGCGTAAAGTATAGTTACAGTTTTTACCATTGTTATTATTATTCCGATCGTCGCCGGGAGACGGTGGCCGAGGAGGTGGGTCTCTGGTAGAACAATAGTAACATGGCTTTGGAGGTTTTAGATTCTTTAATGATGACGTTAAGCTGCCGATGCTCATCGCTCGAATATCCATTTTTCCAAATTCTCAAATCTCAACCACACAACTCAAACCTTTGCTGCTGTCTTTTGTTTAGATTTTTGTACGTTGAATATGTAGAGGGTATTTCTGTCATTTAGCAGCATTTTTCTTCATGGGCTACATGTGTTAAAACAACTTTGAGCCCACCGGATTCTCAATAAGCCCATTTTCAAATGATATGTGTTAGAATTTAGAAAGAACTTAGAACAATATATATTTGTCTTATAAAATATAGATTTTAGCTAGATTATACCCTTAATTTGCAGGTAAAATTATATTGTTATCAACTTATGTTGAATGTCATCGATTTAATAATGTGAATGTAATTTAATAAAGTCGTTAAGAAAATAAAAAATTAATTTTCATCCATGTCACCGTTAATAATGTTTAACGGAGTGAAAACAAGATTAGCAGCCATTGTTATACTATGTTATTTTGCCTAAACCGGAATTTCCCCCTAATTGTTTACCAAGATCAGCAACCACATAATAATGAAAACCTCTAATATAATTGTAAGGCATGAAGAGAAATAAAAGCCGTAAATTTTTTTGAATCTTGAACAAATGTTGAAAGTAATTAAACTAATTGATTCGGTTTATGTGAATTCCTTAAATGTGGAATATATTGCTAACATTAAATCCGATTTTCTCTCTTGATATCATTTACCAAACGATATAAATTAAGTTTTGTTTGATCTTATCTCCAAATTCTTCTTTGTATTATATGTGTAAAATATTTATTTATCATTGCAATAAAGTTAGGTTTTTTTTTTTTTTTGAACGGCAACTATATTAGAAAAGAAAGACTCTAGTAACAACTAGAGCAAACAATTACAAGATTATCATCCATGGGTTTTGAATCCAAATACCCCAACTAAATTTTCTTTTTACCCTACTAGAAATCCAAACAAAACTCCTCGCTACAAAATCATCAAAAAGAACGGAACGTCTCAGACATTTAGAACCAAAAAGAGTTTGGTTCCTAAAACTCCAAATATGCCACCACATGGAATAACATAAACCTTCAAAGACTTCTTTAATCTTGGTCGGCAGCCGAATGCTTTGAAACCAATGCCACCAATCTTGATACGAAGAACAACTTACCCAATCAATATTCCACCAAAAACAAGTTTTCCGGAATAACGAAACCGCAACATCACATTTGAAAAAAACATGATTCAAATCTTCCACATCCAAAGCACAAACTGAACAACACGGATCCTCTATCAACACTCCTTTATGCGACAAATTAAATTTGGTAGGCAATTTATCCATACAAATTTTCCAAGCTAGAATACTCACCTTCTTTGGGATCACACTAATCCACCTAGTTTGAAAATTTTGCCTTGGAAGAAACGTATCATCCACAAGATTTCGAACATCTTTCACCCTAAAAATACCTTCTCCATTTCCATCCCAAACCCATCTATCCTTCAAGTTACTTAGCGAAACATTAGCAAGAATGGACCTCAATTCTTCAAACTGCGATCTCTCAATCCCATCTCTAATAGCCCTACGGAAAGAAGCTTCAAAAGGCATAATACCTCCCAACTTAACATCAACCAATGCATGTTTATCCATATCCAAAGCATACACTCGAGGAAAACGATATTTAAGTTTCTCATCCCCTAACCAAATATCATCCCAAAATAAAGTGTCCTTACCATCACCAATCTTTTTAGAACACATAGAAATCATATCCAAACCCTTACCTCTAAGAATCGAGACCTCCTTGATAATATCAGACCACGTCGACTTCTTCCTCCATCTCGATTGCAACATGCTCTCTAAATCGCAACCATACACTGCCTTAATCAACCGACACCACAAGCTATCTTCACCCGAAATAAATCTCCAAACCCATTTAAATAGTAAAGAACGATTTAAAGCGAACAAACTCGATACCCCCAAACCTCCATAATTTTTTGACGCCAAAACTTTATCCCATGCCACCCACGTAATTTTTTTCTCCTCATGCAAAAAACCATTAAAAAATCTACTCCTTAACGACTCCATAGTTTTTAGAATTCCTTTTGGCACCTTATAAATCGACATCATGTAAATAGGAGAAGCACCAAGAACCGATTTCACCAAAGTTAGCCTACCTCCAATTGATAAAGTCTTTCGCTTCCAATTAGAAAGTTTAGACTTAATTTTACCAATCGTCTCATCCCACGCATTTCTCCTATTCAACCCTCCTACATTCACACCAAGATACCGAAACGGAAATTTACTAGCTTTACAACCCACCATACTAGCTACCCTCGAAACCTCTTCCATCGAAACACCAATGCCCATCAAATTACTTTTTTGAATATTAATCTTTAATCCCGACGCCAAAAATAACATATGTAAAACATTAACAATAGTGTTCATATTCAATTGATTCCAATGACCCAAAAAAACCACATCATCCGCGTAAAACATATGGGAAATTTGAACCATATCATTAATGTTAATACCTGAAAACAAACCTGCTTGCATCACCCTCATGAAAGACAGATGAAGGGTCTCCATCACCAATATGAAAAGGTATGGAGAAAGAGGATCACCTTGTTTCAACCCTCTTTGAAAAACGAACTCATTAGAAGGATTTCCATTTATCAATATCGAAGCTCTAGACGAAAATAAACAACCTTTTATCCAGCCTCTCCATAAATCACCAAAACCAAAAGCTTTTAAAACATCATCTAGAAAATCCCATCTAATCGAGTCATATGCTTTAGCAAAATCAACTTTGAAAACCATAGCCTTCTGATTTCTCTTCTTACACCATGTAATCAACTCATTTAGAATAAAAGGACCGTCTAGAATTTGACGATCCTCAACAAAAGCCGACTGAGTATCTGAAATCAAATCTTTAATATACAAAGATAATCGATTGGCCAAAATCTTGGTCACCACCTTATAGACACTACCTACTAAAGTAATAGGACGATAATCCGAAACCACTTTAGCATCTACAAATTTAGGAATTAACGCAATAAAAACCGAGTTGCACCCATTCGGAAATTTGCCATTATTAAAAAACCACTCTACCGCATTACAAAAATCAACTTCAGTAATATTCCAGAATTTACGAAAAAACTCAAAAGTAAAATATAAAGTTAGTTTTAAATATAAAAAATGTATACGTATATGTATCATGTATATATATGTGAAAGAAAGTAGGTAATATAGGAATTAAAAGTGCACGATTTTGTAGTATTTTCAAAGTTTGTTAATTAAATCGTATAATATAATAATTAGGATAATTATTATATTTTCTAATTATATTTAGAAATAATAAAATGAATATAAATACATATAATAATTGTTTGGTCAAATATATTAACTATGATTGTATTGTTTTCAAAAAGTAGGGATTTTGAAATTTAATTAGGCATGTATTAAAGAATAAAATTCATATTTGACTTAAGAGTTCTGAATTTGAATAATATTGATTTCGAAATTTAAAAACGATTTAAATTAAATAAGGCCGTAAAAGACTTTTAGTGAACCACTAATCATTATTTAGGTAAATATCAGTGGATTTGAAGATCAAGGTTGTAATAAAATAGACCTGATCATCTAAGGGATCATATTAGATAAGGAGGGGCTAATTTTAGCATGTTTAGTATATTTTATCTTTCTTATAATATAAAAGAGAGAAGAGAGGTCATCGTTGATTTTATTATATTACCATTTAATTTAATACATTTATTCAAAATTATGAAGAAGTTTCTAATGTCATTTAGAAGGGTGAATGACCACTTACAATTATCCCCCTCCAGTTCAAAAATAAGCACCCATATTACATTTTAGTTTGTCATAAAATATATGTCCACTTTCAACGGTATTATACTAACTTTACCATTCTATTCATAATTTAGTTTTTCACAGAATAATTAGTAAAAATATGTTCAAAAAATAAATTTAAACCGGCATTTTTCTTTTACACAACTGACTGACTGAGTATGTCTTTTCTTATACTCTGTATAATCTGATTGTGGACACGTATTATGGGATGAGGAGAGCTGTTAACGAGACACCCGATAGTAACAACTAAGACATTATGTTATCTTATATTGATCACACTAAGGATAAACTAAAAAATAAATTACAATACATTCAAGAATATTTTTACTACTTCTATTCCTTCTATTGGGTTCTTTCATCTTCCTTGGAGGCCTCTAATAGGGGTATACAGAATTGTAATTTTAAAAATATGAATGTTCAAATTTCGGTCCGTGAATATTGTCATCCAAAATCTGATTTTAAGATGTTTTTGGATTGAATTGTTGAGTTACAATTTCGGATACGTATATCTTTTGCCCCCCAGGCCTAGTCTTTGATTGTAGTTTTTTGCTTCTCGTTTGTGTATCTAGAGAAGTGTTGTAACAAGAGTCATACTTTTCAGAAGAAAAAAAGAAAAGGAAAGAAATACATTAGAGAAAAGTACAATTTCAAAGGTATAGCGAATAGAATTATTATATTTTAATATCTATCTATACTAATAAAGGGGGGGTTACGCCTATGTCATAAAGTTGATGTGTCACCTTATGAGGTAGGTTTTCATGCTGATGTGTCAAGCTGTGGTTAAACCGCTGATGTCATCGGTATGTAATAATTATAAATAAAATTGGTAAGGTTTAAAAATATTGTACCCAATTAACTTAATTTAATTTAGTTGTGAGTATCTAGACACTTAAATGTTGTTGGGCCGCCCATTTTCTTGAAGACATGAAGCTTATTTTGCACGCTTTTTTTTCTTACTGGTATGCACCGCCCTTCTTGGTATCAATGCTTCCTTCTCATGTTTCCGATAATTTCAAAATTCAAATTGTAAACCATCATAATATTTGCTTTTCACAGTTCATCATCATAAAATTTTACTCCGATGTGGTTTAATTGATTTGAATATTGTTAATAACGACGATACGGATGAGGTTTCGACATCGTCGGAGTCCTCTGGTTCTGCTCCAGCGGATTTGTTGCCGGCGGTGGGTACTGGTGGTTTTACTCCGGTAGTGTGCTGTTTGGAGTTATGGCAAGCTTGCGCTGAACCTTTGATATCTCTACCTAAGAAAGGTAACGCCGTCATTTACTGCCCTCGGGGTTACCTTGAACAACTGCAATCCGCCGGTGATTGTCCCAAATCCGGCGAGTTTGTTCTTCCTCCTCATGTATTCTGCCGTGTTCTTGATGTCAAGCTTCATGTAAGTTTTAATTACTGGTTAATTAAATTAATTGTTCGTAGGTTTAGTTTAATTTGTGTAAATTCGATGAAATTAGGCTGAAGTTGGGACTGATGATGTGTATGCTCAAGTTTCATTGGTTCAAGATCCTCAGGTTTGTATGCATTTTAATTGCAAGATTTTGCAGTTCTAATTTTTGTATGCAATGGTGAATATTCAATGAATTTTGGGTTTGTCATTCTTTGGTATTTTTTGTTTGGTAATTGAAATACATATATATTTAGACCGTTCTTCCTATGGTGAGGTTCATGCTGAAACCTCTTGAACATGTATATTTTGTACATTTACAGCATCCTATGGTGAGTTTCTATGGTTACATAAACTATGTTCTTGGTAAGTTTTGTTATATACAGTATAATTCATGAGTATGTGGTTGTCTAGGGGACCTTATAGCTCCTGCCTTTGTTTATTTATAGGAATTTTGTATTATTAATCACTATGTTTAGGAGTTAGAGCAATTAATTGTTAAAGAGATGTCTTTAAACGATCTATATAGAGTTGCCTTTCATTGACATGAACAAAAAGATGTATTGTAAGTTTCTGTGTTTAATAAAAGTGATGTTTTTTCACTTTGCAAGTTTTAGAGATGTGTAATGATTTTGGGTGTAGCCTTGATTTGGATCATAATGTGTAATGATTTTAGAGATGTGTAATGTTTTGCAGGACTCAATCGATTACCGTACGATCTTTTTCATTGCAAAACTCAGCCACATGCTTTTGAAACGTGAAGCTAAGCAAGGTTTTTTCCCATTTCTTTCATTTTTTCTTTGTATTTCACACTTTTTGTTGATAGCATAAGGTTGGGCGATATGAAATTAATGTTTGTTTGTTTGTTGAAGAAGGAAATGATGGACAACTTATACGCAAAATGCTTATCGATTTTTGTTTGATACATACTCATATGACATGTTGGTTCACACTCCTTATGGGTTTTAATTAGTTTTATTCATGTTTTTAAATCCATCTTTTTAATATAACAGTTGCATTTGAGGATCATCCGGTTTTTAGAATTGAAGGAAGTCATTTGCTTGCTGCAAAAGCGTAGGACTCGTGATATGTCGGGATTAGAGAAAATGGCTGATGAAGTGTGGAGTTTAGGTTTAAAAGCGTGGGAAGAGGTGCGTGAGTATAATGAAAAAGATGCGCAGATAGCTTCTGTACTTGAAACGAAACAGGAATGGTGTCCGCCATGGGTGTCAATTAGTGGTGAAGAGTTAACTAAAGGGGATCGAATGATGTTTCTACCATGTGGTCTTGCTGCAGGGTCGTCTATTACGGTGGTTGGAACTCCTAAACTTGCTCATAATGAGTATGTTCCTCAACTTGCTAAAACAAAAGTGGTTGATCCGTTGGTTTTGGTTTCTCAGTTTAAGGTTGAGTTGCAGGGGCTAAAGTCTGTAGTTGCAGAGGATCCGCCAAAGATATTGCATCTGAACCCTCGATTGAGAGGTGATTGGAGTCAACAACCAGTTATTGAACATGCTGCGTGTTATAGGATGCAGTGGGGTGCAGCTCAGCGGTGTGATGGGTTACCATCGAAAGGCGATGATGACATGCTTGGTAAGCATATTTCTATAACTATCAATTTCCAAAAATAAGAAAGTTGGTGGCTTTTTTTATTTGCATGTTGGGCTTTGCTGTTTTTTTTTAAACACCAATTTGCTATTTTTAGGACATGTCTATTGGGACTGTGGTATTATAAAAGAAACTGAATGGTTGCATAGACACAACATAGTAGGATGATTGATATGTTTACTTATCTTTATTTTTGTGTATCTTATCTTAGTTTACGACTTGGATGAGATACTTATCGCGATTCTTACATTGTGAGGTTCATTCTAATTGGGTTCACATGAATTCCATTATCTTGAAAGGTTTAGAGCTATGTGTGTTTATCTAAGAATAATTTGTTGACAAATATGTGTTCATCTTGGGAACTAATCATCCATTGTAGAGTGTTTTTAGATCCTTAGCTTATTGTTGGGCATATCAGTACTCTTTATTGCTTATGGTCTATGTTTTTACAGTTGATGGATTTCCAAGATGTGAAAAATGGATGCGTAATGATGTTGTCGATTCAAAAGAATCACGGACATCGTCATGGTTCAAGCGATTCATAGGGCGTGCTCAGAAACCGGAAGTGACTTGGCCATTTCCTTTTGTGGAGTGTAAATTGTTTGTCTTGACCATACGTGCTGGAGTTGATGGATACCATATAAATGTCGGAGGCCGCCATGTGACATCATTTCCATATCTTACAGTATGTTACTCTAAGGTCATTATATTGACATCATCTCCTTTTGTGGTGATTGCAGACTCACCCTAACAAGGACCATGATAATGAAATGTGGGTGATCGGTATCATGGTGTTTGTGACAGTAGTCAAGTTTGTTGTCATGGTTTATTGTCGAAGATTTATAAATGAAATAGTGAAAATGGTGTACTATTTTTCATTTGTATTATTCTGCCAACTAATTATCCTGCATTTCATTTTAAATTTCTAATATATTTGTTAAAAACATTTGAATATTGTTCCTCTTATATTAACACGAAATAAAATGCATCTAATCAAGTTTTATAATATGTACTTAATAATTAATAATGTAAATATAGAGATGTCAAGATAATAAAATAATCAGATCAATGTTACCATATATAATTTTTTTGGTTCTTAAATGTTAATTATAATTACAATTAAAATACTGAACCTTTATAAGTATTATAAAGAAAATCCCGTGTTTTCACGGGTCTTAAACTAGTTTACAAACTGAATCACAATTTTATTTTATTTTATCCAATTAAGAAAAGAAAAATAAAAAAAGCCCATCCACGTGAACATTTCCTTAAATGTGTCATTGGCCTAAATCTTTATCCATCCATTTGTTAGGCTGTCGTAACCTTCCATGTTTCGTGGATACAAGTAGTGCCACGTGTCGTAATCCTTCCAATTTCTATAAAGCAAAACGGTACAGCGGCCCCATCTGTCTACTCGTCATCCACCACAAGAATTCATCCAACCGTTGGATCTCATTGATCAATGGCTACTAAAGCATTAAACTTTGCCACGTGGTCCCAGTTCTTGAAATTCGTGGTTAAGAAAGGCGTACACGTTGCAGGTGGTGGACTCAATAACACATTTAATAATTTAATTCCTGCTGAAAACTGAAAAGTCGTCAATTGTTTATTTCATCGCGGATGGTATCGTAGTAGACCGGAAAGGTCGTTTGTGTCGGCTAAAATAGTAGTAAAATGGGTCAAAAACAGAAGCATCAGTTACAAAACACCCCCATGGTTTCAACTACTTCAAAATACGCCCTTCCTTTTGTCCATATCATTTTTCAATAATGATTCATGAGAAAACTTGATAAAGTCGATCCACATTCGTGTATGAGAGTGATTTAGGTATTAAAGTCATAAGTTAAATAAAACTTTATCAATTCTATTTACATCCGTTATGTATGATCAACTTTAACTTGTATACTAATCAAATGGTTGGTAATTAGGAGGTTAGTTGCGGTCGGTTTTTGTCCCTTCGTAGCTTTACAATTGATGCCATGGTATGTTTTTTCAGCTTCATACTTTCTTAGCCATCATACCGATCATGATTAATGTAAATGTCAAACACATATCTTAGTGATGTCATTTGTTAGCTTCAAATTTGACAAAAACTTGCATCTAAATGATATTCCTTGTATATAATGTTTGGCCAAATTTAGTCCAAACCACATGCATCCTTGATATTGAGCATTTGAGCCTATCAACCTACCAAACTATCAAGTTTTAGGAATACATCTCCAAATCCACAAAAGTAGAACATCTTTAACTTTATATTTAGATACTTTCAATGGCAATGCCAAACCTTTTTCACTTGTATAAGCACATTTTTCCAAGTAAGGATGAGGGCACGTACATAAAAATCATATATATAAATTTAGAAGTTTTACAAAAAACAAATCGATCAATCTATAAATGGTTTCATCAATTTAACACCCAAATTTCGAGGATAAAAATTACCATCAAGTTGATATAAACCGAAGCTCAGGCATTACTTTTGTACCATCACAAGCCATTTAGTTTGGTTATAAACAAGAGTATTTCATCGGTCATGAAAATTGACCCGTCATTAGGTTATGTATTATTATAACAACTACTATTGTTTATTATTATTAAACTACTTGCTTTATCAAAAAACCAGATTAGTTAGGCAATTCTAATGTTACAATTGATATTTGGGCTAAATTTTGTCAGATCTACTAAAATATAAGGTCCTAAATGCAAAAATTGGAAAACAAACGTTCAACAAGTGGCGATGTGGTCCGATTAATTGAAGACCAGCTTGAGATCACCTGAGCCACAAAACACACGCACAAACACACACTCACCAGACTCTTCATTTATGCATTATTCAGATTCAGATGAACAAACCATAGTAATGAGTATGAGTACCAATAATAAAAGCTCTACAAATTCATCATCATCATCATCGGTATCAATAATGGCGACGGCTAATGATAGTAGCAGTTCAGGAAAGAAGGTACGGAAGCCTTATACTATTACAAAGTCCAGAGAAAGCTGGACTGATGAAGAGCACGATAAGTTCCTTGAAGCTCTTCAACTGTCAGTAATATCGATTCTTTACTATTAAATTTATTTATTTTAGATATATTAGGAAAGTTTGTATATATATATATAATATATATAAATATATGGAGTAATCGATTCAATTTGCAAGTTACCAATCAAATAGAATTATGATTACATTGCATCCAGCGTGTAGTATAGTTGATTTCAATGCTCATATGCGTCACAAAGGAATCTAATTAATTACAAAATAAAGAATATTGGTGACGGTGGATTAGTTGGTTGGGCTACCGTATGAACTCTATTTACTCATTGTGATGATGCTTGTAAGTTGTAATAGATGAATATGTTAGGGTTTATTGTTTCGTTATGTATTAAACTTTACATTTTTTACTATTATATTAGTGGAACTTTGAAAACTTCTATAGTATGTAATTTCCTTTTTTGTAAGGCCCAAATAGGAAACTTTCCTTTTTTGGCCTTACCCAAAAAGGAAACGATACATAAAATAGACCATATTTACAAGTTCACTACATACAATAGAACAAATGTAAGTATGTCGCATACAATAGTAAAAAGCGTAAAGTTTAATACATAACGAAATAATAAACCCATATGTTTATAATCTGATTTCGGTTATCCTTAGTTATATTCAGATTTACTTACTTAGTTTTATTATATTTCTTTTTGTTGTTAGTCTAACATTAATATGATGATAGGATTTGGGAAGAATAAGTTTATTGCGGTATGCTGAGATGTATATTTAGCCGTATGGGCATGGCTGATTTTACATTAGTTGTGAAATTATGTTATATGTTATTTCTGCAACTTAAGAAGACAATTGTATCTCGTTTTTGTTGGTATGTATGCTAGCTTTCTTAGACCTTTTTTTCTATTTGATGCACAGGTTTGATCGTGACTGGAAGAAAATCGAAGACTTTGTTGGTTCCAAGACAGTCATTCAGGTGTATATTATAAGACTCAGTTATCCTGTTTTTTGTACTTGAACACGTCTCGTTCTTTTAACTTGATATGATTTCTGTCCATAATTATGATCGAATCTTTTAATGACTTTGGATATTATCAACCTTCTTAATGTCTTATTAGTTGTTCAATATAATTATTTGACCATAAGTAAAAGTGAAATATAAGTACATTCCGGCTAAATAAACTAATGAAAAACGTCGTTAATGTTCAATTGAAGGGAGTAATTCTGTTTGCAGATACGAAGTCACGCACAGAAATACTTTCTAAAGGTCCAAAAGAACGGATCAATAGCACACGTGCCACCACCTCGTCCTAAGCGCAAGGCAACACATCCTTATCCACAAAAAGCACCCAAAAACGGTTGTAAAGTCTTATCTACCCTCGCTTACATATATAGAATATATCAGCATGTTTTCAAATTTCTAACAAACACTTGCTTTATATTGTGGCAGATTTATTACCGCTTCAAGCATCAATGGGGTATCCTTCCTCACTGAGCGCCCTCGCACCTGGATACTCTCCGTGGGATGATACTTCCCTGCTTATAAGCTCTGGAGGAATCATGCCATCACAAGAAGAATTCGATCTCCAAGGATTTGAAGGCATGCTTGCATGTTTGTAATCTATCGTTTCTTGAGTGGACATGCTTAATTAGTCACATTTAATATGGAGAAGTTACTCGACACTCATTATTGAACAAAATGTCATCTTTCAGCTGATACCGGGTCAAGGGGGGCAGAGAGAATCAGTAACGTGGGTGGCAGTGGTATAGCGAGCTCAAGTAGAGAAATGCCAAGTTCTGAGTTATCAAAGCAAGGTGAACAAAATTCTGCTGCTCACGATAACCTTTTTGTTCATGTACATATCTATGAATATACATATATTAACTTTTCATTTTTATTCTTTTTTTTTGTTTTGTTATCGAGTGATAAACTATACTAGAACTTTGTAAATGATGTGTTAAAGGACTTATGGATTCATATACATATAAGCTTTTCTTATGCCTCATGTTGATATTACCGATGATAATGCTTTTATTCATTATGCTACTTGTTATTCTGTAATTTACATACTAAATTATTTTACTGTATACCTTACTTCAGCTATACCGGATTTCTCTGAAGTCTACAGCTTCATTGGAAGTGTTTTTGATCCAGAGACTAAAGGACATGTGCAGAAACTAAAGGAGATGGATCCCATAAACTTTGAAACAGTGAGTCGCACAGGCTAGAGTGGTTTAACTTTATCTCAGAAAATATAACATTTCATTACTGTTTATTTTGTTAATGTGGCTTGGTTATGTCAGCATATATTAATCCTCTGTACTTTTTTATTTGAACGTGCAGGTCTTATTATTAATGAGAAATCTCACAGTCAACTTGTCAAGTCCGGACTTTGAGCCAATGGTAATTATGTCTTTCTCATGAGCATATAATCGACTTTCATAATTGGTAGGAGCTCATACCTGATTTCCAACAGTATCATGTTCAACATTTTTTTTTATTCTTCTAAGACTCGTTTTAAGTTACCTGCTGATATGACATGAACTCGTATGGCTCATGGACATCATAATATATGGATCTTTCTGCTAAGCTCTGAATTAATATTAATTTTAAAGTGGACATTGGCGCATGCCACATATTGTTTTATCTTAGATAAAAGAGACCCCATAGGTCACCTTTATTAAGATACGATATTCACAGTGTACATTGTAACCCTAAAACCCTGATTATAAACCTAATGGATCTTGGCACATCTACATAATCGGGCTAAGCCCTAATACTATCATCTAATAGTTTCTATGATTGTCAAACCTATGAGTCGTCCATACGTACCACACCAGTTAAGCATTGTGGTGCAATTTATGCTGCTAATTTATCGAATAATATTAAACGTACAAAGTCATACATGTCATAACATAGAGTAGCGTGCATTTCTTAAACAATGACATCTGAATAATTGCATATGGGCTGTGTCTATATGGTGGTTGTAGTTTGATGATAAGGAAAGGAACATACATGAAAGTTCTCCTCAATTTATAGTATGCTAATGTGACATATGATGGCGGTATCATCATTGGATTTTGAAATTCATAGAGATATCTAGCAGGCTATTAAGATACATATGGTGCAAAATCATAACATCCTAACCTAATTTATAACACCATCATTAGGAGAGAAAATAATAATCTTATAACTTACTAGAAGCCACAACTCCAGAAAACCACTATTATTGAAGAACCGAAGAACAGCAGAGTGTTTGTATCGAGTTTTGGTCAGCAAAAGAACGGTGGCCCTGTTATCCTTACATCTTATAACGGTGATATTGAGAACCCGGCCATTTGCAAAGTGACCCTTTCATGTGGGCCATGCAAATTTGTAACATAACTTCCATGAATTATGTAAACATTAGCCTTTCTATTAGTCTTGACCAGTAGATGATGTTGATGGGTGCAGAGAAAGGTCCTGTCATCATATGATATCAATTCTTCCAAAACTATAGAGGTTTCTGCAGGCAATGTTTACGAACAATCAGAGCAATGAGATTATTGTCTTGAACCATAGGGGCGCCCTCGTAATACTATGTAGTATGTATTTTCCCTTGATTCTACCACTATTAGTTATCGCTTTGTTATTATAATCACTATCATTATCTTCATTCATTGTGCTATAAACATTCTTTTCTGAATAATCACTCACCAAAATTTTATCTAAAACATTTATGTACTTGATTTATCAGAACTATAAGTGAGCACTGTGTGAAAGTTCTAATGGCACGCTCTATGCATGGTGAAAACCGTACAAGGGGATGTTGGAGCATGCTGCATCCACGAGGCTTCCTACAACAAAAAGCGTCTCATCTGATTTTAAAGCCCAAATATCGAATGTAAAAATGGTCATACGGTTTTGGGGCTTGTAGCCAGATATGGTGTGAATTTCTTGCAGGTTTTGCGCTTTTGGCAAATCATGCTTCATTTTATTGCTGTAATTGTTTCCTTTTTATGTCTTTTTATTTTTGATGTTTCTAGTTCTGTGCATTGTATATTGTAAGAGTGGTTTTGCACAAGTAAAAGAGGGGAAATAATAATGCCTAAGAAATGGTTGCAGAGCATTATCTGGACTATATACATTTGGTCTGAATTTCAATAGTGTTGTGTTTGTGTTTTTCTTTCTATTATTATTATCTTTTTAATTAATCTGGACTTTCAATAAAATGTTTATAAGTTAATTGAATTAAAAGGGGGAAAATAGAAGGAGAAAAGGTGGAGATAGTATCATAACCCATACCCTGTTAAATACTACTAGTTGATTGACCCGTGAATACACGTGTTTTATTTAGAATACATAATAAATGGTCAATATGTATATAATGTAGTATGAAGATCAGTCGCTTTAGCGTAGGGTCAATATTTATACAACAATGCATTAAGTGGTTGCAACGTATACGACAACAAATATATGTAAATTTAGTATAAACAAAATGAGTCGATTGATTAATAAATTTATATGTAGTTGAATATTTACATTTATATTTATATTTGTTTGTATCCCAAATCCTGTTATTATTTAATTATACTGAATATAAATACTACAGGTTGATACAGGTTCATTTTTTTTTATTATATTTGTAATTAAATTAAATGTTGTAATTCAAAAGTCCAATCATCCCCTTTTATTATTAAAGGAGGAGGCATATTACGTAAACATTTTGAAATTAGGTTAGATTGAAATAATCATGCCCGTTAATTGAGTTAGTCAAACAAATCTAAACCATTTATTCAGATTTCCTGGATTGTATACGTAATATGTCATTTGTTGTTTTGTAATTTTACCAAGTTACCCTTTCTAGAATCATCAGTTGAGGAATTCTAGGAATTTAGTTTCAATTCAAAATTCAAACTCAAATATCTTTTAATAATAAAAATTTTTTTTTAAAAAATTATAGTATCTACACATTTTTATATTTGAATTTTAAAAACAAATAAAGTCAAGATAAAGATAACAAAAGGAGATTAGATTCCATTCCCAGATTAATTCCACAAAATCCGTATCATATATTTTACGTTTCAAAGAAAATTTCAGTAACAAACTTCAGGCCTAATCGCAGACCAATTCCACCATCAATTTTCAAGATTCGAATTTTTTCCGCCTCATGATCAACACTTATATATGCACCTCTATTGAGCCCTAATATTCTAATCATTTATATTGGTTTTATGCACCTCCCAATTCATCCCTCAATTCAATATTGCCTATTTTCTCCTTCACAAGCCATCTTCATTTTCAATTGGATTTTTGATTGACCGTTCGCTTCAAACATATGCAGTCAAACCTAGATTTTTATATGTTCTCCTCCATTAGTTTTCAGTAGCAGTTATGTCTTCTTTTTGGGTTTCAATAGATCTTTATATTGTTTAGCTCTAAAAAGTAAAATCGATAATATCTACTGTTTTGTTAATTCAAATTATACTGCAGGTTACGTTTTTGGATTTTGAGGTTAGGTTTCCATTATCTTAGTTTTCAGTCTAGGGTTTGATTCAGATTGTGTATGTGTTTTAACGTGTATGGGTTTGGTTCTAAAAGTAGTATATACACCAATTATTAATGGTAAGTTTCTTAGGGCTGATTTTGTTTCGATTTTCAGATGGCCATGAAGTTTTATATATTATGATAAAAGGAGATAAGATGAAACTAAAGCAACATTATTGAGATGGGGCTTGCTGCTTTTACAATGTAAGTTTAAATGTTGTGTGTTTATGCCTTATTTCTTTTTTCATTGCTTAAATTAGTTTGTGATTTAAGTTGATTGGAATATGTAATTTGGTTTTTTACAAAACAGGGGTCGGAATATTTGATTGAGTCTTTTTAGTGGAAGATGGTAATCGTTATAAATGTCAACTTCTTAATTTCAAAACTGAAACAATCTGAATGCATGAAAAAATAATGGTTTTTATACTTGAGTGTGGGATGTGGATTAGCAGTCTACAATATTAAAGGGAGTGGTCATGGTTCATGAAATTTGAGTCAGGTTTTGTGGTCCAATCCATTATTGCTTAAGAAATATCGTTGCACCATTTTGGTCTTTGTTTTTATTAACTTAGTTGTTTGGAAGTTCTGTTACTTTTAGGTTGGAGTAAAAACAAAGGTTAATGGTTGGTTAATCGTTGCACCATTCTGGTTGTTACATATTTGCTAAAAAAATTTGTGTTTTAAACTACTTCTAGACCACAAGATTAAAAGTTGATTTTATTGCCAACTTTTTTGGTTTATTTGTTTTTGTTTAGAAATGTAAATCTATGAAGGTTTTTAAGATTTTTAGGTACCAAATCCGCAATTAATTGAGTACTTGATAAAGTGGAATGATATATGGATGTTATGCTGGTTCCAATTGGTTGATGTTACACACTAATTGATGTTCAAATGGCTAATTGCATTAATAGTGACATAAGGAAGATCTTCATCTTGACACAATTTAATTGGCTTTGCTCGATCGTCATTTGACTCGAACTTGTAACTTTGGAAATGGCATCTCTTTGGAGGTATTACATACTTTCAACTTTTCAGTATTGAATTAGCTTGCTCTTACTGATCCTGAGCAGTTTTTTTTTTAGTTTTTTTTTTTATTTTCAACTTTAAGTTGCAGTTAATGTTCATGTTGGAGTTGTACAGATATCCATAAGCAATATTAATGATGTGCATGTTGGAGCTGTACAGATATTCTCATCAACGTCTGTCAATCTCTGGTCTTTCAAGGCTTCAATCATCTCATAATGATGTTCAGGTTGGAGCTGTACAGATATCCATGAGCAATTATTTATCGATTCTTTGTCAATCCATAAGCAAAATCAGGTTATACACATACACTATTATTTGTTTAACGAAATTGAGATCAATTATTCTTGCTTATGTATCTATCATATGGAATTAGAGTAGTTATACTCTTCATTTGTTCTCAATACTGATGATCTGTACCTCTTTATTATTCTATAACTTGACATGTTAATTTTGCAGCATAAAAGCTCCAAAATCTCCAAGAATTGGTTAATAAGATAGCAGCTTGAAAAGAATGTTATATAGGCTGTAATTGAATATAGATGATTCGAAAGAGAAGGTCCAATATCTACTACTCATAATGGGTTATAACAAAAATACATAACACGTCAAGCTGTAGGAAGCATTATGAGGTATGAAAAAATCAGGTTTGAACATAACTGTGATTTTTGACTTGAGTGTCTGGGTGTCCATTCTCAAACCAAGTATCTGATTATTTTTTAAGGCCCTGGGTGTTTCTCGATAATTACTATTTTTCCTTCTTTAAATACTAAGAATTCAAATATTCATAAGAAAGCGAGAGGTTTACAAGAAAAGAGGGGTTCGAATATGATGGGTTTCACCAATAAAACTTTAGGAGACTTCCCATTGGTACAGCCAATAATTTTTTTTGATACACCTTTATGGTAAATTGTTGTGAGTAAAGAGAGATTTGCATTCATCATCATTATGTAATCAACTTTAAATGTTTGTCATCCAGAAAATGTTGTTAAAGTGTAATATGGAGGTAGCAGAAATGATTTTGATGATGAATACATATATGGATGTTGGGACTGATGAAAAGATTGTTGATCTTTGTTGGTTTCAAAGTACGGTTGTATGCTACTGTGGCATGTATCAGCTTGAGCATTGTAGAGGAGCTTCTGAGATGCATTTTTTCTCATCTATGCTTTCATATATTTGTTAGAAGTTATAAATCATTTAGAACTTACAATCAATTTGCTGGATATATTTTGTGACACCCGGTCAAAAAGGGCCAAAATTAGGGGCCAATTTAAACTTTTAAATCACGTATTACATACTTGTTAACACTTAAGCATTCAAGTATTATATATATATATATATGTATATATATAAACCGAAACGATAAATTAATAATCGCAAATACACGAACCAAACAAAACGTAGAAACCCAAAATAAGATTTGGTGAAAAACAGTTTTAAACAAAGTATTATTATTGAGAATAATAACTATGTACTCCCTTTGAAATTTAAATACATTTTAGATACAGAAAACTATCCGTACATTTTGAGTAAAACAAAGATATATTTTTATATCTCTTTAAAAGTATTTTTACAAAATACTTTGATTTAAAACGTATACGATTACATTTTTAGATATTTATCATTCTAAAAGATTTTATTAATTTACGATCGGGTACGCGAACACGGGTCGGAAAATACTACCAACCTTCAATAATTGAGGCCGGATATAATACCCGACCTCAATTATTTTCACACACATACGCACACATTAGTTGATCACTCGGCTCTCTCCTCTTCACTCCCTCTCGGTTCAAATTTTTAACAACAACAATAACAAACAACAACAAGATCAAAATCATAATCATCATCTTCTTCCTCCTTCTTGATCATCATCACCATCGTGATCTTCATCATCATCAACATCCGTTCGTTTTCAAAAATTGTAAGGAATCAATTCGTTTTTCTCTTCAATGTCGTGTTTAAGTATGTTATATTACATGTATTAGCTTTGTATTAAGTTGTTGTAAGCGGAATTTGGATTTAGAAATGGTTTTGTATGTTTTCTGTGCGTACAGAGTCGAACCAGTTACGTGAATCCGGCGGATTCATGATGAATCCGGCGGATTCCTACCCAGAAAACATGAACACGGCGGATTCAAGGGAATCCGGCGTATTCCCCAAACTTTGAGCCCAATCCGGCGGATTCGGGTGAATCCGGCGGATTCCCCTCGAAATCCATTGAATCCGGCGTATTGATTTAAATCCGGCGGATTCGACCCATTACCGTTCTACCCGGCGGGTACCTAGCCCAGCCCAGTTTTCTGATTTCAATGTTAACTAAAACGAATACAAACATTTATATGGATACAATATATGTTTAAATAAACATTTTTACATGAAACAAACTTAATTATATTTTTGAAATATAATTGTAACCTGACGACTACGAGTCGTACCTTTTTACAAACTAAGTAATCAACCACATGAACAACTAAACAAACGAACTACTACGCGTACACTTACAAACATACAATCTTGCGTGTTTAGGATGTTAGGAGATTACTGTTGGGATACGTACGCACAATAGGATTGCTCGCTCTACAGGTGAGTCTCACAGCCCCATTTTTACTGTTTTAAATATTGGGGTGAGATACAATGCTTACATGTTTTCGTGATCATATGTTATTTGATTAGCTAATATGATTATTAACTCAGGGAATTAAATGATTATTTAATTCAGTTAACTATATTAGTTACATTGTTTGGCTACCATTCTTTGGTCTTGATTAGCATTGTTAGATTTCACATTTGTCGCAAACCTGCGTTGGTTTGTTCCATGTTGCGAAATCTGCGTTGGTTTCATCACTGTTTAATTGCACATTGTTCGAAGACCTGCGTTGGTTTGTTCAATGTTACAAAACCTGCGTTGGTTTCATCATTGTCTAATTTCATATTGTTCAAAAACCTGCGTTGGTTTGTTCAATGTTCCGAAACCTGCGTTGGTTTCATCCTAGTTGGTTCGTTATTGTTTAGGGAACCTGCGTTGGTTCAAATCATTATTTAGTAACCGGAAATGGTTAAATCATTGTTTTGAAGCTTAATTGATAAATCACCATTTAGAAAACCTGCGTTGGTTTAAAAATCATTGTTTGAGTAAATTGCTTAAATCACTATTCATTTATAACTGGTTATTATCGTCGGATAATCATATTGATCACATCAATGTTTTTGTTTAACCTGTGAGATTCACCAGCTTTATAGCTGACCTTTTAGTGTTGTATTCTCAGGTGCTCATCAACAGTAGGACTGGCCTACAGGATAAGCTAGCTATCACGAGTCGCATGCATCCATTTAGACATGAAGATTTTCTTGCATTATATTTTGTATAATGGTTATGTATTAAAATCTTCTGAAATCATTTTGCGAACTCACTACTATGTTTCAAACTTATGACTTAAACTTTGTACTACTTTTGAAAACTTATGTAATGTAATATATTTTCTACAACGTCTCATTTAGAGTCGTTTGCTTGTACTTTGGTGTTTTGATATTTGATCTGTCACACCCCCAATTTCATGCTTTGCGGAAGCGAAATATAATTGTAACCTGACGACTACGAGTCGTACCTTTTTACAAACTAAGTAATCAACCACATGAACAACTAAACAAACGAACTACTACGCGTACACTTACAAACATACAATCTTGCGTGTTTAGGATGTTAGGAGATTACTGTTGGGATACGTACGCACAATAGGATTGCTCGCTCTACAGGTGAGTCTCACAGCCCCATTTTTACTGTTTTAAATATTGGGGTGAGATACAATGCTTACATGTTTTCGTGATCATATGTTATTTGATTAGCTAATATGATTATTAACTCAGGGAATTAAATGATTATTTAATTCAGTTAACTATATTAGTTACATTGTTTGGCTACCATTCTTTGGTCTTGATTAGCATTGTTAGATTTCACATTTGTCGCAAACCTGCGTTGGTTTGTTCCATGTTGCGAAATCTGCGTTGGTTTCATCACTGTTTAATTGCACATTGTTCGAAGACCTGCGTTGGTTTGTTCAATGTTACAAAACCTGCGTTGGTTTCATCATTGTCTAATTTCATATTGTTCAAAAACCTGCGTTGGTTTGTTCAATGTTCCGAAACCTGCGTTGGTTTCATCCTAGTTGGTTCGTTATTGTTTAGGGAACCTGCGTTGGTTCAAATCATTATTTAGTAACCGGAAATGGTTAAATCATTGTTTTGAAGCTTAATTGATAAATCACCATTTAGAAAACCTGCGTTGGTTTAAAAATCATTGTTTGAGTAAATTGCTTAAATCACTATTCATTTATAACTGGTTATTATCGTCGGATAATCATATTGATCACATCAATGTTTTTGTTTAACCTGTGAGATTCACCAGCTTTATAGCTGACCTTTTAGTGTTGTATTCTCAGGTGCTCATCAACAGTAGGACTGGCCTACAGGATAAGCTAGCTATCACGAGTCGCATGCATCCATTTAGACATGAAGATTTTCTTGCATTATATTTTGTATAATGGTTATGTATTAAAATCTTCTGAAATCATTTTGCGAACTCACTACTATGTTTCAAACTTATGACTTAAACTTTGTACTACTTTTGAAAACTTATGTAATGTAATATATTTTCTACAACGTCTCATTTAGAGTCGTTTGCTTGTACTTTGGTGTTTTGATATTTGATTAGTCACGCCCAAAAACAATCGCTTCCGCAAAGCATGAAATTGGGGGTGTGACAGATTGGTATCAGAGCCTAAGGTTATAGCGAACTAGGTTGCATGTAGTGGGCCTAGACTATGACCGTTAGGCAGTATTCCTCATTAGATATAACTGGTTCAGGGATTTCATCATACAAGTTTAATTTAACATAGCCTGATCAACTATGTACAATTAAATAAAGATGATGTAAGATCTGAAAGGGGTTATGTTGAACAGGAATGCATTAGTTGACTCTGATCACGAGAGAACCGGGACTCATAATTGTTTTATGCTAGTCACGACTAGGTGGACGATATGTATATATGGTTTATACAATTAGGCTATTATATAGTATGGATAATAATACGCCTCAGATACTTGTTAACATAATCAATGATAAGATACATTTTAGAATTTGCCTATGGTAAGTTGATCTAGTCAGGAAATATAGTATCGGGATGTGCCCTACCTGAGAGGGTCATCTCTTCGAAATAGGCTTACCCTAGGTAGAGATTAAAACTTCAATATCTTATTTGACATCAACTGGTCATCAGAGGACCATCCTTCGCTCACCCATCAGTTTTAACATTCGAATCCAGTATTTCTTTAAGTACAAATCTTTTCCTACCACCTATCATATTCCGCTTAACTGCTGATACATGTACGGATGTAATATCCCTTTCACTTTTGTAAACCCTAATCCTCGTAATCATTTGAACTCGCATGTTAAATGATTGCAATCTTCTTTATTCTACACTATTGATTGTCATTTGTGTTGTGGTATATTATTGTTATATATACAACTACGATGATCATATTCTTATACGAAACTCTGACATGTCCCTTATCTTCATTGAAGGAACATGCCTCCACGTCGCCAATTCACTCAAGCTCAGGTCGATCGACTGGTTGCTGACGCAGTAAGTGCCGAGCGACAACGATCCAGCAGCGCTGAAACACCACCAAATGCCCCTGTAGTGAAACCCTGCACCTACAAAGACTTCCTCAACTGCAATCCTTTGACCTTCAAAGGCACAGAAGGTGCCATTGGGTTGTTGCGATGGATGGAGAAGACAGAAGCAGTCTTTCGCATCTGCAGTTGCCCTGAGAACTGTAAGGTCAAGTTCTCCACCTACACTTTCATGGATGATGCTCTGACATGGTGGAACACTTATGCTGACTCCATAGGCCAAGACATTGCTCTGGAAACTCCCTGGGATGAGCTGAAGAAAATGCTCAAGGATGAGTATTGTCCTAGGGATGAAATTCAACAGCTTGAGTCGGAATTCTGGAATCTCTCCACTCAAGGGAACGACATTGCCAGCTACACCTCTCGATTTAATCAGTTGGCCCACCTGTGTCCATCTATGGTGGATACGGAATCCAAGCGAATTGAGCGCTATGTCTGGGGACTTCCTCCACAAATTCAAGGGATGGTTACTTCATCCAACTCTCCTACATTTCATGGTACTGTGCGCATGGCACATAAGCTGATGACACAGATCGTTCGCCAAGGAACGTCTGTTGTCAAGAGTACTGTAAACCACCCTAGTGATAACAAGAGAAAACTTGAGGGAAATCCTGATAATCAAAGCTCGGCTACCAAAAAGCCTGCAACCGTCAAGGCCAACACCTCTGGGTCTGAAAACAAGAAAGAGTACGCTGGAACCAAGCCCTTCTGCTCAAAGTGCAAACGCCATCATGATGGGCCTTGTGGCGACCACTGTGAGAAGTGCAAGCGTTTTGGGCATCTTGCTAAAGATTGCCGTGTGAAAGCCTGTTTTGAATGTGGAACTGTAGGTCACTACAGAAATGACTGTCCTAATCTAAAGGACAAAAACATCGGCCCTGCTCGAGGAAGAGCCTACGTACTCAGAACTAGGGATGACGACCAGAACCCTAGACTCATTGACTTGCTCAACACTGGTATGGTCACTCATACATGACCTAATTGCTTTACACTGTTTACATGGATAGATATTACTTGTTGCTTGATATCTTTTATGTTTTCCCTAGATCCTAACTGTACGATAGGGTTAGGGCAAGGTGACAATTTAGGTTCTATAGTTTCTTTATGAGACGAGGTTTAGCTTGCATAAGTGTTGGGATAACAAATCCTACATTGTTTTATACCGGAAAACACACCGGTTAATATTTTTATGAAAACAATGGGTCACATCCCATATAAAGCTAATGTAGGCTGAATCATTTCGTTTCTATAGGAGACTGATAGAGTCTAAGGTGGGCTACTAGTGCAAAAAGTAGTTGTACTCAAGCAATTGGCTAAACGACAAACTTTGTCCTACCGACCAAACCATCAAGGATTTACTGAATTACTTTAAGCTACTAGTACACATTGTAGCTACTCCCTAGTGATCGACTGGACTGATCATGTAGGCACAATAGTTAAAACATCTTGAAACCTCATTTTGAACTCCTTAGTTGCCGGAAGGGCACTAGTTCAACAAGGGGAGATAGACAACTCTAGATAGGTGTTGTCAGACTTACGTAGATAACACGCAATCTACAACTTAAATACAACGATAAATACTACGAACAAATTTCGGGACGAAATTCTCCTAACAAGGGGAAAATGTGACACCCGGTCAAAAAGGGCCAAAATTAGGGGCCAATTTAAACTTTTAAATCACGTATTACATACTTGTTAACACTTAAGCATTCAAGTATTATATATATATATATGTATATATATAAACCGAAACGATAAATTAATAATCGCAAATACACGAACCAAACAAAACGTAGAAACCCAAAATAAGATTTGGTGAAAAACAGTTTTAAACAAAGTATTATTATTGAGAATAATAACTATGTACTCCCTTTGAAATTTAAATACATTTTAGATATAGAAAACTATCCGTACATTTTGAGTAAAACAAAGATATATTTTTATATCTCTTTAAAAGTATTTTTACAAAATACTTTGATTTAAAACGTATACGATTACATTTTTAGATATTTATCATTCTAAAAGATTTTATTAATTTACGATCGGGTACGCGAACACGGGTCGGAAAATACTACCAACCTTCAATAATTGAGGCCGGATATAATACCCGACCTCAATTATTTTCACACACATACGCACACATTAGTTGATCACTCGGCTCTCTCCTCTTCACTCCCTCTCGGTTCAAATTTTTAACAACAACAATAACAAACAACAACAAGATCAAAATCATAATCATCATCTTCTTCCTCCTTCTTGATCATCATCACCATCGTGATCTTCATCATCATCAACATCCGTTCGTTTTCAAAAATTGTAAGGAATCAATTCGTTTTTCTCTTCAATGTCGTGTTTAAGTATGTTATATTACATGTATTAGCTTTGTATTAAGTTGTTGTAAGCGGAATTTGGATTTAGAAATGGTTTTGTATGTTTTCTGTGCGTACAGAGTCGAACCAGTTACGTGAATCCGGCGGATTCATGATGAATCCGGCGGATTCCTACCCAGAAAACATGAACACGGCGGATTCAAGGGAATCCGGCGTATTCCCCAAACTTTGAGCCCAATCCGGCGGATTCGGGTGAATCCGGCGGATTCCCCTCGAAATCCATTGAATCCGGCGTATTGATTTAAATCCGGCGGATTCGACCCATTACCGTTCTACCCGGCGGGTACCTAGCCCAGCCCAGTTTTCTGATTTCAATGTTAACTAAAACGAATACAAACATTTATATGGATACAATATATGTTTAAATAAACATTTTTACATGAAACAAACTTAATTATATTTTTGAAATATAATTGTAACCTGACGACTACGAGTCGTACCTTTTTACAAACTAAGTAATCAACCACATGAACAACTAAACAAACGAACTACTACGCGTACACTTACAAACATACAATCTTGCGTGTTTAGGATGTTAGGAGATTACTGTTGGGATACGTACGCACAATAGGATTGCTCGCTCTACAGGTGAGTCTCACAGCCCCATTTTTACTGTTTTAAATATTGGGGTGAGATACAATGCTTACATGTTTTCGTGATCATATGTTATTTGATTAGCTAATATGATTATTAACTCAGGGAATTAAATGATTATTTAATTCAGTTAACTATATTAGTTACATTGTTTGGCTACCATTCTTTGGTCTTGATTAGCATTGTTAGATTTCACATTTGTCGCAAACCTGCGTTGGTTTGTTCCATGTTGCGAAATCTGCGTTGGTTTCATCACTGTTTAATTGCACATTGTTCGAAGACCTGCGTTGGTTTGTTCAATGTTACAAAACCTGCGTTGGTTTCATCATTGTCTAATTTCATATTGTTCAAAAACCTGCGTTGGTTTGTTCAATGTTCCGAAACCTGCGTTGGTTTCATCCTAGTTGGTTCGTTATTGTTTAGGGAACCTGCGTTGGTTCAAATCATTATTTAGTAACCGGAAATGGTTAAATCATTGTTTTGAAGCTTAATTGATAAATCACCATTTAGAAAACCTGCGTTGGTTTAAAAATCATTGTTTGAGTAAATTGCTTAAATCACTATTCATTTATAACTGGTTATTATCGTCGGATAATCATATTGATCACATCAATGTTTTTGTTTAACCTGTGAGATTCACCAGCTTTATAGCTGACCTTTTAGTGTTGTATTCTCAGGTGCTCATCAACAGTAGGACTGGCCTACAGGATAAGCTAGCTATCACGAGTCGCATGCATCCATTTAGACATGAAGATTTTCTTGCATTATATTTTGTATAATGGTTATGTATTAAAATCTTCTGAAATCATTTTGCGAACTCACTACTATGTTTCAAACTTATGACTTAAACTTTGTACTACTTTTGAAAACTTATGTAATGTAATATATTTTCTACAACGTCTCATTTAGAGTCGTTTGCTTGTACTTTGGTGTTTTGATATTTGATTAGTCACGCCCAAAAACAATCGCTTCCGCAAAGCATGAAATTGGGGGTGTGACATATTTTCTAGATTGTTCTTTTCTTGCAGAGTGGGTCAGTGCATCTATTCTCTTGTAGTATTATATATAGAGCTTCTTTCATTATTGCTCGAGTCTACGCAGAGAGGAAGAGACATGACTTACGTGTTCTTTCCGACCCTACTAAGGTATCTGACTATCTGGCATCCATATGGTTCAAGTCATGTCTTTGTGCAGATTGTAAACACAAATAGGGTAATGGGCTTGACTTACCGATCGTACAGGGAACAAAATGAAAAGAATGGAAGTCGCGACTGTGACCAGGTTTATTGATCGTTTTTTGGTACTTCATGTATGCAAAATATTTAGAGATGTCAGTATAAATCTGCCAAAGTGCTACTTAATAAGTTTTTCATTGCCATCGGTTACTAAAGTTTAATTTGAGTCTTTTTATTATTGTTATCAGTTTAATCTACGAATCTTTAGTGTTTACCGGAGATTTAATTAAATACCAAGGCCTTAAGTGTAATAGTATAATGGTGTTTCCTCAAGTTCAGTACCCCTTTCCAATTCGTTGATTGCCAAGGCATTCATATTCATTCTCCAAGAATCATTCCTTTTTGTTGACATACCTATAGACATCTGTTTATCTCGAAAACTGGGAGATGGAGCTGGCATTCCGTTTATGGAATCGTTGAATTGGAAATCACGTGCAACTCCATTTTTGTCCGTTGGTTGTAGTAATGGTCAATTTCTTAAAGCTATTGAATACATATATGCTGTCATTGAGGCCTGTTACGATCTAAAGATTTGAGGATTTAGCATATCTGCTTATTTTATATTTACTCGTCTGCCAATGCTTAGTGGGAATTTACTTGTGTGCACTTCAGTAGAGCCTAACAATAAGTTATGTCTTCGTAAAATTTTAGAAATGTCATCTTTAATTTTGTACATCTAATGACCTTTTAGGTACAGATCAAGACTAGAGTGTTGGGAACTTTTGGCTACCATGCTACAGAGTAAGGTTTTTTTATTTATTCTTTTAAGAAATTAAATCTCTTAGGTGTTTACACTTACTATCTTTAGTTAAATATTTACTTCAGGGGGTGGACAATCGGGTTAATTGGTCATGTAGGGTGGGTAATAGGTCGAAATGAGTAACTCTTTTGTGTAGGTTAGACTACGTTAGGTTGGCCTGAAATGGTTTTTGGCCTGAAATGGTTTTTGTCGAACTTTTAGTAGCGTATTATTTAGAAGGTTGCAGAAATTAAAAAAAAATACATGATAGGTGACATCTGACTTCCTTGACCCATTCAAACTGTCCTATTTTATTTGGCCCGTTAGAGATATACAAGCAAATTGCCGAAACTTTCATCAAGTAAGTTGTAATTTACTACACGGTTTTTTTCTAACATTTATTTTATGCTTTGTCAATTCACACTGACCTTTAATGGCTGTGCATCATGAATGAAGCTGAGTTGAAAGAAAATAGAACCTTTCACAAATTGAATCAATTCATACCTATAACTTAGATGTAGAAGTGGCAAACTGGATTGTTTAGGCAGGTTGGGTAACGGGTTAAGAATGTTGGTTTTGAATAAGTGCCCAAATGAGTTTGGTAAGACTAGCCTAAAACACATCATAATTAAAAATCTAAAATTTTAATTATATAACTTATGTATGAAATGTGATTAAAGAAATTCTAATTATTGATTCAATTTAATAATTTTAAATACAATGTCTATGAAAAATTGACCTATGAGATATATGATATAAAAATTCATGTTAGGAACTTTTGACCCGTAGCCCAGTTCTAGCTCTATTGTTTGCAAGTGTTTTATTTAACCAATAGACATGTTAAAGATAAAATGATGAAAATCGAAAGTAAATGGGTAGAACTTGCAACCTCTACTTAGAAGTTAGAAACGTCATTTATGAAGGTTCTATTTATGTGTGTTATCTTTGTATTGAATTGCAGCAGGGATGAGAAGCAAAGTGATCACTAAATCCAATAATGGGTTCAAGAGGGAACTTTATGGAATTAATGTGGAACTTCAAGCAATTGACCCAACAGAGATGAATCTTGGTATTTTTAAAGCCGGGCCAGTTAAAACACTTCACCTCAAAAGAAAAAAAACCCACTACAGTCGAAGTTGATCATTGTCCATGTTGCTCAAGAGAGGTGTAATTGCTTGTGGGCTATCTTTCCCTATGCGTTGCTTATGATATGCTTCTGGTTTGTTGATAAAGGGTATTTTTAGTGACATTTGCAGTTTCCTATTTTTATTTCCCTTTGATCTAGCTAAGTAGCTAAACTGATAAGACCATATTATTTAATGTAATTGTGTTTGATGTTGTAGTCATGTAGGTAGTGAATGATGTTGATATGCTAAAATTTCCAGTTAGACTTGCCTTGTACAGGGCTAGATAAATTTGTTCATATAAATGTTGACTTTTCATCCTCTCCCATTCATTGCAGTCTTGCATATTAAATTGCTACACATTCCTGGGAAATAAAGGATATTTTGAATATGAGACATCACAAGTCTCGGCGTCGACAGTTATGAAAGCGTTGTTGAGTGCTATCATTGTGTCGGTATAAGTTAACTTTATCTCAACTTATTTACAGTAGATAATTGAAGAATACTTGCATAAAGAGCACTTTTGAAACATTACTTATTCCTTTCAGGGATTACTTAGACTGAAAGAACCGTATGTCACTTCAAGCAAATATCTAGCGTTATTCATATATTGTCATCAGCGACATCACAACTCATACGTACAAAATGAATCATACTATAACCAAATTTACAATACTAAATAACCTGGTTACTTGTAATGTTCGGAACCTTATGGAAATGCAATACTGAATACCACATATTGGGTTGGCAAACATTTCTTAAGAGCATATATTATGCTTGAAACTTGATGTCCGCTTTGTACTGGATATTAGATGTCTAATTTATGTTATTTTGTTGTATTTGAGTACGCACACTATCTCTCATATTCCAGTGTTATAAATGAAAGGTAGATAGATTTATTTATATGTATAGTTTGATTTTGTTTTAATGTCTGGGGTTGAAATTTTAGGTTACTTTACTTTTAACGATATGAAACTAATTAAGTAACAAGATGTGCAACTTTAAGCACATACAACAACAATAGATGATATAATATGTATCATATTCTAATTACTTTTAGACCACCCATCACTACCGATATTATTTCACAAATCTAATGTACATTCAAAGGCATAAGTTTATTCAATTCATTTAATGTCATCCGTACAAACACGCCCATATTATTTTTAAAGACCTTATACATGTTTCAATTATTTTTGTTTCGATCGTACTTGATTATATAAACATATACTTAAAGATCTATCCTTCCATTCGTTGTTTAATGATATAATAAAATAAAATATCAATAGAATAAGCAATTGTATTTAAATCTTGTAGTAGCCCGCGAATTCGCGGGTTATGATCTAGTATAGATAATAGTGAAACGTAATTATGTTAATTTTTAAATATTTATACATTGTAGAAAATGATACGATTATGTTATCTTAAATTATATATAAGAAACAGTTAATGAAGTCATCAAAAATTTAATCAACCAATAAAATTACTCAATTTTGTCCAATTAGCTAAACTATAGGATTTAATGACATCATAAATCATTAATTATATATTATATAAAGAAAATTAATTATGATAACTTTATCCAAATAGGTATTCGTAATACATTAGGACTATTATCATATTATAATAGGTATTCGTAATACATTAGGACTATTATCATATCACATGCGTTGATGAGATTTAATCCTTCATATTAACAACTTTTAAAATCTATTTGTTTTCGTCCAACCCCGTGTAATACACGGGTATAAAGGCTAGTATTATATAAACTATAAGTATCACATTGCTATATTAAAACACAGCATAAACGATTAAATAGGCTTCTTTCAACAATGGGCCGGATTATTTAATTGGGTCATGAAATATAAAGAATATGTATGGGTTAGATAATAATAAAAACTAAGCATACAATTTGCAAGATAGCCCAGCATAATATAATAATCTGATCTTATTAACTTCTTGATAAACATTACATGATTCAAACCATCTTCAATTCTTTCGAACTTCAACTGCACCAAAGCAAAAGTAAAATGCATTTGAACTATTAAATTTTACTTGAGTTTTCGACGAAGGAATTTTTTTCTTCATAACTTTCTTGGAATGAAAACAACAGTAGTTGAAATGCATAGAAATAACTTTCTTCGTGTTCTAAAAGTTCTTGAAGACAGCAGCCAGCAACATCTTTAACTTTTGGAAATGGTAAAATTTCAAGATCTGTAATACGAATTCTTGCTTCAGCAAAACATTGATTTATGTGTTGCAAAATACTTTCAAATTCCTCTTTCCTGTTCATTTCTTTCTTCATTTCAGCAGAAACCGTTTTTATGAGCTTATCTCGGGCCACTTTGGGTTGCAGGTAAAAGTTATAAACAAATCCGGATATCCAAAGCGCCTAACGATGGCCATAGCATCCAAATAGTTTTGCATCATATACCTAGATCCACCGGTAAATGAAGAAGGCAAGATTATCCTTTGTCCAGTTTTTGATGCATCGGTGTTGCCACTATCCACATTAGTTGCTAAATTTCTATAACTGTCAAGCCTAAGCTTCTTTTGCTCAGATCTTATAAATGACAGTCTATAGGATTCAATCATGGTATAGGCATCAACCAAAAATTGCTGGAATAGTCTACGGCTAATATGCATCAATGAAGATTGTTTTGGCCTTTCCTGAATATAGTATGCAAAAAATTCCATAATGGTCACTTCAGTCCTACCAGAATCACTATCTCCATCAAAATTCCTATACTTAATACCACGTCGATATCCATCTTGACCTAGGGGAAATAGGAGTGGATATTGAAGTGCTATATATGATGGATGCAACTCACTAATCCGCTGTAGCTGATGATGATCCCAGCTAGAGATCTTAGTATGTATTACTTTGATTGATTATTAATAAGCTTGCGGAATAGTTTATTAATAACTTGAAGAACAAACTTGTATATAACAGAATATCTAACCAAAAGCTTCAATATTATTAACAATAATACGAACACACAACTTGTGTTAGGGTTTACAACCTTGAAGCTAATAACTAGAATGAATTCGTATATCAACCTCTAGGGTTTTACAGAATCTCTATTTATAACACATAGAGTCCTTTACAGAATCAAACTATTATGGAAATCCTATCTATTCCATAATTATCTCTAACCGACTAACCAACAGTGGTTGAGTATATAACTAACAGGGGTAGTACTCGTATATTATCAACAGTGGTTGAGTACTTACAAAATACAAACTATACACTAACAGTGGCCCTGTTAGACAAATGTACTAACAGCGGTTGTCTTCTTCTAACAGTGGTTGACTTCTAACAGTGGTTGAAGTCTTATACCAACAGCGGCATGATACTTGTATTCTGAGAAAATCTAACAGTGTCTCAGGTCTCAACAATCTCCCCCTAAACTTGATCATTCAGAGTAATGATTCAAGTTTCAATCCTTCTTTTCTTCTTCTTTTTCCTTCATCGTTTGCCTCTTATGCAGTTGATTAAACACCATATATAAAGCTCTGTAAACTCCTTCAGTAATGATGGTTGTAGATAACTTCAAATCAATCAATCTATTCAGCAACCCTGTTCCCAGCACATAATGTCGATCATCAAACATGTAGATCACCTGCCCATTGTTGAATACTACCATGTGTACTCCAGCTCTGGCAAAATATCTCCAGGTTATAACCCTTTGATAACAATGAAAGAATAAGTGATACAAGCTGGCTGGTTCAAACAGGCTCTGCAATAACTCCATCATTTGTCTTTCAATCACTGCTTCAGAGTTCTTTCTATTCCTGATTCTGCTCACTTGATACAATTCCAAAAGATCATCTCTTGTACAAATTCTGAGCAAATCAACCATACTCCCAACATGATCATCAAATCCTCTTTCCCTTTCAATCTTGATCTCAAGGATCATTTTTCTGAAACCATAATCAATTGCTACTCCTTCCCAATTTATAATTCTAGCCTTTCTTGGTCCTTCAGAAATCTCCTTGCTATCAGTCAGAATCTTGATTCTCTTTTTCAGCTCTGGATCAAATCTTGGAATATCAGGAATAACATTATCTTTAGAAATCTGATTTTTCCATGAATTTCTTCTAACTTCATTCTGCTTTTCCTCTAAGGCTTTCTCTGCTGCCTCAGTAGCTGCCTTTTCTCTTCTTTCTTCTTCTTCTTTCAAAAACTTTTTCATTTCCCTATCTGCCTTTTCTTTCTTCTCCTTCATCAATGCATTCAAATTCCTATTCTCTTCCATTTTCTTTGTCCACTCTTCATCTTTTCCCATATACCTATCATATGCCTGTTGCAGCTTCTGCATATTCCATCCTCTAACAATTTTAGCTGGAGCATAATTTTCAGACAATGCATTGATCATTTGTCTTCTCCTTTCAGCATATGGTAAAGGTTTACTCCTTTTCTTGGCTAATTCCTCTTGCTTTTTCTTTCTAGCCCTTTCCTCATTTGCCCTTTTCATCAACAAAAATCCAGAAGATAACTCTTCCTCTTCATTACCTTTCTTCTTCTTTAAATAATCATGAACTCTCTGAGCAGGAAGCTTTAATCCTTGTGCAGTCTTTTCTTTAACAATCTCTGCAGCTTTCTGTGTAATAGTCACTACACTCAGATCATCCAAAATCATTTTCACATCATCACCCTCTCCTTCAGCTTTAGCTTCTGCAGCTCTCCTTATCAACCTTTCTCTTTCTTCTACTTGCATCCTCAGCATATCATGAGACTCAATATGAGGCTCTTTAATTTCTTTCACCTTTGATTTTTCTTTTAACTTTCCTTTACCTTTGTCTTTTGGATCAATCACAGGCAATTTAGACTTAGGTTTGAGTGGTGAAGTTGGTTCTCTTATTGTAACAGGTACCTCTCTTGGTCTTGTTGTTGTTGTAGTTGTGGCAGGGGTTGGTATGATAGCAGTGGTGATTGGTGTATCAACAGTGGTAGGAGTTAGTGTACTAACAGGGGTAGACATAACAGTGGTTGTGTTAGTGTTGACAGGGGTTGAAATTGTGACAACAGAGGTAGAAGTTTTGACAGGGGATAATCTTTTAGTTGGCTTTCTTCTGGGAATAGATTTCTTTCTTGTAAAGGTCTGCAACTTCTTCTCTTCAGCAATTGATTGCTCCCCCTTAACCTCAACTTCTCCTTCTTTTTCAACATCATCAACCACCTCATACACTGACCTATCACTGAAACTCACTCTTTTCTTATCATCCAGATTAGCACCCATCACATCCCAAACATATAATCTAAGTGCAGCTTTCTCAGGCAACCCTTTATTCAATGGAAATACCTGATAAACTGTTTCATCAGTCTGCTCTGCTCCTGCACCATCAACTACCTCATCATCTAAACTTTCATGTATCACATAATCAGATACATTTAGCTCCTCCTCAGCCTTATCCCTGCTCTGCACATAATCATCATCTTTATCATCAAACACTAACTCCACAGTATCTTCTGATTGTGCCTCAATATTCATCTCAACTGTATTATCATCAAACTCAAGCACCTCTGTAGCTGTATTATCATCAAACACCTCTGTAGCTGCAGAATCATCATTCATCTCATCAATATTTATCATTTCTCCATCCATATCATCATGAGGTCCATATGAATCATCATCATCATCATCACCTGCTCTTGAACCATCATCTTCAGGCATAATATCATCATCTGCTTTCTTCTCCCCCTTGCCTGAAGATTCTTTTAACCTATTCGCAGGTAGAAGAATATTATTGACAGCCTCCTCAAGCACTAACAACCTATTCTTCATATCAAGCAACTCTTCCTTCTGATGATCAATGAGCTCCTTCTGTTTAGCAATGAACTCATCCTGAGCTTGAATTTTCTGTTGAGCCTCTTTTCTGTAAGCCCTTTCCCTCTCATATTTGCTCCATAGTTTATTGACATCATGTACAAGATAAGAAATCGTCAATTCATCAGTATCACTAGGCTCATCAACATTAGAGTGTGACCTCTTAGTTGAATCCTTGCCCACATCTGCCACTGCAGATGTCCCTTGGTTATTGGTACTGGGACCTACATTTGAATCATCACCCATAGGTTCATCAAACATAGTTGCCTCTGGTTGGGTCTGATTAATGTTACCACTATCCTGCCCTGCCAGTGGGCTAGAAACAGTAGTGGCAGCCCTTCCAGAATGAACATTTTCATCAAGTATGTTCACCTGTTGTGTTGGAACAGTTGACTGAGACTGTGGAGAAACAGGAATCTCCATAGCCTGTGTAGCCTTCTTGGATTTCTTGGCTTTAGATTGGGTAGGCTGTTTGTTCCCTTGTTTTCTTTTGATGCCACCTCTTGATGTGTGTTCAGAACCAACTTGTGTTGTTGGTCTGTCATCATTTGGTCCAGATGGTGTTGGTAATACACCACCAGTGGCAGAAGGAGTAACTAACATTGTAGAAAATAATGCAGTTTCCTTCTTAGAAAAAGCATTCTGATACTTATTCATAGCCTGAATAGTCCTCAAAGATAGAGTAGAACTAACAATAACACTATCCTCTGCTGGCAGATTTGACAATTGATTATTTAACAAAAGCTGAACAAATCTAGGGTACATAACGAATGTATCACCCTTTACATTCCTAATCATATTATCTAAGATAAATCTAGACATATTAAATTTAATACCCTGTGCCAAGCAGATAATAGGATATGCAATCGTAGAACTAAATTCATTAAAACTAGTTCTCTTTTGAGACAAACATACCAGAAAAGTATGAATGTAGAACTTCCATTGAGGACAAAACCATGACTTCAAGAAAGTATAGTCTGATCTTGTCTTTCCTGAACCTTCATACCCCATATCCATAATGCCTTTAAACAAATCTTCTCTCGATAACTCCAGAATTCCACCTTCATCATCAAACTGTAAAAGTTCTCTTAGAACAATCTCAGTAACCATTACCTTCTGACCCTTGACAGTGGAATGAATGTGAGTAATGCCATTAACATTCCCTTCCTTTGCATTCTGCCAGAACTCCTGAATATGTGATCGAATCAATCGTGGAGCGACAGTAAGGGCATAAGTAACTGGACAATTACTCAAGAAATCGATGATAGGGTGAAAATACTCATCGGCAAGGTCTTTATTCAAGAAAGCCCTCATGTTGTGTTCAGAATGAACACTTAGCATAGAAGTACCAGAATCAGACGATGATGAAGATGCCATTGATGTAATCGATGAACGAACGAAGAGTGAATTACAATAAACAACTCAAAGCGAGAGCGATTATTGAAGGGTTTTGAAAATTTTGAAAGCGTAATTGAAAAAGTGAAGTATTTGAGTATTTATTTGATGACAGTGCCAAGCCCTAAAAATAGAACTAGCAGTGGCACTTCTGGTTATACCCAACAGGGGTACAATTTACAAACAAACCCAACAGGGGTACCTCACTTGTCAATTTATAGTCAACCCTTTCTAACCATCTAACAAAGCTAGCAGCGGCTGATAGTCTAGCAGGGGCATCCGACCAAGGAAACGCCAACTTAGAACTAACAGGGGCATAAACTTAGCTTAGTTAGACAACGAAATTTTTTTTTTTTTTTTTTTTTTTTTTTTTTTTTTAAACCAAAAGAAATAAGAAGAAACAAATAAAACATTAAATTCCAGCTCAAGTGATGTCTCTTGACAGTGGCTGAAACCTGCAATATTAAACTAAGAAAAACAACTAACAGGGGTTAAATTACACACATATACAGCAGGGGTTTAAACTACATTGACAGTGGCACAGGTAAACTAACAGTGGCACCATCTGTTATCATGATGAAGCTAACAGTGGCAACACCTGACCCTGTCACATACAATATATTTTATCCCTGTTAGTATCAAATCCAGACCAAAACACTACGTGAGATTGATCATACCAATATTAGTTATCAAAAATGTAAATCTTCCTACATCAAATGCTTTTGTAAAAAGATCTGCAAGTTGATTATCAGTATGAATTTTAAAAATATGAATCAATCTTTTATCATAACAATCTCTTATAAAATGATATCTGATTTCAATGTGTTTGGTTTTTGAATGCTTAACTGGATTCTGAATGATACTAATAGCAGAAGTATTATCAATATAAATAGGAGTGTTCATGAAAGTCAAACCATAATCCAGCATTTGATTCTGAATCCAAAGAACCTGTGCACAGCAACTTGATGCTGCAACATATTCTGCTTCTGCTGTAGAAGTGGAAACTGTGGTTTGCTTCTTGCATTGCCATGACACTAACCTATTTCCAAGAAATTGACATCCTCCACTAGTCGATTTCCTATCCATATTCTCACCACCATAGTCACTATCTGTGAATGCCTTTAGCTCAAAATCTGATCCTTTAACATACCAAAGGCCCAAGTCTGGTTGACCTTTCAAGTATCTAAAGATCCTCTTCACAGCATACATGTGTGACTGCTTTGGATTGGTCTGATATCTAGCACAAAGACACACTGCAAACATTATATCAGGTCTGGATGAAGTTAAATACATCAATGAACCAATCATTGACCTGTATAAGTGCACATCTACTTCCTCCCCCTCAGGATCAGAATTAAGATGTTTATGTGCCTCCATGGGAGTGCTAGCTACCTTCACGTCTTTATAACCAAATTTATTCAAAATATCTTTCACATACTTCCCTTGGTTAATAAAGATTCCATCTAACTTTTGCTTGACCTGCAATCCTAAAAAGAATGTGAGTTCACCCATTGAACTCATCTTGAACTTCTTATGCATTAAATCTTCAAACTCTTTGCACAATGAATCCCTTGTAGACCCGAAAATAATATCATCAACATACACCTGTACCAGCAATATATCTCTTTGAACCCTCTTGGTAAACAATGTCTTGTCAATAGTACCTCTCTTGAATCCATTCTTGAGCAAGTACTCAGATAGAGTATCATACCAAGCTCTTGGAGCTTGATGTAATCCATACAATGCTTTCTTCAATCTGCACACTCTATCTGGATATGTTGGATCTTCAAACCCTGGTGGTTGGCAAACATACACCTCATCATCAATTAGACCATGAAGAAAAGCACTCTTCACATCCATTTGATAGACTTTAAAATCCTGATAAGATGCATAAGCTAAAAATAATCTAATAGCTTCTATTCTAGCAACAGGGGCAAAGACATCATCATAATCTATGCCTTCTTCCTGTGTGTACCCCTGTGCTACCAACCGAGCCTTATTCTTGATCACTATTCCTCTTTCATCTCTCTTGTTCTTAAAGATCCATCTTGTGCCTATAGCTTTCTTTCCTTTTGGAAGATCAACCAAATCCCACACATCTTGCAGTTTGAATTGCAACAATTCTTCCTGCATAGATTCAATCCAGCTTGGATCTTTGAGAGCCTCCACTGCCTTCTTTGGTACCATCTGTGAAAGAAAACATACATATAATGAAGTATGTACATCTTCTTCTCTTACCTTGGTTTGATGTCTTGTCTGAACAGGAGTCATAATATCACCAATAATCAAATCCAAGGAATGATCTTTATGAACCACATATTTAGATGTAGAAGTATCCAGTAGTTCTCTTTCCAAATTAGAACCCAAAAGATTATCTATCTCAGAGTCTGAAAAAGACTCTCTTTCCTCTCTTTCCTTTGATGGCTTTGGAGTTGCTTCAGAATCTGACAAAGAAGTCCTTTCCAAAACTTGAAATGGAGGACTTTGTTCAACAAATTTTGGAGAATCGTGCTCTCCTTCTGAATCATGCTCTGAAACTATATGAGAACTCTTTGAACCATTTTCTGTTGGAATTGAACCATCTTCATCCTTTGAACCATTTTTGCTACTTGACCCACTTGAATCATCTGAAGGTTCATCTTGCTCTAACTGGAATACTTCTGGAGGATCTGGAGACCAAATAGGAAACAAGACATACTTCAAGTCATCCTTTTTAGTTTGACTTGAGGTTGATTTCCCATCTTTACCTGCATCATTACCTGCATCTGTACCTGCATCTGTACCTGCACTAATAGACAAATCTGGATATCTAAAAGCATGGGTTAGTGCATCAATATCAAACAAAACTTCTGGACCTTTTCCTTCTACATTTGATGTATGTTCATTAAAGGTCACATCCATGGTCTCTTCTATGATCATAGTCCTTTTGTTAAATACTCTATAAGCCTTGCTTTGAATAGAGTATCCAACAAATACACCCTCATCTACCTTACTCTGAAACTTACCAAGATGATCTCTGGTATTTAAGACAGTACAAGGACATCCAAATGGTTTTAAAAAGCTAACCAAAGGTTTTCTTTTAAAGAATAACTCATAGGGTGTCTTGTTATGAGGTTTAATAATCAAAATCCTATTCAAAACATAACAAGCAGTGCTAACGGCCTCTGCCCAAAAGGACATTGGTAGTTTAGCATCTGCTAGCATGCTTCTAGCAGCCTCAATTAGTGTCCTATTCCTCCTCTCAGCTACTCCATTTTGTTGTGGAGTCCTAGGTGCACTATACTGTCTTTCTATACCTTTATCCTCACAGAACTTATTCATCTCATGATTCTTAAATTCTGTCCCATTATCACACCTGATGATCTTAACCTTTTGATTAGTTGAATTCTCAATCCTAGTTATGAATGATCTAAGTATTTCACCTGTCTCATCCTTAGTCCTAAGAAAGAACACCCAACTCATTCTAGAGTAATCATCAGTTATTACCAAACAGTAAGATTTCTTCCCTTGACTAGCTACATTGGTAGGGCCAAACAAATCCATATGTAACAGGTGTAAGGGAGTGGTATTGGTATTCACAAGCTTGGTCTTATAAGAGGTCTTGTGTTGCTTGCCTTTGAGACATGCTACACAGTGGTCACTACATTCAAATAACTTTTCAGGTAAGCCTCTCACTAGCTTATTCCTAACAAGTTTATTCATGGTCTTGAAATTCAAGTGACACATCCTCCTATGCCATAGTTCAGATTCAGATACAGTAGCTTTAGAAATGAGACAGTTAACATTTTGAGATTCCATCTTGTTTAAATCACTACAGTATACATTATCCTTTCTTGGAACTCTCATTAAAATCTTATCTTCAGGTATTTTGAGTTTTTCAGAAAGTATAAGGCATTCTGTGTCAGTGAAATATACAGGATTTTGCTTATCTGTGATTTGACTCACACTAAGCAAATTGTATCTCAATTGCTCAACATAATAAACATCATTGAAAGTGAGCTTACTGCTTTTTACCTTACCTTTACCTGTGATTTTACCTCCTTTAGGATTGCTTCCAAATGCTACATCTCCTCCAGAAAACGCTTTAAAGTCCTGTAGCTTTTTCCTGTCTCCAGTCATGTGTCTTGAACAGCCAGAATCAATATGCCATAAGCTTGGTGGCTTGCCCTGCACATATATGAGAAAAACAGTTAGTTTTTCTTGGGAACCCAAACCAATTTGGCTTTGGGTTTCCCTTGAGCACCATTGACATCAACCCTTTTGACAGTGATTGATCTCAGTGCTGCATTGGTTTTGGACACTTCAGATTTACACTCATTTTTATGTCTCCAAAAACAATCAATTTTAGACCTGACAGGGGTTAATGGTTTGACAGTGGTCACCTTTAAGTTTGTATTGATTACCCTGGCAGTGGTAGCTTTACTTGGTATAAACATTCTTTTGAAATGTTTAATACCAGCAGAGGTACCATGCCTGACAGTGGTCAAACCCTCCCCTGTTCGTGTCTTGCTTCTGTTAGCCGTTGACAGGGGCACTGCTGTAGCATTAACAGGGGCTGCAGCCTTGCCTCTGTTAGGCTTATTTATCAACACATGACCTGTACCACTGTTCCTATTATTTTTAGGATTGTAGTAACAGTCCTGTTGAAGATGATTATATCTACCACAAATAAAACATGACTTTCTTTTCACACATTCAAACCCATTACCCAACCTTTGTGAAACCAATTGGTTCCAATTTCTTTGATTACCCCTGGGAATGGATTTATTCACATTACTTGCAGTATGTAACTCAGACTTCTTTGATTTACATGTACACTTATCACACTCAGATTTCAACTTGTCTTTTGATTCAGTATTGACCTTTTTGTGTACATACCCTAAACCTGAACTAGCCTTGTTGGTTTTCCTGACTTGATCTAACTGAGCCTTTGCTTTCTCAACAAACATCTTTTTACCCTCTTCTAGTTTAGTACTATTAAGTTCAGAAACTAGACCAGTAATAGACTTAACACTACCATCCACAGAATTACCACTAGATGAGCTATCAATATCACACTCATCTTCCTCAGTCCAATCAGATACCTCAACTTTATCAAAATTCACATTATCATCACAATTAACAACTGGATCTACCTTTTTAACCTCCTCAGACACACCTACCTTAAGTGTTTCTAAAACAAAATCACTTTTAGGTGGGAAATAAGTATGATTATAAGGTGGAGGAACAGCATTAAGGTTGTAACCTAATCCAAGTTTTAATTTATCATGAATTTGAGACTTGATTAAGTTTTGAACACCTTTTGAAACATTTTCCAACTCATCAACTTTCAATTTTATTGACTCCTTATCAGAAATTGCCTCAGCCAACTTAGCACTTAGCATATCAACTTTTGTTTGTAAAGCTTTCTTTTCCCAATTTAGATACTTAACATCTAAGTGAAATTGAGATTCATTCTTTTCATAAGCTTTTATCTGATTTTCTAAGTTTTCAATAGCTAAAGTGGCATGTTGACTCTTTTCCTTACAAGCTTTTAATTCATTACACACAACCATATTATGATCCCTATAAAATTTAACCATTTTCTTACATACAGGAGAACATAATTTAGATTGTACCTCATATGGAATGTCTGAAGGCTCTGGTTCTTCTGTGACAGCCATCAAAGCTTGATTCTGAACTACAAGCTCTTCTTGGTCACTCCAGTCAAATCCTCCCATTCCATCTTGAGCAACCAATGAATCTGAAGTGGTGTTCTGAACAGGTACCAATCTTCTTTGTGGAGCAGAATTATTTCTCATAATACCATTCTGAGATCCTCCAGCCTGTGTGCTCTTGCATTCTCTAGCAAAGTGTCCCATCTTGTGACAATTGAAACACTCCACCTTGCTCTTGTCAAAACCAGCTACACCATCTCTCTTGTAAGAAAAGTTTTTGTTCCCAGACCTCTGCATAAACCTCTTTGCCCTGATTGTAATCATGGCCATTTGCCATCTTAAATCCATCTCTTCCAGGTCCTCTTCACTAACCTGCTCCAAATCTTCTGTAGTTAATGAAGAATTCACATGGCTTGCAAAGAATGCTTCCAATACATTATCATTAGCACCAGATGTGCTACAACTACCAGATTCACCAACAGAAACAAAAGCAGCATTGTTAGAGCTACCATTGGACTGTTTCAATGCTAGAACTTCAGGCTCAAAATTCCTCAGATCATTATACAGGTCTTCAATCTCTTTCTCTTCAAGATCTGGACTTTGTCTAAGTCCCACAGTGTACATATTCCAATCTGTACCAAGTGATCTTAGAAACTTCATGTTCAAGTCATCTTTATCAATCTTGACATTGTGATTTTCTAAATCACCCACAAGTTTTTGAAACCTATCAAAAGTCTGAGTCAGATTTTCAGACTTTACACCTGCAAAGTTTTCAAACTGTTGTTTGAGAAGAGATCTCTTATTCTTCTTGGTGTTATCATTACCACCAAATCTCTTAACAATTGCTTGCATAAGAACCTGAGCATCTTCACAGTTTTCAAACTTCCTTTGATACTCATTAGGAATAGACAAAAGTAGAGTACTTAATGCCTTCCACTCTGTTGCTCTTTCTTTTCTCTCTGCATCAGACTTTGGTGGTGGTCTTTCTTCCTTTTTACCATCTGCATCCTTAGTATAGTTTGGTCCATTAGTAACCACCTCCCACATCATATAATCCGTAAGCAACATGTATTGCCTAATCCTAGTCTGCCATAACTCAAACTCATCAGGTTTGAGCATGGGAATCTTTGTAGCTTGTATTCCTTCCATTGATTCAGTAGACATCTTGTTATTTGTTGAAAAAGCTGCGAAATTCAATTACCTTCTTCAAGATCAAAGTAATATCAAGCTCTGATACCACTTGATGATCCCAGCTAGAGATCTTAGTATGTATTACTTTGATTGATTATTAATAAGCTTGCGGAATAGTTTATTAATAACTTGAAGAACAAACTTGTATATAACAGAATATCTAACCAAAAGCTTCAATATTATTAACAATAATACGAACACACAACTTGTGTTAGGGTTTACAACCTTGAAGCTAATAACTAGAATGAATTCGTATATCAACCTCTAGGGTTTTACAGAATCTCTATTTATAACACATAGAGTCCTTTACAGAATCAAACTATTATGGAAATCCTATCTATTCCATAATTATCTCTAACCGACTAACCAACAGTGGTTGAGTATATAACTAACAGGGGTAGTACTCGTATATTATCAACAGTGGTTGAGTACTTACAAAATACAAACTATACACTAACAGTGGTCCTGTTAGACAAATGTACTAACAGCGGTTGTCTTCTTCTAACAGTGGTTGACTTCTAACAGTGGTTGAAGTCTTATACCAACAGCGGCATGATACTTGTATTCTGAGCAAATCTAACAGTGTCTCAGGTCTCAACAGCTGACCTGATTGAGTTTGAACTATGATGTCCCTCTCATCAAAAGCAGTATCGATGTCACCAATTATTAATCCTGCAACTTCAGAAGCAGTTGGAAGGTTGTAAGTCCTTCCATCAGTTTCCCGGCTTCCAATTAGCTTCGGTCTAACAGTTTGGTGATTGTCTTTCTCATAGCGATCCCGGGCCATCCTATAAGATATAACTAAAGGATTTACAACATCCAACAAAGTTTGAATCTCCTCAATTAGATCATGATCAAGGGAATCATCGGAAGAAGAATCTGGACGTCCAGATCTGGTACTGAAAAAAATAATTCAGATAGATGGTCCAAATATTACATATAAGAAAAGTAAATAAACATAAAAATTTATCATACCTTACAGCATCCATTCTGTTGCGTGCTTCATTTGCAGTATCAAAAATATACAATTGGGAAAACTTGGGATTCCTTCCTTCAAGAGGAAGAAGGCTACCCATAAGATGACATTTCTGACCAGACAATCTAAAACAATAAGGACCACGTCCTCTATTGACAGATTATCAATTTTACCTCCCATGGTGTAACATCTGTAAATCGGACCTAGTTGTTTTATATTATTTGGTGATTTTAAAATAATATTAACGTGTTTGGAAATAATAGTGTTTGAATTAATCGCGAATAAATAGGAAATAAGTTTCAGTACTTATTGTGATTAGTAAAATATTAAGTGATTTAAATTAATAAAGTTGACGGTAAAATAAAAGTTTGGACTCGCAAATGATTTTCGAGTTTCAGACAATAGGTTGAGAATGAGTATTAAATTATACCCGTATAATGGAAGGTAGGTTTAGGAGCCGACCTCCTCCCTTTTTATTTGATTCTCCTGCTTTCATTTTTAATATTCACAAATATTTCAAAATCATTCCAAATCAAAATTAGAGAGAAAGGAGATCTGAGTTGTGATTATAAACTGAATATTATCACCATCATCATCCTGTTCATAATCAATTGGTAAGTGTTTATATCATTAGGGTTTATGATCATTATGATGAAATTGATGAATTAAAATGATGATATGTGATGTTAGTAGTTGTTAGAAATCGTTATTCGTTATGTATAACCGATTAGATAGTTGAGATAGGTGATTTGGTGTGTGTTTAGTCGAATTAATAAGCTGGAAACGAAGAACAGAAGAACAGGGTTTGGGACTGTGGCCTATGGCCGGCGGTCAAGTTATTTAGCCGGCGGTCACAAATTCGCTTTAGCCGGCGGTCAGATGATTTAGCCGGCGGCTAAATGACCCTAACACAGAAATGTTAATTTCGTTACAAACTTATTTCAAACGATCTTTCGTGTTTAAGCAGCGGCTAGTGAGTGAAGTGACATAATAAATATTGTAACTGGATAGTATTATTATTTGATGTTACAATTGAGATAAGTTGTAATATAATTGGAATGACATAAGTGTTAGTTATTATTTGATAACCGTTTATCATGATTGATATGATATACTGTGATATGTTATATAATTATAACATGTGTTACTTATTATTACATAAGTTCATTGTTGATTGACAAATTACTGACTTGTGATATTTGTGGTGATTTCAGATAAACCAGAGAAGGCTCAGTAATATTAGATCTCTGAGTGTGCAGCTGAGGTATTGGTGAGTGGACTCGTACCTTCAGTGTGATTTAGTTGTAACATAATTGGTTACAACAGGTGAACATAGTGATATTGTGATTGTGATTGTGACTGTTGATTGTGAAATACACGTGTAATAAGTGATGTGTTGCCTTTGAGCATTCTGTGATTCGGAGGTCAACTTGCCTGATTAGTTGGACTGGGTTGCTACAGGTTAGTCAATGTGAGATTTGTGATCATGTGTTGAGAATGGAACACATATTAACTAAAGGTAGCAAACGGTTATCGGTAATGCCACTGTATTGGCCTGCAGTTGGTTGTAAGTGTCGCTTGGTGCACCTCCCGGGTCTGAGCGGTGTCACAAGGACCACCGATCCTCTTGGTGATGTTGTGTCAGTGTCTATGTGATAATTGGTGATAATCAGTATTGTTATGCTGAATTGTACTGATAGTGACAGGTTGACTCACTTAGCTTCGTGCTAATCCCACTATTTATCCTTTACAGGTCTTGAGATGAATGGACTGGACTGAAGAATGTTTGACTACCAAGTGTTACTATGATATTTAATTTTATAGATCAGTGTTGTTCTTGTTTTTTTTATATAACACCCAAATTGATAAATTGTGTTTTAAATTAGTTAAACTTTTATGTTTTGATTGATTAAAGTTTTAATTTGGACAGACACTTCCGATATATTGTATTTAAATAACAATAAGAGAAGGGGTGTTAAAAGTTGGTATCAGAGCATAGGTTTGGGTGAATTGGACATTGGTAAGTGTTCAATCCCAAATCTATTTTGTGTTGAGTCAAACATTCTAAAGTGTGGGATTAGTAGTTGTATGAGAAAGTGATTATATAAGTGTACTAACCTATAACAAGATGCACGGTTGTTGTTGTTATTGCAGAGACGGAGGAACATGAGTAATTGACTGGTATTCTCAATGGTTCCTCGATCTTCGTCGGCATAGTGTGACAGGTACTTTTCGATAAGCTTGTTGAATTTAAATAAGCTTGAATTGATTACCTTGATATGATGTGATTAGTAGTAAAGTGATTGAGTCAGACTGATATGATTCCCCAGTGATGTGTCATTGATACGTGTTACTTGTTATTGTGATGATATAAGTATTAGATGAATCATCCAGTGATATGAGTAGTCTGGCTGAACTTTGAACTGTTGATTAAGTGTTAAGTTGTGTAGACACAGTGTTGATCAAGTTGTTAATAGTGAAACTGTTGAATCTGAATGTGTCTACTATGTAGAAATAAAATATAACCAGTTGTGTGATTATCTATGATAAATGCAAAGTGTGATTAGGACACCTTGCTAGAGAAATTGTTGTTATGTGATGAACTGAATTGAGGTGACATCAAATAGTGAAATTAATGAGATGTGATATATCTCAATTAATAAGTTGAGAGTCATTTTGTTGTCTAGATGGAAAAAGTGTATAGTGGTTGTAATGTGTGCCTGGATTAGGCAAAATTAGAGTTGAAAGTGATAGCATCTAACTTGGGTAATAGTTATGCTATAAAGTGATAAAAGTGACTAGATGTTGTTGTGTGACAGTGATTGTTATAGTAGGTTGAATTGGGATATATATGTATAAAAAGTGATATAGTAATGTAGTAAGAAAATAAAGGTAGTTAACAAACCTTTATATATGTTGAACAGGTTGTGAAAAGTATTTGTTAAATACTTGTTGTAAGTGGTATAAATAGGATGATTTTAAGGAGAAATTAGTGTTTTAAGATTGTAATAGAACACTAATAGTGAAATTAGTTGTGTGTGAGTTAAATAGTCAAAGAAGTGTAAACTAGTAAATGATTTGGATATGTTGAATTAATAACAAATGATATTAATAGGAGAATAGTTGTTATGTGACTAGAGGCATGAGGTGATGCCGAGTAATGTGATAAAGTACCTAGTACCTGGTGTTGTACTTTGTACTGATTGTTGATATTAAATATATGTAGTTGATATTATACGTGGAATTATAGGGCATTAGGGTTAAATTGATATTGTATCATATGTGAAAAGATGATAATAAATTTAAAAGTGATTAGCTGATATGAGAACAGCTGTAAAGAGAAATACTTAAAGTATATAGTGAATTGATTGTGTGGAATTAATTGCTCCTAGAAAATGGTGTGTTTTGGAGCAAATTGATTAAGTTGATATTATAATCAAGTAATTGTCGTGAAATACGTGTTTGGAATTACACGTGATATTATTATGTCATTATTATTTGACAAAGTATTATGTGTTAAATTGATGAGGATAGATTATCAGGTGTTTGGAGTTTTAAATAAGTTGAAATACTGAATAAATCAGTTGTGAAGTGAATGTATATATAAAAGTTGAAAATAATTGAAAATTCAGATTATAAGAATGATGACTTAGATTAGTTGTTGAATTAAAATTGTGTGAATAAATGCATACTAAAGATGTTATAGGTATATGTGAAACAACTTGATGTAATAAGATGATTTAGTATGTATCTGTGGTTAGGAGACATGTAGAATGATCAGAATTGTTTAAAACAAAGGTTTAAGTAATGTGTAAGTGAAGGAAATCACATTGTGATTGATGATATGAAGTAACCTGAGAAGGAAATGTGAAGAATATAATCAAGCAACGCTTGATCACCGTTGTTACATTATGTTGTATCACATGAACTTGTTGAGGTTACCAAGTATCTAAGAAAGTGAATGTGATTGAGAGAATATTACATGAAATTGTGTGAAACTAATTAGTTGTTAATTACATGGTGAAGGTTAATTAGTGAAAATTTTATGATAATCAGTAAGTGAAACTTGCAAGGGTGTATGGTACTTGCAATTGTTTGAATTTGTGAAATGTGATTAGGTAGCTAATAGGCGTGGACTTCCTATTAGAGAGTAATATAGTATCTTAACGGATTACTAGTATATGTATGGCTTGTATTAAGCCAAGTTGAGTTACTAGCTCTGTATGGTGATTGAGTTGTTAACTTAGTGAGAGTAATGTTTTGAATTTTGTGATTGGGTTAAATCTAAAACTTGAGATAAATTATCAGCTGATATGTATAAGTGATAAGTGACAGAAGTAAATACCTCATACCGTGTGCTAAATAAGTTATTAGAATGCCATTGAATGGAAATTGACCAGAGAAAGGTGTAGTGGTTCCATTTTAGTTGAGTGGGTCACTGTTGTTGAATGTAATTATGGAAAATCTATGTTTAAGGTTAAACATAGTACTAATATGTTAATATTGTGATATGTTGACTTTGAAAGTCAACTATAATTAAAGAGTTTAGTGTTTAATATGAAATCATTAGAATATGATTGATTTTGTTATGAATTAAGATTGATAAAAGTGACCAAAGTGATTTGTTGATTAATTGATTAAGTTAAAGTTGACAAATAGTCAACAGTATTGAAATTGTTAATTGGGTTATTATTAACTCAAATGAGTGAGAAAAGTTGTTAAGGGCTATTAAACATTGAGTGATTGTGTTAAGTTATTTAACGTGTGAACAGTGTAAATATGAGACTGAACTTATTAAAAATTGATTGTGATATAAGTTCTCAGGGAGTAATTGAGTACATGTCTAAATCAAGTGGGTATTGTGAATGATATTGACTAAATTAAAAAATTGTGTGTGCAACTTGTGAACGTTGAAACTGTGTAGACAGTTTGTAATGATATGTAGTTGTAATGTGATCTATATAAGATCACTAGCTGACTTAAGATAAGTGTAGAACGACGCCGGGTGATCGTGATGCCTTGTAATCGGTGTTGATGTAGTAGAGTGATAACATGAACCCTAAGGGGGAGAGAACTAAATAGATGATAATCATATTGAGGTGAATGTGATAATAAAAAATTAATGGTTAAATTGAGAAATTGGAAATGTTATACCATTAATTGAGAAAAGTGTATAAATATATATATAGTTGATAAAAAGTGATATGTTGTGAAAGTAATAGTTGAAATTTTGGAAATGATGATTATATTTCCATTTATTGCAGAAATGTGTATGTTGCTGATAGAATAAATTGTGATTTAAGGTGAAATAAGTCAATGTAGAGGTTGGGTGAATGTAGGTAATACGGTGTGACAGTACATGTGTTAATTTAACAATGTACTTCTTGATGATGTTTTACCTACTGTGTGTGACATCTACTTTGCTTATTAAGGTGACATGAATCCGGATTACTTCTAAGTAAAGGATTCCCTAGAGTTGAAGTAATAGGTGAATAATTGTTGGTCATGAACTGAAATTAATTTTCAGTGTTGTTAAGTGTATTGCGGTTTTATAACCACTGAGGTTAGCTGTTGTTGATTGTTGTTATTTTAGTTGTTAGAAGATAAGTTGTCAAAGATTTTAGCATATTGCTAATTTCTGATTAATATAGTTGTTAAAGATTTGACACGTTACGAGTGTCTGGTTGTAAGTGATTAAGTGTTCAGTTGTTAAAGTAATTGTGTATTTTAGACATATATCTGATTGATGATAGAGAATTCAGGTAAATGATTGTTTTATAGAAATTGTTGGATGAATGTACAATATATATATACAGGGGTGAAAGATAGAAACATGTACATTGAGATATGTGCATGTGGAAAGAATTCAAATAAATAAATTATTGTTATAAGTTGCTCAAGGGGAGCAAGGTATGTTATTAGTTTTGGTTGTAATTGATTTTGTGTTCATTTGTTAAAGTGATTGTGTGTTAATGATAAAGAATTCAGATATATGCTTGTTTCATGGAAAATATTGAATGAAAGCACAGTATATGTGCGTGGAAAAAGACAGAAGCATGTCCATGAGGACAAGTGAATATAGAAAGAATTGAAACAAGATAAATATAGTTGTAAGTTGCTCTTGAGGATTAATGTATGATAAGATGTAGGTGAGTATGTTATATTAGACGAGCTGAGTATGATCAGATTTCGAGGACGAAATCTTTTAAGGGGGAGAGATTTGTAACATTCGTAAATCGGACCTAGTTGTTTTATATTATTTGGTGATTTTAAAATAATATTAACGTGTTTGGAAATAATAGTGTTTGAATTAATCGCGAATAAATAGGAAATAAGTTTCAGGACTTATTGTGATTAGTAAAATATTAAGTGATTTAAATTAATAAAGTTGACGGTAAAATAAAAGTTTGGACTCGCAAATGGTTTTCGGGTTCCAGACAATAGGTTGAGAAGGGGTATTAAATTATACCCGTATAATGGAAGGTCGGTTTAGGAGCCGACCTCCTCCCTTTTTATTTGATTCTCCTGCTTTCATTTTTAATATTCACAAATATTTCAAAATCATTCAAAATCAAAATTAGAAAGAAAGGAGATCTGAGTTGTGATTATAAACTGAATATTTTCACCATCATCATCCTGTTCATAATCAATTGGTAAGTGTTTATATAGTTTATTAAGAACTTGATTATATCATTAGGGTTTATGATCATTATGATGAAATTGATGAATTAAAATGATGATATGTGATGTTAGTAGTTGTTAGAAATCGTTATTCGTTATGTATAACCTATTAGATAGTTGAGATAGGTGATTTGGTGTGTGTTTAGTCGAATTAATAAGCTGGAAACGAAGAACAGAAGAACAGGGTTTGGGACTGTGGCCTATGGCCGGCGGTCAAGTTATTTAGCCGGCGGTCAGGAGTTCGCTTTGGGCCGACGGTCACAAATTCGCTTTAGCCGGCGGTCAGATGGTTTAGCCGGCGGCTAAATGACCCCAACACAGAAATGTTAATTTCGTTACAAACTTATTTCAAACGATCTTTCGTGTTTAAGCAGCGGCTAGTGAGTGAAGTGACATAATAAATATTGTAACTGGATAGTATTATTATTTGATGTTACAATTGAGATAAGTTGTAATATAATTGGAATGACATAAGTGTTAGTTATTATTTGATAACCGTTTATCATGATTGATATGATATACTGTGATATGTTATATAATTATAACATGTGTTACTTATTATAACATAAGTTCATTGTTGATTGACAAATTACTGACTTGTGATATTTGTGGTGATTTCAGATAAACCAGAGAAGGCTCAGTAATATTAGATCTCTGAGCGTGCAGCTGAGGTATTGGTGAGTGGACTCGTACCTTCAGTGTGATTTAGTTGTAACATAATTGGTTACAACAGGTGAACATAGTGATATTGTGATTGTGATTGTTGATTGTGAAATACACGTGTAATAAGTGATGTGTTGCCTTTGAGCATTCTGTGATTCGGAGGTCAACTTGCCTGATTAGTTGGACTGGGTTGCTACAGGTTAGTCAATGTGAGATTTGTGATCATGTGTTGAGAATGGAACACATATTGACTAAAGGTAGCAAACAGTTATCGGTAATGCCACTGTATTGGCCTGCAGTTGGTTGTAAGTGTCGCTTGGTGCACCTCCCGGGTCTGAGCGGTGTCACAAGGACCACCGATCCTCTTGGTGATGTTGTGTCAGTGTCTATGTGATAATCGGTGATAATCAGTATAGTTATGCTGAATTGTACTGATAGTGACAGGTTGACTCACTTAGCTTCGTGCTAATCCCAATATTTATCCTTTACAGGTCTTGAGATGATTGGACTGGACTGAAGAATGTTTGACTACCAAGTGTTACTCTGATATTTAATTTTATAGATCAGTGTTGTTCTTGTTTTTTTTATATAACACCCAAATTGATAAATTGTGTTTTAAATTAGTTAAACTTTTATGTTTTGATTGATTAAAGTTTTAATTTAGACAGACGCTTCCGATATATTGTATTTAAATAACAATAAGAGAAGGGGTGTTAAACATGGAGGTAAATGAAAACATCATGTTATAAGCACGAATGTTCTGAATGAAATGTTTGCTCTTAGGATGCTTGTTTTGGTATAATCTTTTGAAAAGATTAGGAGGATTAGGTGTTTGGGTTAACTGAACTCTGCCTTTACTACAACACATTGAATATGCCTTGCTTGCATGATCCGCGTTTCCCTTAAGTGCTTCAGCTTCCCAAACAACAGCGTTGCAATACATACATACAAATGTTGGATCTCCATGGTCAAGATAGTCTACAATAGTACAAACAACAAAAAAGGTACATTAGTTAATAATTAACTCACAAAGATAGTAATAAAAAGCATAATATTGGTAAAACAGTAAAAGTACCCTTAGAAATTTCGAAAAATTTCTTAATTGAATCACAATATGCATCAGAAGGAGGAGTTGGAATTTCTACTTCAAAGGGAGGAACAACTGTACTTGCATCTACCATGGTTTTACATTTTTTGTTTCGAGTTCTTGTTTTGTTAGTAGTTTCTATAGATGCTTGATGTGGAGAACTCAAATTACTTCTATGGAAACTATTAGGGTCTGCAATGTTTGTTGGCGTCACATTAGTACCTGAATACAAATTATAAACATGTTAGTTGTACATAAATCATTTATAAAATGAGATTATTCTAAAAAATATATAAAATACAATTTATTATAAGGCAGTTACCATTAGAATGTACATATGATGGAGTAACATTTGCTGATGTAGATCCGGATGCAAGAAACTCATTATCCAGTACAGAAATAGGAGTGTTATATCCTGTAAAGAGTATTAAATAAATAAAGTATCATTATGTAAGCAATAGGAGAAGTGTAGTATATGATAAGTAATAACATAACTATAATTATAAGAACAAATATTATATGACTGAGAAGATAGTGATGCTGTGTTGGATGTTGCTGATGCCGATGCTGGACGGGGACTTAAAACATGCCTTGACCCAGATGTACTCCTTTGAGGTGGGTTTAGTTTCTTATTTGCTCGAATACCAATACTTCCTTGACTTGGTTGATAACAACTATCATCTTGAGGTTTGGCTTTGGGAAAGAGAATAGCACTATTGTATCTTGTTTGTTGCACAACTATATATAATACAATGGTATATACTATGTTAGAAATCAAGTAACCAATGGTATTGTTTGTCCCTAACCTAGGATCTAACAGAACCGAGTCACTCAATTGTTTGCGGAATCAACGATTAAGTTATCACACGAACACAATGAATAATCAAACACAATATAATAAGAACAAAACGCTTGTATATTGATTATAACCGATCAGATTACAGGTGGATTCAACTAATTGCGTTTAGGGTTTCGTCAACCCTAAAACAGAAAACGTAAAACGTTTATATACAAAATCTAGCACCTGCGACGTCGCACACGACGTCGCAAGCCCAAGCCCATGCGACGTTGACTACGTCGCAGGCCCAATACCTGACGTCGCACCTGCGACGTTACAGCCAACGTCGCAGGAATCAGGAAACTCAATTCTAATTACAAACTATGAGCTAGACCAACTGACAGACACAAACATGTACCAACAAACTCCCCCGTGTCTTCAGCTTGGTCTTCAAAAATCTTCTTTATACCCAGCCCGCAGGAAATTGACCGTCGGCGTGAATTCCATTAGCCACACAAACTGTAACCACATTATAAAAACTGTTCGGCTAAACATTTATTGAATTCATTCTTTCCACCGACCCGAATCCGATTGTCGTAGAGTTTTCTCAAATCTTTTTCATGAAGATTAATCAAACTCATCGGATCATATATTCTAAACGTTGCTTGCTTCAAATTCCATATACCTCCAACTACTGGCCACGGTTCAGAATCTGGAACAAAAGTAATAACCGCTTCACCAGTTTGTGGATCAAGTTCCCATTTAACGAATCTTCGCAGAAAATAATAAGGAACAGGTTCCAGAGGTATCTCAGTCAAACATTTTGCAGGCGGATAGTGAACTTTAACCATAGGCTTCTTGGTGACTGGATCAATCTTCTTTTTCCACGTATACCGAGTGCCCAATGTCGGTTTCAATTTAGAATATGTCTTCGATAACACTTCCCGATGTAAATTTCTCTGAATAAACTCAGCATAATCATTCTCGAACGGATTGATCAGATTCAATTGAGCTAAACGATTTATTTCTCCTTTCGGCAACGTGCTCAATCTATCAAAACGCATTCTGAAGTACTGAACTCCATCTCTTCTCTTTATCATAAACAAATTTCTCTGACATTTCCAGCTTCTGATAACTCCAGTGTAATTTCGACTAACTCGATAAACTTGACATTTAACTGGAATTGGAACTGGATTGCGTCTCTTAGGCCACCATTGCTTATTTCTTTCTCTCTTTTCTTCAGCAGTTAATTTCTTCTTATGAACATCAGAAGATTCAGTTTCAGGAACTGCTGAGTCCGGTGCCTGTGTCTCTGGAGCTGGAGTTGCAGCAGAACTAGATTCTCCATGTTGAGCTTTAGCAGGTCTTTCATCGTCACTTGAATCATATTCTATAATCGGTGCACCATCATAAGCTTCCCCAGATTGTGCATCATCATACGTTTCATCTGAATTCAACTGTTCCTCTTCAATCGAAACATCCTCATTCATCTCAAAATCATTATCCGTTTCTTCCTCAGAGCCAACTCCACTGGCCATTCTTTGAATAAACGATAAGTCAGCAAATGAATAGTCAACAGCCAGCGGTCTCGGTTGCCCTGGAATATCATCAACACAAAAGTAATCCAAAACAGAAATATTTTCATTAACAGTTTCAAGTACAGGGTTGGGATTTACAGACGCAGGTTCACTTGACTCTAAAGTGGGTATCCCAGACCCAGACTCCCCCGAGGCAAGTAACCTGCCTTCCAAAACATTAACTCTAATCTTCGTTTCCTCAAGCTCCTTAGATTGAACCTCGATCAGCGCAGCTTGCTCAGCAATCTTTTCATCTTGAGCTATCATCCTTTGCTGCATACTATGGATATCATTCATTATCTTTTGCATGAAAGCTGGTGTCGGTTGAATCTAAAAAGCATCTTGAGGCGACGGGTTGACTGGAGCTCGTGTTGACGAAGAGCGACGAACACGAAGACTCGGTCGATAAGTCTCATCAGCAGGATCATCGTCACCTCTAGTACGTTTCCCAGTATCCCTTGGAGGTACATACTTGCGTCCTGCCCTGATCCGACGCTGAATTCTCAAATATCTGAATGAATCGGTAATCCGGATAAGTTCCATCTCAGAGGGATGCGGAACAGTACCGTCCGAGTGCTCAGGCGTCGGACCCCCATCCTGAGGACCTACATTTACTGCAGCTTCAGAATCAGAACCTTCAACAGTCTCATGTGATGCTGAGTCGTCCAATTCAACATGGCCAAACTGCTCAATATTCTCCAAAAGAGCATCTACATTCTCCCCCGCAGCTTGAACAGGAATGTTCACAAGCGGTTGCTGCGGTTGCTGCGGTGCCGGAATGTCCATATATTGAGGTTCCGGAGGCGGCGCGTAATTCTCATCAACAATAGCACCGAATAAGGGAACATCCCTTGCCGCCTGAACCCTGTTGATACATGTTTGTGTGTCTGTCAGTTGGTCTATCGAGTTGTAAGTGTCGTTAGTTAGTTTTAATAGAAAAGTCATTTTCTGTATATGCGACACTTAAGTTTAGTATTAGGCGACACTTATCTTAGTGACGCATAGCGACACTTAGCTAAGTGACGCATGAGGGCGGCGACATGCGACACTTCCCAAGTGACGCATGTCTGCCGATTTTGTTTTGTATAAATTGAAACTTACGGGTTTTTGGCTAGGGTTGACGAAACCCTAGCACCATTTGTCGACTAAGCATACTTGTAAACAGTTCCAATACATTCAAGAAGCTAATAAACTAGTTTTACTTTGATTGATTCATTGTTTCGGTTTAAGTTTATTACGCGTTTGTGTAATTGTTTGTTTCCGCCAATCAATTACTTTCGATCATCACTTAGATCTGACATAACGGGCACTTTCAACTGGTATCAGAGCCAAGAATCGAGGATTCGTCGGTTTCGGATCGTTATTTTGAGTGTTTTCGGTTGATTCGCGAAGGTATTAATTGATTATAATTAGTTTCTGGGTTATTTGTGTTGATTATATCGTGTTTTGGGTTGATTTTTGAGCCCTGTTCATCGTTCGTTCATCAATTTTCGTTAGGGTTTCGAAAAAATTCGTTTTTGGGGTTTTTGGGGCTGCTGGCCGCGACATAGCGTCACTTACCAGCGTCACTTCCTTACTAGCGTCACTTCCATAGCGACACTTCCTTAAGTGTCGCCAATTAGGGTTTCAGCGACACTTGATAGCGACACTTGTCTTTTAGCGACACTACATAGCGACACTTAATCGAGTGTCGCCATTTGACTTTCTGCGGTACTTCTATGCGTCACTACAGTGCGTCACTTCAGTGCGACACTTCTTAGCGACACTAACCTAGTGTCGCGCTAGATTCGAAAAAAAAAAAAAATGTTGGATCTCCATGGTCAAGATAGTCTACAATAGTACAAACAACAAAAAAGGTACATTAGTTAATAATTAACTCACAAAGATAGTAATAAAAAGCATAATATTGGTAAAACAGTAAAAGTACCCTTAGAAATTTCGAAAAATTTCTTAATTGAATCACAATATGCATCAGAAGGAGGAGTTGGAATTTCTACTTCAAAGGGAGGAACAACTGTACTTGCATCTACCATGGTTTTACATTTTTTGTTTCGAGTTCTTGTTTTGTTAGTAGTTTCTATAGATGCATGATGTGGAGAACTCAAATTACTTCTATGGAAACTATTAGGGTCTGCAATGTTTGTTGGCGTCACATTAGTACCTGAATACAAATTATAAACATGTTAGTTGTACATAAATCATTTATAAAATGAGATTATTCTAAAAAATATATAAAATACAATTTATTATAAGGCAGTTACCATTAGAATGTACATATGATGGAGTAACATTTGCTGATGTAGATCCGGATGCAAGAAACTCATTATCCAGTACAGAAATAGGAGTGTTATATCCTGTAAAGAGTATTAAATAAATAAAGTATCATTATGTAAGAAATAGGAGAAGTGTAGTATATGATAAGTAATAACATAACTATAATTATAAGAACAAATATTATATGACTGAGAAGATAGTGATGCTGTGTTGGATGTTGCTGATGCCGATGCTGGACGGGGACTTAAAACATGCCTTGACCCAGATGTACTCTTTTGAGGTGGATTTAGTTTCTTATTTGCTCGAATACCAATACTTCCTTGACTTGGTTGATAACAACTATCATCTTGAGGTTTGGCTTTGGGAAAGAGAATAGCACTATTGTGTCTTGTTTGTTGCACAACTATATATAATACAATGGTATATACTATGTTAGAAATCAAGTAACCAATGGTATTGTTTGTCCCTAACCTAGGATCTAACAGAACCGAGTCACTCAATCGTTTGCGGAATCAACGATTAAGTTATCACACGAACACAATGAATAATCAAACACAATAGAATAAGAACAAAACGCTTGTATATTGATTATAACCGAACAGATTACAGGTGGATTCGACTAATTGCGTTTAGGGTTTCGTCAAACCTAAAACAGAAAACGTAAAACGTTTATATACAAAATCTGGCACCTACGACGTCGCAGGCCCAAGCCCATGCGACGTTGACTACGTCGCAGGCCCAATACCTGACGTCGCACCTGCGACGTTACAGCCAACGTCGCAGGAATCAGGAAACTCAATTCTAATTACAAACTACGATCTAGACCAACTGACAGACACAAACATGTACCAACAAACTCCCCCGTGTCTTCAGCTTGGTCTTCAAAAATCTTCTTTATACCCAGCCCGCAGGAAATTGACCGTCGGCGTGAATTCCATTAGCCACACAAACTGTAACCACATTATAAAACTGTTCGGCTAAACATTTATTGAATTCATTCTTTCCACCGACCCGAATCCGATTGTCGTAGAGTTTTCTCAAATCTTTTTCATGAAGATTAATCAAACTCATCGGATCATATATTCTAAACGTTGCTTGCTTCAAATTCCATATACCTCCAACTACTGGCCACGGTTCAGAATCTGGAACAAAAGTAATAACCGCTTCACCAGTCTGTGGATCAAGTTCCCATTTAACGAATCTTCGCAGAAAATAATAAGGAACAGGTTCCAGAGGTATCTCAGTCAAACATTTTGCAGGTGGATAGTGAACTTTAACCATAGGCTTCTTGGTGACTGGATCAATCTTCTTTTTCCACGTATACCGAGTGCCCAATGTCGGTTTCAATTTAGAATATGTCTTCGATAACACTTCCCGACGTAAATTTCTCTGAATAAACTCAGCATAATCATTCTCGAACGGATTGATCAGATTCAATTGAGCTAAACGATTTATTTCTCCTTTCGGCAACGTGCTCAATCTATCAAAACGCATTCTGAAGTACTGAACTCCATCTCTTCTCTTTATCATAAACAAATTTCTCTGACATTTCCAGCTTCTGATAACTCCAGTGTAATTTCAACTAACTCGATAAACTTGACATTTAACTGGAATTGGAACTGGATTGCGTCCCTTAGGCCACCATTGCTTATTTCTTTCTCTCTTTTCTTCAGCAGTTAATGTAACACCTCGCAAATTTGAACACGATTAATTTCATTAATCACTTGCATTATTAGGCTAATTCCCTACTTGAGTGAATTCATAACACATTTTAGAGGTAAGTCTAGCATAGCCCAACTAGTTAGTACGCGTAGTATTACGTATTCGTAATTACGTACTGAACAAATTGAAAACAAACGCGACAAAAATGTACGACTATTGGTGAACAAAATTATTTAATAAAACAAAGTTTAAAATTTTATAACTGAGTTAAATTGGTTTCATAAAAATATCCTAATTAAAAATAATTAAGAAAATGTAATTAAAAACATAATAGTTAAAATAAAATAACATTTAACGATCGGGTAAACAAACACGGAGCGCAAACACGGAGGCAGAAAATGAGGAACAAAACCCCACTCCCCACCTCCATTCTCTCATTTCTCTATCCTTTTTCTCCATTTCTCTTTCTTTTCTCTCTACACCCACCACCACCACTCACCAAAAATCACACAAAAACAAAGAAAACTACACTAAAACGACGCCGAATCACATAGCTCCTTTGGAATAAAACGGCCACGACTACACGATCTACACTTCTACCTTTTCGGATTTCAAATCCGGCACTCGTAAGTTTCCGACAAATCCCGCAAATCTGTAGATTTCAAAGTTATAATTGTTGTTTAGTGTTTAACATACTTAGAATAACATGTTTTAGTGTTTTATACAACCGAAAACGTTCCAAATCAACCAAAAATCCGACTTTTACTCGCTGTTCGTCGAACAGGCGACTACGTCGCATTGGGACCGAAAACAGTACTGCGACGTAGGCCTTTACGTCGCATTACCCTTCCTTACGTCGCACATAGCGACGCAGACCACTACGTCGCATTAAATTGCGAACGTCGCCTATGCGACGTAACCCATGGCGTCGCAAAACCTGAATGCGACGTAGACCCGTACGTCGCACCCTACGTCGCATAACAACCCAGCGTCGCACCTTACGTCGCTAAAAACAGGAAGTTTAAAAACTTGTTTTCACTAAGTGTCGAACTAACCGGAAACGCATATCTTTATACAAATTCGATTCACGAGCCTTACAAACAATTCAAACATACTTGTTTTATCGAAATGTTGATTTCAAACTTTCACCAACGAGTCGTATACATTTTCACAAACAACGAAATACAAACATAAACATTAAACAAACGATTTGGACGTGACTTGGATGTACAAACACTAGCATGGATGATTAGTTTAGACATCCACATACTTATTAAATCTCGTACGTTTAGGACGTTAGGAGATTTCAGACCGTACTTGGGCTTAGATTTGCTAGCACTCGCACAACTACTTAAACGCAACAGGTGAGTTCACAGCCCCTACTTTTATTGATTTAACTGCTTTTGAACAGGGGTGGAAAACATAGTCAACTGTTTTACTTATTGCCATAATTGCTTTTACTTATATGATTGTTTATCATACGTGTTTTACTCAAACTGTTAGAGTACTTTGAACTACTGAACTATTGTTCGAACTTTGTTTATGAAATAACATTTTCATACTGATACACTGAACAAATGGGATAACTTATTCGACAAACTGTTTTAACTAGACCGGAGAACGACCGGTAAACTGTTTTGCAAACGACTGAAAACTCTTAAACTTGTTTGGTATACCGGAGAACGACCGGTACTTTTGTGTAAATGCTGGAGAACGACCAGCTACGTATTTTAGTGCCAGAGAACGACTGGCCACTGGACGGGAGAACGACCCGTGCGTCTTTGGATGGGAGAACGACCCATGCGTATTAACCGGAGAACGACCGGTACTGTATTTCGCTGGAGAACGACCAGCAGTGTTTGGACGGGAGAACGACCCGTGCGTATTAACCGGAGAACGACCGGTACTGTTTGTAAATCGCTGGAGAACGACCAGCACATGTTTAACCTGACATTTTGGGCGAACAACCCACTAAACTTATACTTTGGGCGAACAACCCACTAAACTGGTACTTTGGGCGAACAACCCACTAAACTTGCATTTGGATAACATTCCACTAAACTTATTCTCGACTATTATGGCAATACTATTTGCGAACGGATTTGGATAACAACTGTACTACAAACTTGATATAACTTGTGTAAACATAAAACCTGTGAATTCACTCAACCTAGTTGTTGACTTTTACTATGTTTTTCAGGGAATTAGCTGCGCATATAAGAATCGCCAACACACATGGAGAACTAGGCGACCCTTGAAGTTAGGATGCCAACTTTTTGGAAACACATGGATTTCTTTAGTATAACTGAAATGCTTTAGTCATATTTCAGAAATCTACTTTTGTAAACTTATTACTTTTAACTTATACGATTCGAGGAATCGTAAACTTTGTAATTAATAACTTTTGGCATCTTATTATATATTGTTCTGTTGTAATCATAAGCTCTGATACGTATGCATGTTTTATTATTGTGACACCCCAGTACTTAAACTAAAACGCTTCCGCTAAACAAATTTTGGGGGTGTTACAGATTGGTATCAGAGCCAATGGTTATAGCGAACTAGGAAACTTTAGGTGACTTAGAAACCTAGAGACCTAGACTATAGCCTTGGCTAGAACGTACATGCATACATACATTTGCATACATCTAAACTATCGTTACGATACCTCGATACGCGTGAACTGTTCACCACATTCGACTTGTTCATTGTACTCTGATCTCATATGAACCTGATCGTGATTAAACGGTTGATGAAAAGAAGTATGTATTTGGCATCATATAATGACGCCTGGCCAACGTGATTATATTATACTAAGTACATATGGGGGTTTCATAGTCGTAAGATACGTGATGGGGATTCGACAAATTTTGCTTGATACTCGAAAACTTGAAATATGTGAAACTTTATTCCTCACATATTTTTCATTGGCATTGACTTCTGCATCTTTTCATCGTAGAACGTCAGCATGCCGCCTAAACAAAGAAAGACTCGAAACAGTCGACGAAATTCTCCACCTGTACCTCCAGAAACAACCGAACAAATCATCGAACGCCGCGTGGCTGAGGCTATTGCTCAGTACGAGGCTAGCAGAAATCGTGAAAACCCAACCAACAACAGTGGAGCTACCCCCGTCAACAGCGAAACTCCAACTAATACCCAACAGGGGTGTTCCTACAAAACCTTTCAGTCTTGTAAACCCAGCACCTTCACCGGGACCGAAGGGGCCATTGGCCTGGTCCACTGGATTGAAAAGATGGAATCAGTCATCGACATCAGCGACTGCGCCAACGACAAGATCGTGAAATACGCCACCTGCACTTTAGCCGACAAAGCGCTAACCTGGTGGAACGCTCAAGTCCAGATTATGGGACGCCCAGCTGCTCATTCTATGACCTGGGTAACTCTGAAGCAGATGATGATGGAGGAATTTTGCCCTCCCAACGAGATGCAGAAACTCGAAACCGAGTTTTGGAACATTCAGATGATCGGAGCTGACATTTCCGGTTACACAACTAGATTTCAGGAGCTTGCACGTCTGGTGCCTCATATGGTAACCCCCGAGAGCAAACGCATTGAGCGTTACAACAGGGGTTTGGCACCACAAATCCGAGGCATGGTTATGTCCTCAAAACCCGCCACTTTTAGGAGCGCAGTGGATCTGGCTCACAGCTTAACCGACGACGCGGTCGAGATTGGAACCCTGAAAGCTATCGCAGGGAAAACTGAACTTACCCGTACTGATGCGGGCGACTCTGGAACCCACAAACGTAAATGGAACAATGATGGTAACGACCGTCAGGGTCAACAAAACAGAAACCCGGGAAACACCCGAGCCTTTGCCGCAATCACCAACTCTGGACCCAAAACCTGTCTTGGCAACAAACCAAAATGCGACAAGTGCGGGATGCATCATAATGGCAACTGTGCTTTCTGCCAAGATTGCAAAAACTGGGGTCATTTGACCCAAAACTGTAAAACCAACCCTCCTCCTCGATCAAACGCGTGTTACGAGTGCGGTGAATCCGGACATTTTCGAAACCAATGTCCGAAACTGAACAACAATCAAAACAACAACAACCACATCGCAACCATCCCACCGGCTCGTGGCCGCGCATACATTCTCCGTGCACCGGAAACTGTTGCGGACTATGGCAAGCACGGTATGTCTTACCAACTATTGCTACGATTTGACGTTTCTTTCATTCGAATGTCAATTCGAACATATCACTTGGTAAACTTCGACTATTAACGAACTTGAACTATCAAACTATACCGCGAGTATACTAAACAGTTAAAACTATATTGGCAAACATAGATCACTACACAAACTATTACTATTATTGTAACGACATGACTTATCGGAGAACATACGCCGCGGGCGATCCGACTTGATTCAAATCTCGGGACGAGATTTCTCTAACATGGGGAGAATGTAACACCTCGCAAATTTGAACACGATTAATTTCATTAATCACTTGCATTATTAGGCTAATTCCCTACTTGAGTGAATTCATAATACATTTTAGAGGTAAGTCTAGCATAGCCCAACTAGTTAGTACGCGTAGTATTACGTATTCGTAATTACGTACTGAACAAATTGAAAACAAACGCGACAAAAATGTACGACTATTGGTGAACAAAATTATTTAATAAAACAAAGTTTAAAATTTTATAACTGAGTTAAATTGGTTTCATAAAAATATCCTAATTAAAAATAATTAAGAAAATGTAATTAAAAACATAATAGTTAAAATAAAATAACATTTAACGATCGGGTAAACAAACACGGAGCGCAAACACGGAGGCAGAAAATGAGGAACAAAACCCCACTCCCCACCTCCATTCTCTCATTTCTCTATCCTTTTTCTCCATTTCTCTTTCTTTTCTCTCTACACCCACCACCACCACTCACCAAAAATCACACAAAAACAAAGAAAACTACACTAAAACGACGCCGAATCACATAGCTCCTTTGGAATAAAACGGCCACGACTACACGATCTACACTTCTACCTTTTCGGATTTCAAATCCGGCACTCGTAAGTTTCCGACAAATCTCGCAAATCTGTAGATTTCAAAGTTATAATTGTTGTTTAGTGTTTAACATACTTAGAATAACATGTTTTAGTGTTTTATACAACCGAAAACGTTCCAAATCAACCAAAAATCCGACTTTTACTCGCTGTTCGTCGAACAGGCGACTACGTCGCATTGGGACCGAAAACAGTACTGCGACGTAGGCCTTTACGTCGCATTACCCTTCCTTACGTCGCACATAGCGACGCAGACCACTACGTCGCATTAAATTGCGAACGTCGCCTATGCGACGTAACCCATGGCGTCGCAAAACCTGAATGCGACGTAGACCCGTACGTCGCACCCTACGTCGCATAACAACCCAGCGTCGCACCTTACGTCGCTAAAAACAGGAAGTTTAAAAACTTGTTTTCACTAAGTGTCGAACTAACCGGAAACGCATATCTTTATACAAATTCGATTCACGAGCCTTACAAACAATTCAAACATACTTGTTTTATCGAAATGTTGATTTCAAACTTTCACCAACGAGTCGTATACATTTTCACAAACAACGAAATACAAACATAAACATTAAACAAACGATTTGGACGTGACTTGGATGTACAAACACTAGCATGGATGATTAGTTTAGACATCCACATACTTATTAAATCTCGTACGTTTAGGACGTTAGGAGATTTCAGACCGTACTTGGGCTTAGATTTGCTAGCACTCGCACAACTACTTAAACGCAACAGGTGAGTTCACAGCCCCTACTTTTATTGATTTAACTGCTTTTGAACAGGGGTGGAAAACATAGTCAACTGTTTTACTTATTGCCATAATTGCTTTTACTTATATGATTGTTTATCATACGTGTTTTACTCAAACTGTTAGAGTACTTTGAACTACTGAACTATTGTTCGAACTTTGTTTATGAAATAACATTTTCATACTGATACACTGAACAAATGGGATAACTTATTCGACAAACTGTTTTAACTAGACCGGAGAACGACCGGTAAACTGTTTTGCAAACGACTGAAAACTCTTAAACTTGTTTGGTATACCGGAGAACGACCGGTACTTTTGTGTAAATGCTGGAGAACGACCAGCTACGTATTTTAGTGCCAGAGAACGACTGGCCACTGGACGGGAGAACGACCCGTGCGTCTTTGGATGGGAGAACGACCCATGCGTATTAACCGGAGAACGACCGGTACTGTATTTCGCTGGAGAACGACCAGCAGTGTTTGGACGGGAGAACGACCCGTGCGTATTAACCGGAGAACGACCGGTACTGTTTGTAAATCGCTGGAGAACGACCAGCACATGTTTAACCTGACATTTTGGGCGAACAACCCACTAAACTTATACTTTGGGCGAACAACCCACTAAACTGGTACTTTGGGCGAACAACCCACTAAACTTGCATTTGGATAACATTCCACTAAACTTATTCTCGACTATTATGGCAATACTATTTGCGAACGGATTTGGATAACAACTGTACTACAAACTTGATATAACTTGTGTAAACATAAAACCTGTGAATTCACTCAACCTAGTTGTTGACTTTTACTATGTTTTTCAGGGAATTAGCTGCGCATATAAGAATCGCCAACACACATGGAGAACTAGGCGACCCTTGAAGTTAGGATGCCAACTTTTTGGAAACACATGGATTTCTTTAGTATAACTGAAATGCTTTAGTCATATTTCAGAAATCTACTTTTGTAAACTTATTACTTTTAACTTATACGATTCGAGGAATCGTAAACTTTGTAATTAATAACTTTTGGCATCTTATTATATATTGTTCTGTTGTAATCATAAGCTCTGATACGTATGCATGCTTTATTATTGTGACACCCCAGTACTTAAACTAAAACGCTTCCGCTAAACGAATTTTGGGGGTGTTACAGTTAATTTCTTCTTATGAACATCAGAAGATTCAGTTTCAGGAACTGCTGAGTCCGGTGCCTGTGTCTCTGGAGCTGGAGTTGCAGCAGAACTAGATTCTCCATGTTGAGCTTTAGCAGGTCTTTCATCGTCACTTGAATCATATTCTATAATCGGTGCACCATCATAAGCTTCCCCAGATTGTGCATCATCATACGTTTCATCTGAATTCAACTGTTCCTCTTCAATCGAAACATCCTCATTCATCTCAAAATCATTATCCGTTTCTTCCTCAGAGCCAACTCCACTGGCCATTCTTTGAATAAACGATAAGTCAGCAAATGAATAGTCAACAGCCAGCGGTCTCGGTTGCCCTGGAATATCATCAACACAAAAGTAATCCAAAACAGAAATATTTTCATTAACAGTTTCAAGTATAGGGTTGGGATTTACAGACGCAGGTTCACTTGACTCTAAAGTGGGTATCCCAGACCCAGACTCCCCCGAGGCAAGTAACCTGCCTTCCAAAACATTAACCCTAATCTTCGTTTCCTCAAGCTCCTTAGATTGAACCTCGATCAGCGCAGCTTGCTCAGCAATCTTTTCATCTTGAGCTATCATCCTTTGCTGCATACTCTGGATATCATTCATTATCTTTTGCATGAAAGCTGGTGTCGGTTGAATCTCAAAAGCATCTTGAGGCGACGGGTTGACTGGAGCTCGTGTTGACGAAGAGCGACGAACACGACGACTCGGTTGATAAGTCTCATCAGCAGGATCATCGCCACCTCTAGTACGTTTCCCAGTATCCCTTGGAGGTACATACTTGCGTCCTGCCCTGATCCGACGCTGAATTCTCAAATATCTGAATGAATCGGTAATCCGGATACGTTCCATCTCAGAGGGATGCGGAACAGTACCGTCCGAGTGCTCAGGCGTCGGACCCCCATCCTGAGGACCTACATTTACTGCAGCTTCAGAATCAGAACCTTCGACAGTCTCATGTGATGCTGAGTCGTCCGATTCAACATGGCCAAACTGCTCAATATTCTCCAAAAGAGCATCTACATTCTCCCCCGCAGCTTGAACAGGAATGTTCACAAGCGGTTGCTGCGGTGCCGGAATGTCCATATATTGAGGTTCCGGAGGCGGCGCGTAATTCTCATCAACAATAGCACCGAATAAGGGAACATCCCTTGCCGCCTGAACCCTGTTGATACATGTTTGTGTGTCTGTCAGTTGGTCTATCGAGTTGTAAGTGTCGTTAGTTAGTTTTAATAGAAAAGTCATTTTTTGTATATGCGACACTTAAGTTTAGTATTAGGCGACACTTATCTTAGTGACGCATAGCGACACTTAGCTAAGTGACGCATGAGGGCGGCGACATGCGACACTTCCCAAGTGACGCATGTCTGCCGATTTTGTTTTGTATAAATTGAAACCTACGGGTTTTTGGCTAGGGTTGACGAAACCCTAGCACCATTTGTCGACTAAGCATACTTGTAAACAGTTCCAATACATTCAAGAAGCTAATAAACTAGTTTTACTTTGATTGATTCATTGTTTCGGTTTAAGTTTATTACGCGTTTGTGTAATTGTTTGTTTCCGCCAATCAATTACTTTCGATCATCACTTAGATCCGACATAACGGGCACTTTCAACTGGTATCAGAGCCAAGAATCGAGGATTCGTTGGTTTCAGATCGTTATTTTGAGTGTTTTCGGTTGATTCGCGAAGGTATTAATTGATTATAATTAGTTTCTGGGTTATTTGTGTTGATTATATCGTGTTTTGGGTTGATTTTTGAGCCCTGTTCATCGTTCGTTCGTCAATTTTCGTTAGGGTTTCGAAAAAATTCGTTTTTGGGGTTTTTGGGGCTGCTGGCCGCGACATAGCGTCACTTACCAGCGTCACTTCCTTACTAGCGTCACTTCCATAGCGACACTTCCTTAAGTGTCGCCAATTAGGGTTTCATCGACACTTGATAGCGACACTTGTCTTTTAGCGACACTACATAGCGACACTTAATCGAGTGTCGCCATTTGACTTTCTGCGGTACTTCTATGCGTCACTACAGTGCGTCACTTCAGTGCGACACTTCTTAGCGACACTAACCTAGTGTCGCGCTAGATTCGAAAAAAAAAAAAAAAAATGTTGGATCTCCATGGTCAAGATAGTCTACAATAGTACAAACAACAAAAAAGGTACATTAGTTAATAATTAACTCACAAAGATAGTAATAAAAAGCATAATATTGGTAAAACAGTAAAAGTACCCTTAGAAATTTCGAAAAATTTCTTAATTGAATCACAATATGCATCAGAAGGAGGAGTTGGAATTTCTACTTCAAAGGGAGGAACAACTGTACTTGCATCTACCATGGTTTTACATTTTTTGTTTCGAGTTCTTGTTTTGTTAGTAGTTTCTATAGATGCATGATGTGGAGAACTCAAATTACTTCTATGGAAACTATTAGGGTCTGCAATGTTTGTTGGCGTCACATTAGTACCTGAATACAAATTATAAACATGTTAGTTGTACATAAATCATTTATAAAATGAGATTATTCTAAAAAATATATAAAATACAATTTATTATAAGGCAGTTACCATTAGAATGTACATATGATGGAGTAACATTTGCTGATGTAGATCCGGATGCAAGAAACTCATTATCCAGTACAGAAATAGGAGTGTTATATCCTGTAAAGAGTATTAAATAAATAAAGTATCATTATGTAAGCAATAGGAGAAGTGTAGTATATGATAAGTAATAACATAACTATAATTATAAGAACAAATATTATATGACTGAGAAGATAGTGATGTTGTGTTAGATGTTGCTGATGCCGATGCTGGACGGGGACTTAAAACATGCCACTCTTTTGAGGTGGATTTAGTTTCTTATTTGCTCGAATACCAATACTTCCTTGACTTGGTTGATAACAACTATCATCTTGAGGTTTGGCTTTGGGAAAGAGAATAGCACTATTGTGTCTTGTTTGTTGCACAACTATATATAATACAATGGTATATACTATGTTAGAAATCAAGTAACCAATGGTATTGTTTGTCCCTAACCTAGGATCTAACAGAACCGAGTCACTCAATCGTTTGCGGAATCAACGATTAAGTTATCACACGAACACAATGAATAATCAAACACAATAGAATAAGAACAAAACGCTTGTATATTGATTATAACCGATCAGATTACAGGTGGATTCGACTAATTGCGTTTAGGGTTTCGTCAACCCTAAAACAGAAAACGTAAAACGTTTATATACAAAATCTGGCACCTACGACGTCGCAGGCCCAAGCCCATGCGACGTTGACTACGTCGTAGGCCCAATACCTGACGTCGCACCTGCGACGTTACAGCCAACGTCGCAGGAATCAGGAAACTCAATTCTAATTACAAACTATGAGCTAGACCAACTGACAGACACAAACATGTACCAACAAACTCCCCCGTGTCTTCAGCTTGGTCTTCAAAAATCTTCTTTATACCCAGCCCACAGGAAATTGACCGTCGGCGTGAATTCCATTAGCCACACAAACTGTAACCACTTTATAAAAACTGTTCGGCTAAACATTTATTGAATTCATTCTTTCCACCGACCCGAATCCGATTGTCGTAGAGTTTTCTCAAATCTTTTTCATGAAGATTAATCAAACTCATCGGATCATATATTCTAAACGTTGCTTGCTTCAAATTCCATATACCTTCAACTACTGGCCACGGTTCAGAATCTGGAACAAAAGTAATAACCGCTTCACCAGTTTGTGGATCAAGTTCCCATTTAACGAATCTTCGCAGAAAATAATAAGGAACAGGTTCCAGAGGTATCTCAGTCAAACATTTTGCAGGCGGATAGTGAACTTTAACCATAGGCTTCTTGGTGACTGGATCAATCTTCTTTTTCCACGTATACCGAGTGCCCAATGTCGGTTTCAATTTAGAATATGTCTTCGATAACACTTCCCGATGTAAATTTCACTGAATAAACTCAGCATAATCATTCTCGAACGGATTGATCAGATTCAATTGAGCTAAACAATTTATTTCTCCTTTCGGCAACGTGCTCAATCTATCAAAACGCATTCTGAAGTACTGAACTCCATCTCTTCTCTTTATCATAAACAAATTTCTCTGACATTTCCAGCTTCTGATAACTCCAGTGTAATTTCGACTAACTCGATAAACTTGACATTTAACTGGAATTGGAACTGGATTGCGTCCCTTAGGCCACCATTGCTTATTTCTTTCTCTCTTTTCTTCAGCAGTTAATTTCTTCTTATGAACATCAGAAGATTCAGTTTCTGGAACTGCTGAGTCCGTTGCCTGTGTCTCTGGAGCTGGAGTTGCAGCAGAACTAGATTCTCCATGTTGAGCTTTAGCAGGTCTTTCATCGTCACTTGAATCATATTCTATAATCGGTGCACCATCATAAGCTTCCCCAGATTGTGCATCATCATACGTTTCATCTGAATTCAACTGTTCCTCTTCAATCGAAACATCCTCATTCATCTCAAAATCATTATCCGTTTCTTCCTCAGAGCCAACTCCACTGGCCATTCTTTGAATAAACGATAAGTCAGCAAATGAATAGTCAACAGCCAGCGGTCTCGGTTGCCCTGGAATATCATCAACACAAAAGTAATCCAAAACAGAAATATTTTCATTAACAGTTTCAAGTATAGGGTTGGGATTTACAGACGCAGGTTCACTTGACTCTAAAGTGGGTATCCCAGACCCAGACTCCCCCGAGGCAAGTAACCTGCCTTCCAAAACATTAACTCTAATCTTCGTTTCCTCAAGCTCCTTAGATTGAACCTCGATCAGCGCAGCTTGCTCAGCAATCTTTTCATCTTGAGCTATCATCCTTTGCTGCATACTATGGATATCATTCATTATCTTTTGCATGAAAGCTGGTGTCGGTTGAATCTAAAAAGCATCTTGAGGCGACGGGTTGACTGGAGCTCGTGTTGACGAAGAGCGGCGAACACGAAGACTCGGTCGATAAGTCTCATCAGCAGGATCATCGTCACCTCTAGTACGTTTCCCAGTATCCCTTGGAGGTACATACTTGCGTCCTGCCCTGATCCGACGCTGAATTCTCAAATATCTGAATGAATCGGTAATCCGGATACGTTCCATCTCAGAGGGATGCGGAACAGTACCGTCCGAGTGCTCAGGCGTCGGACCCCCATCCTGAGGACCTACATTTACTGCAGCTTCAGAATCAGAACCTTCGAAAGTCTCATGTGATGCTGAGTCGTCCGATTCAACATTGCCAAACTGCTCAATATTCTCCAAAAGAGCATCTACATTCTCCCCCGCAGCTTGAACAGGAATGTTCACAAGCGGTTGCTGCGGTTGCTGCGGTGCCGGAATGTCCATATATTGAGGTTCCGGAGGCGGCGCGTAATTCTCATCAACAATAGCACCGAATAAGGGAACATCCCTTGCCGCCTGAACCCTGTTGATACATGTTTGTGTGTCTGTCAGTTGGTCTATCGAGTTGTAAGTGTCGTTAGTTAGTTTTAATAGAAAAGTCATTTTCTGTATATGCGACACTTAAGTTTAGTATTAGGCGACACTTATCTTAGTGACGCATAGCGACACTTAGCTAAGTGACGCATGAGGGCGGCGACATGCGACACTTCCCAAGTGACGCATGTCTGCCGATTTTGTTTTGTATAAATTGAAACCTACGGGTTTTTGGCTAGGGTTGACGAAACCCTAGCACCATTTGTCGACTAAGCATACTTGTAAACAGTTCCAATACATTCAAGAAGCTAATAAACTAGTTTTACTTTGATTGATTCATTGTTTCGGTTTAAGTTTATTACGCGTTTGTGTAATTGTTTGTTTCCGCCAATCAACTACTTTCGATCATCACTTAGATCTGACATAACGGGCACTTTCAACTGGTATCAGAGCCAAGAATCGAGGATTCGTCGGTTTCGGATCGTTATTTTGAGTGTTTTCGGTTGATTCGCGAAGGTATTAATTGATTATAATTAGTTTCTGGGTTATTTGTGTTGATTATATCGTGTTTTGGGTTGATTTTTGAGCCCTGTTCATCGTTCGTTCGTCAATTTTCGTTAGGGTTTCGAAAAAATTCGTTTTTGGGGTTTTTGGGGCTGCTGGCCGCGACATAGCGTCACTTACCAGCGTCACTTCCTTACTAGCGTCACTTCCATAGCGACACTTCCTTAAGTGTCGCCAATTAGGGTTTCAGCGACACTTGATAGCGACACTTGTCTTTTAGCGACACTACATAGCGACACTTAATCGAGTGTCGCCATTTGACTTTCTGCGGTACTTCTATGCGTCACTACAGTGCGTCACTTCAGTGCGACACTTCTTAGCGACACTAACCTAGTGTCGCGCTAGATTCGAAAAAAAAAAAAATGTTGGATCTCCATGGTCAAGATAGTCTACAATAGTACAAACAACAAAAAAGGTACATTAGTTAATAATTAACTCACAAAGATAGTAATAAAAAGCATAATATTGGTAAAACAGTAAAAGTACCCTTAGAAATTTCGAAAAATTTCTTAATTGAATCACAATATGCATCAGAAGGAGGAGTTGGAATTTCTACTTCAAAGGGAGGAACAACTGTACTTGCATCTACCATGGTTTTACATTTTTTGTTTCGAGTTCTTGTTTTGTTAGTAGTTTCTATAGATGCATGATGTGGAGAACTCAAATTACTTCTATGGAAACTATTAGGGTCTGCAATGTTTGTTGGCGTCACATTAGTACCTGAATACAAATTATAAACATGTTAGTTGTACATAAATCATTTATAAAATGAGATTATTCTAAAAAATATATAAAATACAATTTATTATAAGGCAGTTACCATTAGAATGTACATATGATGGAGTAACATTTGCTGATGTAGATCCGGATGCAAGAAACTCATTATCCAGTACAGAAATAGGAGTGTTATATCCTGTAAAGAGTATTAAATAAATAAAGTATCATTATGTAAGAAATAGGAGAAGTGTAGTATATGATAAGTAATAACATAACTATAATTATAAGAACAAATATTATATGACTGAGAAGATAGTGATGCTGTGTTGGATGTTGCTGATGCCGATGCTGGACGGGGACTTAAAACATGCCTTGACCCAGATGTACTCTTTTGAGGTGGATTTAGTTTCTTATTTGCTCGAATACCAATACTTCCTTGACTTGGTTGATAACAACTATCATCTTGAGGTTTGGCTTTGGGAAAGAGAATAGCACTATTGTGTCTTGTTTGTTGCACAACTATATATAATACAATGGTATATACTATGTTAGAAATCAAGTAACCAATGGTATTGTTTGTCCCTAACCTAGGATCTAACAGAACCGAGTCACTCAATCGTTTGCGCAATCAACGATTAAGTTATCACACGAACACAATGAATAATCAAACACAATAGAATAAGAACAAAACGCTTGTATATTGATTATAACCGAACAGATTACAGGTGGATTCGACTAATTGCGTTTAGGGTTTCGTCAAACCTAAAACAGAAAACGTAAAACGTTTATATACAAAATCTGGCACCTACGACGTCGCAGGCCCAAGCCCATGCGACGTTGACTACGTCGCAGGCCCAATACCTGACGTCGCACCTGCGACGTTACAGCCAACGTCGCAGGAATCAGGAAACTCAATTATAATTACAAACTACGATCTAGACCAACTGACAGACACAAACATGTACCAACAAACTCCCCCGTGTCTTCAGCTTGGTCTTCAAAAATCTTCTTTATACCCAGCCCGCAGGAAATTGACCGTCGGCGTGAATTCCATTAGCCACACAAACTGTAACCACAATATAAAACTGTTCGGCTAAACATTTATTGAATTCATTCTTTCCACCGACCCGAATCCGATTGTCGTAGAGTTTTCTCAAATCTTTTTCATGAAGATTAATCAAACTCATCGGATCATATATTCTAAACGTTGCTTGCTTCAAATTCCATATACCTCCAACTACTGGCCACGGTTCAGAATCTGGAACAAAAGTAATAACCGCTTCACCAGTCTGTGGATCAAGTTCCCATTTAACGAATCTTCGCAGAAAATAATAAGGAACAGGTTCCAGAGGTATCTCAGTCAAACATTTTGCAGGTGGATAGTGAACTTTAACCATAGGCTTCTTGGTGACTGGATCAATCTTCTTTTTCCACGTATACCGAGTGCCCAATGTCGGTTTCAATTTAGAATATGTCTTCGATAACACTTCCCGACGTAAATTTCTCTGAATAAACTCAGCATAATCATTCTCGAACGGATTGATCAGATTCAATTGAGCTAAACGATTTATTTCTCCTTTCGGCAACGTGCTCAATCTATCAAAACGCATTCTGAAGTACTAAACTCCATCTCTTCTCTTTATCATAAACAAATTTCTCTGACATTTCCAGCTTCTGATAACTCCAGTGTAATTTCGACTAACTCGATAAACTTGACATTTAACTGGAATTGGAACTGGATTGCGTCCCTTAGGCCACCATTGCTTATTTCTTTCTCTCTTTTCTTCAGCAGTTAATTTCTTCTTATGAACATCAGAAGATTCAGTTTCAGGAACTGCTGAGTCCGGTGCCTGTGTCTCTGGAGCTGGAGTTGCAGCAGAACTAGATTCTCCATGTTGAGCTTTAGCAGGTCTTTCATCGTCACTTGAATCATATTCTATAATCGGTGCACCATCATAAGCTTCCCCAGATTGTGCATCATCATACGTTTCATCTGAATTCAACTGTTCCTCTTCAATCGAAACATCCTCATTCATCTCAAAATCATTATCCGTTTCTTCCTCAGAGCCAACTCCACTGGCCATTCTTTGAATAAACGATAAGTCAGCAAATGAATAGTCAACAGCCAGCGGTCTCGGTTGCCCTGGAATATCATCAACACAAAAGTAATCCAAAACAGAAATATTTTCATTAACAGTTTCAAGTATAGGGTTGGGATTTACAGACGCAGGTTCACTTGACTCTAAAGTGGGTATCCCAGACCCAGACTCCCCCGAGGCAAGTAACCTGCCTTCCAAAACATTAACCCTAATCTTCGTTTCCTCAAGCTCCTTAGATTGAACCTCGATCAGCGCAGCTTGCTCAGCAATCTTTTCATCTTGAGCTATCATCCTTTGCTGCATACTCTGGATATCATTCATTATCTTTTGCATGAAAGCTGGTGTCGGTTGAATCTCAAAAGCATCTTGAGGCGACGGGTTGACTGGAGCTCGTGTTGACGAAGAGCGACGAACACGACGACTCGGTCGATAAGTCTCATCAGCAGGATCATCGCCACCTCTAGTACGTTTCCCAGTATCCCTTGGAGGTACATACTTGCGTCCTGCCCTGATCCGACGCTGAATTCTCAAATATCTGAATGAATCGGTAATCCGGATACGTTCCATCTCAGAGGGATGCGGAACAGTACCGTCCGAGTGCTCAGGCGTCGGACCCCCATCCTGAGGACCTACATTTACTGCAGCTTCAGAATCAGAACCTTCGACAGTCTCATGTGATGCTGAGTCGTCCGATTCAACATGGCCAAACTGCTCAATATTCTCCAAAAGAGCATCTACATTCTCCCCCGCAGCTTGAACAGGAATGTTCACAAGCGGTTGCTGCGGTGCCGGAATGTCCATATATTGAGGTTCCGGAGGCGGCGCGTAATTCTCATCAACAATAGCACCGAATAAGGGAACATCCCTTGCCGCCTGAACCCTGTTGATACATGTTTGTGTGTCTGTCAGTTGGTCTATCGAGTTGTAAGTGTCGTTAGTTAGTTTTAATAGAAAAGTCATTTTTTGTATATGCGACACTTAAGTTTAGTATTAGGCGACACTTATCTTAGTGACGCATAGCGACACTTAGCTAAGTGACGCATGAGGGCGGCGACATGCGACACTTCCCAAGTGACGCATGTCTGCCGATTTTGTTTTGTATAAATTGAAACCTACGGGTTTTTGGCTAGGGTTGACGAAACCCTAGCACCATTTGTCGACTAAGCATACTTGTAAACAGTTCCAATACATTCAAGAAGCTAATAAACTAGTTTTACTTTGATTGATTCATTGTTTCGGTTTAAGTTTATTACGCGTTTGTGTAATTGTTTGTTTCCGCCAATCAATTACTTTCGATCATCACTTAGATCCGACATAACGGGCACTTTCAACTGGTATCAGAGCCAAGAATCGAGGATTCGTCGGTTTCAGATCGTTATTTTGAGTGTTTTCGGTTGATTCGCGAAGGTATTAATTGATTATAATTAGTTTCTGGGTTATTTGTGTTGATTATATCGTGTTTTGGGTTGATTTTTGAGCCCTGTTCATCGTTCGTTCGTCAATTTTCGTTAGGGTTTCGAAAAAATTCGTTTTTGGGGTTTTTGGGGCTGCTGGCCGCGACATAGCGTCACTTACCAGCGTCACTTCCTTACTAGCGTCACTTCCATAGCGACACTTCCTTAAGTGTCGCCAATTAGGGTTTCATCGACACTTGATAGCGACACTTGTCTTTTAGCGACACTACATAGCGACACTTAATCGAGTGTCGCCATTTGACTTTCTGCGGTACTTCTATGCGTCACTACAGTGCGTCACTTCAGTGCGACACTTCTTAGCGACACTAACCTAGTGTCGCGCTAGATTCGAAAAAAAAAAAAAATGTTGGATCTCCATGGTCAAGATAGTCTACAATAGTACAAACAACAAAAAAGGTACATTAGTTAATAATTAACTCACAAAGATAGTAATAAAAAGCATAATATTGGTAAAACAGTAAAAGTACCCTTAGAAATTTCGAAAAATTTCTTAATTGAATCACAATATGCATCAGAAGGAGGAGTTGGAATTTCTACTTCAAAGGGAGGAACAACTGTACTTGCATCTACCATGGTTTTACATTTTTTGTTTCGAGTTCTTGTTTTGTTAGTAGTTTCTATAGATGCATGATGTGGAGAACTCAAATTACTTCTATGGAAACTATTAGGGTCTGCAATGTTTGTTGGCGTCACATTAGTACCTGAATACAAATTATAAACATGTTAGTTGTACATAAATCATTTATAAAATGAGATTATTCTAAAAAATATATAAAATACAATTTATTATAAGGCAGTTACCATTAGAATGTACATATGATGGAGTAACATTTGCTGATGTAGATCCGGATGCAAGAAACTCATTATCCAGTACAGAAATAGGAGTGTTATATCCTGTAAAGAGTATTAAATAAATAAAGTATCATTATGTAAGCAATAGGAGAAGTGTAGTATATGATAAGTAATAACATAACTATAATTATAAGAACAAATATTATATGACTGAGAAGATAGTGATGCTGTGTTGGATGTTGCTGATGCCGATGCTGGACGGGGACTTAAAACATGCCTTGACCCAGATGTACTCCTTTGAGGTGGATTTAGTTTCTTATTTGCTCGAATACCAATACTTCCTTGACTTGGTTGATAACAACTATCATCTTGAGGTTTGCCTTTGGGAAAGAGAATAGCACTATTGTATCTTGTTTGTTGCACAACTATATATAATACAATGGTATATACTATGTTAGAAATCAAGTAACCAATGGTATTGTTTGTCCCTAACCTAGGATCTAACAGAACCGAGTCACTCAATCGTTTGCGGAATCAACGATTAAGTTATCACACGAACACAATGAATAATCAAACACAATAGAATAAGAACAAAACGCTTGTATATTGATTATAACCGATCAGATTACAGGTGGATTCGACTAATTGCGTTTAGGGTTTCGTCAACCCTAAAACAGAAAACGTAAAACGTTTATATACAAAATCTGGCACCTACGACGTCGCAGGCCCAAGCCCATGCGACGTTGACTACGTCGCAGGCCCAATACCTGACGTCGCACCTGCGACGTTACAGCCAACGTCGCAGGAATCAGGAAACTCAATTCTAATTACAAACTATGAGCTAGACCAACTGACAGACACAAACATGTACCAACAAACTCCCCCGTGTCTTCAGCTTGGTCTTCAAAAATCCACAAACAAATCCACAAACAAAGCATCAATGAAATCTTCTGAGTTTTTAAAATATCATAAACTCATTGATGTGATGATTATGGATGACCATTGACAACCCAAGTCAATTAAGGCTTGGGTGTCCCATAAGTACTAACGTTTAATTGTTTGTGGTGGTGCAGTCAGGTTTTTGATAGTTAATATTTTTAGTGACTGCAAGGATGTGAATATTTTTGGAAGATTGTTTTCAAAGTGCTCATGTGTGATGATTTTGATTGGATGGATGAGATTTTCGATGTTACGAGGTGGTAAATGTGCTAAAAGGCATTTGACTTGACTTGATATGTGATTTTGATAATTATCTATTTTTATTTGTTATTAGTGCAACAGCCATTCTTTATACTTTTTAGTATTAAAGAAATGTAATGTTGCGAAATTTGTTAAATTAAAAATACAAAAATATGTTTAATGTTTAAGGGGGATATAAGAATTTGCTGTTCAGGGGGAGTAATTTTAAAGTATTAAAAATTCTGATTACTTGGATCAGAAATGTGAACAGCAAGATTCTTATTTCTTGAAAAGATGTTGGATTGTGTCTGTAAACAACTTGGGATATGATAGTACATCGGTTGACATGCATAAAATTTGAAATTTTAAGGTTTATGTTTGATGTGTCAGTAGGTTTATCTGGCATATTTAAAATAGCTTCTATAAACATTGGCTTCATCATATGATGTATCGGTAGACATGGTACACACCGGTTTGTGAGTGAGTAAGAAGTAATAATAAAACTTGTCTATTACTTTGTGAAAAATATTATATGATGTATGACATAAGTCTTAATTGATAAATGAAGGTACTGCCATACACTGTCATAATCATTATGTAAATGCAAATTTGGCATATAGTAATAATATGATTATTCGCGTAACTAATGGTGACTATTGTTGTACTTACGTACAGACCTGAATCCATTAGTTATGCAAATAGTCTCAAACTTGTTATGTTCATACTAAGGGACCCTCTGTTGTACTAAGTACAGATCTGGGGCCACTAGTATCTTCATAATCGGTTTGATGTATGCCTAAATTTAAATATCAAGTGTATGTTACGAGAAAGCCGAGATAAACTTGGTCTTGTAATCTCTACCTTGCTTAATATGCAGTGTTTTGTGTTTTTCTAAAGTTTATCAGTATATCATATAATAGGTTTCCCAAAATTAATATTCATACCAACAATAAAGGTTAGCTCACAGATACGGATGTAACATGTTTAAGTGGACAAACAATACCGATAATCGTCTTGAACTAATTTTTATAAAAGGTGCTTTAAATATGTCAAGTAAATTTAAAGTGGACAAATATACTGATGATCGAAATAACACTTACTATTTCCTAATAATTGCATGTTGATCTGATATGATCCCTAAGCAGACCTAAAACAATCCTATCCCCAAATTCAATTTATTTTATTTTTATTTTTATGTATTCTTTACTTTTCATTTATAAAGAAAATCCAAAAAGATTTTATTTCTGTGTTATTTTCTTCAAACATCACATATCTTGTTAAAGTCAAATATTGAAGATGCAAAGGATGTCAGTTATTCTCCAATGACTGTGAAGATAAATTCTATCGGAGAAGCGGTTGATGATTGAGAGATGGTCACTGAATTTGAAGATCTTATTGTATGATAAATTTGTGTCAGTCACATGAATCTGGACATCAAGATTTTATTTGAAGACCATGCTATCTCAATGGGGGAGCTTGTGATTGTTGAAGACATGAAAGAGTTTGTTGATGAAGACTAATTGAAGACTTATTTGACCAAGCTGCTGACATGGGGGAGTTTGTTGGTGCATTTTGTGTGTCAGTCAGTTGGTCAAACGTTTGTAATTGTCAAAGTCAATTAGTCTGCGTATGTATAGTGGTTAGTGTGTATATGAGAGTCTGTAAACGAATAGTGAAATAGAAAATATACACAAATTAGTGTTTAGGAGACACTTGGTCAGTGTCGCTATTAGCGACACTTGGCCAGTGTCGCATTAGGGTTTGGACAGCCTATAAATAGGCGTGTTATATTCAGTTTTAGGGTTAGACATTTTTGAGAGAAGGGTGTGAGCCGTTTTGTGTGTGAGAGAGGAGAAACGAGTTTGTATCTTGTAACATTTATACTTCAAGTGTGAATATATACGAAAACGTTATAGAAATCGCGTGTTTGTGAATTATTATTCAATTGTTTGGATTCCGCACTTGCAATTGATCATACGATCCGATCAGATCCAAGCCAAGCAAACGGGACTTTCAAACCCCTTTCTCAAAACCTGCACAAATGGTAAAGATCCGACTCATCATCGGTGAAATCTTTAATTGTTGATCAATATCACCCTGTGCCTGAAGGTCTGGATGATGGCGATTGATGTGCAGCTGAATAAACCTCGGATACAAGATCCATTTCTGATCCCCGGCATTTGCATTGTCGACCATAGCCTTGAATATAAAACCCGAGAAGTTGAACGGCTTGTTGTACACTAACGCTAACATAGCAGAAGCCAAACTTCGGCTCATACCATCCGTTCCACCTTTCCTATTTCCCAACCAAACGATAATCACATGCATCAGATATCTCCAAACACGTGTGAGGTTCGCTTTCCTATACTGATCAGTGGGAATCCCGGGATATCCAATCCTCTGCATAGCCCCCGTAACAAAAATATGATCAAAACCGACTGGCATATTCGGTTGATCGTTCAGCTGTAACAGTTCTCGAATACTCTGTTCTGTAATAGTGACTTCCGTACCAGCAACCGTTGAAACCAGTCTTCGAACGTTGTTATCAGTAACAACATTTGCGTTTCTCCAGAAAGGGTTGATCAGATTTCCAAAAGCCACAGTGTTATCCGAAATGGCGTGGAATACCCTTGATCGCCTCAAAAATGCAATCATCTGATGATACGGTGCAGCTTTATCAGAAGTATCATCAAGGTAAGCAGCAGTATTATGACGCGCTTCGAAAACAAGAGCCATATCTGCAAAAACAAAAACAAATTGCAACCCGACAAAGGTTAGCAAAAAATGTTACATTTTTTTGTAAAACCTTTATAAAATTCCTGGAACTAGCGACGTAGCCACTGACGTCGCATAATACAGAGCGACGTAGAATAGTACGTCGCCAAAAATCAGAATAAATTGAAAAGCGACGCAACGCCTGACGTCGCAGAAAATTCAAGCGACGTCAAGAGGTACGTCGCATTTTGCAATTTATTGTGAATTTAATCACATTAATAAAATAGCGACGTAATGCGGGACATCGCGTAGGACGTCGCGGTAAAGGCGACGTAGGGAAGGGTGAAGTAGACTATTAATATTAATTAAATAGAGCGACGTAGGCCACGACGTCGCAGCGTACGTCGCACCGAAGAACATTCGTCCCCAACCCAGAAACCCTAACCATCAAATTTAGGGGTTTTCAAAATCAAACGCACTAAAAGGTGTGGCTAACAATGGTGATCACAAAAATATAATTTATAACACGTAAATCTTACAATACAGCATCGAATTTATCCCAAAACCCGTAACCCTTTAAACCGTAATATATACATAGCAATTATCGCATAATTACACGGTGAAAATAGGTTAGATTGGTACCTAAGTGTGCGGAATAACGAGTAGAAGAAAACTACGAGAGTGAATCAGAGTGAAAACGGCTACAAATCACGAAAACGCTCGAAGAAGTGCTACGTCGCAAATCGCCAATGGTACGTCACAGGCTACGTCGCAAGTGAATAGTGAATAGTGTGACGCGTTACGTCGCGGTTGAGACTATATATAGTCTAACCCTATGTGCGACGTAGACTGGGACGTCGCAGGCGACGTTGAGTGGGACGTCGCAGAAAGCAGTTAGGATGTGATTTGAGTCGATTTTGAATTTTTTAAGAACCGTTTACTCGTTATTTTAGCAATTAATATCCAAATGACTCATGACTTGGGAAAAATAACTTAGAATAAAAATAAAGCATAAAATGAAATAAGTAAACTAAAAAATCTTTTTGGTATTTTCTTTAATATCACAAAAAGTAAAAGTATAACAAAATAAAATTACTAACACTCTATTTTTGGTGACGGAATTGTTTTGTCTGATTAGGGATCATATCAGAATAACATGCAATTATTAGGAATAGTAAGTGTTATTTCGATCATCAGTATATTTGTCCACTTTAAATTTACGTGGCACATTTAAAACACCTTTTATAAAAATTATTTCAAGACGATTATTGGTATTGTTTGTCCACCTAAACATGTTACATCCGTATTTGTGAGCTAACTGTTATTGTTAGTATGAATATTAATTTTGTGAAACCTATTATATGATATGAAAGTGCCCGTTATGTCGGATCTAAGTGATGATCGAAAGTAATTGATTGGCGGAAACAAACAATTACACAAACGCGTAATAAACTTAAACCGAAACAATGAATCAATCAAAGTAAAACTAGTTTATTAGCTTCTTGAATGTATTGGAACTGTTTACAAGTATGCTTAGTCGACAAATGGTGCTAGGGTTTCGTCAACCCTAGCCAAAAACCCGTAGGTTTCAATTTATACAAAACAAAATCGGCAGACATGCGTCACTTGGGAAGTGTCGCATGTCGCCGCCCTCATGCGTCACTTAGCTAAGTGTCGCTATGCGTCACTAAGATAAGTGTCGCCTAATACTAAACTTAAGTGTCGCATATACAGAAAATGACTTTTCTATTAAAACTAACTAACGACACTTACAACTCGATAGACCAACTGACAGACACACAAACATGTATCAACAAACTCCCCCGTGTCTTCAGCTTGGTCTTCAAAACATCTTCAGTTTAAACCCAACCTGGTGGAAATACTCCACCAGCATGAATACCCACTCGAACGCAAATCTCGACCACCTTCTCGAACTTTGAAGCTTCTTCTTGATCAAAACGATGATACTCCATCTTGCTTTTGTGAAGAGCTTTCAAATCTTTCTTCGTCAAATTGATAAGGCTGATCGGATCAAAAACACGAAGAGTTCTTCCATACTTTGCAGATAAACTCCAATTACCCTTCTCAATCACTGGATCTTCAACTGAAAGATATTCAATAACTGCTTCTTGAGTAACGGAGTCAAACCACCAATATCGTAATCTTTTCAGAAAATCAAGTGGTAAAGACTGCAATGGCACAGTTTTCTGACTAGCAGCTGGAGGATAATGATACTTCACAATCGGTTGCTGAGTTCTTGAATCCAACTTTTTCTTGTATGAATAACGAACTCCCAGCTCTGGTCTAACCCACAAATACTTCTTGCTGTAAATATCTCTTCTGAGAATCTTCTGAAACATGTTACCATGAAAATCATCAGTGTGGTTAACGATGTTCAGCTGAGCAAGACGATTTAATTCCTCCTTTGGCAACGTGCTAATACAGTTAAATCTTGGCCGGAAATACTGTACTCCATCTCTTCGCTTAATAAGAATCAGAAAGTTGACTTCATCAAACTTCCAACTTCTGATCAATCTTTCAAATCACCTCGAACCTGATATGTTTTGCAAATCTTCAATTCAGGCTTGAGCTTTCGAAACATTGGGCGCTCTGGAGATGTAGACGGTTGTGCTTGTTCAGGAACATATTCTACAGTTGGTTGTTCCTAAGTAATATCTGTTTGAGGTTCTTGGTCATCATCAGAATCATCAGACTCAATGATCGGTGCATCGAAATTATATGGTTGAGCCGGTTGTTTCTGAACTGGTTCCGATTCTCGCTCAGGTGCTGGTTCCTGATGAGGATTATCCAAATATTCTTCGTCTAACCCTGGAACCTCAGCATCCATCTCTATATCATCCGGATCGACTGATCTATCTTCTTCACCACCCGGATTTATCAAACTTTGAATGTATGTGAGATTAACATTCGAATAATCAACCGAAATGGGTCTCGGTTGTCCTGGAACATCAACGAAATAATCCAGAGCAATGTTTTCATTAATAGAATATGGATTTACATTTTCGGTTTCAGTGGGAGGGGTTACATTTGTTTCTAAGGTTCTCTGACCTTCCTCCCCCGAAACAATAGTAACTGATTCCAATTCTAATAACCTAGACTTCACATCCTTCAATTCTAGCTGCAATTCCTGCACATGAGCTGCCTTGATCTCCAAATCTTTAATTTGAGCAACTTGAGCTTCAATCACAACAGCCTGATCATCAAAACGCTTATTCATCTGAGTTATCTGATCAAGTAACTGCTGAAGCATCGCAGGCGGCGGTTGTTGTTGAGCTTGCTGACCCGGTTCTTGAATACTTATTCCCGTTCGCTAGCGTCTTCTCAATGGTAGATCAGCATAAGACGGAGAAAACCCAGTTGGTCGCTTTCCAAGATTAGGCGGTACATGAACACGCCCCGCAGAAATCCTTCTCAAAATACGCTTGAAGCGTCTAGGATCAGCCAACTGTATTCCATCCAATGCATCCTGAGGTGGTACATCACCTGGAGAATCAGGTGGTGTAGGACCCCCATCAGATTCCTCAGCTGGAACCTCTTCAACTTGCTCAATATCCTCTAAGTCTTGAGCCACAGCAGCATCAACTAAATCTGCTTCATTGACCGGAGGAGCAACAACATCCTCATAACCATCCCCAGGCGGCGCAACGTAGTTTTCATTCACTACGTGCCCAAACAGCTCACGATCAGGTAATACCTGAGAATCCTTTGGTGGAAGCTTGCAATCATTGAAAACTCGCAATAACATTGGTGTTTGCACCAATAACGACCTCAGATCCGGATCAATTCTCAAATCCAAGTCGTTTAACAAAAGCTGAACAAAACGAGGATATAATAACCACTTATCCTTTCCAGCTCGAACATTCTCTACCATATTCCCAAAAATATAACCGCTAAAGTTATACGGTTTGTTGTATACCAACGCCAGCATCAAAGACAGAGTCGTATGACTCGCAGCATCGTATCCACCCTTTCGTGGAGATAAACAGACAATAACAATGTGAGCCAAGTATCTCCAAACCCTGCAGAGATACTGTTTCCTAAAGTCCACAAGTTGATCTGCCGGATAACCCATTCTCTGAAGACCCCCATAGATAAACGCGGTCTCAAAAGCAGTCGGCATATTGTTCGCATCAGGAAACTGCAAAACACGGCGAACTGACTCCTGTGTAATCTGAATCTCACGTCCAAACATAGTTGACACAATTCTCGGAGTGTCATTCTCTGTTCTGATAAATGCGTGATCATAAAATTCCTCGATTTGATTCATATACACTGGTACCGTAGCGGTAATAGCATGATGAATCCGTGAACGTCTAAGAAACTCGATCATCGGCCGAAAAGGCAACGAGTTCTTGTGCGTTGAATCCAAGAATGCAACGATGTTGTGCCTGGAGTTGGTGCGACGATAATAATCTCTTAGAGCTTCCATCTGTAAGCTAAAATACAAAGATAACCGGAAATTTCGTTACAGAATAAGCTCACGCAAATAATTAAAAACCTCTGATTTTAGCGTCACTTACAGAGTGACGCATAGAGAAGTACCGACACTCAGAGAGTGTCGCACTAAAATCAGAAAATCAAGCGATGCGACACTTGAGGTAAGTGACGCATTCAATGCGTCACTGGTGTAAGTGACGTTGCCACAACACATGTCATTAATTGCGTCAGTTAACAAGTGTCGGGTATACGTCATTTAGAAAGTGACGGATAGTCATAGCGGCACTGATAGCGTTACTAAAGGAAGTGACGGTGTTAGGCGTCACTTGGTAAGTAATGTGCGGAAGTGACGCATAAAGGCGTCACTCAGCAAAGTGACGTTTAATGGCGTCACTTAAGGAAGTAACGCTTATCCTGTGAAATTACCATTTAGCGTCACTCAAGGAAGTGACGCTTGAAGTGACACAACGATGAATATCATCGTGTCACTGTTCAAGCCCAGAAATCACGACGAACCTAAATTGGGGTTTTTTGAAAACGAGTTAACCAAACGGTGCGGCAAGTGAAAACGAGTAAAACACACCGTTTATTATCACAAAACAATAACAAACCGAACCCCAATCATCATGATTGCATAAACCCTAAAAACCCGAAACTTCAATCGGCGATTAAATCATGAATACGCAAAGATAGATGATAAAAAGAGTACCTAATGATGCGTATGAATGAGAGGAACAAGGTAACGGAGGCCGATTGCACACAAAACGCTTCAAAATCCACGGATCGATCGAAAAGTCCAAACAGTCGAAGTGACACAACGAAAGGGAAGTGACGCAAGAGCAGTGGAAGTGACGCGTATTGAATAGTGTTTGTGGTGAAAATAAGTGCCGGATACAGAACTATTTATACCAAAACCCTAATCTGCGTCACTTAGAACGACTCTTAAAGCGTCACTTATAGCATCACTATTAGCGTCACTTATGAAGTGACGCATATCGACAGTTTTTGAAATTTTTTTTTTTTTTTTTTAAATTTTGTCGATCTTTTGCGTAGTGCTCAATTTGACAGTAAATGTGACGTGTTTTTTTTTTTTTTTTTTTTAAATAAAATTAAAACTAAGAATAAAATTCAAAAAAGTACAAATATAAAAACCAAACTAAATACATTCTTTTTGGTGACAGAGTTGATTGAGTCTGGTTAGGGATCATATCGGAATAACATGCAATTATTAGTAATAGTAAGTGTTATGTTGATCATCAGTATATTTGTCCACTTTAAATTTACTCTACACATTTAAAACACCTTTTATAGAAATTATTTCAAGACAATTATTGGTATTGTTTGTCCACTGAAACATGTTACATCCGTGTCTGTGAGTTAACCTTTTATTGTTAGTATGAATATTTCACCATGGTCCCCACCATAGATATACCCCTATAACTTAGACATGAACATAGTTTCCAAATTCAGAAAGAATATAAGAGAATCAATTTTAAGAATCAAGCCAGCGGTGACAGGTCTGTACTTGCGTACAACAGAGCAACATAACTTGATTCAGGTATAAGCAAAACCAAACGCAGTCAAACCAAATTTGTGGCGACCTTGTTTAGTACCTTAAATTTAAGACTTTGCAAGTGCATTGACTCACGTTTGCTTAGTTTTGAGAGTAAGCTGAATTGAGACCAGGTCTGCACTTACGTACAACAGAGGAAACAATCAGCATACTCCCCCAAAAGATCTCAAATAAACAATCCAAAAATAGAAGTATGTCAAGCTATGCTAAGGAATTAAGACTTAGAGTCGTACATCACAAGGTGTTTACCATAGGATCATAGACATGTATTTTAAATTACTTCTTAATTTCTTAGAGACCGGTGTGTATCATGTCTACCAATACATCGTATGATGAAGATAATTTAGATAAAAACTGTTTTAAGTGTGTCAGATAAACCTACTGACACATCCAAGATAAACCTTAAAATTCCATTTTGTGCATGTCATCCAATGTACTATCATATCCCAAGTTGTTTACAGACACAACTCAACGTCTATTTTAAAAATGTTGCAACCTCGCGTTTTCTTTAATACTAAAGAGTATAAAGAGTGGCTGTTGCTAAATTTTTTTTTTTTAACACACATAAAAGTAAATAAAGTTAACTATCCAAGTCACACATTACTTTTTAGACCCAAAGAATCTTAAACCGATCATGTTGACCAGTTCATCAAATCGAGCACGTGAAAAGGCTTTGGTGAATAGGTCGGCATTTTGTTTAAGGGTGTCTATGTGAACCAGGTCTATCAAGTGTTTTTCATAGCAATCCCGTATGAAGTGGAACCTAAGTTCAATATGTTTAGTCTTAGAGTGCTGTACGGGATTGCGTGTGATAGATATAGCAGCAGTGTTATCTATGTGAATAGGAGTCATAGTAAGAAGTAACCCGTAATCACGTAATTGGTGCTGAATCCAGAGAACTTGGGCACAGCAGCTAGCGGCAGCAACATACTCAGCCTCTGCTGTAGAAAGAGAGACTGTAGTCTGCTTTTTGCATTGCCACGAAACCAAACGCGATCCCAGAAATTGACATCCACCAGCTGTAGACTTCTTATCAATACTGCAACCTCCATGATCCGAATCTGAATAGGCTGTGAGAGCGAAAGTCTTCTCATTTGAATACCAAAGACCAAGAGTAGGTCGAGCTCTGAGGTAACCAAAAATTCGCTTCACTGCCTTCATATGTGACACCTTTGGTTTAGCCTGATAGCTCAAGCAAATCGACACGGCAAATACAATGTCCGGTCTAGAGGCAGTCAAATACATAAGAGAGCCTATCATTGAACGATAGTCCCTCTCCTTGCAATCTTCATCTTCCTCGGCAAGTTTAAGATTGTGATTAAGCTCGATGGGAGTCCCATAGGTTTTACAAGTGAGCAGGTCATACCTAGTCAACATGTCATTGACATATTTTGACTGATGTATATAAATACCTTTTGCAAGCTGCTCAACTTGTACACCTAAAAAGAATGTGAGCTCCCCCATCGCGCTCATCTCAAACTCAGACTTCATGATTTTCTCAAAGTTCTTGCACATTGCCTCATTAGTAGAACCGAAGATAATATCGTCCACGTAAACCTACACAAGTAGCATATCTTCCCTATCCTCTGACTGTTCACGAAGAATAAATAGCGTGCTATCGATGTTCCCTCTCACAAAACCATGCTTAATCAGATGTGTAGTTAGCCTCTCATACCAAAGTCTCGGTGCTTGGTGAAGACCATACAACGCCTTGTTCAATTTACAGACGTATTCAGGATGCGCAGGGTCTTCAAAACCAGGAGGCTGCTTAACATACACATCGTTGTCAACCTTTCCATACAGAAACACACTTTTCACATCAAGTTGATTGACGCGAAATCCCTTGAAGGACGCGTATGCCAGAAAAATGCGTATGGATTCCAATCGAGCAACAGGGGCAAATACATCATCATAGTCCAAGCCCTCAATTTGGCTGAAGCCTTGAACTACTAGACGTGCTTTATTACGAATTACAACGCCCCTATCATCCATCTTATTACGAAAAACCCAACGAGTGCCAGTCAAGTGGGCACCCTTTGGTAATGGAACTACTTCCCAAACTTGCAACTTTTCAAATTGCTGTAGTTCCTCTTGCATGGCCTCGATCCAGGATGGATCTTTTAAGGCCTCTTCAACTTTCTTAGGTTCATTCTGCGAAAGATAACATGAATTAATATTAGCTACCAAACCCGAAAGTTGTTCAGTATCAGTCTGCTTTGCTTGATGTCTTGTTTAAATGGGAGCATGAGGGTCACCAATGATATTATCAATGGGGTGATCCTTATGTATCCGAGTAACTGGAATTTGATCTGGCACAAGATTCTGTTCCAGGTTGTTCAGATCTCCCTCAGTTGCAGAAATATTCGGAGAAGCATCATCATCTTCATCTCCTTGAGAAAATAAATGAGAATGATTCATATTGTCTGCTTCCACTCCCTCATCATCTACCTCATCTTCCCCTCCTTCCTCTAATGATGGCATGTTTGGATCATAAGGAAGATCCTTGGTGTAGTTATACACTGTTTTAGAGGTAGAAGGAGCATCTTTCGAAGGTGTAACTTGAGAAGTAGATGTTGGATTAGGTGTTGTTGGTGGTGGTGTGGGTGTTGGTAGTGGTGTAGTATTAGTTGGTGGTGGTTCGGGTGTTGCATTAGGAGATGGGTCGGATGGTTTAACTGGTGTATCTTGAGACAGATCAAGCCCATGAAGTATGGAAACTAACTCTTCCGTGTCATCTTCATCTGGAATATTGAAAGAGTTAAAGAGATTTCCATAATTGAAAAACCAATCCGGACCTGTTCCTTGAGGAGGTTCCGTATACCTTAAACATTTCACCTCAAACTGTTCCTCAGTCTGATTCGTTGATTTGTTGAAGACTCTTTTGTTAGGAGAGTTGACTGAATATCCAAGAAAAATCCCTTCAACAGCTTTATCACCAAATTTAGAGATCTTATCTTTTGTATTCATGATCATGCATGGACACCCAAATGGTTCTAAAAACTGAAGGTTTGGCTTACGGTTATTAAAAAGTTCGTAACACGTCTTGTTCTTTTTCTTCACCGTGAGCACTCTGTTGAGAACATAACAGGCAGTATTAACTGCCTCAGCCCAGAAGATGATTGGTAACTTAGAGTCAGCTAACATAGTCCGAGCTGTCTCGATGATTGTCCCGTTCTTTCTTTCGGCAACTCCATTCTGTTGTGGAGTCCTCGGAGCACTAAATTGATGCTCAATACCTCTTGTAGCACAAAACAATTCGAGAATTGAGTTCTTGAATTCAGTTCCATTATCACTTCGAATCCTTTTCACCTTTAAGTTGCATAAATTTGCCAACTTATCCAACAAATACACCAGAATATCAGGAGTCTCCCCCTTTGTGGTCAAGAAATAAACCCACGAGAACCGTGAGTAGTCATCAGTAACTACCAAGCAGTAAGACCGACCACCAATACTCTTTGTTGAAACTGGACCGAAAAGATCCATATGCAGTAGTTCCAACGGAGCAGAAATAGAATTCACAACCTTAGACTTGTGGGACTTTTTGTGGAGTTTTCCTTTGTGACAAGAAATGCAGTCATCTTTTAAAGCAAATGACTGTTTTGGAACTCCCCTCACTAAATCATTATTAATCAGAAAATTCATTTTTCGGAAATGAATATGTTCCATTCGTCTGTGCTAAAGGAGTGATTCCTTTTCAGAAGCCTTTGAAAGGAGACAAGTATAGTCACTGGTAGTCTCCACAGTTCTCATATTCATCACATAGGTGTCATTCTTTCTAGGTGCACGCATCAATACCCATTCCTCAGGAATGACATACCCAGGCTTCAATATCACACATTCAGTCTTTGTGAATGACGTGGTGTAGTCCTTGTCACAAACTTGTGATACGCTCAGCAAGTTGTGAGTCAGTTCTGCCACATAATTCACATTCTCAAAGCTAACTTTTCCATTTGTTAGCGTTCCCTTTCCCGAAATAGTTCCTCCTGAATCTCCCGCGAAAGCAACGTATCCTCCCGAGTATGGTTTAATATCCGTCAGAAGAGACACATCGCCAGTCATGTGTCGCGAGCAGCCACTATCCATATACCATAAACTATCTTTCACACGTTCCGACTGCTGCAACACATCAAAGAAAGAGATTAGTGAGAAACGGAGACCCAAGCCTTTACAGACTTAGGTCTTCCATGGTCATCAACAATAAGCACGTCAGATAGTATTTTATCTTTAAACAAATTAGAATTTTTATCTGATGTGTTATTGTTGACGACTGAAGAGTCAACATCAGACTCTTTTCGTTTCCAAACTTTGGAAGGTTCGGAATTGATATTAGAAGTAATGTTGGGCTTTTGAATTGGCAAAGGTTTTTGCTCAACATTACTTGGCTTCAGAACAGGCTTGGGAGAGTTTGAGTAACGCCTAGGTGGAGATTTTAAAAAGGAATTTCTATAAACAGATGTCCTAGGCATCTCTCTCCCATAGCGCTGATTTGACAGCTTGGGACAGTCACGGATCAAATGTCCTTGTCTCTTGCAGTAGAAACAAGAACGAGTCTAAACTAACGGTTGAGGCAGAGGAATTACCACAGGAGGTGGAGAAACATTTATAGAACATGAACATTGAGTACATGTCTTAGAAAATGTTTGCTTTGGTTGAGAGGTTGAAGTTGAAGGTTTATCATACGAAACTTTTTCATTTACTGTTTTTCGTTACAAAATCTTTACAGGTGACTGTAAAGTTTGTTGTTTCGAGTTTAAAACCTTGGCTTTTCCTTTATTTGGTTGAACCTTAATTTCAGATTCAACTTTTAAAACTGCTTTTTCAGATTTAACTTCAACTTTCTTAACTTCAGGATACTCCTGATCCGTAATGTCCTCAATCTCAACGATCTCCTCAAAACAAACTGGAGATTCATTATTTTGCTCAACAATTTTCTCAACACTAACAGAAGATTCATTCATTGGCTTAACAAACTTAGGAGTGGGATACTCTGGCCTCGTGGTTTTCTCCTTCTCCTGTTTGTTAGTTTTAGCCATTTTACCCTTGATACCCAATAACTTAGCATAATCAACTGGAATCTCATCAAAGCCTTGCTTAACAGGTAAAGGAGTATATGTAGTAGAAGGTGCTATTTCAACAAAACCTATTCCTTTTCCTCCCTTACTTTTCCTATCTTGCTTATGGTTGCTAACAATTTCATTAAAGATCATTGTCGCAGAAGTTGAACCTAAAACTTTATCTTGATAATTACCATACTCACTTTTTAAGTCAGAAAGTTCTTTGTTTAACATTTCAATTTCAGTAAGATAACTTTTAATTGCATCCTGTTGACTAAATACTTTTGCCTTATAAGTTTGAGTATCTAACTTATGAGCCTCAATATGTTTTTCATAGAGTTTTTCATTTTCTTTCAAAAAATTATTTGACTCATTAAGTTTTGCAACTTTATCTCGCAACTCTTGGTTGTCCTTTTGAAAAGCCTCTAGAGATTCAGTTAGATTAATGCATGAGATACAATTTAAAGGTTCAGGTGATTCATTTAGTACCTCAGGTGTAATATGAGCCATTAGACACTGTTGAAACTTTGCTGCCTCCGCATTCCAGTCATGAGTAGTTGGCTCAAAAACCACCAAAGTATTGTCCACAGCTAATGTCTTGACCTCTTCTTTCGATTTTGGAGGATCAGGTTTAGTAAGACCCGACGGTGGCATCTTGGGTTTCTCGCATTCTCTAGCGAAATGACCCAAATTCTGGCAGTTATAACAACGGACCTTGTTTTTATCAAAACCAAATCCTGACTTCCCATTGCCTTCCAAACTCTTGCGTCCAGTCCGTTGCAAGAATTTTTGAACTCTTCTTGTTATCATGGCAATGTTCCAATTCAAGTCCATTTGTTCTAGATCATCTTCATCTAGTTGTGCATAATCCTCCTTGATCAGCTCCAAAGTTGTGTTTGGTTGAGTAACCAAATCTTTGTAAGAGCTCAGAAAAGCTGTATAAATAGCAGCTTGCTCTTGTATTGCTGGTGAGACTGGAGCCTGTTGTTGATTTCCTTGAGATGTACCAGAAAGATAAGCTGAATGTTGACCTCCAGAAGAAGTAGAAGATGAATTGGTATCCGTTATAAATGCGATTCCACCATAACTCTTGCCAGAATTGACTAGTCCACCACCACCAGTTGTGGAATTCTGTACAGATCCACCTGACTTGCATTCTTTCTTCTTCAATTCCATTGCATGAGCTTGTAGAATACCTATCAATTGATCCAAAGTCATCCTCTGTAGTTCTGGATTTTCCTTTAAAAATTGGACCTTCACATCCCAAGCACTTGGCAACACATCCAGCAACTTCTTGTTTACCTCAAGTGCAGGGAGATTGTATCCTCCTTCATTTAACTCACTAACCAGATGTGAGTATCGGGTGAATAGACTCGAAGTCAGCTCATTAGGAATCATGTCAAATAGATCATACTGCTTTTTGATTAACTCTAGCTTGGCCTCCTTGTATTTTTCATTTCCTCCGCATCTTGTTTCAATTGCCTTCCACAAATCATAAGTTGTGTCATGAGATTTAAAGAGTCTCATAACCTCCTTAGGCAAACACATACAAATGGAAGAATGAGCCTTTCTTTCAGTTTCATACTCTTTATTCTCTTGAGGTGACATAGCATTGTATGTTTTAGCTGGAGGAACACCACGATAATTCCCTTCAGCCACTGGAGCAACATAGCGTTCTTTTAACGGTCCCCAAAGTTCAGGACAGTGGAAATCTATATACTGTTCATATCTATCTCTCCAGTAAACATAATCCAAATCTGGTCCAAAGAACGGAGGTTTATTGTTAGAGCCAATATCATTGCTCTGTCTGAGCATCTCTCTAATTCCTCTAATGTCTTCCTTATCTAACATTGTAATTTACCTGTAAAATCAACTTAAAACAAAAACTAGGAAGCTGATTAGTGATGAAGGCGTCACTTAGTAAGTGACGCACCTTAGTGTCGCAAAGAGTAGCGGCACTTGATAAGTGACGCTATCGAGTGACGGATAAACAAACAAAACGACACTAGAGATTAGTGTCGTATAACCAAAGAAGTGACTGACTCAAGTGACAGACTTGAGTGTCGCTTAGCAATGACAGGCGTCACTAAGGTAAGTGACGCTGTAAGTGACTTAGAGTGGTAATGCGTCACTAACAGTAAGTGACGGATGACAAACAAGTGCCGTATCAAATGACGCAATTAAGTGTCGGAATGAACAGTAGGCGTCACTAAGGAAAGTGACGTATAATCCTTAAGTGACGTTAAAACCCTAATTGCTGCTTACAGAAGTGTCGCTCGAAGTGCCGCACAAAGTGTCAAAGTGACGCTCCGAGTGACGCAGAAACGGCTGTGAACGCCCAACAATCCAAAAAATCGAATTTTCGTAAACCTAACGAAAATTCTTGAGTCCCAATCGTACGAAACCTGTAAATCTTTACTCAAAACACAATAATAACACCAAATCGATCCTAATCTTGCTAGAATATCAACGATCTTCACAAAATCAAACCGAAAACTCTCCAATACTCGTACACACTTCGATCAAATCAACTCCGAGGCTCTGATACCAGTTGAAAGTCCCGTTTGCTTGGCTTGGATCTGATCGGATCGTATGATCAATTGCAAGTGCGGAATCCAAACAATTGAATAATAATTCACAAACACACGATTTCTATAACGTTTTCGTATATATTCACACTTGAAGTATAAACGTTACAAGATACAAACTCGTTTCTCCTCTCTCACACACAAAACGGCTCACCCCCTTCTCTCAAAAATGTCTAACCCTAAAACTGAATATAACACGCCTATTTATAGGCTGTCCAAACCCTAATGCGACACTGGCCAAGTGTCGCTAATAGCGACACTGACCAAGTGTCGCCTAAACACTAATTTGTGTATATTTTCTATTTCACTATTCGTTTACAGACTCTCATATACACACTAACCACTATACATACGCAGACTAATTGACTTTGACAATTACAAACGTTTGACCAACTGACTGACACACAAAATGCACCAACATGATATACTGATAAACTTTAGTAAGACACAAAACACTGCATATTTACGCGAGGTAGAGATTACAAGACCAAGTATTCTCGGCTCTCTTGTAACATACACTTGCCCTTCAAATTTAGGCATACATCAAACCGACTATGAAGATACTAGTGGCCCCAGATCTGTACTTAGTACAACAGAGGGTCCCTTAGTATGAACATAACGAGTTTGAAACTATTTGCATAACTAATGGATTCAGGTGACAGTGTATGACAGTACTTCCATTTATCAATTAAGACTTATGTCATACATCATATAACAATTTTCACAAAATAATAGACAAGTTTTAATATTACTTCTTACTCACTCACAAACCGGTGTGTATCATGCCTACCAATACATCGTGTAATGAAGACAATTTAGATAGAAACTGTTTTAAGTGTGTCATATAAACCTACTGACACATCCAAGATAAACCTTAAAATTCCATTTTGTGCATGTCACCCGATGTACTATCATATCCCAAGTTGTTTACAGACACAACTTCAACGTCTATTTTAAAAATGTTGCAACCTCGCGTTTTCTTTAATACTAAAGAGTATAAAGAGTGGCTGTTGCCAATTTTTTTTTTTTATTTTTTTTATTATTATTTTTTTAAATGAATCTAAAATTTAAACTTAAAAATCCAAGTCATAAATCATTTCTTTGACTGAAAGAACCTTAAACCTATCAGATTGACCAGTTCAATAAAACGTGATCGCAAAAAGACTTTTGTGAAAAGGTCCGCACACTGCTTAAGGGTTTCTATATGTACGATATCTATAAGGTGTTTCTCAAAGCAATCCCGTATGAAGTGAAACCTAAGTTCAATATGTTTGGTCTTAGAGTGCTGTACGGGATTGTGTGTTATAGATATAGCAGCTGTATTATCAATGTAAATAGGAGTCATAGAGAGATTGAACCCGTAATCACGCAGCTGATGCTGAATCCAGAGAACTTGAGAACAGCAACTTACAGCAGCAACATACTCGGCTTCAGCTGTGGAAATAGCAACCGCAGTCTGCTTTTTGCACTGCCAAGAAACTAAGCGCGATCCAAGGAACTGACATCCTCTAGTAGTTGACTTCATATCTACCTTGCAGCCACCAAGATCCGAATCCGAATAGGCAGTTAACTCGAAGTTTTTCTCGTTTGAATACCATAGACCCAGAGATGGCCTAAAAGCGAGATATCCAAAAATGCGTTTTACTGCCTTCATATGAGACACCTTCGGATTTGCTTGAAATCGTGAGCAGAGTGAAACGGCAAACACTATATCTGGTCTTGAGGCAGTCAGGTACATGAGAGAGCCTATCATTGAGTGATAGTCTTTCTCCTTGCAATCTTCATCGTCCTCATTAGGTCCAAGATTGTGTCTTGCTTCAATTGGAGTGCCGTAGTGTTTACAGTTGAGCAATTCATATGTAACATCTCAAAATCCAAAAGTAATATTGTGAATAAAGTAATAGTAGTTGTTTTAAATTGTTATTACTCTAGGTGAAATAAAATAGTAATAATTGTAAGGCGGTTTTAAAGTTCCAGACAATAATAATCACGGGGAATAAATTAACACATATATATATCTATTACTACACACATATGTACGTATCATATATTCATTTCTTTAAACTCCCAGAAGCATCACGAATCAAGAAACACGTACAAACCCTAAACCCTAACTTGAAATTGATTCAAAACATGAAATTGAAGCTAGAGAACATGAATTCATGTATGATTAATCAATTCTTCATATGAGGTAATCTCCTTTCTTGATTTTCTTAACCTAGAATCTTAATTTCTATGGGTTTTCATGGGGGTTTATGAAATTAATGATTTCAATACGAAATAAAGTATGAAATACATTGAATTGATGATAGATAAGCTTACTAGTGATTGTGGTATCATTAAAATGAATTGAAAATGAAGAATCAAAGATGGTGTTCTTGAGTTTTGGTGGGTTTTGGTGAATTAATGATGAATAATTGTATCTATGATGATGAATGATATTAATTCAATGAAATAATGGATTAATTGAAATATATGATTAGTAATCAAGTGGGTTTGGTATAAAGAAGGATGGTTTGGTGTTAATACACCTTAATTAGTGTTTAAAAAGGGTTATTGAAGTGTGATTATGAGAGTTGAAATATTGAATCAAGAGAATTAAACAAGTGAGTTAATTATGATTATGAGGATGATGATAATTATGTTGAAAATGACCATGTTGATCATTAGTAATGATTAAAATGAAATATAAGTGATTTAGTCATGAATATGATTATGATATAAGTAATGAAATAATGAAATAATGAGAATCATGAAATAAAGGATTATGTATAGTATGATCAATCCAAGAAGGGTGATAGATTGGTAATATTGATGGATTGATTATGGTGATTACTAGTTATTAAATGTGTTATTGTATCAATATGTATGTGCTAGGTGATCAAGAATGATGATCTTGCTATGGAATGTGGAATCATGCTTTGCCTAAAAATCAAAGGTGAGTGTTATGAGGATTAAATGAATAATGATTGTATATTCCGGATTGCTTACGAGCAAGAGGTCCATACAATCGAGTATTAGGTGTTTGTATCTTATCTTGTTTCTTAATAATGAATTATTATGGTGGTGAATTAATGGATTGTTTCTAAGTAATAGGGTGGTACGACCCAATGAAATATTAGTTGCATTGAATCTTGATTCTTGTTGTGATAATTAGGATATTGATTCTATGTGTTGTGGTGATATCAAGTTTTGTATTTGATGCTAAGATGTTTGTTTGTTGATTAAGTGAATTGGTGTGTGAATAATGTGATGATTATGTGAAATTGTGGAATGAGTGAATTGTAGGGATTGTATTAATACGAAATAATCATGGATTACGAAATAGGTGCATGGCACCACCTGTATCTTAAGCTTGGTATTCAATTTGATGTAATTTGATACCTTGCTTGCTTGTATCTATTGGACCGCGGATCCTTACGAAATAAAGAGAAATCTTTACAACATATTCGTTGTTAATTGTGGAAACAGATAAGTGAATCTTTGATAAACGAATTATGTTATTGTATTTATGGGTTATTCATTTAATTGTCCATAAGCTCACTAAGCTTTATGCTTACTTGTTTCAGTGGATTTCATTTTATAGGTCTATGGTTTGGTTGAACCATTTGGATGAAATAGGATTACAAAGAAGTAGCGTGGATTGGAGCTTGCAATGTGGTTAGACAAGCTTCTCTTCCTTTTGAATTGTCGTTTGAATTATCACTTGTGTAAATCGCCCAAAAAGACACATTTGAAATAATGTTGATGAATTAAAGTGTAATATGTCATTTGGTTGAAAACTGCGTCTTTGACTTGGCAAAGTCAAAGTGGATTATGATGGTGTCAAATTGGGTAATGGGAATATTGTATGGTGGTAAATGTAATATATTTTGAAATATGTAAGTATTGATCATAATTTTGGTGTAATTATGATCAACGAGTCAAATGTTGTATTGTGGTCCAAATGAATGATCATGAGTCAAGAATTTTAGTATGTTGTTGAAATGAATTGAATCCAAGAGTCAAATGGTTGAAATGGATTAGTTTTAGTGAAAGTGTCCAAATGGACACTAAACGGGTCAAAGGAGTCAAAACGAATTAGAGTGGGTGTATAATGTTGATGAATATGCTCACACGTGTCAAATGTATCCTAGAATATGTGGGTAAAAAGTAGAAGTCTGAAACCAAGCCATTTGGAATATGACTTGTCCACCAAAATGGCTTAAAATGGTCAAAAATTGGTCACATGTCCGTTTTCTCGATAAACGCGTATTGTGAAAAAGTGTAAAAAGGGAAAGTTTCATGTTGGCATATTGGAGGTGCCTGCAAAATTTGGTGGTCTAATTCGTAACGAGTAAAAAGTTATGCGCGTTTGAAATTCGTATTTGGGTATTAGTTTGTGCAGCCCTGATTCCCGGGGAATGGGAGTCATTCCTGGGGAATCCGTATCTAAATGTTAACAGCAAGCTCTATTCCTGGGGAATGGGAGTCATTCCTGGGGAATCACTTGTAATTTCAACATTTTCTTATTTGAATCCTTATTTGATTGAGGGAATGATATAACGAGTCTATAATGTCATATTTTAGACGTGAGACTTTACTAAAAAAAAAAAAAAAAATGTTCACGAATTTGGGGCGTTTCAAGTTGGTATCAGAGCGATAGTTTAAGGGAATTAGGTAATCCACAATAGGATTACCTAGACTTAAACTAATATGAATTGTATAGTAGTTAAGTTGAATTAATTGAATTAATATGTTTCTCTGGTACGAAATATTTAATGATTGCTACTTGTTGACTTAGTAGCGTAAATATTAAATGAGACGTTTAGCGTCATGGATAGTTTTGAGAGATCTTTAGAATACGGATTATGTGTCGAATTAGTAGAATGAAATATTGATTAAGATGCTAGTATCTTGGATAATTTTGAGTAATCTGGAATAGTCCTGTGTTGAGACCTGAGACACTGTTAGATTTGCTCAGAATACAAGTATCATGCCGCTGTTGGTATAAGACTTCAACCACTGTTATTAGAAGTCAACCACTGTTAGAAGAAGACAACCGCTGTTAGTACATTTGTCTAACAGGGCCACTGTTAGTATATAGTTTGTATTTTGTAAGTACTCAACCACTGTTGATAATATACGAGTACTACCTCTGTTAGTTATATACTCAACCACTGTTGGTTAGTCGGTTAGAGATAATTATGGAATAGATAGGATTTCCATAATAGTTTGATTTTGTAAAGGACTCTATGTATTATAAATAGAGATTCTGTAAAACCCTAGAGGGAGATATAGAAGACGAATTCATTCTAGTTATTTAGCTTCAAGGTTGTAAACCCTAACACAAGTTGTGTGTTCGTATTATTGTTAATAATATTGAAGCTTTTGGTTAGATATTCTGTTATATACAAGTTTGTTCTTCAAGTTATTAATAAACTATTCCGCAAGCTTATTAATAATCAATCAAAGTAATACATACTAAGATCTCTAGCTGGGATCATCAAGTGGTATCAGAGCTTGATATTACTTTGATCTTGAAGAAGGTAATTGAATTTCACAGCTTTATCAACAAATAACAAGATGTCTACGGAATCAATGGAAGGTATACAAGCTACAAAGATTCCCATGCTCAAACCTGATGAGTTTGAGCTATGGCAGACTAGGATTAGGCAATACATGTTGCTTACGGATTATATGATGTGGGAGGTGGTTACTAATGGACCAAACTATACTAAGGATGCAGACGGTAAAAAGGAAGAAAGACCACCACCAAAGTCTGATGCAGAGAGAAAAGAAAGAGCAACAGAGTGGAAGGCATTAAGTACTCTACTTTTGTCGATTCCTAATGAGTATCAAAGGAAGTTTGAAAACTGTGAAGATGCTCAGGTTCTTATGCAAGCAATTGTTAAGAGATTTGGTGGTAATGATAACACCAAGAAGAATAAGAGATCTCTTCTCAAACAACAGTTTGAAAACTTTGCAGGTGTAAAGTCTGAAACTCTTACTCAGACTTTTGATAGGTTTCAAAAACTTGTGGGTGATTTAGAAAATCACAATGTCAAGATTGATAAAGATGACTTGAACAGGAAGTTTCTAAGATCACTTGGTACAGATTGGAATATGTACACTGTGGGACTTAGACAAAGTCCAGATCTTGAAGAGAAAGAGATTGAAGACCTGTACAATGATCTGAGGAATTTTGAGCCTGAAGTTCTAGCGTTGAAACAGTCCAATGGTAGCTCAAACAATGCTGCTTTTGTTTCTGTTGGTGAATCTGATAGTTGTAGCACATCTGGTGCTAATGATAATGTATTGGAAGCATTTTTTGCAAGCCATGTGAATTCTTCATTAACTACAGAAGATTTAGAGCAAGTTAGTGAAGAGGACCTGGAAGAGATGGATTTAAGATGGCAGATGGCAATGATTACAATCAGGGCAAAGAGGTTTATGCAGAGGTCTGGGAACAGAAATTTTTCTTACAAGAGAGATGGTGTAGCTGGTTTTGACAAGAGCAAGGTGGAGTGTTTCAACTGTCACAAGATGGGACACTTTGCTAGAGAATGCAAGAGCACACAGGCTGGAGGATCTCAGAATGGTATTATGAGAAATAGTTCTGCTCCACAAAGAAGATTGGTACCTGTTCAGAACACCACTTCAGATTCATTGGTTGCTCAAGATGGAATGGGAGGATTTGACTGGAGTGATCAAGAAGAGCTTGTAGTTCAGAATCAAGCTTTGATGGCTGTCACAGAAGAACCAGAGCCTTCAGACATTCCATATGAGGTACAATCTAAATTATGTTCTCCTGCATGTAAGAAAATGGTTAAATTTTATAGGGATCATAATCTGGTTGTGTGTAATGAATTAAAAGCTTGTAAGGAAAAGAGTCAACATGCCACTTTAGCTATTGAAAACTTAGAAAATCAGATAAAAGCTTATGAAAAGAATGAGTCTCAATTTCACTTAGATGTTAAGTATCTAAATTGGGAAAAGAAAGCTTTACAAACAAAAGTTGATATGCTAAGTGCTAAGTTGGCTGAGGCAATTTCTGATAAGGAGTCAATAAAATTGAAAGTTGATGAATTGGAAAATGTTTCAAAAGGTGTTCAAAACTTAATCAAGTCTCAAATTCATGATAAATTAAAACTTGGATTAGGTTACAACCTTAATGCTGTTCCTCCACCTTATAATCATACTTATTTCCCACCTAAAACTGATTTTGTTTTAGAAACATTTAAGGAAGGTGTGTCTGAGGAGGTTAAAAAGGTAGATCCTGTTGTTAATTGTGATGATTATGTAAATTTTGATAAAGTTGAGGTATCTGATTGGACTGAGGAAGATGAGAGTGATAGTGATAGCACATCTAGTGGTAATTCTGTGGATAAATGTGTTAAGCCTATTACTGGTCTAGTTTCTGAACTAAATAGTACTAAACTAGAAGAGGGTAAAAAGATGTTTGTTGAGAAGGCAAAGGCTCAGTTAGATCAAGTCAGGAAAACCAACAAGGCTAGTTCAGGTTTAGGGAATGTACACAAAAAGGTTAATACTGAATCAAAAGACAAGTTAAAATCTGAATGTGATAAGTGTACATGTAAATCAAAGAAGTCTGAGTTACATACTGCAAGTAATGTAAATAAATCCATTCCCAGGGGTAATCAAAGAAATTGGAACCAATTGGTTTCACAAAGGTTGGGTAATGGGTTTGAATGTGTGAAAAGAAAGTCATGTTTTATTTGTGGTAGATATAATCATCTTCAACAGGACTGTTTCCACAATCCTAAAAATAATAGGAACAGTGGTACAGGTCATGTGTTGATAAATAAGCCTAACAGAGGCAAGGCTGCAGCCCCTGTTAATGCTACAGCAGTGCCCCTGTCAACGGCTAACAGAGGCAAGACACGAACAGGGGAGGGTTTGACCACTGTCAGGCATGGTACCTCTGCTGGTATTAAACATTTCAAAAGAATGTTTATACCAAGTAAAGCTACCACTGCCAGGGTAATCAATACAAACTTAAAGGTGACCACTGTCAAACCATTAACCCCTGTCAAGTCTAAAACAGATTGTTTTTGGAGACATAAAAATGAGTGTAAATCTGAAGTGTCCAAAACCAATGTAGCACTGAGATCAATCACTGTCAAAAGGGTTGATGTCAAAGGTGCTCATGGGAAACCCAAAGCCAAATTGGTTTGGGTTCCCAAGAAAAACTAATTGTTTTTCTTATATATGTGCAGGGCAAGCCACCAAGCTTATGGCATATTGATTCTGGCTGTTCAAGACACATGACTGGAGACAGGAAAAAGCTACAGGACTTTAAAGCGTTTTCTGGAGGAGATGTAGCGTTTGGAAGCAATCCTAAAGGAGGTAAAATCACAGGTAAAGGTAAGGTAAAAAGCAGTAAGCTCACTTTCAATGATGTTTATTATGTTGAGCAATTGAGATACAATTTGCTTAGTGTGAGTCAAATCACAGATAAGCAAAATCCTGTATATTTCACTGACACAGAATGCCTTATACTTTCTGAAAAACTCAAAATACCTGAAGATAAGATTTTAATGAGAGTTCCAAGAAAGGATAACGTATACTGTAGTGATTTAAACAAGATGGAATCTCAAAATGTTAACTGTCTCATTTCTAAAGCTACTGTATCTGAATCTGAACTATGGCATAGGAGGATGTGTCACTTGAATTTCAAGACTATGAATAAACTTGTTAGGAATAAGCTAGTGAGAGGCTTACCTGAAAAGTTATTTGAATGTAGTGACCACTGTGTAGCATGTCTCAAAGGCAAGCAACACAAAACCTCTTATAAGACCAAGTTTGTAAATACCAATACCACTCCCTTACACCTGTTACATATGGATTTGTTTGGCCCTACCAATGTAGCTAGTCAAGGGAAGAAATCTTACTGTTTGGTAATAACTGATGATTACTCTAGAATGAGTTGGGTGTTCTTTCTTAGGACTAAGGATGAGACAGGTGAAATACTTAGATCATTCATAACTAGGATTGAGAATTCAACTAATCAAAAGGTTAAGATCATCAGGTGTGATAATGGGACAGAATTTAAGAATCATGAGATGAATAAGTTCTGTGAGGATAAAGGTATAGAAAGACAGTATAGTGCACCTAGGACTCCACAACAAAATGGAGTAGCTGAGAGGAGGAATAGGACACTAATTGAGGCTGCTAGAAGCATGCTAGCCGATGCTAAACTTCCAATGTCCTTTTGGGCAGAGGCAGTTAGCACTGCTTGTTATGTTTTGAATAGGATTTTGATTATTAAACCTCATAACAAGACACCTTATGAGTTATTTTTTAAGAGAAAACCTTTGGTTAGCTTTTTAAAACCATTTGGATGTCCTTGTACTGTCTTAAATACCAGAGATCATCTTGGTAAGTTTCAGAGTAAGGTAGATGAGGGTGTATTTGTTGGATACTCTATTCAAAGCAAGGCTTATAGAGTATTTAACAAAAGGACTAGGATCATAGAGGAGACCATGGATGTGACCTTTAATGAACATACATCAAATGTAGAAGGAAAAGGTCCAGAAGTTTTGTTTGATATTGATGCACTAACCCATGCTTTTAGATATCCAGATTTGTCTATTAGTGCAGGTACAGATGCAGGTAATGATGCAGGTACAGATGGGCATTCAACCTCAAGTCAAATTAAAAAGGATGACTTGAAGTATGTCTTGTTTCCTATTTGGACTCCAGATCCACCAGAAGTATTTCAACAGGATCAGGATCAATCAGAGAAAGATGCTTCTTCTGATGATTCAAATGGTTCATCTGGTAAAACTGGTGCAAGCAAGGGTCCAGATGATTCAACTTCACCAGATCATCAATCATACACTTCAAAGGGATCTCATATAGATCCACAGCATGAGTCAGAGGAAGAGCATGATTCTCCAAAATTTGTTGAACAAAGTCCCCCATTTCAAGTTTTGGAAAGGACTTCTTTGTCAGATTCTGAAGCAACTCCAAAGCCATCAAAGGAAAGAGAGGAAAGAGAGTCTTTTTCAGACTCTGAGATAGATCATCTTTTGGGTTCTAATTTGGAAAGAGAACTACTTGATCCTTCTACCTCTAAATATGTGGTTCATAAAGATCATTCCTTGGATTTGATTATTGGTGATATTATGACTCCTGTTCAGACTAGACATCAAACCAAGGTAAGAGAAGAAGATGTACATACTTCATTATATGTATGTTTTCTTTCACAGATGGAACCAAAGAAGGCAGTGGAGGCTCTCAAAGATCCAAGCTGGATTGAATCTATGCAGGAAGAATTGTTGCAATTCAAACTGCAAGATGTGTGGGATTTGGTTGATCTTCCAAAAGGAAAGAAAGCTATAGGCACAAGATGGATCTTCAAGAACAAGAGAGATGAAAGAGGTATAGTGATCAAGAATAAGGCTCGGTTGGTAGCACAGGGGTACACACAGGAAGAAGGCATAGATTATGATGATGTCTTTGCCCCTGTTGCTAGAATAGAAGCTATTAGATTATTTTTAGCTTATGCATCTCATCAGGATTTCAAAGTCTATCAAATGGATGTGAAGAGTGCTTTTCTTCATGGTCTAATTGATGATGAGGTGTATGTTTGCCAACCACCAGGGTTTGAAGATCCAACATATCCAGATAGAGTGTGCAGATTGAAGAAAGCATTGTATGGATTACATCAAGCTCCAAGAGCTTGGTATGATACTCTTTCTGAGTACTTACTCAAGAATGGATTCAAGAGAGGTACTATTGACAAGACATTGTTTACCAAGAGGGTTCAAAGAGATATTTTGTTGGTACAGGTGTATGTTGATGATATTATTTTCGGGTCTACAAGGGATTCATTGTGCAAAGAGTTTGAAGATTTAATGCATAAGAAGTTCAAGATGAGTTCAATGGGTGAACTCACATTCTTTTTAGGACTGCAGGTCAAGCAGAAGTTAGATGGAATCTTTATTAACCAAGGGAAGTATGTGAAAGATATTTTGAATAAATTTGGTTATAAAGATGTGAAGGTAGCTAGCACTCCCATGGAGGCACATAAACATCTTAATTCTGATCCTGAGGGGGAGGAAGTAGATGTGCACTTATACAGGTCAATGATTGGTTCATTGATGTATTTAACTTCATCTAGACCTGATATAATGTTTGCAGTGTGTCTTTGTGCTAGATATCAGACCAATCCAAAGCAGTCGCACATGTATGCTGTGAAGAGGATCTTTAGATACTTGAAAGGTCAACCAGACTTGGGCCTTTGGTATGCTAAAGGATCAGATTTTGAGCTAAAGGCATTCACAGATAGTGACTATGGTGGTGAGAATATGGATAGGAAATCGACTAGTGGAGGTTGTCAATTTCTTGGAAATAGGTTAGTGTCATGGCAATGCAAGAAGCAAACCACAGTTTCCACTTCTACAGCAGAAGCAGAATATGTTGCAGCATCAAGTTGCTGTGCACAGGTTCTTTGGATTCAGAATCAAATGCTGGATTATGGTTTGACTTTCATGAACACTCCTATTTATATTGATAATACTTCTGCTATTAGTATCATTCAGAATCCAGTTAAGCATTCAAAAACCAAACACATTGAAATCAGATATCATTTTATAAGAGATTGTTATGATAAAAGATTGATTCATATTTTTAAAATTCATACTGATAATCAACTTGCAGATCTTTTTACAAAAGCATTTGATGTAGGAAGATTTACATTTTTGATAACTAATATTGGTATGATCAATCTCACGTAGTGTTTTGGTCTGGATTTGATACTAACAGGGGTAAAATATCTTGTATGTGACAGGGTCAGGTGTTGCCACTGTTAGCTTCATTATGATAACAGATGGTGCCACTGTTAGTTTACCTGTGCCACTGTCAATGTAGTTTAAACCCCTGCTGTATATCTGTGTAATTTAACCCCTGCTAGTTGTTTTTCTTAGTTTAATATTGCAGGTTTTAGCCACTGTCAAGAGACATCACTTGAGCTGGAATTTAATGTTTTATTTGTTTCTTCTTATTTCTGTTTGGTTAAAAAAAAAAAAAAAAAAAAAAAAAAAAAAAAAAAAAAAAAAATTCGTTGCCTAATTAAGCTAAGCTTATGCCCCTGTTAGTTCTAAGTTGGTGTTTCCTTGGTCGGATGCCCCTGCTAGACTATCAGCCGCTGCTAGCTTTGTTAGATGGTTAGAAAGGGTTGACTATAAATTGGTCAAGTGAAGTACCCTGTTGGGTTTATTTGTAAATTGTGCCCCTGTTGGGTATAACAAGCAGTGCCACTGCTAGTTCTATTTTTAGGGCTTGGCACTGTCATCAAATAAATACTCAAATACTTCACTTTTTCAATTACGCTTTCAAACTTTTCAAAACCCTTCAATATTCACTCTCGATTTGAGTTGTTTATTGTAATTCACACTTCATTCGTTCGTCAATTTCTTCAATGGCATCGTCATCTTCATCTGATTCTGGTACTTCTACGCTCAGTGTTCATTCTGAACACAACATGAGGGCTTTCTTGAATAAAGAACTTGCCGATGAGTATTTTCATCCTATCATCGATTTCTTAAGTAATTGTCCACTTACTTATGCCCTTACTGTCGCTCCACGCTTGATTCGATCACATATTCAGGAGTTCTGGCAGAATGCAAAGGAGGGGAATGTTAATGGCATTACTCACATTCATTCCACTGTCAAGGGTCAGAAGGTAATGGTTACTGAGATTGTTCTAAGAGAACTATTACAGTTTGATGATGAAGGTGGAATTCTGGAATTATCGAGGGAAGATTTGTTTAAAGGCATTATGGATATGGGGTATGAAGGTTCAGGAAAGACAAGATCTGAATATACTTTCTTGAAGTCTTGGTTTTGTCCTCAATGGAAGTTCTACATTCATACTTTTCTGGTATGTTTGTCTCAAAAGAGAACTAGTTTTAATGAATTTAGTTCTACAATTGCATATCCTATTATCTGCTTGGCACAGGGTATCAAATTTAATATGTCTAGATTTATCTTAGATAATATGGTTAGGAATGTAAAGGGTGATACATTCGTTATGTATCCTAGATTTGTTCAACTTTTGTTAAATAATCAATTGTCAAATCTGCCAGCAGAGGATAGTGTCATTGTTAGTTCTACTCTATCTTTGAGGACTATTCAGGCTATGAATAAATATCAAAATGCTTTTTCTAAGAAGGAAACTGCATTGTTTTCTACAATGCTAGTTACTCCTTCTGCTACTGGTGGTGTATTACCAACACCATCTGGACCAAATGATGACAGACCAACAACACAAGTTGGTTCTGAACACACATCAAGAGGTGGCATCAAAAGAAAACAAGGGAACAAACAGCCTACCCAATCTAAAGCCAAGAAATCCAAGAAGGCTTCACAGGCTATGGAGATTCCTGTTTCTCCACAGTCTCAGTCAACTGTTCCAACACAACAGGTGAACATACTTGATGAAAATGTTCATTCTGGAAGGGCTGCCACTACTGTTTCTAGCCCACTGGCAGGGCAGGATAGTGGTAACATTAATCAGACCCAACCAGAGGCAACTATGTTTGATGAGCCTATGGGTGATGATTCAAATGTAGGTCCCAGTACCAATAACCAAGGGACATCTGCAGTGGCAGATGTGGGCAAGGATTCAACTAAGAGGTCACACTCTAATGTTGATGAGTCTAGTGATACTGATGAATTGACGATTTCCTATCTTGTACATGATGTCAATAAATTGTGGAGTAAATATGAGAGGGAAAGGGCTTACAGAAAAGAGGCTCAACAGAAAATTCAAGCTCAGGATGAGTTTATTGCTAAACAGAAGGAGCTCATTGATCATCAGAAGGAAGAATTGCTTGATATGAAGAATAGGTTGTTAGTGCTTGAGGATGCTGTCAACAATATCCTTCTACCTGCAAATAGGTTAAAGGAATCTTCAGGCAAGGGGGAGAAGAAAGCAGATGATGATATTATGCCTGAAGATGATGGTTCAACAAAAGCAGGTGATGATGATGATGATGATTCATATGGACCTCATGATGATATGGGTGGAGCAATGATAAATGATGATGAGATGAATGATGATTCTGCAGCTACAGAGGTGCTTGAGCTTGATAATGACACAGCTACAGAGGTGTTTGAGTTTGATGACAATACAGTTGAGATGAATATATGTGGTAGTGATAAGGCACAATCAGAAGACACTGTGGAGTTAGTGTTTGATGATAAAGATGATGATTATGTGCAGAGCAGGGATAAGGCTGAGGAGGAGCTAAATGTATCTGATTATATGATACATGAAAGTTTAGATGATGAAGTAGTTGATGGTGCAGGAGCAGAGAAGATTGATGAAACAGTTTATCAGGTATTTCCATTGAATAAAGGATTGCCTGAGAAAGCTGCACTTAGATTATATGTTTGGGATGTGATGGGTGCTAATTTGGATGATAAGAAAAGAGTTAGTTTCAGTGATAGGTCAGTGTATGAGGTGGTTGATGATGTTGAAAAAGAAATGAAAGGAGAAGTTGAGATTAAGGGGGAGCAATCAAAGTCAATTGATGAAGAGAAGAAGTTGCAGACTTTTACAAGAAAGAAATCTATTCCCAGAAGAAAGCCAACTAAAAGGTTATCCCCTGTCAAAACTTCTACCTCTGTTGTCACAATTTCAACCCCTGTTAACACTAACACAACCACTGTTACATCTACCCCTGTTAGTACACCAATTCCTACCACTGTTAATACACCAATCACCACTGCGGTCATGTCAACCCCTGCCACAACTACAACAACAACAAGACCAAGAGAGGTACCTGTTACAATCAGAGAACCAACTTCACCACTCAAACCTAAGTCTAAATTGCCTGTGATTGATGCAAAAGACAAAGGTAAAGGAAAGTTAAAAGAAAAATCAAAAGTGAAAGAAGTTAAAGAACCTCATATTGAGTCTCATGATATGATGAGGATGCAAGTAGAAGAAAGAGAGAGGTTGATAAGGAGAGCTGCAGAAGCTAAAGCTGAAGAAGAAGGAGATGATATGAGAATGATTTTGGATGATCTGAGTGTAGTGACTATTACACAGAAGGCTGCAGAGGTTGTTAAAGAAAAGACTGCACAAGGATTAAAGCTTCCTGCTCAGAGAATTCATGATTATTTAAAGAAGAAGAAAGATAATGAAGAAGAAGAGTTATCTTCTGGATTTTTGTTGATGAAAAAGTCGAATGAGGAAAGAGCTAGGAAGAAAAAGCAAGATGAGTTAGCCAAGAAAAGGAGTAAACCTTTACCATATGCTGAAAGGAGAAGACAAATGATTAATGCTTTGTCTGAAAATTATGCTCCAGCTAAAATTGTTAGAGGATGGAATATGCAGAAGCTACAACAGGCATATGATAGGTATATGGGAAGAGATGAGGAGTGGACAAAGAAAATGGAAGAGAATAGGCATTTGAATGCGTTGATGAAGGAGAAGAAAGAAAAGGCAGAAAAGGAAATGGCAAAGTTTTTGAAAGAAGAAGAAGAAAGAAAAGAAAAGGCAGCTGTTGAAGCAGCAGAGAAAGCCTTAGAGGATAAGCAGAATGAAGTTAGAAGAAATTCATGGAAAAATCAGATTTCTAAAGATAATGTTATTCCTGATATTCCAAGATTTGATCCAGAGCTGAAAAAGAGAATCAAGATTCTGACTGATAGCAAGGAGATTTCTGAAGGACCAAGAAAGGCTAGAATTATAAATTGGGAAGGAGTAGCAATTGATTATGGTTTCAGAAAAATGATCCTTGAGATCAAGATTGAAAGGGAAAGAGGATTTGATGATCATGTTGGAAGTATGGTTGATTTGCTCAGAATTTGTACAAGAGATGATCTTTTGGAATTATATCAAGTGAGCAGAATCAGGAATAGAAAGAACTCTGAAGCAGTGATTGAAAGACAAATGATGGAGTTATTGCAGAGCCTGTTTGAACCAGCCAGCTTGTATCACTTATTCTTTCATTGTTATCAAAGGGTTATAACCTGGAGATATTTTGCCAGAGCTGGAGTACACATGGTAGTATTCAACAATGGGCAGGTGATCTACATGTTTGATGATCGACATTATGTGCTGGGAACAGGGTTACTGAATAGATTGATTGATTTGAAGTTATCTACAACCATCATTACTGAAGGAGTTTACAGAGCTTTATACATGGTGTTTAATCAACTGCATAAGCGGCAAACAATGAAGGAGAAAGAAGAAGAAAAGAAGGATTGAAACTTGACTCATTACTCTGAATGATCAAGTTTAGGGGGAGATTGTTGAGACCTGAGACACTGTTAGATTTGCTCAGAATACAAGTATCATGCCGCTGTTGGTATAAGACTTCAACCACTGTTATTAGAAGTCAACCACTGTTAGAAGAAGACAACCGCTGTTAGTACATTTGTCTAACAGGGCCACTGTTAGTATATAGTTTGTATTTTGTAAGTACTCAACCACTGTTGATAATATACGAGTACTACCTCTGTTAGTTATATACTCAACCACTGTTGGTTAGTCGGTTAGAGATAATTATGGAATAGATAGGATTTCCATAATAGTTTGATTTTGTAAAGGACTCTATGTATTATAAATAGAGATTCTGTAAAACCCTAGAGGGAGATATAGAAGACGAATTCATTCTAGTTATTTAGCTTCAAGGTTGTAAACCCTAACACAAGTTGTGTGTTCGTATTATTGTTAATAATATTGAAGCTTTTGGTTAGATATTCTGTTATATACAAGTTTGTTCTTCAAGTTATTAATAAACTATTCCGCAAGCTTATTAATAATCAATCAAAGTAATACATACTAAGATCTCTAGCTGGGATCATCATCCTGTTTGGACTTAACTGTGTCTAAATTTTCGAAATAAAGTGTGAAATCAGTAATAGAAATATGGTATGCTACTTGCAAGGTGTGATCTGAATTCCTTGCTAACGAAACATGTGACATCTTGATTTTAGGATAATTGCTCATGAGGAAGAATATGGAATATGTCGATTAATGAATATGTTTTGACTACGATCAAACCATTGACAAAATAAATGTAGATATGCTTACGAAATATGTAGATTTTGGTATTGTTTTATTTAATTGAGGGAGATGTATGCCTTCCGGGTCAAATGTGGAATAAACAATGAGGAATAATGATAGGATTGCTATATGTTATCATTATGTGATTAATTGTTACGTGACTAGAAATATATGTATTTGATTGACTGATGATTGAATCAAAAGATGAATTCATTAGAGATAAGTTGGAATGTGAAATAAATGATGTTTACTGGAATACGTGGAATTTCTTGCTTCTGTGAAATCTATGATTTGCAATAAATTAGATATATGTGCTCAATGTGTTATTAAGTGTTTTACCTGTAGTGAATCTTTGTGTTATGTGTTTACGTGGAAATTACATTGAAGCTGGATGATATGAGGTAGCTTAAGAAGGAAGTGTGTATAACATAATCTAAAAACGTCTGGCCAACGTAGTTATATTATGCTATTCACATGGAATTGTTGAAGCTGCCAAGTATCAAAAAGATTTGATGTGATTTTAGAAGATTAAATGTAATAGTAATATTGAATTCGTATCGAAATAAAGCAGAAGCAAAGGAGCATGTGCCTTGTAATTGAGAAAAGTATCTAAACTATGTGGATTATGAAGGGAATATATACAATAAAAGTAATAAATTGAATACGAAATATTTATAAATAAGATAAGTTGATGTCGGCAAAAGTGTAATATAATTGAACTATGAAATAGTGTTGTATTCCTGTATTAATAGCTGACATTATGCAACTTTCACGAAAGTAAGTATAATAGTTTGAAATAATGAAGAATTAATGTTGTTTTAATATGATTTTTGTTATGAAAAGTAATATGATGAATCTTAAGTGGGGGAGAATCTTACGATTAAATGAAATTTGAGGATTTTGGTATTCATACTTTGCTGACGTAGCTAGTATGATACTACGAAATATGTTGTTGGCAGTACCTATGCTAATATAGTTGGTGCTAACCTATGTTGAACTTAGCATATCTTTCAATAAGACCGGATGCTAAATGATTATGTGTATCGAAGTATTTATGTGATTAGTAATAATGGATGACCCAAGTGAATGGTCAGTAGGGAATAAAGTGTATGCACAATATATGTGCATGGGTAAAAACAGAAGCATGTACATTTTTAGAAATGTGAATGTGGAAAGAATTGAAAATATGTATCTATATTAGGAGTTGCTCAAGGGAGTGACGTATGTATTATGTATTAATCATGATGAAATAGATGATATTATTGCATATTGTGCTGGATATTGTACTCTGTGCTAACAAGGTATATAGAATTAAAAGCACAAATTATGTGCTTATGATTGATTAAATTGAAATGCACACTGATTGTGTGTAAATTGATGAAATAAAAGATATATATACATGTATATGTGGATTATTATGGATGCACATTTCGTGCTAATATAGATGGAAATATATGCATATTGGTTATATGCATAAGTATCTAAGAAATATGCACACCATATGTGCATAGGATAATTTGTTAATTATGGAATTAAAGTAGTATGAAATATATATATAGCTGGAAAACTATTAAGATTAATGTAATATACGTATTGATTGAATGAAGTTAAGTTCAGCCTGCTGAGGATAGCAGTATACTTGAAACTTCACCATTATAGAAATATAGAATGTATCTATCTTTTGATCTTAGTAGATCAAATTAGTAATACAAGATTTGAAAAAAAAAAAGTGAATGTATCTAATGAAATAAATACGAAATAAAGTGTCTGGAACTAAAATGAAATATGAATCAAAGAGATTAAGTGGATACATAAGTGGTTTACATTCATGTTATGAAATAATAAGTATTGTATATGAAATAAACGCTTCCGCATATGTAGAGTAAGTATTGATACGAATCTATATGAGTGACATTCGTGAGGACACGAATGAAATAAGTGGGGGAGACTTGTAACATCTCAAAATCCAAAAGTAATATTGTGAATAAAGTAATAGTAGTTGTTTTAAATTGTTATTACTCTAGGTGAAATAAAATAGTAATAATTGTAAGGCGGTTTTAAAGTTCCAGACAATAATAATCACGGGGAATAAATTAACACATATATATATCTATTACTACACACATATGTACGTATCATATATTCATTTCTTTAAACTCCCAGAAGCATCACGAATCAAGAAACACGTACAAACCCTAAACCCTAACTTGAAATTGATTCAAAACATGAAATTGAAGCTAGAGAACATGAATTCATGTATGATTAATCAATTCTTCATATGAGGTAATCTCCTTTCTTGATTTTCTTAACCTAGAATCTTAATTTCTATGGGTTTTCATGGGGGTTTATGAAATTAATGATTTCAATACGAAATAAAGTATGAAATACATTGAATTGATGATAGATAAGCTTACTAGTGATTGTGGTATCATTAAAATGAATTGAAAATGAAGAATCAAAGATGGTGTTCTTGAGTTTTGGTGGGTTTTGGTGAATTAATGATGAATAATTGTATCTATGATGATGAATGATATTAATTCAATGAAATAATGGATTAATTGAAATATATGATTAGTAATCAAGTGGGTTTGGTATAAAGAAGGATGGTTTGGTGTTAATACACCTTAATTAGTGTTTAAAAAGGGTTATTGAAGTGTGATTATGAGAGTTGAAATATTGAATCAAGAGAATTAAACAAGTGAGTTAATTATGATTATGAGGATGATGATAATTATGTTGAAAATGACCATGTTGATCATTAGTAATGATTAAAATGAAATATAAGTGATTTAGTCATGAATATGATTATGATATAAGTAATGAAATAATGAAATAATGAGAATCATGAAATAAAGGATTATGTATAGTATGATCAATCCAAGAAGGGTGATAGATTGGTAATATTGATGGATTGATTATGGTGATTACTAGTTATTAAATGTGTTATTGTATCAATATGTATGTGCTAGGTGATCAAGAATGATGATCTTGCTATGGAATGTGGAATCATGCTTTGCCTAAAAATCAAAGGTGAGTGTTATGAGGATTAAATGAATAATGATTGTATATTCCGGATTGCTTACGAGCAAGAGGTCCATACAATCGAGTATTAGGTGTTTGTATCTTATCTTGTTTCTTAATAATGAATTATTATGGTGGTGAATTAATGGATTGTTTCTAAGTAATAGGGTGGTACGACCCAATGAAATATTAGTTGCATTGAATCTTGATTCTTGTTGTGATAATTAGGATATTGATTCTATGTGTTGTGGTGATATCAAGTTTTGTATTTGATGCTAAGATGTTTGTTTGTTGATTAAGTGAATTGGTGTGTGAATAATGTGATGATTATGTGAAATTGTGGAATGAGTGAATTGTAGGGATTGTATTAATACGAAATAATCATGGATTACGAAATAGGTGCATGGCACCACCTGTATCTTAAGCTTGGTATTCAATTTGATGTAATTTGATACCTTGCTTGCTTGTATCTATTGGACCGCGGATCCTTACGAAATAAAGAGAAATCTTTACAACATATTCGTTGTTAATTGTGGAAACAGATAAGTGAATCTTTGATAAACGAATTATGTTATTGTATTTATGGATTATTCATTTAATTGTCCATAAGCTCACTAAGCTTTATGCTTACTTGTTTCAGTGGATTTCATTTTATAGGTCTATGGTTTGGTTGAACCATTTGGATGAAATAGGATTACAAAGAAGTAGCGTGGATTGGAGCTTGCAATGTGGTTAGACAAGCTTCTCTTCCTTTTGAATTGTCGTTTGAATTATCACTTGTGTAAATCGCCCAAAAAGACACATTTGAAATAATGTTGATGAATTAAAGTGTAATATGTCATTTGGTTGAAAACTGCGTCTTTGACTTGGCAAAGTCAAAGTGGATTATGATGGTGTCAAATTGGGTAATGGGAATATTGTATGGTGGTAAATGTAATATATTTTGAAATATGTAAGTATTGATCATAATTTTGGTGTAATTATGATCAACGAGTCAAATGTTGTATTGTGGTCCAAATGAATGATCATGAGTCAAGAATTTTAGTATGTTGTTGAAATGAATTGAATCCAAGAGTCAAATGGTTGAAATGGATTAGTTTTAGTGAAAGTGTCCAAATGGACACTAAACGGGTCAAAGGAGTCAAAACGAATTAGAGTGGGTGTATAATGTTGATGAATATGCTCACACGTGTCAAATGTATCCTAGAATATGTGGGTAAAAAGTAGAAGTCTGAAACCAAGCCATTTGGAATATGACTTGTCCACCAAAATGGCTTAAAATGGTCAAAAATTGGTCACATGTCCGTTTTCTCGATAAACGCGTATTGTGAAAAAGTGTAAAAAGGGAAAGTTTCATGTTGGCATATTGGAGGTGCCTGCAAAATTTGGTGGTCTAATTCGTAACGAGTAAAAAGTTATGCGCGTTTGAAATTCGTATTTGGGTATTAGTTTGTGCAGCCCTGATTCCCGGGGAATGGGAGTCATTCCTGGGGAATCCGTATCTAAATGTTAACAGCAAGCTCTATTCCTGGGGAATGGGAGTCATTCCTGGGGAATCACTTGTAATTTCAACATTTTCTTATTTGAATCCTTATTTGATTGAGGGAATGATATAACGAGTCTATAATGTCATATTTTAGACGTGAGACTTTACTAAAAAAAAAAAAAAAAATGTTCACGAATTTGGGGCGTTTCATCATACCGCTTTAACATGTCAGTGACATATTTTGACTGGTGGATATAAATTCCATTGTCAGATTGCTCAACCTGTAGTCCCAGAAAGAACGTGAGTTCCCCCATAGCACTCATTTCAAACTCAGATTTCATCAGTCTTTCAAAATCCTTGCACAACTGATCATTAGATGATCCAAAAATTATGTCGTCCACATAGACCTGCACAAGTAACAAATCCGCTCCTTCCCGTTTGATGAAAAGCGTGCTATCAATCTGTCCTCTATCAAAACCATTCTTCAGCAAGTATTTGGCAAGTCTCTCATACCAAAGTCGAGGAGATTGATGAAGACCATACAAAGCTTTCTTCAGTTTACAAACATGATTAGGATACTTTGGATCTTCAAAACCAGGAGGCTGACACACATAAATCACTGCGTCGACATCTCCATATAGAAAGGCACACTTCACGTCAAGTTGATACACACGGAATCCTTTAAAAGAAGCATAAGCTAGAAAAATTCTAATAGATTCCAAACGGGCGACAGGAGCGAAAACTTCATCATAGTCAATACCCTCTTGTTGACTATATCCTTGAACTACCAGACGGGCTTTATTTCGAATAACCGCCCCACAATCATCCATTTTGTTACGGTAAACCCAACGAGTACCCGTCAAGTGAGCACCCTTGGGTAGAGGAACAATTTCCCAAACATTCATCTTGTTTATTTGCTGTAGTTCCTCCTGCATAGCCTCGACCCAAGATGGATCCTTTAAGGCTTGTTCAACCTTTTTAGGTTCAATTTGAGACAAATGACATGAATCGATATGAGCTATAAGTCCCAAAAGCTGCTGAGCTGAGTTCTGCTTTGCTTGTTGTCGTGTTTGAACAGATGCATGAGGATCACCAATTATATTATCAATGGGGTGATCCTTATGTATACGAGTTTCTGGTATGGCAGTTGGCACAACATCCACACCTAGATTGTTCAAATCTCCCTCAGTTTCAGGAGTAGCAGCAGACTCAGGAATGGCTAACTTTTCTTCTTCTCCTTCATCTTCAGGAGAAAATAAGTGAGAGTAGGTCATTGTTTCTTCCATTTCATCTTCTTCTTGAGGTTCCTCTAAAGGAGGCATGTTTGGATCATATGGAAGCTCCTTTGTGTAGTTATAAACTGTTTTAGAAGGAGCAGCCGAAGATGGTGGAGTAAGAGATGGTGTAGGTGTAGATGGTGGTGATTTGGTTGTTGTTTGTGGTTGTGTGGGTGTTGTTTGTGATGGTGTAGGTGTTGTTTGTGAAGGTGTAGGTGTAGTTGGTGGAGGTTCGGGTGTTGCATTGGGAGATGGGTCGGATGGTTTATTATTCACAGGTGTATCTTGAGTAAGATCAAGTCCATGAAGTATAGAAACCAATTCTTCCGTTTCATCCTCTTTCGGAATATTGAAAGAGTTGAAGAGGTTTCCATAGTTGAAAAACCAATCCGGACCCGTTCCTTGAGGAGGTTCCGTATACCTTAAACATTTCACTTCAAAATGTTCCTCAATCTGATTCGTTGATTTGTTAAAGACTCTTTTGTTCGGAGAGTTGACTGAATATCCAAGAAAAATCCCTTCAACAACTTTATCACCAAACTTAGAGACCTTATCTTTTGTAATCATGATCATGCATGGACACCCAAATGGTTCTAGGAACTGCAGATTTGGCTTACGGTTATTGAAAAGTTCATAACACGTTTTGTTCTTTTTCTTAACCGTGAGTACTCTGTTGAGAACATAACAGGCAGTATTAACTGCCTCAGCCCAGAAGATGATTGGTAACTTGGAGTCAGCTAACATAGTCCGAGCTGTCTCGATGATTGTCTTGTTCTTCCTTTCTGCAACTCCATTCTGTTGTGGAGTCCTCGGAGCACTAAATTGATGCTCAATACCTCTTGTAGCACAAAACAATTCGAGAGTTGAGTTCTTGAATTCAGTTCCATTGTCGCTTCGTATCCTTTTCACCTTCAAGTTGCACAGATTTGCCAACTTGTCCAACAAATACACCAGAATCTCAGGAGTTTCCCCCTTTGTGGTCAAAAAGTAAACCCACGAAAACCTTGAGTAGTCATCAGTAACTACCAAGCAGTAAGACCGACCACCAATGCTCTTTGTAGAGACTGGACCGAAAAGATCCATATGCAGTAGTTCCAATGGAGCATTTATGGAATTCACCTGCTTAGACTTATGGGACTTCTTACGTAACTTTCCTTTTTGGAAAGAGATACAGTCATCCTTTAGAGCAAATGACTGTTTTGGAACCCCTAGCACAAGGTCATTTTTAGACAAGAAATTCATTTTTCGGAAATGAATGTGTCCCATTCGTCTGTGCCAAAGCAGTGAATCCTTTTCAGAAGCCTTAGACAAGAGACACGTATACTCGTTCGAGGTCTCAACAGTTCTCATATTCAGAATGTATGTGTCATTCTTTCTTGGTGCTCTCAGTAACACCCATTCTTCCGGAATGACATACCCAGGCTTCAGTATCACACATTCTGTCTTTGTGAACGCAGTGGTATAATCCTTATCACAGACCTGTGAAACACTTAGCAAGTTGTGCGTAAGCTGTTCCACGTAGTTCACATTTTCAAAACTAACATTGCCGTTAGTTAGCGTTCCTCTTCCAGAAATGGTTCCTCCAGTATCTCCAGCAAAGGCAACATATCCTCCTGCGTATGGTTTAATATCCACAAGAAGAGATACATCGCCTGTCATATGTCGCGAGCAGCCGCTATCCAAATACCATTCACTATCTTTAATACGTTCTGACTGCTGCAACATACAAACGGAAGGAGATTAGTGAGAAACGGTGACCCAAGCCTTTACAGACTTAGGTCGACCGTGGTCATCAACAATAAGCACGTCAGATAGGATTTTATCTTTAAACAAATTAGAATTTTTATCTGATGTGTTATTGTTGACGACTGAAGAGTCAACATCATACTCTTTTTGTTTCCAAACTTTAGAAGGTTCGGAATTGGTATTAGAAGTAATGTTGGGCTTTTGAATTGGCAAAGGTTTTTGCTCAACATTACTTGGCTTCAAAACAGGCTTGGGGGAGTTTGAGTAACGCCTAGGTGGAGATTTTGGAAAAGATTTTCTATAAACAGATGTCCTAGGCATCTCTCTCCCATAGCGCTGATTTGACAGCTTTGGACATTCACGAATTAAATGTCCTTGTTTCTTGCAGTAGAAACAAGAACGAGTCTCAACAAACGGTTGAGGCTGAGGAATTACCACAGGAGATGGAGAAACATTTCTAGAACATGAACATTGCGTACACGTCTTAGAAAATGTTTGTTTTGGTTGAGAGGTTGAAGTTGAAGGTTTATCATACGAAACTCTTTCATTTACTATTTTGTGTTGCAAAATCTTTACAGGTGACTGTAAAGTTTGTTGTTTCGAATTTAAAACCTTGGCTTTTCCTTTATTTGGTTGAACCTTAATTTCAGGTTCAACCTTTGAAATCACTTTTTCAGGTTTAACTTCAACTTTCTTAACCTCAGGATACTCCTGATCCGTAATGTCCTCAAACTCAACAATCTCCTCAACACTAACAGGAGATTCATTCTTTAGCTCAACACTCTCCTTAACACTAACAGGAGATTCATTCACAGACTTAACAAACGTTGGCAAGGGGTACTCTGGCCGCTTGGTTTTCTCCTTTGCCGGTTTGTTATGTTTGGTCTCTTTAGCATCTTTGGCTTTTATACCATAAAGCTTTGACCAATCAACTGGAATCTCTTCAAGGCCTTCCTTAACAGGCAGGGGACAGTGAGTAGTAGGAGGAGGGACTGAGTGGTATCCCAATCCCTCATTCTTTTTCCCACTAGTTCCATGCTTGCTAAGAATTTCATTAAAAACAACCGTTGAGGAATTTGAACCTAAGATTTTACTCTTATAATTCTCATACTCATTTTTTAAATCTGTAAGTTCTTTCTTTAGCAGCTCAATTTCAACAAGATAGCTTTTAATGGCATCTTCTTGACTAAAAACCTTAGATTTATATTTCTGAGTATCTAACCTATGAGCCTCAAGATCTTTTTCATAAAGTTTCTCATTAGCTTTTAAGAAATTATTTGACTCGGTTAGTTTTTCATTCTTTTTCCTCAACTCTACGGTGTCTATTTGATATGCCTTTAGAGATTCAGTTAACTTAATGCATGAGATACAATTTAACGGTTCATCATGTACCTCATTCACAATGTGAGCCATCAAACACTGTTGGTATTGCTGGGAGACAGCCGTCCAATCCTGACTTGTGGGCTCGAAAACAATTAGGGCATTATCAGCAGGCCCTTTCTTAGTAACTTCCTTTTCTTTGGTCTTTTGAGGAGTAGAAGGTGTTGTGAATCCTGATGCTGGCATTTTGGGTTTCTCGCATTCCCTGGCGAAGTGACCCAAGTTTTGACAATTGTAACATCTGACCTTACTCTTGTTAAATCCGAAGCCAGTCTTCCCGTCACCTTCCAAGCTTTTACGCCCTGTCCTCTGCAAGAACTTTTGAATTCTTCGGGTGATCATTGCCACATTCCAAGTTAGATCCATTTGCTCCAGATCATCTTCATCAAGCTGAGCATAGTCTTCCTTAGTCAATTCCAAAGTAAGATTCGATTGAGTAACCAAATCCTTGTATGAGCTTAAGAAAGCTGTATAAATTGCAGCTTGCTCCTGAATAGCAGGTGAGACTTGAACCTGTTGTTGATTTGAAGAAGATCCAAACATGAAAACAGAATGAATCCCATCGTAAGACGAAGAAGAGGTCGATGAAGCATTTGTATTTGTTACAAAGGCGACTCCAGATCCATAAGTCTTTCCAGAGTTAAGTTGAACACCATAGACACTAGGATTCTGAACAGCAGCACCAGACCTAGTTTCTTTCTTCTTAATCTCCATCGCGTGAGCTTGAAGATCCCCTATCAAAGTATCCAAAGACATGTTTGCAAGTTCTTCATTTTCTTTTAAAAATTGGACTTTAACATCCCAAGAACTCGGCAACACATCCAGTAGCTTCTTATTGACTTCAATTGCAGGAAAAATATAACCCCCTTCAAACAACTCACCTACTAACCGTGAGTACCTAGTGAATAAAGAAGTTGAGTCTTCATCAGGAAAGATGTCAAAGATATCATACTGTTTCTTAATAAGTTCGAGTTTGGCTTCCTTATACTTATCATTTCCTCCACAACGAGTTTCAATTGCCTTCCATAAATCAAAGGCTGTTTCATGAGTTCTGAAAAGCCATAGAACATCCTTGGTTAAACACATTTTAATCATTCAAAATGACTTTCTTTCAGTATCAAAATCTTTCTTCTCCTCGGGAGTCATAGCTTTATAAGTTTTAGCAGGACGAATACCACGGTATTCTCCTTCAGCTAATGGAGGTACATAACGCTCACGTAATGGTCCCCATAATTCTGGACAATGAAAATCAATGTATTGTTCAACTCGGTCTCTCCAATACACTTAATCCATGTCCGCAGTAAATAGTGGAGGTTTATTACTTGAACCTATGTCATTACTTTGTTTGATCATTTCTCTCAATCCTCTAATATCCTCTTTATCAGCTGCCATTGTAATTACTTAATCGAAAAATCAAACTTCTGATATTAGCGACGTTGATGATAACGTCGCACAAAGATTATGCGACGACGAGAGTGACGTCGCAAAAGGCAAATGATTCAATTAAGAATCAGAAATATGCGACGTTGAGAGTTACGTCGCAGAGGACGTCGCAGAGTCACACTACGTCGAAACAAGACGTCGCAACACAGCGTCGCAAAGACTAATTAAAGTCAAAATAGCGACGTCGCAGATGACGTCGCAACAGTACGTCGCACAGACTAATTAAAGTCCAAATCACTACGTCGCAAGCGACGTCGCAGCTGAGGTCGCAGGTAACGTCGCAAAACGCGTTGAGCTGCGGCCACAAACCCTAAAAACGAAGATTTTAACCCTAAACGAAAACCACGAATATCGAACGACTGAAACCTTCAATAATCCCAGTAATATTGATCGAACACCTGTAAAAACACAAATCAAACGTGATAAACACAAAAACACACGAATATCACGTCCTTTTAAATCCCAAACTCGATCCGTTAAGCCAAAAACGAGCACTTTCTGCTCTGATACCAGTTGTTTGTCCCTAACCTAGGATCTAACAGAACCGAGTCACTCAATCGTTTGCGGAATCAACGATTAAGTTATCACACGAACACAATGAATAATCAAACACAATAGAATAAGAACAAAACGCTTGTATATTGATTATAACCGATCAGATTACAGGTGGATTCGACTAATTGCGTTTAGGGTTTCGTCAACCCTAAAACAGAAAACGTAAAACGTTTATATACAAAATCTGGCACCTGCGACGTCGCACACGACGTCGCAGGCCCAAGCCCATGCGACGTTGACTACGTCGCAGGCCCAATACCTGACGCCGCACCTGCGACGTTACAGCCAACGTCGCAGGAATCAGGAAACTCAATTCTAATTACAAACTACGAGCTAGACCAACTGACAGACACAAACATGTACCAACATACTGGCTACTAAAGACAAGGTTCCTGAAACCCCCAAAATCTCTCTAAATGCTGAATGCTCAGCCGTTATCCAGAATACCCTACCGGAAAAACTAGGAGACACAGGTCGATTCACCTTGCCCTATTCTATCTATCACTCAGGCATGATACGTTCCTTGGCCGATCTTGAAGCTAGCATCAATCTCATGCCCTATTCACTTTACACCAGACTAGAAATAGGACCTCTCCAGCCCACTAAGATGAGTGTCCAGCTTGCCGACCAATCCATTCGATATCCAAAGGGCATAGCTGAAAACGTCATGGTTAAAGTTGATAAGTTTTGGTTTCCCACCGACTTCGTAGTGATGGATATTCAGGAAGACATCAATATCCCTATTATCCTAGGTAGGACATTCATGAATACTGCACGTGCTGTTATTGATGTTTATTCTCAGGTCATAAGTCTGCGAGCACATGGACAAACTGTATCTTTCAAGATTGATCAAGATGAGTGCTCACTAGCGGAACAGGCAGAAATTTACGCAATATCAATGGGCAAAGTAATTTCAGATGATGACACTTCTGACTCGGATCCAGAACCATACAGACCAGATGATCACACCTGTCTCATCTCGGCAACAGAGGAGTCAGAATCAGAAGAAGAAGAGATGGAGGAATCAGAACCCGAGGAGGAAGAGGTAGAAGAGGAGGAAATGAATGAATCAGAGGAAGAAACAGCACCAGAATCAGAACCAGAGGAAATGGAAGAATCAGAGGAAGAACAGGAAGAAGATTCAGAGCCCGAAGAAGAAGAAGAGGATGTATACCAGTCTACACCACCGCATCAGCACTTACCAGAATCACACTTTCCGACAGCTGAGATTATGAAGATTGAAGATTCTATCTCTCTATCAGATGTTGATTATGATGCAGGATTTGGTATCACTATGGAGAAACTCATGGCATCTGTCATGGATCCTTCCCAGCCTCTTGTCTCACCTAGACTCAACGCTCTGCTGAACATTGAGAAGACTATTACTTTTTCAAAGCAACACCCAGAGCTTAGAGACAAACTCCTGAAGAAAATACTGGTATACAAAGAATCCATGCTACCGGATCATTATTCAGACTTACCTTCCCGAAGGATTCAAGCCTTCGATGCTTCTGCACCTCGAACTCTGTTCGAATGGGGAGATACTTCTGAAACTAGCCATGATTCTGAAGAGAGAGACATAGAGATGGATTCTTCTCAGCCGATATCTCAGATCACCAGTGATATCCAGTTACCTTCTGATGTTGTTGAGTTCCCAGACTCTCAAGATATGGATACTCCGTCAGCAGAGGATGATCAGGATAACACAGTATACATCGATATACCGATTGATATCTGCTCTATCCAACTTCTGAAACCTCCAGCTATCCCCATGGTTTCTAATCACGAAGAAATGATTAGTGCTATCGAGGCATTCAAAGATGACCTCCCCTCAATGATGAACATTATCATTAGTTCTACCAATGAGTACACACCACGCCAAAGGGACCTGATAGAAGAAATCAAGGCCGAATATGACGTTTATCAAGCCAGCAGCCGAGACCCACTGCTATTTCAAAACCGCCTGCATGCCTTTACCGAAGATCTCACCACTCAACTCCTACACCAAACTGCCGAACCTACATTTGAGGAGTTAGAGTTCTTCGAGGACCAGAGGGCCATGTATCGAAAGATACATGATGTACTGATCAGATCTGCGTTCCCATATTCTGCACAGCAGCATGAACACTTGAGCTCATATCGCAGAAATTTATACCAAGCTACTGGGAACCCTGATGCAGATGCTGATGTCCGGCTAATGAATGACCTTCGAAGATTGATAAATCTAATGGCTGAGAATGATCATATAGACAACACTTCTTCCAACAGGTTCTATATCGATTGTACCATTGAGTACCATGCTTACAAGATCATCCATGATCTCGAGTTTGAGATTTTTGACGAAAGAACGCGTGCCATCCCTTCTTCCATACCCGAAGGCTCGATGGTTAACATCGCGACCTTCCTCTTAGACCGAATCAAGGAGATCTTCTGTGAAGTCCACCCGGATGAGTACCGCCAGATCTTTCACTACGGATTGCGAGAGGTGTACGATATTGTCAACAACATCTTTCGTGACTCTACCCTCTCATTCTCCGCTCATCAAGCCAATCTCATCCAGCACATTCACGAGTCTATCAGGGAAATCAGAGGAAACTCCAGCCGAGCTGATCACGAAAACATCCATCAGATGTTCCTCAGATTCATGGACTCATTGAAGCAAGACCATCCAGAACGTGAGCTGATGGAAGCCAGTGAAGCAGGATTCTTTGTGATTGATCCCCATGGAGTTATCTCCAAAACCATAAAAGACATCACTTTGGATCTTCTGCATATGCAGAAAGTCACTGAAGACCACCTTGACAGCTTCCCTGACTTTGCATCAAACACCCCGAACATCATCAGGGTCATTGCTCACCAGTTTCTACGGATCTACCCTCGCAACACTTGGACGCCACGCACTTCCGGCCCAAGTGGTTCCGGTTCTCATTAATCTGAAGGAAGGCAAAGTCGAGCTCTCGACTTTAACAGCAGCGCTTCTCGGGAGGCAACCCGTGTAATAAAAAGAAAAGATTGAGTGTCAATAAGTGAAGCAGAATCTCCGACTATCCTTCACACTTGGTTATGCCTAAAAATATTTTCAAAATCATTTCTCAAAACAACTCATCTTGCAAAACACTAGTCTCAGCAGGAAGTAAAAATAAATAATTCACTGTTTCGAGCATTTGAGGTACTTGCATACTACTTCTATGCATTATGCTCGAACTCGTTTAAAAACAATGTTTTATAAATAATTTGTCATAGAAAACATCCCTTCAAAATCTGAGACGGTGTGTTCACTACCATTTGCAAAAATATATGAGTTTGTTAAAAGGCATATCCAACGTGTTCACACTTGATGATCCCAGCTAGAGATCTTAGTATGTATTACTTTGATTGATTATTAATAAGCTTGCGGAATAGTTTATTAATAACTTGAAGAACAACCTTGAATATAACAGAATATCTAATCAAAAAGCTTCAATATTATTAATAATACGAACACACAATTTGTGTTAGGGTTTACAACCTTGAAGCTAATAACTATAATGAATCGTATCTATCTAGGTTTTACAGGATCTCTATTTATAACATATAGAGTCCTTTACAGAATCAAACTATTATGGAATCATATCTATTCCATAATTCTCTCTAACCGACTATATCTAACCAACAGTGGTTATCTATATTACTAACAGGGGTAGTACTCAATAACTCATATATTAACAGTGGAGTAACTACACAATACAAATTACATGTACCAACAGTGGCACTGTTAGACTAAACTAGTTGACAGTGGTTGTCTACTTCAAGCAGCGGTAGACTTCTTCTAACAGCGGTTGACTTTGTTCTAACAGAGGCACAACACTTGTATTCTGAGCAGATCTAGCAGTGGCTCAAGTCTCAACAATCTCCCCCTAAACTTGATCATTCCCAGCAATGTATCAAGTTTCTTCATCTTTCTTTTCATCTTTCTGAGTTTGATTCTGTTTTCTTCTTCTCTCCCCTCCTTCATTCTCTCCAACTCCATTCTTTTATGGAACTGATTAAGCACCATATATAAAGCATTAAAAGTTCCTTCTGATATAACTGTAGTTTTCAACTGAGATGCAAGCAAATTTCTCAGAGTCTGAGTTCCCAGAACATATCTTCTTTCATCAAGCATGTAAATTGACATTCCACTTCTGAATAGAATCATATGAACTCCAGCTCTAACAAAATGTCTCCAAGTATTTACAGCATCAATACAGTGTAAGAACAAATTGATGAATGGCTCAGGCTCAAACAGCATATTCAGACATCTTCCCAATTCTCTTTCCATAATCACCTGTGAAGCCTGTCTATCTCCTTGACTGTTTAGCTCAAGCAAATCTAGAATGTCCAATCTATTTACATTCTTAAGCACATCAGTAACAGATGACAAATAGTGCTTATCTCCATTCTCTCTAACAATCTTGATCTGTTCTTTATCACCATCAGCACCTTTTGATTTAATTCCTTCCCATTCAATTATCCTTGAAGATCTATCATGATTTATGTGAATATTTTCTTTATAATCCTTCACCTCTTTGATATATTTCTTCAACTCTTCTGCATCTCTTTCTAAATCATTAACTACATTATCAGAAGCAAGTACTCCATTCCATCTGCTCTTTATATTCTGATCAGAAAGTCTTTTTAACTCTCTTTCTTTGGCTTCTATCTCCTCTTGCTCTTTCTTTTCTATTCTTTCTTCCTCTTCTCTTCTCACTTGCTCAGCAATCTTCTTTCTATCTTCAGCCAACTTTTTCTTAATGAATTTATCTTTCTGAATCCTTTTCTCAAAATCTTCCTTCTCCTCATTCTGATATTTTCCATATGCTCTTTCCAGTTTCTCTACATCCCATCCTTCCAGCACACTTCTTGGTGCATACCTATCACCAAGAATTTTAAGTAAATCCTTCTTTCTTTGAGCAGCAGTTGGTGGTTTGTTCCTTTTCTTTTCAAGCTCAGCTTGTCTTTTCAATCTAGCCTTTTCTTCATTAGCTTGTTTAAGCTTTGCAAATCCTGGATCCAAACCATCTTTATCATCCTTTCTGTTGATCATATCATGAATCTGTTGAGCAGACAACCCTTGACCTCTTGCAGCCATATCATTCAACATCTTTGCAGCCTTCTGTGATAAGGTCACCACACTTGAATCTTCTAATATTACATCAACATCAGGACCTTCCTTTTTCTTAGACTCAACTGCCATTCTCAACATTCTTTCATCATGCTCCTCTTGAGCTCTTCTAGCCTCATCCAAATTAATTGGAGGCTCTACAACCTTCTTAATCTTCTTCTCTTCTTTCAATTTTCCCTTACCTTGGTCTTTTGAATCAATCTTTGGAAGATCAGACTTAGGTTTGGGTGTTTGTGTAGGCTCTCTGATGATAACAGGCACTTCTAGAGCCCTGACAATGGTCATTGCTGTAGCAGTGGTGTAAACTGGAGCAACAGTAGGTGTACCAACAGTTGTTGAAATATTTGAAGTGCTAACAGAGGTTGATACAACAGTGGTTGGATTTGTGCTAACAGGGGTAGGTGTTGTAGTAACAGGGGTTGTGATAACAGAGGTTGAAATTGTAGTAGCAGGGGTCGCTGTTGAAGTACCAACAGTGGTAGATACACCAACAGGGGTAGATACCAAACTACTAGCAGAGGTAGAAATACTACTAGCAGTGGTAAAAGATTGAGTTTCAGCAGAGGTTTGTACCTTAGCAGAGGTAGATTTTCTCTTTGGAATTGATTTCTTTCTGTTATAAATCTTCACTCTATCTTCCTCTTTAGCTTCAGGTTTTGACTCTATCAACTCCCCCTTACCCTCTACATCATCAGATTCCATCTTCTCAACAGATCTATCATCACTATACACCAACCTATCACTAAAACTTACTCTTTTACACATATCTAGATTAGCTCCCATAATATCCCAGATATACAGATTAGCCACAGCCTTAAAAGGTAATCCTTTGTTCAATGGAAAAACATTTAGAGCTGGACCACTCTGTGTACTATCATCTGCAATACTATCACCTGTTTGAACATTTTCTCCCACATACACTACCATTCTCCTATCATTCTCAGCATCCACCATCTGTTCATCCATGTCTTCATTGACCACATAATCTGAGACATTTAATTCATCTTCAAAAACTTTATCACTCATCTCTACATCAGCAGGTATATCCATGAAACTGAAATCATCTGCACTTCCAGTATCACCATCATTATTATCATTCTGCTCATGACCATTCTTATCTTCAGGCATATCATTCTGCTCATGATCATCATCTTTATTCTCCCCCTTGCCTGAAGATTCCCTAGCAGGCAACAAAACTTTATCAACTGCATCTTCAACAATTGACAACCTGGTTTGTAAATCATTTATTTCCTCTCTCTGCTTCTTTATCAACTCACCCTGAGCAGCCAACATAATCTGCTGCTCCCTTCTCAAAGCTCTTTCCTTCTCAAATTTACTCCAAATCAAATTGACATCATGTACCAAATCATTAATCGTCAATACCCTAGTTTCATTACTAGCCTCATCAACATTGGAGTGTGACCTCCTAGATGAATCATTGACTACATCTGCCACTGTAGATGTCCCTTGATTATTGGTACTGGGACCTACATTTGAATCATCACCCATAGGTTCATCAAATATAGTTGCCTCTGGTTGGGTCTGATTGATGTTACCACTATCCTGCCCTACCAGTGGGCTAGAAACAGTAGTGGCAGCCTGTCCAGAATGAACATTTTCATCAAGTATGTTCACCTGTTGTGGTAGAATATTTGACTGAGACTGTGAAGAAACAGGAATCTCCACAGCCTGTTTAGCCTTCTTGGATTTCTTGGCTTTACTTTGGGTAGGCTTTTGGTTCCCTTGTTTTCTTTTGGTGCCACCTCCTGATGTGTGTTCAGAACCAACTTGTGTTGTTGGCCTGTCATCATTTGGTCCAAGTGATGTTGGTAATACACCACCAGTGGCAGAAGGAGCAACTGACATTGTAGAAAATAATGCAGTTTCCTTCTTTGAAAAAGTATTTTGATACTGATTCATGGCTTTAATAGTTCTCAAGGATAGAGTAGAACTAACAATCACACTATCCTCTGCTGGCAAATTTGGCAATTGAGTATTTAATAAAAGTTGAACAAATCTAGGGTACATAATGAATGTATCACCCTTTACATTTCTAACCATATTATCTAAGATAAACCTAGACATATTATATTTAATACCCTGTGCCAAGCAGATAATAGGATATGCAATAGTAGAACTAAATTCATTAAAACTAGTTCTCTTTTGGGACAAACATACCAGAAAAGTATGAATGTAGAACTTCCATTGAGGACAAAACCATGACTTCAAGAACGTATATTCTGATCTTGCTTTTCCTGAACCTTCATACCCCATATCCAATATGCCTTTAAACAAATCTTCTCTCGATAATTCCAAAATTCCACCTTCATCATCAAACTACAGAAGCTCTCTCAGAACAATCTCAGTTACCATCACCTTCTTTCCTTTAACAGTGGAATGAATGTGAGTAATGCCATTAACATTCCCTTGCTTTGCATTCTGCCAGAATTCTTGAATATGCGATCGAATCAATCGTGGAGCGACAGTAAGGGCTTGAGTAACTGGACAATTACTCAAGAAATCAATGATAGGGTGAAAATACGCATCGGCAAGTTCTTTATTCAAGAAAGCCCTCATGTTGTGTTCAGAATGAACACTTAGCGTAGAATGATCAGAATCAGATGAAGATGACGATGCCATTGAAGAAATTGATGATCGAATGAAGAGCGATTGACAATAAACAAAATAAAACGAGAGCGATTATTGAAGGGTTTTGAATTTTGAAAGCGTAATTGAAAAAGTGAAGTATTTGAGTATTTATATGATGACAGTGCCAAGCCCTAAAAATAGAACTAACAGTGGCACTGCTGGTTATACCCAGCAGGGGCACAACTTACAAATAAGCCCAACAGGGGTACCTCACTTGGTCAATTACAGTCAACCCTTTGTAACCATCTAACAAAGCTAACAGTGGCTGATAGTCTAGCAGGGGCATCCGACCAAGGAAACTCCAACTTAGAACTAACAGGGGCATAAACTTAGCTTTATTAGAAAAACAAATTTTTTTTTTTTAATCAAAATAAGAAGAAACAAATAAAACATTAAACTCCAAATCAAGTGATGTCTCTTGACAGTGGCTGAGTCCTGCAATATTAAACTAAGAAAAACAAGCAGCAGGGGTTAATCTACAAAAATATACAGCAGGGGTTGAGAATACATTGACAGTGGCATAAGTAAACTAACAGTGGCACCAACTGTCATCATGAAGAAGCTAACAGTGGCAACACTTGACCCTGTCACATACAATATACTTCACCCCTGTTAGTATCAAATCCAGACCAAAACACTTAAGTGAAATTGATCATACCAATATTAGTTATCAAAAATGTAAATCTTCCTACATCAAATGCTTTTGTAAAAAGATCTGCAAGTTGATTATCAGTATGAATTTTAAAAATATGAACCAATCTTTTATCATAACAATCTCATATAAAATGATATCTGATTTCAATGTGATTGGTTTTTGAATGCTTAACTGGATTCTGAATGATACTAATAGCAGAGGTATTATCAATATAAATAGGAGTGTTCATGAAAGTCAAACCATAATCCAACATCTGATTCTGAATCCAAAGAACCTGTGCATAGCAACTTGATGCTGCAACATATTCTGCTTCTGCTGTAGAAGTGGAAACCGTGGTCTGCTTCTTGCATTGCCATGACACTAACCTATTTCCAAGAAATTGACATCCTCCACTTGTTGATTTTCTATCCATGTTCTCACCCCCATAGTCACTGTCTGTGAAAGCCTTAAGCTCAAAATCTGATCCTTTAGCATACCAAATTCCCAAATCTGGTTGTCCTTTCAAGTATCTAAAGATCCTTTTCACAGCATACATGTGTGACTGCTTTGGATTGGTTTGGTACCTAGCACAAAGACACACTGCAAACATAATATCAGGCCTAGATGAAGTTAAATACATCAAAGAACCAATCATTGACCTGTACAAGTGCACATCTACTTCCTCTCCATCAGGATCAGAATTAAGATGTTTGTGTGCCTCCATAGGAGTGCTAGCTATCTTTACATCTTTATAACCAAACTTATTCAAAATATCCTGCACATACTTTCCTTGGTTAATAAAGATTCCATCTGACTTCTGTTTAACCTGCAATCCTAAAAAGAAAGTGAGTTCACCCATTGAACTCATCTTGAATTTCTTATGCATTAAACCCTCAAACTCTTTGCACAATGAATCCCTAGTTGAACCAAAAATAATATCATCAACATAAACCTGTACCAACAATATATCTCTCTGAACCCTCTTGGTAAACAAAGTTTTGTCAATAGTACCCCTCTTGAATCCATTCTTGAGAAGATACTCAGATAGAGTATCATACCAAGCTCTTGGTGCTTGATGTAACCCATACAAAGCTTTCTTCAATCTGCACACTCTATCTGGATATGTAGGATCTTCAAACCCAGGTGGTTGGCATACATACACCTCATCATCAATTAGACCATGAAGAAAAGCACTTTTCACATCCATTTGATAAACTTTGAAATCCTAATAAGATGCATAAGCTAAAAATAACCTAATAGCTTCAATTCTAGCAACAGGAGCAAAGACATCATCATAATCAATGCCTTCTTCCTGTGTGTACCCCTGTGCTACCAACCTTGCTTTATTCTTTATCACTATACCTCTTTCATCTCTATTGTTCTTGAAGATCCACCTTGTGCCTATAGCTTTCTTTCCTTTTGGTAAATCAACCAAATCCCATACATCTTGCAGTTTGAACTGCAACAGTTCTTCTTGCATTGACTCTATCCAACTTGGATCTTTGAGAGCTTCCACTGCCTTCTTTGGTTCCATCTGAGAAAGAAAACAAACATATAGTGAAGTATGTAAATCTTCTTCTTTTACCTTTGACTGCTGTCTGGTCAGAACAGATGAATCGATATCACCAATGACCAAATCCAAGGAATGATCTTTATGAACCAGATACTTAGATGTGGATGTATCAAGCAGTTCTCTTTCTAAATTAGGACCCAACAGATTATCCATCTCTGATTCTGAGTAAGAATCTCTTTCTTCTCTTTCTTTTGAAGGCTTTGGAGTTGCTTCAGAATCTGACAAAGAAGTCCTTTCCAAAACTTGAAATGGAGAACTCTGTTCAAAATACTTTGGAGATTCAGGCTCTCCTTCTGAATCATGCTCTGAAACTGTATGAGAACCCTTTGAAGTAAATGGTTGATGATCTGTTGGAATTGAACCATCTTCATCCTTGTTTGAACCATTTTTGCCAGTTGACCCACTTGAATCATCTGAAAGATCATCTTGCTCTGATTGGAATGCTGCTGGTGGATCTGGAGACCAAATAGGAAACAATACATACTGCAAGTTATCCTTTGTAGTCTGACTTGAGATTGAAAGTCCATCATTACCTGCATCATTACCTGCATCTGTACCTGCACTAGTAGACAAATCTGGATATCTAAAAGCATGGGTTAGTGCATCAATATCAAACAATACTTCTGGACCTTTTCCTTCTACATTTGATGTATTTTCATTAAAGGTCACATCCATGGTCTCATCTATGATCCTAGTCCTTTTATTAAATACTCTATAAGCCTTGCTTTGAATAGAGTATCCAACAAATACAGCCTCATCTACCTTACTCTGAAACTTACCAAGGTGATCCCTAGTATTTAAGACAGTACAAGGACATCCAAATGGTTTTAAAAAGCTAACCAAAGGTTTTCTCTTAAAGAATAACTCATAGGGTGTCTTGTTATGAGGTTTAATGATCAAAATCCTATTCAAAACATAACAAGCAGTGCTGACTGCCTCTGCCCAAAAGGACATTGGAAGTTTAGCATCTGCTAGCATGCTTCTAGCAGCCTCAATTAGTGTCCTATTCCTCCTTTCAGCTACTCCATTTTGTTGTGGAGTCCTAGGTGCACTAAACTGTCTTTCTATACCTTTATCCTCACAGAACTTATTCATCTCATGATTCTTAAATTCTGTCCCATTATCACATCTGATGATCTTAACCTTTTGATTAGTTGAATTCTCAATCCTAGTTATGAATGATCTAAGTATTTCACCTGTCTCATCCTTGGTCCTAAGAAAGAATACCCAACTCATTCTAGAATAATCATCAGTTATCACCAAACAGTAAGATTTCTTCCCTTGACTAGCTACATTAGTAGGGCCAAACAAATCCATATGTAACAGGTGTAAGGGAGTGGTATTGGAATTCACAAGCTTGGTCTTATAAGAGGTCTTGTGTTGCTTGCCTTTGAGACATGCTACACAGTGGTCACTACATTCAAATAACTTTTCAGGTAAGCCTCTCACTAGCTTATTCCTAACAAGTTTATTCATGGTCTTGTAATTCAAGTGACACATCCTCCTATGCCATAGTTCAGATTCAGAAACAGTAGCTTTAGAAATCAGACAGTTAACATTTTGAGATTCCATCTTGTTTAAATCACTACAGTATACATTATCCTTTCTTGGAACTCTTATTAAAATTTTATCTTCAGGTATTTTGAGTTTTTCAGAAAGTATAAGGCATTCTGTGTCAGTGAAATAAACAGGATTTTGCTTATCTGTGATTTGACTCACACTAAGCAAATTATATCTCAATTGCTCAACATAATACACATCTTTGAAAGTGAGCTTACTGCTTTTTACCTTACCTTTTCCAGTGATCTTACCTCCTTTAGGGTTGCTGCCAAATGCTACATCTCCTCCATTAAATGCTTTGAAGTTCTGCAGCTTTTCCCTATCTCCAGTCATGTGCCTTGAGCAGCCAGAATCAATGTGCCATAAGCTCTTTGGCTTGCCCTGCACATATAAAAAGAGAACATATTAGTTTCTCTTGGGAACCCAAACCAATTTGGCTTTGGGTTTCCCATGAGCATTTTTGATATCAACCCTCTTAAAGGTGATTTATCTCAATGCTCCATTGATTTTGGATACATTTGATGTAGATGCATTCTTATGTTTCCAAAAACAATCTGTTTTAGACCTGACAGGGGTTAATGGTCTGACAGTGGTTACCTTCAAATTCGTATTTATTACCCTAGCAGTGGTAGCTTTACTTGGTATAAACATTCTTTTGGAATGTTTAATACCAGCAGAGGTACCATGCCTGACAGTGGTCAAACCCTCCCCTGTTATTGTCTTGCCTCTGTTAGCCTTTGACAGTGGCACTGCTACAGCATTAACAGGGGCTGCAGCCTTGCCTCTGTTTGGCTTAATTTTCAACTCTTGTCTGTTACCACTGTTCCTATTATTTTTAGGATTGTAGTAACAGTCATGTTGAAGATGATTATATCTACCACAAATATAACATGATTTTCTTTTCACACATTCAAACCCATTACCCAGCCTTTGTGAAACCAATTGGTTCCAATTTCTCTGATTACCCCTGGAAATGGATTTATTTACATTATTTGCAGTATTTAAATCAGACCTGTTTGATTTACATGCACATTCTTCACACTCAGATTTATCTTTTGACTTATCTTTTGATTCAGTATTGACTCTTTTGTGCACATAACCTAGACCAGATCTAGATTTATTGGTTTTTCTAACTTGATCTATCTGTACCTTTGCTTTCTCAACAAACATCTTTTTACCCTCTTCTAGTTTAGTACTATTTAGTTCAGAAACTAGACCAGTAATAGGCTTAACACAATCATCCACAGAATTACCACTAGATGAGCTATCACTATCACTCTCATCTTCCTCAGTCCAATCAGATACTTCCACTTTATCAAAATTCACATTATCAGCACAATTAACTACTGGATCTACCTTTTTAACCTCCTCAGACACATCTACCTTAAGTTTTTCTAAGTCAAACTAAATTTTAGATGGGAAGTAAGTATGATTATAAGGTGGGGGTACAGCATTAAGGTTGTAACCTAATCCAGTTTTTAATTTATCACGAATTTGAGACTTGATTAAGTTTTGAACACCTTTTGAAGCATTTTCCAATTCATCAACTTTCAACTTTATTGACTCTTTATCAGAAATTGCCTCAGCCAACTTTGCACTTAGCATATCAACTTTTGTTTGTAAAGCTTTCTTTTCCCAATTCAGATATTTAATATCTAAGTGAAATTGTGATTCATTCTTTTCAAAAGCTTTTATCTGTCTTTCTAAGTTTTCAATAGCTAAAGTTGAATGTTGACTCTTTTCTACACAAGCTTTTAACTCATTACACACAACCATATTATGATCCCTATAAAATTTAACCATTTTCTTGCATGCAGGAGAACATAATTTAGATTGTACCTCATATGGAATGTCTGAAGGCTCTGGTTCTTCTGTGACAGCCATCAAAGCTTGATTTTTGACTACAAGCTCTTCCTGGTCACTCCAGTCAAATCCTCCCATCCCATCTTGTGCAACCAATGAATCTGAAGTGGTGTTCTGAACAGGTACCAGTCTTCTTTGTGGATCAGAAATATTCCTTACAATACCATTAGAAGAATTCTGAGATCCTCCAGCATGTGTGCTCCTGCATTCTCTAGCAAAGTGTCCCATCTTGTGACAGTTGAAACACTCCACCTTGCTTTTGTCAAATCCAGCTACACCATCTCTCTTGTAAGTAAAGTTTCTGTTCCCTGACCTCTGCATAAACCTTTTTGCTCTTATAGTTATCATAGCCATCTGCCATCTCAAATCCATCTCTTCAAGATCCTCTTCATTAACCTGTTCCAAATCCTCTGTTGTTAAGGATGAATTCACATGACTTGCAAAGAAAGCTTCCAAGACATTATCATTAGCACCAGATGTGCTACAACTACCAGATTCACCAACAGACACAAAAGCAGCATTGTTAGAACTACCATTGGACTGTTTCAGAGCCATCACCTCAGGCTCAAAATTCCTCAGATCATTGTATAGATCTTCAATCTCCTTTTCTTCAAGATCTGCACTTTGTCTAAGTCCCACAGTTTACATATTCCAATCTGTGCCTAATGATCTTAAAAACTTCCTATTCAAATCATCCTTATCAATCTTAACATTGTGATTTTCAAGATCACCCACAAGTTTTTGAAATCTATCAAAAGTCTGAGTCAAAGTTTCAGACTTTACACCTGCAAAGTTTTCAAATTGTTGTTTTAGAAGAGATCTCTTATTCTTCTTGGTGTTATCATTACCACCAAATCTCTTAACAATTGCTTCCATGAGAACCTGAGCATCTTCACAGTTCTCAAATTTTCTTTGATACTCATTAGGAATAGACAAAAGTAAAGTACTTAATGCCTTCCACTCTGTTGCTCTTTCTTTCCTCTCTGCATCAGTCTTTGGTGGTGGTCTTTCTTCCTTTTTACCATCTGCGTCCTTAGTATAGACTGGTCCATTAGTAACTACCTCCCACATCATATAATCTGTCAGCAACATGTATTGCCTAATCCTGGTCTGCCATAGCTCAAATTCATCGGGTTTGAGCATGGGGATCTTTGTAGCTTGAATACCTTCCATCGTTTCAGTAGACATGTTGTTATTTATTGAAAAAGCTGCAAAATTTCAATAACCTTCTTCAAGATCAAAGTAATATCAAGCTCTGATACCACTTGATGATCCCAGCTAGAGATCTTAGTATGTATTACTTTGATTGATTATTAATAAGCTTGCGGAATAGTTTATTAATAACTTGAAGAACAAACTTGAATATAACATAATATCTAATCAAAAAGCTTCAATATTATTAATAATACGAACACACAATTTGTGTTAGGGTTTACAACCTTGAAGCTAATAACTATAATGAATCGTATCTATCTAGGTTTTACAGGATCTCTATTTATAACATATAGAGTCCTTTACAGAATCAAACTATTATGGAATCATATCTATTCCATAATTCTCTCTAACCGACTATATCTAACCAACAGTGGTTATCTATATTACTAACAGGGGTAGTACTCATATATTAACAGTGGAGTAACTACACAATACAAATTACATGTACCAACAGTGGCACTGTTAGACTAAACTAGTTGACAGTGGTTGTCTACTTCAAGCAGCGGTAGACTTCTTCTAACAGCGGTTGACTTTGTTCTAACAGAGGCACAACACTTGTATTCTGAGCAGATCTAGCAGTGGCTCAAGTCTCAACAACACTTACGAGATCATTTCACGAGAGTAGAGTATGAATAATTGAAGTTTTGAAGTGTGCAAGAAAACCCTAGCAAGAGTCTCGAGGATAAAACCAGAAGAAAATGCAGAAATGGATCCTGGCAGCTTCTCATTTCAGCTATTTTCTTATCATACGCATCCGAGCATCTCGCTATTTGGGGAGTTTCCTTATCCTTTCTTCACTTCTCAATAAATAAATAATCTGTTTTGTTTAGTGTGTTATCTATGCCGTATCCTAAACTTATCACTAAGTGTGGGATTCCAGCCCAAAAACAACACTTGAGAAATATTTTCTATATGTTCAAACTCTAAGTGTGGGATTTTACTTGTAAAATCCCTACTCAAGAGAACATTAGGGACAATGTTCCTCTAAGTGTGGGATAGCAGGTATAGATACCTTGGATTGATTTTACGCCTTTTTGTCCAAATAGTAAACTCAGAAAATGTTCCTCAAATTTCAAATTTTTTTCAAAAATAATAAAAAGTATGAGTTTTTAACTCTGCTATTTTGAATTCTAAACGTTCTAAAGAGGAATCATTCCCGTATATGAGTATGCTATTTTGGAAATTAAGGAAAATAAGGTAGGAATCTCTCAAACAAAAATGATAATCTAAGAGGGGCATCGCATGACTAGGCACATATAACCCAAAAACTTGCGGTGAGGTATCTTGAGCCCTATAGCATTCATTTTTAATGCTTCACTTTTCGTTTGTTGTGTGTGCCGATGTATGCATCTCTGAATTAGAACTTGCTCCTGACATATGTTTCGAGACCATATTAGTGAGTACCGTACGCGGTATAGGTGCAATTAAATGATCTTGACATTCCCTAGGATTTAACCCCCTTTTCTCATATCTTTTCAAGCCCAAAACCCTTCCGATGCTCATTTTTAGCATCGATGATCCACTTAGTAAACCCTGTTGAGCCTAAACCTTTTCGTTTCATAAAACCCTAATTTTAAACCTACTTTCCCAAAAATTCCTAAAAGCTTACCGCAGAATTTCTAGGGGAATGAAAAACGCCTTTTAGAATATCCTTTTCGCTTGATTCAACATTCTACTTTCTCAAATCACTTCTCTCACAAAAGTCATCAAAGTTATATATGAAGGAGAGAGAAACATGGTGTGAAAAATTGACACCAGAAGACTGTCACGAATGAAGAAGTTAAGTTAGAAAGGATTTCTAAGGGAGCCAAAAAAAAAGAGAAAAAGAAAAGAAAAATAAAAAAATGAAAGAATAATCCCTTGGAAATTCTGTGGCAGAGAAATTCTCAAGAAGAAAAAGAAGAAAAATATTTAGTCTGAAAATAGAGCTAAGTGCTTTCAGTAGTATCAATCTCTAGAAGAATCTGATAGAAGTAAAATAGCTATCCAGTTCCTTTTCCGTATTTGCGCTATTCTAAATAAAGTTTTTCATGATCTTTAGAATTCTAAGGTATAGCAAAACCCTTACACCCAAAACAAACCACTATCCATACCCTTTTACCCCCACCAAACATTACAACCCTCATGAATGTCTTGGGATAATTAGCACCGTCCTCACTTAAGTGGTGGAGATCCGATTCTCGAACAAGCCTATGACGATGAGTGCTGCATGACTGGCTTTTGAGCGATTTCATTTGTTCTAGAATGTTAGGAAACCCGATACACTTTGAGTGAATTGAGTGACCACCTTGTGAGGAATCGCCCGGTCATGTATACTCCAAGATCGCGAGAGTTGGAAGTATGCCTAAGAAAGTCATTCCTTGTTTCTGGGACGATTATCTTATTTCTCCTTATTTTCTATTATGGTTTACTGATTTGCGGGGTGATTGCTTTTAAGAATTTTTAGAATTCGTCAAATCTGCTTAAAACCGTTTTCATAAAAACTGAGTTTTGCTTGAGGACAAGCAATGTCTAAGTGTGGGATATTTGATATGTGCTAAAAAGTCATGTTTTCAGGCACATATTTCCCGCACATTTGGCCTAAATCTTGGTGAAAACACTTGAATTAAACGTTTATTTATTTAATTTCACAAAGTTGGTCAAATTATAGACATTGCTGTAAAAAGTGCTAAAAACGTCCAAAAGGCACGCAAATCGAGGCAGATTATTCTAAACACTGATTTTCACAGACTTTTAACCATATTATGATACAAGTCCTTAAATAGTCTCATATGATGTATCAGGTTATTCCAAGATTGTAGAATCAAGAATCGTGCAGATCGGGTAAAGAACGAGGAAGATAGAGCTTTCTGAGCGCAAACCGAGGGCATTCCGCATACGCCAACTCTAGATATATCCAAATTTGGCACTTTTGGCATCATTAGAAGCGTAACGGAATTACGAGACTGCAGGCGAAAGAATCAAGTCAAACGGACGAGAAACGAAGAAGATACGGCCTTCCGAAGTTGCGAGAAAAGTCAGAAAAATCACACGGCCTACCACACGGCCACCCCCTAGCCGTACACGGCCTAGAGGAGGCCGTACATGGCCTGTTTATAGCCGTACATGGCCTGATCATGGCCGTACATGGCCTGTTTTGGCTTCACACCCCCTCGTTGTTGCTTCGTTTGCTTGTACGTATGCTTGTAGGCTTGTACTCTTGGCTCCATGGCTTGCCTATAAATAGAGGGCTCTCCATCCTCATTCCACACACCATTCTTCAACAAGAATTCTCACTTTCTCTCTCACACACTCTTTCTCTTTCTAGTTTTAGCTTTCTCTCTCTAGCACTACTCTTAGGAGTTAGAGGAGAAATAGATTAGGGTTTTAGTTCGTTAGTTCTTGGTTAATATTTAACCTAGACTAACGGAGGGGCTACTTTTGTAATAGTGTAGGGAATATTCTGAGGGGCTTATTTGTAATATTGTCAAAGATATTGCGGAGGTTCCGTTCGTGTATTCTTCTAACATTATTCTGTCTACGCATAATCTACGGTTATTTTTTTCCTTTTCTATTATGATGATTGCTATTATTATTATGATAGATTTAGGATTGTTTACCATGCGTAGTGAGTAGTTCTCTATTGTGCTTGTTGTGATGTAGTTAGTTTGTTAATATTTGGGGTGATGTTACTTTAAATACGCAATTGGGATAATATCATTATGAAACAACAGAAGTAACGTTATACGGCTTTCATTTGTATAGCGCCGGAATCATCACGAATGTGTGTAGTACGGAATGTGAAAGCTATGAAAGTCGTGGGTACAATCTGTTGTGGAATAATGTTCCCAATTGCTACAAAATGAAAACCGGTGTATTGTTAAATTTGTATTTATGAATTTCTAAACCAAAATCGCCTTTCCTCCAATAAACGTGGTTAGAACCTGTATGACAAGGAGTCGCGAACCTTGATCAACCGGTAACTACCTATCTATGTTTTCAAATACAAACATGGTCTGAATTGTGTAGCTGTGGAAATACTGTCAACCCTTTCGTATAGTACACCGTGAATCAATCAGGGATTTATTGGGATATGTTTAAATAAGTGAGGGTTGGGTTTATATCATAGATGGTCAAACTTTAATACAAACTTAGTTAATCTAGTCCAGAGTGACCATAAAGTATGTGGCACCGGAAAGACCATAAATCGGCACAGTACTTCGTATAACGTTTAAATACGTGGGAAAAGCTAAGGAACTGCCGTCGGTTGAAGACTGTGTCACATCCTGGTTGAACCACACAGCTCTGGACTAAACAAAGACCATTAATAAAAAGTTGGCAGTCACCAAACCAAGTCTTAATCTTAAATACCTTGCCTAGCCCTAGTATCTCCGTGGTGTTAAGAACGGTCAGAACTTTTAGTGGGTCTGTTACTCTATCTCATGCGCCCAGGAATACCATTCCAAAAAGGGTCACTATTCCAGTATATGGAAAGTGTTGAAGAGTTGAGCAGCCTCCTCTGATCAGAATCACCATAGCCTAACATTCCAGTGACATACTGTCTGAGAAATCAGGCAGTAGGGTGTTAGTGTTTACACTACGAATACTCCGGCAAAAGCAAGACACAAATCTTTAAAAGACGTTTTCATAAATAACCCCAGACATCACCCCATAACACAAGCTAACGAAGTCATAACAAGCACTATTCTCCATTACTGATTCCCTATCTAGCTTTTATTTACTGTTTTGTTTATCTCCTGCTTTTTATTAGTTTAGTTTAAACGGACCTAAAACCAAATCAAAACTCTTCTCAAAAACCCATCACTAATTTGAATAAGTTTATCTGGACAACTCCGCTTCACAATACGATTGATCTTAAGAACGACCATGAGTTATACTTACCTCTGTAAGTAGAATTTAGGTCCCCAGCTCTATAAATATAAAACCCCGTTGCAGCTGTTGCGTAACGACCGTTTCAACTGTAACAAGAATCCTGGTGAAGGTCATTGGACAGCTGTAAAAAATATTCTTAAATATTTGAGAAATACGAAAGACAGGTTCTTGGTTTATGGTGGAGAAGAAGAACTTAGAGTAACGGGTTATAGTGACGCTAGTTTCCAAACAGACAGAGATGATTGTCGATCACAGTCTGGTTGGGTATTCCTACTGAATGGGGGAGCGGTTACATGGAAAAGTTCTAAGCAAGATACAGTAGCAGACTCTACATGTGAGTCTGAGTACATTGCGGCTAGTGAAGCGGCAAAGGAAGCTATCTGGATGAGGAATTTCATTGGAGATCTTGGAGTTGTTCCAACGGTACAAGATCCTATTTCTATATTTTGTGATAACGAAAGTGCGGTTGCCTTAAGTAGAGAACCCAAGGATCACGGAAAGTCAAAGCATATTGAAAGGAAATACCATTTTGTTCGAAAGAAAGTCGAAGAAGAACATGTAATTGTGAAGAGCATAAGATCAGAAGATAATCCAGCTGATCCTTTCACAAAGCCTCTAGGAAAGTCCAAGCACGATGAACATGCTAGGTGCATAGGTTTAAGAGATAATGTAAAGTTTTAGTTGATTAGTTTGAATTTGAAACGTTATAAACAATGATAGAAACTGTAATAGACTTGGTGATTAATAAATGGAGATTTTTAATGGGAAGGCGTTCTGCCATTTACTATTGTTTGTCATTGTGTTTCAGTTTTACATGTTTAGACACCACTTCCAGAGTAATAAGTTCTTACTCAAACCTCCTCAGTCGATCACACTATAGGAAGTATGTGGTGAATCAAGACTGTCATGGAGTGTTAGTAGACGTGTATGGAGATTAGACATGGCATGGAGATTGCCGCAACACTCATGGGTACTTAATGGGGATTTAAGTATAGGAGAAACCCGCACTTAAAGAGATCACTTCATGGATTAAATCACGAGTGATTTTAAGATGATAATATCTTCTATTCTTAAAATGGAGATACATGAGTATCTAGTTCTTCTAGTCTGTTATACTTTAGTCTATTCAAAAGCTGTGCGTAAATACCAGTTATAAAGGGTATGCTAGGTATGATATGATGAGTTGACTAGTGCTATGTAGTCGATATTTATTTGTTCCTTTTGCCTAAAATGGAAAAGAGATATCATGGGCCCTCTGATGATTAAAGTTTGACTCTAAAGTGCTAGGCCTGTCCGAGACTAAAGTGATAGTTCAGTAGTCTCATATAGTCAATATAATCGGAAATCAGAAAAACACATATGAATCTTGAGATTGATTATAATCAATGTCTCGGTTCATAAGATATCGTGCAACAAAGGAATGGTTGATCACTTATCTAAAGGACTAACTCAAAGATGAGATCAGAGTTCGGCAGTTGCTTGGATGCACACTTTACATAGTTAATGAGATATAGGTTTAAGACCAATAGTAGTTGATGATTTGTCTAAGTGGGAGACTGTTGGAATAGTGTCCAATATCATAACTAATTGGTGAGACTATCATTAATGGTAAAGTCCTTTTTGGGTTGCCCTCATAAACAGTCAAGAGAAAGATGAAGGATAATATTAATAGTATTAATATTATATTTAATTGTTTAATTAATTAAAAATAGTTTATTAATTAGAAATTAAAAGTAATTAAATTTGCGGAAGATTCCAGAATCTAATCCAACCGCCGGTTGGAAGGTCCAACCGCCGGTTGAGGTTAGGGTTTCTGAGGCGGTGGAATTCGCAGACTTGGAATACAAGTCAAACACTCCAACCGCCGGTTGGAAGGTCCAACCGCCGGTTGGGAGTCGAATTCAGCAAACCATAGGGTTTCTTCCACAACTATAACTAAGGGCATCCTATACCTTCATAAATATACGAATCAGATACGAATTTTTTGAGAATTTTGAAATTCGACTTTCTCTTGGGTTTTTGGGTGTGAAGCATTAGAGGTATTCTACTTTGGGTACTTGCCTCCAAGTAACGAAGCTCTGCTTGTTGGTCTACGCGTGAGAAATAGGTTTTCTCTAAGGTTAGTGTTTTTTCTTATATTCTCTTTATCCTATTTATTCATTGTACTATGTTGTTAAAGTTAAAGATCCCTTAGGGTTTTAGTTTCCTAATTGCCTTAGATTATTTAAAGTTTTGTTATTCCGCTGCGTGTATAATAATCTAGTTATGGAATAGAAAACCCAACAATTAGTGCATTTAAATGGAATCATGTATTATAGTCGTGTGCATAGAGATTGGGTTGTAGATGACGTCAGGAAGGGTCTTGGAGGAAGCCACGTCAACCGTAAGTATTGGTGTAGAATGGGCCAAGTCAGCTTTAGTGATGTCATCCTTATAGACATTTTGTATATAAGATAGATAGGGAAATGGAGATGAGATCATTAGAGTATAAGATTTATTGAAAAAATGGAAGTACCAAAGATATTGTGCCATGTGTACAAAGAGAATGTTCCACATGTACAAAACCCATTTACCCCCAAATTTAAATATCTCACAAACGACAAATCGAAAAATTATGAAAATTACACCATTAGATTCAGCGTTTTATCCTCTTCGATTTGCCGTCCCTTAAGGCATACTTTCGATGAGTTTTTTTTTTTTCATTTTTTGATGGGTTTCACATTTTACTAACACATGTGTTAAAATGTTGCGTTTAGGGTTTGGGGTTTAGGGTTTAAGGTTTGAGGTTTGAGGTTTGGGGTTTCTCCCCGAAACCCCAAACCTCAAACTTTAAACCCTTACCCCTAAACCCCAAACCCTAAATGCTTTACAAAATTCTAAACCCTAAATCTTACTAAACCCTAAACCATAAACCCTACTAAACCCTATATCTAAATTAAATGTTCAACCAAATATTAACACATGTGTTAGTAAAATATGAAACCCACCAAAAAATGGGAAAAAAAAACTCGTTGAAAGTATGCCTTGAGGGATGGCAATTTTCATAATTTTTCGATTTGTCGTTTGTGAGATATTTAAGTTGGGGGTAAATGAGTTTTGTACATGTGGAACATTCTTTTTTTACACATGGCACAATTTGATTGGTACTTTCATTCTTTCAATAATTCTTGTACTTCAATGAACTTTTCTCTAGGGAAATGATAATTAATGAATAAGATATATCAAATGCATTAAATGAAGTTGACATTTTTTTACTAATAATTTAAAATCATATATAATTTAGTTAATGTTACATTTAATTTACTGAAACTTTCCTTTTATATATGATGTATTAAATAAGATCTTCGATTAAATATGAAACTTTTTGATTAATAAATGTCCGTAAATATTCTTATTGATGCCCTGAGAGCTGTCATTATCATTTACAAATCTAGAATCACAAAATAGTTAAAAAGATTACTCATTATGGTGAAAATATAAAATTACTACCCAAGCTTTTTAATTTTTACTGACATATAATAACTATATTATCTTACGCCATCTCTAATGTATATAATTTTGCATCAAATTTGATGTTTTGGTGTAAAAAATTATTTTCAACTAACTCATCAAATTTGGTGTATACCAAAATTTTACACCAAATTTGATGCAATACCAAACATTACATTAATTTTTTTAATGTTGCATTTTAACCTTTTGTTAAAAAATGTCTTTATCATTTGAGTACAAAATTTGAAAATATTTATTGTTTGTATTATTCATTTAAGTATGTTATACTTTACATTACATAACAAGATGATTAAAACAAATATATACGGAATATAATTTTTAAACAAATTATGATAGTTGAATAATTGATTTATGAAAAAAATTTATGTAATTGAAATTATAGGAAAACAAATAAAAAGGATTTACACTTGAGTTAATAATTTGAAAGTTAAACTATCATGTCATATAAATATAATGAATTGAAGTAAAGTTAAATGTAAAAAAAAAAAAAAAAAGTAATGTATAAATGCGGAAAGTCTTCGGGTGCCGAAATTTGGTAGTACAAGATAAACAATTTTATCATATTTGGGTTTTGCTTAAAGTGTAATTTTCTTAAATATTAGAATTTGTAATTAATATATGTATAAAAAGGGAAAAAATTATATTGAATTAATGAGTATTAAATGTACAAGTAAAAATTTAAGGAAATTTCAACTTCATTATATGCATCTTAATGTGTAGAACGGGTTACACGTCAGCAAACCATTTATATTTACCCCTTTCATCCGTACACGCGCCACCTTTAGCTCGTCTGGTTTCCTTCAAACGTCCCATCTTCTCACATTAGTTTTCATGTGTCCATTTCTTTTATACGGAGTATGTTGTTGTTCCCTTCCATCTCCATCAAAATACACACTCTCTCTCTAGAAATGGAAGCGGACAATATCCGGCTTTGACTCCGTTGCCGATAACCTCTATCCTTCCACTTCCATCTCTTCAACTACTACTTAATTATTCCATCCTACGGAGTATAACAAATCGATATATGCGTATGTATGTATGTATATAAATGTATGTATCTCGATTATATCTAATCAAAATATGATCATTTTGATACAGAGTTCTGATAAGTTTAGTTGAAGCTGAACTTTGAAAAGATTTTTTGAAGTGATGTTAGACCTTAATTTAAGCATTGATCACAACGAAAACGGTAAGCAGTTCGTAGACGGTCAATTAGAATACTCCGGCGGAACTTCGCATTCCTCCGTCGTTGTCAATGTAGACGTATTAACTAACGCTGGTGAGGAAGAGTACTCGTATTCGTGTCCGAATATCGGTTATAGTTTCGATATATTGAAAACGAGTAATCGAGAAGATGATAATCAGGAATTTAGGTCGGAGATTGTGGTTGATGAACAGTTGTTTCCGGAGATTGACAGAGAATTCATGCTAAGACAACAGCAGTTACATAAACAGCAGGTGAGGAAGAGTAGGAGAGGACCTAGGCCTCGAAGTTCGCAGTATCGCGGTGTTACGTTTTATCGGAGAACTGGACGATGGGAATCACATATATGGTTAGTTGATTTGTAGTACAGTTATAGAGACAATTTGATGTTAAGCTTTAGTACATGATAACTGACATCTAAGGGAAGTGTTACATAACATGAATAGATCTATACATAACAAATAATTGCGCCTGCACAAATTTAACCTTACTAATTTATCAGAAAAAGAGCGAAAAGATATAAGAGGTAAAGATGTTTAAATGCAGTTATATGTTATGTATTGATCAATTTGTGTCTTGTAACTATCATTTCTTTCTTTAGTAAGCATTTTACTGTTTCAGTTAATCAGTTAGCTTTAAATATTTGTTTGTATTTTATATATTTCTGTTATTTATGCAGGGATTGTGGGAAACAAGTGTATCTAGGTAAGTAGTTATGGTTCATGGATACTGAATTGCATTGGAATCTTATGGTTTTTTTATTTGCTACTTCATTCAACTTGAATCTTGATTCTGTTATTTGGCCAATAGCTGAGCAGTTTGTTTTTGTTTGATTGTCGATCTGTGGTTGATTTTGTAGGTGGATTTCACACTGCACATGCTGCTGCAAGGTAAGTACTACCATTCTTTTTCTTTTGTTTTCTTCTTAGTTGAACTTACATGATCATGTGAAGCATCGTGTACGAATTTGGTGTTATTATTCTTATAGGGCGTATGATCGGGCTGCACTTAAGTTTCGCGGACTTAATGCTGATATTAATTTTAATATAAGTGATTATGAGGAAGACCTCAAACAGGTTTGGCTGAAGTTAATTACTAAAATATGCTTCAAACACATAAGGGTGTATTTGCAAAAGAATTACTGTAAATGATTAGCACATGATATGTGTGTTACATGCATCGCGCAGGTGAGGGACATGACTAAGGAAGAGTTTGTGCATATTCTTCGCCGCCAGAGCACTGGGTTTTCTAGAGGAAGCTCAAAATATAGAGGGGTTACCTTGCACAAATGTGGTCGATGGGAAGCTCGAATGGGGCAATTTCTTGGGAAAAAGTGAGGATTTTAAGAACTAGATTATAATTTAAATTAAGTAGTACTTCAATTAATGTACCAATTTTGTTATTTGGAATATTTTACACCAAACAAAATGCTTTCCCAGTACAAATAACAAAATGGACTCTGGTTTTGGGATGGTGAAGTATTGTACAGGAATTTGTTTTGTCTCATAGGTTACATTTCATTTTGATTAATTGGTATTGTTTGCCCCAGGTACATCTACCTTGGATTATTTGACTGTGAAATTGAAGCCGCAAGGTTAGAAAACTAGTTTGGCTCCAGCCTCTCATCTTATCTTACGGCCTTCATTGGATCATATAATTTACATTACCATATCATTTAGGGCTTATGACAAGGCTGCTATAAAATGCAATGGAAGAGAAGCGGTCACCAACTTTGATCCTACCTCATATGAGGCGGAGCTAAGTTCTGAGTCTGACAATGGAGGTACTAATTAACCCGTTAGGACGATAAGCATTCCATTAGATTTATTAATATCAGTTGAAATTTATATCATTTGTTTTTACAGCCTATGGCCAATACATGGATTTGAATCTCGGTATGGCTCCTCCCTCTTCAAAAGGAAGTAATAAGGCAAATGATAGGTTTGGGAGGTTGCACCAAATCAGTTGTCTTTTAGGTGACATGCCCAAGGGTGTAAGAACAAGGGTAATTCAAATTATGCGGAATGTTATGGACTTGGTAATGATACTTTTTGGTCATTTTCGTCCTTACTTGAGCTCTGCGTAATTATACCATTTCAGATTGAACACTCTACACTTATGACAATGGGAAATCAGATGCTTCACGCACACCCTTCTAGCCAGAGCGGTGTTGTGACTTCCGGTTTTATTCCTGTTTACCAGGTATGTAACTATGTATATGTTTAAATTTAGTTACATGTTGCTTTGCCGATGAACTGCCATCTAATACAAGCACAGTAGAGTAAATAGCATTTCTAACCATTGTACTCAACCATACTATATAACCTTTATACGTAAAAAGAAAAAGAAAAAAACGACGAACAAGCATGGTCCTTTTTATTTCTGTAATATGCAAGTATAATGATCACTTAAAATTATTGTTTTATATAGTTAAAAATTAATCCCACTCTGCCGTGATCAGGGAACAGCAACAGAGAAGAGTATGGGATCTCCTCCAAATTGCGCATGGCAGGTTCAAGGTCCATATGCAGCTCCTCTCTTCTCTGCTGCAGCATCATCGGGATTCGGTAATTCAACAGACACTACTTTAACATCATCATCATCAGTTGCTGCGGCTTATTATCATCAACCGCTACTTCTGACTAGTTCAGGCGTCCCTCATCATCACTACAATCCGTCCATTACAAGTTCCGGCAACATACCCCAGTACTACTTTATGAGCTGAAGGTGACTCATAGTCATTAGATCAACATATTTCCAGGGGCGGTACTAGGGTGGGGGCAGTGGGGGCGGCCGCCCCCACCCGATTTTCGGGAAAAAATATTTTTTTAAAATTTTATAGGTTAATTTTGTAAAAAAAAAATTATGCCCACACGTAATTTTAAAATTTAAGGTTAATTTTATAAGATATTTTTATTATTTTGAATTCGCCCCCTCGTTAATTTTTTTCTGGTACCGCCACTGCATATTTCTATATATGACCCTCTATATCGTATTATAATCTTATCATTTATCAGACAATGCCAAAAGGAAAACTGTAACCTTTGCACGTAAATTAGTTAGGTGTCGTTAACTGATCTTGTCGTAAATGGTTTCGTATTAGTAACATCTGCTTAATTTATTGTTCCCTGATTACTCAAGAAAACCATTTCAGGCGTTCCACCTATTGTAATCCCTTGTGTAAAGTACATGTACACTTAGCCAGGTGGCGAAAAGTCAAAATAGGCCCATTTTGCTTGTTATTGCACATATAAGGTTTTTATTTGACATGTGGTTAGAAACAGTACAAGCTGATAACTGTGTGTCCTAGGTCTGGAAACTACGTTTTTTTACCCAATCCTAGGCTTTGCTTCAAAGATTAACTGTACACCCCTTGCAACTTACAACATCATATCATAAATGTACTTTTATTTATAACATGGGGTGCATGAAAAGCTGTTTCATTGTACCTTGTATTTTCTGACTGTTGAGTCAGAAACAGTGGTGGGGATGTTGGGTACGTACATTACAGATAGTATACTGGACAAAGTTCTAAAGGTTTTAGCTTTAATCTGTAGGTATCAAATCTAAACATTGTTTGATCAATAGATATACAGTAAGTATTATCCTTGTAAATTGGTACCATGCATGAATAAAAAAATAATGTATTGCAGGGTTGTAATTTGTCAAAGAAAGGAGAAAGCTGACAGGTGACCAGATTTTCAAGACTTGCTCTGTTTCAGGAACTTTATCTCCAAACTTGGGGTGTCTTTAATGTTTCCGTTGGGCTCTATGTTAATTACTGAAACTACTTTGGTAGTTGGTGACTTGGTTCAAGTATTCAGTTTGGAACAGGAACACAGCAAATCAAACTACAGATTCCAACCAATGGGAGTTTATATTCACTCAAAGGCCCGAGTATTTTTACTAACATCAAAACTTAAAAGCTAGATTTTTATAAAACTTAATTGGTGTTTTGGGTCTTGAGGCTTGGACCATTTAGCCCAACGAATACCAATGTTAGCCTATATTATTATCCAATTATATATACAAGTTCAATAAATCAATGAGCCCAATTATATATTTTTAGAGTTAACAGTTAACATAATATTAATCTACTAGCATGTATACCAGTGTATTACACGGGGTTGTTCGACGCATAATTTTTTTTGAATATATGTAAGCTACTAGTGTCATTTGTATCATGAGAACTAAAATATTCCAAACTTTACAATTAAGATTATATAATTGTATATTTTGTTAGTAAAAACTTTTTAGTTAACAAATATATGTTAATATTATTATTTCAAAAGTAAGCTTGCTACTGTGCATACATCTCGGCCTTATGATCCATTAGATTATATATTAAGTAAAAATGAAAAGTATGATTTATTCATTATCTTAATTAACATACATCTCGGTTGTGCCTATAAATTTGTTTGAAGATAATGTTTAAGTTGTTTTTTTTTTAGAATGAAATTACTAATTTACCCCTAACATTATTACTAATATTTGAAAAACCTACTTGAAACCCTACATCGATTAAAATCTCATTAATACCATCATTGTTAAACTTTAAAGTATTAAACATATTACATTAAATTATAATTAATTAAAGTTTTTCTATATCTATCTATACTAATATATAATGCATTTCAATGTTTTTCTAAGATGAATTTTACTAATTTATCCATAACATTATTATTAATATTTGAAAAATCTACTTGAAATTACTAACATACCCCTACATATATAATTAAATCTTATATAGACTATCGTTATTAAACTTTAATGTAATCAAAATATGGCATAACTTTTTAACCGTACTGAGTTACGAGACGTGTCAATTATGGACGGGAAGGTCGGAACGAGACGAACATTTTAGCAAACTATCGTAAGCGGTTTGTTCACCGTTTGTTGTCAAATTTCATCTCTAAAGCAACCTAAATCAATTATCTCCAATTTTAAACATTTTTATAAGTATTGTAAGATATTGAAAATGAACTCTCAATAGTGTTTTCTATGAAATTGTAAATTTAAGCAATTGTTTGTATAAATTCATTTTTGTACAATCAATTCCTATACTATAGAGTTTCAATTTTTTGATCAAATTTTACGATCTCAGTGTGGTATACATAATGTTTTGTATCTAATACCCACGTAAGAAATGTATTTATAGTTAGTCTCGAAACAACCCACGATTTCACAAATCACAACTTGAACCTGGCCATTATGAACATGCAATCTAACAGCCGCAACTTGAAACCCGAGCATCGAGTTCGCAACGAAATTTCTTTTATTTATATTTTTTGGTATTTTGTTTTAACTTTTTTTAAAAAAAATAAGAGTAAAGAGGTGATTTTTTCCATTAAAGAAAACCTATATCCGTAGTGTATTGTAATATATAGATTTAAATTATGATTAACATACTACATATAGAACAAAATAAAACAAAAAGTATGTCCCGCTACATCGCGCGAATATTCTGCTAGTAATCTCTTACAGATACGTTCATTGTCGGTTGTAGTTATTTAATTCCTTTTTAAAGAATTTAGTCCAATACTCAAGTAGCGTCTTTGTATCTAAACAACATTTTGTTATGGGTAAAAACTATAAATTGGTAAATTAAGTACTTTCGTTTTGTGTTTTGAAGTTGGTAACATACTCATTTTATTATCAATGTTAGTTGAATACAAACACTTATGTTTTCTTCTAATATGAGTAACATGGTATGTTAGTAATTGATTTGTTTGCATAGTAACCGATTTTGTTGTGAAGACTTCTGTTGTACTTGTAGTTACTTCTTTCAAAAATTTTGCAAATAGTTTTTCATGAACACAATAATATAATCTTTTAGGGGGGTTTCATCGGATTTGGTTAGATTTACAATTTGGGAATGAGGTGGTGTATATTGTATGTGAAATAAATGATGTGTCATTTTAAAGGTACATGTAATAATTGATAATTGATATGTATTATAACAATTTTTTTATAAAAAAAAAACCCACCTCGTCATTTTTTTTTCCACGTGCATAAAATTGTGCGAGATTCTAAAATTTAACATGTATACCAAGTAACCACGTTACTCGCATTATAACAAAATGTAAGAGTTGGTATTCAACATTATCAATAAAATGATTATGTTACCCACTTCGAAATAAAAACAAGAATATATTACCAATTTATAGCTTTTACCCTTTTGTTAAGTAACATGGAAATAAAATGGTAATGCAATGTTTGACGAAAACAGTAAGAATGCGTTTAGTTATGAAAAACTCAGCATGCGTTTAGTTATAAAAAACTCCTTCATTTTTCTTAAAAACTTTCTATGAAAATTGAAAATTAGAAAACGTGTTTAAGTTGTAATTTTCTTGAGATGTTTTCTAAGAAAAAGAGAATCTAAGATTTATGGTAGTCTACATTTCCTATTTTCGAAAATGAAAACTATATCCCTTACATTTAAACGCGTCTTATGAATTTCTTTTAGTTTTCAAATGACATTAAATTCTAGAAAAGTAGAAAAAGAAAAACATAGTTTTTCGTAAATAAACAGCACTGAGATATCTTATTTTTAAGAAAAATGAGCCGGATGAAATGATCATCATACAGTATAGTATGAGACATGAGTTTCTAATATAATATAAATTAATTAATACAAGTCGCTCCATTTTTTCATGTCTTCAAATTGGCTTTTTTTATCTTTGTATATGTTTTGTTGGGTAAACATGTAATTTATTACTCCGTATTTAGACTTTTTTACACGGGTCATCCTCGTGGTTTGCAAGAAATTGCATTGGTAGTCCCTGCAAGTTTTTTTTTGACACTGGTAATCCTTGTGTTTGTGTAATCTTGCACCGGTAGTCCCTATCGCTAACGCCCGTTAGTTTTCTTTGTTAAATATTGAGATGTGCTATGCATGTGAGGGTAGAATAATCATTTCATTAACTACAGGGACAGTGAGTGCAATTTTGAACCACAAGGACCATCCGTCTGTTTTTTTTTTTTTTTCAAATTTCAGGTTCATTTAAATTTAATATTAATTTTTTATTGTATTAAGTTAATTTATTTTTCGAATAATCTTTCAATATAATTTAATTATTTTAATTAACTTTTTTATAATAACGGTTATTTCAATTTTGACAATTAAAATGATCAACTTAAATATTTCTTTATCATAGTTTATGTAAATGTCCTAATCTACACCAACCCTCTTAGAAGACCATAGAATTTTTTTAATAACCAATATAAAAAATTGTCATGTACGATACGTATAATTTTATCTATTAATTTACATAATTTAATATGTATTGGTTATTCGAAGAAAAAAATACATAATGTTGAACATATAGAGTATAATAAGACTATGAGTGTGTTTGGCCGACAAAAATTTATTAGAGCTTATGAGAGTTTCAGCATATTTTTTCTGTAAGCTCCGGCTAGAAGCCTTAATTGATATACACAATTTTAAGAGATTAATAAAAAAAAAATAAGCTACTAGAAGTAGCATTTAAAAATAAGCTCCTAGCTTATCAAATGGAAAATTACACAAATACCCCTTTTATATTATTACAACTGGAAAATTACATAAATATGCTCCTAGACAACTAAAATTATAGGGATCGTACCTCACAATTTTTTATATTGTTAATTAAAAAATTATGATATTATTAGTTGGTTGGTGTAGATTGGGACACTTACAGAAACAAGAATAAACAAATATTTAAGTTGATCATTTTAATTGTCATAAATAAAATAACCATTACTAATATAAAGTAAATTAAAATAATTAAATTAAATTGAAAAGATTATTCGAAAAAATAAATTAACTAAATACAATTTAAAAACAATATTAAATTTAAATGAGCTTGAAATTTGAAAAAAAAAAATTACATGGATGGTACCTGTGGCTCAAAATTACACTCGCAGTCCCTGTGGTCAGTGAAATGACCATTATACCCTCACATGCATAGCACATGTCAATATTTAAAGGATAAAACTAATGGACGTTAGCAATAAGGACTACCGGTGCAAGAATATACAACCACATGGACTACCAGTGTCAAAAAAACTTGCAGGGACTACCAATGCAATTTCTTGCAAACCACAGGGATAACCCGTGTAAAAAAGTTCCGTATGTATTGAGCTAAATTTGTAGGGTTAATCCATCTTCACACACTTAAAAGTAAACAAATGGACGAACTTTTTTATTAAAATATATCTATTCCTAGTGCTGTATGACTTGTATCCTTTGAATCTTGTTTAGAATTGATTAACCCGTTAATAGAAACACTATCTAGAATTCTAAGTATTCTTTTTATTTTTATTTTTAACAGCATCTAGAATTCTAAGTATTAACCTTTTTGAGACTCGTAGTTCTAGTGCTAGCCGCCTAGCCCTACAAGGTACCTGTTTAAATTTCATAAGAAAATACTCGGAGTTTAGCAACTAAATTAAAGTTAAAGTAAATCTATATGTTTAAATAGGAATATCAGCGAAAAACTAACAATCAGAAACACTATCTAATCAAACTAAATCTAAATAACTTTATAAAATAAATTTGTAGATCGTTAAATATTATCCCAAATTATTACTCCGTGTTAGTTTGTTATAATCTTCAAATTGATATGTGACACCCGGTCAAAAAGGACCATTTTTCGCGCCTAATTTAAACTTTAAACTACTCGTACTTAGTACTCAATAATACTGAAGTATTCAAATATTATATATATATAACACAAGACGATAATTTAATAACCACATATACATCAATCTGAAAGAACTCGAAACGTACTCGCATGGACGTTGGTGACAAAATAACTAAATAATAGGAAAATGCCCAAACAAATATTATTTAGTTTAATATATTGCGAGAATATATTACAAAGTACACGTTTTGCTAAAAACGCACCCGAACGCGTAAAAAATGCACAAAACGCGCTCAACCGACAAAATAATTCAAAGTTATATTTTTAAAACTTAACACCAAGTATTTTGATAAAATACTTCAATCAAAAATATTACGATTACACGTAAACAATTATAACGTTATAAAACGTTACACAAATTAAATAAACGTACAAATCGCGACCGACACCCGAACAACACCCGAATTACTTTTTGTAACATGATTACACTACTTTGGGTAAAAGTTTTACTAAAAACATTGTGTTTTAAATCGTTAACAAAACGTATATTATAAAACGTTATCGGATTAAAAATACGTCGAAACGATCGGGGAAACGAACACCGCACGGAGCACGAACACGGGAAACAAATTTGGGGCAACCCACACCTTGGTGGCCACGTCTCTTGATTTAAATAACAAAACTACACCATGCTCACCATTCCTTTCCCCCTCACCTTACTTTCTTCTCCCACACACCTCAATCTCTCTCTCTTTTTCTACCCTTGATCGACAGCCACACCACCCCACAACCACCCTCAACCACCTTGAGCCACCACCTTGAACCTCATCATCTCCTAAAACACTTGGAAGCAAAAGAGATCACCGGAATGCGAGGATTATGATTATAGTTTTCGTTTCTTCATCCATCTATTGTAAGAACATCAACACTCTCACTAATTACTTGTAATAAGTTTATTTGTATGCTAGCATGATCACTTAACTCATAGATGTCCAAAAATATAACTTAAACATGCTCAAAATCTTTAAACTTTGAAGATAAGATTCTGTCCAGAAAACTTAACTGTGGGAGAAAATTCATATAACATCGTATACACCTCGAAAACACATGAATCTTATACCGAATTTTAGCTTAAGATGTTAACTACAAGTTTCGTTTAGAAACTTTTCCCTAAAAATGCACCAAAAATTTGTTAGAGACTGATTTGTTGATGAAGGTACTGTTTGGCCGGATTTTGTACCTTTGAACTTTGTGAATTTATTTAAGTACCAAAACAATAACTTGAAAAGCTACAAAAGCTAGGAAAGTTAGTTAACATGTTGATAATCATTTGTGATTTTTCTCACGATTTATAGAGGGCTAGAACATAGCTAAATTGTGTGCGAAAGTGGGACTAAAAATCTGGAAACAAACGTTAAAAGGGACTGTTTTTGACAACGAATTAAAAATGACACTTCGGGGTATCGTCGAACCGAACCGACAATTTTAATGAAGTTTACAAACTATTTTAAGGGTTGGGTAAAAGTTTCAGGTCAAACCGAGGTCGTTTGACCATGTTTTCGAAATTTATCAAACTCATCAGAGGCGAGTGTCGCTAAAAGGGTTTCAGGCTTGCGACACTTGTCGAGTGTCGCCAACCTGTACAATTTTTTACATATATATATGTATATACTTACATCACAGAATATTTTGTTAAAAATTGTCACAATAATACAACTGAATGTACTCAACAATTATTGGAACATAAACATTTATAAACATAATAAATGATCTCGAGTATAACGCATGGGTGGAACATTATATATATAACGACCAACTTTTAATATATATATATATATATATATATATATATATATATATATATATATATATATATATATATATATATATATACACATACATACATACATACATACATACATACATATATACACACACACGGCGATAAATGATATACATATAACTTGTGTTGATAGAATGAATATTTTCTCAACGGACGAAACTTTTGTGACATAAAATGTTACTTATACGAAATCAACGTAAATATGTTTTTGAAATTATGATTTCAAACAATCACCAACGGCCGTACACTAATTATAAACTCAAACGACAAACAAATACTTCGGGTATAATTTAGTCGGATGAGTACTAGCATGATCAGTCTATTAGAACATCAACTCACCTACTTATAACTTCACGTGTTTAGGACACTAGGAGGTTACTATTTGGATCACACGCGCGTTAGGAACGCTAGCACCCACAGGTGAGTTCATAGCCCCACTTTTTAAACTGTTTTTGAACTGTTTTGGGGTGAGATACGTGCTCTGTTTATGAACTGTTTTGTGAACTATTTACCTATTCAGTTTCTATGATTTACTACGAACTACTTGAACTTTGTTCTATGAACTATTTGAACTCTATTTTGAACTACTTGAACTCTGTATTAGGAACTTTTTGAACTTTGATTTACGAACTATTTGAAACTCTGTTCTATGAACTACGTTATCTCTGTTTTATCAACTGTGTTATTTCTGTTTTATGAAATGAATTGTGTACTGTTTTCGTGAAAACACTTTTACGTATTGTATGGTACAACTATGAGAACAACTACGAGAACAACTACGATGACAACTACGGGGAAACTATGATAACAACTACGAGTCCCACTACGATAACAACTACGGGGAAACTATGATAACAACTACGACTCCCGCTACGATAACAACTACGATTCCATCTATGGTTAAACTTCGGTTTTTGGAAATGGCATACATTGATTTGGCATATGTGTCAACTTTGAAAACTTTGTCAACTTTGAAAACTCTGTCAACTTTGAAAACTTGGGATTTAAACAATGATTTTTGACTATGATTTTAACTACGATTTAAACTTTGATATAGCCTACGAGTTAATATAGGATTTTACTATGTTTTCAACTATGATTATAACTATGAAAACCTATGAGCTCACCAACATTATTGTTGACCCTTTTTAACATGTATACTCAGGTACAAGAAGATAGTAGGATTGGCCTCAGGATCCTAGCTCGATGTGCATCACTGTACCTTTGTGCGATGATTACCGGATTAGTCACGCCCCGACCCGGACCGCTTCCGCAGCACGAATTTGGGGGTGTGACATGATATCCCTTAGAATATGATAGATGGAGATGCAATGCTCTCAAGTCTCATGTTGCTTATATATTTTACTTTTGATTTTGATTTAAATATTGATTAAGGTAGGAAAAAAGATATATTGTATTTTCTAAAATTACACATGTACGGATGTACCCAATGTACTTTGTAAATATTCAACTAATGCAATGAATTTTTAAAATTTATTTCAGCTGGTACAAATACTTCCAAACTTTGTTTCAAGATACACAACAAAGTAAGCAATACTAACAACATAAAGCTCGATAATAGAAAAAGTTAATACACTTTACTCTATACTTTGCCGATCGTATATCGTGCAATTTAAAATGAAACTTGATTATATGTAGAGCACTTTGAGTATTTATAAAATATATTGTGTACATATGTATCTTTTGAGGAAGATAATTTGAACAAGATATATTGAGTTTTGTTTAACTCTTATCCCGTTAAATGTCGTAATTTTGAGTTTCAACTTTCAATTCACGAATTACTTTGTGAGCGATACTTTATAATGTACTTATTTTCTATTTTTTCTAATATATACCTCAATCCAAAATGTCAAATTTATAACATTAAAATGTTAAAAATATTAACATAAGACATATATATAATACGGAGTAATAATTACCACTTGATTAAATAGTCGAGTGATAGGTTGGACTCTTTGCTTCTTCAAGGTCAGGGGTTCAAATGGGGAACTTGCGGATAAAACACCCCTTTTACACCGTTTGCGGATATATATAATTAATAATAATAATAATTAATGTAATTAATAATAGTAAGGGATTCGTAAATGAGTCCAAACTCCAAGTGAGTGGGTGCTAGGCCCCGCGTGTTTCTTGTTGATGGCCCAACTTTTCGTTACAGAATAATTCTCCATGTTTATGTTTATACTCATTCACTCCACTCTTACCCTCAATTATTTATCTTTTTTCTTAATTAATTCCGAGTATTAATTAAACACATCATTCTTTGTTGTTCTTTATTACTTGCAGGGATTTAAATATTGCATTCTTTTTAATATCTTGTTAACAAAAATGCAGTCAGCCTTTTTGTCGGATTTCAGTGCAGCTTTGATCTTTTGCTAAACCCTTTCTTTTTTGGCAGAGATTCAACAAAACCCAAATGGGGTTTCATCATATATTGTTCTTCATATTGTTCTTTTCTGTTGTTATTCATAATTTCATGGAGTTCACCAAAGCCCAGATGCCAGGTTCACCTTTACTTTCTTGATTATGCATGTATATATATTTCAGTAGTTTTCTTCTGTTCTTGCTAGGTTTCTTGATTTTTAATATTAATTCTTAAAAAAAAATATTTGTATATATTTACATGTCTCTTTAGGGTTCTAAAAAGTTTATTCTGTTGGGTTGTTTTCTCCTTTTCTGGACGAACCCTTTTCAGAAACCTTTTTTGTGATTTAAATGTGTTAATCTTTAATTAAATGATATGCATATGCACCGTTTCAGGGGAACTACCAAGATTTCATGTAGATATCAAATAAACATAAATTTTAGATTCTGAATTATGTTTCCATTCTTAGATCATTAATTATCTTACCCCAAATAAAAGCTGTTAGCTTATATAGTCTACTGAAATTATTTGTTGTTCTTTGTGATTGTTGGGATCATGGGCTGATAAACTTGGCAACCATCATATGCACAATCATACTTTCAGAAAATAGCGTATTGTAAATAGAGAAAATCTAAAAGCTTATTATTGTATTGTATAAATATATTTATGATAGTGTGTATACCTGATACATAAAATATTGAATCCGCCATTTGTTGGGATAGACAGTTGAATGAATGAGCTTCAGCTAACTAATAGTCAAAATAAAAACTTGTGTATTGCATATTGTCAATTTCACTGTAGATTATGATTTTGCCAATTAATTTGTTTAAGCCATTAATATATATTTTATATGGGTCCTATTTATATAATCTTATACGGTGTTTTCTAAATTTGATAAATTGTGGCAGGTTTTATCAGTCTTGATTGTGGTGGTGAAAAGAATCATACAGACATGCTTGGGCTCGAGTGGACTCCCGATGATCAAATGATATATGGAACGCTGAGTAAAATAATCATAAAAAATGAGACTAGACAGCAATATCAGACACTCCGATATTTCCCTGCTGATAATCGAAAGTACTGTTACTCACTTAATGTGAAAACTAGAACTAGATACCTTATAAGAGCAACATTCTTATATGGTAATTTTGATAGCAACAACGTATACCCAAAGTTTGACATCTCTCTGGGGCCCACTCATTGGGCTACTGTTGTCATTTCAGATGCTAATACTATAGAGTCTCAAGAACTCATCTTTTTGGCTTCTGATCCTATGGTCAGCGTGTGTTTATCGAATTCTACAACCGGGTTCCCGTTCATTTCCACACTCGAGCTCAGACAATTCAATGGCTCACTCTACCTTACACCATTTGAGAACCAGTTTTATTTGAGTGTTTCGGCTAGAATCAATTTTGGGGCTGATAATGAAGATTCAGTCAGGTATGCTTTGTTTTACATGCAGCTTTTGACTTTTGAGAGTCAAACCTAGTACTTTCTAATTTGGTTACACTTTTGAGGGTCAAACCAAGTACTTTCAACTTCATAAACAACATGGACTTTGTTCATTGTATTTTATTATTTAGTTATTTTGGGACGAAAGAAGCATCATTCTTGAAGTTGTAATCAGTTTGTTTGAAATTTAAATAACCAAACTTTAATGTTGATACCTATAAAAGTTGTGTCATTTAACTTTCAGATATCCAGATGACCCATTTGATAGAATATGGCAATCTGATTTGGTGAAGAAAGCAAATTACCTTGTTGATATAGCTGCCGGGACTGAAAAAATTTCAACAAACATGCCAATCAGTACTGGAAACGATGAATTGCCACCTCAGAAAGTGATGCAGACAGCTGTTGTGGGGCGAAATGGAGCTTTAACTTATCGCTTGAACTTGGATGGATTCCCAGGTTTTGGCTGGGCATACACTTATCTAGCAGAAATTGAAGATTTAAAAACTAATGGAACCCGGAAATTCCATCTAATTCTTCCCGGAGCTCCAGAGCTTAGTAAAGCTATTGTCAATATTGAAGAAAATGCTCAGGGAAAATACCGTGTATATGAGCCTGGATTCAATAACATATCACTCCCGTTCGTTTTATCGTTTAAATTTGCAAAGACACCTGATTCTACTGAGGGGCCTCTTATTAATGCAATTGAGATAAATAAATATCTCGAAATAAGTGCTGGCTCTTTTGACGGTATGCTTGGACTAATCCATCCTTTCGCTAATCATGTTGAAAAAGTAGCATGTATCTGCTTGGACTAATCTATCCTTTGGCACAGGTTCTTTTGACAGTATACCTGACTGGGGTTATTCTCTTTTTTTCTTTTTGCTTCAGGAGATGTGGCTGCTAGTTTGGTATCAGGTTACAAGTCGTTAGATTGGGCTCAAGAAGGCGGTGATCCATGCTTGCCGGTTCCGTGGTCATGGTTGGAGTGTAATTCAGACCCTCAACCTAAGATTATATCAGTGTAATTGTTTTGTGTTCAATAATTGGAACCTTTAAAATCATGTTTGTGAAGATGCTTTATATAGTTTGACTACAAGAAAGTCAAAAGCCAGTACCTAGTGATGAATTCTCTCTATGTTTATGCTAACGAAATCTAAAAACTTGAGAATTTTTGTGCAGCAAATTGTCGAGTAAGAACATTAGTGGAATCATTCCTGTAGACTTGGCCAAGTTTAGCAGCTTAGAAGAGTTGTAAGTTTTAATATGCATCTTTCTGTCCGTGAAAATTGTATTTGTATTACTTTTTTATAAGACAGATGAAACGTAAATATACATTAAGCCTCTTTAGTTCTTGTCGATACTATCTAAAATTTATTTTGGGTCCTTCTTACAACAGGTGGCTTGATGGGAATGCATTTAGCGGTTCAATTCCTGATTTTACTGGATGTCCGAACTTAAGGATCATGTAAAATGCATTATATACTGCATTTATTTCACAACTTGCAATCGTTACTGCTTGACTGCTACACAGGCTAATGATCATTTTGTTTATGCAGCCACCTCGAAAACAATCAGTTAAGTGGTGATCTACCCTCCTCCTTAGCAGACCTGCCTAAATTAAGCAAATTGTAAGTACTCAATATTTTCGTATGGTAAAAATACTACCTCTGTGTTTGAATAGGAAAGGGTCAAGCATTTGACTTAAGAAAGTCAAACTCTTTTTGAGGTCTCTTGACGAACTTAATCTATGCAGGTTTGTGCAGAACAACTTATTATCCGGCTACGTTCCTTCAGCTCTTCTAAACAAGAACATAGTCTTAAAGTTGGTACTTCTATTTTTTCATTTCCCAAAATATATAATGAATATATCAATTTTGAAGTTAATGGTTTCTCTCGTTTGCGAGTACCTAAATCTGTTATGTAACTCAAATCCACAATCTCAAGGTCCTTTTATATCCGGTTTTATCAGCTACACTGGAAACAACAATCTTCATAAAGGAAGTAGTGGCGGGAGACACAATAAATACATTATTTTTGGATTAGCAGTTGGGGCTGCTGCTTTAATAATAGGATTCATAATCTCATGTCTGCTCCTTCATCAACGAAAGAAAGATATCAAGCACGGTAAATTCTCTTAATACACATTGTACAACACCCAAAGCATGAACCGTTTCCTGCTGTATACGGTTCTATAGACTGACAAACAATATTGACTTTTCGACCATAAAGATGTTACTTTTTTCACATGTATTTAATATATCTTGATTTACTATATTTTTTTTAGAACCCGATAGCAGCTTTCATGTTTCTACTATGAGTAATGCAACTTCAGAAGGCGGCCAATGCTTTACATTATCGGAACTTAGATTTGCAACCAAGAATTTCGAGAAAAAAGTTGGCTCGGGAGGCTTTGGCACTGTATACTATGGTAAATTGAGTGACGGAAAGGAAATTGCAGTCAAGCTTCTAGGTAATAACAACATCCAACAGGGAAAGAAAGAATTCGCTAATGAGGTAAATTTTCAATTATGAATTTTTTTCGTGTTATATGCAAGTTAATAAAATTGGTTATGAACCTGGCCGGTTTTTCGATTTGATGAAGGTGAGTCTTCTGTCAAGAATACATCATAGAAATTTGGTAAAATTTTATGGATTTTGTCAAGAAGAAGGGAAGGATATCCTTGTTTACGAATTTATGCACAATGGGACTCTCAAGGAACATCTATATGGTAACTTCTTGATTTCATTTTATTTATTTATCTGATTTGATATTTCAAGTCTTATGTCTTGATTAGTAAAGGTTTTTCTTTTAAAACATAATATTAGGACCTTTAGCAAAGGAACAAAGAATCAACTGGATCAAACGCCTTGAGATTGCTGAAGACGCTGCCAAAGGTTTGTTCTTCTGTTGCTTGTAATTAGAGGTGGCAAAATGGGCTGGTTGGGTTCCGGATCGAGTCTAGGTGAAAAAGCTTAACTTTTTGTATATGCCAAAACTGGTTGGGTTTATTTGGTGTTATGCAGTAAAAATACACTTTTGGTGACTTTCAACCCAGTTGACCCATTTTTTAAGTTGATTTTTTTTACCCATTTTACCCGTTAGAGATCAAACAGAACCTGAATAAACCCATTCATTAGTTTAAGGCTGGAAATTCCCACCTATACTTGTAATCAAAGAGGATCCTTCATTTCTTTGGCAATATGTATGCTAGGAATTTAGGATCGCTATTTTCGCCAATAGAAAACACTATAATCATAGTTGACGACACGTGACTCGAAATCGTAATTTTGACTTGCGACTCGACTCAGGAATCAAATTGTAAGCGTCACAAAACATAGTACATATTGTATATTTTCATACTATCTATTATTATATATGTACTATATATGTAAAAAATATATTAGTTTAAAATTCATTTATAACAAACATAAAGAAAACTATAAAAAAATAATATGGATTTTTTTTTTAAAGTGTGGGAACATATTACAAATGTAAAGCAGGAAATGTTAAATACTCCGTATTTCTTAAACTATGTGTTTCTTGTTAAACCGAGGTGAGGTTGCAACCTGCGATAAGTTTGGCCGTACCATCCGTGATTTTTAGTTGCAACCAGTTGCATTACATGTTGCAGCCTGCGACATACACCAGATCTGAACCTTGTGAATCCTGAAAACTTTTCATCCTATCCATATAAGTGTATAACAATGGTAGAACAAAATTTGTAGTGCCCTATGAAGGTGTGTTCTAATTCACTATCTGAATCAGACTTCATATCTAATATTTATTTTTATGTTATTGGTTTGTTTTAGGGATCGAGTACCTTCATATGGGTTGTGTCCCTTCCATTATCCATAGAGACTTGAAAACAAACAATATTCTTCTAGATAAGAACATGCAAGCCAAAGTGTCGGATTTTGGCCTCTCAAAACTTGCCGTTGATGGGACTTCACATGTATCTAGCATAGTTCGAGGCACTGTTGGCTATCTTGACCCTGAGTACGTCATGATATATATGCTACTTCTTCTCATTCTCGTGACTATCTGCTAAATTTCTCATTTTTTGTATTACTTGTGATTGTAGATATTATATCTCAAATCATTTGACGGATAAAAGTGATATCTATAGTTTTGGGGTCATTCTTCTTGAGCTGATTTCTGGTAAAGAAGCAATTTCAAATGAAAGTTTTGGTATGAACTATCGCAACATTGTTCAATGGGTAAGTCTGGTTAAGCTCTGCATCTTACACCTATGACCATTATATTATATAAATTATTATAATAAATTTTTTTTTTTGGCAGGCGAAGTTCCATATAGAGAATGGGGACATTCAAGGGATTGTTGATCCTTGTCTAGGAGACGAATTTGATACACAATCAATGTGGAAGATAGCTGAGAAAGCATTGATGTGTGTGCAACCTCACGCGAATATGAGACCCACAATGTCTGAAGTCATTAAGGAAATACAAGATGCAATTTTGATCGAAAGAGGTGTGGTGGAGGGTGGTAGTTCTGAAGAATTGTCATGGAATTCGTTTCATTCTTCGTTGAACAAGGGATTGATTGATACGAATGTCGAAGGAAACTTTTCGTTTCATGAGTCTATTGCACGTCCATCAGCTCGTTAGTCTATTTCTGTTTTTTTTTTTTTTAAATGATTCTTCATAGGTTGAGTAGGTTTCAAGGTTTTTGGTTTTAGGGTATTTGCTAGAATGTGGATTACATGTTGTAGGTTGTTGATTTGTGAAAGGTTCATTGTAAGAAAAGTGTAAGACGCTCTTTCTAATTAATAAGATTGCTCGATATTTCAAATAGCATATTTCAACTGTTCAAATTCAGAGATGGCAACAAAAAAATAAAATAAAAATTGAAACCGACGAATAAACCGAAAAATTTTCTGATTGGGTCAAGATGATCACTTTAAGTTTGTAAATATATACATTACTATTTACTTATTAGCATTCTAATCTATATGATCGTGGTTTTTTAGTTAAGTATTATAGTATTACCCAACATATTTAGTGGTCGACATTGCTGACACTTGCCCATCATAATAAGATCACGTGTCATATATTAAATAAATATCACAATATTGTTCATATCGTGTTTTAAACAAATACGCATGCTTGCAGATTATTATTACTAGTACTTTTTTTAACGAAGGGACCGAGTATGGGCTATATTATTATGAGATGAGAAATTTTATGTTACTCTCGATAACTTTTTGTCGTATATTTATTATTATTATATTATTCTCAAAATATTTGTTACAAAATATATGCAGTGTTTAAGTCTTATTAACCTGTTTAACTAAAGGGCAAGTGATTAAAGTATGTAAGGGAAAAAAGGAAAACTGTTAATGGTGGTAGATCTATTTTGGGCATGCAATAATGGGGTTTTGAAGATTAGATCGAGCCACTAAAGTAATACTTGAATGGATACAGAGACTTAGGTAGCTGCTTAGAATTCTGAACATGTGGTCACTGGCTACATGAGTCTCATTTAACATATTAGCAAAGACGGAAAGCTCCTTGCCCAAGCATATACTGATATGACTTGGTGTTTTTTATATTTCCGTATGCTCGTGAGTCGTGACTGAATTGCTTGGGGCAGATGGAGGTTAGTGAAGTCTCGTTGTTTATCTATACATTTTAACCTTATTGGTAATTGATTGATGTTTGTTTTACCTGTAACTACTATTACTACTATACATTGTTGGAGCCGCTTCAACCGTCTTTTCATTCGATCCTCACCGTTCAAAGTCGTTTACTTTTGATCTAGTCCGTTTAAAGTCTCAGAAATTGATTATCTGGTAACTGTCCTACGAATTACATGTGAGCGGTTTCAGCCTGACCATTTTCAAACGGTTTCTCACTTCTACCATCTGCAACAACTACCTCTTATCCACTTTTCACATCCTCCTAACTCTGCAAACTTATATCTAAAAGGGTAAATTACCTCAATGGTCAGTCAAATGATGAGTTTACGTGGAGTAGACGGTGTCAGCAAATTTTTACAAAACTAGTCATACGATTCGCCTAAATAGGAAACACACAAGGCGAATCCGGCGAAACACCGCAAGACCAATAAAGGAAAGCCACGTGCAAGTAAAGACGCCGGACGTACAGGTAGAGAGGAGACAGGGATAAATATGAAACAAGAAATAATGGTTTGTCGTGATGTGATGTGATGTGTTAATAAGCGTTAAATACAAGCAGATGAATATTAGTGGGGGTGGTTGTTCCTTAGAGCCTTAATTTGTATCCGGATGACATCATCAAATTTCCCTATCATACCATATTTTTCCCTTTTGATAGTTTATCCTATTTCGCCGGTTTCGCCGATTGGAATATGCATTTAGGCGAAGTGTTTACATACGTGTCGCATTTTCCTCTAAGGTGAAGAAAGAATTGGTTGACCGGCGAAAAAAAGGGTTGACAGGCGAAATTTTTTTCCAGATGGCTCGTTTTGATTGATTACAATTATTTCGCTCGGTTCGCCGGCCATTAATTCTATTTAGGCGAAATGCATTACTAGAATTGTAAAAAAATTCCTGACATAGACTACTGCATGAAATAACATCCCTTGACCGACCACTACAGTAAAAATCCCTATCTAAAACGTAGAATCTCTTTCCCCAATTTACCTATCAATTCATGATGAAGCATCAGTCCATCAGATATGCCATAAACAATCTATTATAACTCTGTCAAATTAGATTGCGATACTTCTTGGAGAAACTGTGGATTATGAAGTTTTCTATCATCTCAATCTTTTCTCACCCGTACTTCTACTCAATCGATTATAAGGTATTTGTTTCCTTTCTCAAATTTCCAAATTACTTGTAAACTGTCATGCATACCAGCTATTTGATGAAACACCTCAATGAAATAGAAGAATAAAAAAAGTTGTACCGAATCAATTACTTTTGCTTTGTCATTGTAATGTTTACACTTAGTGTTACTAATACAATAGCTGCAATTGGGTTATGTGCTTACTATTGGGTTGTTACTATAGGATGATCATGACCTTCAATCTTACTTATACTCCGTTATTGTACCTAGCCCTATTACAAGGTTTTTTATCTGAAGCTCTGGTCAACATGGTTAGAATATGATAGAATTGTTGTTTTTGAGTTTTGCAGGGACTTGTAAGGACGTAGTAAGAGGAAGGGCATACATGGATTTTACCTCATTTTACTTAATTTTGGATACAATTGTGATCATCTTTGGCTTAAATTTTCTTTAATTCCGGTATATTTTGAGCTCTTACAAGTGGTAACCACTTTTATAATCAAAATTTCTTGTATTGCCTCAAATTGCTCCAAGGGAAAGGATACATTGATGGTTCGAGGAAAAAAAATGTCATATTCAGATTGTTAGTTAGGTGCAATCACCAAAAATTGATACTTTTTTTTATCTGCAAGCAAAACAATATATTTTGGTGGCTAATGGATAGAAAATTTTAGCTTACGAGACCAATTATAGTGACAATTCGGAATTCAAGAGGCTCTCTTGGTATTCACATGCATGAGGCCATTGAGTAACATGGTATGAGCAGATAACATGTAAATTTTGTTCTTCCTAATACCACCGAAATTTGAATGTTAAGGAATGTTTAACCCAAACTAATACCAAAACAATATAAGAGATCAAATTACACTAAATCTTACAATGCAGTGGAATCTGCGTATGAATCAAGAGCTTCTAAACTTCTTGGTAGTTTATGTTTTGCTATGAGTAAATTGATTGAATATTTAATATTGACTTCTCTTTTCTTTTGTTTTACACATATACATTGATATTTTCATGTTGTACAAATACATGATTGTTATTACAATTAATGATTGGTAGTCAATTTACATGAAAAACATTCACTACTTGTCATGGGTCTTAGTTTTCGTAAACTGCAAAAACATTTTTGGGCCAACGGTGCTTAATCTCATACCTTTTTCTAGATGGTAGACAAATGGGTAAATTATGAATTCGTTTCTATAATTTGAGGGGATGTAGTTTTACTTTTTGTGTGCAATTGCTAAATGGGGTTTGTCTTCAATGTAGTAACTCTCACGATCACCCTTCGCACCTGTTTGAATTAAATTTTGATCACGCTTTATGAGCATTGATACAATTTTAACACTTGGATTTTTCTGGTGCCTTAGTTAATAGTTATTAGGTGATGCAGAACGGAAGACTCGGGTTAAAGCAGCAAGGTCAAATGGTATGTTACAAGATTAGCGATGACTACATTGTTGAATGGTATGTGATACTTCCAAACTCATTAGTGTTACAAGCTTTTGAGTTTTTGCAATGTGAAATGTGGTTACTGTCTGAGTTTTCTTACCATCTCTGGCACTAATAGTGATTTCATCAAGTATAATATTCCTTTAATTTAGAACTTAGGAGTACAAGTAGGCTGTTCATTCAGTATATGGAACATTAAACCAACTGATCTTGGTATATTTAAAGCATACAAATGAACCGTAGCTTCTATACATGTTTCTCAGTTTGTAAGTCAGAGATATGTTATATCCACTGGGTTATCGCAATTAATTAGAAAGATGTGAAGTTGCTGAAATGTGGTTTTTGGGAATATAAATATGAGTTTAATCAATTATATTGCTTCAGTTGTTACAAAAATTTAGGGGTGACAATCTGTCAGGGATTGAAAACCCGACACAAAAATAGACAATGTAGGGTTAGGTTGACCTGCTGCTGACTTGCCAATGCAAATATATGGCTGTGTTTGGGTAGGAATCTGTTTAGTTGGATCGACCTGACAAGCATGTTGTTGATCTCTTTGCTTGGATTTCACGTTGTGTACCATCTGTGAGAACAACAAGCTAAACTTGCCCTTATTCATTGTGCAAAGCATGCATTAAATGGTGCATGTTAATCCAATATATATAGGTTGTATTGTGTGGCCTGAGATTAATCATATCATATTATTTTCCACCATGTGTTTCATTGTAGAGATGACTTATTTAGCTGTTAGTTATCCACTATAGTTTCTCTAAGTATGCCTAGCAGGTTTATAATATGCACTCTCAAATACTTGGCTACTAATTTTTTGGTTTGTAGCTACATATTATTGATTAATTAAGGTTATAAAACACAAACATGGGTACATGTAGCTTAACATCCCTTTGCTTTAACGTTTTTTTTTCTTTAGCTTTTTAATGGCATCTTTAAGTGTAAGTGTATGTATTGATGTATTTGCTTAATTTTTTCAGCTAAAGTATTGAGAATTAAAGACTCTTGTCAGATCTTTCAATACGTTGTTGGTAGTTAGTACAGTGGCAAAATGGGTAGGCCAGTCAATGATTTTGTAACGAGAAAACGCCGTGCTTCTGAAATGATACAACCAAAATCAAGAACAACATTGCTATTTTGAAAGCAGCAAACATTAGATCAAGATATTTGCAAGATGAGTAAAGGTTGCAGCATGTTCAAGTAACTTTCGTTTAAGCATATTCTGTCATTTAAACATGTTACTAATACCTGCGGTTTAACATTGCTTAACTTTGTTTGGTTATAACTTATAACAGAATGTTGTAAACAAAAGGCAGTTGCCAGCCATTTAAATAATTTCTTATTAATTTGTTGTAATCATCAGGTTAAATATATGTCTTTCGTATTTGATCTTTATTTATGAAGTCAAAGTATATCATTTCTTTTCGGTTCCTAATATCAACATCCAATCAGACTATCTAAATGGGTTTTCCGGGGCACCGCCCGGGTATTACACTAGTTGGTTTATATATATGCAGGGGCGGAGGTATCTTGTTACAAAGGGTAGCAGATGCCACATGCGATTAATATATATTTTGTGTTTTTTTTTACTAATTTAATATTAGCCGAACTGCTACAGGCATACACTTGTCAAAGCCCAATATTATTTTTTATTTAAGTTTGATAGATCTAATATTTGATGAAAGCCCAAGTTTACTAAATAAGCCCAATACTTCATAAGGATGTACGTCCAGATTTTTGCTAATGTGATTCCAGGTGTATAACTTCTCATGTTAACCTCTGTTCAGAGCGGCTCAAGCCTTTATGAGGTCTAAAGCGAACTTAATATGTGAGGCCTTATCGATGTAATATAAATACTATTTTTGTACCCTTTTTTATGCAAATTCAATCAAATTTGTGCGGTTAACAAAGAATATATTAAAGATGAGAAAAATAAAGCGAGAAAACCTTTTAATCGAATGGTTAATAACAAGGGCATCAAACTTTCACAACATTTCAATTTAGAGAAAGATAGAATAATTGTTTATCTAAATCAACCATAACTATACTTAATGTGTTTAAGGATAATTAAAGTATATAAAACATGTTAATTGGTTTCGTTTTCCACATAGGTGACAGAGTTTAAAAATTAAGTTACTTTTTGTTAAAAAAAATAGATTGTTTCCTAAATTAAATATTTTGTAGAAATTTGATACTTTGTATGTCTATTAGCCCTTATCGAAATCGTTTTTATAAAGATTGGTGACAAAAATGAGCCTAGTAATTCTTTTTCACATAAAACGAGCCTAATATCTTACGATTCAAACTTTTGAGGTCTTATGTTGTCGCTATTTCATATAAGTTAGACTAAATATATTATAGTTTATATTATTTGCGGCTTTAAAATGCTCAAAAAATGTTGAAGAAATGTTGTTGCTATCCTACATGACATCAAAATTTCAGGGCCTTATAAAATCGGGGGCCTAAAGCGGTAGCATCACTGGCCTTACCCTTGAGCCACCCCTGGCTCTGTTTGCTTAATTTTTTCTTTTTATTATTTTTTTTAGTTTTGCAATGGCATGGTCCAAGTTATATATTATGTTAGACTCTCTCTGTCATGTAGTAGTAGTCGTCGTCTTGTAGTATTAGTGTAGAAGGCGGTGATTTTTGTTGCTTTAAACTTATTCAATGAAATCGTACAATTTTAATTTGTTTGCTGTAATTTATGTTCTTAAACTTTTTTGCAACCCCTGAGATTTTATGTCTAGCTCCGCCACTGTATATATGATTCCCTTTTATTATAAGGCTATAAGCTAGGTGACACCAAGGGTCTGCCTGCAAGAAAGAGAGTTTACAATCCAGTCACAACAGGTGGAGCAACACACTTTCTTAATCAAGCATCGACCTTTAGTAACCATACTTCTGGATTTCGACATATGGATTTGTTATTAGTGCTTTGTAGAATATGATCGGCGGAAGCACAACATGTGATGGTTCCCATGCAACAAACAGAGTAGCCTGTTTGGCACCTTATTCATGTTATATTAGTTGATAGGTTGTGAGCGTGTTATTATTGATATATATTCTTGTAGCGTTTATACATGACGTTCGCTCCGAAATAGGCTTTAACTGTTTTAAATGTCAAAATCAGTATTAAATCCTGGTAGGATGCAGAATATATGGAACTAAATCTCCCTTGAATTGAATACACTTTTTCTTGTTTGATTATACATGTCACATGTGCCTCTTAGCTTTCTATTTTTATCAAAACTTTAAGACTAAACGTTTATATATTTATACTCTATCATTCACACAATTATTAATGTCTATATTACTATATATAGATGTCCCAAAAAGATGGTACACTTGCAAAAAAAAATACTAGCTATTAAATATCATTAACTTCCTATTTTACCCTTATTTATTACCCTCAATCATTTAATTCTTACTAATTTTTTAGTCAACTTTAAATATAAGGGCAAAATTGACATTATATCAATCATGCTTTAATTCTCTTTTTAGTCAAGCATGCTTTAAATATAAGGGCAAAATTGTGTTCATTTACATGGTTAAGATGTTTTGGGTGTGTACAATAGGTGAAGGGTTCGAAGTTTGGGATTTGCATATTTTAGTGAGTGGTAAATTTTTCAACTAATAAATATAGATATCTAATATGGTAATGTACTATGTAAACAAGTTACCCTCCCATACTTGCTTCTCATCCTCCATACTTCAATGTTTGAACTGTTCCTCCATCATCTTCATTCACAAGACTTCTCATAATTCTACATCCCTCTCTCCTCTCCTTTTCAACTTTTGGTTATTGGTTTACAACCAAAACCTGCAATTCTTTCTGTATTTTGGTACCTGAAGGGCTTAAGTGCATATAGCTATTGGTTTGATTTTCTTAGTCCAAAGGTCCGATTTGGCTATTTTAATTTAGTGTAAGTGTATTTATTCACTGTTTAGTGTTGGTAGTGTATGCTTGATTTGTCTATGTGATGTTTTTGATGAGTAGTTATATACTTATGATGATAAGAGTTGAAGATAAATAAACAAGTTGTAGTTTTGATTTTGTTTGATGACTTATATATTTGGTAAGATACACATTTTAGTAATGCTTTTTTATTTCTTGCCTTTAATTTTTCATGGGTTTCTTTGGTAGGTTTATGTTTAGGGGAGGTATGTGCAAAGATTTGTGTTATAGCCTTAAATTAAGGAATTGATTTGTTGTTTGTGACAGGCCATGGATAGTGTTTTTTGCTGAAACTTAAAGATGTGAAGATGGAAGATAAATGTGGCTGAAGATGTAAGTAGATTGATGATGATCATGAGACGATTTGGACGTTTGTGTTTGAAGGTAATTTTAGTTTTATTTTTTGATTATTCATTTTGTTATTGTATTTTTTATTTTTATTTTTAGTTTTGTTCATGCTGAATTAGTATGTATCATGTTGAATCTAGGGGTGTCAAAATTATCCATTCGGGTACCCGAAAACCCGAATAATTGAATTGTCGTTTGTTTTTGACGATGAAAGATAACATCATTTAATGATTTTAAATACCTTGTCTTTATTTCAACTTTATATTTAATGTAGTTACTTTATTTAATGTAGTTTATTGTAGGTATTAATTAGCTGTTTCCGATATACTTTCTAGGTTAAATATTAATTCATCTATATTATATGCGCAATTATTTTCTATCTTTTCTTCTAATACTTTTACCTTTTTATTCAATTTTTCTAATTCTTGTTTTAGCTTATTATTCTCTTCTTCTTGAGTTATCATATATTTTCTTTTTACCTTTTCTAAACAATCTAATGAAGATTGTATATCTTCTATTATTTTGGTCCTATAATAACTAACTGAAAATTTTTCTTTTATATTTTTTCTAAATTTTCTTAATTATTCTATCATTTCTATTATTTCTTCATTTGTTGACTTTCTTTCTTTCCTTTTTTTATAAGGGCCTCTTTTATTTGTATTTTCCATTTTTAGATTCTATTATTAAGATTAGTTACTACCGAACTTAATTCTTTGACCTGCTCCTTTAATTTATCTATTTGGTTTTCCTTATATAAGCTAGTTTTTCTAATTGGGGCTTCTATTTCTTCATTTATTCTAGGTATTATTGGATTACTTGACTCTCCTATTATATTTCCTAATTTTAACTGATTAAATTTTTTACTATGATTTTTTAAGAATTCTCTTTGTATTCTATCTTCTTGTATTAAAGTACTTGTTTTATTAAATAGTTTTTCTGTGTATAACCTATCTAAATTTTTATACTGAATACTTAATGAACTGTTACTTAATGCATAGCCTATTCTATAACAAACCACTAAAGGTATGTCACCATGTTCCATTAATTCTTTATTCTTAAAATTGCATGTAACTATTATACAATTATCTATATTTCGTGTTTCTAAAGGTATAGGATATTGTAGGGCTACATTAAACTTTATTACTCCGTATCCTAAATCACCTTGAATACTTCCTAATGATCTATATTGCTTTTGTTTTATTCTATTGTCCTCTATTTTTAATTCAATAGGCGTTTTAATACATTCTCTAAATGTTGACCTTATTATTATTTGTACAACATTTACATGAATATATCCTATCTTTTTCCTATGCTCTTCTTTTATTTTTTGTAATCTTCTAACTACCTGATTTATTTGTAGAACTGGTGCTTGAAACCTATTGTTAGCTTGCTCTATTTTTACATTTTGTTCTCCTTGCATTATTCCATAATATATTATATTTTCCCTATTTAATCTTTCAACTAAAGATCTACTTATTCCATCTGATTCTTTTAAATTAAGTGTTCCTTGATTTTTAACTTTTGTTACTAATTTTTTATCTAATAGTACATCTGAGATGTAACTTCCTGCTTCTTCTTTATTTTCTATCTCTTGATATTCTTCGGACATTGTTTATATTTTCTTCTATGTCTTTATAGTATAAATTAATCCTAGGTATTTTAAAACCATTTAATATGATTTCTTTATTATTTATTTCATAATTAAATTGTTCTAGAAAATCTATTCCTAATAGGACATTTTTGCTTTCTAGGGTTTTCTTATTATCTATAGGTATTTCCATCTCTACTTTTAATTCTCGACTAAATATTATTTCAATTGATGTTAAATTAGTGTTTACCGTTTCTTTATAACTAATTTCTTCTATTGAATCATATATTTCGGATACTAAATCTGGGCTAATATTACTACTACATGCTCCTGTATCGATTAAGACTACCAATATTTGGTGATTAATACTAGCTATTACATGATACTGACTATAATTCTGTTTATCTAGTTTTATTTTAAAACTTTTCATTTTTATTTTTATTAATATTTCTTTTAAACCTTGTAGAAACTAGTAAAGATAAATGCAATTTAGATTTTTGGTATACCTGACTTGATCTGGAAATTTGTTAATGATCAATGATGTCTCCAACCCAGCTGCGGAATAAACATCCTTTACGGCCACCTGCCTTCAACGGATTTTTCAACGCTAGCTTTTCAAGGCTCCATGATTATCTTGTATGATCTAACTAATTCTAAACTATCGTTGGTATACTAATCTAGACTTGCTTCTTTCCTAGTTTCTAGTGGAACCCTTTAGTTGCACATGATGTACATAAACATAATTTTTATTGAAAGATATATTTTACAGACTCGATATTTAGAATAGACTATTGAATCAGTGGGATTCTGATATTTCGTGTAAGTGCGAATGCCTATTCTATGGACTGGACATGATTATTTATAGATAGAATGGATAGTACATGTCACTATCTCATCCGACTCATAGACCTCTTAAGTGATAAGATTTCTTATCGAAAATCTTATCTTTTACATTATTGCCTCTCTTATTGCTTTGGAGGGACCCTACTAGTCACATTTAGCTGGCTACATTATTGTTGTTGCTATCGTCACTGCTTGCGTCTTGAATAATTTCAATTTCCTCGCCATTCTTTTCACATATTGTACATGTGTGGTCTTCTAGAAATTCTTTGTATAAACGTGTACAAAGATATTCCTTGACTTCTTGACTGTAGCTGAATTCATTTTTGATTAATTTAGACATAAAATCTGTTAGTAATTTTACATCTAACTCTGTTGGATTTTTTGCTTGATGACTCCAGATTAAGGTTGAACTTGCTGCATAGTTTATTCTTCCTTGAATCTTGATACCCTTGTGTAGCATTAGAACATAATTATTCCCAAAATGCTCTAATTCGTCGAGATGGATTCCTTGACCTATTGCTGGGTAGTTTTTATTGCTTGTACCTATCTGACATATCTGAACTGCTAGCTGCGTAACCTCTCCTTCTGTATTGAACTCTGGAATTGTTCCTAGGATTTTTAGAAATCCTTCTTTCTTATCTAAGATCTTGCTGATGTAGATATTTAATGCCGTCTTCATCTTACTTGGGAAATACTGGAATAGACTGTTTCCTTTGAAATAGATACAATTTATTAATCCTGCTTGAAACATCATGTATGTCTTTATTGCGTCTGTTTCTGGTAATACTACTGCTTTTGGACCTTGATACGTAGTATCTATTGGGTAGATACTTGTAGCCTTATCTTCTTCGGAATACTTAAGAAGGAAATTGTATTCCTTTTCAAATATTCTTTTTGTAAGCCTACAGTTGTCTTCTATCTGTTGTCTGGACTGAATACTGCTAATTGTTAAGTTACGTTGTTGTGGAATGCTACCAATTACTGTTATCTTTTTCTCTAGTGGTATCGAACCTTTCACTGGTTGTGTTGGGGTTGATATCTTTTGTGCATAAGTTTCTTTATTCTTGTATTCTTCGAGTGCTTTCTTTGCTTCTGCTAAACTTAGATATTTGCTATGGATGATTCCCTTTTTTCCTGTAATGAAAATAGCTGCTTTACACCATTCATCGAAAATACCTTGGTTTGGACCATTAAAGATGACATAGAATTTCTTGGCTCTTTCTTCTTCATCATATATTTCTTGTTTCATCTGTTTTTTACTGGATTCTCCCCCCCCCCCCCCCCCCCCCCCCCGGAAAAAGTTGGGTTGTTACTGCTTCTAGGCGTTCTCCGCCGGTCTTCTTTTCTGCTGCTTTTCCTAACAATGATATTGCTTCGTTAATTTTTTCGTATTCTTTCTGCATCGTTGCGGCTTCCATTTGCATGATTTTTATTTTTTCTTGTTTTTCTGAAATTTCTTTTTGTAACGCATTCTTCTTTTCTTGAAACGATTTTAAAATTTCTTCCATTCTCTTGTGAGTGTATCTGCTAGAAAGTTCTGAGTGCCTAGAATATGAACTGCGACAAAATCAAATTGTTGGAGGGTTAAACTCCATCTTAACAGTCTTCCTTTATTATAAGTTTCTTTTAACTTATAGTTTATAAAATCCTTTACATAGGTGTTATCTGTTTGAAAAATGAATTTTACTGGCTGTAAATCAATGCGAAATTTTTTGAGTGCATTGATAAACGCTAAAAGTTCTTTTTCATGTACTGTATAACTTTGTTCAGCTGGCTTAAACGTTCCTGAAATCCATTTGGATAACAAGATAGTTTTGCTATTGGTTTTACCCAATTCTACTTGCATAGACTTGCTTGAAGAGCTAGTATCACTCTTTGTCACAATATTTCTATTGTTTATTTGTCCAATTGGACCTAATTGCTTTGCCTAATTTGGCCTAATTGCTTCTAAACCATCATATTGTTTAAGAAATTTCTTAACTTCTGATGGTTTATTGTGCGCAATGTACTCTTTAAACTCATCATATGCTCCTGGAACTGCTTGAAGGACTGCTCCCCAAGTAGTATCACTAGCATCAGTGCTTAGAATGAGTATATCACTAGGCTTTGCAACATACAGCCTTGGTAAGTTTTCGCAAATATTTTTTAATTGCTTAACCGCCAAAGTGGCCAATTCTGTCCATTTCCATGGACGTTTTAACGAAATCATTTTTTGTAATAATTCTCTTTCTTTTGCTAAATGCTTTATAAATCCCTTTTCTCCGATGTAGTTTAAACATCCGAGAAATCTTTGAATTTGTTGTCGATCATTTAATTGATCTGGAAAATCTCTTATTTTTTCTAATAAATGTTTTTGAGGTTCAATATATCCTCCTTTAAGAATTTTCATTCCCAAAAATTATGTTTCTTGTGAACATACTTTTGCCTTTTCTTTATTTAAAATTACTCCTTTTTCTCCAAGCTGTATTAAAACTTTTGCTACGTATTGGAGATGACTTTCCTTATTACCTTTTGTAAAAATAATTATGTCGTTAATGTATGCAAGACATACTGATTCTAAACCCTTGAGGTTAAAATCTATAAATCGTTGAAAATTGGCTTGGTGCTTGCTTTAAACCCATAGGCATTACATTATATTCTAAATGCATTTGAGGTGGACAACTAAAGGCTGTTAAAGGTTTTGATTCTTCATCAAGCCTTAATTGAAAATATCCCGACTTTGCATCAAGTGTTGTAAACCACTCCGAGTTTCTTATTTTATTAAAAATATAATCTTGCCTAGGTAATTTATAAGCATCACCTTTTGTTGCTTTATTCATTTCCTTGTAATTTATTACAAGTCTTCTCTTTCATCATTTTAACTCATTGTGATTTTCTACATAGAAGGCTGGTGCACTATGTGGACTTTTAGAGTGTCTAAGTATTCCTAGTGCTATTTGTTTTTCTGTTTCCTCTCGAAATTCTTCCACATCCTTTTCAGTATATGGAATTCTATTTGTAACATTAACTTCTTGTTTTGGATCGATTAGTTCTATGTGAACTAAAATCTCATTTTTATTTTTAACTGGATCCAAAGGATTTTGACTGCTTATTTTTTCGAATAAAGTGTCTATTTGTAATTCGATATTCATAAAAACCTTCGTTTGCAAAATTTCTGCTACTTTTCTTATCATTTCCCCCCGGATAAGAGAAAGTGTTGTATAAATTTTCGTTGTTATCTGTTTAGATATTTGATTATCTAACTTAGGACATGTTATGCTTACTATATCTAATCTTTGTATAAAAGGTTGGTATAACTTTAAAAAATTATTTCCAATTATTAAAGGAATTCCTGCATTTTGTTTATATAAACTGGGTAACGGAAACCTTTGACCTTCAATTAGAATTACTAAATTGACTGCCTTTTCTCTTAACATAATAGTTTTATTATTAGCAATTTTTACTAACAAAGGTTTTTCTACCTTTTGCCAATATTTTGTTGGTAACAGGTTTTCTGTTCCTAAACATATTATTGTACCTGTATCAATATATGCTAAAATATTTTTATTAAATAATTTTCCTTTTATAAACGTACTATTTTTAGAACTCATCTTCTTCAGATGAATATTCACTTTCTTTCGTTATTAAACTATATGTATCAAAATCGATTGATTCGTTTTCGCTATATTCTTCTTCAATAGGTTCGAATCCTATACTATATATCATTTTTAGTTTATTATCCTTATATTCATTTTTCTTAGGACATTCATTTGCATAATGGCCTATTTCTTGACACTTCCAGCATCTAAATGTCTTCTTTCCTTTAGGGCAATACTTACTTTTATCTTGTTTATAGATTTTTCTAAATCTTCTTTTATACTTAGGTTTCTATTTTCTTCCTATATATTTTCTAGGTCTATACCTATAATATTTTTGTTTCTTTTTATATGATTTTGTACAACCATATTCTTGTGGTACATCGTCTAATTGTTTACAACATTTTGGGTTTACCGTTTTGACATATGTTTTTTCTATTTTTCTGAAACATAATTGTTGTCTATATTCTTTAGCAAATCTTTCTATTAATCCTAGAGTTTGAACTCTTGGTGTTCTAGTAGGATCAGCTATTTGTTTTTCTATATATTGTACCATAGGATAAGGGATCTTACTGAGGACTATTTCTAGCAAACCTGTTCTATCCTGTGCCTTATAATAATTTTCTTTAATCTGACAAAAGAAATTTTCTATATTGCATGGATCACATAATTTCATATTACTTAATATTCTGATTATATTAGGTTTATCTTCTTGCCTAGCTTCTTCTGGACCATATCCAAAGAATTCTTTAAATATCTCTTGAGCTAATATAATTATAAATACTAATTTAGATTCACTTGATGTATCAGTTCTTTGTGCATTTGTTGCTATTGGGGTATTAGATATCCAATTTGCTAGTGTTCCTGATGTTTTGTATTTAACATAGATAATAAAATTTTCTAATGTTAAGTTACTTAATGCTTCATCATCAGTTTGTATTAATAGTTTTAATCTATTAATCCATACTAATACTAAATCTTCTGCATTTATTGCACAATCTATGTTTAGGATTCCATCTATTATACTTCGTTCATTTTCTATGAATTTTGATGGAATACTCTTTCTAAGTTTTCCATCTTTTTCTATATATCCATTACCATAAGTGTAATTTCTATAACTTCTTTCCATATTTCTATTTGATGTGTCATAACTTGTTCCTTCATTAGTAGGCATCCTAGGTCGTTTTGGACTTCTAGGTGGCGTTACTTCTGACTTTCTATCTTCTTCGTTCATCCTAAACGTTGGTTCTTCATTATCACTATCTATTCCATATATTATTCCTTGTGTATCTTCATCGTCTATTTTTGCCATAAATATATCATCAATTTGTAGTTTTTCTACTAACTTTGTTAATTTATCTATATCATCCATTTTAGTTTCTAAAATGGTGATTCTAAAGTGTAATTAGTTAATGATTTTCTTTTAAAGAAACTAACTAAGTCTTCTTTTGTTAAACATTGCTTTTTATTTTGTTCATTTACTAGGTTTTGTAATAACGCTAAAGCTTCGTCTGGTTCTAGACATTGTGAAGATGAACTTTCTTTATTGTCTTGTTTTCCTTGTTGCTTTAAATAGTTAATTAGTGATTGATATTTATACTTATTTTTTTTAGGTTGTTTTAAATTATTTTCTAGTTTATTTAACCTATTGTTTATTTCATCTGTATTTTTCTTTAGTATTTCAATTACTATTTTTATTTGTTCTGACACTCGTAATTGATCACTCATAATTCACATAGTTTAGTTGTGTCTAGCTCCATAGTTGTTAAACTCTTACGATTCACGAGTCAACTCTTACGAGTCGGCTCAGAAATTCAAAAAATGAGGCGACTCGGACCCCGACTCGTAAATGGCTTTGACTCTTACGAGTCATTTATTGACTCTTCCGAGTTGTGGGCGACTCTTACGAGTCTTGAGCGACTCTTACGAGTCAGAAACCAGACACACGTTTAATGTAATCTAATAAAAAATATAAAATGACAAAATATGATAGGAAATGACTAATAATCCATTATAAATTAAACATTTGTGTTATTTAATGACTTTCATCATGTTTTACTTCAATTAAGGATAGAAATCTAAACAATAATATACATATAGATATAAATATATGTATTTATTGTAAAATTATAACTCTTACGAGTCGAGTCGAGTCGAGTCACGAGTTAAAAATCAATACTCCGAATCACGAGTCGAGTCACGAGTTAACAACTATGTCTAGCTCTGATACTAAAATTTTATGTCCCATATTTTATTTTGAAAAATTAATTAATAGTGACGAATTTAGTGACGCCTGGTTACCGTTGCTGTTACTAGTTAGGAGTACATTTATAGCGATGAAGATACACAAGGAATATAGCCCTAAAGGAAAGAAGACACAAAATCATATAAAATGTTGTAAACAAAATGTTGTAACATATGTCAAAACGGTAAACCCAAAATGTTGTAAACAATTAGACGATGTACCACAAGAATATGGTTGTACAAAATCATATAAAAAGAAACAAAAATATTATAGGTATAGACCTAGAAAATATATAGGAAGAAAATGGAAACCTAAGTATAAAAGAAGATTTAGAAAAAAATGTAAACAAGATAAAAGTAAGTATTGCCCTAAAGGAAAGAAGACATGTAGATGCTGGAAGTGTCAAGAAATAGGCCATTATGCAAATGAATGTCCTAAGAAAAATGAATATAAGGATAATAAACTAAAAATGATATATAGTATAGGATTCGAACCTATTGAAGAAGAATATAGCGAAAACGAATCAATCGATTTTGATACATATAGTTTAATAACGGAAGAAAGTGAATATTCATATGAAGAAGATGAGTTCTAAAAATAGTACGTTTATAAAAGTAAAATTATTTAATAAAAATATTTTAGCATATATTGATACAGGTGCAACAATATGTTTAGGAACTAGAAAACCTGTTACCAACAAAATATTGGCAAAAGGTAGAAAAACCTTTGTTAGTAAAAATTGCTAATAATAAAACTATTATGTTAAGAGAAAAGGCAGTCAATTTAGTAATTCTAATTGAAGGTCAAAGGTTTCCGTTACCCAGTTTATATAAACAAAATGCAGGAATTCCTTTAATAATTGGAAATAATTTTTTAAAGTTATACCAACCTTTTATACAAAGATTAGATACTGTAAGCATAACATTCCTAAGTTAGATAATCAAATATCTAAACAGATAATAACGAAAATTTATACAACACTTTCTCTTATCCGGGGGGAAATGATAAGAAAAGTAGCAGAAATTTTGCAAACGAAGGTTTTTATGAATATCGAATTACAAATAGACACTTTATTCGAAAAAATAAGCAGTCAAAATCCTTTGGATCCAGTTAAAAATAAAAATGAGATTTTAGTTCACATAGAACTAATCGATCCAAAACAAGAAGTTAATGTTACAAATAGAATTCCATATACTGAAAAGGATGTGGAAGAATTTAGAGAGGAAACAGAAAAACAAATAGCACTAGGAATACTTAGACACTCTAAAAGTCCACATAGTGCACCAGCCTTCTATGTAGAAAATCACAATGAGTTAAAACGAGGAAAGAGAAGACTTGTAATAAATTACAAGAAAATGAATAAAGCAACAAAAGGTGATGCTTATAAATTACCTAGGCAAGATTATATTTTTAATAAAATAAGAAACTCGGAGTGGTTTACAACACTTGATGCAAAGTCAGGATATTTTCAATTAAGGCTTGACGAAGAATCAAAACCTTTAACAGCCTTTAGTTGTCCACCTCAAATGCATTTAGAATATAATGTAATGCCTATGGGTTTAAAGCAAGCACCAAGCCAATTTCAACGATTTATGGATTTTAACCTCAAGGGTTTAGAATCAGTATGTCTTGCATACATTGATGACATAATTATTTTTACAAAAGGTAATAAGGGAAGTCATCTCCAATACGTAGCAAAAGTTTTAATACAGCTTAGAGAAAAAGGAGTAATTTTAAATAAAGAAAAGGCAAAAGTATGTTAACAAGAAACAGAATTTTTAGGAATGAAAATTCTTAAAGGAGGATATATTGAACCTCAAAAACATTTATTAGAAAAAATAAGAGATTTTCCAGATCAATTAAATGATCGACAACAAATTCAAAGATTTCTCGGATGTTTAAACTACATCGGAGAAAAGGGATTTATAAAGCATTTAGCAAAAGAAAGAGAATTATTACAAAAAATGATTTCGTTAAAACGTCCATGGAAATGGACAGAATTGGCCACTTTGGCTGTTAAGCAATTAAAAAATATTTGCGAAAACTTACCAAGGCTGTATGTTGCAAAGCCTAGTGATCTACTCATTCTAAGCACTGATGCTAGTGATACTACTTGGGGAGCAGTCCTTCAAGCAGTTCCAGGAGCATATGATGAGTTTAAAGAGTACATTGCGCACAATAAACCATCAGAAGTTAAGAATTTTCTTAAACAATATGATGGTTTAGAAGCAATTAGGCCAAATCAGGCAAAGCAATTAGGTCCAATTGGACAAATAAACAAAAGAAATATTGTGACAAAGAGTGATACTAGCTCTTCAAGCAAGTCTATGCAAATAGAATTGGGTAAAACCAATAGCAAAACTATCTTGTTATCCAAATGGATTTCAGGAACGTTTAAGCCAGCTGAACAAAATTATACAGTACATGAAAAAGAACTTTTAGCGTTTATCAATGCACTCAAAAAATTTCGCATTGATTTACAGCCAGTAAAATTCATTTTTCAAACAGATAACACCTATGTAAAGGATTTTATAAACTATAAGTTAAAAGAAACTTATAATAAAGGAAGACTGTTAAGATGGAGTTTAACCCTCCAACAGTTTGATTTTATCGCAGTTCATATTCCAGGCACTCAGAACTTTCTAGCAGATACACTCACAAGAGAATGGAAGAAATTTTAAAAATGTTTCAAGAAATTTTAAAAATGTTTCAAGAAATTTTATCGCAGTTCATATTCCAGGCACTAATTTAACATCAATTGAAATAATATTTAGTCGAGAATTAAAAGTAGAGATGGAAATACCTATAGATAATAAGAAAACCCTAGAAAGCAAAAATGTCCTATTAGGAATAGATTTTCTAGAACAATTTAATTATGAAATAAATAATAAAGAAATCATATTAAATGGTTTTAAAATACCTAGGATTAATTTATACTATAAAGACATAGAAGAAAATATAAACAATGTCCGAAGAATATCAAGAGATAGAAAATAAAGAAGAAGCAGGAAGTTACATCTCAGATGTACTATTAGATAAAAAATTAGTAACAAAAGATAAAAATCAAGGAACACTTAATTTAAAAGAATCAGATGGAATAAGTAGATCTTTAGTTGAAAGATTAAATAGGGAAAATATAATATATTATGGAATAATGCAAGGAGAACAAAATGTAAAAATAGAGCAAGCTAACAATAGGTTTCAAGCACCAGTTGTACAAATAAATCAGGTAGTTAGAAGATTACAAAAAATAAAAGAAGAGCATAGGAAAAAGATAGGATATATTCATGTAAATGTTGTACAAATAATAATAAGGTCAACATTTAGAGAAGGTATTAAAACGCCTATTGAATTAAAAATAGAGGACAATAGAATAAAACAAAAGCAATATAGATCATTAGGAAGTATTCAAGGTGATTTAGGATACGGAGTAATAAAGTTTAATGTAGCCCTACAATATCCTATACCTTTAGAAACACGAAATATAGATAATTGTATAAGAGTTACATGCAATTTTAAGAATAAAGAATTAATGGAACATGGTGACATACCTTTAGTGGTTTGTTATAGAATAGGCTATGCATTAAGTAACAGTTCATTAAGCATTCAGTATAAAAATTTAGATAGGTTATACACAGAAAAACTATTTAATAAAACAAGTACTTTAATACAAGAAGATAGAATACAAAGAGAATTCTTAAAAAATCATAGTAAAAAATTTAATCAGTTAAAATTAGGAAATATAATAGGAGAGTCAAGTAATCCAATAATACCTAGAATAAATGAAGAAATAGAAGCCCCAATTAGAAAAACTAGCTTATATAAGGAAAACCAAATAGATAAATTAAAGGAGCAGGTCAAAGAATTAAGTTCGGTAGTAACTAATCTTAATAATAGAATATAAAAATGGAAAATACAAATAAAAGAGGCCCTTATAAAAAAAGGAAAGAAAGAAAGTCAACAAATGAAGAAATAATAGAAATGATAGAAGAATTAAGAAAATTTAGAAAAAATATAAAAGAAAAATTTTCAGTTAGTTATTATAGGACCAGAATAATAGAAGATATACAATCTTCATTAGATTGTTTAGAAAAGGTAAAAATAAAATATATGATAACTCAAGAAGAAGAGAATAATAAGCTAAAACAAGAATTAGAAAAATTGAATAAAAAGGTAAAAGTATTAGAAGAAAAGATAGAAAATAATTGCGCATATAATATAGATGAATTAATACTTAACCTAGAAAGTATATCGGAAACAGCTAATTAATACCTACAATAAACTACATTAAATAAAGTAACTACATTATATATAAAGTTGAAATAAAGACAAGGTATTTAAATTTATTGTTAGCAAAATCCTAAATTTAAATGTGTATCCAATCTATCATTTAGCTATTGTGTTAACTATATATAATACCTATTATATCAAATTTTGCAGCGTAAATTTAATTTGTCAATAAAATGTTTCATAAAACATTGAAATATCAATGCATATATCAGAGTTAAGTAAAATATATATATATATATATTTAATTTAATATATATATTTTTACATAATTTTTAATTTAAAAGTAGATGATTAAAGGATACTTTGAGATATGAACAAGACACTATAGTCTAATGTGATTAATTAACCTATGTTGAAGACTTTGATAAATGTTAAAATCATATCGTGTTTCGTGTATTGAATAATTATAGAATAAAGAAATTCAATTATCAAATGATAATATTTAATTTATATGATTACTGATTATGATTACGTACACTTAATATCGAAAATGGGTTTTATCTATACTATACTACTATATATAATACATTTAACTTTCTCTCTTCTCAAAAAATTTTAAGACTAAGTAAAGTGTATCCCACTTACTACTTATTAATATTCTCCACTAACTACACTTTCATCAATCAAATATTGAATCTACCCACTAAAGTCTTTTTTGATTGGTTAAATATCAAAGTGGACACCTATAATGGGACATTCCAAAATATTAATGTGGACATTTTAAATGGGACGGACAAAGTACAATATGTTTTTATTTTAAAATATTCATTCTTAACTCCACCCACCGTCACCATTTTCACCGCTGTATTGCGCGGGTATAATGGTAGTATATTTAATGATGATATTCTACTTTACTTGGAGGAAAAAAAAATGTATACTTGATGTATGATGGACACACCCTCGGTTTAGGTGAGTGGGTAAGACTTGGCAAATGTGTAAAGAGAGAAGGTAGCATAACGTTTTTGATATAAAGGTATGAAAAAAATTGAAATCAAAAGAACATAGAAGTTAAATAATAACACTTAAAAGAGTATGTTTAGATTTTGAAATGAATTGTTCGTTCTATAATATACTCCGTAAGTGTTTTAAATAAAAAGGTATTAGAAAAACATATAGATGGTATTTAAGTATTATAACATTGAAAGGGTGATTAACAACATCATATTATTGGGTTCATTTGAATTCATGTACTCCAACCAATGTTTTAAAAACCGGTTCTTTTTATCAAACCGGAATAGGCTCTGGTTCTGATCCAACCGGTTGGACCGCCGGTTCAACCAATTTAGTGTAATATTTAAATAAAATTAATTTTTAATTCGATTTTAACCTTCTTGGTCGCATAAATTATTTATGATGTGTATTATTGTTACAATATAATAATAAAACCATATTAAAGAAAAATAAAACTAAAAAAAAGAAAGAAATGGTGTGAACCGGTTCATACCCGGTCCGGTTCCCGGTCGAAGCGGTCAGATTTTGAACCGGTGAACCAGACGGTTCAATCATTTTGGAAAATTGACAAAAAAACCGGTCAAATTTAAACTGACAATGTACCCGGATCCGGTCGAACCGTCCGGTTCAATCGGTTTTCAAAACATTGACTCCAACTCCATGATTTGCAACATTATGTATACTTTTATTGGTCATATAGTCTTGTGCACTAACTTATACTCCCTCCGTCCCAAAATTATTGTCCACCAACAAAAAGCACACAGTTTAATAAAAGTGGGACCACAACAGTTTTCAACCACTCAAATAGAATCTGCACCCACTAAACTCTCTTCTTATTGGTTGAAATGTGAAGTGGACAATTATTTTGTGACGTCCCAAAAAGGAAAGATGGACTATAATTTTGGGACGGAGGTAGTACTTGATATTTTCAAAATATCAAGTAACTACTAGATAGGGGTGTTCAAAACTATCCGTTCGGTTATCCGAAAATTCGAATAGTTTTTTTTTTAACGGTGGAACAATAACACCTTTTATTTGTACCTTTATATTTAATGCTTGTTAATGCACTTTTTTGTTTGTATTAATTGACCGTTTCCGATATACTTTCTAGATTAAGTATTAATTCATCTATATTATATGCGGAATTGTTTTCTATTTTTTCTTCTAATATTTTTACCTTTTTATTTAATTTTTCTAGCTTATTATTCTCTTCTTCCTGTGTTATCATATATTTTCTTTTTACATTTTCTAAACAATCTAAGGATGATTGCACATCTTCTATTATTCTAGTTCTATATGAACTTATTGAAAATTTTTCTTTTATATGTTTTCTGAATTTTCTTAATTCTTCTATCATTTCTATTATTTCATCATTTGTTGATTTTCTTTCCTTTCTTTTTCTATAAGGACCTCTTTTATTTGTATTTTTCATTTTTATACCCTATTGTTAAGATCTGTTACTACTGAACTTAATTCTTTAACTTGATCCTTTAATTTATCTATCTGGTTTTCTTTGTATAAATTAGTTCTTCTAACTGGTGCTTCCATCTTTTCATCTATTCTAGGTATCATCGAATTGCTTGACTCACCTATTATATTTCCTAGTTTTAACTGTCTAAATCTTTGACTTTGATTTCTTAAAAATTGTCTTTGTATCTTATCTTCTTGTATTAAAGTACTTGTTTTATTAAATAATTTTTTCGTATATAATCTATCTAAGTTTTTATATTGTATACTTAATGAACTATTTGTTAGTGCATAAGCTATTCGATAGTTTACTGTTAAAGGTATATCTCCTTGTTCCATTAATCCTTTATTTTTGAAATCACATGTTATTCCTATACAATTATTTATATTTTTTGTTTCTAAAGGTATTGGGTATTGTAATGTAACGGTAAACTTAATACATCCATATCCTAGATCTCCATCTATTCTTCCTAAAATACTATATTCTTTTTGTTTTATCCTATTATCATCTACTTGTAATTCTACTGGTGTTTTAATTCCTTCTCTAAAGGTTGATCTTATTATTATTTGTATAACATTTATGTGTATATATCCAATCTTCCTTCTATGTTCTTCTTTTATTTTTTCCAGCCTCTTTGCTATTTGTTCGATTCTTACTATAGGTGCCTGAAATCTTTTATTAGCTTGTTCTATCATAACGTTTTGCTCTCCTTGCATAATTCCATAATATATTATATTTTCTCTATTTAATCTTTCGATTAATGATCTACTTATACCTTCTGATTCTTTTAGACTAAGAATTCCATCATTTTTAACTTTTGTTACTAATTTTTTGTCTAATAACACATTTGATAAATAATTTTCTATTTCTTCTTGATTTTCTATATCCTGATATTCTTCAGACATTATTAAGATTCTTTTTTATATCCTTATAATATAGATTAATTCTTGATATTCTGAATTTATTTAATACTAATTCTTTGTTATTTATTTCATAATTAAATTGTTCTAAAAAGTCTATTCCTAACAGCACATTTCCTTTTTCTGGTTCCTTTTTATTATCTACCATGATTTCCATTTCTACTTTTAATTCTTGACTAAATATTATATCTATCGTCGTGTACTTAGTAGTAGTTACTTTTTCAATATAACTAATTTCTTCAACTGAATCATATACTTCTGTTACTATATCTGGACTTATATAACTACTACATGCTCATGTATCTATTAGTATAACAATTATTTGATTATTTATACTTCCTATTACGTAATACTGACTGTAATTTTGTGTATCTAGTTGAATTTTCAAGCTTTTCATTTTTACTATATTTCTAGTTATGAATGATAAAATTTCCTTCAGCATTTAACAAGGTTATAAGAATTATCAATATACCTGACTTTCTTATGATGACTGTTGTTTGAACGGAATCTCCAACCCAATACCGGAATTTGTCCTTGACGCTCTCCTAGCTTTGACGGACTTCTCGACGGCTTTCCAGGGCTCCAGGAAATCTTTCCTTCTTCAAACTTAGACTCATAAACAAGTAGAATATTATTCTTATTTCTTATTAAATCCTTGCGGATTTGTTTTAGTGACACATTATTGTACTAGATAATGATTTTTATTAAAGTTTTGAGAAATATTTTACAAGAGAGAATGATTACAAGTGAGTACTTGACTCGAAAATTAAGCACACCTATTATGAGGGATAGCCCCCCCCCCCCCCCCCCCCCCCCTCTTTATAATATCTTAAAATGGGTGCTATTCACGCCATCTTTTAATTTCTACCACCAAGATGATAAGATTTCTTATCCCTTGGTACAATTATTTGGCTAATAATACATAAAGGTGACCATGTGGTCACATTCTTTCTTTTGGCTACATTATTGCTGTGTGATGTAAGCGCTGACGTTCTTTAAGCTTCAATAATTGCTTCTTCGTCACTGCTTGTTGGCTTTTCACATATTTCACATATGTGTTCTTCAAGGAATTCTCCATAAAGTTTGTGACATAGAAATTCCTTAACCGCCTTGCTGTAATTGAACTGATTATGCATGACATTGGATGTAAAATCCTTAAGAATTCTTTTATCTAATTCCGATGCTTCCTTGGACTGATAACTCCAGATTATTGTTCAACTTGCTGCATAATTAATCCTACCATCTATTTTAAAACTTTTATTTAGGATTAATACATAATTGTTTCCAAGATGATCTAATTCATCACCCTGCATTACTGCTTTTCCAATTGCCGGATAATTTTGATTGCTTACCCCAATTTGACACAACTGGATTGCTGGTTGCGTTACTTCTCCTTCTTCGTTGAACTTTGGAATAGTACCAAAGATTCTCAGAAAACCTTCCTTTTCTTTTATTATCTTATTAATGAAGTTTGTTATTGCTGTCTTCATCTTAGATGGGAAGTATCTGAACATATCTGCTCCATTAAAATATATACTACTTGCTAATCCTGCATGAAACATCATGTAAGCTTTTATTGGTTCTGCTTCTGGAAGTATTACTGCCTTCGGACCTTGATAACCAGTATCTATTGGGTAGACACTAGTTTCTTTGTCTTCTTCTTTATAGTTTAAAAGGAAATTATATTCCTTTTCCATGATCTTCTTTGTTAGCCGATTATTTTCTTCAATTTGTTGCCTGGTTTGAATGCCACTGATTGTCAAGCTTGGTTTTTTAATTGTTCCCAAACTATGCATTCTTCGTTCTTGTGGAATTGCTCTTTTTGTTGCTTCAACTGGGCTTGTTACTTTCTGAGCGTAACTTTCTGTTTTCTTGTGATCTTCAAGTGCCTTTTTTGCATCTACTAGACTTAAGTATTTTTTGTGTATAATACCCGGTTGTCCAGTAATAAAGATTGCTGCTTTGCTCCATTGATCAAAAATACCTTGATTTGGACCATTAAAAATTACATAGTATGCCTTTGCTCGTTCTTCTTCGTCCATTTCTCGTTTTAGTATTTCAGTCTTCATTTGTTTTGGTGAAATTGTTGTTGTTGTTGTGCGTGAATTCTCCCCCAGTAGAAAAGGAAAAGATTCTTTTATTCCTAAAAGACTGATGACTTCATTGATTTTTTCATACTCTTTTTGTAGAGCTGCTGAGTCTTTCTGCATTTGTCTAATGGCTTCATGCTTTTGCTGAATCTGTTCTTTGAGTAGCTTTTGTTTTTCCATAATGGTTTGATTTACTGCTTCCATTCTCGTGTCAACGTATCTGCCAAATAATTTTGACTTCCTGGTATGTGTACTGCAATAAAGTCAAATTGTTGTATAATCAAACTCCATCGTAAGAGTCTGCCCCTATTGTATGATTCTATTAGTTTTATGTTTATAAAATCTCGAACATAAGTGTTATCTGTTTGAAAAATGAATTTTACTGGTTGTAAATCCAATCTAAATTTTTTTAATGCATTTATGAATGCTAAAAGTTCCTTTTCATGAACAGTGTAGTTTTGTTCAGCTGGTTTGAATGTTCCTGATGTCCATTTGGACAGTAAAACTTGTTGTTTGTTGATCTCATTGGATCCTTGCTGCATAACAGATTTTTCATCCGTTCTTTGTTGCTTTAATTTTGACCGATTGGTCCTTATTGCTTCCAATCCATCAAAATTCTTAAGATAATTCTTAAGATCTGATGGTTTGTTGTTCGTGACATATTGTTTGAACTCTTCATATGCATTTGGTACTACTTGTAGAATTGCTCCCCAAGTTGTACTACTTGCATCAGTATTCAAAATTATTAAGTCACTTGGCTTTGCTACATACAGCCTTGGTAAGTTTTCACAAATTTTCTTCAAACGTTGTACAGCCAAAGTGGCCAAATTATCCCATTTCCATGGAATCTTTTCTGAAATCATTTTTTGTAATTTTTCTCTTTCCTTCGCAAGATGTCGTATAAAACCTTTTTCTCCGATGTAATTTAGACATCCTAAAAATCTTTGTATTTGTTGTCTATTTTCCAGTTGATCTGGGAAATCTTTTATTTTTTCCAATAAATGTTTTTGGGGTTCTAAAAAACCTCCTTTTAATATTTTTATTCCAAGAAATTCTATTTCTTGTAAACCAATTCTTGCCTTTTCTTTATTCAAAATTACTCCTTTGTTTCCAAGTTGTATCAAAACCTTTGCTACGTTTTTCAAATGATTTTCTTTTGTTCCTGGTGTGAAAATTATTATATCATCAATATATGCTAAACATATTGACTCTAATCCCTTAAGATTAAAATCCATAAACCTCTGAAAATGACTTGGTGCCTGTTTTAATCCCATTGGCATTACATTATATTCTAAATGCAATTGAGGTGGACAACTAAAAGCTGTTAAGGGTTTTGTTTCCTCATCAAGTCTTAGTTGAAAATATCCTGATTTTGCATCTAATGTTGTAAACCATTATGAACTCCTTATTTTATTAAAAATGTAATCTTGTCGTGGTAGTTTATATGCATCTCCCTTGGTTGCCTCATTCATTTCTTTATAATTTATTACTAATCTCCTTTTTCCTCTTTTTATTTCATTATGATTTTCTACATAGAATGCAGGTGCACTGTGTGGACTTTTTGAATATCTAAGAATTCCTAATTCTATTTGTTTATTGGTTTCTTCTCTAAATTCTTCCACATCTCTTTCCGTGTATGGTATTCTGTTTACTACATTTACTTCTTTTGTTGGGTCTTTTAATTCAATGTGTGCTATTAGCGTATTTGTATTTTTTTTCTGGGTCTAATGGGTTACTACTACTTATTCTTTCTAGAAGTGTATCGACTTGTAATTCTATATTCATGAAAATAATGTTTTCAAATAAATGTTTTGCATGTCGTATTAATTCCCCCCGAAGAAGAGACGTCGTTGTATAAATTTTTGTAGTGATTTGTGTTGATGATTGATCTGCTAGTTGTGGGCATGTTATACTTACTGTGTCTAATCGTTGTATAAATGGTTGATAACACCTTAAAAAATTGTTTCCAATTATTAAAGGTATTCCTGTATTTTGTTTATATATACTTGGTGACGGAAATCTTTTATTTTCTATTAAGAATACTAAACCAACTGCCTTTTCCGTTAGAGTTATTGTTTTATTATTTGCTATTTTCACTATTAATGGTTTTTCTATTTTCCTCCAATATCTTGTTGGTAGAAGTCTCTCATATCCTAAACATATTGTTGCTCCAGTGTCTAAATATGCTAATATTTCTTTATTAAATAGCTTTACTTTTATAAACGTACTATTCTTCGAACTCATTTTCACTACCACTTGAATAATATTCACTTGATTCGGTAATTAGACTGTATGTATCGAAATCTATTGATTCATTTTCACTGTATTCATCTTCTATAGGTTCAAATCCTATACTATAAATTATTTTTAACTTAGCGTCCTTTTTACTGTCCTTTTGTGGACATTCATTTGCATAGTGACCTATTTCCTGACATTTCCAGCATCTACAATTCTTTTTTCCTTTTGGACATGTCTTGCTTTTATCCTGACTATATCTTTTTCTAAATCGTTTTTTATATTTAGGTTTCCACTTTCTTCCTATATATCTTCTAGGTGTGTATTTATAATATTTTCTTTTATAATTTTTAAATTTTCTTTTATATGGTTTCGAGCATCCATATTCTTGTGGTACATCATCTAATTGTTTACAACATTTTGGGCTTACTTCTTTAACATATTTCTTTTCTATTTTTCTTAGACATAGTTGTTGTCTATATTCTTTTGCAAACGGTTCTATTAATCCTAATGTTTGAATTCTTCTTTTTCTTGTTGGGTCAGTTATTTGTTTTTCTATATATTGTGTCATAGGATAGGGTAATTTACTCAGAACTATTTCTAATAATCCTGTTCTATCTGTTGCTTTATAATAATTTTCTTTTATTTGACAGAAAAAATTCTCTATATAGCATGGATCACATATCTTCATATTACTTAATATTCTTATTATATTTGGTTTATCTTCTTGTCTAGCTTCTTCTGGACCATATCCAAAGAATTCATTGAATATTTCTTGTGCTAGTGTATTTAAAAATACTAATTTTACTTCCTTTGATGTGTCATTACTTTGTGCATTTACTGTAATATCCGTGTTTGTTATCCAATCTGCTAATATTCCTGTCGTTTTATATTTTACATATATTATGAAATTTCCTAATGTTAAATTACTTACTGATTCTTCTCCTGTTTGTATTAGTAATTTTAATTTATTTATCCATATTAGAACTAAATCTTCAGCATTTGATGCACAATCTATGTTTAATATTCCTTCTATTATATTTCGTTCCTTTTCCTGGAATTTTGATGATATGTTTCTTCTTAATTTTCCTTCATTTTCGAAATATCCATTTTCATAAGTATAATCTTTATAACTTTTTTCTAATTTTTGACTAAACGAAGTGTTTGTTTCTTCATTAAATGGTGTTCTTTGCCGTTTTGGACTTCTAGGTGGTGTTGAATTAGGTTTTTCGTCGTTATCCATCCGAATCGTTGGATTTTCATCTTCACTATCTATTCCATATATTATTCCTTGTGTATCTTCGTCATTTATTTTTGCCATAAATGTATTATCTATTTGTAGTTTTTCTACTAATTTGGTTAATTTATCTATATCATCCATTTTTGTTTCTAAAATGGTGGTTCTAAAGTGTAACTAGTTGATTGTTTTCTTTTAAAGAAATTTATTAAATCTTCCTTTGTCAATAAATTTTTTAGTAATGTTAATGCTTCGGTTGATTGTGTAGATAAACTTTCTATAGCTTCTTTAATGTGCTTTAGACTAGTTTCTAGCCTACCTAATCTATTGTTTATTTCATCCGTATTTTTCTTTAATGTTTCAATTATTATTTTTATCTGTTCTGAAACTCGCAATTGATCACTCATGTTCTTTTAATATTGTACTTGTGTCTGGCTCTGATACCAAAATTGTTACGCGGAATGTATACGTGTTTTAGATATTCGTATTCTAGACTTTAAATCATTAATTTCATGCCTAAATCTTTATCTTAATCTTAAATTAAACTGAATAATATCAATTCTATGATTTATAATATGTTGGCTAGTAAATATTGAATACATTAAATCTAGTTGTTTGTAATGGAGCTTTATAGCTTGTTGAGTTGTTTTATAATTTTCTAACGTTATTTCTAAATTTCTTTTGGATTCATCTAATAAAAACTTATTATAATTATTTGCTAATCCTAACGGACCTTTATCCATTAAAAATGAGACAAAAACTTTTAATTTTCTTTTTATTTTTAAATAGTGACGATTTTAGCGACGTTTTTCTTCCGTTGCTATTACTAGTGAGGACTGAGGAGTCCTCAGTCCTCACTAGAGATGAGCAAAGACCAGATAAAACTGGTTTTCAGTCCAGTTTAAAAAAGTCCAGTTTTTTAACAGAAAATTAAAAACCAGTCTTTTCTAGGACTGGTCCAGTTTCAGTCCAGTTTTTTGCCATTTTTGTCAGTTTTTCTTAGAATTTCAGTCCAGTCCCAGTCCAGTTTCATTCATTTCCAGTCTTTTTTTTCATGGTCGATAATTTTGTCAATAGTTACAATAAAATTTTAAAACCAATAGAAAAAATCAATAAATGTGAAGTAAGATTAAATTAAAATGTATATAATTGAAATTGTTGATGTGAAAATAAATAAAAGTTTATAAATAAAGAAATAAAAATGTATCAAATACAATTTGACCTAAATTTAAATTTTATAAGGAAAGAAAAAAGTTAATAAACAATAAATAAACATAAATAGCTTATAATACATTTCAGTCTTTTTGCCAGTTTTAAACCAGTTTCAGTCTTTAACCAGTTTAAACTGATTTCAGTCCAGTTTTTAACCAGTTTTTAACCTTTATGTATTATTAGCCAAATAATTGTACCAAGGGATAAGAAATCTTATCATCTTGGCGGTAGAAATTAAAAGATGGCGTGAATAGCACCCATTTTAAGATATTATAAAGAGGGGGGGCTATCCCTCATAATAGGTGTGCTTAATTTTCGAGTCAAGTACTCACTTGTAATCATTCTCTCTTGTAAAATATTTCTCAAAACTTTAATAAAAATCATTATCTAGTACAATAATGTGTCACTAAAACAAATCCGCAAGGATTTAACAAGAAATAAGAATAATATACTACTTGTTTATGAGTCTAAGTTTGAAAAAGGAAAGATTTCCTGGAGCCCTGGAAAGCCTTCGAGAAGTCCGTAAAAGATAGGAGAGCGTCAAGGACAAATTCCGGTATTGGGTTGGAGATTCCGTTCAAACAACAGTCATTATAAGAAAGTCAGGTATATTGATAATTCTTATAACCTTGTTAAATGCTGAAGGAAATTTTATCATTCATAACTAGAAATATTGTAAAAATGAAAAGCTTAAAAATTCAATTAGATACACAAAATTACAGTCAGTATCACGTAATAGGAAGTATAAATAATCAAATAATTGTTATACTAATAGATACAGGAGCATGTAGTAGTTATATAAGTCCAGATATAGTAACAGAAGTATATGATTCAGTTGAAGAAATTAGTTATATTGAAAAAGTAACTACTACTAAGTACACGACGATAGATATAATATTTAGTCAAGAATTAAAAGTAGAAATGGAAATCATGGTAGATAATAAAAAGGAACCAGAAAAAGGAAATGTGCTGTTAGGAATAGACTTTTTAGAACAATTTAATTATGAAATAAATAACAAAGAATTAGTATTAAATAAATTCAGAATACCAAGAATTAATCTATATTATAAGGATATAGAAAAGAATATTAATAATGTCTGAAGAATATCAGGATATAGAAAATCAAGAAGAAATAGGAAATTATTTATCAGATGTGTTATTAGACAAAAAATTAGTAACAAAAGTTAAAAATCATGAAATTCTTAGTCTAAAAGAATCAGAAGGTATAAGTAGATCATTAATCGAAAGATTAAATAGAGAAAATATAATATATTATGGAATTATGCAAGGAGAGCAAAACGTTATGATAGAACAAGCTAATAAAAGATTTCAGGCACCTATAGTAAGAATCGAACAAATAGCAAAGAGGCTAGAAAAAATAAAAGAAGAACATAGAAGGAAGATTGGATATATACACATAAATGTTATACAAATAATAATAAGATCAACCTTTAGAGAAGGAATTAAAACACCAGTAGAATTACAAGTAGATGATAATAGGATAAAACAAAAAGAATATAGTATTTTAGGAAGAATAGATGGAGATCTAGGATATGGATGTATTAAGTTTAACGTTACATTACAATACCCAATACCTTTAGAAACAGAAAATATAAATAATTGTATAGGAATAACATGTGATTTCAAAAATAAAGGATTAATGGAACAAGGAGATATACCTTTAACAGTAAACTATCGAATAGCTTATGCACTAACAAATAGTTCATTAAGTATACAATATAAAAACTTAGATATATTATATACGGAAAAATTATTTAATAAAACAAGTACTTTAATACAAGAAGATAAGATACAAACACAATTTTTAAGAAATCAAAGTCAAAGATTTAGACAGTTAAAACTAGGAAATATAATAGGTGAGTCAAGCAATTCGATGATACCTAGAATAGATGAAAATATGGAAGCACCAGTTAGAAGAACTAATTTATACAAAGAAAATCAGATAGATAAATTAAAGGATCAAGTTAAAGAATTAAGTTCAGTAGTAACAGATCTTAACAATAGGATATAAAAATGGAAAATACAAATAAAAGAGGTCCTTATAGAAAAAGAAAGGAAAGAAAATCAACAAATGAAGAAATAATAGAAATGATAGAAGAATTAAGAAAATTCAGAAAACATATAAAAGAAAATTTTTCAATAAGTTCATATAGAACTAGAATAATAGAAGATGTGCAATCATCCTTAGATTGTTTAGAAAAGGTAAAAAGAAAATATATGATAAAACAGGAAGAAGAGAATAATAAGTTAAAACAAGAATTAGAAATATTAAATAAATATGTAAAAATATTAGAAGAAAAAATAGAAAAACAATTCCGCATATAATATAGATGAATTAATACTTAATCTAGAAAGTATATCGGAAACGGTCAATTAATACAAACAATAAAGTGCATTAAAAAGCATTAAATATAAAGGTACAAATAAAAGGCGTTATTGTTCCACCGTTAAATAAAAAACAACTATTCGGATTTTCGGATAACCGAACGGATAGTTTTGAACACCCCTACTACTAGATATACAAAAATGATTAAATATGCACTTTTCATCATCCACAAATAAGTAAAGAAAAACAAGAGGATAGTATGTAATCAACGTGGTACATTCTGCACAATATCTTGTACTTTCCTTCCTCCACTCAAATACTCACCACCACTTTCTCCTCCCTATCTTATCCCTTTCCCTCCAAAATTTCAATTCCGGTCAACTTTCCGACACAATGTCCGCCAAACCACCACCATCGCAACCACCGGCCTCCACCACCCTCCCCCACCGCCACCGCCACCGCCACCATTCCCTCAACTCAACCACCAACCTCCACTGGTCCTCCCACCCTCCTTCTCCCGCCAAAATCTTCACATCCACCGCCACTAATTCCACCAACACCTCAATCACCACCACATCCTCAACCCAAAATTACGATAATACCCTCCTAAACCTTCTCCGGCAAAGAAAAACCGAAGATGCATGGATTGCATACACACAATCACCACACCTTCCAAACCCTACCTGCCTCAGCCGTTTAATCTGTCAATTATCTTATCAAAACACTTCATCAGCTCTCACACGTGCTCAATCCATCATCCAACGTCTCCGCCGTGAACGGCAGCTCCACCGTCTCGACTCCAACTCCCTCGGCCTTCTCGCCGTTGCCGCCGCTAAGTCAGGCGACACACTTTACGCCAATTCTATCCTCAAATCCATGCTTAGGTCTGGTTACTTACCTCATGTTAAAGCGTGGAGTGCAGTTGTTAGTCGGTTAGCTTCTTCCGGTGATGACGGACCGAAAGAAGCGATTAAACTGTTTAGTCAGGTCACGAGGACGATCAGGCGGTTTGGTGATCCAACGCTTGTGATCAATTCGAGACCGGATACTGCGGCGTATAATGCGGTGCTTAATGCGTGTGCGAATTTAGGGTGGACTGAGAAGTTCCTCCAACTGTTCGATGAAATGCCTGATAATAAATGCGAGCCGGATGTATTGACGTATAATATTATGATCAAACTTTGTGCTTGTTGTGATAGGAAGGACTTGCTTGTGTTTGTATTGGAACGGATTATTGAAAAGGAGATACCGTTGTGTATGACTACATTGCAGTCTTTGGTAGCTTCTTATATCGGGTTTGATGATTTAGAAACCGCGGAGGAAATTGTGCAAGCGATGAGGGACGGAAGGAAAGATCTTTGTAAGATTTTGAGGGAGTCAAATTTGGAGGAATTTAAAAGAAATGATAGTGATGTGTTTGAGAGATTGCTTCCGAATGTGAAGTACTCAAGTGATTATGAACCACCATTGTTGAAAGAAGTGTATAAACCTAATACTAGAATGTATACGACTCTAATGAAAGGTTATATGAAATCAGGACGGATTAAAGATACCGTGAGGATGCTTGAAGCAATGAGAAACCAAGAAGATAGTAATAGTCATCCTGATCATGTTTCATATACAACGGTTGTTTCTGCATTGGTCAATGTTGGGTCAATGGAAAAGGCTAGACAAGTTTTGACAGAAATGGGTAGAGCTGGAATTCAAGCGAATAGGGTTACTTACAATATCCTTCTTAAAGGGTATTGTCAGCAGTTACAAATAGATAACGCGAGAGAGACTATAAAAGATATGATTGATGTTGGGATTGAGCCCGATGCAGTATCGTATAACACGTTAATCGATGGATGTATATTAATTGATGATTGTGCAGGAGCTCTTGTGTTTTTTAATGAAATGAGAGCAAGGGGTATTGCTCCTACAAAGATTAGCTACACTACTCTGATGAAAGCCTTTTCAGTATCGGGTCAACCGAAGCTAGCTCATGATGTGTTCAACGAAATGGAAAAAGATCCGCGAGTGAAAGTGGATTTAGTTGCGTGGAATATGTTAATTGAAGCGTATAGCAGGTTAGGTATGTTTGATTTTGCCAAAGAGACAGTTGAGAATATGAAAAAGAAAGGGGTTTATCCAGATGTAGCTACTTATGGTAGTCTTGCTAATTGTATAGCGTTAGCTAGAAAGCCCGGTGAAGCGTTACTGCTTTGGAACGAGATTAAAGAACGTTGCGGTTTGATAACTGATGAAATCAAGGTTTCTAAGTTACCACCAAATGTTCCAGTTTTGAAACCTGATAAAGGCTTGTTGGATACTTTAGCTGATATATGTGTGAGGGCTGCCTTCTTTAAGAAAGCTTTAGAAATTGTAGCTTTTATGGAAGAATTAGGGATAGCACCAGATAAAACCAAGTATACGAGAATTTATGTAGAGATGCATTCAAGGATGTTTACGAGTAAACATGCTTCGAGAGCAAGGCAGGATAGGCGGATAGAAAAGAAACGAGCAGCAGAAGCTTTCAAATTTTGGCTTGGGTTGCCGAATTCTTATTATGGAAGCGAATGGAGACTTGAAGGAGAAGGAGGTGAAGGAGATGAATACGCGATCTAATGGAAGAATCATTGATAGTTTCAAGTTTGTATGTAAACTATTGTAGTAATACATAAAGTTTGATCGACTATCACCCAAATTGTCCTTGTATATTCATTTTGGGTGCTGATCTGGTTTACAAAATCTATATAGAGTTGGTTTATAGGTTGTTATTCTTGTATACATACATAATTGTATTATCTAGTTGTAGGATTATATAATGAATTATGGGTAAGGTTGAGACTAAAAATTTGTGTGAGAATGAAGAACCAATGATATGATGCCATGTGTACAAAGAGACTACAAAACCCATTTACCCCTTAAGTTAAATATCTCACAAACGACAAATCGAAAAATTATGAAAATTGCACCATTAGATTGAGCATTTGATCCTCTTCGATTTGCCGTCCATTAAGGCATACTTTCGACGAGTTTTTTTTTCCATTATTTTTGGTGGGTTTCACATTACTAACACGTGTGTTACAGTGTTGCGTTTAGGGTTTAGGGTTTAGGGTTGGGAGTTTGGGGTCCAATAAACCCCCAAATGATCTCAGATATCCGATCCAAAAATAGAAGTATGTCAAGCTACGCTAAGGAATTAAGACTTAGTGTCGTACATCACAAGGTGTTTACCACAAGATCATAGACATGAATTAGACTTACTTCTTAATAACCCAGAGACCGGTATGTATCATGCCTACCAATACATCATATGATGAAGATAATTTTCATAAAAACTGTATTAAGTATGCTAGATAAACCTACTGATACATCAAGGATAAACCTTAAAATTTCCATTTTGTGCATGTTCCCCGATGTACTATCATATCCCAAGTTGTTTTACAGACACACAATCCAACATCTTTTCAAGAATTAAGAATCTTGCTGTTCACATTTCTGAATTAAATAATCAGAATTTTTAATATTCATAATTACTCCCCCTGAACAGCAAATTCTTATATCCAATCCAAAAATACTCCCCTTAAACATTAAACATATTTTTATATTTTGTTTTAATTTAATAAATTTTGCAACATTGCATTTTTTAATACTAAAAAGTATAAAGAATGGCTGTTGCATTAAACAAATAAAAAAAAGATAAAATTTAAATAAAAGTTTCAAAATCACATATCAAGTCAATTCAAATGACTTTTAGCACTTTAACCACCTCATAACATCGAAAATCTCATCCAATCACAAATTATCATCACATTCTTCCAACAATATCCACATCCATGCAGTCACTAAAAATGTTAGCTTTCAATAACCTGACTGCACCGCCACAAACAATTAAACGTTAGTACTTATGGGACACCCAAGCCTTGATAGACTTGGGTTGTCCATGATCATCCATAACCATCATATCAATGAGTTTATGATATTTTAAAAACTCAGAGGATTTCATTGAATTGTTGTTTGTGGATTTGGGTTTCCAAACCTTTGTAGGTTCAGATGAGTTGTTTTCAACAATGTAGTGCTGTTGAACTTGAGGTTTACTAGGCACAACTTTGTTTACTCTAGCCACGGGTTTTGGAGAAGAGGATGCATATCTTGATATAGTCGAATACGAAGCACGCCTAGAAAACGATTTTGAATAAGAATTCCTAAAGGAGGAAGTTCTTGGCATCCCTCTACCAAACCTATCTAGGGATAATAACCGACAATCCCTAATTATATGTCCTTGTTGTCCACAATGGAAACAAGAACGTCGTTCAATGTACGACCTATTCCAATGATTACCCACAAAAAGTTGAGGTGGAGAATGAACTGTTGGAAGCTTAGAAGATGAGGCATTTACAGGATGTGAACACTTATGCGTACACGTTGATGTAGAAGCCTAAGAAGTTGAACAAGTTGATGTTGAAGGTTGTTCACTTTTAGATTTTACATTTGAATCCTTCATTTGATGTTGAACCCTTTTGGATTCATTTTCAACCTTGTTTTTACCCTTTGTATTTGAAACCTTTACAGTTTCATTGGTAAGTATATGATTTTCTGGCTTTACATTAACTTTTTCAACTTTAATTTCAGCCTCTTCCGGTAGATCCTCTATCTCAACACCCTCCTCTACACTAACTGGAGGTGTACTATCAGACTTAACAAAAGTAGGCAAGGGATACTCTGTCCGTTTAGTTTTCTCCTTTGCCTGCCTTTTCGGATTGGATGTAGCTTCTTTAGACTTTGTAGCTGGCCATGATGAGTAGTCAGCCACAAGTTCTTCGGTGTCTTCCTTAACAGGCAGAGGATAGTGATTAGTAGGAGGTGGAACAGAGTTATACCCTATTCCAGCCTTACTACTTGTATTTGTCCTCTGCTTGTCAACAATTTCATCGAAGATTTTATGAGAGTTTGAGAAACTTGTGATTCCCTTTTTAAAAGAGTCAGACTCAGACTTTAGCTCAGAAAGTTCTTTATTTAACAACTCAATTTCTGTTAAATAGCTCTTAATGGAGTCTTGTTGACTGAAAACTTTAGCTTTATATTTCTCAGTGTCAAACTTATGAGCCTCAACTTCCTTTTCATAAAGTATTTCATTAGCTTTTAGAAACTTATTTGACTCAGTGAGTTTCTCGACCTTTTCTCTCAAGTCTACATAGTCTATTTGAAAACATTTTAAAGAAGCTTCCAATTTAATACAGGAGATACATGTAAAAGGTTCTTCAGATTTTGTTTCTACCTCATGTATCTTTGCCAAAAGCGCACGGTGTTGAACCTTTCCTTGAAGCGCACTCCAGTCAAACAATCCTTGATTAAACACCACCAGCTCCTGTGATGTTGTGCTATTCTCTGGAGTCTTGGGAGCTGAAGGTGTAGTGAATCCAGATGAGGGATATTTTTCCTTCTCACATTCTTTAGCAAAGTGTCCATAACTCTGACACATTTTACATTTCACCTTGCTTTTATTAAAACCAAGACCTGCATCACCATCATCATCCAGGTCCTTTTTGCCGTTTCTTTGAAGAAACTTCTTGGTTCTTTGGGTTATCATGGCCATACTCCATTTGATGTCCATCTTCTCGAGATCATCAGAGTCGATCTGTTCAAAGTCTTCCTCAGTGAGCTGCAGAGTACTAGCCTTCTTGGAAAGAAAATTCTCATAAGAATTGAGGAAAGCAGTAAAGATTTTAGCATAGTCCTCAGTAGCCTTTGAAGGAGTTGTATGAGCTGTATGAGAAGTATAGGAAGCATAAGAAGTGCTAGTAGAAGTAGATGCTGCTGAGTTGGAAGTAGATCTGGAAGTATCATTTAGACTAGAAATTTGAATATTAGCCTCTGACTTCTTTTCCTTTTGATCGTAAGCCGCTATAAGAGCATCCCATAAACCTATAGAAGTTGCTTGATCTTTAAATTTATTAATCACAACTTCTGGAAAGCACTTGGTAATCATTTCATACGCTCTATTGTCTTTATCAAACTCTGCTCGTTCCTTGACTGACATTTGTGCTCTTGACTTAAGCACCCCATCGAGTCTTGGTTGCTCATATCGATCAATGGTGTTAAACCAATTCCACAGATTTAGATCTTTGTATTCAATGAAATTGCATAACTTAATCTTCCAACTCGCAAAATCACTATAGAACAAAGATGTAGAAGGAGGTATTTTCGCACCAAAAGTCATATCCGAATTTTTCCTCCAAAATTGAATTCGAAAATTTCAAAAACCGACAGAGTGTAGCGAAACTTTTCCGACACTAAAATTAGGTACTTTTAAGCTCAAAAACAAAATTTGGTACTACAAAAATTTTCGCGAATTTTCCGCCAAAATTTCGTCCGAAAACGTCAAAAATTGGCCGGGTAAAATGAAACTTTTTCCAGCCTAAAATTGAACAGTTGTAAGGCTAAGGAAAAATTTTGGAAATGCATAAATTCAAAGTTGGTCAACTCATTGGTCAAAGCTGGTCAAACTGGTCAAGGTTGGTCAAACTGGTCAAAGTGGATCAAACTGGTCAAAGTTGGTCAAACTGGTCAAACCTGGTCAAACTGATCGAAGTTGGTCAAAGTTGGTCGATTTATGCAACACTTATCCAATTTATGCAGCACTAGTCAATTTATGCAACACTTAGCCAATTTATACAACACTAGTCAATTTATGCAACACTTAGCCAATTTATGCAACATTAGTCAATTTATGCAACACTTAGCCAATTTATGCAACACTAGTCAATTTATGCAACACTTAGCCAATTTATGCAACACTAGTCAATTTATACAACACTTGTCAATTTATGAGTTAGAGTATTTGGTCTAAGTTTTTTAGGTGTTGGTTTCTAATTCGGGAAACTTTCTAAGTTTAGTTTTTGGTCCAAGTTTTCTAACTAAGTCACCCAAACCCATTTTTGTTACCACTTTCCAAAAATAGTAAGTTTTATCATTTTTAGGAACCGAGCCGTTTTTGTTGACTCGGTCAAACCTACTCGGTTTGACCCGAAACTTTTACCCAATCAATACATCAGTTTATAGAGCCCATATAATTTGTCGGTTCGTGCCGGAGTTCACCCAAAGTGTCGGTTTTTAACATGCAAGTTAAGACTTCAAGATTTCCTATTTTCGACTTTTGTCGGTTTGGTTCGCCATTTAATTTCTACCACTTCTAATCCAAATCAAGTCTCACAATTTTTACCTACTGATTATCAAGGTTTCTGGTCTAACATACAATTTTTACAGAAACTATAGTGTCCATTTACATATTTAAAAAATTTCGCGAAGGAACCGAACTCGGTTTTCGAAAACTTCCAGACCAGACTCAAAGATCAGATTATAGCCAAAAATACGTACTGATATGGAAAAAGTGTAAAACATGAAAGTTGTATCCCTTTTCAATACACAACTTTTTTAAAAAAATCCGTTGTCTAATTCTTCCTAGAACTCGAGATAAGATTATTTTCGTAAGCTGTGTTTTTGAGACAGATTATTGCATGTTAACATATGTTATATAAAAACGATTTTTGATTTATATTTGGACATAATAGTGTTAGATGAACATTATAACATGTAAATAAACATAAATGGAAGTAGAAATGAGTCCTCACAATGATGATTTGAAGAAAGAGGGGAAGAAGAAGTTGTTGTTGAGCTTGTTTTCCTTGCAAAATAGTGACTTTTGAGGTGGTGGAGCTATGGTGGTCAAAGGTGGTTATTGGTGGTCAATGGTGGACTTATGGTGGAGATGTGGAGGTGTAAATGACTGATTTAATTCAGTTGTTGAGAGAGAATGGAGAGAATAAAGAAAGAGTGTAGGTGTTTGAGTGAAGAGATATGAGAATGCATGTTCATTTAGTGGAGGTGTAAGAAGGGTTAATCATGAGTTTTTGCATGATCAAAGAGTGGTGGGGGTGAGGGGTGGCCGGCCCCATGGGGTCCCACTCAGGGGTATTTTGGTCATTTTCCTTATTCCCTTTTTAACTAGTTACGTTTTCGTTCGTTTACCCGATTGTTTTGGTATTTATATATACGTTAAACGTTTAATACACGCGTTTAAGTAACGGTTTAAATTCTGATATTTTCACTTGAAATATTTATTCTAAATACTTGAAAAATAATTATAAAAATGTTCCGTTAAGTTGCCGGCCTCGATTTGCGTGAGCGTTTTACGGATTCTAAATCGCGTGACGTTTTAATTGGACGTTTTTCGTTATCGTTTTAAGACACGATATTTTAATTGATAGTTTTATACTAAATGATATATTTTAAATTCTTAAAATATATTTCGGTTTTCGTTCGATGGTCGGGTGCTATTCGCGCGTTTCTGTTGCGTTTGAGATGTTTTAGCCAAAACGCATATGTTTTTCGTGTATTATTTTAACAAAATAATAATAAGTGATAAATAACTTCTAAAAATAGATTTAAGTTATTTATAGAAATGTTTTCACCAACGTCGTATATTGTGCCGGACTCCGTCCGATCGTTTCGCGTAATTACAGATAAACACATAATCACGTAAGTGTATATTAAGATATACATGTAATTACAAATATTTAGCCTAATACCAACTAAATACAATAAATTAGGGTTTCGGTTAGGTTTAACTGTTAACCTAAAGTGTCGGTTGTCACATTCTCCCCTTGTTAGAGGAATTTCGTCCCGAAATTAGCTTGTGGTCACGGTCTGTGTGGGGTCTGTGAGAAAGTAAGTGTGTGTTTCTAGTGTATCCGAGTTTCTAATCCACAAGTGAATTCAGGATCTCGTCTTGAGATTCACCGGGCCTTGATGATGGGTAAGCCATCATGATCTAGGTTTTTGGTTTTCTGTAGGTTCCTCAACGAAGTGATCTTGTTTCACCTTTCTCCCCTTGTTGGATAAAAGTTCCACTGGTAATAGTAAGAATACGAATGGGTTCTCGTAGCAATGATTCTAACGGAATTCTTAGATGGCATCGAGAAAGGAAAGGGAAAGGAAATTTCGATCTCGGTGGTTTATTAGGTTTAGGGAGAAAAGTTTTATCTGCAAATTTCGAAGTGAGGTTCTAAATTATGATTACATGGCCAAAATCAATCTGTTATTTCTGCATTATTCTTAGCTTCTAAGTCGGTGGGGTGTGATTATGTAATTCAGTACCGAATAAGATTGAAAAGAGTCGAGTTATTGAGTGGTAACGTACCCGTAACAATGTTATGGGTCCTGTCAAGCGTTGTTGTTCTGGTTGTTATTTCTGTTTTTCCATTTCGGACATGCTTTTCTAAAATGTTCAGTGTTTCCATACTCGTAACAAGCTCTTGATGCATCAGGGTTTTGTCTCTAAAGATATATAAATTTCTAGTATACGAAAGGAATTTTTAACTATCTCAAGTTTTAACACAAAACTGCCGGTACTATTTTGGGATAAATTGGCATCGTCTCTTCTATTACTAACGTCATCGTAATTTCGGTAACTTTGTTAATAATTTATGGAATTGAATATTTTATAAAATATTCTGTGGAAGAGTTGTCGTAAAATTTGTTGAAAAATGTTTACGTTGAAAATCTGTTTGAAAACTTAGAGTTCGTTGAAAATTTGAGTCAATCAAAATATGTTGAAAACTTTAGTCACTGACAAAACGTTTGAAAATTATGTTTAACGAAATCCGTTTGAAAATTTTGAAGTTGTGGGAAAATTTTAGTTAAATGTCCGATGAAAATCCGTTGAAGGCTTGAGTCCATAGTATACGTTGAAAGCTCTGGTTATTGAAAAGTGTTGAAAGTTCTGTTTTGTCAAAAATCTGTTGGAAGATTTATGTTTGTAAAAAAAAACTGTGGAAAATGTCTGACGAAAATTTGGTTGAAAACCGTTTCTCTCACATTGTACATGTTTAGAGGAATTTTTCACACTAGTCTTAATCGCAAGGCAGCGACTTAGTCTCTGGTCTCCATCACCTGGAGATGGGTAGTTTCTATGGTTTCGCTAAGATCCTTCTGATCCTCATAGATTTGTGCAACTCGGCCCTATGCCAGGTGCATCCAGCCTAAACGGGTTTCGTGTTATTCTAACTCCATAGTGTCTATTATATTCTCGTGGCGGCGTAGCCTAGCAGCTAGTACCAGAACGATATGGTGAGCGGGTTCATGTGCGTATAGAGAGGTTCGCATGTCGAAAGCTTCTTCGTCCTCTGTAGGAAATTTGTATTCCTCCTTTAGTTCTCCAAGCCTTAAGAGTTGCGGGTAACCAATTCCATTGGCGGACATCTGCCAGACGGCGGGTCCTAGTGTGGGGGTAACAGTTGTAAGGTCTAGTTTGAGGTGGTTTGTCAGTCATTCTAGTCGTGTATAATACACGTGATTTATTGGTCTACGATCGGTGTGGGAGGAAGAGCGTGAAGTGGGTGTCACTTGTTTGGGTGGCGAATCCTATGGTGGATTCTCCTCAAGTGCGTTCTCATTGAATATGTCGTTTCCCGATACGGTTGGGCGAGCGGGAATCGCGGAAGTCTCCACAGTAGTGAGTAAGGCTTGAGCCTCGTATATCGGTGTCAGGTGATGTAGTTGATAGTCCCTTATGCGTAGGATCTGATCGGATCATATAAACAATAACAAACAATCAATAATCGATTCACGAACACACGATTTCTATATAATCTTTGCTTTGTATTCACAATTGAATATGAAAGATTACAATCACAAACATACAAACGTTTCTCTCCTCTCTATTCTCACAAAAACGCCTCACTCTCTCTCTAATTCGTCCAACCCTAATTCTGAGTTATAACTCGCTATTTATACTCACGACTAATGGACCCTGCGACATTGGGCTCAATGTCGCAAGCCCAGACCCTTGCGACGTCTGACCCAACGTCGCAGGCCCAATTACAATGACACAATTCTATGTATATTCTATAGTTATATTTCATTTACTGACTCGAATATACACTCTAAACACTATACATTCGTAGACTAATTGACTTTGACAATTACAATAGTTTGACCAACTGACTGACACACAAAATGCACCAACAAACTCCCCCTTGTCAGCAGCTTGGTCAAATAAGTCTTCAATTAGTCTTCATCAACTAACTCTTTCATGTCTTTGACAATCAGAAACTCCCCCTTTGAGATAGCATGGTTTTCCAAGAAATCTTGATGTCCAAATTCATGTGACTGACACAAATTTATCATACAATAAGATCTTCAAACTCAGTGACCATCTCTCAATCATCAGCAGCTTCTCCGATAGAATTATCTTCACAATCTTTGGAGAATAACCGACATCCTTTACATCTTCAATATTTGACTTTAACAAGATATGTGATGTTTGAAGAAAATAACATAGAAATAAAATCTTTTTGTATTTTCTTTATAAAGGAAAAGTAAAGAACGAAGATTAAAATAAATTGGGGATAGGATTGTTTTAAGTCTACTTAGGGATCATATCAGGCCAACATGCAATTATTAGCAAATAGTAAGTGTTATATCGATTATCAGTATATTTGTCCACTTAAATTTACTTAGCACATTTAATACACCTAGTATAAAAATTATTTCAAGACGATTACTGGTATTGTTTTTCCACTTAAACATGTTACATCCGTGTCTGCGAGCTAACCTTTTATTATTAGTATGAATATTTCACCGTGGTCCCCACCATAGACATACCCCTGTAACCTAGACATGAACATAGTTTCCAAATTTAGAAAGAATATAAGAGGATCAATTTTAAGAATCAAGCCAACGGTGACAGGTCTGTACCGACGTACAACAGAGCAACATAACTTGATTCAGGTTTAAGCAAAACCAAACGCAGTCAAACCAAATTTGTGGCGACCTTGTTTAGTACCTTAAATTTAAGACTTGCAAGTGCATTGACTCACGTTTGCTTAGTTTTGAGCTTATACTAACTGAGACCAGTTCTGTACTTACGTACAACAGAGGAAACAATCAGCATAAACCCCCAAATGATCTCAGATATCCGATCCAAAAATAGAAGTATGTCAAGCTACGCTAAGGAATTAAGACTTAGTGTCGTACATCACAAGGTGTTTACCACAAGATCATAGACATGAATTAGACTTACTTCTTAATAACCCAGAGACCGGTATGTATCATGCCTACCAATACATCATATGATGAAGATAATTTTCATAAAAACTGTATTAAGTATGCTAGATAAACCTACTGATACATCAAGGATAAACCTTAAAATTTCCATTTTGTGCATGTTCCCCGATGTACTATCATATCCCAAGTTGTTTTACAGACACACAATCCAACATCTTTTCAAGAATTAAGAATCTTGCTGTTCACATTTCTGAATTAAATAATCAGAATTTTTAATATTCATAATTACTCCCCCTGAACAGCAAATTCTTATATCCAATCCAAAAATACTCCCCTTAAACATTAAACATATTTTTGTATTTTGTTTTAATTGAATAAATTTCGCAACATTGCATTTCTTTAATACTAAAAAGTATAAAGAATGGCTGTTGCATTAAACAAATAAAAAAAAGATAAAATTTAAATAAAAGTTTCAAAATCACATATCAAGTCAAGTCAAATGACTTTTAGCACTTTTACCACCTCATAACATCGAAAATCTCATCCAATCACAAATCATCATCACATTCTTCCAACAATATCCACATCCATGCAGTCATTAAACAAATAAAAAAATGTTAGCTTTCGATATTTTAATTGATAGTTTTATACTAAATGATATATTTTAAATTCTTAAAATATATTTCGGTTTTCGTTCGATGGTCGGGTGCTATGTGCGCGTTTCTGTTGCGTTTGAGATGTTTTAGCCAAAACGCATATGTTTTTCGTGTATTATTTTAACAAAATAATAATAAGTGATAAATAACTTCTAAAAATAGATTTAAGTTATTTATAGAAATGTTTTCACCAACGTCGTATATTGTGCCGGACTCCGTCCGATCGTTTCGCGTAATTACAGATAAACACATAATCACGTAAGTGTATATTAAGATATACATGTAATTACAAATATTTAACCTAATACCAACTAAATACAATAAATTAGGGTTTCGGTAAGGTTTAACTGTTAACCTAAAGTGACGGTTGTCACATCACGGTTCGGTTACGGTTAATATCCATAACCGATCCACCATTAACCGCCCCGCCTCAAATATTTATATATTTTTATTTGTTTTATTAAGGTATCAATTTATTAAACCTTAAATGTGTTGTTTGACTTATATTTCTTGAATAGGTAAACATTAATGATTAAATACATGTTACGTAGACAACTAGTGACTAAATATCTAACATCTTAATCGATTTTGAGCAGACAAGTTTGTGTGTGAAATCATCAAGTAACCGATTTTATGTTAATATAGAGTTATTTATATGTTAATATTTTATGTATTTGTACATGGAAGCAACAAACAAGGGTAACGAGGAACCAGCTTTTAACGAAATCAAGGAATCGATTATTAAGTTACAAATCCAAATATTTGCGGTTAACCGCTTTTAACCGCAAAGATTAACCGTAACTGATCCGTCAATTAACCGTCATCCAACGGTTCTTAATATCATTAACCGCCATATTCGGTTACGGTTACGGTTTGGGGTTAAAACCCCCCAAACCGAACCGTGCACACCCCTACCTCAAACACATAGTCATTTCATGCTTATCAAAAGGTAATATTTTATTATTATTATTTTTTTTGCTACCACTACGACTACCAAGGCTTTTTTATGGCTAATAAAAGAGTTTTTGTTCTTTTTCTTTTAGCTCCATTAAAGTCTATGTTAATGTTAATTAAATACATATTATCTGTTTATGTTCTTCAGATGTAATTGTTTCTCATTGGTGTTACTACTACTACTCAGCTCTCAAAAATCAACAATTACGTTATGGAACATATCCTATATTTTTTAGTAACTTTATATTGCTACAATGAGGAGTTCAATTTTTATTGGGTTTTTTTTTTTTTTTTTTTTTTTTTTGTAGTGTAAAAAAAATTTGTATTCTTTTTAATTCATACAAGAAGCCAAATCTAGAAGGCTTGAAAAGATCGTCTGCTGTCAAGATACCAAAAAACAAAAATTTAGAAGTGTTATTTGTTTAGCTTCTAATAAATAATTATGGGTAAAACATTTAATTTTTATCATTTTAAAATGGTTATTCATTTAGCTTTTTAGAAAAGTTATATCTTTAGCTTTTTAGCAGGTTACACGTAGAAGTTTTAGAAGGGTTATGTGTGAAGAGTTTAATGTTTAGCTTTTCAGTATGGTTGGTTTCTTTAGTTTCTAGAAGAATTATGTATTTAGCTTTAAGGAAGGCTGGTTTTGTGTCAATGGGCTAATTAGGGTGCGTTTAGTTACAGAAAACTCCCCTCTTTTCCATAAAAATTCTCTAAGAAAAGAAGAAAATTAGAAAATGTGTTCAAATTCGAGTTTTCAAAAAAAGTTTTCTAAGAAAAAGAAAATCATTGTTTTCTTTTTTATAACTACAAAGTTGAAAACTACAATTTATAGTTTTCTAAGTTTTCCATTTCTACTCTTCTTTGAAAAAGGAAAACTCCACCCCTTGCAACTAAACACGTTTTCTAGATTTTCCATGTTTTTTTAAGAGAGGTAAACACTTTTCATTCTCTAGAGAAATGGAAAAAGAAAAATGGAGAAATTTTTCTACAACTAAACGCGCCATTAGTTTTTTAATTTCCAGAAGTATTTTGTGTGAAGCCTATAATGTTAAGTTCTTAAAAGGGTTATGTGTTTGAAATTTAGTGTTTAGATTTTCAAGAGGGCTCTATGTTTGGACTTTTACAATGGTTGTACGTCAATGTTTTAGTGTTTAAATCTTTAAAAGGGTTTCATGTTTAATTTATAACTGATTAGGTTGAGTTTTAGATGTAGTATATATTTAACTTTGGGTTGTGTGTTGAAGGTATCATGATTAGTTTTTTAGAATGGTTATGTGTTTAATGCTTTAGAAGGGTTACGTGTTTACCTTTTTTTTTTTTAAATGGTTATATGTTTAGTTTTTAGATGAGTTATGGGTTAAGGTTTAGTATTGATTTTTAGCATAATATAATTATGTGTTTAAAATTTCTAAAGCATTTTGTTGTTAAGTCATTGAAGGGATTTTCCGTAAAGTATAAGTATGGAAATTTAGTAAGGAAACTGTTTACCATTTTACTTATAAAAATTTGTCAATTTGGATTTTATATATCTCCTCATTGTCAAGTGTGAATAAATTATTTAATAAAGTATAGTGTTTAGGGGCTAAGTATTGGGTTTTTGATTGTGTACTTGTGTGTAGGGTTTTCTTGGTGAGAATAGTGAAATGTTTCTAATCAATCATTTTAGGCATCTGAATATAAATGGGTAAAAGACAAAAATCGGTCACGTACTGACAGCGGATATTCCAAGTATGCAACATACCCTTTTTATTTCTCATGTATGCAACCAACCGGCTAATTTTGTGTTATGATTTTCAAAAGTTCAATATTACCTTTTCATGTTATAAAATGCCGATTTGGCGTACACGTCAGTTGCCACATAACCAGTTTTGTCACGTCATGTGTACACATCATTAATCGAATTTAATAAATAAAAGTTTTTACATCATGACCATTCCTTCATCTTCGACACCTGCAAATTTCAATCCCCTTCGTGTAAGCTCAATTATGATCAATGAATGTATTATGTAGCAAACTGGCCATCAATTAACAAATTTATGAAAACATAAAACTATGCAGCCATTGATTAACAAATTTATGCACACTGTCTTGTTATTGTGGTTCAAATTGAACATAAAAACCATGCAGCCATCGATTAACAAATTTATGAGTCAACATCGCCGGTCAATAGCTTCGATTTCCGATCAAGCATTCAAACCCATCATCTAATCACAAACACAATATAATAACCCCAATCCATTACTTAACAGGTCTAATATCTAACAATCTTATACAATCAATGAACCCTAACATCATCGACATCACCTTGCCGGGAAATAACCACCGCAGCCATCACCCTCCGAAATACCTGCAACCTCTGGAAAATAACCACCGCAGCCATCACCTCGCCGAAAAATAACCACCGCAGCAATCACCTCGCCGGAAAATAACCACCGCAGCCATCACCCTCCGAAATACCTGCAACCTCCGGTAGACCACACCACCGCAGCCATCTCCCTCCTAGAAGACTTGCAACCTCCGACCAGACCGACGGCAACAACCTCCGACGAAACCCACGGAGCTGCAACCTCCATCGAAACCCACGCTCGCTACACCTCCGTCGAAACCCACAGTTGTTGCAACCTCCGGCCAAACCCACTCTCATTTTTCAGATAATGATGGATATTAGAGGAATTTGAGGTGGGTGGATTGGAATTCGAATTGGGGTTTGTTTATTGTAATTGTAATAAACAAAGAAAAGAAAAAAATAAGGTAAAGAAGTTACTGATGACGATGATGATATGAAGTAGGTGGTTGCATACATATTATATTAAAAAGAAATTGCATTTATATTAAATTAAAAAAGTCACGTAATAAAAGAAAAAGCAAGTAAACATTCATATTAAATTAAAAAAGTCAAATAATTCCATTTACTAACATGTAGTAGGTTACCATGTTGCTCACATTAGTACAAAATTTTCCGGTTGGTTGCATACATGAAAAATAAAAAGGGTAAGTTGCATACTTAGAGTATCCGTTGGCATTACGTGGCCGATTTTTATCTTTTACCCAATATAAATTTAACTTTCTATCTTAGATTTATAGCTCATCTTTTGATTTTGAGATTTTTTATGATGAGTATCAATTTTTTTGCATACTGAATGTTAATTTAACTTTCTATCTTAGATTTATAGTCCAGCTTTTGATTTTGAGATTTTATGATGAGTATCAACTTTTAAATTTCAAACGATCGAAAAAGGCTTTATACGGTAAAGATAAAATTATATTTGTGTACTTTGTAATAATTGCATTTTCTTATGTTGTTTGTGGAATTCAAAATTTAACTAAGGCCTGCTCATGAGTTGTATTTTTGAGAGAATGGAAGAGAAGTGGGAAGAACAAAAATCAAATCGTGTTCCTGAGTTTTTTATTTGGAAAGAAGAGAAAATAAGTGGAAGGGGGATTTAGACATCTTTTCTTTCCAATCTTTCTCTCCAAAATTGGGAAGATTTGGAAGGAAGGAATAATATTAAAGCTATATTATGGCACTTCCTTTCATTTCTCTCCAATTCGGGAACACAAAACCTTTCAATTTCTTTTCTTTTCTTTTCAACTCAGGAACGCAAAAGTGTTTTTCATCTTCTTTTCTTTTCTATTGTTTTATATTCTCTTCTCTTCTTTTCTTTGTATCAAAATCTCGAGAGCAGAGCCTAAGTTACGCATTAAATTAATATAAATTTACATTATATGTGCATCGCACGGGTATTTACCTATATATCTTCTCTTATAACTAAGAGAGGAGACTCCAGCTTATTTGTCAGCCTCTAATCCTTCAAAATTAAGATTTTTCCAACGTGTCATTAAGGTACGTATTTAGATTCCACGTCAGCTATCAACATACAGGACCACTCTAAACATGGAAAAGATTGTAATTGATTCCTACAAATTAGACATTATATCTACCAAAGATAACAACCGTATTACAATCCAATTCAATGTAATCGTCTATCGTATTAAAACCCCTCCTCTAATCCTCATCTTTTGTGTTCATATCTTCAACCAAATTTCGTAAGAAGCATTCAACGAAATTGTTTGATGAAGTTATTGGTTTGTACTTTGCTGATGATTTAAGTTATATATGCCCGCCAAGTGTATGATGAAATTCCGAAGGAACAATTGTTATGATCAGGTTCGTGGTATCTATCTAGATTTTAAATTAAAGTTGTTTACATTGTGATTATCAGTTTCATGGGTGCAGATAAGATATTACATATAGCACCATGCAAAAGTTGGGATTATATGTCCCAAAAACGCCATTAAGCTTGAATGAGTTTAGTAAATTATTCTTCAATAAAGTTTAGTAAATTGCTATTGTTTACTGCTTATAACTAAAGAAAGATAAATTATTCACTTTCCCACTTAGATTCTCAAATAAATTCACCAGCAATCATTTTCAGTAAGTTCTTGGATTTACTTGATACTGCCTTTTGATAGAACCTTTTGCGTAATGGTTGTGTTATTTGATCTTTTGTCGGAATTTTAGAATTTGAATGATAAGTACCAGGACATTATACTTAATTTTCAATTATGAAATATTGTGATGGAAAAGGTGTGAAGGAGTTATGGCAGGTTGTGAAATTCAAAAGTTAAAGAACAATACACATAAGAAAAAGGTACACTGGACATCTGTTTATTCTTATGAAATCTTAATAGTAACTTATTCATTAGACAACTTGCTATTAATGTTCTACAAGAAGAATCAAGATAATAGATCTCATGTTCATGTTGCTATCAATTGCATTGAAGTTTATCAAGATTCAATATTCAAGCATAATTGGCCAACTAATGTCATCGTTGTACTAACAGTACGTGGCGATGTACTTGCAGAATGAAAGACTGTTCGGGTAATGAATTTGCGGCTACATGCTGCGTACGGTCAATATGAAGCTTCCAAGGAATACATCCTTCTGCATGAAGCCATGAATTGGTATCTCTTAAAAATATATATTAGTAACCAGTGTAATCTTCCTAATGTGAAACGTTTCCAAACCACTGGTATCTGTTAAATCTGTATTATCCATGGAGTACATCACCAACTTAGTAATCCAAATAAATAAAACACTTTCTCCTATCAGATGTTCTCAACAATTGAAATGCTTACCATCACACTAGGATGTTTATTAATGACAACGTTGAGGATATTGAACAATATTTTAACAGGTTATATCCCTTGCCCTCCATTCTAACCTTTTTTTTAACACCTCTTGATTTTATGTGAAGTGTCTTATGCCTAAAGGCTGAAGTCTCATGTAATTGCTCATGCTATAATAACAAAAAAATGACACCCATACCTACTAAATCGACCGTATCCAGTCCACGTGATTATTTTTTTTTGACAAGCGTATCAACTTGGATGAATCATCTATTAGAGGTATAACTAAATATATGCAGAACTAAGCATTTCATTGGTTACTTCTTGGTTCATAATGCAACATGATTCGACTACAAAATATGAAGAACCAAGGAGCTGATAGTATATGACTTTTGAATATGGAGCTCCATCTTAAGGAAATGTTTCATCAAAGGTTGAATGTTTTTATCCTTTTTCTTTATCCATACAATGTTAAGAAACATAATTTTATTTTTTATTTATAGCTTACAAATCAGAATGTCGTATATGTAACATGATACAATTCGGTAACCATTGATCGTACTACAAGTACTAAAGAGCCCATTATAGAAGCATCTTGCTTATGATGTTGTTAAGGATATTGTATCTGTGCTTTCATAGTCTTTTGAACCAAATAAAAAGCAGCTTGTAGAAGTGAAGATTGAGAAGAATTGAGATCGACACTTCAACCCGTTCGCAAATAGTTTTCTTTTTCCCCCATAGTAAATACTGGGGATTCTTGCTATGATCCAACCCCCAATATGATGGATACTGTAAGTTTATTTTAACAGTTGTCTGCTTTGACTTTTAGCGATATATTTTTTTCCCCCCAGAAGCTGGTAATTATAATAACCTCAATATGCAACTCCCATTACTTCATTTCGTAGCAAGACGGCTCTGTTTTGGGCTTCAGGTGATCATTTTATTCAAATTATTATAATTTAATTTTTATGGCTTGTAGTTGATGTAACTGTTTCAAATTTTTGATGCCACTCCCACAAAATCCTTAACTCGTGGAGTAGAAAGTTAACATTCCTTTATCCAAATATGCCTCATTTTCAATTCTTTGGTCATGAGATATGTTATGAAGTTGACGTGTATTTGATGTGCTTATAGACTTATAGCTTATAGTATATAGTAATGTTTGGGCCACAAACTCATTACTTGAAAGTTCCTCTTAATCATGTAAAAATATCATCAATATCATATTTAACCGCAAAAAAATAATATCAAATTCTTATATTAACATCTTAACAAAAGTTTATATTAAACTAGCCGTGCATCACACGGGTTTAACACTAGTAGTAATATAAATGATGATACTCTGACAGTACTAATATAAATGATAATGAGTACTATAGTCTCTACGACACGTGGCTCCTCCAGTTGTATCATCATCCCCATAACTTGCTAAACAAATAAAAAAACCCAGTCACTTGTGTTGATACACGGTCACACAAAGACGCATCTCTCGCATGGAATTAGCGACATTGATTTACACAAGGTATGTATGTATCCTTTTATATAATATTATCTGTTTCGATTATTATATTTATTATGTCATCGCGCACAGCCGCACACTCAGCACCGTTCGTGAATTATTTTTTGTATGTTTTGTATTTTGACTTTTGATTTTTTTTTTTTCCATTGCTGATTTTATGTTTATTAGGTCTTACGGATTCTGATAGTCAGTATAAGTAGGAAATTGGGGTTTGCTGTTACAATCATCGATCACCGAAACCTAATGATGGAACCGTTTTCTGATCATGGAGATGTTGATGATAATGCTAGGGTTTTAATTGCGGCTGAAAATGGGGTTAATCAGTATAATGAAAATTTTAGGGAAAATATAGTCGAAAATGGTGTAGATAAAATTGTTTCTGATGTAAATGATTCACATGCAATTAATCTTGTTGTTGATCTAAATCGTTGTTTTACAAAACAATCTGATCATAATGGAAAAAACTCAAGTGATGTTATATTTAGTGAAAAAGGAGGAGATCTCAAGGTTTCGGATTTAGTGTGGGGAAAGGTTAAGAGTCATTCATGGTGGCCCGGTATGATCGTTGATCCGTCTGTATCAACCGATAAGGTGATGAAATATTTTAAGAAAGATGGGTTTCTTATTGCGTATTTTGGGGACCAATCGTTTGCTTGGAATGAATCAATTAATATTAAGCCATTTCGTGTAAATTTTTGTAAAATGGTGAATCAAGGTGATGGTGGCAGTTTTATTAGTGCTGTGAATGATGCTTTACGTGAGGTTGCTAGACGTGTTGAGTATGGGTTAGCGTGTTTGTGCTTGTCTGAAGAGGTGTACTTGAAGATTAAATCTCGGATTATTGCTAGTGATGGCCTTAGGAAAGAATCTAGTAGGATTGATGGTGGGGATAGATTTTCGACTGTAAATTGCTTTAAACCTGTTAAAGTCGTTGACTTTTTGCAAGATTTAGCTACAGATCCCTTTGGGTCTAATAGATTGGAGGTTATAACCGTTGGAGGTCAGTTATCGGCTTTTAATCATTGGAAAGGCTATCGCCTGCTTCAAATAAATGAAGTTTTAGATGAATTAGATGATAAGATTGATAGTGATAATCGTGCACTTGATTCAAAAGGAAAGGTGAAAGCTCGTGGCAGGCCACCAAAGCGTAAACACTTATTTGATGGTGATTTGAGCCCGAGTAAGAAAGTGAGGTGCTTGTCAGATTTAATGTCAAATGGTAGCGAAATTGTGTCTGATGGGGAGTATAAACCTACAAAAAGAGGCAGAAAAAGGAAAGCCGCTAAATCTAACGGCTCTATTAAGGGAAGTCAAAGTCAAACTACAGAAAAATTTCTTTCACAGATCTGCCAGGCTGCCCTGAACCCAATGGAAAAACAGCCTAATACTGATTCACTCGTCAAGTTTTCGTCGGATTTCAGGAAACATCGATATATACAAGACAAGAATGAGAATCAACCAGTAACTATTGAGACGGGTGGATTTGCAGGTATCGAAGATTCTTACTGGACGGACAGGATCATTGTGACCAAATCGGAGGAGCAAGTCACTCCCGATGTTGGCCCGAATCCAAGTCAAGAGAACTCAGGAACTGCATTAATCCTCAAGTTTACAAATTTGGATTCTGTTCCATCTCTAAAGAAACTGAATGAGATATTTAGACGTTATGGAACTCTTCAAGAAGCTGAAACTCGAGTGTTAAAGAAGAAGAATTGTGTAAAAATGGTGTTTGAGAAACGATCTGATGCAGAAACTGCGTTTAGCAGCAGTGGGAAGTTCAGCATATTTGGACCTGCTCTTGTTAGTTACTGCCTTGATTTCAAACCGACACCCCGAAAAACAGCTGCAGATGGTGGTAAAAGGGGGTTGAAATCAGCAAAAGCAATGCAGTTTGAAAACTAGGTAGTGAAAGTAAGATTTTCTCAATTGTTCTTGGTAAACATATACATGACTTTGACTTTTGATCGTTAAAGATTGACTTATAGCATACTGCTTAATGTGATAGTTTTGATCATCTTGATGTAAGAAATGGATCATCTTGGTTTATTAAAGTAGACAAGGTGTTGAAAAACTAGGCCTTTCATATTAGTTTATGATCACTGTCCAAATGTACTTGCGTTGTTAATGTTATGCTTATTGCATATGCTAATGTAAAATTGCATGTGTGTTTTTAATGCGGATACTTTCCTGCTGTACCCTCTAATCTAGGGGGTTTGTAGGCAGAATCACGATGGACAAGGAAGAAATCTTGTTTTGGAAATGTTATTAATATATGTGTAGGAAATGTGTCGAGCCAAGCTCGGTCAGTTTGAGAACTCTATAATGTGAATTATTCTCTATAAAACAAGCTGAATTCCCGGTCTCGAATAGCTGGTAAGTATCTGTTAGAACTTAGAAGCATAAAGGGTAGAGCTTGCTTTAGAATGATTTGAGTTCAACCCGGAAGCATACATAAAGACATCAAGTGATTTAAAGCTTGTATTTCTTCTCATGTTTTAAGTGTGTAGTGTTCGATTACAGGGACTTGTTAACTTTTTACCTAATTATATTTTACTTTTTAGAGGATGATGCTTTTCGAAGGTATTGATCGAATAGCACAAGTACGATACGTGAACTCTTTTTTTCAGATTTGCATTTTGGTTGAGCTATAAACAATGCTTTTGTTTTAAAGTCGAGATTTATTTAGTAACTTCACATATCAATATTTCCTTTTGAACAATCTGCTTTGATCTAAAAACTATTCGACGATAGATCATCAATTACTAATCAGTATCTTAAAATCATGGTAGGATTACAAAAATTGTTTGTAGTTATTTACCTTGGAGCTTGTAACTGAAAACCCAAAGTTTTCAAAATATGAGGACCTGATTGTCATTTTTAGAACTAGAGAGGTATGCAATTTAAAATCGTACTGGAGTTTGAACATTGTACTTTACTTATTAAGCAAATTCATATTCCTCTTATAGTGATGATATTCAGCTCAGAATTAGGGAAGTTTATTTTTTATTTTAAAAATTTTAAGTTTTCATTGTTTTTAAAATTTGTTTCATATCAAAATCAATTTTAACGATTGAAAGCAAAAAAAAAAAAAAAAAACCTCATTTCTCAGCGTCCTGAGCCAGACATCGTTTTGCACTCAGAGAGTGAGGGAACATCATCGGACAACGTTCTCGAGCTGGAATGTTAACTTCACGTCAACCCACTCCGGGTATTATAGTTACCAAGAAGATATGTGTCTAGAGGATTTTTGACATCATGATAAATGATCCTCAACTATAATTCATTTTACATTAAAAAAATTTAGCTACAAGTAACAATATTTTCTTACAAGGTTAAATTTTACAACCTATGAAAATCTAAAATGTTCACATTTTTTCTCATAATAAAAGTAGGCCATATTAATTCTAGCCAACACTACCAGTCGCTCAATCCTTATGATGAATTATTGTATCTCAACCAAGTCATACCACTAATTTCGTTTATAAGAAACCAAACTGTATCAACCAATTTGATTATCTTACAAAGTTTTCATTTCAGTCTATGCTCAACCTTAGATCAGTTCATTTTTGTGGTAACCCGAAAAGATAGTAAGCAAACAAAATTTGATGTTTTATGAACGATGTGTATTAGTAAGAGGTTCTGTATACAGCTAGGTCACAGATTTAAAACGCGAAACTGGCTTGTAAATTGTAATCCAATATGGCACTCGCGCGATGTACAAGTTATGGCCAGTTCAAAATGGAACAAAGTTGAGCAGTCTCTTGACTTTCCTATTTTTGCAGATCCTCTTGACTTTATCAATCTTTTTAGCATTCATAGAGTGGAATTGTTGAAAGAAATATGAGTCCTCAAGTTTTGTTTACTTTGATTCTCCAATTTCAGCAGTAACCTTTCTAACTCCCTTGCATCTGTCTTTCTTTTGCATACTGATTTCCATCTTCAAGGCATTTAACTTGCCTTTTATGTCCAGAACTTCAGGAGACATTATAAACATATTTTTTGTACCACTCGAAGCACTACTAAACAGATTTGCTTGAGCACTTGACTGTTTTTTAGACGCTTTAGGAGTAGCAGTTTTCTGGGAATTCGTTTTCAAGCCTGTATTAGCTGCAACTGTTTTCGACTGTGGAACCTTTTTCGTGTTTGCACCCTTTGGGCTCCTAGTTTTGTTAGAACTACTTTTAGGTAAACGATCCGTCAACCGAGATCTGTATGATTCTGACTGCCGTTGAGTTGTGGAAGTTGAAGAGGAGTTAGATGGTCCCAAAGGTGATGTAGGATAAGCACTTCCGGGTGGCGGTTTATGCTTCAAGCTGATGTTTGATGGTGTTTTGAGTATTAAACCACCTGTCGGCTTACCTGTTTTCTGCTCATCCCTTTTTCTTGCATTTGTTGCTGACAGTTTCTCATTGTTCACCACCGATCTACGAGGAGCACTACTAGCACTTTTTGACCGTTGCTTGACAGCAGAAGTTGACGACGATGATCCTGGACTAACAGGGCTAGCAGGCGATGTCTTTGGAAGACGAGTATTAACTAGCGCAACTTTATTTTTTAAGCCAAGTCCAGGAGGTGTTTTGGAAGGTGAATCAGCAGTAGCTTTACCTGTTTTGGAACTAATGGGCCTCCTTGGGGATTTGACATTGTTCCCTGGAGATAAGGTAGGTGATTTTGTTGGCTGTGTTTTAATTGGTATTGAAGAACGCAAAGTAGATAATTTAGTAGCCGGTGCAGCCCTGCGAGGACCACCTTCTCCAGTTAGCTTTTTTGCTTGAGAATCCTTCTTTATCGATGACATTTTGATGTTTGAATTTGTTATGTTGGATGTTGTACTGGAGCGTTGCTTTGAAGCATCCATCTCTTCAAACAATTTAGCCTCAAGAGTTTCAATCTCTTCAATTTTTTCTAACTCGTGCTTTACATCGTCCCCACCTCCATCAATCATGCTTGACAACTCCTCAGCATCAAGAAAACCTGTGTAAAAACACAAAACAAAACAATAAAGAGTAAAGAAGCGTAGCCATGAAATTGAAATGTACATAGTATTTAAGTTATACACACCTTCATTAGTGAAAAAGGCTTGATCCCATGAAAAGCTTCTACGCATTTTGAAGTTGACATCTTCTGTAAATTTTTCGCGTTCTGATGGTCTAACCACATTAGGCGTTAATTCAGTCTGTTTATTGCTGCCTGCCATTTCCAGTACTTGTATCCGTATCAAATGTTCCTGCTAACTCACTACTTATGTCTGATCCCTGAGTTTTGGAAGTGCTGCATATCACAATCAATTGATATCCTTTAATACAATTTAACAAAAAAGTGATACAATTTAAACAAACCTTTAACAAAGATTGTGCATATATGATTTAATAAGGCTCATGAGCTACCAAATTCTTTCACCATAGCTTCAACTCTTTAACTAATCTAGGGTCTTTAAGGATTGTTGATTATTCCACTTAATTAGTAACCATATAGAGGCACGCAAAAAAAATGTTCATATGTATAACTTTGACTGAAGTTGTGTACAAGTATAAACTTCTGTTTGTATCGGTTGCTCGGGTTTGCTGTTTTAAGGATAACGAGAAAGAATGGTAGAAATGTTTATAAGGATTACAACTTTGTCAGTTATAACAATGGCTTTTCGGAAACAATATGTGAAATGAAAAAAAGGTGATAGATTAAATCAACAAAGTGTTCTAATTTTAGTTAGTCTTGAATCTTGATCAAATATATTCAAAGTAATAGCCACAATAAAAGTTCAATTCTATGTAACATTCATGGAATCAAAACAACAACACATTTACCTGGAAATGGATGCAAATTAAATGTTTTTAGACCCCCGGCCTATCCCATTATTTTTTGGGTTCTAAAGGCCGGAGATTTGGAGCCCTAATCTTGACCCGAATTATCAAGAAAAATACCCAGCTGTTTAGACGAAAGAAAATGGAAGGTTTTTACAAGGTCGTTTGGCGAAAAAGTAGACCGTTATTTTGTATCCAGTACATTGCATATATAAGTCCTTGAGTATATGAGATTACAACTTTTAGTCCTTTGTCATTGGATGTATTAGCTAAACGGTCCTTTCAATCGCTTGCTCTTACAAATAACTCACCGATAACAATGAGATTTATTATTTACTTCTGTCGATCGATATTGAATTTTCTCTTTATGCCAAAATTATCTTATTGTTATGTCAAATGTTTGCATTCAGTATCAATTGTCAGCATGCCGGGCTAGTAACTAGAAGCCGGTTAGCTTTTTGATTATAATTCGAACTTGTAGCAACCTGTATATTGAAGTCTCTATCAATCGAATTTTATCACATTATACGTATGTATTAAGTTCATGGTGCCGCTGGCGCTGGGGACCAAAGTTAGTTATAAACTGCTACCGCATAAGCTAGCCAAGAAACAGAGGGGCAAAGCATGCAGACATTAAGAAATAAAGAATGATGACAACTGAAATCCCAATTATATTTAAAAAACAGTAACATATAAGTCTAAAATAGTTGGATGTCGAGTATCAAAAGGTTGCAGAAAAATAACTAGCTATGCAGCCATAAGCTTAAGACCTTGGCTTCTCTTTCTTCTCCTTGAAAAGAGCCAAAAGAGAGACACCGGAAACCTTCACAACCTTAAATCTAACCCCGGGAATATCTCCCACAGCATGCCCTTTCCGACCAAATCCAGCAATCAACACCTCGTCCTGTGTAAGAAAAAAAACTATTAGATTAGAAGTTCATGGTCGAGGCAGGTCAACACAAAGCAACTACCAAGGCTGTTATAAAATATAAAAAATGACAGGAGTGCTTACATTTTCTTCAATGTAGTTCAAGCAACCATCGTTGGGAACAAAGGCAGCGATCTTCTTTCCATTCTTAATCAACTGAACTCTAGCACACTTTCTGATAGCAGAGTTAGGCTGTTTGGCTTCAATACCACTGTAGATATGTGAGAAATTTGTCATAGTTAGTATCAAATAACAAATGCATCAAGCCATCAAGTAGGGTTGAAAAGGGAGATTAGGGACAGTTTGTTTATTTACATCTTCTCGAGGACAATGCCTTTAGCGTGAGAAGAACCAGCAAATGGCTTCTTCCATTCGTTACCAAGATGAGACTTCTTGTATGACTTGTCAGCCCACCTTTGCCTCCTGCGGTGGGACTTCAGCTTGCGACCAGCTCCCATTCCATGTGTCTTCCTGCAAGATAGCAATATTTCAATCATGTAAGCATAACAAATCAGAAGGTAAATTCTGGTCTTGACCCCAACAACAACGGCATGGGCAAATCAAACCATTTTTTCAAATTGATCCAACTACTTTAGCATTTCACAACAGTATTCACATTGCTGATTTGCTTTGTGTCAGAAATGATACTAAAGAGTTGTAGAAATTTAGTAGATATAAAGGCCACTAGAAGAAGATAAATTAGTATATCAATACAGTAAATTTAACAAAAGACACTGAGAATCAACATGACAAAGTATAAATAAATAAATAAAATAATGATTTCTTCATCAAAACACATTGAGAACAGTTTATCACAGTAAGCATCAATATAAATCTCACAGCTATGCGAAACCTATTTTTCTAGGTTAATTCAAATTCAGACTTCTATATCCAGATAACTACATTAGATCAACCAAACAAAATAGCCTATACATATATGAATGTTGTCAATGAGCAGAAGCATATATTAAAGCACATGTTCACTTAGACGAATTCTACAAATCTAAGCTACAAGTACACAGAAAACCTAGATATAGAGATTCGAACACATAGATAAAGGTGCAGAAATGTATGGATTAGATCTAACAATGTGAAACGTACCCCATGTTTGCGTCTGCCTTTGCCTGAACAAGTTCTAGCCTTCCGAAGTTCCGAGTAAAACCCTAATTTTGGAGTCGTGATTTAGTGGTTTTATACCGTTATCTTTACTGATGGAATGGGCCACCGTTGGGTTTTGCTATTAGGCTTTGAGGTAAAGCCCTATGTCTGCTTTTGGGCCGATAAATTGATTAGAACTTAGAAATACTACTAACTTTTTTATACAATTGGTTTTGAGTACATAATTTACCGTTACGTGGGTTATTTTATCTCTCACATGATGAGTTTTGTATGATGTAACATTGAACTACCTGGTGCTGACACTCAGAGTGTGTTTGAGACAAGAGATCATTGGAAGTTACACGGATTGAGATTTTAATTTTGATATCCTTTATGAGCACAGCAAGCGGATTGGGGATTCGGTAGTGTAATGTTAAGAGGTCGTGCGACGAAAAGCTTTGTTTGGTAAGGTGAGGATTGTTGAAAAAATAATCTACTAGAATCCCTAATACAAGAAGATTTTTAAACTTGCTTCTTAAAGAATGCCCAGCCACTAACAATCTCCAACTCTAGCTACAATTTCGAGCTCTGGATAGTTTATTGCCAAACACACATTTAATTAATCTCTTCCGCATTCAGAGTTTTAAATACTTTCTTTCTTTGACAAGTTATATTTAACAATAAGTTTTTCACTAATTACAATTATATGAATTTTTCTACTAAGAACCAGCCTCTAAAAACTTAAATTGAAAACGTTATTATGCCAAGCCATGTTTCGTATACATCCTACTAAATTAGTACCGATATATCACCATTAAATATTACATACTGTACTAAAGTTCAAACAACCCTAGCATGCAACAACCTGCAACTTGGAAACCATGACACTTGTTGATGCATAATGGTGATAATAAGATCTTAAACGTTGCATTTAACTAGAAAATGAGAGCCATATTATTACAAATCCTTGCGTTCTCCATCCAAATGCAACACCACCACAGCTGGGCAGGTCAAAAGTACAACTCAAATTCAAAGTCAAATCCCATTACAATTTAACTTCACTATACAGAAGTAGCCTGCAACTCCATTCCCTCCAAAAGATAAAACTAAATACCTAACAAAAGCATCCACCTTCATTCATTGAACTCCAAGCAACAACCCTGATCACAAAAGTAAATAAAGTTCACCAACAACAAAGTGGTTTAAAGCGCACCCTCGGAATTTATTAAAATGTCAAGACTGATCAAGATTTATGCAAGTTATACCTGGTGAATGTCTCGAACTACTTCTGTCCTTTTTTCATAAAGACGCCGAATTTCTTCAACATGTTGCCATTCTTCTTCTTGGGTGATTCAACCTCCATGTCCTCAGAAAATGGTGAATTCAACTTGCCACCAATAGTGTGTGAATCAAGAGAACCTGTTCGATCCACATATTTACCATTATTACCAGTCGAAAGCATGGCTGCAGCTGCTTCTGCGGCCTTTCTCCACTGGTCTGACTGCACTTTCAGCCTCCTTAACTCCGCTTCCATTTCTGCATTTGCTGCCTGAGCCAAATCCAATTGCTCAGTGACCCTCACCACTTTTCTACTACTTTTATCTGCCTCTTCAATTAAATAACCTACTTTCATCAGTGCTTCTCTCTCAGCAACTCTTGCAGCTTCTGCAGATGCAACAGCTTCATCATTCTCCTGATTTTTCTCCATTCTTAATCTTTCATTCTCCTCTGCTATGTTCTTCAATTCGGTTTCTTTTTCATGCATAACCCTCTTCAGCTCTTCAAAATCCGCCTCCAACTTTGTTATTTCTGTAATATCTTCTGTATTTTTCTCGCTTATTAATTCTGTTTTCTTGAGCTTCTCATTCAAGTTCTTGCTTTCCTCCGATAAGTTTTGCAGTTTGTCTTCTTTTTCCTGTAATTTCGCCTTCAAATCTTGCAATTCAGATTTTGATGTTTCCAGATCTGCCTCCAAGATTGCAACTTGTTGGCATGACTCAGATCTTGTTTGTTCGACAAGCTCATAAGCGCTTCGAATCTGCAATGTGCTTTGAATATACTCCTCTTGATATTTTTTTTCAGCTCCCTCAAGTTCCCCTCGTAAGTTTTCCACCTCCAATTTCACACATCTGAGCTCTTCTTGATTGTCGTCATCATCGTCATTCTCACCGCCATCATCATCCTTACCTTTCACCCGAAGTTTGCTGACAATTCCTTCTAAGGAACTCACTTGAGATTTTGATTTCTCCATTTCAACAGTTAAAGACTCATAAGCTTCCATAACTTTCAGCTTCTCTGACCTCAGTATCTCCTCAGTTGACTTTACAAGTTCCAATTGTTCTCGGGTTTGACTCAAGACTTCTAAAGCTCGAGCTTCAGAATCTTTGGAGTCGTTCAATTGGATTTTGAGTTCTTCGACGATAGCAAGAGTTTCAGATAGGTCTAGCCTTAATGTCAGCATCTCATTATGAGCCGATTCTGCATACTTAGCTTGATTAGCTTCAGATTCAGACACCTTTTCGAGCTGAATCTTGAGTTTCTGAACCTCATTCATGGCAGCAGCTAAGGCTGCAGAGTCCATGGAGTGATGCTTCTGAACAGCATCGAGTTCAGATTCCCACGCCCGGTCACGGTCCTGTGAGATCTTTCTGAGTTCCTGAAGTCGAGATTCTTCAGAAGCCGAAATCTCGTCAAGTTGCTGCTGTGAATCTTGAAGCTTTTCTGACATTTCTGCAAGCTGCTTTTTGGCCTCTTCGGCTTCCTCGTGGGCACGTGTCTTCAATGACTCTGATTGGTTGAGTTGGTCCATGGCTTTCTTAAGTTCTTCTTGGAGATTAGCAAGTTGAGTTTCCAGTTCCGACACTCTGCCAGGACGTTTTTTCTGCATTTTATACATACAACTTAATAACATGTGCCAAATAAATTAATAAAAAATATATATATTTGGCAAACCTGCGATGCAATTACTTTTTGTGACGTTTTATTTCTAACTGGTCGAAAGCGTAAGATAACACAATATTTTTTGAAAAGCTAAAACAAAGCAATAGTAACCGCCGCCCAAAGTATATTTTCATTGCGTAAACCTCCAACTTCATTTTATTTACAGATTATTAAAACAATGAAATTTTGCAATTATATTTAACACACTCTACTAGAAGTCAAAAAGCAAGGCTTTCGGGTCAAGTCAACCTTACCCACTTTTCTAATTCTAGTATAGTATTGTACCTCCGATGTTGGAGTACGAGGCGATTTACGGTCAACAACTTTTGGACTTCTAGCTTTAGGTGTTCTGTTTGCTGGACTTGGAGACGACAAATTGTCTGGAGAAGTTCCTGCAGTTTTGAGCTGCCTAGCAGTCTTAGGTGTCCTCTGTGGCACCTCCAAGGTTGCAGCTCTATTTTGATTAAAGTTGTATTTTCAAAAATAATGTAATGGCGTTACTAATAGAAGTGTTAAAATGAAGTATAGACAACTGCATTCAAAATGTGTGTTGCATAAGACACATTAACAACTACTGATAATTTACAATCTAAATAATTACACATGTCATCCCTAAATTTTTACCAACCACGTAGATAGATCTTTTAAAATCAATTTCCACATTTACAGAAAGCTAATATACTTTAAGAATGACTTAAATCAGACACAGTGTTGGATCATAGATTCACAATATAGCCAACAATCTGCAATTGTAATCAGGGGTACATTGGTAGCTTTAACTTAAAATTTCCAACAATAGTCAGAGAAATGATCTTCCAGCACATGAAGATTACCACGACAACTTGTTCATTTTTATGTAAATGCATTATGGGGTGTTATCTAGTCAAATTTTAAGGTGGGCAGCATGAAACAGGGTCCCATTGTTAAGTGGGTATAAAAAAACGAACGCTCTACAAGGACAATACATGTGGTGCTCTTACAAGTGTCATAACTTAAAAGCAGCCAAGTTCATGACAGATAAAAACACATCCTAAACTCCCGCAGAGTTTTTTTTTTTTAAATAACCAAATCCCTCTTCCATATCTGAAGTCAACAAACCCACTCGTAGCATCGTTTTTCCGTATTAGTCAATTATTGCTCTGGATGAAGTATATCATCTAGTCGCAGAAAGGCATAATTTTCAAATTGTTGTTCTATAACCCATCTCAAATCCAAAAGCAACATTATTTTCTTTATGCAAAAGAAACTGGAAATAACTCTTGGAACGCTAAAAAATGACTAATGAGATATAAAGAAGATTGAAGCTCATACCTTGCCTTTGGAGTTTGCATTGTCTAATTTACCCTTGAGTAAAAGAAATTCTGTAAAAAGGCCCACTTGAATAAAGCAGTTGACCCACAATTCCTATTATGGGTTTCAGAGGAATGCTTGGGTCAGAAAGAAAGATTTGTTTATATAATATATATATGCAATGGAATGGAATGCATATGTGAAAGCATACCAACAAATGACATCATGTAGGAAACCCAAACTTTAATCAATGCCAACTAAAAGAAACCAAAATTAAGTTTCAAACAAACCTTCAAAGAAACTCCAAACTCCATATAAACCACCCCACTCCCAACTACCAAACTAACACTACAAAGAAAACTTAAAAACTCACTGCATTCCAAATAGGATAGTGACCCATAGATATTGTGGTCTTCATTTTCGTGAAAGGTTTTTAAACTATACTACTTTATTGTTTGTTGCAAGTTGTAAGGATCAGTTGGTATGGATCTTCATCCAACAGATCCATCAAAACTGTAGTTATGACATTTGAATTTTTATATGATGGTCGGATATTTTTCTTAAAATATTTGCAAGGGACAATGAGTGAAGGAAGTACTAATTTGGATTTACTAAATCAAAATAATGATTCTTGTTGTTGGAGAAAGGAGTAATAAGGGCAAAAGATGTAACAATAAGAAGACAGACAAATATCACTACACAAATTTATCTTTATGCTTTTCCTCTTTAACTTCTTTTTCAATCTTGTGTGTTCATGATGTAGTTTATGAGCATTATGATTTACACAACATCGTACCAAATAAATTAATATAAAAACTATACAGAAAATCATTGTCATAACATACAACCTCAACTTAACATTCATCAAATTCAACAATAAAAAACCAATTTTCACTTTGGTAGCTCCAAATTGTTTCACATATTCGTCAATACTTTTGTTTTAAACACAAAATTTAAATTTTTTATAAATTTACATATAAGTAGCTCATTTGACACTAAAATGTCAGATGAACCTTGTAAAAATACATCTAATGATTGTAACGCATGAAGAGTACTAGAAATCGTCATCACCCACAAAACTTTAACACTTTTACAAAGTGACTGTTTTCACTGTGAATGCTAATAATTGTTCACTGAGAAAACAGAGATATTTTAGAAAAGCTTATTCTTCAACCAAGTGTTGCCTCAGTACAAGGTGACCTACTGCTTGAGGTTTGGGGTCCAATGTCACTTATATCATTATATAGATATAGATTTGAAATTACAAAAATAAAAAAGTATATATTAACAGTAACAGCATCTTTAAGTCCACACATAAATCCAAATACGGTACTCCCAAGTACTAAAAAACAAAAGTCCAAACACTGTTTCTTATGACTTAGATTTTCCAATTTAACATCTTAAGTTGCTTGATATTTTTGTATTCATTTTCAGTTTCAAAATGTCCCAAAGGAATAGGTAAAATGTTGTTATCAGTAACATAGTAGTGATAAAAATCTCTATCCAAGGCTTTCCTTTACTAATTGCTTCAACCTTATAAAGTATAAAGGGATAAATTATGGATAAAGAAAGTAGTGTTAAGCTTATTTATTTATTAATTATATTCTTTACTTTATATATTTTTCACTTTACATAGTTTATGAAATCCTCAAAATCAAAAACAAAAACAAAAAATATACTAGGTAGTAAATATACATACTGACACAAAAACATATTAAGAAATGAACACATAATTGATTTGACTGGGAAGTCCATCTATAGACAAAACAGCTGCTGCATTCAAGTTTTCATGATAGTGGATTTAATACCATCTTGAAATACACATAGTAAACATTAAATAATAAATTAGAAAATCCTTATTTACGGTAGATGAGAAGCTCCCGAAAAAGTGCAACAAATTCAAAGTTTGAAACACTTAGATCTACCAAGCAGATTCTCTGAATCATACATACGCATACACACACAAACATTGTTATAGTACTATTATATTTGTAAAAATAGCAAACTAAAACTACCCAAATGCAGCTGCATAATAATAATAACTAATATTAAAGAAAGGAAAAAATAAATAAAAAGGGGCAGATTTTCTTGAGAGCATACAGAAAACAGTAAATCTAGGACTTAAGCAAAGAAACTAAATGCAAATGTTAGTTAAAAAAATAGGTCTTAAGCACTTAAAATGCAGGTAAACACTGTAAAGTTTGAACATTTTTGCAAACCCAACTGAAAAATTGAAAGAAAAATACAAACTTTCATAGGCTTACCTGAGAAATGAGAGCAAAAGTTGGGTTGTTTGTCTGTAACTGTAGTAACCTGAAAACCCTAATTTTGAAAAGTTTGAAGATGGAAATGTGTGTGTGTGTTTTATCTTTAAAGGCAGGAGGAAGTGTTGCAGTTCCCCAAGTTATGCAAGTCTTCTTCTCTTTCTACAAAAAAAAACTGAGGGGGAAGACTGAAGAGAAGGGTGTTTGTTTTGTGTGATTTTAATTAATTAAAAATTTGGGTGGGGTCTATGTTGATTTGACTGTCAACATATACACGCGCTATTTGATACACGCGCTCCAGTAGGCAGTGCTGTAGCAGAGTCACATGGTTTTGGTGGGGATTTTTACTGATTTGGATACGATAAATGTGGTTAAAATTTCATTTCAAATCTTGAAACTTTACTTAAAAATAGTTACATTTGTTACATAAAATTCGATAGCAATTGTCACTATAATTGTGTGTGTAAGATTTTGATGGACAACTATATTTTCAAAAAAACAAGATGTAGGTGATTTTTAGCTGTGAATTTCCGTGATCATTAGTTATATAGGGAGTGTTTGAAGAGCTTATTCTGAAAGTTTATTGCTTAAATAAACTAAAAATCTGAAGCTTATTTTGAACCTTAGTCCATATTCAATGCATCTTAATACTCCGTAATACATTTTGCAAACCCCACTCGCTTATTATTTATCATAACCTTTATCCTAATTTATTTTTCACAGGCTCTACAATTTTACTTGGATTTGAAAGATGTTACTATAAACAATTATTTTTATTTGTTTATACAAGTCATCTATCGGGTATTCTTCCACTTTACCTATTTACACAAATAGGCGGTAGTTACAAAATGTTTACATCGATCAAAGATAGAAGAACTTTTGAAGAAGAAATATTGAGTACGTATAAAAAGATACTCCCTCCGTCCCAATTTTATTGTCACCAGACAAAAACACGCGGTTTAATAAAACATCACCATCTCTCTTACTTTTTGGTAAGAAGACAGTTTTAGGTTGCGTTTAGTTGTAGAAAATTTTCCATAATTTTTCATCTCCAATTTTCTAAGAAATGAAAAGAGTTTTTGTTTTCAAGAAAAGTGTTGAAAATTTAAAAAATGTGTTCAAAAGTAATATATTTTCCATTTTGGAAAAATGATGTTAGGAGAAGGCATTTGAAAAATTTTAGAAAAAAGGAGGGAGATGTATAAAGGAAAAAGGTGGAAAACTTGAAAAATGAGTTTTCCAACTTCAAGTTATATCATGGAAAAATGAGTTTTCCATTTTCTTGGAAAACTTTTCCGGAAAATACCCATTTTAAACGCGTTTTCTAATTTTCCACTTTTATTAGAAAAATTTTCTAGAAAAGTGGTACATTTTTCTTCAACTAAACGCACCCTTACTCTTTACTTTTTATGTAACATCCTCAAATTGGGCCTAGGAGTAATAGGTATTTCCTGTAAATTTAAATGCTATTTAAATTTGTTATATGTATTGTGATAATTGAAAATAATAGGTCAAACAGTTATATGACTTTTTGTGAATAATAAAATATTACTCGTTTTAAACTTATTTAGTTGACGGTAAAATAAAATTGTATTTCCCCGCAAATGGTTTTTTTAAGTTCCAGACAATAATAAATACGGGGAACGAAAACTAACACTTATATGCTATACTCTATGGAATAAATTGGTTTTTATCCCACATATGCATACATACGTACGTATACACACACCCACACCCATCTAACCCTAAATCATTATCAAAATCATTCTCAAAACATCAAATTGGAGCTTGTAAATTCGGATTCAAGCTTCCATAATCATCAAGAACAAGGTATGATCATATGTTCTTCATTTTCTATAACCTAAAATTTGGGGTTTTTGGGGTTTTTACTAATTAGTGAGTTAAATCCGAAATTAAGAGTTTGTTTTGTGAAATTGTTGTTAGTTAAACATGTTATTGTTGATTACTAACTAGATTCAAGCTTAAGATTATAGATTTATGGTGATTCTTAGGGTTTATGATGATTTTGATGGGTTAATGACTTTAATCCGAAATTAAAGTATGAAATTGGTTAAGGTGGTGATAATAAGTGTTTATAAGATGGTTAGTAATATTAATTTAACCTAGAAATGAAGTAATCATGTTATACAAGTGGTAATCAAAATGGGTTTTTGGGTAATTGATGGAACTAGCATGATTAACTTGGAATTGAATATTGAAATACTTGCATGATAGTTGGTTGATGTTTATATGTGAATTATAATCTTAATCTTAGTTTAAAATTGAAGAACTTGAAGTATAATCACATGGTTAGTTATTGGTTTAGTTGAATATTCATGAATTGAAGCTTGTGGTTATGCTATTGTTGTAATTGGTGTTTAATTCATGAGAATAACTTAAGTCTAACTTAGAAGTGATGAAAATGATATATGTTCATGAAGAAAGTCTTGAGCTTATGTGCATTTTAAGGATGAAGGCCCTTAAGCTTGTGTTTGTGACACATAATTGATAATTGTTATTTATATGATTCTAAGTATTGAACCTAATTACTTGTGATATTGTATGGTAATTAATTACCACTTGATTATTGTTAATAATGATATTAAATATTGAGGTAATGGGTAATCATACAATGAGTTGTTATAACTTTGTGACTATTTGTAGTTAGACATTATTAGATTAAATGAGTTATATGTTATGAATTAATTACTAACTCATTATTTATATTGTGTTCTTAGATATGGTGAAGACTCAATAATATTAGACCATTGAGTGGAGACGGTGATCGTCAAGGGTGAGTGGATCTTGGACTTTCTGTCTAAGTTAGTTGTAACAACATGGTTACAACGGGTAAACTTGGTTTATTGCAATGATTGCATTAATATTAGATTGGCATGTTGGCTAAACCTTTGATTGATTATTGGCGTCCATTGTGCTATGATAGTTGTGGACTATTTGATTTGGTGGGGGTCAACTAATGTGTTGGGTTTGGATACTATTACTAGGACTTCGCAAGTGCCTTGTACATGTGTTGGACACTGAAATTGCGTCGTGTGTAGTAATAGTACCAAACTATCGGTTTAACCTCTGATTTGGCCGTCAGTTGGTTTTAAGTGTTACTTGGGGAACCATCCGCGGCATGAGGGTACCTCAAGGACCACCGATCCTTCTATGTTGCTTGTGCATTGCTTGGTTATAGGCATGTGTTAAGCTGAGTTAGATTGATAGCTTGGGATCTATTCACTTAGCTTCGTGCTAACCCCTCATTACTTCTTGCAGGTTTACTTCTGTATGTGGGTGGGCAAGAAGTACATATGGAATGGAATGTTTGACAGGCTCACTCTGAAATGGATAATACGTTAATGATTTAACAACACATTGGGATTTCTATAACACCTAAACTTAATGTGTGTAATGATTAGAATAATCTAGTTTTAAAGGTTTGTATATAAGTGGATTGCTATTTGAAATGTATGTATGCAATCCACTGGTTTCTATTAATCATGCGCTTCCGATATGTTTAAAAAAAAAAAAATGTCCTTGTATTTAGCGGGTGTTATAAATTGGTATCAGAGCCTAGGTTTGGGTGAATTGGACATTGTATGGTGTTCAATCCCAAACTTAGGTTGTGTCAAGTCAAACATTCCAGGGATGGGGATTAGTGATTGCATGAGAAAGTTGTTAGTGAATGTGTACTAACCTATAACAAGTTGCAAGATTGTTGTTGTGGTTGCAGAGACGGAGGAATATGAGGAACCGAATGGTGTTCTCAATGATTCCTCTATGTTCGTTGGTGTAAAAGCCTCAGGTAATTCTCTATAAGCTTGTTTAAATTAAATAAGTTTGAATTGTTTATTTGCTATGAGGACTATGATTAGTGAAGTAAATTGAATTAGATTGATATGATTTCTCATTTATGAGTAAGTTGATTTTGCCTATGTGTTTAGCATAAGTTGATTATGTGCTTAGTAGTAAATCTTGATAGATTGAATTGATAAAATTTCCATAAGGAAATTAATGAGGTGATGGTATACCTCAAGTAAAATGTTTAAAGTCGTGGTGGTTTAAATTAGAAAGTGTACATTAATTGGAAGATGTGTGTTTGACCTGAAAAGTCAAAGTGGTCAACGATGTCTTTATATGTATTGACAAGTTTATGAAAGGTCAATGTTGAAAACTTGATGTAATTGTGTAAATATGATGGTAATATGTGGAATTGGTGAATTAAGGTTATGTTATGACACCAATAGTGATAATGGTTGGGTTTGACTTAAATTAGTCAAAGTCATGTGGAATGAGTGATAGAGTAAGTGATTATATGGTCATAAACCCAAACGGGTCATATAAGTGCCCAAATGGGTCACTTAGTAATAAAACGGTTAAAACTGGATGTGGTTTGTGTATGATGACTTTTAAAACGACTTACAGTCATAAGTATAGATAAAATGTGGATTAAAAGTGTTAATGTGGTCATTATGAACGAAATTGGGAAAAATGTCCATTTGGACCCCTAAACGGGTCAATGTGTCAAAACAAAGTAGAATGAGTGTTTGTAGGTGACGATTATGCCCACACGTCACTAATGTATATAGAAACATGTTGGTAAAAGGTGGAAGTCAGAAACCAAGTCGTTTGAAATATAGCGTGTCAACCAAAATGGTCGAAAATGGTCAAAAATGAGTCGTACGTCCGTTTTCTCGTAAAACGTGTAAATTGAAAAAGTGTAAAAAGTGAAAGTTTCATTTTGGCATAGGGGATGTGCATGCAAAATTTTAGAGTCTAACTCTAAACGAGTAAAAAGTTATACGCGTTTGAAATTGGCTAAAAATATGATTTTTTCTGAACTTCAGATTCCTGCTTGGGAACGCGATCCCAACATGTTTTCAGGATCGCGTTCGTACGTGTTATTTTGGCTCAGAATATTTTCTGCTTGGGAACGCGATCCCAGCCATTTTCCAGGATCGCGTTTGTGTGTGTATTTCGTGTTCGGATGCGTTTTCTCTTGGGAACGCGATCCCGCTCACTTCTCCGGATCGCGTTTGTATGCCTAATTTGGTTACAGAATATTTTACACTAGGAAACGCGATCCTGACCTGTTTCCCGGATCGCGTTAGTATTAAAAAAAAAAAAAAAATTTTGCGACGTTCGACGTAATACTTGACGTAGAAAATTTTTAGAAAATTTCGGTGTCCGATTAAGACGAAATTTACAGGGTCACTTGGAAACGGCTCAACGGTCAAAGCTCATGGCTGTGCCATGAGCCCTGTCAGTTTTGGGCACTTCGGGGTCGTTTGGGGCCCGAAAATGGCATTTTACTGTTTTTCGGACTTTATTTTGAACTTTTGACTTACGTTTTAAATTGGGCTTTTGTTTCTTTGAGCCCTGGGATCATCCCTATGACTAAATATGACGTTATAACTTGTTTTAAGAGGTCCTCATATTTTATTGAGTATAAGTTATTTTCGAGCTGTGTATTTGTCGTATTGTCGATTGTGGCCAACTGTTGTTGGTGGTGATTTAAATTCTTGAGTGATATGGACTAAGTGAAATAAGATGAAGTAAATGTGTCATCTAAATATTGGAAATGGTTAAAATAAGTATTCTTAGAGATTGAAAGGAATACATGGGTCTATACTTATTGATATTTGAAAGTAGAGTAATAATTCGCATGTGTGGCATGAAAGTTTTACTTATATTACAACTAAAGAGGTAAAGATTGGAGAGAACATATTGAATATTACAAGTAGTATGGATGATGTGTTTAGTACCAGATGTACAATTAATGTTGGGTGATGTAATTAGTAAATGACCTTGAATTAGGTAATAAAGAAGTTGTTTGTAATAATGGTGTTAGACATTACACCTGAGTTAAGGATATAATAAAAAGAGGTATTGAATGTCTGTGTTGTTTGTGTAAACTTGATGATATGTGTAATGTGCATTCAAAATGATAAGTGGAAACGGTAGCAAACTAATACTTGATGATATACCTGCTACTACGAGTTGTTATAATTGTGCAAATGGTTGATATCATGGTTATGATATAAGTAAGGGTAAAGACTAATAAATTTTGAGAGATTAATGGTATGAACTAGCCTGAGAATAAAGTGTGACTGACATAATATGATGACGTCTGGCCAACGTATTCATATTATGCCATTTCACATGGAGTTGTTGAGGCTACTAAGTACCAAATGAAGTTAAATGATTTTTAAATTAACGGTAACATGTATTGACCCACAGTTATGAAATAGTTATTGATTGACTAAAATTAAGGTAGTAGCAGACTATTAAAATTATTGTTCAATGTGAAATCATTGTAAAGGAAAATTTTGAACGGGTTATACTACTTATTAAAAAAAAAAAAAATGAGTATGTGATTATTTGTTGCAATGTTTGAGGCTTAGTGAAGATTAGCATAGTCGGATAGCCTAGTATTAGAAAATTATGTGAAACTATGTCCTTGGAAAAATGTAAATTAGTCAGGAAAATAAGAGTTTTACTTGTTGGATTGATAATATTATTATAATTACGTGCGAATTACATATAATCTTTCGTATTATGCATATCTAATGATTAGATAATGTGGTAAATTGTAATTTGAAAAAGTTATATGATGAGATAAGCTAATGTAGAGGTCGACTAGATACAATTATTGAGATGATATTGTTGAAAATGTGTTGATAATTAGCACATTTTGATAATGTGGTACGTGTGCTAGTATAGCAAGGTACCCATTGATTGAGACTTAGCATGTATCCAATATGATTTGGTGCTAAGTGATTGTGTAATTACAAGATTATGGTAGTAACCATAGGATTTGACCTCTACTTTGCTTACCAATACGTGGTTAGTGTTATATGATTCCGAGATATTTTAATAAAAAAAATGGGTTTCATGTACCTCTGTGATATGTGGATATTAGCGTGGATGCTAATTATAATTGAAAAAAAATTGAATTTCATTGATGATATGTGTATTGTGGTTTCCATAACCACTGTTTTCGTTATTGAAAAAGATAGAATTCATATACTAATTTTAAAAGATCTAGCATGTCGCAAGATTCTGATTATGAGAGTATATTACTTTACTTAGTTAAGTGATTTACTTATGTTAAGTGATAACTTGTTTTAAAACGTTCATTGTGTATATGAAAAAAAATAAGATTTGGATAAATTACATGTGCTGAAATGAGAAATTGAAGCATGTACCTTGGATATGTGCATGTGTAATTAGACTGAAAACATATATCTTAAAATGGATTAAATGTATACATATTTTGTGTATGTGTGATTAGTGATTAAGATACGCATAGAGATGATATGCATAAGTAATTTAAATTGTACATATATATTATGTGCATTTAGTGATAAATAATTATGTAGTTAGGGAATCGGAAATAAAGTGTGAATCAAACTTCACACGAGATAGGATGTGATTAAATTCCCTAGACTAATTAAGGATGATTAGATTTCGAGGACGAAATCTCTTTAAGGGGGAGAGATTTGTAACATCCTCAAATTGGGCCTAGGAGTAATAGGTATTTCCTGTAAATTTAAATGCTATTTAAATTTGTTATATGTATTGTGATAATTGAAAATAATAGGTCAAACAGTTATATGACTTTTTGTGAATAATAAAATATTACTCGTTTTAAACTTATTTAGTTGACGGTAAAATAAAATTGTATTTCCCCGCAAATGGTTTTTTTAAGTTCCAGACAATAATAAATACGGGGAACGAAAACTAACACTTATATGCTATACTCTATGGAATAAATTGGTTTTTATCCCACATATGCATACATACGTACGTATACACACACCCACACCCATCTAACCCTAAATCATTATCAAAATCATTCTCAAAACATCAAATTGGAGCTTGTAAATTCGGATTCAAGCTTCCATAATCATCAAGAACAAGGTATGATCATATGTTCTTCATTTTCTATAACCTAAAATTTGGGGTTTTTGGGGTTTTTACTAATTAGTGAGTTAAATCCGAAATTAAGAGTTTGTTTTGTGAAATTGTTGTTAGTTAAACATGTTATTGTTGATTACTAACTAGATTCAAGCTTAAGATTATAGATTTATGGTGATTCTTAGGGTTTATGATGATTTTGATGGGTTAATGACTTTAATCCGAAATTAAAGTATGAAATTGGTTAAGGTGGTGATAATAAGTGTTTATAAGATGGTTAGTAATATTAATTTAACCTAGAAATGAAGTAATCATGTTATACAAGTGGTAATCAAAATGGGTTTTTGGGTAATTGATGGAACTAGCATGATTAACTTGGAATTGAATATTGAAATACTTGCATGATAGTTGGTTGATGTTTATATGTGAATTATAATCTTAATCTTAGTTTAAAATTGAAGAACTTGAAGTATAATCACATGGTTAGTTATTGGTTTAGTTGAATATTCATGAATTGAAGCTTGTGGTTATGCTATTGTTGTAATTGGTGTTTAATTCATGAGAATAACTTAAGTCTAACTTAGAAGTGATGAAAATGATATATGTTCATGAAGAAAGTCTTGAGCTTATGTGCATTTTAAGGATGAAGGCCCTTAAGCTTGTGTTTGTGACACATAATTGATAATTGTTATTTATATGATTCTAAGTATTGAACCTAATTACTTGTGATATTGTATGGTAATTAATTACCACTTGATTATTGTTAATAATGATATTAAATATTGAGGTAATGGGTAATCATACAATGAGTTGTTATAACTTTGTGACTATTTGTAGTTAGACATTATTAGATTAAATGAGTTATATGTTATGAATTAATTACTAACTCATTATTTATATTGTGTTCTTAGATATGGTGAAGACTCAATAATATTAGACCATTGAGTGGAGACGGTGATCGTCAAGGGTGAGTGGATCTTGGACTTTCTGTCTAAGTTAGTTGTAACAACATGGTTACAACGGGTAAACTTGGTTTATTGCAATGATTGCATTAATATTAGATTGGCATGTTGGCTAAACCTTTGATTGATTATTGGCGTCCATTGTGCTATGATAGTTGTGGACTATTTGATTTGGTGGGGGTCAACTAATGTGTTGGGTTTGGATACTATTACTAGGACTTCGCAAGTGCCTTGTACATGTGTTGGACACTGAAATTGCGTCGTGTGTAGTAATAGTACCAAACTATCGGTTTAACCTCTGATTTGGCCGTCAGTTGGTTTTAAGTGTTACTTGGGGAACCATCCGCGGCATGAGGGTACCTCAAGGACCACCGATCCTTCTATGTTGCTTGTGCATTGCTTGGTTATAGGCATGTGTTAAGCTGAGTTAGATTGATAGCTTGGGATCTATTCACTTAGCTTCGTGCTAACCCCTCATTACTTCTTGCAGGTTTACTTCTGTATGTGGGTGGGCAAGAAGTACATATGGAATGGAATGTTTGACAGGCTCACTCTGAAATGGATAATACGTTAATGATTTAACAACACATTGGGATTTCTATAACACCTAAACTTAATGTGTGTAATGATTAGAATAATCTAGTTTTAAAGGTTTGTATATAAGTGGATTGCTATTTGAAATGTATGTATGCAATCCACTGGTTTCTATTAATCATGCGCTTCCGATATGTTTAAAAAAAAAAAAATGTCCTTGTATTTAGCGGGTGTTATATTTTACCTACCTTTTTGTCTTACATATATAAATTAGGGGCAAAAATGAACTTTATCTCATTATTCTTATCTATTTATGGAAGTGGACAATCAAATTGGGACATCCCAAAAAGGAATACTGGACAATAGAATTGGGACGGAGGGAGTATTATTCAGTACTACCTTAATTGATGATGTACTATAACATTATATAACCACGATCGTATGTAATCATGGGATGTTTATATAGGTAAAGGTTCCTGTACGCAGGATATTAATGTAAACAGTGTACGTACAAATCAGCATATGACACGTACGTACCCTTTTCTCTCTTTCCTGCCTTCTTCTCCGATTATTGCTCCTCTCCATCACCACCATTAATTTTTTTACCTCCATTGTTTTTGATTGAAAATAACTATACTATAACAAGGTTATAAATTAAAAATAAATATAGCAAATTACTCAGTTTTTTAACCTCTTTAATATGAGACTAATTTTATTTAAAAAAACAAAACAAAAAAAAAAAAGTTTTTTGTTTAATATTTTTAAAACGTGATACACAATGAACATTCTAAAAACAATGTATTAAAACGTGATACATAATGAACAATATGAAAGTATGATTAAAAAAATAAATTAAAAAAAGTGATACACGATGAACACTGATTAAAATAACAATTGATACACAATGAACATTATTAAAATTTGTATGTTGTGTAGTGTGTATTATTTGTATTGTGTATCATAGGATGTGTATTGTGTATGGTGTGTATTGTGTATCGGCTGTATAGAGTGTATTGTGTATCAACTTTATGATGTGTATTGTGTATCAATGTGTGTTTCAATGAAAAGAAGGACTGCGTACGTTAATGGGCCTCCGCCCAAGAACCCCACTCTATTTATATATCCATTATAATTATAAACCACAAAAACTAAAAACATGAGTATAGAATTACTAAAATTTAACTTGCCCGTATCTTCTATTCTTCTTTGAGTTATATTTTTTCACTATTTTACAAATTTAATAAGATTATATTTCATCTTTTTGATATTGGAAAGATAAAAGAGTGTTGCTGCCTAACATGAGTTTAAAGTAAGTTGGGAGTATAAAACTTTGTGGTCACTCATATATTAAATATTGTTATCTCCATCTTACTATTTATTATTATTTATTATTTATTTTTGTATCTTAAACTTGTTTAATTATCGATAGACAATAGTCACTTGCGGTCAAAGATTCCTCAACCAAAAATTCACACATTAATTATTCTAATTTGAAGTGAAATGAAAAAAAGGAAAATTTCATTTTCGTTATCATATTAGAGAAAAGTTTATTGTACAACACTTTTTTTTCAAGTATCGGAGAACCAATGAGATTGTATCACTTGTAAAAAACTCATTTACCCCCAAGATTTTAAAAATTAATTATTTCACAAACGTCAAATTGAAAAATTATGAAAATTACACCATAAAATTCATCGTTTTCTCCTCTTCGATTTAAGATTTCACAAGGTATAATTTCGACGATTTTTTTTCCACTTTTTTCGTGGGTTTTACAAATTATTAACACATGTGTTATTGTTTGGCTGTATATTTGATTTAGGGTTACGGTTAGGATTTAGGTTTATAAGGTTTAGGGTTTAGGTTTTAATATGGTTTAGGGTTTAGAATTATTTATGGTTTAGGGTTTGGGGTTTTTTTACTTCATAAATCATGATAATCAAATTACAAAGGGTTTATGGTACGGATCGTCAACGTATTTTACCTTTTGTCCCAATGTCACCAATGAACCGGTTTTATTACCAATGTCGACAACAAACTTTTACTTTTTGTCCCAATGTCACTAATGAACTAATTTTATTACCAATGTCGACAACGAACTTGTTAAAAATGTTCGAGGTCACCAAAATAATTTTTTGAACGAGTTACGTTTTAAATTTGTTGATGTGGTGTTGCCATGTCATTTCATTTATGTTACCAGGCTTCCACATAAACTAAACATGTACACGTATGATTAACTTCATCTTCTTCGATCGACTAACATGTAACTTTCGGCTACATTTTTGAAAAGATGTAGCAAGTGCGTTTAGATTCGCTGGAAAAGTGTTGATTACCTTAAAAGTAACCAAAAATTACATGGTAGTCAATCGGAGAAGATTAAGTTAATCATGCATGTACATGTTTAATTTATGTGGAAGCTTGGTCACATAAATGAAATGACACGATAACACCACATCAGCAAATTCAAAACGTAACTCGTTGGAAAAAAGTATTTTGGTGACCTTGAAACATTTTTAACAAGTTCGTTGTCGATATTGGTAATCAAATTAGTTATTTGGTAACATTGGGACAAAAAGTAAAAGTTTGTTGCTGACATTAGTAATAAAATCGGTTCATTGGTGACATTGAAACAAAAGGTATAGTACATCGACGATCCGTACCATAAACCCAATTACAAAAATAAAAGATGAATGGTACTAACATTTTTATCCGTATTGTCCAAAAAATTTCGCAAAGTTTTTGGGGTGATGGGGGTGATCGAGATAGGCCCACAAAGTGAATCTTGACCATCGAGGGAACATAATAAATATATTTTGTACCAAAACATTAATGGCATCGCATGGTAAAATGGGTCGTCTCCCTTGATCCAAAAATAATTTGTTTCCATAAAATAACTAATCCCATCTACTAGCAGCCGTTAAAAACATAGCTTACTGCTTAATAACATGTTTTTGATTCCTATAAAGATTAAAATACACATTATGAGAATTATATATAAAAATATATTTGTTCATAAACCCAGATCAGATGACAATGAGATTTCACTTTAACTCAATTATGTAATTTAATAAACACTGCGCTAATGGATAAAAATAATCATATGAACGAAGTATATGTTTTGATTTATTTATTTCGATGTTTGATTTGAATTTGCACCCAGTATCATCCAAGGTTAGATACTACTATATTCTCCTTTCATATTTTTGTCACCTTTGATCATTGTATGTATTTCAGTCTTCTAGTTAGTCAGTGTTTAAACACACATTATTAATTATATCAATCATTTTCTTTTCCTTATATAGCGTATACGGAGTATAATATAATTCAAACTTCAAACCCTTATTTATATTGAAGTGATTAGAAATAAAAAACTAGACAAACCTCAAAACAAGAAAAAAGGGAATTCCCATGGCTGACAACCAATTACCAACAAGAAGATATCCCCCATCTAACACATGAACAAAAGATACCCAACAAAACCTACCTTCTAGGCTTCAATAAATCATAATTTATTTATTTTTGTGAAAAATTACCTTTCATTACTATTAGACGGACCGTCTATTGTACTGTAGATTAGGTTAAGATAGTATGATTCGATTCGATTGTATAAATGGACGGACGGTCTATTATAGTGTAGATTAGGTTAAGATAGTATGATTCGATCCGATTATATAAAAGGGTCTGGATACATTAAGTTTATAGTTATGGTTTATTATTCTCTAATACTTTATAAATAGTTTCTTCATAATGCATTGTAGAAACCTAAATTTTCACTATTCAACAGTAACAACCCAAAATGAAAGTGGCTAGCTTTTTCTTCAAATGGGAGTGCATGTTCTAAATTAACTAATGAAATATATAAAAAACAAAATTTAGTTCATGTGACGTTACTTATAAACCTTTGCTTTGTTTTCAATGGAAGCAACAAGTGATCTTTTTTTAATTTGCTTTTCAAATCTTGATATCTACTCTACCTTCAACGGATCTATCAAAGTATATTATCTGTACTTAGTAAACAATTTTCTATACTACCATTCGCGTTTTTAAATCAACGAGGTTATTTACGAATAAGGTAAGCATAGATTTGGGATTTTGGGGATAGGCTGGGAATCCAGTTAACATGTTGATTGTTATGCACTTTTCCAAGATGGAGCTAGTCAGCTAGCTTTATTTCCATGCGGTCTAATCCTTTAGCAAATGAAGTCGGAGAATAAATACAAAAAAACTTCTTCAACACAACTGACATAGAAAGTAACAAGAGCCCACAATAAAGTACAAATCACAATTAGAGTCATAGTTGTAAGATCATTTTGGGTATGGTGGAGAGCAAGTTACAAGCTTGTGGAATCTAAAATGGACAAACTTCTATATTGTCTCATGTTTATGCAGGGATTTTTTGAATTATGATGTAACCTTTGGTGGGGACAGTTTCTATTGCTATAGAGGCGTACGTCTATTGTCCGAAGATGTCTTATGAATGATTCTAGTAGATGTTACAATGGGATAAAAGTTTTAAGTTGTCTAGTACTCTTTTAGAGTGTCACTTATCGATCTTTTGATGTCATATAACCTCGTTTCTATGATGCCAAATCACCTAAAGAGCCGTGTTCATGACCACTTCAAGACATTTATTTCTAACAGAAAAGCCACAAGATTTTGAGATGTAATATAAAACACAATAGTAGCCGTGGAGAAGTTGGGATTTCCCAAGTTCCAACACATGGAAATCGATTTCCTTAAATCATTTGCCAACTTACGATTCATGAAAATACGAAGTTCAAGACTCTTGACCGGCATCACACATGTGATATCTGGTAGAGGTTGCATGAATACCCCTTTTTATCTGAATTGATCCTTGAAGGAACTTTCGATTTTAAATCTCATGAATAGACCCATCTGGCTTGTTGGACAGGTGAAGTCCACAAATAAGCTACAATAGGCCCCAATTTGTTGGGCTTCTCGGCCAGCCCTTATGGGCCTTCTCCATAGATCATTTGACTTTCTATGATTCTATCTGCAATCAATTAGTGACTGTTATCAAGAACACACATCATTTGAATTTCTATCTGCAATCATCTAGTCACTGTTATCAAGAACACACATTACTTGTAAAGTTGATGTAGTGATCAACCAACAATTAGAAGACTTTCGCAACATTGCCTATTTGAGTCAGTAAGTTAGCTAAAGCTTTTAGTTTATTTTTCCTCTTTCTATGTTTTTATTTTTCTCATGTCCATCTGTTCTCGGAAGGTTGCTTCAGAACAACTCTCAATTACAGGCTCAGCACACCTGCACACGAATTACACATGGAGTATGTTTGACGGAACTAACTTGTAATTGTAGGTGGAGCTGAAAATTTATAGTAGGAACTAGTAATTGGAGCTTATATTTGGAGCTTCAAGCCGAAGCTAACTTCCTATTTCTTTTCTATAAGCGTTTAACAAAGTAAGTAAAGGTGAAACTCTTAAATTTGAATTAACATAAAATAACGAAAAAAACATTAAAACTAATAGAATAAGAGGGTATATATGTGAATATAGTTTCAATAAGCTTAATTCATCAGAGTTTATTTTATCAATGAACACCTGCAAATATAAGGTTGTAACTAAACTTAGACTACCAAAGCTGGTAGTCTGGTAGTATTGGCTATAAAAATAAAAACATATATAAAATAATAGTTACCAGCAATGCCGACTACTTGAAAACTACCATTGTTAGTAGTGATTTACACTTCAATAAAAAATATAGTCAAATATTGACAAAGAATCAAAGTAACTAAATAAATCATGACAAATAATATCCATTTTGAAATGCACACAAGACGCAAACAAGAAAGAATATTCATTCTAACACAAACCTTAAACCTTTCACCCCTCAATCAAATAACTTAAAATCACAACAAATAAATTTTGTTTCTTTCCAACCCCCTTTCTTTTATCTTGTTAATTTAGATCTTATAAGTGATAGATTTTACTAAATAATACACAATACTTTCTTGTCTCACTTGGATAAAGAATTCACTCAACTTGAGCTCAACTCACCACAAACGCACTAGCATTCTGCTCCACACCGATGCTAATGCCGCTTCCGACCTTGGGTGGGCCCGAATGACGCCTGGGCCTAGCCGGTGAAGCTGGAAAAGAAAGCCGTTTCTTCGCATTCAAACCTGACGACCCTTTTTCGGGAGTGATCCCATCGTTGATCTCAGTTGGGCCCAGCGGGCTCTGTCCTCGTGTTTTGGCCTTTGCTGACTTGGTAGGTGCCATGTAACTAGGAACCGATGGTGAGCTAGCTAAACTCTCATCATCTCTAACTGAAGACCCTGCAATGCTATGCCTTCTATTCCTTTCAGACTGCACACTGAAAACACTCTTTGAGTCCTCATCTGGGCTAGGACCGAACCCTCTTGGGCTCTGGGAAGACTTAAATTTCCGTGAACTGACTGGGACACCTAACTTTGATTGCGGGGTTGTAGGTGTGGAGTTGAGTTGGTGACGGGCATACGACTTGGCGATTTCGCTTCCTGTAATGTTGATAACGCTTCTGACGGATGCATGATCATTTCCTTGGTCTTTCTCGCCCCGTGGCTCCCATGGACGGGCTGCCATGTATCTTTCTAACCAACTCCAACCCCATTGTGGATTTGTGGGGTCCATGAAAAGCAAGTTTGTTGTCCTCGATGACTTCTTCCATGGTTGCTGTTACCATAAAAAATCATTTGTATTGTTGTTTCGATTACTTTAAATAGGGGGTGTTTCCAGTGAAACGAAGTTTATGGTAAACTAAATAAAAGACTAGAGAAGCATTATGTGGCAAACTGTGCATCAGTGTGCACACAGAAAGTGATTCACATTGATGCATCCTAGCCCAAATATTTTCAAGTCGCGCCCTGTCATTTTTTTTTTGTTACCATAGAAGTTTATTCTCAATAACCAACCCCCCACTTAAATATGGTATATTCACATCATAAACAAGAGTGGCCAGTAGATAGAAGACAAAATTTCACCTGATGAGAAAACGAATAGGCCATCGCTCTTTCTCGTCTCATTGTAGCCTCGTATTTACTCAGTAGCTTCGCTTCAATCTCTTCTTTTGACTGCAAGCTAGCATTCCATTCTTCTCCCATCTGTTGTAACATATAATAGTAAAAAAAAAAAGTATTCATGAGACGTTGAATAACCACGTTCTAGTGAACAGTAGTAGTTGCACGAAGTACTAGCTGCAAAGTACAAATTCTCAATGGAAGGCGAAAATGAACCTGGAAGCTTTCAATTTCTTTAGCCCGTTTTTGAAGGAGCTGTTTTTGAAGTGCCTGATTCTCCTCTGACATCCGGATCCTCCTAGAATTGATTTGAGACTGCACACGAGATAAGTTTTGCATGCATTTGAGTGTGCTTGTTGTTTGTCGTTTGACAGCAGACCCTTCCACCAGTGTCTTCAATCGAACAAGCCCTCTTAACGCTCGCAAAGCCCTCCTTGCCTGCAAACATGAATCAGTACATATTACCTCTGGGTGTAAACAAATTTGATGTGCATGAAAACCTGTTTGAATTGGAAATGAATTTGGATGCAAGATTAACATACCAAGTACCCACGAAAAGCCGTTTGAATTCGGATAGCAGCTACTTCCTCCTTTGATTTTCCGGAATACCTATTCAACTCAGCGAGTCTAACAGACTCGGCAGCAGCCTGAGCTGCAGTGGCAGCCGCCTGTGCTGCCGCAGCGGCAGCAACTGCAACGGAATAAGCATGTTTCGCCTGCTCATCCTCCACCTCCACCTCCACCTCAATCGGCTTCACTTCTTCCTGTGGAGGAATCTGATGATAATTAATGACCGGCTCTACTATCGGAACAACGGGTGGTTCCAACGGTCTTTCATCCGTGTACGCTTTCTGCTTTAACTTCTAGAATCATACAACACAAATAGCAGATTAAACTTAGTTCTGACCTGAAGAATAATAATGATTCAGTCATACACTCATACTAGTGTCAAACCTGGCTTTTCTTTTCTTTGGAGCTTGGGCTCAAAGCCTTTTTAATGGAGGATATCCACTTGGTTTTCTTCCCCATTACTGTATCATGCACCGATTAGCCTCTACATCATCAAATTCAAGATAAATTTATCAGATCCCTAATGATATAGACATCTAAAGTGAACCCTGTCAATTTACTGATAGGAGTATGACTTTAACAAGACAATGTGGTTTCAAATGTGGTTTTGATTAATGCTAATTAAAGAGTCATTAATTAACATTAATATAACGTACGAATTTAATTAAAGTGATGCCAGTTGACAAAATTATCAAAGATAGGAGACTAGACATGATCACATGAACATACAAAGATGCATAACACAATGCAAAGACAGATTGAAAGAAGTCATCTATAAGATTTTTTGATACTTTTTTCTCTCTCTTTGTGTTATGTATTACTCCGTAGTTGAGAAGATGCCTAACACACATGGATTTCATTTAAATTGAAAGGCTCCAAGATTAAACACTTTCATACTGGATTTATTGAAGTGAATGTTATTTAAGAATACATTAACATCTTTGTGTTTTTAAACATGTAACACTCATTGGTGTACATATCAAAATTGTATTGAAAACTCAAGAGATCATGTCATCCTGAAATTAAACATTCAATCCCTTTGACTTTGAAGGTCAACGAATAATGTTTTCCCAATTGGACCCGGTATATAGTTCTATCACACAATAATGTGAAGAACTTAAACCCTAAATCAGATCTTATCATTGACTAAATTCATTAACTTGATGAAAATCCAAGAATTTACACAATAACCTAATTTCAATAATAATAAAAAAAAGAACAGATAAACATATAAAAAGATTAAAACTTGTTGTAAAATACGAGATCCAACAGAATATACAATACTAATGCCAATTGACGAATAACTTCAACGAATTCAACCAAACACCCCATAAAGATACAAAAAGGAGCTCAATTTAAAGTTTACATTACAAAGAATTAACAGGATCGAAACAATCAAGCAATGCCAAGACGGAAGTTAAAGAAAAATATCATGAAATCGACTAAAATGGCATAAAGAACAGATTTTTAACATAAAGATCAATAACCCATATCTAAAACTGTGATTCTGGGCTTCAAACAAATAAAAATTGATAAAAACTTACCACTAAATGAATCTTGTTTGGATCAGTAAGGGCTTGTTCCTCTTGTTGTTGTTGTGGGTATTGCAGTGTAATCAGAAAGCTATGATTTTTGGCATCTATACAGCACAAAACAAACAACAAAGAAGAAGATAAAAAGGGTTGTGAAAGAGATGGAAAACCAACCAGATCTTGGGAAGAGATTGAAGGGTTCAGAGATATTGAAGAGAAGAATAAAGTAACAGCTGTGATTTGCTTCGGTAGACCCCACTTGTTTGGGTTGGAGCAGATCAACTTTCTGATCTTTTATTTGTTTATGGTTTATTGGTATAATTTAATCATGTTCCTAGGAGTGATCATCGAATGTAAAATATTATACTCCGTATTTGACTTCATTCTTTTATATAAATACTAGATTTCAAACCCGTGTATACACACGGATGTTGATTGTTTAATTAAAATAAAAGTCTTAATTTTAATTTAACTAAAATAGAGGGACTTAATTGATTAATTAAGTTTGAATTAAATTGATGATGTCATAACCATGTTTCCTATATATAATTTAAGATTCTTTGAGGTGTAAAGTTATTGTTGGCCAGATAATGTTTAATCTACGAAGGATAAGGAAGGTATTTTCTAATTCTATCAATTTAATTTTTCACTATTGAAATGCAAACAGATTTAAGAAGGTATAATGATGACCCTATCAACTAATATGATTTAATGTCCATCTATTAAAACTCTTTATGATTGGTTGAAATAGAAAATGAATAATAACTTCGAGACGTCACAAAATAGAATAATAGACAATTAAATTAGAAGGGAGGCCCGTAAATGATATCATGAAATACCATTTTTTCACTTTCTCACACAATTAATTTTATGAGGAAAATAATTTATAGAATTGTTTGTAGGAGGGAAAAGTAGGTCCCTTGATCAACTTTTTCCACAATGTACCTGCCAATTGTCAATTTGTTTGGTAAACCATATGATTGATTAATCTATCTATAAATCAATATTACCTCACTCATTTTGCTTCTTCTGCTCTTGTTATTAGTCTATATGGTACGGAGTATTAGTTTTATCGGAATGAAATTATGGATAGAATTTTAATAAATATGAGATTTGATAGTAATTATCTTTCAAAGCCACCTCCCCTCATGGGTTCGAAAAAACCCTCGTTTGAAGAATTCAATTCTCAAATTTTTAAGAATACACCCATCAAACAAATATCATATTATCATTCTCTTTCATATTCGCTCTTATTTCAAAAGGTTGTTTCGACGGACAACCCTAACTCAAGATCCTTTTGGATCCGATGCAACCCTTCCTCAAGGATCACATCTCAGACAATATTCAACTGTTTCCTGTGAAATCGCAGGGAGTGGGGATTGAATCCCTGACCTGTTTCTTAAAAGCCCTCCCTTTCACGACTCACTCTTATACCTCTCATTCAAAACCTACCATCCAAACACACCCTATATATGTATATACACATGTATGACGTCTTTTTACGTGTACCAAACAAACTTGAAATAAATTTTAAGAAATAAATGTAATTTATAGGGTATTAATTAATACGAATGAGTAGGAGACACGCATATGTTTTTGTCATTTTTGGACAATCATCAGGACCCAGAAGAATGGAAGAAGGGCCGTTTCCCATTTTTTTTAAAATATAAATAAGTTTTTTAGTTTTTTTTGAAATATACCAAATAAATTACATAGCCGTGAAGATCATGACATGTGAAGATAATTATACTTAATGCTACAATAATCTATCTTATATATAAAAGGACAATAACGCTGACATCATTTTTGCTGATTTGTCATACTCTCATGCTATAGCCTTGCTGACTTGTATTCCTCTCATGAATTTGCTGATGTCACAGGTTCCATATTGTCTTTAGTCTTTTTTAAAAGGTTAGTATTTAATAAATATAAGGTTATTACTCATTAATATATTCCTTGGTTATTGTTACAATTAATACGGCCTAAATTATCCTTCCTCTGTGAGTTCCTAGGGAAATAATAACTAAAGCGTGCCTCCCATAAGCCAATATGATTTAATTGCTTTGCACGCTTCATTCAATTTCTGACCACGGCTTCAACCAAATCAATACAGAGAGGAATACCATTAGTCATCTTCTTCATCTATATGATTATTATCATCTGGCTTTCAAAACATCACAAGATTCATTATCATTCAATATCACTCTCATAAGGCTTACCACTTCCTAAAACCCTAATTTTCATCAATCACCATGGAAAACAAAGCTGTTAATTAAAAGTGTGTGTACTCAAACTGTGGAAGATAAGTTTTCAAATTGAAATGATACTCATGAATGAGAGGGTATTATTTATGTCATTATATATTTTTCTGTGTTCTATAAGCGATTTATATATTTTGTATTTTGCTAACTAATTGTTTTTTTATATATATCCAGTCTGATAAGATCCAAGCAAGTGTGAAGAAGATTTTGTGATGATGCAACCATTATTTCAACATTCATGGAAACTTATCCAGATGATCAGGTTTGTTAAGTATCACATAATTTCAGCCATGTCTCCTCGAGCTGCACAACTTTTCATCCACTTTACTCTCCCAATTAATTTTTCTACCGTCAATTACAATCTTCTAAATCTTCATACATCTATCTCAATTAAAAAAAACAAAGTAATACTCAATCTTATGCTCAACTCATCTGAGTTCTTTATCATCTGAGTTTTTCATCTTCTTTCTCTTAGTTTCTTCACCTTTTTTTTTTATTTTTCTGACGGAATTAACTTCTAGACCTAATTCTCATCTATCTTTTTGTGTTTGTGTTCATTTTTCAGATATTTACATGCCCTTAAGGTGTTCGATGAAATGACGCTTACAAATTTCAGTATAGTGCTATTCAAGTATCTCTCTTCTTCTTCGAAAATAGAGATATTTCAAGTATAATGGGTTTCATTTTTTTATGTTTGATTGTTGAATTGCTTCAGAAAAGAGAAGCTACTAACGGTTAAAATCCAACTAATCAAACACATAAACTTTTAATTCATTTAAATGGGTCAATCTCAGCCTACCAAATTCATCTCATCGATAGCTCGCCGCTCACTATCTCACCCAGTACGTCTCCTTTTCCTGTATAATCATAGGTACATATATTGTTATGTATTTATGATGGATGCTATTGTTTATTTGCAGTTATATGAATTGCCGGTTAGAAGTGGGTACAGAAAGTTTGGATCTTTAAGCCATAATAGGATTTTGAACACTCCTAGTTATAGAAACGGTAATTCTTTGACATAGAGATTAATAGTTTCTTTTTACTATCATTATTTGATTGATATTTGTTTTAAGGTAAATTAATGTACTTATATAACCATTTGATCTCAGTGACCTATAGATCTTTTTGTTGCTTCATAAGTTGGTTTAATTATTTTGATGAATCTAATGAATATTATATCTACTTGGTCAGGTTTTTTCAGCATTTTCTTTGATCAACTTCAGATTTTTTGTTAGTTATAAATTTGGCCATATTTCTTTTTTGCATATGGCATTTTGGCATTGGGCCATTTTGGGACCTGAGATATTATAAGTTGTGAGTAACCCATCATTGATTTGCTTCGAGTATGGGTGCTTTACTTGAGTTACCTGCATAATTATCTACACTTCCATATGAATATTGTATCCTAAATGAGGGTGGTCAGGCTGTCTAATAATAATGGTGGGAGTAAGAAGCCTGTGTGGAATAGGCCATCTAATGGAGTGGTGGAGGTAGTTGAAGTTTTTATATAGGAAGTTGGCAAATTGAAGTTTTTTATTTATTTGTTGATGATAAGCTCAGTGATTTATATAGATGTAGATTTGTGTTAAAACATGTTTGCCCCTGCCTTAGAATTTAGGATAATGTGCCTTTTAATTATGGACAAGACCACTTAAAACTAGCTAAAAACTTAAAAAGTGTTAAATGATTAAATGATGTGCACTGCTAATATTTGTTTAAGTGCTGAAAGAAGTGGCTAATTGGTATGGGAGTTTTAACTTTTATGTCAGATAAAGTATCATAAAGTGACCTCTATGCCCTCATTGTGGGTATATATGTTTGCTACATTGTAGGTGACTGTAAGTTCGTCTCCATCACATAAACAGGCAAGTGCCAATAATGTGAATTCTACTTCAATACACAACCACGGGGCACCTGCCAAGCAGAGGTCCATGAAGCGATGGCAATTCCAGTGCAAATGTATCAGCTAATGGGGTGCTTTCTCAGTCACCACCAACGAGACAGGATTCTGTTGTGGAAGCTCCATGTTGGGACATGTATTTGTGACAACAGATCTAGCTTGTAATAGTACTAGTGATTATTGTAATCAAGTGTGTACAATTGATTTTGAATTGTAATAATTGATATGATATTAGTTTGTTGTTAATATTCGTTAAATATATTAGTAAGATAAAGTGTTAGATGAATATCGAGAATGAAAATGCAAACTAAAGTTTGTCTGCGAGATGTGATCTCAAGTCGCAGGATTGAGTTCTGCGAATCGAGATCTGGGCTCGCAGAGGTGAAAACGAACCGAGATCATAATGGGCTTGATTTTGGGCTGCGAAGTCAGTCGACTCGCAGAGCCCATCGGGCTGCGAGTCGAGTCGGCTGAATTCATATATATACAAAATTTAGGGTTTAAACAAAAAAGACTTTTGCCATTCGATTTCCAGAGTATTATTTCGTGATTCTAAGCATTGTTAGGCTAGGTATTGATAGATTAACATTCGTTATAATCAATACAAAGCAAAACGTTAATCAATTCGCTATTATCTTGCGAAACAATTCGTTCACAATCCGTGAACCAAGTATTGAGGAATTCCGCGCCTTAATACCTAAAGATAACCTCGTTATCGATCCTAAGAACTAGGGACTTACAATTGGTATCAGAGCTTTCGGGCTAAATACGATTAAGTTTGAGGTTTTTGGATAATAACGGTTGATTTAGGGTTGTTGGTACGTGCAATAGTGCCTAAAAACGATCAAAATCAGTCTCTGGAAGTGTTTAGGTTCGAATTTGACCGAAATCTTAGGGTTTAGTCGATCTAAAACCTAAAATTTTTGTTTTTGGGGTTTTCAGCCGATCCTACGAACCGAGCTCAATCCTACGAACCGAGTTCAATCTTACGAACCGAGTTCGACCCTACGAACCGAGTTCCGTTCTGCGAACTGAGTTTCTGTTTTGCGAGTCGAGTTCCTACGAACTGAACTTACTGATTTTCGTGAGATTGTTAATTTTTGAAACAATAAGATGTCTGATCTTAGTAAAATGATCGAGATGGAACACGAGGTGGGAAAATCAAACGTTCCACCTAAGTTGTTGAAGATCGAAGATTACTATAACTGGAAGGACAGATTTGAATCTTACTGTAGATTCCATGATCTGTCGATCTGGATGTGTATCAAGAATGGATACACTGCACCTACTCAAACGGTTAATAATGCAATTGTTACTTTAACTTACGCCCGGATGAGTGATCAACAAAAAGAGGAATATAAATTGGAGAATAAATCTCATTCTGCAATTAAGATGAGTTTACCAAAGGAGATAAACCATCAACTCAAGTCTTTTCAAACTGCTAGAACGCTCTGGGAAGCGTTAGAGAAAAGATGTGAGGGAAGCAGGAAGAATCTTCTTAAGAAACAGTTTACTGTTATAAAAGCTTTAAAGGGAGAAGATCTAGATGCTTATATCACTAGATTCTACCACTTGTTAAGTGAGCTTGACAACCATGAGATTGTTACTACTGAGACTGAAAGAACCGACAAATTTATTGAAGGTTTGCCGTCTAAGTGGGAAATGTATGGTGTAATGCTCAAAGACAACGATGAAAAGTATGCAACCATGACCTTAGAGCAGGTCATTGACAAGCTAAAAGGTTATGATTTCACTAAGAAATCGAGAGAAACTGATTCTGATCAGGTACAAAATCCTGGGCTATATCATGGGAAAACAAATCTCTCAACTTCTTCATCTAGTTCGACCACTGCACTTTTAGTGGGTAATACTGATGAAAATGGTGAAATGATAACAGATGACGTATGCCTTCTTACCTCATCAGGTAATGAAACTAAAGGTACACCTGCTGAGAAGTCAACTCAAGGACATCAAAAGATGCCAATGAGTGTGAAATCTGCTGAGTAACAGTTATCTGTCCTTGCATCCTTTGTTGCTTCTTATGAAAACTACATTCAGGGTAAAATCAATTATCCGATTATGTTTGATGAAGACTATGATCAGATAGACCCTGATTATCTTGAGGAAATAGATCTCCAGGATCAACTTGCAATGTTATCAAGGAGAGTCAAAAATTTCTTGAAGAGAACTGGTAGAAAAGTGGTAGGAAATCGATTAGGGTTTGGTAAAACCAAGATCAAGTGTTTCAACTGTCAAGGTTATGGACACTTTGCTCGTGAGTGTCAAAGACCTAAGGTTGAAACTGGCAATAGCAAACAAGGTTCGGGGAGTACCTTAGCTTCCAAAGCCTTAGTTGTGAAACAGTTGGATGGATCTTATGATTGGCAAGCTCAGTCTGAGGAAGCTCTCATGGCTGAGATTGAAGATCAAGAGATAGCTGCTGAGTCCAATAGCTATATGCCTATTGATGTTGAAATAAAGGTGCCGGAGATTCATGAGAAAGCAAGTGATGATGACGTGCTATATATGGATTCAACTTCTGATATGAGTCCAGATGACTTTGTGGCACGCATGGCTGAAGTACAAACTGACAAGAAAAGGGTATGTTTGGATATTCTTACTCTTGCTGATGTTTGTTATCTAGTTAATGATTTACAATCTCAATTAAGTGTCTTAACTGTGTCGAATCAGAATTTGTCATCCCAAGTTAGCACTTTTAATGATTCTAATAAGACTATAATATCTGAACTTGAACAAGCTAAAAGTGATGTCCTTAGGTTAAGTACAGATAAGGTAGATCTTAAGAATAAGATTAAGTCTGATAGTTCTGATAAGGTTGCATTGAGAGATACCATAAATGAAAAGGCAATAATCATAGATGGTCTCTATATGAACATTGATGACTTAAATCAAACAATAGTTGATAGGGATAGAGAGTTAGCTGAGCTTAAGCATAAGTTAGTAGAACAAAATCGTAAGATTGAGTCCTACAGAACTTTAGAAATGGATAAAATGCTAGATGCTCAACGTAGTGTAAAGGACAAGACTGGGATAGGATACAATGATGTACCTCATCCTTTTAATGCCAATTACACTAGTAACTCGATAAATTCTGAAATGATAGATGCTAATCCTGAGATTTTAGTAACTAATGATCCTGAAAACTTAGAGGCACAGAAGGATGTTGTTAAGAACCTATCATCAGATAATAGTAAGGTTTCTCATTTCACCAAAATACAGTTTGTATCGGGTGGAGTGATTAATGATACTAAGACTGATGATAAGGTTGATAAGGAACAAAAATCTAAACCTTTAGTGCCTAACACTCCGGATGAGAAAGCAAAAGTTAGTAAATCACGAAAACAGATGTCTTGCTTTAAATGTCGCCAAAAGGGACATGTTGCTTCGTGTTGTCCAAACAAGAAGCCGGAAGCATCACATAAGTTAGTGATTGATGAAAAGACACCGACTAACTCTAGTACGACTGTAGATAGGTTAGATACCAAACCTAAGTTAGGTAATAAACCTGTTAACATTCTTAAAAGAGAAGGTAATCATAGTGTCTCCCCACCTAAGCCTAAGCGACCATATCCTCTAAGTGATAATTCTTTCAATAAACCTAGGGATATGACATCGTCAAGGTTTAGAACTCAAGGTAGAAGCCATAGTCATTTTGAGAATGGTTCTACTTCGCGATCACATGGGCTTAATTATAATTATCATAATAGAGCTCAGAATTCAGTACCTAGGAGGTTTTCCTCAAATTCACCTCTTAAGGTTGATCGTCCACAAGCTCAAGTATCTTCAAAAGTAACCAAAGCTCCTGATGGGAAGGATGGTTATTTTAAAGAGCTTAAGTTTGTTGATGATAAGGGACAAACCAAGACCGTAATGGCTTGGGTCCCTCTTGATAACTGATCGTGTTTTGTGTTATGTGCAGGAGCATGCTGTGAACAAGGATAGCTGGTGGTATGTAGACAGTGGATGCTCAAGACACATGACAGGAGAACGAAGCCTATTGACTGACTTCAAGGAAGGTCTCAAGCAAAAAGTCAATTTTGCAGGAGATAAAGGAGGAGTGATTACGGGAAAAGGAAAAGTTTCAAATAGAACTTTGACTCTTGAGGATGTGAATTATGTTGAAGAACTAACTCACAACCTAGTGAGTGTTTTCCAAGTTTGTGATAAAGGTCATCCAGTTCATTTTAATGAAAAGGAAGCCTTAGTCCTGAAGCCGGGTTTCATAATTCCCGAGAAATGGATATTGATGAATGCACCAAGGAAGAAGGACATCTATGCAATCAACATGGGTGTTCCTAACTCTTCAATGGTGTCTACTTGTTTATTATCCAAGGCTTCGGAAGCAGACGCTTTGTTATGGCATAGGAGAATGGCACACATGAACTGGAGAAAGATGAATTACATAACCAAAAATGGTTTGGTTCTAGGTGTACCACAAAAGCGTTTCGAGTCTGAAGATAAGTGTGTTCCTTGCATGAAAGGAAAGCAGCACAAGAAACCACACAGATCTAAGACTGAAAACTCAATCTCCTCGCCATTTGAATTGCTACATATGGATCTCTTCGGCCCTATAAGCAAGAGAAGTCTAGGTGGCAAATGGTACTGTTTGGTTGTCACATATGATTATTCTAGATTCTCGTGGGTATTCTTTTTGGGATCAAAGGATGAAACTCCAGGAATTCTAATTGAGTTCTTTGATCTAGTAGAGAATGTCTATAAAAAGAGAGTGAAGCGTATTCGTAGTGACAATGGAACAGAATTTAAGAATTCAAGGTTGAATATCTATTGCTTAAGCAAAGGGATATTACATCAATTCAGTGCACCATATGAACCTCAACAGAATGGTGTAGGTGAAAGGAAAAATAGGACGTTGATTGAAGCTGCAAGAACAATGCTTGTTGATTCAAAGCTTCCGGTCATCTTTTGGGCAGAAGCAGTGAATACAGCATGTTATGTTCTCAATAGAGTTCTTACGGTTAAAAGACATAACAAGACTTGTTATGAGCTTTTGAACAATAAGAAACCTAACTTAAACGGGTTTGAACCCTTTGGAGTTTCATGCACCATATTAAAGACTGGACATCAAGCTAAATTTGGTGAGAAGGTTGACGAAGGATTTTTCCTAGGTTATATGCCCAATTCACCAAACAAGAGAGTCTTTAATAAAGTCACAGGACGTTTGGAAGTAGTTTATAACATTGAAGTTACGAGCTATTCACCGGATGTTCATAAGGGCTTAGATTGGCAATTTGATTATTCAGATCTCTTTGCATCATTTAAAGTTCCCATTAGTGACTATGTCAGTGATTCAGAGATAGCTGAACATTTATTGTCTGAAGATGTGGATACTGGCCATACTTCAACATCGAGTGTTCCGAATTCTGGAATCAAGACAAATATTGATCCAAATCAATCATCTACTCGTGGATCTCAAAAATCCAAAGTAGATACACCTCTAAATGAAGAAGAGCCGACTGACAAATTAGTGGATGAAATTCTCACACCACTGAGAGAGTTAAGAATATCTATGGGTATTGATAACTCACAGCTATCTAGAGAGGGTGTACCAGATTTGGAAGACATTCCTGAACAACACAGTGTTCTTGAGGAAATTGGTACTAACTTAGAAAATGAGATTCCGGTTGAGCCCGTTGCTTCAACTAGAATGAGTAAGAATCATCCCGTTGAAAACATCATCGGTGATATTAATACTTCAGTTCAAACAATGACTCAATCAAAAGCTAGTACGTCTGAAAATTTAGAATACCAAAGCTTGTATACTGCATTGAAAGAGACAGGGATTCCTAATCAATGTCTATATTCATGCTTTATCTCACAAGTCGAGCCGAAAAATGTTCAAATGGCTTTAAAAGAAAGCTCGTGGGTAGAAACAATGCAAGAAGAACTATCTCAGTTCTCTAAATTACAAGTATGGGAGTTGGTTGACCTACCAAAGGGAGAATATCCAATTGGAACTAGATGGGTATTTAAGTGCAAGAGAGATGATAAGGGAATCGTTACTCGCAATAAAGCTCGTCTAGTGGTACAAGGTTTTAATCAACAAGAAGGTATAGATTACAATGAAGTGTTTGCACCAGTTGCTAGGCTAGAAGCAATTAGAGTGTTCTTAGCATTCGCATCATATTATGGTATAAAGGTGTATCAGTTGGATGTTAAGAGTGCCTTTTTGTATGGCTAAGTGGAAGAATTGGTGTATGTTTCACAACCGCCAGGGTTTGCTGATCCTGAGTATCCAGATAGAGTATATCGTTTGAATAAGGCTCTATATGGATTACATCAAGCACCTAGGGCATGGTATGGAACACTATCAACGTATCTACTTGAGAATGGATTTACAAGAGGATCAATTGATAGTACACTGTTTGTGAAATGGAAGAAGAAAGACTTTCTTCTCGTGCAAGTTTATGTTGATGACATTATCTTTGGATCTTCTGATGAATAGATGTGTCAAGAATTCGAGCAAGTCATGAGAAAAAGGTTTGAAATGTCTGCAATGGGAGAGTTAAATTTCTTCTTAGGATTACAAGTTGATCAAAAGAATGATGGATTCTTTATTCATCAATCTAAATATACATATGAGTTATTAGAACGCTTTAAAATGGATGAAAGTAAGGTCTACAATACTCCAATTCCAGTCAATCATGGACTAGGTCCAGATACATCGAGTGATAGCGATGTGGATCCAACTCTTTATAGAGCCATGATCGGATCACTAATGTATTTAACTGCCTCTAGGCCTGACATAATGTTTGCTGTTTGTTTATGTGCAAGATATCAGGCTAATCCGAAAGAGTCACACATGCAAGCTGTTAAACGAATCTTTCGTTACCTCAAAGGGAAACCTAAGCTGGGTCTTTTGTATCCGATTGATGGAGACTTAGATCTCGTAGCTTATACTGATTCGGATTATAGAGGATGCAATCAGAATAGGAAATCTACAACTGGAGGATGTCAATTCCTAGGAGGTAGATTAGTATCCTGGCAGTGCAAGAAGCAAACCTCGGTAGCCATTTCTACATGTGAAGCTGAGTATGTTGCAGCTGGCAGCTGTTGCTCTCAAGTGCTTTGGATTCTACAGCAACTGCGGGATTACGGGTTAAATATAACCAATACTCCTATGATAATTGATAATGAATCAACTATGTCGATCACCAATAATCCGGTGAAGCACAGTAAAACTAAGAATATTGATATTCGACATCATTTTATTAGAGGTTTTACATGACGTCTTAGTACAGAACGATGACGCTCATGATCCAGTTTTGGTTGCAATTGAACAGTTTAAGGTAATATTTGTTGTATATTATAATTCAATTGTTAAAATGTATTATCTTTCTTATCATTATATGTGCTTACTCATGAATAGGATACTGAAGTTGTTGACCTAGAGGTTTTTCAACCTGAGGGTTTACAAGGTCAGAGTGGTGCTGGTCCATCCGTTCCTTTTAGGAAAGATGGTGATACAGCATCTGATTCAGATTCTGAGGAAACCACAGATGATGATGCGCTGAAGGTTTTAGAACCGACTGAGCGTGGAAAGCGAAAGCTTGTAGATGAGGATGATGATGTAGAGGTTCAACCTCTCAGGACTACACGTCGTAAGCGTGTTAGGACATATACACCTGAGCTTTCGATTGGAAACATGCCAGGTTATTTATTTTATTATTAATAGTAGGTTGTAAGTTGTGACATAGAGACTGAGATAGATCTTTTCTATAACAGTTGCTAGGGAACGACAGCCTGCTAGGTCAAATCCTACGATGCAACGACCGACTGCTCGTATATCTGAAACCTCAGAGCAGGTTAGAGATATGAGTATTGTTATTGCAGTAGAACTTAATTAGAGATTGCGACAATTAATTCTGTTACTGTTACTAATTTAAGTTGTATATAGGTGTCTGGTATGACTGGTCGGTTTACGACAAAAAAAGATGCTCGTATTGCAGCTGGCATGTTGAGTGATGCGTTTGATAAGATGGTCCATCAAGTAGGACAATCTACTTCTGCTCAAACTGCACAACAAACGCCACCGCCAGTGAAAGCTTCTAAGAGGATTTCTAGCTTGGAGTCTCGAGTTCAAACTCTTGAAGCTCAGAATGTTATTCTTGCGAAGGAGTTTACTGAGCAAGGTATGGCTTATACTGCTCTGGTGAAGGCACACAAGATGTTGCTTGAAGATGCTGAGGATAACCGGAGAAAGCTTGATCGACTTGAGCGCTTAGTGCTAGAGTTGACGAAGGACAAGGTGTCTCAGGGGGAGATTCTGGCATATCATGAGGCCTGCAGAGAGGATGAGCTAAGGAAGAAGCAGAGACGAGATGAAGATGATGATCCCAGTGCACAGAAAGAGAGTGAGCCGACTGGTCCTTCAAAGACTAGTGAGCGAGCTACTACTCAAGGGGAGTCTACGTCTGCTGGTGATGGTGTTGGTACAAGTGCTACTGGTATAGGTGAAGCTGGTAAGACAGCTTAGACTTAAGTAGTTATTTGTACTTAGAATTTTAGTTGAATTATGATTGTAAATTATAATTGTAACTGAATAATTGTAACTTAATATTTTGGTAATATATTCGGCTTGAGATGATTATTACAAGTTAAATATATTAGAAATTATTTAAGTTAGTTAATTTTGAAAAGTTAAATAAACTAGTAATCGAAAGTCTTCCGATTCATTGAGAAGTCGTGCGGCGTGTTCTGATTTATATCAGCGGTCAAAATTTATTTTAACTTAGATATATTAGACTTGAGAGTTTTTATGACTGACAAGTTAAATGTGTAATATTTTTACTAGACAAATGATATATAATTTAAAAGTTAGATTGATATTTCAATTAAATCTTAGAAATTATATAAGATAATTAATAGTAAATTTAAATGCTTGGTGATTATGCACAATGCATTAGGATTTAAATTTAATTAATATTTGTTAAGTAACTTAATAAGACTTAAGAATTTTTGGTTGATTCAGGGTAATCAATAAAATTTTATAAGTTATATAATATGGTTATATCACACAATTGAGATAAATAAAGAGATTCTTAGATTGATTCAGGGAAATCAATGAAATAAGTTATATTATTAATTTGATTTGTGTAGGTATGGAAATGCTAGAATTTAGTGACTCTGGAAGTGATATTCTTGATGAAGTTGATGAAGATATCGACTATGATCTTGAAGAAGGAGAATTTTTACTACCTGAAGATTGGACTGCTGTATCTGAGAATGTGCAAGACATTGGTGTAGATTCAGATGCAAATATTGATGAACACCATGTGAGCCCATCTAGGACAGAAGTTATTATTGAAAATGATCAAGGTCCAACAGTTGTTGATGTAGATGAAGAAATCGATGACTCAACCGATTCTGAAAATGATGAAACTTTGATTCCTACCAAGAATCCAACTGTTTTCCTTAGGAAACTTCCAAAACAGGAGAAGAAGATTGGAGTTTCAGAAGTTGATATTACGGGAAAACGTGTTCCTCGTAAAGGGATTATATGATGGTACTTTGAATCTGAGCTGAAGCTTTTCGCTATTAAAAGGTTTGATGGAGTTCAATATTTTGAGCGAAAGCTTGCTGTATTTAGTTCCTTACCACGTTATGAGATACGTGACTTGGCTAGATTGGAGATAAATAATCCGAGTAATGATGATTATGCTAAACGTGTTGAACGAATAATTAGAACTGAAGTTGGTACAAATAAGTTTGTACAGATTAAGCCAAGAAAAGGGAAGACTGTGAAACTACAAGAGAGAAGTCAAAGGACTGGAAGGAAAAGGAGAAAGAAGGTTTATCCAGCTGTCAGGTGTGTTCAGCAGATTCCACTGAAGACAATGCCACAAGATGTTCTGGGTAATATGAAGTGATGGCAAGTGGATACAGAGAATGGAGAAGCTGTCATGGTTGAAGCTGATGATGAGGTTGAAGGTGGTGAAAGAGAAATCTTCAGAGTTTATGACCATCGACACCTAATGAACATGTCGAAGAAAGATTTGATAAAGTTGAATGAAAATAGAATCTTGACGACAGAAGCATGGGGTGATTTAGCACGTGATTATCAAATGATGGTTAAGACTGGTATCAAATTGAAGATTTTTGCTAGAAGTAAGATTTACAAGTAAAGATCAAAGACAACTTGAAGACATAGTAACATAGATGCTAGAGCTATTGTCAAGGGGGAGTCTGTTGGGACATGTATTTGTGACAACAGATCTAGCTTGTAATAGTACTAGTGATTATTGTAATCAAGTGTGTACAATTGATTTTGAATTGTAATAATTGATATGATATTAGTTTGTTGTTAATATTCGTTAAATATATTAGTAAGATAAAGTGTTAGACGAATATCGAGAATGAAAATGCAAAGTAAAGTTTGTCTGCGAGATGAGATCTCAAGTCGCAGGATTGAGTTCTGCGAATCGAGATCTGGGCTCGCAGAGGTGGAAACGAACCGAGATCATAATGGGCTTGATTTTGGGCTGCGAAGTCAGTCGACTCGCAGAGCCCATCGGGCTGCGAGTCGAGTCGGCTGAATTCATATATATACAAAATTTACGGTTTAAACAAAGAAGACTTTTGCCATTCGATTTCCAGAGTATTATTTCGTGATTCTAAGCATTGTTAGGCTAGGTATTGATAGATTAACATTCGTTATAATCAATACAAAGCAAAACGTTAATCAATTCGCTATTATCTTACGAAACAATTCGTTCACAATCCGTGAACCAAGTATTGAGGAATTCCGCGCCTTAATACCTAAAGATAACCTCGTTATCGATCCTAAGAACTAGGGACTTACACTCCACATGTTACATTGCTGAGCAGCCTTCTCCTAGAGACCATGCACATAAGGAGTCACAAAGATGAGGCTTGGGATCACATTCGCACAGTGGTAATGATCACTTGACTAGCCCAATTTTTTGTTTTAATTCATACTTTTATTGGTTAATGCTTACATACAAAGAGTAGTATTCTAGGTATTTGACATAGTTGACTGTGTGCATCTAGGTATATCCATTATGTATGATGTTATTTGTTAAGTTGCATAAACCCCTTACAACATGGATAAAGTATTCTTTATATGTCTAGGGCATGTTAACATTGTGTGATGATATGCATTTTCAGATGTTCCATTGAAGTTGCAATCTTTGCTTTGTTTTATATGTCTGGGCCTGTTGTAAACTCTCTCCTTAGATCACTTGATCTCTTATTGTCATTGTGAAAAGGTACTTTTAGATGAATACCCGATTGTCCAAAGACTGCATGTAGAGTCGAAGGTGACAATTTCATTAAGCAGTTTGTCCGTATATACAACAAGCCGTTATACTAAAATGGTTTTCCATGTCAAGTACTGTTTATAAGTATTTCTTCTGATATTTTCTTCAGAGTTGGAGCAGCCTGTTTATCTGATTTTTCGTCTAAACATCCGTTTGTTATTCTTATTGAACAATACTTTTTTCTTGAAACCAAATTATTGTTGGTGAAAACGGCATGTAGAGTCAGAAGTTGTATGTTTTACGAGGGATTTAAACATTATTTTTAAGCCTGTTATATCGTTAAATGACTGGTGGGCACTGGGCAGGTATGTGAAATGGACCATGGATTATGCCGAGATTGTGATGCGTTGGTGAGAAATCTGCAAGGTCTGAAATTCTAGCTATTTCAGTGCATGTAATTTGAGGACTGGAATTAATGGACTTGAATTTGAGGCTCGAATTTGAGGCCAAATTACTTTTTGATTGATATATTAATGTGGACTGGAATTTGAGGCCAAAGTTTGTCTATGGTTATGATTCTCCATTTGTCTAATTATGTGTTGAGTCATCACTTTGGTCAATTCGTTAGTGTGAGTGTATAGGCCTGAGAGTTGTTTGATACTTGATTGTGTATATACATTCTTAAACGTAGCTACTGATATATTATAGTTTGCTTGGTGGAATTATTAACATGGTGAGCTCATGGGATCTTGCAAAAACCTTTGGTTTAAGAGAAAGAACTTCCATAACCAACTCTAACAAACCAGCCGAGATATGAACAAATAACATAAGCAGTACTAAAAGTGATAATTATATACACAATACTAACTGCTTACATAAGTGTTTTGTTAAACGGTACTAACATGTACAATTACTACTTACAATTATGTAAGACGGTACTAATATTGTTCTTATAGTACTAATAACTTCATGCTTCACAGTAGTAATCTTCATGTCTTCACAAGCCGTCTTAATCTTCAACACTTACGGTCTTAACACGAACAAGTACAATATTAATAATGTTGAAGACAGTATTAATCACTTGAACATTTCTAGACTCTACAATTATAAATTGTTATTTTTCTATTTGTGTTGACCTTTTATATGTATTTCTAAATAAAACCCGAATATTCACGGGTCAGTCAACTAGTTAAAAAAAAAAATACAAAAATGTGTACTTGATTTTTGCTTCTTTCTTTTGTTTTTTGTTTTTTATAGAATCGAAGAAAATGTTCGTGTTGTTTAAATGGAATTTATGGTGAACTATCTATCGTTAGGTATAAATCTTGTTGACTAATGAGTATGTTATTGGATACGTATAGTACAAGCTTTCATTACATATTTTTGATGATTTAGAATATTAAACATTTGGCAAAGAGAAATATGCTCATGCTATCCTCAATACAAGGAAGAATAAAAAATAACACTATTTTGTTTGTTTGGTTGTTGTAATTACTTAATTAGTGATGTTACTCCTTTGTGGACATACTTTTATGAATAAGAAATTAATAACAGTCCAATCACCACATAAGTTCAAATATATAGTAGTACGATTACCATATAAACAAGTAATGGTTATCTAAAACTAACGAAACTCAAATCCGATGATCAAACTATCATTTATATGATAAAGCCTGCTACCAAATCAGTTGGTAAAATCATTACTACGATGCTGATAGAAATGCGATGACCACGTTCGAAAGTTTTATTGAAATATGATTTACGCCACATCTCACCTTCAAAAAGAATAGGATGAAATAGAGTTTCTATGTTATAGTTGAGGGATGAAAGGAATTACGAAGTTACGCTCTGGTTTATGTTTGAGGTTTGGTCGAATTCTTCACTGTTGAGTTGAAGTTGTGTTGATCTCATTCTAATAATAATACTAATACTAATTACGGTACGTCTAGCGTGAGGATTTTGGTAAATGACAATGAAAATGGGAATTAAAAAGAATGATAGGAGGGGTTTGATTTAGGGATTTCAATATTAATTTTTGAGGATGAAACCCCTAAATTGAAGGTTTCTTCAACCCCGACTAGTTAGTTTAACTGTTTAACGACCGTACCCAATTTCATTCCACTCCATTGTCAATTTTATATTTTAAGTGATTCTTTTATCGCACCAAACGCACCGCTATGATTTTGGTACTTATTTTATCGATTGAATTCCCTTGGTCAAAAATTGGTGTCAATGGGGCTTTTTATTAAATTATGTACCATATACTCCTAATTTCTATTTACCTTAGAGTATTTTACTTTAGTGCTAACTTTTTGGTAGTATATAAAGATGGCTGTAATTCTATATCTTCATAGTATTGTTACGGGGTTAATACACACGGAGGGGATTAAAGTATTCCAAAATGTTCTCTTGGGGTACTAAAGTTTATGATTTGACAAAACTACGAGTTAACTATACGTATTGTGTTTAAGGGTAACTAAAGTTTATTAAAATGTTTACAAGGATGATAAAAGTTTCTAAAATTGTTCAAATTGATGAATCTTTATCAGCTCATTTTTCACTTGTGAGGGGTTTTAAAAGTTGGGTTATATTTTTGTCAAATCATAAACTTTAGTACCCCAAGTGAACATTTTGGGATACTTTAATTCCCTCGGTGTGTATTAACCCTATTGTTACGTTATTCTTTCAACTTTTGCTAATAGGATTTTTTTTTAATTTTTTTTTAATTTTTTTTTTGGATACTATAATATTTCTCGTATAAATTTTTAATACTTTAATATTTATGGAATATATAAAAAAAAGTCAATTTATCAACCTTTATATAAAATTATAAATATAAATGAAACAGCTATTGCCATTCTAGAATCAATAATACATTCTTCCTGGAAATGATTATATTACTTTATACCCAACAACTACATATAATAAAATATATAAACATAATAAATTACATAATAATTCAATTTTCAAGTGGAAATAAGACGGCTCCCATCGCAAGGCGTCGGTTTGAGTCGGTTTATACCGACGAGGCCGACGGCAATGTTACAGCGGTGTCGGTTTGATCCGTCGCTTTTCTTAGTCGGATATCCGATGCATACTTTTTTTTTGTTTGTATATTGTTTTTTTTGTGTGTATAATATTAAAAGTAAATTGGTAAATATGGGACTCAAAAATTACAGTGACGGGTCACTAATGGCAGGGGTCCTTCAGTTTCAGTCAGTTTTTGAAAAAGCTTATGTGACACTGACGTGTCTTAGTCGATTCCAGTCAGTTTTAGTCACGGATGGGTGGAATATAACAAAATATTCCAAGGAAACCATATAAACCAGCATCAACGCATCATCATCATATATCTTTGGCTACACTTCATCCACCTCCACTTATAACAATATAGAAGTATTAGTATTATATAATATTCATACTACCAATACATATAATCAATCATATATACATGTAGACTTTGATAACTGATACAGCATGTTTCTTCTCTGCCATCTCACAATTAGATATTAAGAATCTCACCTATCAAGTTCAATAACCCATACAACACTTTGCATAAACATTCAAGTATTCACAAATATATAAAATCAAGCTCAAATTTATTCATTAAGTATAGTACTAAACAGTCAATCACAACGAAAACAAATACGATAAGTCATGCCACCGTCTGTCGAGCACCCAAGTATGAACCCGAAAGCGCAACAGAACCACCAGTCCTAAGAATGGCAGTGATAGACGGCAACAAGGACGACAACACACGACATAACAAAACATAAAACGACATAACAATAATAACACGATAATAAAGTGCATCCTAACTGCAAGTCTCATAACATTTCCGGTTCATTTCTTCTTAGCTGCAGCCTTGGTGATCTTAGCACCAGTTGGGTCCTTTTTGTCCACACTCTTGATCACACCAACAGCAACAGTCTGGCGCATATCCCTCACGGCAAAACGCCCTAAAGGAGGATACTCAGAGAATGTCTCAACCACCATTGGCTTAGTTGGAATCATCTTCACAATCCCAGCATCACCATTTTTCAGAAACTTAGGCTCCTTCTCGAGTTCCTTACCAGACCTTCGGTCAATCTTGGTCTGCAGCTCAGCAAATTTAACAGCAATGTGAGAAGTGTGACAATCTAGGACTGGTGCATAGCCATTTCCAATTTGGCCTGGGTGGTTCATGATAATGACTTGAGAAGTGAAGCTAGCTGCACCCTTTGCTGGATCATCTTTCGAGTTTGAAGCAACGTAACCACGTTTAAGATCCTTCACAGATACGTTTTTAACATTGAACCCGACGTTGTCTCCAGGTAGTGCCTCTTGGAGTGCCTCGTGATGCATTTCAACTGACTTCACTTCAGTGGTGAGACCAGATGGGCCAAAAGTGACAACCATACCAGGTTTGATAACACCTGTTTCAACACGACCCACTGGAACAGTTCCAATTCCACCAATCTTGTAAACGTCTTGGAGTGGGAGACGGAGAGGCTTGTCTGAAGGTCTCTTTGGTTCGCTCACATTGTCAAGTGCTTCAAGGAGTGTTGGGCCTTTGTACCAGTCAAGATTAGTTGACCTCTCGATCATGTTGTCCCCCTCAAAACCCGAGATTGGAACAAATGGGATTTTTTCAGGGTTGTATCCAACCTTCTTGAGGTATGACGACACTTCCTTGACAATTTCATCGTACCTTGACTTGGAGTATTTAGGTGTAGTAGCATCCATCTACAAAACACATAACGTAACACATTATATTAAGGGTGGCAATTCTCAAAATGAGCTGATACCCAATGCAAAAACTACCGGGCTAGGGTTGGGATTCTCAACATGTCAACCCTAAAAACGCCAACCCATGTAATTTTACAGGTCAGGTTTGGGTAAAAGGGTCGACTTACTAACTATGAATGTTTGAAAGTTCTTTACTTTATTTAAATATATATACCAACCCCCAACCCAAAAAATTTGAACCGTTAAACCCGAAACCCCGCCAAATTTGACCCGTTTGACAAGAAATCAAACCGTCAAACAAAACTAACCCACCAAACAATTTGACCCGTTAGCCTAAATGGGTCGTGTCCAAGTTGGGTACATTCTACCCACCAACCCCTTTATCAAATCAGGTAATGTTCGCATTGGGTACTTTCAACCCACCAACCCGACCCAATACAATCTAAAAAATACGGCAATTGAGAAATTCAAGACTTGTTACATACTTTGTTGCAACAACAGATCATTTGCCTGACACCAAGGGTAAATGCAAGCAAAGCATGTTCACGAGTTTGTCCATCTTTAGAAATACCAGCTTCAAAACCACCAGTAGTGGAATCAATAATGAGAACAGCACAATCAGCTTGGGAAGTTCCAGTAATCATGTTCTTGATGAAATCACGATGTCCTGGAGCATCAATGACGGTGCAGTAGTACTTGTTGGTCTCAAACTTCCACAAAGCAATATCAATAGTGATTCCACGTTCACGCTCAGCCTTGAGTTTGTCCAGCACCCACGCGTACTTGAAAGAACGTTTGTTCATTTCAGCAGCTTCCTTCTCGAATCTTTCAATCACACGCTTGTCGATACCTCCAAGCTTGTAGATCAAGTGGCCAGTAGTAGTTGACTTGCCAGAGTCAACATGCCCAATCACAACAATGTTAATGTGAACCTTTTCCTTACCCATGATGAAACTGAGCTGCTTGCTAAAACTACAAGAAATACAAATTTTTGTCAGCAAACTTATGTACCACATGAACAAGTACGATTATTAATTCACACAAATAATAAACATCAACCATGAATATCCACACATCAATAATATGTTCTTATGGTAAACAGCTCAGACTATAGTCTACTTCATACCAGTAATTACATCAGAACAGTATGCAGATAAATAAAATCATGGAAAAGATCCGGATCTTAAGTACAACAATAACAAGGTAGCAATTTAAACCCTGCTAAGATGGTGAATTTGAGTTGTAAATGGGTCAAATTGTGCAAAGTTCAAAATTTATAGGTAAAAAAACTACTCGTAAAATTGTAAAATGACACAGGTCAACAGATTTAGTCAACATGTGTAAAACGTTAAATGTCTTATTACACATCCGTTATCAAAGGCTCAAATCATAATTCGGATAATACTTATCTGATTATCACAAACATGTTTAAATATGTCAACCATTAAATTGTGAAGCAGAGTTACTTATGATCACAATAAGTACTGCTACATTACAGTAATAAAACTAATAATAATAACTGTAGAAAACCATGTCAAGACAATTCGAAATGAAATATCAAAGTATAATAATGATCATATAGTTTGGATAGTAACACACATAATTAAGATCAACATAAAAAACTAAACATGAATGAAACTTTTGATTCATAACATGATTAAAAACCACTCGAAATAAAAGATTAAATTACGAAACTGATAGAAGAAAGTGAAGAATCAATTAACCTTAGATTTTGACGACGATGATGATGAAATTGAGACAAATAAGCAGCGAAAGTTCTCGAGCATGGGAGGGAAATGGAGTACGGGGCCTTATATAAGCACAAATTTTATTTTATTTATTATGAGCACACTCGCTTTTTTTGGTTTCCATCACATAGGGCTTTTCTTTTCACCGTTGGATTGCCATTTGATCTAACGGTATACGTTGGTTGCTCTGTTACACCGCCACGTTGTTGACCAAAATTACCAATAGAACCTTCATAAACTTGGGCATCACGTATTGACTATGACGTCATATGATGAAATTTAGACCAACTATCTTCATCTTCATATATGGAGTATATTTTTTCATTTTTATATGGTCTCAACTGGGGAAGTATATTATTTACGATTTTGACAAGTAAGTTTATAATATTGAGTGATATTTTCCCTTTTTTTTTTTTCTTTCTCTTTTTAAACACTTTTGTCTAAACGAAGAAACGAACCATGTCAGTCATCCTCTTTAAGCCCAACAACAAAACATGCATAACACGGACTAGTGTTCCAAATATGGGCCCATATTTCTGAGGCCCATACAATAACATAACTTTGCTAGTTGTTAGCCATCTTAAGAAACTAAACCATTTCTTGATGAAATATTAATGCAAAAACACCTTATGCGCTATTGGTAAGGATCTAATTTATATTTCCACGGATTAAGAAGATGTCACTCTCTAATCCATGGATTTTCAAAGAAATGGACGCTCGAGCGTAGCTAAGGTTTTCTAGTCGAACTAGCGTTATCCGTACTTTCCATGCGAGTGTTTTACGATTTGCTGACAATCTGTTCGACGTAATGCCTACAAGAAATTTAGGCTGCCTTGAACTTCAACCCATCCCCGCTGTATGTTCATAACCTTAATCCGTAATTATCGTCTTCACACAATATTTATACTTTCATCACTTGAGCCTAGAATCTTTTTTGTCAGAAGAAAGTTACGGAAGCGATTTTTTCCCACCCTTTTTATATTAGATCAAAGATGTCTACGTGTGTCTTTACCACTCTAAACTTGAAGAACAACCAAGTTCCTAATTCGGGTGCCAAAAGTAAAGGATCCAAATATACAGGCCAATCCATAAAACCACTTCCAATACACATTGTAACAGTTGGAAAAACTCGATCGCCAGGTGTCCAATTAGTTGTAAAGGACTACATGGACAAACTCAAACCTTACTGCCCCGTTCACGACCTTCGAATCCGATCCAACCCCAAGAATTCAACTGAGGCGAGGGTCCAGATTGAAAATGAAGAGACGGGTTTCATAAATTTCATTAGACCAGATGATTGGGTGGTGATGTTGGATGAAAATGGGATGGATTTGAGGTCAGAAGAAATGGCAGATTTAATTGGTGATGCAGGAAACAAAGCAAGTGGTTCGAGATTAGTGTTTTGCATTGGAGGGGCTTATGGGCATGGAACGAAATTAAGGGAAAGAGCTGATGTGAAGATAAAGTTGTCATCTTTAGTACTTAATCACGAGATTGCATTGGTTGTGCTTGTTGAGCAGCTGTATAGAGCTTGGACTATTCTCAAAGGTCAAAAATACCACCATTAGGTGCACATCTTGTTTGTGTTGATATTCAATAAAATCGCAACTAAAAGATGAAACTTTTGTTAATTTACAGTTGATTAATTACTGGTAGTACGTTAGATGACACGCATGTTTAGGGACTGAACTTAAGACCTCTAAGTTATCGTAACAGTTTTCGATCCTTTCGTTGTATAGCAACAACTTGTTTTATGGTATTCGATGCTGAATGTAACCTATTTTTCAGTGGCGCATGATTATATAGTGACTATATGATCTTTATTGAATTAAATGCAGCTCCGTGAGATGTTCTGTCTGAAAGGTATCATAGTCATTTTTCTAAGAATTGCAGTAACATATGCTAATTTACATGAAACCAAGATATATGAATTTCCTTATATCGACCGAGAACTTTTATTTGGGTTATCGTTTAGTTGGTGGATCGCAGAGTTTTAAGCTTATGAATGATCATATGTATTGGTCTAATTTGTATTTGTATAGTTAACTATGTAGTATACCTTGTATATGTATCTGTCCCCCCGACAACGTTTTCTTTCATTTCACAGTTACACAAATCAACACATGTCGTTTCAATACTTTCATGATCTATTTTGATGTTAGTTTTTGACATATTCTTACATACATTTTAGAATAGTAATGTGTGAATTTTGTAATACTACATTAGGTCAATAAAAGCCTAAAATTTATGATGGTAAACAATTTGGATGACATGATTAAAATACTGTTAGTTACAATCAAAAAGTCAGCTAAACCCAAAATGCGTAGTTTATATTAAATTTAATTTTTTTTGCATTAAAGAAATCAAGGGCATTTGGTCTAGTGGTATGATTCTCGCTTAGGGTGCGAGAGGTCCCGAGTTCAATTCTCGGAATGCCCCCTTTATTTATTTTTTTCACATTACATTGTGTCCTTATTTATACTTGTTGCCCTCTTTCCTGTTTAAACATATACTTACAAAAATGAAATCGAGTTGTTTAGATACCTAAGAGTTATCTCTTTACTAGGTTCTGTTTTGCAGATGGGATAATAGTTCTTCATCGAGAGCGGTTACCAACTACATATGTCATCCTCTTCCTGTGACATATCTGAGTCAACGTCATTACTAAGACAACTTACTAGTCAATGTTTACGTAAGATATGATGAACCATCCGTGTCCATTATAATTTCTTGAACCATTTTGCTAGAACGTGCAAGGCAGCTAAGGGGAAAGAACTACAAGGCTAGCTAGACGTCTGGTCCATTTTTTTCTATCAAGCTTCTTTATTTGTAGAGAAGCAAGAATAAAACTTACATAATGATGTAAACTAATAGAATGCAGAGTGGTATACAATCAATATTTCTACATGGCTCCCAAAAGTGTATCAGAGTTGTTTCAACATCCAAGTTGCTACTAACTCGAGCAGGAACTAAAGATAAATTCATTTTGGAAATAAAATCCTATACTAGAAATAGGTTGTCCTCTTTTATTTTGAAGATACAAACTTGAGTCCAAAAAATAATCGAGCCATCCATCGGGTTGACATATATAGTGCTAAATGGGATACCTTTGCATTACTATTTGAACTAGGAGATCAGATTCTGGATATTCATCATGCAACATGAAATTATCCATAAAGAGATCACTTCAACATAATTTATATAGCGAACACTAAGGAATCAAGAAACTAGTCTTTAGCTATTAATATAGATTTTAAAGATACCCTAACAATTTTTAAAAAAATCAAGAAGCTTCCGAAATATATTCCAAAGAAGTGAATTGAAGCTACAAGAATGAGTTTGATCGACAGGTTGGAGGATCAGCGCATATTCAGTTCAGATGATTCATTAGCACCATTTGATTACTGAATTGTGTTCTTTCTGAATGATTTAATTTAGTCGCAACTGAACTGAACGGCTGATTAATTCGAATTATGCATAAGAGTTGTTGGCACTCGATCAGACTTAATTTGTGTTTAATTTCATTAATAGAATGACAGTACGTTTAATCACGAAAACTTGTAGCAAAAATGGAGAGTTGAACTAATTCAGAAATGAGTACGGAACGACAAATTACAAATGATATGATAATTGATATGTATGTCCCAATGTCCCATAACACGATTAGGTACATAGATGCTTTACACATTGCATGTTTCATATGGTATATAATTATGTATATGTATGTACAACTAGTAATGTCTGATTGATTGATTTCTAATTAAACTGATATAACAGGCATTTTTGTGGCATTATCGATACTCAATTATGGAGATTTGATCGAATAGAACAATTTGTCAATGTATTTGTTGATGGTTACCTTGTGGACCCATTATTATAGGGTGATGATTCGTACATCACCTGTTTTTAGCCATACACCACCAAACATGTTACAGGGTATTGTACTGTACCGCACTATAAAGCACGTTTGGTGGTGTATGGCCAAAAACAGGTGGTTTACGAATCACTCCCCATTATTATATATATACTGGGTTAAGTTTCTGTTTTCTCTTTTTTTAATCTTTTTCATTGCCATGATCAATATCATGACGTACGCATAATCCTGCTTATAGTTATTCAAACAATATCGTTTTAAAATATGATTTGGTTTGTTATATTATCCCAACAATGACAGTAATACGATCTATATGTATGAATTATCAGTTGCTTTTTTTTTTTTTTTTTTAATACACTAATTTTGCGAAATAAGTTTTTTAATTGAATTTAATCATCAAGTATTATAATATAAGTTGAATTACATTTTGGGGGTATATGGAATGATATTATTATAAGTATCTTTTATATATAATTAAAAGAGGATACCATTAAGGAATTTTGACCCTTGATTAGACTCCCTAATTAGAGATCGATGGCTTAGATTAGTTTGAAATATATACACTTAACACCCCTAATAATAATTTTAAATTCTCTATTTTATTATAATAACAGGATATAATATATATTATAAATACATACATAAATAAATTCTAAATATATAAAATAGATTAGTTTGAAATATATACACTTAACACCCCTAATAATAATTTTAAATTCTCTATTTATTATAATAACCGGATATAATATATATATTATAAATACATACATAAATAAATTCTAAATATATAAATAAATTATATAAAAAAATATATAAATAAATTATATAAAAAAATATATAAATAAATTATATAAAATATACGGGACATATTGAAGGAATTGCTAACAACCAAAAATAATATAGTATATTAGATATTAGATATTAAATTAAAATTATATCTTAAATTAAACGAGAGGCTAAAAAATAAATACCTAATACAAGCCTCTAACTCCTATAAATGCAATGCATAAATCCACTCAATCCTCTCATATTATTATGCCCATTATACCTAAAAAAATAAAATAAATACCTAATACAACCCTCTAACTCCTATAAATGCAATGCATAAATCCACTCAATCCTCTCATATTATTATGCCCATTATACCTAAAAAAATTTATCCATGGATTGCATTACATCGTCTTCATCAAACATCAATCTATGTGTAGATCCAAAAAGTGATTGCTTCACAAGATCCAAACATCTCTAACAAATTAGAAGGTATAACAATTCTCTTGATAAAAGATATTCTTCCTTTTAAATTTAAGTTTGTTTATAATCTCTTTATCTTTTTATTTGTAGATGTTTTTGATCAAGAAGCTTTTGTTGAATGGATTAAGCTCAATGTTCCTAATGACAATGGTGGTGACAAAGCTATTAAATGTGTCATCGAGAACATTGTAACAACCGAGCAATTAATCAAAGAACTATGTTCGCTTGGACATGAAATTAAAGACGATTTCATCGTGGATCTAAACTTATTTAATAACGAATAGATATTTGCTAATTTAAAGATCCATCCTATTATTTATTGCTTTAAAGACAAATGCATACGTCTTATGCTTTATTTCTCGATATTTAACCTATTATGATGATTTCATATGTGTCATTGTAACACCCCGAAATGTGAACAATTTTTTTTTTTTTTTTTTTAAAACATAACACTTCTAATTACTTGTACTTACTTATAGTGGTCCCAAAACACTGGCTATTACATTACTTAATTATAATCAACATTCAAAAATGAAAGTTGCTGGACACAGGCTGAATCCGGCCGGATTCACGGGAATCCGCCGGATTCCCTAATATTTCAGACCCAACTTTTGACCAGAACTGAAACTAAGAAATCCGTTTCTGAATACGCCCCGGAATCCGCCCGGATTCATGGCAATCCGCCGGATTCCCATGAATCCGCCGGATTCCCATGAATCCGCCGGATTCCCTGTTCCAGCAGCAGAATCCAGAGTCTGCACATTTTAATACCAAAACTCGAACTTTGACAACGCATAACTTTTAATCTGTAATACCTGGGATCATAAAATTTTGCAGGCATGTTTAAAATAGTCAAATGAACATAACTCAACTTTCACTTTTTCAAAATTCTCATTTTAACCCATTTTGACACGTAAACTAGTTTTCGACCATTTTTGACCAAAAATGTTGACATGTCCAATTCTAATACACATCAAATCTGACTTCCATCTTTTAACTACACATTTCAACTTGACTTTAGAACTTGTGAGAATCAAAATCAATGACTTTCGACAAACTTGACCCATTTCGACACTTAAGCACTTAGTGACCCATTCGGGCACCAAATTGATCCTTTTCAATCTTTGACCAACCAATAGCATTCATTCTTACTCAGTTGACTTTTAAAAGTCAAACAAAACACATTTCATTCACATTCACTTAAACATTAACATTTCCAAGTCTCACTACATTTAGCTTTAACCAAAACATCAACTTTCACAAGTGAGACTTACTAACTTTTACAAGATTAACTAAAACCTTAAACTTTACAAACGGGGGTGTTATTGTATCGTAAGCATGATCAAAAGGGATAAAACTCATTACCAACCAAGCAATGAGCTCCACCACTAGCTTTCCATAACCTTCTTTCCCGATTCCTCCTTTACCTTACTTGAACTTCCTGAAACATGTTAAACACAACGAATAAGCATAAATGCCTAGTAAGTAAATGGACTCTAACAATCAAAATCTGCAACAAGTTAGGGATCCATAACATCTAACATGCCAAATTTCGAAGAATTGACATCAAACTAAGCTAATGACAAAGTCATTACTTAGATACCACCAAGCAAATGATAAATCATTCCTTGGTTCCACATGTCCAAATACTTACCTTTTTACTTGCACAAACAATAACTTGAACTCTTCACACTTGATCACCTATTCACATAATCACATAAACACTTATCAATGACACATTTAACTAACTTTTTCCTTACTTCTCACATGTGAATTAGATGTTAAATCTCATAACACCTAATAATCTAACATAAGTTCCATACACATAACTACATAATCACATGTATTTGGGTAATTGAAACTAATTCTTATCATTAACACTTTCATACATCATAAACATCACTAGCTAGTGATCAAACATACTCATAATAATTCAATTACCCACTAAACACATGATTATAAGATTATCAACATAACTAACACAATTAAATCATTCTTTCTAACTTATAAACATGTATGGAACTTAGTTTCATTCAATTATCCAATTACCCATCAAAATCACTAACTTAGGGTTTATGTAACTTAAACCCTAACTCAAATTAAACAAGCTAGAGGATCACACATACCTTAGAATTGATGAATTGAAGATTAGAAACCTTTAATTACACAAACCCTAGCTTGATTCACCTCTTCTTCTTGCTTCTCTCTCTAAAATCGCCTCTCTCTCTCTCTCTAAAATGTTCTGTACGTATTTTACTTTCTGAATGTGGAAGGAAATAGAAGTTGCAGGATTTTACTTACAAATTTTCAACATTAACCCTCCAACTTTGCAAATATGACAGTTTCTACCCTCTAACTCAATTTCTTTACATAGTTAGTTTCACTAACTAATTCTAACACATAACCATTATTTCACATAACATAATATTATATACATATAATTAAATAACTAGATGCATATAATATAATTTAAACTTACAAAATTTGGGGCGTTACAGTCATCTTCTTTTTTTATACATTATAAATGCAATTGTTGTGTTGGCAAAGCCTATGGCAAAACCAATCAAACTTTTATAAGCACAGCAAATTATATTACAATCACAAATGAAATATGCCAATAAAATATTTAAGACATTCAATATTTTAAATATACATCTACAAACTCAAACCTAACTCATAATATTTATAAATAATTAAATCGCTATTCATTTAAAAACAACTAGCATGTTACCCGCGCAATGCAGCGGCAATAAAATTTGTTTAACGTAATATTTTTTGCTCAATTACATGTCGTCTCTTCGTGAAAATTGACAAATAATGTAATATATCACTACTTCTTTATTGGATACATTATATTCAAATTATCATATATAATTAAAGGTGAAAGTTATCGGAAAAATCAAACCCCGACCTAAGACTAACATAAATAAAAATATGTTAGTGTTTTCATCCTGGGTCAGTGTACTTACAAAAAAAAAAAAAAAAAAAAAAAAAAAAAAACGTAATTATTTTATTTTTTATGGTTGAGCTTAGGGAATAGTTCAAGTCAAAGAGTCAACTACCTACCAGAAATATTTTTGGGTTTTGTTAAAAATTCAACCCGCCAGCCCATCAACTCTTTGAACCCATTTACCTAAACAGGTTACGCGGATATTTGTCCTGTTGAATACCTTAATTCCGTTTATATGAAATAAGTTTTATGTTTAGGTTTAATTTGAAATTTTAACCCATAAATTCAAACCCGCAAACTGAACTCGACTTCTATTGCAACCAATAATTATATAAATTTGTTTAAATAATTCAGTTACGATTTTTTAATTTACCTTCGATAATGAACTATGTGAGCTTTATAAATAAATAAAATTTATTATAGTGTTTGTATGATTTGCATTTGATATTTTATTAACTAAAACGATAAAGTAACTTATAAATGGTTAAACTATTTGTACAGTGATAATAGATACTTTTTTCATAATTACTCAAATATAATTGATTCTAAGTGTTTAAATGTTAAATAACATACTTATATCATTAGTAAAGAAATTTCGATCATCTCATTTTATAAAAGTTTCATATACTCCGCATATTAGTATAAATATAAAATGGTTATAATTTATAAAACATAAATGATTATATATAAATATGTATCAATGTAATCGTAACTGAAAATTTATTGATATGTTATGTTAGTTATATAAGTTATAAAAAAATCATTCATTTCTAGAATTATCTTTATTGTGCATTTAATTTAATAATTAATTGTATTGATTTATTACATTTAATTTGATTATAATATGTATATTTATTAAAGAGGTGGAGGGCAAAATAGTCATTTACTATTACTCCTTTAAGACTTTGGGTCAAACTTATTATATAGTAGTATAGAGTAGTATAGATAAGGAAACCGCAAAGATAATATAAAAAATAAAAAAATTAGAAAAACACCCGCGCTGTCGCGGGTCCTTCATCTAGTTTTAAATTTAAAAGCCGACAACTCCATGCCAAGTTAGTCAAGGCCATGTTAAATTTCTGATGATTCTTTATTTAAGTAAATATGAATATTTTGAAAATAAAATCAAGATTTGGAATTATCGGTTACTACTACGCCGTTATTTATTATTATTATAATCAAGTTGTGTTACGGAGTATATTTAGAATAATTAGAAAAAATATTTGATCACGTGGACGGAATAAATGGATTTATTCGTAAAGGAGCCGTAAAAATATACTGGAGACGTGAATGTACGCTCTGTATTTCTACATGCATATATGATATATTTTCGTTAGCAATCACATTAATTTTTCTGATAATTTTAAAAATATTATTATTACTACTGGTTTAAACCAAATGACCTTTCACCTAGCGGTATTAGAGAAGTCTTTGACATTTGATTGTATATAGCATATGTGTTAGATTGTAATAAAAAATTAGTATTGTGTTAAACTTTTTACGCGGCCAATGTCAATTTCCCTGGTGGTGTATGTTTAAGATGTAATTAAATTATACTTGGATGATATAGAAACCGAACATTGTCACACATACAATTTTTTAAAGTAATAACTTTATGTGCGTAGCATGTGTTTAGTCGTAAAATAATAATAAAAATGATGTTACAAAATTAGTATAAGTACAAGCACCGTACATGTCAAGTTTATGAAAAAGATTGAGCGAAGAATATATACATACATATACATATATACGGATATACCATTAACAGACAGAAAAATGTACAAAATAGGAGTATAAGACATTAATAGTGACCTACAGACGAGTGTTGATTTGTAAATTTTGTGTATTGAAGTGAAAATTGTATTTATTAGGCTCGATTGATTCCAAAGGTGTACAAGGCAACCTTAATATATTTTCGTATTTCAAGAATTAAATAATTTACTAACATTTAGTTCATTAATTCGTTTAGATTAGCATCATTTGATTTATCATCAATCACGTCATCAATTTCAGGTTTGTGCATTGGATATTTTAACAATACGGTCACGAATGTATTTCTAGTTTATTGATCCGTAATTATACGAGTTTGACAAAAAATAATTTATAAAATTAATTAATATAAAATCTATCTATAACCCTATAATAATGTATAAAATAAGTTTTTTTTTTTTTTTTTTTTTTTGAAATTTAATTAGGTAAAGCTAAGAAAAAATAGGATGCATTGGATGCCTTCTTAAGAGCATGTAAGAATGTGACGAGCCCATGTGTGGGATGTTCCCGAAGATGCAAATTGTTTAGCCTTTGCCATAGGCCGATGTAGTAACTCACCTTTCTTTAATACATTAAATTATTTAATAATATTATGTGTTGAATTATTCGCCTGTTAAATTCTGTTTTCATATTATTAAACCATTAAATTAAATATATATAAATAAATATATTAACTAAACCTCAAGTTCTGATCAAATGCCAAGAATGTGTTGTGTTTTGTTATTGTTCCAAACATCGATCACATGCACGGATACCATATCAAATCTTTGTAATTCTACAATAATACTTTAGGATTTCATATATAAAATATATATATACATATAATTTATGGGTAAGGATCAGGGAGGATGGGGGTTTTAGAGGAGCAGCAAAAGCAGTGCCAATCTCCACCATTCATTTACTTTCAACGATCCAGATCTCGTCAACAAAAAAGGATCTGCGTGCAATTAGTTTTGGTCAAGGGACCAGTTTTGTAAAAATCTTGACACCATCAGTCTAAATAGGTCAGTACGGTCATCACTCTAATTAACTCATACATATTTCTCTCTCTACTGAAACACGAAAACCACCGATCATCGTCACCGATCATCAAACTCCATTTCTTTATCAAACATCGTCACCGATCATCATCGTTGTTCGGAAAAATAATGTCGAAATTGCTTACATCAACTCCGTTGTCTGAAACACCAGATTCTCAGTTAAAAATAGCAAGAAAAGACGCAACTCGTAAGCTTTTCCGATAATACTATGTTTATAAGAAGTTCTCCTTTCTTTTTACTTATAATACTATATTTTATTTAACTACACGTACGAGCGAAAGAAGAACTCGTTACAGATTCGAAGGGAACAAAAAAGACCAAATATAACACCCCTCATTCTTACATAATATTATTATATTGAAAACACGGAAGCGAAGAGATTTAAAACATATTTAATTACTATACGTTAGAACCAAAGATCATAAATTAAGTCATGTCAAGTTAAACATGGTTAACAAACACATAATACGGGGTATTATATAAAACTTAGCATTAACTGTTACAAAATATTATCAGAGTAGCAAGCTGTCAAAACATTCCCCAGCTCCTAGAGCATCTACTTTCTGCTACTCACCTATTCAAAATATAATCTGCAGAAAGTAAATACGAGGGATTAGCACAAAGCTAAGTGAGTGAGTTCATAACACAACATCTAACTTAGCATAATCATATAATTGCTTCAAACAACCGCAATACGATATTCAACAAATCAACAACAACTTAACGAGGATCGGTGGCTCTGGGGATAACCGTAATACCCAGGTGGCTCCCCAAGAACACTTACCCAACCATATCCGTATGGCCATACGGACGAGACCGATAACTAGTGGTAGTTGAACTCAAATACAGAATCAAACACACAACAAATGAAGTACGACTCTGTATCATTCATTCAACCCCTGCCTAGTTCAACCAACCATTTAACAACCTGTTGACCTCGTTAACAACTGATGCCCGAAGGCCAAACACATAGCACATAGGTTCACAGTCAACAAGGTATATTAACTACTCAACAAAACATATTCACGTTTATTCGTTGCAATCAAATGATCACAACTAAATTAAATGGTGAGCTCTGAATCCACTCACCGATACCTCTGTCTTCAAAATCTCCGATTCCAGAGATTACTTATCTTTCGGAGGATCTGAGAATCAATAATTCAACATAAGTTAGTACTTTACCTCATAACTCGTAAATATCAAAATGAACATTATTATAGAATACCACAATAGCATCCAATAAATGTCACTATTAACCCAACCTCTAAACACCTATGCATATATGAAATTTATAAGAATCCATCAAAATTTAACATGCAAACGCGATCCTGACTAGGCAGGCTGGATCGCGTTCATCCTTTAGCAAAAATTCTGTGACCGAATAACACTAGCAAACGCGATCCGGATACTTGGCCTGGATCGCGTTTCAAAGGCCAAAAACTCGAATAGGTCGTTTTCAACAAGGGAACGCGATCCGGAACCATAGCCGGGATCGCGTTCATCTGTTCTTCAGCTCAAGAACAGACCTGAACGAACACACATACCATTTTCATAAATCAAGCTCATCAAACTCGATTCTAATGCATCTAACTAGTTAAGAATCATCACATAACATTATATATCACAAATAACATCACATAAACTCAAGAATCAATTCAATCTATCAATTATTCATCAAACCTAACATATGAACTTATGAGCTTCATTACCTTAAAATGGGAATGATGATGAATAGAAGAAGAGGAAGATGATGAAGATGATGATAGCTAGTAAAAGATCACACTTCGATTACCACTTCAAACTAATGATTTGATCATATATTTAGTTTAGGGTTTATGGTTCTATTGGAGATGGAAAGGAAAGGAAAAATTGGTAAAGTGATCAAACAAATGTCGGCCCATCATTTTAACCGACCTACAACATTAGGTATTTAATACCCGCTCTAAATCTATTGCCTGGAACTTAATCACTAAATGCGAGAAATTCATTTTATATTACCGTCAACTTTCATATTTTAAATCAAACAACATTTTATTGACCACACTAAGTCCTAAGACCTATTTAACCAAGTTTCACAATAAGCACAATTTATAACAATTAATTATCTAAAACAATTAATTATTCGATTTAGATAGAAAAATACCAGGCCCATGGAGAGGATGTTACAAATCTCCCCTCCTTAAGGAGATTTCGTCCCCGAAATCTCAACACCATCAAACAATCCAGGATATCTGGACTTCATCGACTCCTCGGACTCCCAAGTCAAGTTGGACCCTAAACTATGTTTCCACTTTACAAGCACCATAGGAATTTGTTTCTTCCTAAGTTTGGTAACCTTCCTATCTAGGATTTCTACCGGTTCTTCAACTAACTTTTGAGTTCTATCAACTTTTAAATCCTTCAAAGGAAGTATTTGTGACTGGTCCTCAATGTTACACCTCCTCAAATAACACACGTTAAACGTACTATGAATACCCGAAAGCTCCGGAGGAAGATCCAACGTCACTGACTGTTCGTTAACCACTTGTCGAATTTTAAACGGACCAATGTATCTAGGTGCCAACTTTCCCCGTTTTCCAAAACGAATTACACCTTTCCACGGGGAAACTTTAAGGTAGACTAGTTCACCTTCAGAAAATACAACCGGTCGCCTTTTCGGATCCGCATACTTTTTCTGTCTATCGCGTGCGGCTTTCAACTCCTCACGTGCAATTGCTACCTTATCCGCGGTCATTTGCACAATGTCGGGTCCAGCAAACTGTTTCTCACCGGCTTCCAACCAACATGTCGGTGTTCTACAACGACGGCCATACAACATTTCATACGGAGGCATACCGATACTCGAGTGATACGAATTGTTATAAGCAAATTCGACCAACGGAAGATGTGAATCCCATGAACCTCCATATTCCAACACACACGCACGAAGCATATCCTCTAATGTTTGAATTGTGCGTTCTGATTGACCGTCTGTTTGAGGATGATACGCTGTACTTAGATTTACACGGGTACCCAATTCTTGTTGAAGACTCTGCCAAAAATGCGAAACAAAACGGGAATCTCGGTCTGACACAATTGACACTGGAATACCATGTCTTGATACAATTTCATTAAGATACAACTGAGCGAGCTTAGTCAAAGAGGTGGTCTCACTCGCAGCAAGAAAATGTGCGCTTTTTGTCAACCGATCAACGATAACCCAAACCATGTCATTACCTCGAATGGTACGCGGCAATTTAGTTACAAAATCCATGGTTATATGTTCCCATTTCCACTCGGGAATTTCCAACTGTTTCAGTGATCCGTACGGCTTTTGATGTTCAGCTTTAACTTGCGCGCAGATATGACAATTACCAACAAACCGTGCAATGTCAGTTTTCATCGTGGGCCACCAATACAAAGGTTTTAAGTCGTTATACATTCGAGTACTACCGGGATGAACAGTTAACTTAGACTTATGAGCTTCATTTAAAATCGTATCCCGAATTCCGCCAATTAATGGAATCCACACCCGAGACTTAAAAGTTTTCAATCCTCTAGAATCATCCACTAATTCATCTTTTCTCTTCAACATAATCTCGGACTTTAAGTTGTGATCCAACAAAGCTTCTAATTGTACAATTTTGATTCGATCAATCAAATCAGAGGAAACATTTACCTTGAGATAAAAGATTCGATCCGAAGCACCCTTTCGGCTTAGAGCATCCGCAACCACATTAGCTTTGCCTGGGTGATATCTAATTTCACAATCATAGTCTTTGATTAATTCAAGCCATCGTCTCTGACGCATGTTCAACTCTTTTTGGGAAAACACATACTGCAGACTTTTATGGTCAGTACAAACAACACATCGAGTTCCGTACAAGTAATGTCTCCAAAGTTTTAAGGCAAATACAACCGCTGCAAGTTCTAAATCGTGAGTGGGATAATTCTTTTCATGCGGTTTCAACTGACGAGAAGCATAGGCAATAACTTTATCCCTTTGCATAAGAACACAGCCCAAGCCCGAAAAAGAAGCATCACAATAAACAATGAAATCATCTGAACCCTCCGGTAATGCTAACACCGGTGCCTGACACAACATTTGTCTTAACGTTTGGAATGCATGCTCCTGACGATCAGTCCATACGAATTTCTCATCCTTACGGGTTAATTTGGTTAAAGGACCCGCAATCTTAGAAAAATCTTTTATGAACTTCCGGTAATAACCCGCTAATCCAAGAAAGCTCTTTATTTCCGAAGCAGACTTTGGGGCGTTCCATTTCATCACAGCCTCGACTTTAGTTGGATCCACTTTCACACCATCCTTACAAATTACGTGACCCAAAAACTGAACTTCTCGAATCCAAAATTCGCATTTAGAAAACTTAGCATACAACTGTTCTCGCTTCAACGTATCCAGAACTAATCTTAAATGCATGGCATGCTCCTCTTCAGATTTCGAATACACGAGGATGTCGTCAATGAAAACAATAACAAATTTATCCAAGAAAGGTCGACAAACCCGATTCATTAAATCCATAAATACAGCTGGAGCATTCGTCAAACCAAAAGGCATAACCAAAAATTCATAATGCCCGTACCTAGTACGAAAAGCAGTTTTCGGAATATCTTCTTCACGAACCCGTACTTGATGATAACCCGATCTCAAATCAATTTTAGAATACACTGAAGAACCCTGCAACTGATCAAATAAGTCATCTATTCTAGGAAGAGGGTACTTATTCTTTACCGTTCTCTTGTTCAACTCCCTATAATCAATACACATGCGCATAGACCCGTCTTTCTTTTTCACAAATAATACTGGTGCACCCCACGGCGAAGAACTAGGTCTAATAAAATCCTTATCTAACAGTTCCTGTATCTGATTCATCATTTCACGAATCTCGGAAGGTGCTAACCTATAAGGAGCTTTAGCTACAGGCGATGAACCCGGCACAAGATCAATACGGTACTCAACTTCCCTAACTGGTGGCAACCCAGGTAACTCATCAGGAAATACCTCAGAGTATTCACACACAACCGGTACATCGGAAATAACTTTTCTTTCAAGTTTAGCATCAACTACATAAGCTAAGTAGGACTCGCAACCTTTGGATAATGACTTCCTAGCCTTCATCATCGAAATCAGGGGAATAGACATACCATCCCGTTCCCCTCGAGCCACCACGTATGACCCGTCGGAGATTGGGATCCTAATCAACTTTTGGTGGCAATCAATACTAGCCCTATTCTGACTTAACCAATCCATACCAACTATTACGTCAAAACTAGGGATTGGCATCAACAAGAATGAAATAGGGAAAGTTCGGTCATCAATCACAATATTAGCTCCAGTCACCGAGGTGGTAGCAGGAACTAATTTACCACTAACAATTTCTACTTCTACGGGTTTGGTTATCACAGTAGGCACTAATTTCAACTTGTCACAGAAGCATACAGATATAAAAGTACAAGTAGCACCAGAGTCAAATAAAACACGAGCCGGTACAGAGTTTATAAAGAATGTACCAGTTATGACATCTTCTGTATGTACAGCCTCATTGACTGTCATTTGAAAAGCCCGACTGGTTGCTGGTGGAGGATTCTTCCTTTTCTGACCGGAAGATGCCGAACTTCCGACCGAACCAAGCCCCGATTTTCCCGCCTCTGGACATTGCCCCACTCGATGTCCCTCCTTCTTACAAGTCCAACACACAAAGTTCGGATAACGACAATTTCTTATCTCATGACCAAGATCACCACATTTCAGACACTTATTTGTTTGCGGAGTACACGGCCCTGAATGTCTAGATTTGCATGTACTACACCAGTTCGAACTTCCCGACGAACTACTCTTACTAACATACTTCTTTGTCTGACGATTCCCTTGCCAATTTGATTTCCCTTTACTAAAGGACTCCGCTCTAGACTTTGAAGAATTATCTCTAGCTCGTGTTTCACGAGACCCTCTAATGTCACTATCCACGGATCGAGCAAGATTAAAAGCCTGAGATAAACTAGTGGCTAGTCTCACTGTAGTACGATAGTTAGGGGGTAAAGTATCCACAAACTGCTCTATCTTTGTCTTCTCCTCCGGAACCCATTGTTGTACAAATCGAAGTTTTTCCGTAAATTGAGCTATCAACTCCTCCATGGTCATATTATCCGTTAATTGAAGATTCACAAAATCCCTCCTAATTTGTGCCATATGAAAATCAGAACAATATTGATTCCGCACTACTTGATGAAATTCATTCCATCGTAAAGATTCCTTTTGTTGTGGAGTAAAATGCCCAGTAATTGAATCCCACCAAACCATGGCATCGTCCTTCAGGCACTGCACAGCAAACTTGACCTTGGATTCTTCCTCACAGCTAATCACATCAAACTTGCGTTCCATATCTCTTAACCAATTCAAAGCCACAGTTGGATTGGTACTTCCATGGAATTCCGGTGGTTTGCAAGACATAAAAGTTTTAAAAGTACACATCTTATTAGTCTGAGATGATGGACTAGCACCAAACACCGAAGATTGTTGTTGCAAAAGTTGCCTAGCTGCAGCTTCCTCAGCTTTTCTTTTAAACTCTCTCAGAAATATCAATTCATCTTCTATCTCATGTATATACTCATCCCTATTGGTTTCTTCACCGCCTTGATGAGATGTACCTTCCCGAACATTTGTCACAACAGGAGGAACAACATACCGAGAGGCATTATTGGGGTTGGGGATCGGTTGTTCGTCATCTGCCATTTCTGAAATCAACACAACACTTGAAACTTGTTAATCGTTAGTACCGATCTACTAATAATTTCACAACCAATGCTAAATCCCTTACCCAGGAATGTTTGACATGCCACGCTACAGTTTTGGGATTGAACATTCTACAATGCTCAATTACCCCAAAACTATGCTCTGATACCAACTTATAACACCCCTCATTCTTACATAATATTATTATATTGAAAACACGGAAGCGAAGAGATTTAAAACATATTTAATTACTATACGTTAGAACCAAAGATCATAAATTAAGTCATGTCAAGTTAAACATGGTTAACAAACACATAATACGGGGTATTATATAAAACTTAGCATTAACTGTTACAAAATATTATCAGAGTAGCAAGCTGTCAAAACATTCCCCAGCTCCTAGAGCATCTACTTTCTGCTACTCACCTATTCAAAATATAATCTGCAGAAAGTAAATACGAGGGATTAGCACAAAGCTAAGTGAGTGAGTTCATAACACAACATCTAACTTAGCATAATCATATAATTGCTTCAAACAACCGCAATACGATATTCAACAAATCAACAACAACTTAACGAGGATCGGTGGCTCTGGGGATAACCGTAATACCCGGGTGGCTCCCCAAGAACACTTACCCAACCATATCCGTATGGCCATACGGACGACACCGATAACTAGTGGTAGTTGAACTCAAATACAGAATCAAACACACAACAAATGAAGTACGACTATGTATCATTCATTCAACCCCTGCCTAGTTCAACCAACCATTTAACAACCTGTTGACCTCATTAACAACTGATGCCCGAAGGCCAAACACATAGCACATAGGTTCACAGTCAACAAGGTATATTAACTACTCAACAAAACATATTCACGTTTATTCGTTGCAATCAAATGATCACAACTAAATTAAATGGTGAGCTCTGAATCCACTCACCGATACCTCTGTCTTCAAAATCTCCGATTCCAGAGATTACTTATCTTTCGGAGGATCTGAGAATCAATAATTCAACATAAGTTAGTACTTTACCTCATAACTCGTAAATATCAAAATGAACATTATTATAGAATACCACAATAGCATCCAATAAATGTCACTATTAATCCAACCTCTAAACACCTATGCATATATGAAATTTATAAGAATCCATCAAAATTTAACATGCAAACGCGATCCTGACTAGGCAGGCTGGATCGCGTTCATCCTTTAGCAAAAATTCTGTGACCGAATAACACTAGCAAACGCGATCCGGATACTTGGCCTGGATCGCGTTTCAAAGGCCAAAAACTCGAATAGGTCGTTTTCAACAAGGGAACGCGATCCGGAACCATAGCCGGGATCGCGTTCATCTGTTCTTCAGCTCAAGAACAGACCTGAACGAACACACATACCATTTTCATAAATCAAGCTCATCAAACTCGATTCTAATGCATCTAACTAGTTAAGAATCATCACATAACATTATATATCACAAATAACATCACATAAACTCAAGAATCAATTCAATCTATCAATTATTCATCAAACCTAACATATGAACTTATGAGCTTCATTACCTTAAAATGGGAATGATGATGAATAGAAGAAGAGGAAGATGATGAAGATGATGATAGCTAGTAAAAGATCACACTTCGATTACCACTTCAAACTAATGATTTGATCATATATTTAGTTTAGGGTTTATGGTTCTATTGGAGATGGAAAGGAAAGGAAAAATTGGTAAAGTGATCAAACAAATGTCGGCCCATCATTTTAACCGACCTACAACATTGGGTATTTAATACCCGCTCTAAATCTATTGCCTGGAACTTAATCACTAAATGCGAGAAATTCATTTTATATTACCGTCAACTTTCATATTTTAAATCAAACAACATTTTATTGACCACACTAAGTCCTAAGACCTATTTAACCAAGTTTCACAATAAGCACAATTTATAACAATTAATTATCTAAAACAATTAATTATTCAATTTAGATAGAAAAATACCAGGCCCATGGAGAGGATGTTACACCAAACGATGCACGTTAACTTGTTGTCAGAAGGTAGCGATGAAGCGGAATCGGTAGCTAGAGGTACATAATTGTTTTATATATAAATCTGTTTTTATTTCTACATGCTTTTAGATCTGTAAAAAATGTTAAGAATCACAGCTTAAACTGCATCATTTTACATCTGATCAGTGTTTATTTTAATGATTTTTATATGTTTACAAAATAAATTTTGTAGATTATACTTGAAAATGGAATACTTAGTAATATATAATATTCTAATGCATCTTGAGTATGGATAACTGCATTTTATGACTCTTGAAAACTTTATCATTGTCTTTAAAAGCTCTTTGTTACACTAAAACTGTATATTAATTGTAAAACAATCAACTGCATGTTGAATATTAGTAACTGCATTTTACAAATCTTGAGTACTTTGAAGTGTGTTTTATGATTCTCTTTCACAATACAGAACATATAAAGCATTCATTGATAACAACTTAGCAAGTTTGATGTCATGTCATCCATTTGATCAAGAACTTCTTCAGTTAGCTGTGGAAAGAAATTCGATTTTTGATGTTACTAGAGTGTTAAAGAAGATATCTACATACATAGGGTTGGGATACGTACCTGACTCTGATGATGAAATTTTGTCCCCGACATCTCTCTATGTGACAGAACTTGGACAGTCATCGAAGATACAAGAATCCCCGATCCTGATTGTTGATCCATTAACTGCAATACAAAACACAATTTCTGAAATACCAGCTGAGGGTACATCTAAAGAGGACAAAATGGTTGAAACTGAACAACAGGAATCTGAGTTGCTTGTAGATCAAAAGATTGAGCATGTTGTTGAAGGTGAAAAGAAAGAAGAAGAGCTGAAAGAAAGTAAGAAGGATGAGTTGGAGAACACTAGTGGACTTGATGGTTTGAAGCAGGATACATCTCTGCTACAAAGTCAGAAAAAATCATATATTGGGGAAGTGAAAAGGAGGAAATTGAATACAGATGATTTCCCAACATTTGAATTGTTGGTATCTCCTGATAATTTACAAAAAGCAGAAGGTGATGTGTTACAACAAACTTTTACAGAAACTGGATTCCTTGGAGGACAGATGATTACGAGTGATGATAAAGGTTGTGTTTTCAATGACCCTGGATTGAGTTCAGTTGCACAACCGTATTCAGAGTATGAAACTCTTTTACAAATTGAAGCTGTAGATTTGGCTTCTGAAGAGTCGCAGAGGGGAAAGGAAGAAGCTGCCAAGAAAAATCATGAAGAGACGCGTAACAGACTTGTGGAGTTAGAAAAGATAGATCAACAACAAAAACAAAACGAATCAGAAACTAGCCCAAAAAAAGAAGCAACTACATCTCATCCTTCATTGTTTCCCCTATTTGGAGAATCAAGCCCAATTGGTTCATCTAAATCTGCACCTGCTAGCTCAGTTGCTATTCCAAAACTGATACTTAATTTTCCAAAAGATCTTCCCAAGCCTATCAATCCATTTCCAATTAGCAGGAGTTTCACACCTTCGAAAGAATTAGCAGTTCCTTCAAAACCGGTTGAAGTAAAAGTTGATCCTGATGAAAAAAGTGGGATTAAGGTTGATTTGCAGTTTAACCAAACAGTCGAGGTGGAAGTTGATGGTAAGAATGTGATTGTGAATATTTATGATGATCTTTTCTCTCTATATGTTGGGAAAATGGTTTGCGTGGAGTCAAAAATAAATGTACAAGAGGAAAGGGTGAGCAGATTTATCTTCAGTGCCTGCCAACATCTCAAGTAAGTTAATTGATATGCTTATGAAAACACTAACTTGGTAACTGCATTTTATATATATTTACTGCATTTTACATATTTTTAATGCATTTTGTATAATTTTTCAGTGCATTTTATATATCCTTATTGCTTTTTATATCTGTTTAATGCATTTTATACATCTTTACTGCATTTTAGATTAAAAAAAATTCAAGTAAGTTGTTTGGTACGCTTATATAAACAATAAATAAATAAATTACTGCATTTTATGTATTTTTACTGCATCTTGAACAAACAGGCAAATTTACTTCAAGAATTTTTTTGAGTTGTTTGGATCTTCAATGTTTGGAAAGTTTGCATTCTGGAATTGAAGTACAACAAGAAGTGATTGATGTTTGGAGTTAGATCCTAAATTATGAAGAGTCTCAGGAGTCACCTACTGATTGTGGTCGTGTTTTTGCTGATACTGATGCAATGGTAAAATATTATTAGTTTTTAGCTGACTTGTTTAGATAATGTGATACTCAGATCCTTAATTATGACTAAAAACTTTTATGTTTATACAGACATACAATGCCATAGATCATACAGTCTACCAAACAATTTTTTCTTCAAATTTTGAAAAGAGTATGAAATCAAGTTTGATGCAAACAGCGAAAACAAATTTGAGTGATACTGATGTGGTAATTTCTACATATATCTTATTTATTAAAAATTTTTAGCATAATTTCATGTGTAATTCAATGTGAAAAATATGTGTATTGGTTGTTCAGGTTTTCTTCCCGATAGTGATGCCGATGTAGGGATATAATTCAAGTATCATCAACCATTACCATCTCATTTGATTCAATTTGAAATGAATAAAATGCAGTAAAATAAATAAAATGCAGTAATTAGTTAATAAATATGCCGAGTGATGTAAAATGTTGTAAGAAGTATTAAAATGCAGTAGAATGAAATAAAATGCAGAATAATGAAATAAAATGCAGTAGGATTTAAAATGCAGTAAAATGAATAAAATGCAGTAAAATGAATAAAATGCAGTAATTATTTAATAAATATGATGAGTGATGTAAAATGTTGTAAGAAGTATTAAAATGCAGTAGAATGTAATAAAATGCAGTATAATGAAATAAAATGCAGTAGGATTTAAAATACAGTAAAATGTAGTAAAATCAATAAAATGCAATAAAATGAATAAAATGCATTAATTAGTGAAAAAATATGCTGAGTGATGTAAAATGTTGAAATAAAATGCAATATAATGAAATAAAATGCAGTATCATTTAAACTACTGTAATCATGATGAATTTGGGTTTTGGGTGGGTTTCATGATATAGTTTCTTAGCAAGGACTCTTGTTTATTTCTGTAATGCAGGTTGAAGGAGCTACTAGTGAGGGTGGTAGAGGTCCTTCTATTTGGGATTCTTTTTCAAGCATCTAACTTTGAAGTTTTTATTTGTAATTATCTATATCTATGATTTAACCCTAGAATGTAACTGAGATTGCTTGGATTCTAATTTTTTGGTTCTTTTTTTTCTGTGCAGAATTTTTTTTGTAACGGTTATGGAGCTCCATAATGAGCATGTTATTTAATCTTATAGAAGGTATATTTACTTATTGAATACAAAATTTATTCAGTTTTTGATAAGTATGATTTGTTATCTCCAATTCTGTCTGTTAAAAGTTGTAAACTGAATCTGCAATCTGACCTTAAATCATCACCTTTAGTTTTAATGGTGAATGTTAAGGTCTATTTTTTTGCTGTCTATGTAGAGGTCATGGCATACTATTGTGATGGTAGTTTGATAAAGATAATGTACGTATAGCTATAAAATGCAGTTTTTCATTGTAAAATACACTAAAATCCAAAAAAACAATAAAATGTGGTAAAATGTACGTATAGCTACAAAATGCAGTACTATTAAATTGCAGTCAATTTATGTACTTATAAAATGCAGTTTTCCTTTGTAAATTGCACGAATATCCAAAAAAGCAATAAAATGCAGTAAAATATTGTAAAATGCAGTAGATTCAGTAAATGCAGTAAAATGTGGTAAAATGCAGTGGATTCAATAGTACTACATGTTGTTCTACTGCATTCAAGTAAAATGTTGTTCTACTGCATTCAAGTAAATGCATGAAAATATGGTAAAATGCAGTAGATTTAGAAAATGCATTAACTTAACCTTAAAAGGTAGTATATGTTTTCCCAAATCTACTCATTTAAATCAGTTTTCCACAACCATAAACGTAAAATGCAGTAACTTAAACTTAAAATGCAGTATGTTTTCGAGATCTACTATTTCAGATTAATCTTTTACCACCTTAGAACATAAAATGCTGTAACATATACGTAAAATGCAGTAATTATATATATATATATATATATATATATATATATATATATATATATATATATATATATATTTTCATATTAGTTTTCCACGAGCTTAAGATATGTAAAATTAAGTGATTAAAACTTAAAATACATTTTATGTAAAATGCAGTGAATTTTTTTATGTAAAACTTATTTTATGTAAAATAAAATAATTAAAACTTAAAATGTAGTAGTTAAATCGTAAAATGCAGTGATTTTTTTAATATTTTTCATATTCGTTCTTAACCACATTAAACTTAAAATGCAGTAACTTAAACATATGATGCGGTAACTTAAACGTAAAAAAGAAATAAGTTTTCGAGATCTAGTTTTCATCTCAGTTTTCAACCTCCTTAAACATAAAATGCAGGAACCTAAATGTAAAATGCAGTAAATGTGTTCCCGTATCTACTCATTCAAATCAGTTTTCTATTACATTAAAACGAAAAGTACAGTAACATAACCGTAAAATGCAATGATATTTTCAGATCCACTTTTTTAGGTCTAGATAATCTTAAACATTTTGTGAATAAATGGGGCTGGTATCCATCTTCTTCTGATGTACATCTCCTTCAACCATTCATTATCCTCAAGTCCAACCGTATATGCTCATTGCATAATCCATCTCTCCTGCACTACACCATCCACTAATGGCAGTAGCGAAAATGACTACATTTGGGCTTACTTTCGATTCTTCCATAACTTGCAATAGTGCTTCGGCTTTCTCAGGTTCACCTGCTCGAACGTAGCCTTTTGCCAAGATACTGAATGCATGAATATCGGGTTCTATCCTGGACTTTATCATGTCATCAAAGATATCTTGACATTTTTCCATTAATCCTACTGAACTCCAGGCATTCATAATGGTACTGAATGTAATAACATCTGGTTTGACCCCGAATTCCTCCATCAACTCTAGTGTCTGCCAGATACGTACAAACATAATCAGTTTACTGCTCATTAACCCATTTAAGATTCCTAAAATTTAAGTACTCTTGAAAGCTCAAAGTGAAAAGGCTTAGTGCTGGCATAAGATATATATACATACAGACATACATACTAAAGGTGGCAATTCCAATCCATTAACTTATAAATGGGTCAAGTTGGATGTTGCTTTATCTCAAACGGGTCAAATAAGCTAACAGAAAACGTGTCAAATGGGTAGGATGGGTCGAAAATAATGTACTGCATTTTAAACATAATCTACTGCATTTTAAGTATTCTACTGTATTTCAAAATAGTACATCACAAAAAAATGATATTATTATGTTGTTCTACTGCATCAAAGTTCATTTACTGCATTTTAAAAGATAATCTACTGCATTTTAAAAATAGTCTACTGCATTTTAAACATTATCTACTGCATTTTAAACATAATCTACTGCATTTTAAATATTGTACTGTATTTCAAAATATTACATCACAAATGATAAATAAGGAATGGGACATCAAAAATTAACTGCATTTTAGGAACACAATATACTGCATTATATGTTGCTCTACTATATTCAAGTTAATTTATTGCATTTTTTAAAAACATACTCTTCTGCATTTTTTTCTACTGTATTTCTTAAAAATACGCGATATAAAAAGTTATTGATGACTTTTCTTACCGGATTCATAAATCAGGAATTAGTTGCTATACTCCAAAACAAGTGATAAATGCAATAACGAAACCGAGCTATACTTAAAATCTACACAAACTACATTATGATGTCCATTCAAGTGACTGCAAACAGATTTGAAAAGAAGAACATAAATAAGTACTTCATTGAACATACAACAATACGAATAGTAAAAAGGCAGACAAAAACTTCTATGAGGGCTCAACACACTCATCCACTTAAAAAACGGATTTATTAGAAGAAAAAAAAAGGAAACCAAACCACTACCTAAATACATATACATTTTAGTATTTTACAAGCTAAAATGTCTTCCTTTTCACTTGTTCTTGAATGCTCCCATATACGACTGTATGGTAAAATGCTGCCAATGCTGCCCCAACAAATGGGCCTACCCAGAACACCTACTGCCTAAATAAACTATATTATAATATTAACAACAAATTCATATGCAAATATATTATTTAATACATAGTAATTATTAAGTAGAAGCCTTACGTGATCATCCCATGCGTGATCCTTGTTGTAAATAATAGCAGCTCCCAAACTTCTTGCCGAGTTAATTCCGGTTCCAGTGATCGGGATCATTTCCAAGTGGACTAGAAACACTGCGAACCCAATTGGCAGAAGGGCCAAAATCTGAAACATTCAACAAATTAATAAGCGTATACCCAAAGTTACTTCAACTTTCAATGTATGGTAATAGATTAATGGTTACAAAATGGGCCATATGCCATACCGGAACGTGAGAGTCACAGGCATTTCGTTTGGCATCAGTGGCTGAGAAAATAGTGTAAACAAGAACAAATGTGCCTACGATTTCAGCACCAAGGCCACTCCCTTTGGTGTAATAGTGGGCGATTGTGTTAGCACCACCACCGTTTAGTTTGTATTGGGTTCCACCTTCGAACCCACTAACGACACCAGCACCACAAATCGCACCAAGGCATTGCATCACTATGTAGTATATCGTCCTGGTCAACGGCAACTTTCGAGCTAGAAATAGCCCGAATGTCACAGCAGGATTAATTTATTTCATAAAATCACTATGTAGTTAACTTATGAAACTGTTGTATGATCAATCAAGTGACTGCTCCTTTTCTAGCATCCTACTATTATCCACCTCCTACTACTACAACTACTATTGAATCATTAATTCCGTATCACATTCATCTCAGCCGTCTTGTTCATCATTAATTCCGTATCTAATCATTTTCCAAAAAAGCATCCATTCCTACTACTACAACTACTATTATCCACCTGCTGCACATTCTCATCAATCCGAAACATCATCATCCCCTGATCCTCACCTAAACTACTACACACACTACTACTCCTTTGCCTCAACTCAGGTGTTTACCTAACCGAACTACTCACAGGATAAACTCGCTTCTCCTCAGGCGGCACATACACTTCCTCATACACCACCGCCATCTCGGTCATCATCACCGCAATACCACAACAATTTATATTGATAATCAATCTATCAGAAATTGAAATTACAATCAGTACTAGTAGTAGAGCTATGGTTAGGGTTACCAGACGTATTCAGATTATCATCATTAACGAAATCAAGTTGCTTTTGTTCATCATCGGCATCTGTAGGTTTAATTTTTTTCTTCTTCTTTTTGTTTATTCGCTTCCATATAGGCATTGTGTTAACAAGAGGTTTGGTTTAAACAGAATCAAATCTGAGTAAGAAAGGTCAAAGGTGGATGGTCATCACCTTCGTCGAAAAAGGAATCAGTGGTGGTTAGAACATCGAACGAGAGGTTACGACCGACGGATCTCAGGTCCGACATTGGTGGTGGTGTGATAGGAAAGAATGATAAGAAGAATTCAGAGAAGATAGCAAGTGATGAAGATGATGATGAATTTGGAACTGGAATTGGAATTAAACACAAGTGTTTGAAGAATCGTATCTCTGAGAAATGTAGTCTGATTGATTTGGGGATTTCAGGATGAAAACCTAATTCATACTATTTTTTTGTGATTTGCGGTCAGCTCCACAAGTTTGAAACATGTGCAAAAATAGTCCCTGGTGATCTACTGTGCGGGGAACAAAACTACACGTGTGCATATCTGATTGGATCAAATGTTGCCTTCCCTGCTCCTTAAAATGGTGCTGCTCCTATGATCCTTTTCTATAATTTATTTCGAGTCAATTAATTATAAACACATAAATATCATTACATATATATATGATTTATATATGTCGCAACCACCAAAATGTCTTGATAGAAAAACTTAATTTGTACATCGAGAACCTTTGAAAACGTATAATATTGGAGTATTAAATAACTTTAATTGCGTTGATTAAACAATTAACAAGATGGCGGACGTTGTAGAAGGGGCCTCTCTCAAGAAATTTCAAATAATTTAAAAATGAATTTCTTTAGATGATATTAATGATATAATATAATCTTTGCCAAAAAATAATAATAAAAATAATATATATATATATATATATATATATATATATATATTTTCTCTTTTTTTGCCACTTCAAATTTTTGTTCGTAAGTCCCAATTTTAGTGTCCACATTAATACCTTTTTGTCCCAAAATGATTTATTCATAGTTCATTTCTTCAATATTTCAAGTCAAATGTCTTTAATATTTAATATAGGGGGAAAAAAATGATATTTTATCAACCCATCGTAAATGTGTGCTGAAACACTTAAAATGAGATGAATGGAGTATTGTTTTTTTTACGACCTTCAATCATCACGAGTATATCCTAATTAAAGGCGATGGAGTCATGGAGATATATCATTTTTTTTTTGAAAGGCTAACAGAAATCGCCTAAATAAACCAAACAAATTAGGCAATTAGATTAACCACTTAGAGTTGTCAAAGCTACGCATGTAGGGTTCTTGAAAAATGTCATGGTAAATTAACGTGATTTATGGAAGAAACTATAGTTTTTATTCATTTATCTATAAAGAATCTTGTGGTGATCATCGATCGATCATATAAGATTAAATATTCGATCCGGTGTCATGTTATCCAACGATACCAAACATGGTACATTGTTTTAAAACGTTTTTATTTAAATAAGCAAATGCACAAAAAAAAAAAATACTTGTTATTATGGGGGGAAAATATAATATTATGGAATTTTCTTAACGTATGCGTTGGGAATAATAATAGATAGATGGAAGTGATGTCTTTACATTGTCGGATAAATAATATAATCGATCGATCAATATGCTGGTATTCTTATGCCAACCGTAATGTACGTATGTCACGTAGTCGAACATTGAGGTTTTTTGGAGGTAATTGCTCAACAAAATATAATTTAATTTATGAATATGAAATTAAGAATTGTGTAATGATGGATACCGAAATGTATTCAATGTGATTATTATCGATCGATCACGATAAATTAAAAAACTATGACCTGATTGATTAATAATATTGTTTTGAAGAGAGAATAGATTTGGTAAGTAGCTCCAAACATATAGAGACAGAAGCAGTTGAATTTATATTATTTAAACTCAGAATTATTTTAATTTAATTATGAGGAGAGGGTGAGGAGGTAGGACCACTCAAGTCAGCGATGAGGACATTGTAGTCAAACCCCTTGCCACTTATCATTCCCCTTGATTTAATTTCCTTAAAGTTAATAATAATGGAGTATAATCAAATACGATTAGCACAATCTTCTTCTTTCTTTCAAAAATGGCAATATGGAGATACTCTAAATTTAACTCATGTTTATATTCATTTATATTAAAAACTTCGGTAAAAAGTTAGGATCGACATTGTATTAATACGTAGTCAACAACCAACAAAAGTTCTGATACCATCAAAAATTATCCATACACCATTAACTGATGTTTTATAATGTTGTACTGTACAACACCATAAATCATATTTAATAGTGTACGGATAATTTTTAGTAGTATACGGATCATTCCTCTTTTAAAATAGAACTTTGTATATTTTTACTTTTTAAAAACAAACAAATAAGATCGACCATTAACTCTTTTTGATGCATGTGGATATTTTGATGAATAATAAAGATAAATAAAAAAGGGCCACTATCGTAAGTTACGTATAACACCGGATACCGATCAAACAAAACGTACAGTTTTATTTTAAAAATGAATAAACAAACAACATTCAAATTAATTTTTATTACTGTGAAGGAATATATACTGTATTTTCTGGGGAAAAAACTCACTTTATTGTTATGATGGGTCATAATCATATATATTTGGTTTTTTATATAGAATAAATTAAGCTAAATTTATATTATAGGTGTTTTGTGAACTACATCGTATCATATCATATCATATCATATGTGTATCTGTCTTTCCAGGACTGATGTTAGTACAAACAGTTTTTTTATGTGAATAACACGTACATGGGTGTCGAAGTGACAAAGATATAATGTGTATTACAACATGTTATTCATTTTAAACAATGAATAATTTAACTGTTGTTCATGTGTATATATATAGAGAGATTAATAGTAGTAATGGGGTGGTGAAAAAGATAAATAAGCGAGACGAATTGAAGTCGACAAGGGTAGCTAAAAACTGCAAAAGGTACAATCATCTGATGTTTGGGGAAGGGGAAGAGGATTGACCAATCATGTTGACGTGGTCGACGGATCAGCCGGTACCAAACCAATCATCCATGTATACGTGCAGTCGTGTGGGGCTCCTCTATGTTTTTTTTTTTTTATCATCTATCTCCCTTCCCTAGCCTTATTTTAACATCACCCATTCCTTCAAACTCAATATCAGAATATCAGATTATCAGTGTCACACTAGCTAGTAGCTATCACATGAACCATTTTTCTAATACTTAAAATTCTATTATGGTACGTCTTAATTAATTCATAAACTGAGACATACCAACGTACAGAGTATTTAGCTAGCTTGTTAATTAACCACAAATGTGACTTCTTGAAAGAGAACGATGGTGGTTCGATGATTGTACACGGATCGGCTAGCTAGCTCGTGGTGCTTAAGATTAGCTTGTTCTTCTTAATTTTCTTCTTATGGTATTAGCAATAGTACTTTACACCATATAGTATCTCATCAAGTACAATCGTAGAACTTAATAATGTAGAATTTAACTGTAAATAATGGCTCCTTGGGAAACTTTTCACATTAGCAAGTGTGGACGCTTCATTAATTATCTTCAATATCTTTCACAATCTTTCATTGTTCTTTTGGAACGTCTCAATCCACGATCATATATATATATATAAACTATTTGATACCCCGTATTTATCAAGTTGATCACTTGATATTATATTTGATAACATCAGTTAGAACTTAGAAGTAATTGAAGCTATATAGAGACGCAAATTTAAAAATAATAGGGATAATGCACTCGAGAGTTATTGTAAACTTTCAAAATATTCACATAAATTATCATATCGATCTGATGTTGGACACACGATTACAAGGTAAGTGACGACGTTTAATCAGGATTGATATTTCACTCAATCCAGCCGAGTCTAATATTGCTACTCCAATTATTGATCTACTAGATCAAAACCCGCGAAAATCGCGGGCTGCATCAAGAAAATCTTACAACAAATTGTATCGTAATTTGAAATAGTAGATATGAAGTAAACGATCTTCAAAAATTAAATGTTTGTTAAAATCACCACTTCCTGGTGAATATTATACTTTGAATCTCATAATATCATACTCCCTCCGTCCCAAATCTATTGTACCCTTGTTGACTTTGGAGTATTTCTCTTCCAACTTTGACCTTCAATATTTTTGTTTGTGTTATATGTTATTTGATGCAAAATATATGAATTGATTGGATTTTGAATGTATTTTCATTGGTATAATTTGCATCAAGTATTATATAACACAAACAAAAATATCGAAGGTCAAAGTTGGAAGAGAAAGACTCCAAAGTCAACAAGGGGACAATAGATTTGGGACGGAGGGAGTATATTTTTATCCTAATTAAAGACCTAAAGAGACTAATTTATTTACAGGAATACGCGGATGATAGGTTGGTTCTGACATAAATAATGATGAAGGAACCTGAACACAAGAAGACACCTCCAGAGATGCATTAGAGACTCAATGTCACGTTTAATTGATTTAGTTAAATAAATCTAGACCGTTGATTAAGATTATCATGAATGTTTACGTAATATATTAGTTTTTGTTGAGTAATTTTACTGGATTGCCCCTTATATATAATAAATCGGTTGCGAAATTTCAAGAATCCAATTACGAAATTTAAATTTTGAATTTAACGCAATTATCCACATATTTTAAAATATTTTAATCCAGACTTTCAAAATTTGAATTTTTAGACTATATATAAAAAATACAAATACATAATAACGTAATAATTATAAGAAATCCACATATTTGCTTCCTGACTTTCAACAACCGAATTTTTATAATATATTAAAATAAAAATAACCAAGATATGACAATATAATATACAACATTCTAACGAAGATTTAAATGTAAATGACCAAGATAGGAAGCAAGATGGTTTGACATCCTTTAATTGCTCAACGTTATCTTGGAGCTATATATGTTGTACTTAGAAAAACAAATAAAACACATTCATATGCTAAATAAAAAAAATCAAAAACTACTGAATTTTTTTTATTGTTTTTGTGAACAACTTGCTAATTCTATAAACACACACTATCAACCTCTAAAACTAATAAAAGCCAAGATCAGCAAAACATAGCAGCTCAAAACTCATCTCTCTCCCAAAACTAACTTTTTTCATCTTTTATTTAAAAATAATTTTCTTTGGCTTATAACTCATCTCTCTCCCAAAACTATATTTTTCATCTTTCACTTTCTATAAGAACAAGAAAGGCTTTAGCTCGTAATTCAAGATCGACGTCGACTCCAGCTCATCTTGATATGATATCAGTGTTTTTACAAAGAGAAATAGTAGAATCACACAAATTTTATATAAAAAAAAAAGATCACAAGTTGATACGGATCATGAGTTGATTCAATCACATTCAAATTTTGTTCAAGAATGCTATATTCACATATAATTTACAAAGGAAATTTCACAAAATGACATACTACATGCTATTAACCAATCAATTTATTTATTATTTATCTCTAATGATTATTTTTCTTCACTTCATTGGGTCACATCATTTTGTAGATAAGTTTTTTTAGAACTTATGTTAACAAATCATTTCTTAATTTTGTTTATCTATCATGCATGTTTCTCTCCATATGCTATTGGTCCATATCAGTTTGTGTACATCTCTTAGTAAAATTTGTGTGGTTTTAGTATTTCTTTTTCACAAAATCCATAGCTTAGAATTTTGTTAAACTAATCGATTGATATGTGTTTCACGCAACAAATGGATTGTAGTGTTTAAAACAAAAAGGTCGGAGCCAAAGCTAAAATCATAAAATAAATAAAATTGCTTATGAATTAAACTCAAGAAGAAATAAATTAAAGATGCTAGAAAGTTTGTGATTAAATGGCACTTTCGAATATATGGTAATTAGACTTTAACCCATATATATATATATATATATATATATATATATATATATATATATATATATATATATATAGGGGAAGGATCAAGAGGGAAGTAAATAATCTTGGGGAAGGAGGGAAGCTGACCCGAGTCCGTTGATTTCATCTTATCGTATTCTCGTCAATAATATCTGTATACAGTATTCTGGTAGGGGATAATTACAGTAGAAGGGTATCTACGTCATTTTACACTTGCATCTCATCGACTTGCATATTGTATCCATTAGACCGGTCATCATCATCGAGATCAATTCCTCTACAATAATTCAATCGAGGTTCATCAAATTACAGGTATCATATTACCACAGCTCCAAATTATCAATTTGGATTCTTCAATTTTAGATTAATCAAATTACAAGTTTCATAATTACAATTCAGTATTAATCTTACACTTTCAATTCAATTTTGTATCATACTCGTCTTTAGAAATTTCGATTTTAGGGTTTATGTAAATATTTTTTCTTAATGTTTTATATATAGTTTTGGTGTGCAATTACGATCAGATGGTCATAGTGATTCCTTAAGTAAGCACATGTTACCTATATGTTTATTGCTTTCTATTTTTGTTTCGATTGTGCTTAGTTCAGTAACTTATTTGGTTTGTATGTTTATTATAAAATTGATATGTTATATGTTATATTCATGCTCCATGTATTTTAAATTTTTAATTATGTTAATATTCATTATATATTTAGTCACATTCATCTTATTAGCCAATTACTATTTAATGTTACCATCGTGGCTTCGATTTGAAAGTATAAAGCTTTACTAAAGATCATTCTTACTTGCTAGCATACGCTTCTTAGAAAGGTTCAATTTATAGATTTCTTACTTAAAATCAACTTAATCTCTCAAGACCAAGCTAGTTTCTCATTCTGCAATTCAGGTTTTGAGATGATTGATCACCTTTTTCTTCATTGTAAATCATTTTCAAAGAGTATTATGTGAATGTAGAATCCAGAATTCTGAATGTGACGTTTAGTCCTTCTTCATATGGTCTTAATTCATATACATTTATCAATGGGATTGAAATTGTGTCACACCATACTTCCATGATTGTTGGTAGGTTTACATATTTTAACACCGAGAACTTTACTGCTCTTTAGAATGTATATCGTTTAGCTATTGGTGGGCACTGGGCAGGCTATTTCGTTTATGGGGACACATGGATGTATAGACAAATTGACTGTGGGAGTGTCATACTGGTTTTATTTGTGGTTCTGCTATTGCGTTCCAGTGGCTATCAAAATCTTACAATAAGTTATCCTTCAGATGTTGCAGTTATTAATGTGTATAAAATTGCTAGAGCTATGGCTACCACCATACCACTCCAGTAGTTAATCTTTGCGGCTTCCAATAGAATTGGTTTTAATCTTTCGTGGTACTTTAATTTGATGCTGATACTGGATTATATATGTACTTGGTTAGGCTGCATATTTCTTAAAATTTTTATGTAGTTAACTAGTAATGACTAAAGGTTGTTTGAAATCTTTATATACAATAAAACATCATAACTTGATGCAGGTGTCATTGTTTGTTTTACAAAGAGTAAGGGTCCTGTTTATAAAGATTATGTGGTGTTTCTTTCACAAGGGGATCCAAATCATCCAAGACAATGGAATATAAGAGTTTCACGAATGCAAACGTTGGTGGAACGGATCTTTCTGTTGAAATTAATCATGATGGCCATTAAGCATATATCATGGATATGGGTATCAAAACATTGAGGTCAGTTGTAAATTTTGAATTTATATTCTTATAGTGTTCCTTTTTAGCTTTCTTATGTTAGACATTTGATTGAAGTATTAGTTATATAAAAGCAACAATGTAATCTTGATTAGAAGGGCATAGTTGCAGTTTCTCCTTAGATTTTCATCTGGAACCACTAATATTTTCGTAGCTATTAACATTGTTTATGTGCAGGTGATACATTCTACTTATCATATTCAGATTGTACCCGTACTGTACATCTGCTGTAGAGACAAAATTCACAACTTGGATGGCGGTCAGGCCTGGATTAGGCCATCTGTGTAATAATCTCAAGATCGATAAATGATGTTGCATATGTAAATGTTTTATAACAGCCCTTATTTGTGTATAGTGACAATGTCCGTTTTAGTTTATAGTCTACCAACCGAGTCGTAGGCCCAAATATAAATGATGCACCATTCATTGGGATGCACCATTCATTTGCAAGATAATAATGTATCTAGTGCTGTGGTCAGGTAGGATTTTTTGGGAGATTATACTCCGTAGATGTCCAGAATAAAACTTGCCCAAATTTGTGTTTTCAATATTCTTGTTAGCGTAGTTTTTGATTAAAAAACAGAGATGTTTCGGTTGCTCATTTGGTGGATCTTTGTCTGTCAAAAAGGATTTGCGTTGTAGAATGATTTATATTTTATTCTCTTAAGCCTTTTTGCCCACTTACATATATGTTTGACTACCTTTAAAAACTTTAAAGTGTTACAAAGTCGATTGAAGGTTAAACTTTTCATCATCTTACTATATATCTGTATGCAAGATACAATTACATGCAAGATACAATTACAGATCTTCATGATCTAATTACAATGTAGATATGTCAAATACATTTTTTTAATAGAGTACTACAATCTATGAAGAATGAACCTTGCTAATTTAAAGCTAAAGTTTTCACCTCACTCTCTTTTCTGGAATGAAATTAGCATCTTTCAGTTTCTTTAAATGTGTAGTTTATAAGATAACTCTCCAAATCATAATCAGTGCTCTTTATCACAGAATTTGACACTTGACCCCGTGCATTAGGCCCCGCCGTTCTTTTCAATTGAATGTTTTTTGCGAATAACTTCGGCATAATGTACTCATACTCATCCTTCACACACTCGAATTTAAATCCCGCATATCGTAGAAAACATTCATCAATAATGTATGTTAACGACTAGCATATATAATTAAATGTTCATCAAGAACGAATGCTCAAGTCTAACATATATAAATTACTATTCATTAAGAATGAATGTTAACGACTGGCATGGATAAGATAACTCTTAAATCATAATCAGTGCTCTTTATCACGGAATCTGAACACTTGACCCCATACATTAGGCCTCACCGTTCTTTTCAATTGAATGTCAGCAGCAACGGATGAGCACTTTTTTGCAAATAACTTCGGCATAATGTACTCATACTCATCCTTCACACACTCGAATTTAAATCCCGCACATCATAGAAAACATTCATCAATAATGTATGTTAACGACTAGCATATATAAGTGAATGTTCATTAAGAACGAATGCTCAAGTCTAACATATATAAATTACTATTCATTAAGAATGAATGTTAACGACTAGCATGGATAAGTTAATATTTATCTAGAATGATAACGATTAGCATGTATAAGTTAATATTCATCAAGAATGAATGTTAACGACTAACATGTATAAGTTAATATTCATCAAGAATGAATGTTAGCAACTAGCATATATAAGTTAATATTCATCAAGAATGAATGTTAACGACTAGCATATATAAAAGTTAATATTAATCACGAAGGAATGTTAATGACTAGCATCTAAACAAAATATTCATCAAGAATGAGCGTTAACAACTAGCATATATAAGTTAATATTCATCAAGAATAAATATTAGCAACTAAGATATATAAGTTAATATTCATCGGGGGTGAATGTAACAACTAGTATATACAAGTTAACGTTCATCGAAAATGAATGTTAGCGACTAGCCTATACAAGTTAACGTTCATCGAGAATGAATGTTCGACTAGCATATATATGTTAGCATTCATTAAGAATGAATGTTAACAACTAGCATATATAAGTTAATATTTATTAATAATGAACGTTAACGACTAACATATATAAGCTAATATTAATCAAGCAAGAATGTTAAAGACTGATATATAAGGTGATTATACATCAAGAAGGAATGATAATGACTAGCATATGTAAGTTAATATTCATCAAGAGGGAATGCTAACGTCTATCATAAAATAAGTTAATATTCATCGAAAAGGAATGTCAACACTTAGCATATATAAAAAAATGTTCATCAAGAATGAATGCTAAAACTAATATATATAAGTTAATATTCATCGGGAATGAATGTTAATGACTAGCATATATAAGTTAGTATTCAACAACAATGAATGTCAGTGACTATCATATATAACTCGGATTCATGCACATCTACCAAATCTGCACTAAACCCTTTAAAAGCGACAACTTTATCGAGTCTTAAAATTCAAGTTTTAGCATACTTCTCATGTTGATCATCAAAGAAAGTTTGCAGCCCAACTTGCTGATATACAAATAGTAACAACTAATTAAGCAAAATTAAACTTGTGATTTCGATCTTTATATTCAACATTCATCATCTAAAACTAATATTTATCATCTTATACTTGCCGCCTCAACATCAATGGTGAGTTATACAGTTGTAAAACAATTTTCACTAAACTATTTTCATTCTATAGATATCACATATTTAACATTCGTCATCAATAGTTAACATTCATTTTGTTAAACAAATAACCTAGGCATCAACAATATGCTATACAGTGGCATATGACTCTAACTGAGATGTGCTTTCTATAATATATGCTGCAAGATAATATGAGATCTTGAACCGAAGTTTGCTTTCAAAAAAAAAATTTACTAACAAAAACTTTTAATAAGTAAAGAACAACAAGACCATGATTTAACAATTCTATTTCATTTAAAACTATCTGAAAATTAAGAAACTTAGTATCGTTAGTTGCCATTACCCCACGTTAAGGAATATGCAACATTGGCGAAAAAGCTGCAAAAGAAAAATAAACATGGCTTTCCTCTATCAGCGTTTAGCTTAAGATCCCATATTATCTTGCAGCATTTTCCTGAATGTCAGAAACTTACAGTTTATATCGTCAATTTAAATAACTCTTTCTAAACCTACATGTTCTACATAAAAGCAAACTTGTGTAATAACAAGAATTCTTACCACTTCGGCATCGTTGGCCAGACCCAGGTCTTGAAAATGAATTTTCAATCATATATTTAATTTGCATGCACGATAATTAACACCGGTGTCGTTACCCCCAACTAGACCAGTTGTAACATCTAGGTACACGCCTCTTTTAAACATCCATTTATGTCTTTCTCGACTGTAGAATTTATCAAACATTTCGGCAAATAAAATGCATACATATTGGCTTTCATCTGCATTAAACCACCATCTCACCATTAATCTTCAATGCCTCTTTTGTACAACCAATCGATGTTCGTGCTCCCATTAATCTAGCCTACAGAACTTGATAACCAACTTATTGACATGATGGATTCACAATTTCTCGATGTATGTCATTACATATGTCTATCAAAACTTTCTGGAAGTTTAAACTAAACCATATATGTTGCATTGATGTTGAACATCAATGAGCTCACTAAACATAGAACGATGAAACTTCCTAATAACATCATCCTTAAAGTTTTTGCCAAAAGCTTTATATTTCAAGATAATTTACAAAAACTATTACTAAATATGCTATAGTTGGTATTTATCATCATTCAACATGGGAGGTGAGTTATATCAATAAAAAATTCAACGTATACAATTCTTTTCCAACATTCATAACATACAATGAATTAATATATCAAATTAATTAAAAAATATATATATCGAATTTAGAAGACAATTCAAATTTGATGAATACCGTAAGTACTTACAAATTTATAACAAAAAAAAAAAAATCAAACCTGAATGTTATTGAATTAATAACCATCGATTCATCGTTTTTTAACATAGCATCCGATTTCTTCATCTAGGTTTAGTATTTCCCCCAATTTTTCGTCGGCTTCGGTTTTAAATTCAATAGATGTGAATGATTATTCAATGATTATGAATTCATATGAATGTTGTTACGATTCAATCGTGTTATTTTTGTAAGACGCAATTTGGAATTTTTGTTGTTGATTTCCAATCGGTCCGATCGTATGCTCAAATTTAGGTTACGTATTCCTTTGTGCCTTCTTACCATTTACCCACAGGTTTTAATTATATTTAATATATGTATTGGTGAACTGACCTAAATGCCCCTCCGTCCCTTTTTTAAATGAGATGAATTGTATGGTCCAGATTCACTTCCCTACTTCCCTCATATTTTTACTTCCTCAATGATCCCCCCCTATATATATATATATATATATATATATATAGAAAGATAAAGGAGCACAAACAAGGGTTGTTTGAAAATGAACAGATAAGCGAAACATTACCCTGCCATAATGTAATGTGCTTCCAATGCCAATAAAAAGTAGCCCATCCAATGGTATTTAACATCCAAAAAACTGCCAAATAAAATGCGTCCCAAGCCGAAATATCACAAGTACCGCCTCGTCCTGGGCCATCGCACGGAACCGAAATCCTTTTTATCTGGCATTAACTTGGAACCACGTGCATCTAACGCACCTTTTACTAAGATCAACGTAGTTGTATGTAAACCCAGAGCAATAGCATGATGAACCAAAAAGTCTCCAGGACCTATTATATATATATATATCATTATATTATAAGAAGAACCAAGGTATTTTAAAATTTGACCCATAATTCTCTATAAAATTGACAAATGGCAACCCTAATAGATTAACACATGTCAAGCTTAATTAATTAGTAACATATACTAATTAAAATTAAAATGGTCTAACTAAAATATACCAAAAAATTTTCTAATTAGTAACATATACTAATTAAAATTAAAATTAAAATGATCTAACTAAAAAAACCCAAAAAAAAGATACCTACAACCTTAAACATTTCTCATTTGTTCTCATGTTTTGATATCATTATGTATTAACTTGAAGTCTTGAACCTTAGATGAAACATATACTACGTATTACTTTAGAATTTAGATTAGCTTTTAAGGCCTTCTAAAGACATATGAACATAAGCTAAACATATGTCCTTAGTTCTCATTTTGATACCATTATCTACTCTTAAACATGTCAATGAAAATATATGTTAATTTGATTAGATTAACCTTCATGTGTGATTAGAACCAATAATGTCATGCTTATTATCTACGAATAGTAACTCTTAGGAGCATACTACATCTTATACATCAAGCTAATGATATTGAAATGAACTTTTATATGTGTTTTAATAACGATACATATGAATATATGCATAATAATGTTAATAATGAACTAATTGTCACATCTTTAATTTGTTATGCTTAAACAAATGGTAAATTTTTTTAGTCAACTTATTTTAGTATTTATTACTTGATTTTATTGGGGGGAAATATTGTATTTCCTTTTGCAAAATTGGCATAACATAAATTATTGTTTATGGTCTCCTTTTCTTTATCTATAGAAATATTTCATATTGTAACCTATAGTAATTTCAATGTACAAGTTGTTATAAAAGGGTAAGAAGTATACATTTCGTGAAGAAAGTGATTAAGGCATACAATTTATGTTGTCATGTATTTAATTTAATCTACTCTATTGTGGAGTATATAGTGTAATGTGAAGTGGATATTTTCTTGAGTCAATCTCTAATATTGATTTGTGCTCAAATTCAAGAAATTAATGTTTTACCTTTCACTTTTTCAATTTTCATTTCTATCGCTACATCGATTCTCATTTGCGTTCATCTAACGATAGCTTTCAATGTTAATCTTGACGAGGGTGGGTTGTGCGTAGCACAACCATTAGGCTACCTAGTATATATATATAAAAGGCGTCGAATTTTAATATGAAATTTCGTGTTTCTATTAATAAAATTTGTAAGTTAATATGTATATTAAGCATTTTGTTGAATTAATGCTAATATTACTTTATATAAATGGATTTATATAAGTAGAGATTAAAAATTAAAAGTTTTTGAAACCAAGTTAGTGAAAAAAATTTAATTATTTTAAGTCTATATTAAACTTTTTAAGTAAATTTATTTATACTCGGTGAATTAATAATAGAAACATTATAGATCGTTTTTTCAAGTGTAACCGATGGATTAGTACTACCGAAGAATTCAGATGGTCTACAAGCCATGAAAGTCTAAAAGGAACACACTTTGTGTTGTTGCTGAGATAATCTGGCCTGTTGATCTGGCAAATACTGTTGTTGTAAACCTCTAAGTTTAAGTACTTCCTCCTCTAACTGTAAAACATAATCATCTCGATCTAAATCCCCTGCCGAAAAAGAAGTACCCGTTTGACCCTGTCTACCATTCTGATTCTCAGGAGGAGTAACATCCACTCAAGAGACATTGTTAGGAGTATCGGTCGGATGTTCATTATCTGCCATATCTGCATCAAAACAACATCTCACAACTCGTTAATTTGTTAGTTCCTACATACTAACCAATTCTCATACAATAGCTAAATCTCACTCCATGGAATGTTTGACTAACACAAATAGATTTGGGATTGAACACTTAACACATGCTCAATTTACCCAAACCTATGCTCTGATACCAAATTATAATACCCTATACTTTCAAGACCATTTTTTTAAAACATATCGGAAGCGCATATTTAAATAATTACATCTTAGATTGCATATAATTATATTTCAAAAGTGCAATCTACATAACATGATCCATAGTCTAGTTCATCACAATTACTACAACCAATAAGTTTTAGGTGTTATACAATCTCAAAACATAATGTTAGATCATCAACATATTTATCTAATCAGAGTGGGAGCCGTCAAACATCCCATCAGAGCCCAAACTTCTTGCTACCCACAATCAAAAGTATAACCTGCAAGAAGTAATGAGGGGGATTAGCACGAAGCTAAGTGAATAGATCCTCAACTATCAACCTAACTCAGATTAACAATTGTTTACAACTAAGCATCATAAACAACTAGCTTCAAAGAGGATCGGTGGTCCTTGAGATACCCTACTGCACGGTGGCCCCCAAGTAACACTTACAACCAACTGAAGGCCAATTCAGTAGTCTAACCAATAGTTTGGTACTATTACTACTTACAACACCAATTCAATAAACAACACATGTACAAAGTATTAATGTTGTCCAAGTAATATTACACAAACCCAATCCCTGTTGACCTCTGAAATAATGCACATAACCCATAATCAACATGGCAATATGCGAACATAACAATGTATAATAGTAAAACCATGTTTACCCGTTGTAGCCAAGTTGTTACAACCAATTTAGACTGAGAGTCATTGATCCACTCACCGTTACCTCAGTCGCCCGCTCAGAATTCTTATATTACTGAGTCTTCGGTTGATCTGATAACAAACATAACAATGAGTTAGTGACTTACTAGTTATTAATTAAATCACAAAATATCATACAAATAAATAATACATATTAAATCTTTAACAAATAAAATATATTCTGGTTCCACATCATTAAAACACAGATACCCAAAAGAAATCAAATATCATCAACATACCCGATCGGGTCACTGGCCATACCCGGTCGGGTCACTAGCCATACCCGGTCGAGTGACTAAGAAAAATTCCGAGATTTTAATTTAAGTCCCGTGCTGAAGTCATTTTGTTCTAATTCACGCGATCGGCTAAATTTACGCAATCGGGTATCGCTACATACCCGTTCGGGTATCAAAGCTACCCGTCCGGGTAAGGTTAAAAACCCAGAAACCAAATGACCTTTTGCACTTTTCAGCTCCGAACCAAAACCCCAAAACACAAAAATTCAGTTGCAATACCCGATTGTATCTAACAAATAACCTCAAATATCATCAACAAACATAGTATAACAACAAACAACATAATCTAACATCAAATTCTACACATGCATCAATAATCTAACCTAATTTTAACCAAACTCAAACACATGTAAATGGGTAAAATCAACTTACAACCAAGATAGTAACAAGTTGATGATGATGAATTCAGTTGTAAACACAAGATCACAGCCTCTTCTTTTGTTTCGATTTCTTGTTTTAATGACTTTTCTTCAAGTGTGTGTATTTTGATAGTAAGAGAAGGTTGGGTGAAATGAAATGAGTTAGGTCGGGCTCTACCAACCGACCCCAATATACTTTGTATAAATTATATCCTTCTAAATCTATTGTCTAGAACTTAAAAACCATTTGCGAGAACAACAAGTTTTATTTTACCGACAATTATAACAATTTAAAAGAAACAACATTTTACTATTCACAATAAGTCATTTAACTAATTGACCTATTAATTTCAACAATCAAACAATGTAAAATTATTTATAACATATTTAAATAACACAATAAAATAAATAAAATTACCGTATTACTCCTAGGTCCATAAAGAGGATGTTACACTCTTTAAAAAGAGTTATTTATCCAAACTAAATAGTAAATTTAAATAATTTTATTTATTAATAATATTTGGGTTTTTTTTTAATAAGCTATTATAGAAATGTAACTTGTTCATATATAGCAACCCTATTCATATTATGCATCAAATAATATATATTATATATACTTGTAAAAAATAAAAATATACAGACGTACGAGTTGAATCTTGGGCTGATAATTTCCGACACGAACTAAAACCTGACACGAAACCGACTTGAAAATAAGCAGAATAGGTTGAGGTTTTTTGACCCGTGAACTCGTCAACCAAAACCCACCAACCTGCTATTTTTTTGGGTCGTGTATGGGTCATCTAATGAATTTTCGGGTGGATTTGACAAACCCGAATAAATTATAAATGTAGTAAAAAATTAAAAAAGTATTATTTTAATTTAATAAATTAATCAAAGTGGGTCATTTTGTATTAGATTTTGACTAACATTCTAGGTAATATGATTTTTTGAAATTTTATAAACAATACTATGTTTATTAATAACGAATTATAAATTTAATAATTGACCCATGTAACCTATTTGAATCAAAATTGACCCGTTAACTAAAAATGATCTAAAGATATGTTGATCTTATTAAAAAGAACGGGTAACCTGAGTTGGGTCAGGTTGGATGTCAGGGTTGGGTTGAATTATTCAACCCGATTAGAAAATCAAGTCGGGTTTGAATCGACGACTTCTTACCCCCAGACTCGATAACCCGAGCAGGTTAACATGATCCAACCCAACCCAAATTGACACCCTATTTGAATCCTGTGATAGTGAAAAAATCGAGGGTATCCATCATGCATGTTGATGACATGATGACATATCATCCATCATCACACCAAACACATGCATGCATGCATGCATGCATAAAGCTTTTTATGAAGGAGATATATGGAGATAGATAAAAAATGAATGGAGAGGAATGGAATGGGTATGTATGATGCATCAGATCTCCAGACCAAAAGAAGGCATAGGAGACCCCACAATCTCCAGACAGACACAGGTATCACGGACTAAATCTCTTCTCTCTCCTTGGGAACTTCAATTTCAAAACCCTAAATTTCCCATCTCTTTTTAAAGGTCCAATCTACAATTATGTAGTAATCATTCTATAAAGGCAACTCACTTTTATTCAATTCATTGTTAAAAAATTAAAACATCCCATCCCATCCCATCATATATCATACTCATACATTATATAAATCCAACTTACATTTTTCCTTACATCAACAACATTTTCGGAATAATTTAATTAATTTAGTCGCATGGATGCATGGTTATTAAAATACTCCGGTAAAACTAAGCTTTAACGTACTTTTTCCCTTTTAATTATTTTATTATATATCACACAACTTTAAGTTTGACTTTAGTTCCCAGATTTACATAAATAAGGGTAATTGGAGGGTACCCCTGACCCCGGAACTCTTTGAGTTCCGCAGCGTCCCACCCGCAAGAGACGATCTGCCCGGCTAAACACCTACCCACAGTTAGCCCACAAATTCCGGGGGCTGGTGAGGCTTGAACCCGGGTGTGCCCTGTGGGTTTGCAGTGGCGGTACCACTCAGGCAAAGCCCGATTGGTAGATTTACATAAATAAGTGACACGTTAAAATGATATTTGGGCAACATGGCTCATTGGAAAAGTTAAAGCTTAATTAGTTGTTATAGTTGTAAATTCACAAATATAAAAATAAAAATGCGTATATATATCTTTAAATTATTAAATTGATTAAGAACACTTACTTATATACGTGCATATTAAGATTTAATTTAGCGATTTCGTTCATTAATACTCCATTTTCCTCTAAGGTAAATTTTTAATAAAATTTAATCACTTGAATTTTTCGTGACAAGGAAAATGCCAATCGCCTATATTTTAACGTCACATTCTCTTTTTAAAATTAATTGACAACTATCTGGAATTTATTTTCATGCATGTTAATACAAGTTGAAACTTCTTATGTCAAGGAATTCAAACTTTAATTTGATAATGATCATTTTAGTTAAAATGGACTTAATATTAATTATATGTAGGATTGGTACACAAATTTTGGATTTATCATGCTACATTTCAAAACTTTATAGTTATTCTAATCATAAGAATAATGTGATGATGACATTTTTAACCAACTGCGTGGCTACAAGTAAGTCTTATAAAATTTAATTATTTCGTTAATTTATTTACTCAGAAAAGTCAATTTATAATTTAATTTTTGGCTGAAAATAATTACGGTACATATATATACATAAATATATACATAAATATATATACATACATATAATGAGAACCACTAAAAGGTACAAAACTGCGAGCTAGAACTTTTAAATTATAGGGATTTTAACATGTTTAATGTATCAATTACATGTGAACATTAATCTAGTTTAAGGTTAAAAGCAAAATAGTTTGAGAAAATATCAAAATAACCTTTATAATCAAATATATATATATATATATATATATATATATATATATATATATATATATATATATATATCGTTCACATGTGCACATTTGATGTGTGCACATGTGAACACTCCATATATTTTATAGTCTAGTATGTATTTTGTGATTTTTAACTTTGGTTTGTCAATAATATAAACAATAAATAATATTTATGTGTAATTTGTTGCGTTTACATGCATAAAAACAATGTAATTTAGAAGTTCTCGCAGTTCTATACCTTTTGTGATTCTCGTTCGAACCTAAAACTTTCGCATGTGCCTCGCTAATTATTCAACTTACCGGTGACCATCTAACTTAAAATTAAATCGAAATAAATAATTTGCTGATTTTGAATAAAAAAAGAAAGAAATAAACTTCCGTAAACTCAAGATATTATTAGATGACCTTTATTGTACGTATTCTTATGTTATCATCTACAGTAAGTTAAATTCTACACGTAGTATTTTCTAGTTTGTATTATACGATCAAGGTAAATATGTCTACCTTTTTAGAGTAAATTGTTTTCTAATGGTCTTTTTTTAAAAAATAAAAATAATAAGTTTCACTTCCCAAGCTATAGCTAAACTTTTTCTAGTTTTGTGCATGTATTTACGTGAATAAGGATATTAAATGTTTTGAAAACTACATATGGTGTTGATAATAGGAATTTGAGGTGCAAAAAACTCCAAATGACACACAACTCTACACATTCTGCTTACAAGCAGCTAACAGCCAATATACACACATGATATATATATATATATATATTTATATATACATACACTCTCTCCCATATATACATACATAGAGATATATAGATATATAGAGGCAAGAGGGGCCCATGCCCAAGTAGCTAGCTCAAATAATCTATGGCTGACCGACTTTGAAAATAAGGGCTAAAGATAAAAAGGATAGAAGACGAAGAGAAGTAGGCAAAAATTAAATTAGCTAGCTAGCATCCATAACCATAAGAGAGAGAAATATTTGTGTTTATATAAAGAGGTTTGAAAGTGTTGGGGTTTTCTTGTTTTTGGTGTTTTGTTAGTGATAAAAACACCAAAAGAACACACACACACAAGAATTTAGTTGTATTAAGTAAACTCCACCAGATCTCTCTTTATCTGTCTGGAACACCAGTTCTCTCTTTAGATTATTATTATTATTTTGTGTTTTTTGTTTGTTTTAGTTAAATTCAGCTACTATACTACACTTCTTTCAGCTATCTTGTGTTTTAAAGTAAATTGTTTCTTACTTCTTTTTTGGCACAATCCTACATATAAACACATATACTTATCTTGGAAGTTAGTTTTGTTATATATAAAACCAAATCCTTCCCTGGGTTGTGTTTACTTTGTTTTTGTTTTCTAGTTTATTTGTTTTCAAAATCTTGTTACTTGTTTGTTTTTCAAGTGTTTGCTAAACTACAACAAAAGCTTTCAATCTTAATCTTAGCTAAAAAGGCAACGAAAACATTTATCTGTGGATATGATGTCTGGTGATATGTTTCCTATTCCTCTTCAAGATCATCATCATCATCATCTTCAACAACAACCACCACCATCTCATGAACAAAATCCTAACCCTAAACCCATCTCTAATCTCAAGAAAAAGAGAAATTTACCAGGCACCCCAGGTATGAATCCAGCTTATCTTAATCTTCTGTGTGTTTTAATTTTTCTCTTATTTTCTTCCTTTCCACATGCATACACAGACATATATATGCCATTTAAAATAATTTTTGATTGTTTAACTTGGAATATATCTTGATAAAATAGAATAAAAAATCTTATAGTGGAATTAATTTATTCTTTGGGTTTCAGTTAATTATTACAGATAAATTGTTTACACAAAACCTAGGAGTATTAAACTATGGTGTAATTTAGATGTCTTAAGCTCAAGTTAAGTACTGTGGTATTGACACGTGGACTAAACATCAGTTGATCAAACAAAATCCAACCTTCAAGTGCAGATCAAGAAAACTTTCTATAAAAGTTGAATTGATCGATTAATTCAATCATTATTGGACTGTAAGGGACCATCTTGTTTTGGAAATTTCATATTTTCTATTTTGAGTGATAATCCAAATTTATTTTGGATCCATTAATTACAGTTTGATTACTAAAGTCCTAAAAGTTAGTTACTTTGTCTCAATAAGTTTCGTACGTGTTCATGAGACTAAATTTATTGTTTCAGGTACTGATTGTATTTAAAATTGCTAATTTTTTGAATAAAATTTGAACAGATCCAGATGCTGAAGTGATGGCACTTTCACCAAAATCACTAATGGCAACAAACAGATTCGTATGTGAAATCTGCAACAAAGGCTTTCAAAGAGACCAAAACCTACAACTTCATCGTAGAGGTCACAACTTACCATGGAAGTTGAAACAAAGGAACACAAAAGAACCAATCAAAAAGAAAGTCTACATTTGCCCGGAGAAAACTTGCGTCCACCACGATCCGTCTCGAGCACTTGGAGATCTTACCGGAATAAAGAAACACTTTAGCCGGAAACATGGTGAGAAAAAATGGAAGTGTGAAAAGTGTTCCAAGAAGTATGCAGTGCAATCTGACTGGAAAGCTCACTCCAAGACTTGTGGTACTAGAGAGTACAAATGTGACTGTGGCACACTTTTCTCCAGGTGTGTTTGTTAGTTATTATTTATTCATTTATTGTTGTTAAGAATATTTGTATTCTTGTTACAAATCTTGAAATAAATGTTTAGAATTTAATGCACTTTGACATTTAATGTGACTGTTATTTTAATTGGTATCATGTTTTAATGGCTTATATGTTACACTTTTTGTGCAGGAAGGATAGTTTCATAACTCATCGTGCTTTTTGTGACGCGTTGGCTGAAGAAAGTGTAAGACTTAACTCGGTGACACCAAATAATATTGGTTTGAAAAACGAAGGTATGAATGAATCCGCGATGAACCCTAGTTTCAGTCATGGGTTCGCGCAATTTGGGTCTGCTTTCCGGCCTGAGTTTGGTGACCAAAACAAGCCAAGATTGTCACATTGGTTAGACCAAGCAAATTCCCAGCTCAATAGTCTTTCTCCAATGGATCAAATGACTATGAATTCAAATCTTTATATGTCATCGAGTTCTTCAGGTTTAGGTGATATGGTTAATAATGTCTATGGCTCATCTCCTATGACAAATTTTACAAACTCGAACCAAATGCCAAGTTTATCACTAACACCAGAAGGTCTAAAAGAAGAAACCCTAGCTTCTTTATACTCAATGAATCAAACTCACCAAACCGAATCCACGGGTCCAATGTCTGCAACAGCACTTCTTCAAAAAGCGGCTCAAATGGGTTCGACCAGAAGCAACCCGTCGATATTTGGGGCAAGTTTCGGGCTCATGAACTCGTCCTCTACCACATCAAACACTGCAGTCAGTTTAGTGAACAACAACATAACTTCTCTACCTCACCTCACCACTCAATTACATGGTTCAACTGTGATGAACAACAATTCGTCGAATTCAAGTCCTCAAGGGAGTAATCTTGATCACCAACAAATGATCATGTCAAGAAACGAAACCATGGCGCCGTTAAAGATGATGAATCGGAACTTTAGTGGAGTTGATAATGGATTAACAAGAGATTTCTTGGGGATGGGAGGAGAAGGTGGCCGGCCATTGTTGCCTCAAGATCTAATGAAGTTTGCATCGTATGGTTCAACCATGGGATCAATGAGGCAATTCGCTAGTAATAATTAATTAATTAGATTCTTAATTATGTTGCTTAATTAATTTGTATTTCTCATCATCATGTGTGTTGTAGCATAGTAATTATGTATTTATAGACTTGATATTGTCAATGGTTAAGTTGCACTTTAAAAGAAAAAACATGTTACTTTGTTTTGGTTTATTGACATGGGGATGACAAATAGATCGTAAAAAGTCACTTTTTACTTTCTAGTACGTGCAAGTCAATATATCATTAAATAATTAAGCTTCTCAAGAAGCCTATATTATATAAAAAGAAACTACATGTATAAATCATCAATCTTTAAAGGGCTAAGTATATGAAAATGTATCAAACTTTGTCAAAATCTCTATTGTGTGTATCAACTTTTAAAACCTCTAATGTATGTATTCAACTTTCGTCTTATGCTAATTGTATGCAATTTTTCAACGTAGCGCTTTGCGTGAATGCCACGTGGGTGCTATATACGGATGACACACCTGTCAAATTACATACAATTAACAATAATCGAAAGTTTGATACATACAATAGAGGTTTTAAAAGTTGATACATACAATAGAGATTTTGATAAGGTTTGATACATTTTCAGACACTTATCCCATCTTTCAATGATAATGTGCAGCAAATTTTTTTATTGAAAAGGTAAAATAATTTAAATTTGTTATCATAAGAAATGAATATTTTATATTTCAACATGTCTTAAGTATTGCTCCGTATTAATCTTGAAAATGTGTTATCTTTGTTAAGACAAGAGTATTGCATGTGTTGAGTACTCCGTATAATATAAACTACTATTCAATTAATTATTTATGAGTAAGAATAAAATGTACTAACATCATATCGTACGTGCAGTGTATAGTATGTTGTGAGACCGTAATCTCGCTCTCCATCACATGTTTCTTTCGGATTTTAGGCCACTGGCTAATATGTTTGCATACTTCTTATCCTTGTGTGGGAAAGCAAGTTGTCGATTTGTTTTCCTCTCCTTGAGTATTTATGTCTATCACACAAATTCATAATATCTATTATCTAAAACCAGAAAATTAAAGATCTTAATTATGTAATTAGATCAAGTGTATTTGTATTGCGATCATTCTTGGATTGAAAAAAATTATCAAAATGAGTTAAATTTGTGTTCCAAATTATACATGTTCAAGTATAAATGCTATCGACAACACATATTGTAAATACTAGAAGAGCACCCGCGCAATGCGGCTGTTTAACAATGATCGAAAGTAATGTGATCAAGTGTTTGCGAATAATGTGTTTGCATAAGAGTATATTGACCTTTTAAACTAATGTAAAAACTTTAAAAATTATATCTTATTTATAGATTTAAATAAATATAATGAATTATATAGAAGATTTAGATTTTCAAAATTATTATTGATTCTATTTCATATTTAATCATATTAATATTAATTGAAAATCAAATGTGGCTAATGTAAAACTAAAGAAAAAGTGTACTTTTAATTTCTCCAACTAAATAATCAAAAATAATATGAAAAGAATAAATAATTTGATTATGTTTAAATATTGCTTTAATTAATACACCTTATAATTTTGCTTTTTAAGGTCTTTTGACTAATTATTATATGGACATGTATTTTTGGATTAATTATTATGTAGAAATTTAGAAATGGTAATTTTCAATCATCGTTTAATATGGACAAATATATTGTTGGTAGTTTCTATAGTTAGAAAAGGTTAATTTAGTTCATTTCACTAAATATAAGAGTATTTGTGTCATTAGAGTTATTTAAAATTATAAGTTAATGAAGAAAAACCTGAAACAAATTATAATATTGTAAATACTAGTTGCATACCTGTGTTTTGCGATGGTTAACATGAAAAGGAGGTAGGAGGAAGCATTTTAACATGGTATATATTCACACAAACAATTTGACAATAACTTAGCTACTTTCATCATAAATCTATATTTTAGTCTTTCCTATAATATTAATAATAAAATAATATCGGTATTATTATAAAACCAAATAAAATGTGAGTAGCAAGCTAGTAATTCTTTCTATTTTTTTCCCTCTTTGTATTAGATGAATTTAATTGCTAGCTCATTTTATAAAAAGTAATTAGTTAATAGATTGCATTCTACGAACTCTCGCATCTAATGAATCATTGACTTTACTTATTAATGAAATGCAATATTTTTAGAATTTCTATATTAAATAGGTTAATGACGAAGAGTTTTCATATTACTCCATTTAATTGAAACAAGAGCATAATCGTACATTCCAATCTTGAAAGTGCAAGTTTATAAAGAAAAGAGTATAAACATTTTATAAGGTAGTAAAGATAAGTGCATTATAAATTAATTTTTTTTTTATAAATACTTGAAAGTTACTCCATTTTTTTTGCCAATTTAAATTGTATGAAATGAAATATAAAAAGTGGGATTATGTAGAATTATTGTAGGACCAATATGCGTTCGAAATTGACTAGACAAAAAAAAGTCGTCGTCAGTCTCACTCATGGGATGCTTTTTTGTATTTCCTTTTGTTTTTCTTGGTGTCGTGTGCCGTTTAGCTTTTACCCACACACATCTTTCTGATTTTTCGCATTATTTACTTTTTATTTTATTTTGTAAAAATAAAAAATTTAAAAACCAAAAAGAAAAGAAATTTGCTTTTCAGGCTGACCTAAAAGTCAAAATAAATCTCGGGGCTACTTTGGTCAACGTTCGTGGGTTCTATAAAATTCTTTTAACTTAACATTTATGTGTGTGCGACTTGTTTGGGTCTTTTTTGGCAAATTTAAATAAGGCCGATGTGGAGAAATTTTGAAAAAATTTAGTTGGCTTTTAGACAGATAATTAGAGTAAAACAATATTCTAAAGTATGGGAGAATCATGTGTACAAAAACTCATTTATTCTAACTTTTTCAAAATTAAATATCTCACAAACGGTAAATTCAAAAATTATAAATATTGCACCATAAAAATATCGTTTTCTCATCTTCGATTAGTTGTCTCAAAAGGTATAACTTTAAAAACTTTTTTTGTTGTTTTTTGTTGGGTTTTACAAATTACCAACACAAGTGTTAACGTGTTGCGTTTAGGGTTTACGGTTTGGGGTTTGGGTTTTTTTTTTCAAAACCTTAAACCCCAAACCCTTACAAAACCCTAAACCCTAAATCATGCTAAAACTTAATTAAACGCTAAACCCTAACCGTAACCCTAAATCAAATGTACAACCAAACACTAATACGTATGTTAATAATTTGTAAAACCTACCAAAAAATTAAAAAAAAAAAAAAAAAAAAAACTCTACCTTATCGGATGTTTAATCGAAAAGAAGAAAACGCTGAATATTATGGTGCAATTTTTATAGTTTTTCGAATTATTATTTAGGAGATAATTAGTTTTTAAAATTTTGAGGATAAATGAGTTTGTTAGATAATTCTCACTTTGATACTTCGTCTAAATTTAATACCCATTTGTCTCTTTCTCTATTTCATAAAATCATCATCAAGTTTTAAAACATCAAATTAAATTTGGCCGTTCAAAAAAAAAAAATCAAATTAAATGTGTTATAATTTATACGTTGGTTTTTCATCAAGTTTTCAAAAATCAAATTAAAACATGTGTTAGTAATTTAGTTGGAATTTAATTTTATACATAAATCGTACGTATAAAATCATTCGATACGCTATTATACGCTATTTTCTATCTACATAGAGAATTAAATTAGATGATGCAACTAATTAAATGTTGATGTTTATAATACGGAGTATTTTACTCGTATTACTCTTTACTAGTAGATTACCCGCACTATGTAGCGGATATTGATAATGAAATAAGTACAACAACTCTTAAAATTAAAAAAGGTGAACATGTTGTCTTTGAAGAACATTTTAGAATTGTTTAGAATACAATGTTTTAGTATAATAACTCTATAAGGTTTAATGTAAAAGAATGTAATGCACATATACATGGCAAACTACATTACATAATAACTTATAAAAAAAACAGGGAATCAGACAAAAGTAGCCAATTTTAAAGCAAATTGGAAAATCTCATCTTATTATTATTATTCTAGCTAATAAAATCAGAGCCATAAATAAGAAAATTAAAATAAAAAAAATAAAAACGTAAAAAAATATCTAATGTTGGAAAAGATTTATGAAATTTGAGATGCAACAGAGGGCAATAAGGGTAATTCAGGAATTTTGATTATTTTAAGATTTAAGATTCAATTATCAAAGACTTTTATATGTAGTAGTAGATAAATAAATAATCGAAGGTCAAATACTAAAAAAAGACATCGGGGAGAGTTTGTAATCTGTATGAGATTTGCTTTTCGTATTTCAGCTTTTAGTCCCGTTGACCAATTAATTCTCTTTTGTTTGCTTTTTCTCGTATTGGTGTCAACTTACAAATCCAAGAAAATAAAAGCTAGTTGGTCTTTTCACCCCAAACTAAGGTTCAAATATGTTTTCGATTTATTTGAAGAGCTTTTAACATACTACACTTAAACACACACGAGTTATTAAAATAATTTACTCCCTGTCTAAGCCTAATAATGAAGAATTTAAACACTCCAAGTAAAATACGTTTGTTTATTATTATTTAATTTTTTTAGTGAGTACGTCGTTGGAAGAAAGGTGAGCTATAACTGAAATCTCTAAAGTAGTAAAGTTTGTGTATATCAGATAGTGATATTATAAAAAAAAAAAAAAAAAAAAAAAAAAAAAAAAAAAAGTTTGATCTTATAGAAAATAAAGTTTAATCATGATTTCACAATCTCATAGAAGATCCGTTTCGTTTCAAACACGTATACGCTACATATATTCAGCAATGATACATTAACGAATCAAGTGTGACAAAAGACAAGAAATTAGAATAATATACTAACATTGATCAACTTAACAATATTAAATGAAGTAATAAATATTACTTCAATGTCGCAATCTCATTGTCCACATTTTTGTTTTTATTTGTCTTAAAATTAGTGTCAACTTTATATTTCAACCAGTTAAAAAATAGTCTAGTGGGTGAAAATGATATTTTAGTATGTATAACTGATATTTGATTCATGTAGAGTACAGTTAGTTAATTTTTAAAAAATATATGAATGATCAGTTGAAGTGGACACTTTAATTGAACTCGGTGAAAAAAACTTAAGTAGTGTATAATAGGAGTACTTTTTATTTTCACATGGGGGGAGTATGAGAATCAGAAGTTAGCCTACAAGTTTAGCGCACTATTATTGGATTCCTCCTGAGAAAGTTTTTGATCAACTTTCCGATGCAATTTTACTGGAGTAGTACTTTTGAGGAGGCCTGTCCTATAAATTTAGGTCAATACCTTAGAATAACATGGTAAATAGTGTAGTAAATGCCCTTTAATTAATTAACTTTATTGAAATTAGATAAATCAATTTGCTTTGGTACTTGGTAATTAGGTACCCACCTTTCAAGGACTTCACTCATTTTACCTTTTTACCCTTTGTAAAAGGTTCACCTTTTCAAGACTCGGATCCAAGGGACTATCTATCTAGACCCATGTCCTTTTAGTCATTTTAAATTTCAAATGAGTGTATCATATCAATGCTTATATTTACAAAATACTTATTTAGATATATTCATTATTTTATGAGTCTATTATAATAATCACATTTATTTATTTATCTTAACACGTTAATGAGTCTATTGCAATTAAAAGCATTGCATACAAACCATATCAATAACTACAACATATTTTAGTGTCTATTACATTTATTGTTATATTTATAATTGGACTGAAAATCTATTGAGCATAGTTCAAGTGTTACCGTCACCGCAATCGCTTAGGTATCACATGTATGACCGACATATCAGTTGTTTGAATTCATGTTTCTGCACATGTGGGTGATTTGTGAAACATTTGATCTGCTGGCTTTGATGCTCCTTATGAGTAGGGCGGATTAACATATCATTAAAATATGATACGTAGGTTAGAAGTACCTCTAAGTTACCCTTTATATATGAACTGAAATATGATGACCCACAAACTCGTTACTTCATTGGTAGCGTTTTGATCAATTAAGATCTTAGAAAAATCAACCACGACCCAAACAAAATGAAGATGGCCGTTACTTTAGCCCAAAATCTTACTTTCATGGGCCTAGTTTGTTGCACCACGACTTAATCTAACCCAACTAAGCCATGGTTCTCTACAAAATGCGGTTTCGTCACTTATTATATTTTCTTTCGACATCAAAAAACCCACTTATAATTACGTTTACTAAAACTTATTGAAACACAGCGTTTCCTAATAATTAGTACCTCCTTCGTCTAAAAAATAATGTCCTAAACAAATTTTCTTCAATTTATAATAGATCGCTGAAATGTCAGTTTTTCTCTTGTACTTAAAGGTTAAAGCAAGTTCGACTGAAAATTAGTAACAATTAAATGGTTGACACTAATAAATGAGAGTAATCTAGGGTGTTTAATGACATTTAGTAGTTATTTTTTACAAGTGGATAATTTTTTTGGACACATATAAATAGTAATGTGTACATTTATTTTGGGACGGAGAAGGTAAAATATTAATTTTAAACTACGTTAGAAATAGTAAAACCACTTCTAAGTGTTGGGAAATTTTCATATTTTAATTACCTGCGGGTTTATCCATGGTACCAGTACTCGTTGCGGGCATGTACCGATACAATATTTTACCCGCACTCGAGTATTCAAGGGTTGACGGGTGAAGAAATACCCGCGGGTTTACGTGACATGTTTGGGGGTATCTGTGCCCACAACGCAAGTAGGGGTGCACATCCGAACCGGTTTCCCCGACCCGACCCGAAATGAAACCGAACCCGAACCGGTCAAAACCGGTTTTGACCAAAACCGGTTTCGGTTTTTCCCCAAACCGCCGGTTTGGAACCGGTTTGTAGTTATAGCCGTTTGAACCGGTTTGAAACCGGTTTTTCCGGAACCGGTTTGGAAAACCGGTTTTAAAACCGGTTTGAAACCGGTTTTTTTGTGATCTGTTGAACTAGCCGTTTGTAACCGTTTTATAGCCGTTTTTTGTGGGTTTTTTTTACATTTTTGCCATTCCAAATTTACTATAAATACAAGGCTTGAGTATAGGTTCATTCACAACTTCCAAACACTCATACATATCTACAAAAACTCAAAAACACTTACTATATTCTCATGGCAACTCAATCTTCTTCGGCTTCCCATGGTGTTGGTTCTTCAAATGCACCAACGACTGTGAAACAATTGCCCAACAAAAGAAATCCGGAGATTTGGGGTGGTTTCGACAAAGTGTTGTTGTCGGATGGTACGAAAAAAGCACATTGTAAACGTTGTCGAAAATTCTTCAAACCCGACTCTAACACAACGTTGAAAAATCATACCGAAAAGCATTGTGAGGCACTCAAAGGTAATCCGGAAGCAAGTCGTCAATCTTCAATGGCACGAGATGGAACGATTTTTACATATGATGTGGAACGTTGTCGGGAAGCTTTTGCGGGTTTTGTAATTCAAGAAGCTTTGCCGTTCAACCATTTCGACAACCCTCGGCTTACTAGGGTGATTCAAAACACTCTTCAACCGCGATATAATCATGTAAGTCGTACTACTCTTAAACGCGATGCCCTTAAATTGTGGAAAGATGCTAGAAAAAAAATCGGTTTTGAAAATTTAAATACAAGTGTATCATTAACAACCGATGTTTGGTAGACTCCTCATGGTTTACCCGGTTTGTACCTTTGTGTAACCGCACATTGGGTTGATCCCGCAACTTGGCAAATGATAAAACGTACCATTGCTTTTGAAGACTTTGAGTATCCTCACACGGGTCAAAACTTATTTTACATGTTACGAAGTGTAATTAAAACGTTTAAATTGGAACAAAAGGTTTTTTCAATATCTTTTGACAACGCTAGTAATAATACACTTGCCGATTCAAAATTAATACTAAAATATGCACCACCATTGAAGGGCATTTTTTATCATAGTCGATGTGTTGCACACATCATTAACTTGGTTGTGCAAGCCGGACTAGCGGTTGAAGATGTAGACAAAGTAAAAACGAGGTTTAAATCTATGTTGCAAGACGTTTTTCAAAAGGGTAAAGCTAGATACAAATCTTATATGAAATTGTGCAAGGATACGAATTCTATTTTTTTAACCCGTAATTGGGACATGCCCGTTAGATGGAATTCGACCTACCATATGTTTGTATGTGGTTTACGCCAACGCGATACCTTACAAGTTTTTCATGATCATCTTGTTACAAAAGGTCTTGCAATACCATTTCCAATCGCATATTGGGAGTATATTAAAAAGATGGTCGAATTGCTTAAACTTTTCAAAACCGCGACTACTTTATTATCTGGTGTTTATTATCCAACTAGTCATTTGGTGCTTAATTAAATTTGGTTAATGACTACAAAATTAAACTACTACATGTATGAAGGTCTTTTATTTGAAGAAATGGTGGCTCCCATGAAATAAAAACTAAAAAAATATTTTCAAGAAATGCCACCGGTAATTACTTGTTCCGCCGCAATGAACCCTTGTTTGAACGTTACCGGGGTGGAAATGCTTATCGATAATATTTGTCACAATTTGGATTTGAATGAGGTCAACCCATTGTTTTCACATAATGCAAAAACGGATTTTAAACAATATTTGGGAGATTTATTTTGCGTATATTTTCAAAAATATAGTTCAACCACACAAGTGTCCGGTAGTACGGCTAACCCAATGTTTTCTTCATCTTCTTCTAGCAATCCAATGCTAAGCTTTTATAATAGTTTAAGACAAGAAAACCATAAACGGGCAAGGGGTGATGGTAACCAAAATACCACTAACGAATATGGGAGATATACGACTACGGATTTTTTGGCCACTATTCTACCCAATGAGTTCGAACAATTTGATATTTTGGCTTGGTGGAAAGAGAGGGAATCTCAATTTTCCGTTCTAGCCATCATGGCCTGAGATTTACTAACCGTCCAAGCTTCTACGGTAGCTTCGGAATCCGCTTTTTCTCTTACTGGCAGGGTATTATCTATACGAAGAACAAGACTCACACCGGCCTCCTTAGAGATGTGCATTTGCTTGAAGGATCACTTGGACGCCGCGGAACGCATACAAAATGTATCAAGTCTTGAAAGTGAAATGGAATACGAAGAAGACATACACAATATCGAGGTGGAAGAAGGTGTAACAATATCACTTTCTGACGAAGAAATTGCTCTTGATCAAGCTTCGCGCGAGGCTACCTCCGAAGAAGATTTTGACTTTTGAAGACTTTGAAGATGTTTGAAGACTTGAAGATTAATACAAGTTGAAGATTATAAAAATTATGAAGACTTTGAAGACTTTTTTCTATTTGATAATATTTTTAAGAAGACTTAGAAGACTATTGTTTAAGTTATTGTTCAATTATGTTTGTATTACTAATATCTACGAATTCAATAAAAAAATTTTGCTCTAAACATCGTTTTTCCTTAAAAAACCTAACTTTGATTTGGAAGTTGATAAATGCAAGGAAGTTTTTACTAAATTCACGGAAAAGTACAACTCTTTATGCTTACAGTATCACTTTTTATGCACATGTTTCCTTGCATTTAGTAAAACATTCCTTGAAAGTATCAACTTACTTTGAATTATATAGAATTTTCGGATTCAATAATATTTTTAAGGAGATTTAGAAGCCTTTTGGTTATGTTATTGATCAATTATGTTTCCATTACTAATGTTCTACAAAGTTAATGAAAAAAATCTGGCCCAAACGTTGCTTTTCATTAAAACGCTTAACGCTCGAACGTTTATGAATTATATAGAATTTTCGGATTCAATAATATTTTTAAGGAGATTTAGAAGCCTTTTGGTTATGTTATTGATCAATTATGTTTCCATTACTAATGTTTTACAAAGTTAATGAAAAAAATTTGGCCCAAACGTTGCTTTTCATTAAAACGCTTTACGCTCGAACGTTTATGAATTATATAGAATTTTCGGATTCAATAATATTTTTAAGGAGATTTAGAAGCCTTTTGGTTATGTTATTGATCAATTATGTTTCCATTACTAATGTTCTACAAAGTTAATGAAAAAAATTTGGCCCAAACGTTGCTTTTCCTTAAAACGCTTAACCCTCGAACGTTAATGAATTTTATAGACTTTTCCGATTCAATAATATTTTTAAGAAGATTTAAACGCATTTCGGTTATGTTATTGATCAATTATGTTTCCATTACTAATGTTCTACAAAATTAATGAAAAATATTTGGCCCAAACGTTGCTTTTCCTTAAAACGCTTAACGCGCGAGCGAAAATACGATTTTTATAAAAAAAAACCGGTTTGAAACCGGTTTTGAACCCGAACCGGTTTGGACCCTACCCAAACCGGGTTGGGTCGGGTTGGGGTTCCCAAATCGGGTTGAACCCGAACCGGTTTTGGGCCAAACCGGTTTTGACCAAGTTTGACCCAAATCGGTTTCGGGTCAGGTCGGGTTTGCCGAAAACCGGTTTTTGTGCATGCCTAAACGCAAGTGCCATCCTTGTTGTAACATCTAAATCTAAAGCCCACATAAAGAATTTGCACTTATACCTTTAAACCTTACAACTAAAAGATTAGAAATGTCTATTCCCCCATTTATCATCTCAACTAATCTTAATAAATTATATATAGGAAATATTTTTATGATGTTATCATTCTAATTAAACAATTTGTCAATTAAACCCTTTAATTTTAATAAATTTTTAAAATAAGATCTCTACCTTATTAAAAAAGTTATTTTAATCAACTAAATACATTAATTAAAACATTATTCAAATTGAGTTGTAATATTTCAATTTTCAATTCACCGAGTAGTAATAAAATTACTTGAAAATGTTAATATAGACTTAAAATAAATATTTTTTTTACTAAATAAGTTTCAAAAACTTTTAATTTTTTAATCTTTACTCATATAAATTCATTTACATAAAGTAATATTACCATGAATCCAACTAAATGCTTAATAATATATATTAACTTACACACTTTATTATTATAAACAAGATACTTAAAAATCAACGACCCGTGTATATACACGGGTTTAAAGTCTAGTATACTCTATAAATTGACTACTCAATTAAGTTTAAATGAGAAGTATTCCAATGCAAAATACATATTTATACCGATTAATAAGTCAAATATATATTTATGTTAATCGTTAATTATACTTAATGAGATTACTATTAAAGTGGGAGGTTCAAATGAGAACTACTAAAAATTTGAGAACCTGTGAGAACCACTCAAATATGTGATTGTTCACATACGATAATGTCAAAATATTTATAAAAATGTTAATAAGAATCTATTAACAATCCATAAAATCTTGAAATATGAAAAATTATCCATTAAAGCTTATTTGAACTAATTTTAACCAATTTTTTCACATGTGAAATGTTAAGTTGTGAGCATATGTGTTTTTACATTTATACGTAATTTTGTGTTTTTTTGACTTTTTTTTTGTTTATCATTTAAACAAATATTAATGTTTACATGTGTATATAGGTAATCACACGTAAACAATTATGTATTCCTTGTGGTTTTTGAAGTTCTTAACTTTGTAGTGGTTCTCATTTGAACATTCCCCAACTAATAAATATTGTAAAGGAAAAAAAAAAAAAGACTTAATTTTTGTTCATGTCATTTGTTAAATAAATGTGGATGGTTAAAAATCGTACCTTATAATGCATAACAATATGGTTACATGTAAACCATAAACCTAAATTACAAAAATATTTATTTTTTACCCAATTGAATTTTGAAAGCTTTTAATGTTTTGCTTACTCTTCATTACATTAGAATCATTATCGACTATTACGATGATCACGATTTACCGATATCATTTACAATTACATATGGTTATCTGCTGCATGGTGGATGTGTTTTGCTGGTTAATATATATTCATACAGTGATATCATTCACATCAAAATATCTTAATCTGCTCTATAGCGCGAGATTATTCTCGTTAAGAGATTATAGTAGCGATGAACCAATGAAATTATATAATCCCTTTGACAAATATTACTTCATTGGTTTGCCAAGATGGGCTTTAGCCCAATAACACGAAATTGTGAAATACTACTATGCTTGTCAATAAATTTGTGTACTTCTAGAATTCTAGGCTTCTATGATCCTATCTATGGTATGATGTTATTATCATCTAATATCAATTGAGACACACTATGAATAGTAATTTTTTTTTGTCTTTTATGACATATTATTAATTATTAATATATATATGTTTTGATCATTACCCCTTAATTTCAACTAATAAACTATTGTGAATATTAACTACTTTTGTCTTTTATGACATATTAGTTTGTATATATATTTTGATCCAAAATATATTATCATAAGATAGTTGTAGTTTAATGAACTGATATTAGATAATAATGACTTTGATTTTTTATGGGTTACATGAGTTTAAACATTTAGTGTTACATTGTTTTTTTTTATTAAAAAATTTGAATTTTATATGGGTTACATGAGTTTAAGCCTTTAATGTGACATTGTTTTATTCTATTATTTTGAATGTTCATCTAAACTTTTTTGGAGGTGTATAAAAGTGAGATGAGTGTCCTCAACTTTATATCAAGTATCTGAATATAACTCATATTTACTATTATTATTTTATCATACTATTAGCTACAATAATTATATTTCATAGTTATTGTCTCTTAATATTTATTATTAAATTCTTACGTTTTATTTTTTGAACGAATAAATTAATATATATATATATATATATATATATATATATATATATATATGATGACGGTGGTAAAAATTATTCAATAAGTATGTTGTACCACCACTTTATGTTATATTTTGTGTTTTCATTTCAATATTTAAAAAAATTCCGATTAACTCTGATAGTAATATACTATATAAGTGTTAGAGTATAGCATACGGATTATCATATTGTCACACAATTGCGGAAGCGAATAAGCACGTATATATAATTAGTTAAGAAAAGAATCATGTACCTTTTAACAGAGCTCCAGATAAACTATTAAGGTTTAAAGTAAAACCTCTCTACGATCGCACACACGACAGCAAGTCAATAGGTATGCTAGTACACCGTTCACAATACCCACAACCCTTGTGCTTTTCTTCTTGGGTCGAACCACACAAGAACCGATCTTTGTTAGGGTTGAAAACCCTCAAACCCTAGCTTTCTAGCTCCTAAGTCGCACTTTAATTCGCAATCTGATGATCCCAGCTAGAGATCTTAGTATGTATTACTTTGATTGATTATTAATAAGCTTGCGGAATAGTTTATTAATAACTTGAAGAACAAACTTGTATATAACAGAATATCTAACCAAAAGCTTCAATATTATTAACAATAATACGAACACACAATTTGTGTTAGGGTTTACAACCTTGAAGCTAATAACTAGAATGAATTCGTCCTCCTCTAGGGTTTTACAGGATCTCTATTTATAACATATAGAGTCCTTTACAGAATCAAACTATTATGGAATTATATCTATTCCATAATTCTCTCTATTCAACTATATCTAACCAACAGTGGTTATCTATATCACTAACAGGGGTAGTACTCGTATATTATCAACAGTGGTTGAGTACTTGATACAAAATACAAACTACATACTAACAGTGGCACTGTTAGACAAACTACTTGACAGCGGCAGCTACTAACTAGCAGTGGCAACTACTAACAGTGGTTGTACTTCTAACAGCGGCACAATACTTGTATTCTGAGCAAATCTAGCAGTGTCTCAGTTCTCAACAATCTCCCCCTAAACTTGATCATTCAGAGTAATGATTCAAGTTTCAATCCTTCTTTTCTTCTTCTTTCTCCTTCATCGTTTGCCTCTTATGTAGTTGATTGAACACCATGTATAAAGCTCTGTAAGCTCCTTCAGTAATGATGGTTGTAGATAACTTCAAATCAACCAATCTATTCAGCAGCCCAGTTCCCAGCACATAATGTCGATCATCAAACATGTAGATCACCTGCCCATTGTTAAATACTACCATGTGTACTCCAGCTCTGGCAAAATATCTCCAGGTTATAACCCTTTGATAACAGTGAAAGAATAAGTGATACATGCTGGCTGGTTCAAACAGGCTTTGCAACAACTCCATCATTTGTCTTTCAATCACAGCTTCAGAGTTCTTTCTATTCCTGATTCTGCTCACTTGATACAACTCCATCAGATCATCTCTTGTACAAATTCTGAGCAAATCAACCATACTCCCAACATGATCATCAAATCCTCTTTCCCTTTCAATCTTGATCTCAAGGATCATTTTTCTGAAACCATAATCAATTGCTACTCCTTCCCAATTTATAATTCTAGCCTTTCTTGGTCCTTCAGAAATCTCCTTGCTATCAGTCAGAATCTTGATTCTCTTTTTCAACTCTGGATCAAATCTTGGAATATCAGGAATAACATTGTCTTTAGAAATCTGATTTTTCCATGAATTTCTTCTGACTTCATTCTGCTTATCCTCTAAGGCTTTTTCTGCTGCTTCAGCAGCTGCTTTTTCTCTTCTTTCTTCTTCTTCTTTCAAAAACTTTACCATTTCCTTATCTGCCTTTTCTTTCTTCTCCTTCATCAATGCATTCAAATGCCTATTCTCTTCCATTTTCTTTGTCCACTCATCATCTCTTCCCATATACCTATCATATGCCTGTTGCAGCTTCTGCATATTCCATCCTTTAACAATTTTAGCTGGGGCATAATTTTCAGACAGAGCATTGATCATTTGTCTTCTCCTTTCAGCATATGGTAAAGGTTTACTTCTCTTCTTGGCTAATTCCTCTTGCTTTTTCTTTCTAGCCCTTTCCTCATTTGACCTTTTCATCAACAAAAATCCAGAAGATAACTCTTCCTCTTCATTACCTTTCTTCTTCTTTAAATAATCATGAACTCTCTGAGCAGGAAGCTTTAATCCTTGTGCAGTCTTTTCTTTAACAATCTCTGCAGCTTTCTGTGTAATAGTCACTACACTCAGATCATCCAAAATCATTTTAACATCATCACCCTCTTCTTCAGCTTTAGCTTCTGCAGCTCTCCTTATCAACCTTTCCCTTTCTTCTACTTGCATCCTCAGCATATCATGAGACTCAAGATGAGGTTCTTTAATTTCTTTCACCTTTGATTTTTCTTTTAACTTTCCTTTACCTTTGTCTTTTGGATCAATCACAGGCAATTTAGACTTAGGTTTGAGTGGTGAAGTTGGTTCTCTTATTGTAACAGGTACCTCTCTTGGTCTTGTTGTTGTGGTAGTTGTGACAAAGGTTGATATGACAGCAGTGGTGATTGGTGTATCAACAGTGGTAGGTGTTGGTGTACTAACAGAGGTAGATGTAACAGTGGTTGTGTTAGTGTTGACAGGGGTTGAAATTGTGACAACAGTGGTAGAAGTTTTGACAACAGTGGTTGTGTTTTAGTTGGCTTTCTTCTTGGAATTGATTTCTTTCTTGTAAAAGTCTGCAACTTCTTCTCTTCATCAATTGACTTTGATTGCTCCCCCTTAATCTCAACTTCTCCTTCTTTCATCTCTTTTTCAACATCATCAACCACCTCATACACTGACCTATCACTGAAACTAACTCTTTTCTTATTTTCCAGATTAGCACCCATCACATCCCAAAAATATAATGTAAGTGCAGCTTTCTCAGGCAACCCTTTATTCAATGGAAATACCTGATAAACTGTTTCATCAGTCTGCTCTGCTCCTGCACTATCACTTGTATTAACATTTTCAGAAGAATCTTCACCAGTATATACCACCATACTTCTGTCATCTGCAGCATCTACCATCTCATCATCTAAACTTTCATGTATCACATAATCAGATACATTTAGCTCCTCCTCAGCCTTATCCCTGCTCTGCACATAATCATCATCTTTATCATCAAACACTAACTCCACAGTGTCTTCTGATTGTGCCTCATTATGCTCACATATATCCATCTCAACTGTATTATCATCAAGCTCAAGCACCTCTTAGTTGAATCCTTGCCCACATCTGCCACTGCAGATGTCCCTTGGTTATTGGTACTGGGACCTACATTTGAATCATCACCCATAGGTTCATCAAACATAGTTGCCTCTGGTTGGGTCTGATTAATGTTACCACTATCCTGCCCTGCCAGTGGGCTAGAAACAGTAGTGGCAGCCCTTCCAGAATGAACATTTTCATCAAGTATGTTCACCTGTTGTGTTGGAACAGTTGACTGAGACTGTGGAGAAACAGGAATCTCCATAGCCTGTGTAGCCTTCTTGGATTTCTTGGCTTTAGATTGGGTAGGCTGTTTGTTCCCTTGTTTTCTTTTGATGCCACCTCCTGATGTGTGTTCAGAACCAACTTGTTTTGTTGGTCTGTCATCATTTGGTCCAGATGGTGTTGGTAATACACCACCAGTGGCAGAAGGAGTAACTAGCATTGTAGAAAATAATGCAGTTTCCTTCTTAGAAAAAGCATTCTGATACTGATTCATAGCCTTAATAGTCCTCAAAGATAGAGTAGAACTAACAATCACACTATCCTCTGCTGGCAGATTTGACAATTGATTATTCAATAAAAGCTGAACAAATCTGGGGTACATAACAAATGTATCACCCTTTACATTCCTAACCATATTATCTAAGATAAATCTAGACATATTAAATTTAATACCCTGTGCCAAGCAGATAATAGGATATGCAATAGTAGAACTAAATTCATTAAAACTAGTTCTCTTTTGAGACAAACATACCAGAAAAGTATGAATGTAGAACTTCCATTGAGGACAAAACCATGACTTCAAGAAAGTATAATCTGATCTTGTCTTTCCTGAACCTTCATACCCCATATCCATAATGCCTTTAAACAAATCTTCTCTCGATAATTCCAGAATTCCACCTTCATCATCAAACTGTAAAAGCTCTCTTAGAACAATCTCAGTAACCATTACCTTCTTACCCTTGACAGTGGAATGAATGTGAGTAATGCCATTAACATTCCCTTCCTTTGCATTCTGCCAGAATTCCTGAATATGTGATCGAATCAATCGTGGAGCGACAGTAAGGGCATAAGTAACTGGACAATTACTCAAGAAATCGATGATAGGGTGAAAATACTCATCGGCAAGTTCTTTATTCAAGAAAGCCCTCATATTGTGTTCAGAATGAACACTTAGCGTAGAATGATCAGAATCAGATGACGATGAAGATGCCATTGATGTAATTGATGAACGAACGAAGAGTGAATTACAATAAACAACTCAAAGCGAGAGCGATTATTGAAGGGTTTTGAAAATTTTGAAAGCGTAATTGAAAAAGTGAAGTATTTGAGTATTTATTTGATGACAGTGCCAAGCCCTAAAAATAGAACTAGCAGTGGCACTGCTGGTTATACCCAACAGGGGCACAATTTACAAACAAACCCAACAGGGGTACCTCACTTGATCAATTTATAGTCAACCCTTTCTAACCATCTAACAAAGCTAGCAGCGGCTGATAGTCTAGCAGGGGCATCCGACAAAGGAAACGCCAACTTAGAACTAACAGGGGCATAAACTTAGCTTAGTTAGACAACGAATTTTTTTATTTTTTTATTTTTATTTTTTTTATTTTTTTTTTATTTTATTTTTTTTATTTTTTTTTATTTATTTATTATTATTTTTTTAACCAAAAGAATAAGAAGAAACAAATAAAACATTAAATTCCAGCTCAAGTGATGTCTCTTGACAGTGGCTGAAACCTGCAATATTAAACTAAGAAAAACAACTAGCAGGGGTTAAATTACACACATATACAGCAGGGGTTTAAAATACATTGACAGTGGCAAAGGTAAACTAACAGTGGCACCATCTGTTATCATGATGAAGCTAACAGTGGCAACACCTGACCCTGTCACATACAATATATTTTACCCCTGTTAGTATCAAATCCAGACCAAAACACTACGTGAGATTGATCATACCAATATTAGTTATCAAAAATGTAAATCTTCCTACATCAAATGCTTTCGTAAAAAGATCTGCAAGTTGATTATCAGTATGAATTTTAAAAATATGAATCAATCTTTTATCATAACAATCTCGTATAAAATGATATCTGATCTCAATGTGTTTGGTTTTTGAATGCTTAACTGGATTCTGAATGATACTAATAGCAGAAGTATTATCAATATAAATAGGAGTGTTCATGAAAGTCAAACCATAATCCAGCATTTGATTCTGAATCCAAAGAACCTGTGCACAGCAACTTGATGCTGCAACATATTCTGCTTCTGCTGTAGAAGTGGAAACCGTGGTCTGCTTTTTACATTGCCATGACACTAACCTATTTCCAAGAAATTGACAACCTCCACTAGTCGATTTCCTATCCATATTCTCACCACCATAGTCACTATCTGTGAAGGCCTTTAGCTCAAAATCTGATCCTTTAGCATACCAAAGGCCCAAGTCTGGTTGACCTTTCAAGTATCTAAAGATCCTCTTCACAGCATACATGTGTGACTGCTTTGGATTGGTCTGATATCTAGCACAAAGACACACTGCAAACATTATATCAGGTCTAGATGAAGTTAAATACATCAATGAACCAATCATTGACCTGTATAAGTGCACATCTACTTCCTCCCCCTCAGGATCAGAATTAAGATGTTTATGTGCCTCCATGGGAGTGCTAGCTACCTTCACATCTTTATAACCAAATTTATTCAAAATATCTTTCACATACTTCCCTTGGTTAATAAAGATTCCATCTAACTTCTGCTTGACCTGCAATCCTAAAAAGAATGTGAGTTCACCCATTGAACTCATCTTGAACTTCTTATGCATTAAATCTTCAAACTCTTTGCACAATGAATCCCTTGTAGACCCGAAAATAATATCATCAACATACACCTGTACCAGCAATATATCTCTTTGAACCCTCTTGGTAAACAATGTCTTGTCAATAGTACCTCGCTTGAATCCATTCTTGAGCAAGTACTCAGATAGAGTATCATACCAAGCTCTTGGAGCTTGATGTAATCCATACAATGCCTTCTTCAATCTGCACACTCTATCTGGATATGTTGGATCTTCAAATCCTGGTGGTTGGCAAACATACACCTCATCATCAATTAGACCATGAAGAAAAGCACTCTTCACATCCATTTGATAGACTTTGAAATCCTGATAAGATGCATAAGCTAAAAATAATCTAATAGCTTCTATTCTAGCAACAGGGGCAAAGACATCATCATAATCTATGCCTTCTTCCTGTGTGTACCCCTGTGCTACCAACCGAGCCTTATTCTTGATCACTATTCCTCTTTCATCTCTCTTGTTCTTGAAGATCCATCTTGTGCCTATAGCTTTCTTTCCTTTTGGAAGATCAACCAAATCCCACACATCTTGCAGTTTGAATTGCAACAATTCTTCCTGCATAGATTCAATCCAGCTTGGATCTTTGAGAGCCTCCACTGCCTTCTTTGGTTCCATCTGAGAAAGAAAACATACATATAATGAAGTATGTACATCTTCTTCTCTTACCTTGGTTTGATGTCTAGTCTGAACAGGAGTACTAATGTCACCAATGATCAAATCCAAGGAATGATCTTTATGAACCACATATTTAGAGGTAGAAGGATCAAGTAGTTCTCTTTCCAAATTAGAACCCAAAAGATTATCTATCTCAGAGTCTGAAAAAGACTCTCTTTCCTCTCTTTCCTTTGATGGCTTTGGAGTTGCTTCAGAATCTGACAAAGAAGTCCTTTCCAAAACTTGAAATGGAGGACTTTGTTCAACAAATTTTGGAGAATCATGCTCTTCCTCTGACTCATCATCAATTGGAGCTTGATGTAATCCATACAATTCCTACAAAAATGTTTTATAAAATTCTCAAAAATTTCAAAACTGTATGAACTTATTTAAAATTCGCAACTTTGAACAAATTTCAACCTTTGACGAAATTTCTTTGAACTTACTAAATCATCACCGTCATAATTCTTATTCAAACCCTCACATGTTCTTTATTTATTGTTTCAAGGAACATGCCTCCTCGACGACAAATCACTCTTACTGAAGCCGAAGTAGCGGGTATAATTGCCCGTAGTGTGGCTCAAGCTTTAGCTACCCGGACTTCAGCTCCTGGTAGCGAAGATACCGCTAACAATGGACCGCAACCCAAAACCTGCACCTACAAGGACTTCCATAACTGCAAACCCTTGACCTTTCAAGGTACTGAAGGAGCGATTGGTCTGATTCGTTGGACCGAGAAAATTGAATCAGTGTTCCTCATCTGCAACTGCAAGGAAGAGGATAAAGTTAAGTTCGCCGCCAGCACCTTTTCTGACACCGCCCTTACCTGGTGGAACACTTATGCGCAAACTGTGAGCGTTGCCGATGCTTACAAACTACAGTGGGATGAGCTGAAGAATATGCTGAGGGGCGAGTACTGCCCAAGAGACGAACTGAAACAGTTGGAATTAGAATTTTGGAATCACAAGATGCAAGGTGACGATATCACCGGTTACACCAACCGCTTCCACCAGCTGGCACTTCTGTGCCCATCCATGGTTGATCCTGAGTACAAAAGGATCGAAAAGTACGTTGATGGACTTCCCGAGCGACTTCAAGACTTAGTAACTTCGTCCAAACCGGGAACCATTCAAAGCGCCATTCGTATGGCTCATGAGTTAACGGCAAATTCTGTTCGCCGTGGCTCGACTTCGACCCCACCTGCGAATAACAAACGTAAATGGGAAGTGAGTCCCCACTCATCCAACTCTACCTCTGACAAAAAGCCTGCAACTGTCAATGCCAATGACTCAAAGGCTTACAAGGGGAGCAAGCCTTACTGCTCCAAATGTAGTCGTCATCATAACGGCTCCTGTCCCTGCACTAAATGCAAGAAATTCGGGCACCTGGCCCAAGACTGCCGAACCAACCCCACTGGTACTGATACTCCTGCACCCAAGACCTGCTATGAGTGCAACGGTACCGGGCACTTCAGGAAGGACTGCCCAAGGCTGAAACCCCGAACCAACTACACGAAGAGTAGAGCTTATGTAATCAACGCTAGGGAGGATGACCCTAACCCGAGACTTTGCGATTTACTCAACCCGGGTACGCTCATTCTTTGACTACCCGAATCTGTTTTCTCATAAATCTCTCGCTTAACGATTTATGTATAACTGTATTTTATTCTGTGTGTTTTCTTTGATCCTAAGTACACAATAGGATTAGGAAACGACCGACTACTTAAATCCCGACAATACAATTTGTTTTGCACTTTAGATGCAGTAACCAAACTCCTTTCCCAATTATCTCACACTGGTTGAGACCGGGAACTCGTCTACTATTCGTTACTTTAGACAGATAATTTAATATAACTTCACTACTTGAGGCAATTTCTTAAATAGAACCCTTAATTCGTAGGAAATGACAACTCACTCCGTCAACAACCCTACACTGCAAGATGAACTGCTCAGTGAGGAACCAACGATGTTTCCTTACCTCCTCGAACTCGAGTGTGATACAGAACACTCCGCTGAATCAGCAATGGCACCTGCTGTCCCTGCTGCTCCAACTGCTGCAAAAGTACCAGTTGATGTAACCTTGACTGCTGAATCAGTCAGCCACCTCAACCAAACTATTGATTCGCTGCGAAAACAACTGACTGAAGCACGTGAAGACATTGATGACCTACGACGAATTGCCTTCCAAAATGACCTGCGTATGCGTGAGTACGAGCTACGTCTAACAGCTTTAGAAAACCCTACTTCACCACCAACTTCACAAACTACTCCTGCTGAAGAGGAAAACGACACTGACTGTACCCCGCCTCCAGCAAAAAGGGTGAAGGTTTACTTGGGAAATAAACCTTACTGTTCCCGATGCACTCGACATCATGACAAACCGTGTACCATACCCACCGGTCAATGCAAATCTTATCCTAAAGGTACGAACCCTCCCAAGGCGAAGCTGTGCTTCAACTGCGGGAGTGCTGGCCATCTCAGGGCCAAATGTCCACTACCCCCAGGCAACAAAAATTAGGGTACGTTACCACCTGACAACTACTTGATTGCAAATACTGTGGGACCTCCCCTACTACTATAGGCTACTAGTACGCATTGTAGCTACCTGACGAATATCGAACTACCGATTACTACTTCGAACAAATTTCGGGACGAAATTTTATTAACAATGGGAGAATGTAACAACCCCAAATTTAGGGCCAATTTAAAATTTCCCTAATTACGTGTTTATTACTTGTATATAATATGAAATAGGGTTATATACATTATTTACTTATTATATATATATGGATGGAATATATATATATATAAGCGTATACGATTCGTACATATCGTATAAAACAACAATCGTACACACATACGGACGTTGGAAAAACAATTATTAAATAATGTGAAATTATTTAATTACTTTGACTACTACTTTATATTATGTTTATAATATAACGGAAAACGTGCGTTTTAATTAAAACGTTACCGAACTCTCCGAAAACCCGACCAACCGACAAAACAAAACAAAGTTATGTTTTATAACTTAAAAACTATTAATTTGATAAAATACTTCAACTAAATTATCGGATATTATATCGTATTTTTAAACGTATATTTCATCGCGTATAAAATGATTTTAACGTTTAAACGACCGGGGAAACGAACACCGCACGGAGCGCAAACGCGAGGGAACGAAAAATTGGTGAGACCACACCTTGTGGCCCCACCCAAAACCGGCCAAAGACATGGGGCATCACCCCCATGCCTCTTTGATCACCAACATAACCAAACCCACCCTTTTACTCAATCTCTCTCAACTCTCTCTCTAACCCTCACCTCTCTCTCTATATCTCGGTCTCTCTCTCTAGCCAAAATCACACCCGAAACAAGCTTAAATCACAAAACGCAAAGGAGCAACGACAATCACCACAACGAGGGCTACGATTCTATCTTTTCGGTTTCTCGATTCGACAACTTTGTAAGTTTTCCGGCGACCTTCCGAACTTTCCGATTACATTTATTTTGCTTCCATGATGTTCCCCTAGCGTTATAATGTCCAAATGATATGTTAAAACTCGTTTTTAAAACTCGAAAGTATAAACCGAAACCGTAAACTCAAAACAGTCCCTTTCTCGAATTTTTATAAAATCGTACGTTCAAAACTAGCAAATATAACCTAAACATGAAATCTTCGTCTTTTCGTTGCCTACAACTTTCGTGAAGAAAGTTTACCTCCAAAATGCCCTCATTTTGCTAGAAAAATCGATTTGTACAAGTATGTGTGTTTTGGTGACGTTAAATGAAAACCGACATCTCGAGACCCTCCCGAAACGAAACAATAATTTTTCTAGTGTTATCTAGTCATTTTAGAACTTGTGTAAAAGTTTCGGGTCAAACCGAGGTCGTTTGACCCAAAACCGAGCTTAAAAACGAAGTCAGCCGCTGTACCAAACTTTCATGTGACACAAGGCTTGTGTCACATGTTGTGTCGCATGGCCTCCATGTGACACAAGGGTTGTGTCGCATAAATCATGTGACACAAGGGTTGTGTCGCATATTGTGTCGCATTAAGTTGCATCCATGTGACACAAGGGTTGTGTCGCATAAATCATGTGACACAAGGGCTGTGTCGCATTTAGTGTCGCAAAAACCTAAAAACAGAGGCCAAAAACATTCTAAGTGTCTAAAAATCACTTTTCAACAACCAAATCAAATACGATACGATTATACATGAAAATACTATACTTTTGGAAGTATACAACGATACTTGAATACGTACAAGACTATACTAAACGGAACGTGAGATTTCACTCACACACGTACACGAGATTTCACTCGAAATACTTAGGAGATTACACTCCAACAAACTTACACTTGTACACTACACGGGATTGCGCCCGATACGAACTTACAAGTTCACTCACTAGTTACGTGCTGGATTACACGTTAACTGATACGAACATACACTCGAATACTTACGAGGTTTCTCTCGTACCCTTTGGGGATTAAGCCCATTGGAACTTACGCAAACGATATACATTGTGATACAAACAAACAGTTATACACGTACGCTTTACAAAAGTATAACTACTATGAATACATAATGATAATGGATGGAATTATTATTATACACCGATACCAACGGGCCGTACAACTTTTCGACAAACTACAAATTACAAACGATTTACAAACATACAAACAAACTTATGGACATTAACTAGTTTGGGAACGACTAGCATGGATACTTTACAAGTATTCCATTTACTTACTAAACCTTGTGCGTATTAGGACGCTAAGGGTTGCTAGTACGGGAATACTACTTGCTTACTTACTGCATTGACTGCCAGACTCAGGTGAGTCTTACAGCCCCTACTTTACTGTTTTATACTCAGGGGTGAGATGCATTACTGTTTTACATGAACACACAAAACTTACTTGCTGCCATGATTTACTTACTGTACGAGATTACGGATACACCAATTGCATGAGTTTTCGACTAATCCAATGAAATCCTCCTTAATCATAGTTGTTAGTTATGTGATAAGCGCGAGTTTTAGTATATGGATCCATATGGGACTGACAATCCCCGCCCGGGGTAGCACGCACTACCACGAACCGTTCCTGTAGAAACGGGCGTTTCTTACTCGTTTCGAATGAATGTTTTGGATTACATTCACGGGGGTACCTATATTTACTGTACGTTAAGCTTCAACTATGGTGGCTCATGGCAATCGTATCAAACGGTTAGCATTATTTGCAACCACCCACTTATTAAAACTTAAGTAAACGATGAGCATAACCTGTGATCGTTACTTACTGGCTGGCTATGATTTACAAATACTACATGTGTGTTCAAACTATTTACTTACTTACAAACCTGTGAGATTCACCAACCTTTTTGGTTGACCGTTTTAGTAATGCTTCTCAGGTACACAGCATCAGTAGGGATGCCCAGCAGGATAAGCTTACTTAGCTCGAGTCGCATGCATTACAAGCTTGGAGATTTTATTACATTACTTTTGTACTTACTGTTATGTATTAGAATCTCTAGGAATTTACTTGAACTCGAGCTTGTATTTTGAAACTACTTATGTATTAATGTAATAACTTTTCGAACGTCTCATTTAGAGTCGTTCACTGTATCCTTTGTGCTTGTGATTATTGATTAGTAACACCCAAAACGTCGCTTCCGCAAACTGTTAAATTTGGGGGTGTTACAGATTGGTATCAGAGCCTAAGGTTATAGTGAACTAGGTTGCATTTAGTGGGCCTAGACTATGACCGTTAGGCAGTATTCCTCATTAGATATAACTGGTTCAGGAATTACAGCATACAAGTTTAATTTAACATAGCCTGATCAACTATGTACAATTAAATGAAGATGATGTGAATTCTGAAAGGGGTTATGTTGAACAGGAATGCAATAGCTGACTCTGACCTCGAGAGAACCGGGACTTTTACTTGATTTGTGCTAGACACACACTAGGCGGTTATGTGATATATATACATACACATAGGCCTCTTTCCCCGATACGATACTCTCTCTCGACTACTACGAAATTCACTTTCAAATTTTATCAAACAAACGACAACTCGATTTTTATCATTCCGTCCTTATTAGACTTTTTATGAATTCACGAATACCGATATACGTTCGAAGACCTCTACACCATTATAACTGACGACCATAGCTACTCCACCATCCCTCGATATGAAGATCGGAACTTTATTTTATTCGCTAACCCTACCCAATTCGACGTTTATAACATTTTACAACGTACCTCACTGTACCGTTAGGTGTATCCTAATAAAATTATTTTCAACTCAAGTCTCCGTCAGACTTCAAAATTTTCAACCGACTTTCACCATTAAAATTTCATAACAAATATATATTCTATCAAACATGTTAAAAAAAAAAAAAAAAAAAAAAAAAAAAAAATTCCCTACAAAAATGTTTTATAAAATTCTCAAAAATTTCAAAACTGTATGAACTTATTTAAAATTCGCAACTTTGAACAAATTTCAACCTTTGACGAAATTTCTTTGAACTTACTAAATCATCACCGTCATAATTCTTATTCAAACCCTCACATGTTCTTTATTTATTGTTTCAAGGAACATGCCTCCTCGACGACAAATCACTCTTACTGAAGCCGAAGTAGCGGGTATAATTGCCCGTAGTGTGGCTCAAGCTTTAGCTACCCGGACTTCAGCTCCTGGTAGCGAAGATACCGCTAACAATGGACCGCAACCCAAAACCTGCACCTACAAGGACTTCCATAACTGCAAACCCTTGACCTTTCAAGGTACTGAAGGAGCGATTGGTCTGATTCGTTGGACCGAGAAAATTGAATCAGTGTTCCTCATCTGCAACTGCAAGGAAGAGGATAAAGTTAAGTTCGCCGCCAGCACCTTTTCTGACACCGCCCTTACCTGGTGGAACACTTATGCGCAAACTGTGAGCGTTGCCGATGCTTACAAACTACAGTGGGATGAGCTGAAGAATATGCTGAGGGGCGAGTACTGCCCAAGAGACGAACTGAAACAGTTGGAATTAGAATTTTGGAATCACAAGATGCAAGGTGACGATATCACCGGTTACACCAACCGCTTCCACCAGCTGGCACTTCTGTGCCCATCCATGGTTGATCCTGAGTACAAAAGGATCGAAAAGTACGTTGATGGACTTCCCGAGCGACTTCAAGACTTAGTAACTTCGTCCAAACCGGGAACCATTCAAAGCGCCATTCGTATGGCTCATGAGTTAACGGCAAATTCTGTTCGCCGTGGCTCGACTTCGACCCCACCTGCGAATAACAAACGTAAATGGGAAGTGAGTCCCCACTCATCCAACTCTACCTCTGACAAAAAGCCTGCAACTGTCAATGCCAATGACTCAAAGGCTTACAAGGGGAGCAAGCCTTACTGCTCCAAATGTAGTCGTCATCATAACGGCTCCTGTCCCTGCACTAAATGCAAGAAATTCGGGCACCTGGCCCAAGACTGCCGAACCAACCCCACTGGTACTGATACTCCTGCACCCAAGACCTGCTATGAGTGCAACGGTACCGGGCACTTCAGGAAGGACTGCCCAAGGCTGAAACCCCGAACCAACTACACGAAGAGTAGAGCTTATGTAATCAACGCTAGGGAGGATGACCCTAACCCGAGACTTTGCGATTTACTCAACCCGGGTACGCTCATTCTTTGACTACCCGAATCTGTTTTCTCATAAATCTCTCGCTTAACGATTTATGTATAACTGTATTTTATTCTGTGTGTTTTCTTTGATCCTAAGTACACAATAGGATTAGGAAACGACCGACTACTTAAATCCCGACAATACAATTTGTTTTGCACTTTAGATGCAGTAACCAAACTCCTTTCCCAATTATCTCACACTGGTTGAGACCGGGAACTCGTCTACTATTCGTTACTTTAGACAGATAATTTAATATAACTTCACTACTTGAGGCAATTTCTTAAATAGAACCCTTAATTCGTAGGAAATGACAACTCACTCCGTCAACAACCCTACACTGCAAGATGAACTGCTCAGTGAGGAACCAACGATGTTTCCTTACCTCCTCGAACTCGAGTGTGATACAGAACACTCCGCTGAATCAGCAATGGCACCTGCTGTCCCTGCTGCTCCAACTGCTGCAAAAGTACCAGTTGATGTAACCTTGACTGCTGAATCAGTCAGCCACCTCAACCAAACTATTGATTCGCTGCGAAAACAACTGACTGAAGCACGTGAAGACATTGATGACCTACGACGAATTGCCTTCCAAAATGACCTGCGTATGCGTGAGTACGAGCTACGTCTAACAGCTTTAGAAAACCCTACTTCACCACCAACTTCACAAACTACTCCTGCTGAAGAGGAAAACGACACTGACTGTACCCCGCCTCCAGCAAAAAGGGTGAAGGTTTACTTGGGAAATAAACCTTACTGTTCCCGATGCACTCGACATCATGACAAACCGTGTACCATACCCACCGGTCAATGCAAATCTTATCCTAAAGGTACGAACCCTCCCAAGGCGAAGCTGTGCTTCAACTGCGGGAGTGCTGGCCATCTCAGGGCCAAATGTCCACTACCCCCAGGCAACAAAAATTAGGGTACGTTACCACCTGACAACTACTTGATTGCAAATACTGTGGGACCTCCCCTACTACTATAGGCTACTAGTACGCATTGTAGCTACCTGACGAATATCGAACTACCGATTACTACTTCGAACAAATTTCGGGACGAAATTTTATTAACAATGGGAGAATGTAACAACCCCAAATTTAGGGCCAATTTAAAATTTCCCTAATTACGTGTTTATTACTTGTATATAATATGAAATAGGGTTATATACATTATTTACTTATTATATATATATGGATGGAATATATATATATATATAAGCGTATACGATTCGTACATATCGTATAAAACAACAATCGTACACACATACGGACGTTGGAAAAACAATTATTAAATAATGTGAAATTATTTAATTACTTTGACTACTACTTTATATTATGTTTATAATATAACGGAAAACGTGCGTTTTAATTAAAACGTTACCGAACTCTCCGAAAACCCGACCAACCGACAAAACAAAACAAAGTTATGTTTTATAACTTAAAAACTATTAATTTGATAAAATACTTCAACTAAATTATCGGATATTATATCGTATTTTTAAACGTATATTTCATCGCGTATAAAATGATTTTAACGTTTAAACGACCGGGGAAACGAACACCGCACGGAGCGCAAACGCGAGGGAACGAAAAATTGGTGAGACCACACCTTGTGGCCCCACCCAAAACCGGCCAAAGACATGGGGCATCACCCCCATGCCTCTTTGATCACCAACATAACCAAACCCACCCTTTTACTCAATCTCTCTCAACTCTCTCTCTAACCCTCACCTCTCTCTCTATATCTCGGTCTCTCTCTCTAGCCAAAATCACACCCGAAACAAGCTTAAATCACAAAACGCAAAGGAGCAACGACAATCACCACAACGAGGGCTACGATTCTATCTTTTCGGTTTCTCGATTCGACAACTTTGTAAGTTTTCCGGCGACCTTCCGAACTTTCCGATTACATTTATTTTGCTTCCATGATGTTCCCCTAGCGTTATAATGTCCAAATGATATGTTAAAACTCGTTTTTAAAACTCGAAAGTATAAACCGAAACCGTAAACTCAAAACAGTCCCTTTCTCGAATTTTTATAAAATCGTACGTTCAAAACTAGCAAATATAACCTAAACATGAAATCTTCGTCTTTTCGTTGCCTACAACTTTCGTGAAGAAAGTTTACCTCCAAAATGCCCTCATTTTGCTAGAAAAATCGATTTGTACAAGTATGTGTGTTTTGGTGACGTTAAATGAAAACCGACATCTCGAGACCCTCCCGAAACGAAACAATAATTTTTCTAGTGTTATCTAGTCATTTTAGAACTTGTGTAAAAGTTTCGGGTCAAACCGAGGTCGTTTGACCCAAAACCGAGCTTAAAAACGAAGTCAGCCGCTGTACCAAACTTTCATGTGACACAAGGCTTGTGTCACATGTTGTGTCGCATGGCCTCCATGTGACACAAGGGTTGTGTCGCATAAATCATGTGACACAAGGGTTGTGTCGCATATTGTGTCGCATTAAGTTGCATCCATGTGACACAAGGGTTGTGTCGCATAAATCATGTGACACAAGGGCTGTGTCGCATTTAGTGTCGCAAAAACCTAAAAACAGAGGCCAAAAACATTCTAAGTGTCTAAAAATCACTTTTCAACAACCAAATCAAATACGATACGATTATACATGAAAATACTATACTTTTGGAAGTATACAACGATACTTGAATACGTACAAGACTATACTAAACGGAACGTGAGATTTCACTCACACACGTACACGAGATTTCACTCGAAATACTTAGGAGATTACACTCCAACAAACTTACACTTGTACACTACACGGGATTGCGCCCGATACGAACTTACAAGTTCACTCACTAGTTACGTGCTGGATTACACGTTAACTGATACGAACATACACTCGAATACTTACGAGGTTTCTCTCGTACCCTTTGGGGATTAAGCCCATTGGAACTTACGCAAACGATATACATTGTGATACAAACAAACAGTTATACACGTACGCTTTACAAAAGTATAACTACTATGAATACATAATGATAATGGATGGAATTATTATTATACACCGATACCAACGGGCCGTACAACTTTTCGACAAACTACAAATTACAAACGATTTACAAACATACAAACAAACTTATGGACATTAACTAGTTTGGGAACGACTAGCATGGATACTTTACAAGTATTCCATTTACTTACTAAACCTTGTGCGTATTAGGACGCTAAGGGTTGCTAGTACGGGAATACTACTTGCTTACTTACTGCATTGACTGCCAGACTCAGGTGAGTCTTACAGCCCCTACTTTACTGTTTTATACTCAGGGGTGAGATGCATTACTGTTTTACATGAACACACAAAACTTACTTGCTGCCATGATTTACTTACTGTACGAGATTACGGATACGCCAATTGCATGAGTTTTCGACTAATCCAATGAAATCCTCCTTAATCATAGTTGTTAGTTATGTGATAAGCGCGAGTTTTAGTATATGGATCCATATGGGACTGACAATCCCCGCCCGGGGTAGCACGCACTACCACGAACCGTTCCTGTAGAAACGGGCGTTTCTTACTCGTTTCGAATGAATGTTTTGGATTACATTCACGGGGGTACCTATATTTACTGTACGTTAAGCTTCAACTATGGTGGCTCATGGCAATCGTATCAAACGGTTAGCATTATTTGCAACCACCCACTTATTAAAACTTAAGTAAACGATGAGCATAACCTGTGATCGTTACTTACTGGCTGGCTATGATTTACAAATACTACATGTGTGTTCAAACTATTTACTTACTTACAAACCTGTGAGATTCACCAACCTTTTTGGTTGACCGTTTTAGTAATGCTTCTCAGGTACACAGCATCAGTAGGGATGCCCAGCAGGATAAGCTTACTTAGCTCGAGTCGCATGCATTACAAGCTTGGAGATTTTATTACATTACTTTTGTACTTACTGTTATGTATTAGAATCTCTAGGAATTTACTTGAACTCGAGCTTGTATTTTGAAACTACTTATGTATTAATGTAATAACTTTTCGAACGTCTCATTTAGAGTCGTTCACTGTATCCTTTGTGCTTGTGATTATTGATTAGTAACACCCAAAACGTCGTTTCCGCAAACTGTTAAATTTGGGGGTGTTACAGATTGGTATCAGAGCCTAAGGTTATAGTGAACTAGGTTGCATTTAGTGGGCCTAGACTATGACCGTTAGGCAGTATTCCTCATTAGATATAACTGGTTCAGGAATTACAGCATACAAGTTTAATTTAACATAGCCTGATCAACTATGTACAATTAAATGAAGATGATGTGAATTCTGAAAGGGGTTATGTTGAACAGGAATGCAATAGCTGACTCTGACCTCGAGAGAACCGGGACTTTTACTTGATTTGTGCTAGACACACACTAGGCGGTTATGTGATATATATACATACACATAGGCCTCTTTCCCCGATACGATACTCTCTCTCGACTACTACGAAATTCACTTTCAAATTTTATCAAACAAACGACAACTCGATTTTTATCATTCCGTCCTTATTAGACTTTTTATGAATTCACGAATACCGATATACGTTCGAAGACCTCTACACCATTATAACTGACGACCATAGCTACTCCACCATCCCTCGATATGAAGATCGGAACTTTATTTTATTCGCTAACCCTACCCAATTCGACGTTTATAACATTTTACAACGTACCTCACTGTACCGTTAGGTGTATCCTAATAAAATTATTTTCAACTCAAGTCTCCGTCAGACTTCAAAATTTTCAACCGACTTTCACCATTAAAATTTCATAACAAATATATATTCTATCAAACATGTTAAAAAAAAAAAAAAAATAAAAAAATAAAAAAATAAAAAAATTCCCTACAAAAATGTTTTATAAAATTCTCAAAAATTTCAAAACTGTATGAACTTATTTAAAATTCGCAACTTTGAACAAATTTCAACCTTTGACGAAATTTCTTTGAACTTACTAAATCATCACCGTCATAATTCTTATTCAAACCCTCACATGTTCTTTATTTATTGTTTCAAGGAACATGCCTCCTCGACGACAAATCACTCTTACTGAAGCCGAAGTAGCGGGTATAATTGCCCGTAGTGTGGCTCAAGCTTTAGCTACCCGGACTTCAGCTCCTGGTAGCGAAGATACCGCTAACAATGGACCGCAACCCAAAACCTGCACCTACAAGGACTTCCATAACTGCAAACCCTTGACCTTTCAAGGTACTGAAGGAGCGATTGGTCTGATTCGTTGGACCGAGAAAATTGAATCAGTGTTCCTCATCTGCAACTGCAAGGAAGAGGATAAAGTTAAGTTCGCCGCCAGCACCTTTTCTGACACCGCCCTTACCTGGTGGAACACTTATGCGCAAACTGTGAGCGTTGCCGATGCTTACAAACTACAGTGGGATGAGCTGAAGAATATGCTGAGGGGCGAGTACTGCCCAAGAGACGAACTGAAACAGTTGGAATTAGAATTTTGGAATCACAAGATGCAAGGTGACGATATCACCGGTTACACCAACCGCTTCCACCAGCTGGCACTTCTGTGCCCATCCATGGTTGATCCTGAGTACAAAAGGATCGAAAAGTACGTTGATGGACTTCCCGAGCGACTTCAAGACTTAGTAACTTCGTCCAAACCGGGAACCATTCAAAGCGCCATTCGTATGGCTCATGAGTTAACGGCAAATTCTGTTCGCCGTGGCTCGACTTCGACCCCACCTGCGAATAACAAACGTAAATGGGAAGTGAGTCCCCACTCATCCAACTCTACCTCTGACAAAAAGCCTGCAACTGTCAATGCCAATGACTCAAAGGCTTACAAGGGGAGCAAGCCTTACTGCTCCAAATGTAGTCGTCATCATAACGGCTCCTGTCCCTGCACTAAATGCAAGAAATTCGGGCACCTGGCCCAAGACTGCCGAACCAACCCCACTGGTACTGATACTCCTGCACCCAAGACCTGCTATGAGTGCAACGGTACCGGGCACTTCAGGAAGGACTGCCCAAGGCTGAAACCCCGAACCAACTACACGAAGAGTAGAGCTTATGTAATCAACGCTAGGGAGGATGACCCTAACCCGAGACTTTGCGATTTACTCAACCCGGGTACGCTCATTCTTTGACTACCCGAATCTGTTTTCTCATAAATCTCTCGCTTAACGATTTATGTATAACTGTATTTTATTCTGTGTGTTTTCTTTGATCCTAAGTACACAATAGGATTAGGAAACGACCGACTACTTAAATCCCGACAATACAATTTGTTTTGCACTTTAGATGCAGTAACCAAACTCCTTTCCCAATTATCTCACACTGGTTGAGACCGGGAACTCGTCTACTATTCGTTACTTTAGACAGATAATTTAATATAACTTCACTACTTGAGGCAATTTCTTAAATAGAACCCTTAATTCGTAGGAAATGACAACTCACTCCGTCAACAACCCTACACTGCAAGATGAACTGCTCAGTGAGGAACCAACGATGTTTCCTTACCTCCTCGAACTCGAGTGTGATACAGAACACTCCGCTGAATCAGCAATGGCACCTGCTGTCCCTGCTGCTCCAACTGCTGCAAAAGTACCAGTTGATGTAACCTTGACTGCTGAATCAGTCAGCCACCTCAACCAAACTATTGATTCGCTGCGAAAACAACTGACTGAAGCACGTGAAGACATTGATGACCTACGATGAATTGCCTTCCAAAATGACCTGCGTATGCGTGAGTACGAGCTACGTCTAACAGCTTTAGAAAACCCTACTTCACCACCAACTTCACAAACTACTCCTGCTGAAGAGGAAAACGACACTGACTGTACCCCGCCTCCAGCAAAAAGGGTGAAGGTTTACTTGGGAAATAAACCTTACTGTTCCCGATGCACTCGACATCATGAGAAACCGTGTACCATACCCACCGGTCAATGCAAATCTTATCCTAAAGGTACGAACCCTCCCAAGGCGAAGCTGTGCTTCAACTGCGGGAGTGCTGGCCATCTCAGGGCCAAATGTCCACTACCCCCAGGCAACAAAAATTAGGGTACGTTACCACCTGACAACTACTTGATTGCAAATACTGTGGGACCTCCCCTACTACTATAGGCTACTAGTACGCATTGTAGCTACCTGACGAATATCGAACTACCGATTACTACTTCGAACAAATTTCGGGACGAAATTTTATTAACAATGGGAGAATGTAACAACCCCAAATTTAGGGCCAATTTAAAATTTCCCTAATTACGTGTTTATTACTTGTATATAATATGAAATAGGGTTATATACATTATTTACTTATTATATATATATGGATGGAATATATATATATATAAGCGTATACGATTCGTACATATCGTATAAAACAACAATCGTACACACATACGGACGTTGGAAAAACAATTATTAAATAATGTGAAATTATTTAATTACTTTGACTACTACTTTATATTATGTTTATAATATAACGGAAAACGTGCGTTTTAATTAAAACGTTACCGAACTCTCCGAAAACCCGACCAACCGACAAAACAAAACAAAGTTATGTTTTATAACTTAAAAACTATTAATTTGATAAAATACTTCAACTAAATTATCGGATATTATATCGTATTTTTAAACGTATATTTCATCGCGTATAAAATGATTTTAACGTTTAAACGACCGGGGAAACGAACACCGCACGGAGCGCAAACGCGAGGGAACGAAAAATTGGTGAGACCACACCTTGTGGCCCCACCCAAAACCGGCCAAAGACATGGGGCATCACCCCCATGCCTCTTTGATCACCAACATAACCAAACCCACCCTTTTACTCAATCTCTCTCAACTCTCTCTCTAACCCTCACCTCTCTCTCTATATCTCGGTCTCTCTCTCTAGCCAAAATCACACCCGAAACAAGCTTAAATCACAAAACGCAAAGGAGCAACGACAATCACCACAACGAGGGCTACGATTCTATCTTTTCGGTTTCTCGATTCGACAACTTTGTAAGTTTTCCGGCGACCTTCCGAACTTTCCGATTACATTTATTTTGCTTCCATGATGTTCCCCTAGCGTTATAATGTCCAAATGATATGTTAAAACTCGTTTTTAAAACTCGAAAGTATAAACCGAAACCGTAAACTCAAAACAGTCCCTTTCTCGAATTTTTATAAAATCGTACGTTCAAAACTAGCAAATATAACCTAAACATGAAATCTTCGTCTTTTCGTTGCCTACAACTTTCGTGAAGAAAGTTTACCTCCAAAATGCCCTCATTTTGCTAGAAAAATCGATTTGTACAAGTATGTGTGTTTTGGTGACGTTAAATGAAAACCGACATCTCGAGACCCTCCCGAAACGAAACAATAATTTTTCTAGTGTTATCTAGTCATTTTAGAACTTGTGTAAAAGTTTCGGGTCAAACCGAGGTCGTTTGACCCAAAACCGAGCTTAAAAACGAAGTCAGCCGCTGTACCAAACTTTCATGTGACACAAGGCTTGTGTCACATGTTGTGTCGCATGGCCTCCATGTGACACAAGGGTTGTGTCGCATAAATCATGTGACACAAGGGTTGTGTCGCATATTGTGTCGCATTAAGTTGCATCCATGTGACACAAGGGTTGTGTCGCATAAATCATGTGACACAAGGGCTGTGTCGCATTTAGTGTCGCAAAAACCTAAAAACAGAGGCCAAAAACATTCTAAGTGTCTAAAAATCACTTTTCAACAACCAAATCAAATACGATACGATTATACATGAAAATACTATACTTTTGGAAGTATACAACGATACTTGAATACGTACAAGACTATACTAAACGGAACGTGAGATTTCACTCACACACGTACACGAGATTTCACTCGAAATACTTAGGAGATTACACTCCAACAAACTTACACTTGTACACTACACGGGATTGCGCCCGATACGAACTTACAAGTTCACTCACTAGTTACGTGCTGGATTACACGTTAACTGATACGAACATACACTCGAATACTTACGAGGTTTCTCTCGTACCCTTTGGGGATTAAGCCCATTGGAACTTACGCAAACGATATACATTGTGATACAAACAAACAGTTATACACGTACGCTTTACAAAAGTATAACTACTATGAATACATAATGATAATGGATGGAATTATTATTATACACCGATACCAACGGGCCGTACAACTTTTCGACAAACTACAAATTACAAACGATTTACAAACATACAAACAAACTTATGGACATTAACTAGTTTGGGAACGACTAGCATGGATACTTTACAAGTATTCCATTTACTTACTAAACCTTGTGCGTATTAGGACGCTAAGGGTTGCTAGTACGGGAATACTACTTGCTTACTTACTGCATTGACTGCCAGACTCAGGTGAGTCTTACAGCCCCTACTTTACTGTTTTATACTCAGGGGTGAGATGCATTACTGTTTTACATGAACACACAAAACTTACTTGCTGCCATGATTTACTTACTGTACGAGATTACGGATACGCCAATTGCATGAGTTTTCGACTAATCCAATGAAATCCTCCTTAATCATAGTTGTTAGTTATGTGATAAGCGCGAGTTTTAGTATATGGATCCATATGGGACTGACAATCCCCGCCCGGGGTAGCACGCACTACCACGAACCGTTCCTGTAGAAACGGGCGTTTCTTACTCGTTTCGAATGAATGTTTTGGATTACATTCACGGGGGTACCTATATTTACTGTACGTTAAGCTTCAACTATGGTGGCTCATGGCAATCGTATCAAACGGTTAGCATTATTTGCAACCACCCACTTATTAAAACTTAAGTAAACGATGAGCATAACCTGTGATCGTTACTTACTGGCTGGCTATGATTTACAAATACTACATGTGTGTTCAAACTATTTACTTACTTACAAACCTGTGAGATTCACCAACCTTTTTGGTTGACCGTTTTAGTAATGCTTCTCAGGTACACAGCATCAGTAGGGATGCCCAGCAGGATAAGCTTACTTAGCTCGAGTCGCATGCATTACAAGCTTGGAGATTTTATTACATTACTTTTGTACTTACTGTTATGTATTAGAATCTCTAGGAATTTACTTGAACTCGAGCTTGTATTTTGAAACTACTTATGTATTAATGTAATAACTTTTCGAACGTCTCATTTAGAGTCGTTCACTGTATCCTTTGTGCTTGTGATTATTGATTAGTAACACCCAAAACGTCGTTTCCGCAAACTGTTAAATTTGGGGGTGTTACAGATTGGTATCAGAGCCTAAGGTTATAGTGAACTAGGTTGCATTTAGTGGGCCTAGACTATGACCGTTAGGCAGTATTCCTCATTAGATATAACTGGTTCAGGAATTACAGCATACAAGTTTAATTTAACATAGCCTGATCAACTATGTACAATTAAATGAAGATGATGTGAATTCTGAAAGGGGTTATGTTGAACAGGAATGCAATAGCTGACTCTGACCTCGAGAGAACCGGGACTTTTACTTGATTTGTGCTAGACACACACTAGGCGGTTATGTGATATATATACATACACATAGGCCTCTTTCCCCGATACGATACTCTCTCTCGACTACTACGAAATTCACTTTCAAATTTTATCAAACAAACGACAACTCGATTTTTATCATTCCGTCCTTATTAGACTTTTTATGAATTCACGAATACCGATATACGTTCGAAGACCTCTACACCATTATAACTGACGACCATAGCTACTCCACCATCCCTCGATATGAAGATCGGAACTTTATTTTATTCGCTAACCCTACCCAATTCGACGTTTATAACATTTTACAACGTACCTCACTGTACCGTTAGGTGTATCCTAATAAAATTATTTTCAACTCAAGTCTCCGTCAGACTTCAAAATTTTCAACCGACTTTCACCATTAAAATTTCATAACAAATATATATTCTATCAAACATGTTAAAAAAAAAAAAAAAAAAAAAAAATAAAAAAATAAAAAAATTCCCTACAAAAATGTTTTATAAAATTCTCAAAAATTTCAAAACTGTATGAACTTATTTAAAATTCGCAACTTTGAACAAATTTCAACCTTTGACGAAATTTCTTTGAACTTACTAAATCATCACCGTCATAATTCTTATTCAAACCCTCACATGTTCTTTATTTATTGTTTCAAGGAACATGCCTCCTCGACGACAAATCACTCTTACTGAAGCCGAAGTAGCGGGTATAATTGCCCGTAGTGTGGCTCAAGCTTTAGCTACCCGGACTTCAGCTCCTGGTAGCGAAGATACCGCTAACAATGGACCGCAACCCAAAACCTGCACCTACAAGGACTTCCATAACTGCAAACCCTTGACCTTTCAAGGTACTGAAGGAGCGATTGGTCTGATTCGTTGGACCGAGAAAATTGAATCAGTGTTCCTCATCTGCAACTGCAAGGAAGAGGATAAAGTTAAGTTCGCCGCCAGCACCTTTTCTGACACCGCCCTTACCTGGTGGAACACTTATGCGCAAACTGTGAGCGTTGCCGATGCTTACAAACTACAGTGGGATGAGCTGAAGAATATGCTGAGGGGCGAGTACTGCCCAAGAGACGAACTGAAACAGTTGGAATTAGAATTTTGGAATCACAAGATGCAAGGTGACGATATCACCGGTTACACCAACCGCTTCCACCAGCTGGCACTTCTGTGCCCATCCATGGTTGATCCTGAGTACAAAAGGATCGAAAAGTACGTTGATGGACTTCCCGAGCGACTTCAAGACTTAGTAACTTCGTCCAAACCGGGAACCATTCAAAGCGCCATTCGTATGGCTCATGAGTTAACGGCAAATTCTGTTCGCCGTGGCTCGACTTCGACCCCACCTGCGAATAACAAACGTAAATGGGAAGTGAGTCCCCACTCATCCAACTCTACCTCTGACAAAAAGCCTGCAACTGTCAATGCCAATGACTCAAAGGCTTACAAGGGGAGCAAGCCTTACTGCTCCAAATGTAGTCGTCATCATAACGGCTCCTGTCCCTGCACTAAATGCAAGAAATTCGGGCACCTGGCCCAAGACTGCCGAACCAACCCCACTGGTACTGATACTCCTGCACCCAAGACCTGCTATGAGTGCAACGGTACCGGGCACTTCAGGAAGGACTGCCCAAGGCTGAAACCCCGAACCAACTACACGAAGAGTAGAGCTTATGTAATCAACGCTAGGGAGGATGACCCTAACCCGAGACTTTGCGATTTACTCAACCCGGGTACGCTCATTCTTTGACTACCCGAATCTGTTTTCTCATAAATCTCTCGCTTAACGATTTATGTATAACTGTATTTTATTCTGTGTGTTTTCTTTGATCCTAAGTACACAATAGGATTAGGAAACGACCGACTACTTAAATCCCGACAATACAATTTGTTTTGCACTTTAGATGCAGTAACCAAACTCCTTTCCCAATTATCTCACACTGGTTGAGACCGGGAACTCGTCTACTATTCGTTACTTTAGACAGATAATTTAATATAACTTCACTACTTGAGGCAATTTCTTAAATAGAACCCTTAATTCGTAGGAAATGACAACTCACTCCGTCAACAACCCTACACTGCAAGATGAACTGCTCAGTGAGGAACCAACGATGTTTCCTTACCTCCTCGAACTCGAGTGTGATACAGAACACTCCGCTGAATCAGCAATGGCACCTGCTGTCCCTGCTGCTCCAACTGCTGCAAAAGTACCAGTTGATGTAACCTTGACTGCTGAATCAGTCAGCCACCTCAACCAAACTATTGATTCGCTGCGAAAACAACTGACTGAAGCACGTGAAGACATTGATGACCTACGACGAATTGCCTTCCAAAATGACCTGCGTATGCGTGAGTACGAGCTACGTCTAACAGCTTTAGAAAACCCTACTTCACCACCAACTTCACAAACTACTCCTGCTGAAGAGGAAAACGACACTGACTGTACCCCGCCTCCAGCAAAAAGGGTGAAGGTTTACTTGGGAAATAAACCTTACTGTTCCCGATGCACTCGACATCATGACAAACCGTGTACCATACCCACCGGTCAATGCAAATCTTATCCTAAAGGTACGAACCCTCCCAAGGCGAAGCTGTGCTTCAACTGCGGGAGTGCTGGCCATCTCAGGGCCAAATGTCCACTACCCCCAGGCAACAAAAATTAGGGTACGTTACCACCTGACAACTACTTGATTGCAAATACTGTGGGACCTCCCCTACTACTATAGGCTACTAGTACGCATTGTAGCTACCTGACGAATATCGAACTACCGATTACTACTTCGAACAAATTTCGGGACGAAATTTTATTAACAATGGGAGAATGTAACAACCCCAAATTTAGGGCCAATTTAAAATTTCCCTAATTACGTGTTTATTACTTGTATATAATATGAAATAGGGTTATATACATTATTTACTTATTATATATATATGGATGGAATATATATATATATAAGCGTATACGATTCGTACATATCGTATAAAACAACAATCGTACACACATACGGACGTTGGAAAAACAATTATTAAATAATGTGAAATTATTTAATTACTTTGACTACTACTTTATATTATGTTTATAATATAACGGAAAACGTGCGTTTTAATTAAAACGTTACCGAACTCTCCGAAAACCCGACCAACCGACAAAACAAAACAAAGTTATGTTTTATAACTTAAAAACTATTAATTTGATAAAATACTTCAACTAAATTATCGGATATTATATCGTATTTTTAAACGTATATTTCATCGCGTATAAAATGATTTTAACGTTTAAACGACCGGGGAAACGAACACCGCACGGAGCGCAAACGCGAGGGAACGAAAAATTGGTGAGACCACACCTTGTGGCCCCACCCAAAACCGGCCAAAGACATGGGGCATCACCCCCATGCCTCTTTGATCACCAACATAACCAAACCCACCCTTTTACTCAATCTCTCTCAACTCTCTCTCTAACCCTCACCTCTCTCTCTATATCTCGGTCTCTCTCTCTAGCCAAAATCACACCCGAAACAAGCTTAAATCACAAAACGCAAAGGAGCAACGACAATCACCACAACGAGGGCTACGATTCTATCTTTTCGGTTTCTCGATTCGACAACTTTGTAAGTTTTCCGGCGACCTTCCGAACTTTCCGATTACATTTATTTTGCTTCCATGATGTTCCCCTAGCGTTATAATGTCCAAATGATATGTTAAAACTCGTTTTTAAAACTCGAAAGTATAAACCGAAACCGTAAACTCAAAACAGTCCCTTTCTCGAATTTTTATAAAATCGTACGTTCAAAACTAGCAAATATAACCTAAACATGAAATCTTCGTCTTTTCGTTGCCTACAACTTTCGTGAAGAAAGTTTACCTCCAAAATGCCCTCATTTTGCTAGAAAAATCGATTTGTACAAGTATGTGTGTTTTGGTGACGTTAAATGAAAACCGACATCTCGAGACCCTCCCGAAACGAAACAATAATTTTTCTAGTGTTATCTAGTCATTTTAGAACTTGTGTAAAAGTTTCGGGTCAAACCGAGGTCGTTTGACCCAAAACCGAGCTTAAAAACGAAGTCAGCCGCTGTACCAAACTTTCATGTGACACAAGGCTTGTGTCACATGTTGTGTCGCATGGCCTCCATGTGACACAAGGGTTGTGTCGCATAAATCATGTGACACAAGGGTTGTGTCGCATATTGTGTCGCATTAAGTTGCATCCATGTGACACAAGGGTTGTGTCGCATAAATCATGTGACACAAGGGCTGTGTCGCATTTAGTGTCGCAAAAACCTAAAAACAGAGGCCAAAAACATTCTAAGTGTCTAAAAATCACTTTTCAACAACCAAATCAAATACGATACGATTATACATGAAAATACTATACTTTTGGAAGTATACAACGATACTTGAATACGTACAAGACTATACTAAACGGAACGTGAGATTTCACTCACACACGTACACGAGATTTCACTCGAAATACTTAGGAGATTACACTCCAACAAACTTACACTTGTACACTACACGGGATTGCGCCCGATACGAACTTACAAGTTCACTCACTAGTTACGTGCTGGATTACACGTTAACTGATACGAACATACACTCGAATACTTACGAGGTTTCTCTCGTACCCTTTGGGGATTAAGCCCATTGGAACTTACGCAAACGATATACATTGTGATACAAACAAACAGTTATACACGTACGCTTTACAAAAGTATAACTACTATGAATACATAATGATAATGGATGGAATTATTATTATACACCGATACCAACGGGCCGTACAACTTTTCGACAAACTACAAATTACAAACGATTTACAAACATACAAACAAACTTATGGACATTAACTAGTTTGGGAACAACTAGCATGGATACTTTACAAGTATTCCATTTACTTACTAAACCTTGTGCGTATTAGGACGCTAAGGGTTGCTAGTACGGGAATACTACTTGCTTACTTACTGCATTGACTGCCAGACTCAGGTGAGTCTTACAGCCCCTACTTTACTGTTTTATACTCAGGGGTGAGATGCATTACTGTTTTACATGAACACACAAAACTTACTTGCTGCCATGATTTACTTACTGTACGAGATTACGGATACGCCAATTGCATGAGTTTTCGACTAATCCAATGAAATCCTCCTTAATCATAGTTGTTAGTTATGTGATAAGCGCGAGTTTTAGTATATGGATCCATATGGGACTGACAATCCCCGCCCGGGGTAGCACGCACTACCACGAACCGTTCCTGTAGAAACGGGCGTTTCTTACTCGTTTCGAATGAATGTTTTGGATTACATTCACGGGGGTACCTATATTTACTGTACGTTAAGCTTCAACTATGGTGGCTCATGGCAATCGTATCAAACGGTTAGCATTATTTGCAACCACCCACTTATTAAAACTTAAGTAAACGATGAGCATAACCTGTGATCGTTACTTACTGGCTGGCTATGATTTACAAATACTACATGTGTGTTCAAACTATTTACTTACTTACAAACCTGTGAGATTCACCAACCTTTTTGGTTGACCGTTTTAGTAATGCTTCTCAGGTACACAGCATCAGTAGGGATGCCCAGCAGGATAAGCTTACTTAGCTCGAGTCGCATGCATTACAAGCTTGAAGATTTTATTACATTACTTTTGTACTTACTGTTATGTATTAGAATCTCTAGGAATTTACTTGAACTCGAGCTTGTATTTTGAAACTACTTATGTATTAATGTAATAACTTTTCGAACGTCTCATTTAGAGTCGTTCACTGTATCCTTTGTGCTTGTGATTATTGATTAGTAACACCTAAAACGTCGTTTCCGCAAACTGTTAAATTTGGGGGTGTTACAGATTGGTATCAGAGCCTAAGGTTATAGTGAACTAGGTTGCATTTAGTGGGCCTAGACTATGACCGTTAGGCAGTATTCCTCATTAGATATAACTGGTTCAGGAATTACAGCATACAAGTTTAATTTAACATAGCCTGATCAACTATGTACAATTAAATGAAGATGATGTGAATTCTGAAAGGGGTTATGTTGAACAGGAATGCAATAGCTGACTCTGACCTCGAGAGAACCGGGACTTTTACTTGATTTGTGCTAGACACACACTAGGCGGTTATGTGATATATATACATACACATAGGCCTCTTTCCCCGATACGATACTCTCTCTCGACTACTACGAAATTCACTTTCAAATTTTATCAAACAAACGACAACTCGATTTTTATCATTCCGTCCTTATTAGACTTTTTATGAATTCACGAATACCGATATACGTTCGAAGACCTCTACACCATTATAACTGACGACCATAGCTACTCCACCATCCCTCGATATGAAGATCGGAACTTTATTTTATTCGCTAACCCTACCCAATTCGACGTTTATAACATTTTACAACGTACCTCACTGTACCGTTAGGTGTATCCTAATAAAATTATTTTCAACTCAAGTCTCCGTCAGACTTCAAAATTTTCAACCGACTTTCACCATTAAAATTTCATAACAAATATATATTCTATCAAACATGTTAAAAAAAAAAAAAAAAAAAAAAAAAAAAAAAAAAAAATTCCCTACAAAAATGTTTTATAAAATTCTCAAAAATTTCAAAACTGTATGAACTTATTTAAAATTCGCAACTTTGAACAAATTTCAACCTTTGACGAAATTTCTTTGAACTTACTAAATCATCACCGTCATAATTCTTATTCAAACCCTCACATGTTCTTTATTTATTGTTTCAAGGAACATGCCTCCTCGACGACAAATCACTCTTACTGAAGCCGAAGTAGCGGGTATAATTGCCCGTAGTGTGGCTCAAGCTTTAGCTACCCGGACTTCAGCTCCTGGTAGCGAAGATACCGCTAACAATGGACCGCAACCCAAAACCTGCACCTACAAGGACTTCCATAACTGCAAACCCTTGACCTTTCAAGGTACTGAAGGAGCGATTGGTCTGATTCGTTGGACCGAGAAAATTGAATCAGTGTTCCTCATCTGCAACTGCAAGGAAGAGGATAAAGTTAAGTTCGCCGCCAGCACCTTTTCTGACACCGCCCTTACCTGGTGGAACACTTATGCGCAAACTGTGAGCGTTGCCGATGCTTACAAACTACAGTGGGATGAGCTGAAGAATATGCTGAGGGGCGAGTACTGCCCAAGAGACGAACTGAAACAGTTGGAATTAGAATTTTGGAATCACAAGATGCAAGGTGACGATATCACCGGTTACACCAACCGCTTCCACCAGCTGGCACTTCTGTGCCCATCCATGGTTGATCCTGAGTACAAAAGGATCGAAAAGTACGTTGATGGACTTCCCGAGCGACTTCAAGACTTAGTAACTTCGTCCAAACCGGGAACCATTCAAAGCGCCATTCGTATGGCTCATGAGTTAACGGCAAATTCTGTTCGCCGTGGCTCGACTTCGACCCCACCTGCGAATAACAAACGTAAATGGGAAGTGAGTCCCCACTCATCCAACTCTACCTCTGACAAAAAGCCTGCAACTGTCAATGCCAATGACTCAAAGGCTTACAAGGGGAGCAAGCCTTACTGCTCCAAATGTAGTCGTCATCATAACGGCTCCTGTCCCTGCACTAAATGCAAGAAATTCGGGCACCTGGCCCAAGACTGCCGAACCAACCCCACTGGTACTGATACTCCTGCACCCAAGACCTGCTATGAGTGCAACGGTACCGGGCACTTCAGGAAGGACTGCCCAAGGCTGAAACCCCGAACCAACTACACGAAGAGTAGAGCTTATGTAATCAACGCTAGGGAGGATGACCCTAACCCGAGACTTTGCGATTTACTCAACCCGGGTACGCTCATTCTTTGACTACCCGAATCTGTTTTCTCATAAATCTCTCGCTTAACGATTTATGTATAACTGTATTTTATTCTGTGTGTTTTCTTTGATCCTAAGTACACAATAGGATTAGGAAACGACCGACTACTTAAATCCCGACAATACAATTTGTTTTGCACTTTAGATGCAGTAACCAAACTCCTTTCCCAATTATCTCACACTGGTTGAGACCGGGAACTCGTCTACTATTCGTTACTTTAGACAGATAATTTAATATAACTTCACTACTTGAGGCAATTTCTTAAATAGAACCCTTAATTCGTAGGAAATGACAACTCACTCCGTCAACAACCCTACACTGCAAGATGAACTGCTCAGTGAGGAACCAACGATGTTTCCTTACCTCCTCGAACTCGAGTGTGATACAGAACACTCCGCTGAATCAGCAATGGCACCTGCTGTCCCTGCTGCTCCAACTGCTGCAAAAGTACCAGTTGATGTAACCTTGACTGCTGAATCAGTCAGCCACCTCAACCAAACTATTGATTCGCTGCGAAAACAACTGACTGAAGCACGTGAAGACATTGATGACCTACGACGAATTGCCTTCCAAAATGACCTGCGTATGCGTGAGTACGAGCTACGTCTAACAGCTTTAGAAAACCCTACTTCACCACCAACTTCACAAACTACTCCTGCTGAAGAGGAAAACGACACTGACTGTACCCCGCCTCCAGCAAAAAGGGTGAAGGTTTACTTGGGAAATAAACCTTACTGTTCCCGATGCACTCGACATCATGACAAACCGTGTACCATACCCACCGGTCAATGCAAATCTTATCCTAAAGGTACGAACCCTCCCAAGGCGAAGCTGTGCTTCAACTGCGGGAGTGCTGGCCATCTCAGGGCCAAATGTCCACTACCCCCAGGCAACAAAAATTAGGGTACGTTACCACCTGACAACTACTTGATTGCAAATACTGTGGGACCTCCCCTACTACTATAGGCTACTAGTACGCATTGTAGCTACCTGACGAATATCGAACTACCGATTACTACTTCGAACAAATTTCGGGACGAAATTTTATTAACAATGGGAGAATGTAACAACCCCAAATTTAGGGCCAATTTAAAATTTCCCTAATTACGTGTTTATTACTTGTATATAATATGAAATAGGGTTATATACATTATTTACTTATTATATATATATGGATGGAATATATATATATATATAAGCGTATACGATTCGTACATATCGTATAAAACAACAATCGTACACACATACGGACGTTGGAAAAACAATTATTAAATAATGTGAAATTATTTAATTACTTTGACTACTACTTTATATTATGTTTATAATATAACGGAAAACGTGCGTTTTAATTAAAACGTTACCGAACTCTCCGAAAACCCGACCAACCGACAAAACAAAACAAAGTTATGTTTTATAACTTAAAAACTATTAATTTGATAAAATACTTCAACTAAATTATCGGATATTATATCGTATTTTTAAACGTATATTTCATCGCGTATAAAATGATTTTAACGTTTAAACGACCGGGGAAACGAACACCGCACGGAGCGCAAACGCGAGGGAACGAAAAATTGGTGAGACCACACCTTGTGGCCCCACCCAAAACCGGCCAAAGACATGGGGCATCACCCCCATGCCTCTTTGATCACCAACATAACCAAACCCACCCTTTTACTCAATCTCTCTCAACTCTCTCTCTAACCCTCACCTCTCTCTTTATATCTCGGTCTCTCTCTCTAGCCAAAATCACACCCGAAACAAGCTTAAATCACAAAACGCAAAGGAGCAACGACAATCACCACAACGAGGGCTACGATTCTATCTTTTCGGTTTCTCGATTCGACAACTTTGTAAGTTTTCCGGCGACCTTCCGAACTTTCCGATTACATTTATTTTGCTTCCATGATGTTCCCCTAGCGTTATAATGTCCAAATGATATGTTAAAACTCGTTTTTAAAACTCGAAAGTATAAACCGAAACCGTAAACTCAAAACAGTCCCTTTCTCGAATTTTTATAAAATCGTACGTTCAAAACTAGCAAATATAACCTAAACATGAAATCTTCGTCTTTTCGTTGCCTACAACTTTCGTGAAGAAAGTTTACCTCCAAAATGCCCTCATTTTGCTAGAAAAATCGATTTGTACAAGTATATGTGTTTTGGTGACGTTAAATGAAAACCGACATCTCGAGACCCTCCCGAAACGAAACAATAATTTTTCTAGTGTTATCTAGTCATTTTAGAACTTGTGTAAAAGTTTCGGGTCAAACCGAGGTCGTTTGACCCAAAACCGAGCTTAAAAACGAAGTCAGCCGCTGTACCAAACTTTCATGTGACACAAGGCTTGTGTCACATGTTGTGTCGCATGGCCTCCATGTGACACAAGGGTTGTGTCGCATAAATCATGTGACACAAGGGTTGTGTCGCATATTGTGTCGCATTAAGTTGCATCCATGTGACACAAGGGTTGTGTCGCATAAATCATGTGACACAAGGGCTGTGTCGCATTTAGTGTCGCAAAAACCTAAAAACAGAGGCCAAAAACATTCTAAGTGTCTAAAAATCACTTTTCAACAACCAAATCAAATACGATACGATTATACATGAAAATACTATACTTTTGGAAGTATACAACGATACTTGAATACGTACAAGACTATACTAAACGGAACGTGAGATTTCACTCACACACGTACACGAGATTTCACTCGAAATACTTAGGAGATTACACTCCAACAAACTTACACTTGTACACTACACGGGATTGCGCCCGATACAAACTTACAAGTTCACTCACTAGTTACGTGCTGGATTACACGTTAACTGATACGAACATACACTCGAATACTTACGAGGTTTCTCTCGTACCCTTTGGGGATTAAGCCCATTGGAACTTACGCAAACGATATACATTGTGATACAAACAAACAGTTATACACGTACGCTTTACAAAAGTATAACTACTATGAATACATAATGATAATGGATGGAATTATTATTATACACCGATACCAACGGGCCGTACAACTTTTCGACAAACTACAAATTACAAACGATTTACAAACATACAAACAAACTTATGGACATTAACTAGTTTGGGAACGACTAGCATGGATACTTTACAAGTATTCCATTTACTTACTAAACCTTGTGCGTATTAGGACGCTAAGGGTTGCTAGTACGGGAATACTACTTGCTTACTTACTGCATTGACTGCCAGACTCAGGTGAGTCTTACAGCCCCTACTTTACTGTTTTATACTCAGGGGTGAGATGCATTACTGTTTTACATGAACACACAAAACTTACTTGCTGCCATGATTTACTTACTGTACGAGATTACGGATACGCCAATTGCATGAGTTTTCGACTAATCCAATGAAATCCTCCTTAATCATAGTTGTTAGTTATGTGATAAGCGCGAGTTTTAGTATATGGATCCATATGGGACTGACAATCCCCGCCCGGGGTAGCACGCACTACCACGAACCGTTCCTGTAGAAACGGGCGTTTCTTACTCGTTTCGAATGAATGTTTTGGATTACATTCACGGGGGTACCTATATTTACTGTACGTTAAGCTTCAACTATGGTGGCTCATGGCAATCGTATCAAACGGTTAGCATTATTTGCAACCACCCACTTATTAAAACTTAAGTAAACGATGAGCATAACCTGTGATCGTTACTTACTGGCTGGCTATGATTTACAAATACTACATGTGTGTTCAAACTATTTACTTACTTACAAACCTGTGAGATTCACCAACCTTTTTGGTTGACCGTTTTAGTAATGCTTCTCAGGTACACAGCATCAGTAGGGATGCCCAGCAGGATAAGCTTACTTAGCTCGAGTCGCATGCATTACAAGCTTGGAGATTTTATTACATTACTTTTGTACTTACTGTTATGTATTAGAATCTCTAGGAATTTACTTGAACTCGAGCTTGTATTTTGAAACTACTTATGTATTAATGTAATAACTTTTCGAACGTCTCATTTAGAGTCGTTCACTGTATCCTTTGTGCTTGTGATTATTGATTAGTAACACCCAAAACGTCGTTTCCGCAAACTGTTAAATTTGGGGGTGTTACAGATTGGTATCAGAGCCTAAGGTTATAGTGAACTAGGTTGCATTTAGTGGGCCTAGACTATGACCGTTAGGCAGTATTCCTCATTAGATATAACTGGTTCAGGAATTACAGCATACAAGTTTAATTTAACATAGCCTGATCAACTATGTACAATTAAATGAAGATGATGTGAATTCTGAAAGGGGTTATGTTGAACAGGAATGCAATAGCTGACTCTGACCTCGAGAGAACCGGGACTTTTACTTGATTTGTGCTAGACACACACTAGGCGGTTATGTGATATATATACATACACATAGGCCTCTTTCCCCGATACGATACTCTCTCTCGACTACTACGAAATTCACTTTCAAAATTTATCAAACAAACGACAACTCGATTTTTATCATTCCGTCCTTATTAGACTTTTTATGAATTCACGAATACCGATATACGTTCGAAGACCTCTACACCATTATAACTGACGACCATAGCTACTCCACCATCCCTCGATATGAAGATCGGAACTTTATTTTATTCGCTAACCCTACCCAATTCGACGTTTATAACATTTTACAACGTACCTCACTGTACCGTTAGGTGTATCCTAATAAAATTATTTTCAACTCAAGTCTCCGTCAGACTTCAAAATTTTCAACCGACTTTCACCATTAAAATTTCATAACAAATATATATTCTATCAAACATGTTAAAAAAAAAAAAAAAAAAAAAAAAAAAAAAAAAAAAAAATTCCCTACAAAAATGTTTTATAAAATTCTCAAAAATTTCAAAACTGTATGAACTTATTTAAAATTCGCAACTTTGAACAAATTTCAACCTTTGACGAAATTTCTTTGAACTTACTAAATCATCACCGTCATAATTCTTATTCAAACCCTCACATGTTCTTTATTTATTGTTTCAAGGAACATGCCTCCTCGACGACAAATCACTCTTACTGAAGCCGAAGTAGCGGGTATAATTGCCCGTAGTGTGGCTCAAGCTTTAGCTACCCGGACTTCAGCTCCTGGTAGCGAAGATACCGCTAACAATGGACCGCAACCCAAAACCTGCACCTACAAGGACTTCCATAACTGCAAACCCTTGACCTTTCAAGGTACTGAAGGAGCGATTGGTCTGATTCGTTGGACCGAGAAAATTGAATCAGTGTTCCTCATCTGCAACTGCAAGGAAGAGGATAAAGTTAAGTTCGCCGCCAGCACCTTTTCTGACACCGCCCTTACCTGGTGGAACACTTATGCGCAAACTGTGAGCGTTGCCGATGCTTACAAACTACAGTGGGATGAGCTGAAGAATATGCTGAGGGGCGAGTACTGCCCAAGAGACGAACTGAAACAGTTGGAATTAGAATTTTGGAATCACAAGATGCAAGGTGACGATATCACCGGTTACACCAACCGCTTCCACCAGCTGGCACTTCTGTGCCCATCCATGGTTGATCCTGAGTACAAAAGGATCGAAAAGTACGTTGATGGACTTCCCGAGCGACTTCAAGACTTAGTAACTTCGTCCAAACCGGGAACCATTCAAAGCGCCATTCGTATGGCTCATGAGTTAACGGCAAATTCTGTTCGCCGTGGCTCGACTTCGACCCCACCTGCGAATAACAAACGTAAATGGGAAGTGAGTCCCCACTCATCCAACTCTACCTCTGACAAAAAGCCTGCAACTGTCAATGCCAATGACTCAAAGGCTTACAAGGGGAGCAAGCCTTACTGCTCCAAATGTAGTCGTCATCATAACGGCTCCTGTCCCTGCACTAAATGCAAGAAATTCGGGCACCTGGCCCAAGACTGCCGAACCAACCCCACTGGTACTGATACTCCTACACCCAAGACCTGCTATGAGTGCAACGGTACCTGGCACTTCAGGAAGGACTGCCCAAGGCTGAAACCCCGAACCAACTACACGAAGAGTAGAGCTTATGTAATCAACGCTAGGGAGGATGACCCTAACCCGAGACTTTGCGATTTACTCAACCCGGGTACGCTCATTCTTTGACTACCCGAATCTGTTTTCTCATAAATCTCTCGCTTAACGATTTATGTATAACTGTATTTTATTCTGTGTGTTTTCTTTGATCCTAAGTACACAATAGGATTAGGAAACGACCGACTACTTAAATCCCGACAATACAATTTGTTTTGCACTTTAGATGCAGTAACCAAACTCCTTTCCCAATTATCTCACACTGGTTGAGACCGGGAACTCGTCTACTATTCGTTACTTTAGACAGATAATTTAATATAACTTCACTACTTGAGGCAATTTCTTAAATAGAACCCTTAATTCGTAGGAAATGACAACTCACTCCGTCAACAACCCTACACTGCAAGATGAACTGCTCAGTGAGGAACCAACGATGTTTCCTTACCTCCTCGAACTCGAGTGTGATACAGAACACTCCGCTGAATCAGCAATGGCACCTGCTGTCCCTGCTGCTCCAACTGCTGCAAAAGTACCAGTTGATGTAACCTTGACTGCTGAATCAGTCAGCCACCTCAACCAAACTATTGATTCGCTGCGAAAACAACTGACTGAAGCACGTGAAGACATTGATGACCTACGACGAATTGCCTTCCAAAATGACCTGCGTATGCGTGAGTACGAGCTACGTCTAACAGCTTTAGAAAACCCTACTTCACCACCAACTTCACAAACTACTCCTGCTGAAGAGGAAAACGACACTGACTGTACCCCGCCTCCAGCAAAAAGGGTGAAGGTTTACTTGGGAAATAAACCTTACTGTTCCCGATGCACTCGACATCATGACAAACCGTGTACCATACCCACCGGTCAATGCAAATCTTATCCTAAAGGTACGAACCCTCCCAAGGCGAAGCTGTGCTTCAACTGCGGGAGTGCTGGCCATCTCAGGGCCAAATGTCCACTACCCCCAGGCAACAAAAATTAGGGTACGTTACCACCTGACAACTACTTGATTGCAAATACTGTGGGACCTCCCCTACTACTATAGGCTACTAGTACGCATTGTAGCTACCTGACGAATATCGAACTACCGATTACTACTTCGAACAAATTTCGGGACGAAATTTTATTAACAATGGGAGAATGTAACAACCCCAAATTTAGGGCCAATTTAAAATTTCCCTAATTACGTGTTTATTACTTGTATATAATATGAAATAGGGTTATATACATTATTTACTTATTATATATATATGGATGGAATATATATATATATAAGCGTATACGATTCGTACATATCGTATAAAACAACAATCGTACACACATACGGACGTTGGAAAAACAATTATTAAATAATGTGAAATTATTTAATTACTTTGACTACTACTTTATATTATGTTTATAATATAACGGAAAACGTGCGTTTTAATTAAAACGTTACCGAACTCTCCGAAAACCCGACCAACCGACAAAACAAAACAAAGTTATGTTTTATAACTTAAAAACTATTAATTTGATAAAATACTTCAACTAAATTATCGGATATTATATCGTATTTTTAAACGTATATTTCATCGCGTATAAAATGATTTTAACGTTTAAACGACCGGGGAAACGAACACCGCACGGAGCGCAAACGCGAGGGAACGAAAAATTGGTGAGACCACACCTTGTGGCCCCACCCAAAACCGGCCAAAGACATGGGGCATCACCCCCATGCCTCTTTGATCACCAACATAACCAAACCCACCCTTTTACTCAATCTCTCTCAACTCTCTCTCTAACCCTCACCTCTCTCTCTATATCTCGGTCTCTCTCTCTAGCCAAAATCACACCCGAAACAAGCTTAAATCACAAAACGCAAAGGAGCAACGACAATCACCACAACGAGGGCTACGATTCTATCTTTTCGGTTTCTCGATTCGACAACTTTGTAAGTTTTCCGGCGACCTTCCGAACTTTCCGATTACATTTATTTTGCTTCCATGATGTTCCCCTAGCGTTATAATGTCCAAATGATATGTTAAAACTCGTTTTTAAAACTCGAAAGTATAAACCGAAACCGTAAACTCAAAACAGTCCCTTTCTCGAATTTTTATAAAATCGTACGTTCAAAACTAGCAAATATAACCTAAACATGAAATCTTCGTCTTTTCGTTGCCTACAACTTTCGTGAAGAAAGTTTACCTCCAAAATGCCCTCATTTTGCTAGAAAAATCGATTTGTACAAGTATGTGTGTTTTGGTGACGTTAAATGAAAACCGACATCTCGAGACCCTCCCGAAACGAAACAATAATTTTTCTAGTGTTATCTAGTCATTTTAGAACTTGTGTAAAAGTTTCGGGTCAAACCGAGGTCGTTTGACCCAAAACCGAGCTTAAAAACGAAGTCAGCCGCTGTACCAAACTTTCATGTGACACAAGGCTTGTGTCACATGTTGTGTCGCATGGCCTCCATGTGACACAAGGGTTGTGTCGCATAAATCATGTGACACAAGGGTTGTGTCGCATATTGTGTCGCATTAAGTTGCATCCATGTGACACAAGGGTTGTGTCGCATAAATCATGTGACACAAGGGCTGTGTCGCATTTAGTGTCGCAAAAACCTAAAAACAGAGGCCAAAAACATTCTAAGTGTCTAAAAATCACTTTTCAACAACCAAATCAAATACGATACGATTATACATGAAAATACTATACTTTTGGAAGTATACAACGATACTTGAATACGTACAAGACTATACTAAACGGAACGTGAGATTTCACTCACACACGTACACGAGATTTCACTCGAAATACTTAGGAGATTACACTCCAACAAACTTACACTTGTACACTACACGGGATTGCGCCCGATACGAACTTACAAGTTCACTCACTAGTTACGTGCTGGATTACACGTTAACTGATACGAACATACACTCGAATACTTACGAGGTTTCTCTCGTACCCTTTGGGGATTAAGCCCATTGGAACTTACGCAAACGATATACATTGTGATACAAACAAACAGTTATACACGTACGCTTTACAAAAGTATAACTACTATGAATACATAATGATAATGGATGGAATTATTATTATACACCGATACCAACGGGCCGTACAACTTTTCGACAAACTACAAATTACAAACGATTTACAAACATACAAACAAACTTATGGACATTAACTAGTTTGGGAACGACTAGCATGGATACTTTACAAGTATTCCATTTACTTACTAAACCTTGTGCGTATTAGGACGCTAAGGGTTGCTAGTACGGGAATACTACTTGCTTACTTACTGCATTGACTGCCAGACTCAGGTGAGTCTTACAGCCCCTACTTTACTGTTTTATACTCAGGGGTGAGATGCATTACTGTTTTACATGAACACACAAAACTTACTTGCTGCCATGATTTACTTACTGTACGAGATTACGGATACGCCAATTGCATGAGTTTTCGACTAATCCAATGAAATCCTCCTTAATCATAGTTGTTAGTTATGTGATAAGCGCGAGTTTTAGTATATGGATCCATATGGGACTGACAATCCCCGCCCGGGGTAGCACGCACTACCACGAACCGTTCCTGTAGAAACGGGCGTTTCTTACTCGTTTCGAATGAATGTTTTGGATTACGTTCACGGGGGTACCTATATTTACTGTACGTTAAGCTTCAACTATGGTGGCTCATGGCAATCGTATCAAACGGTTAGCATTATTTGCAACCACCCACTTATTAAAACTTAAGTAAACGATGAGCATAACCTGTGATCGTTACTTACTGGCTGGCTATGATTTACAAATACTACATGTGTGTTCAAACTATTTACTTACTTACAAACCTGTGAGATTCACCAACCTTTTTGGTTGACCGTTTTAGTAATGCTTCTCAGGTACACAGCATCAGTAGGGATGCCCAGCAGGATAAGCTTACTTAGCTCGAGTCGCATGCATTACAAGCTTGGAGATTTTATTACATTACTTTTGTACTTACTGTTATGTATTAGAATCTCTAGGAATTTACTTGAACTCGAGCTTGTATTTTGAAACTACTTATGTATTAATGTAATAACTTTTCGAACGTCTCATTTAGAGTCGTTCACTGTATCCTTTGTGCTTGTGATTATTGATTATTAACACCCAAAACGTCGTTTCCGCAAACTGTTAAATTTGGGGGTGTTACATCTAGCAACAGGGGCAAAGACATCATCATAATCTATGCCTTCTTCCTGTGTGTACCCCTGTGCTACCAACCGAACCTTATTCTTGATCACTATCCCTCTTTCATCTCTCTTGTTCTTAAAGATCCATCTTGTGCCTATAGCTTTCTTTCCTTTTGGAAGATCAACCAAATCCCACACATCTTGCAGTTTGAATTGCAACAATTCTTCCTGCATAGATTCAATCCAGCTTGGATCTTTGAGAGCCTCCACTGCCTTCTTTGGTTCCATCTGAGAAAGAAAACATACATATAATGAAGTATGTACATCTTCTTCTCTTACCTTGGTTTGATGTCTTGTCTGAACAGGAGTCATAATATCACCAATAATCAAATCCAAAGAATGATCTTTATGAACCAAATACTTAGAGGTAGAAGTATCAAGTAAATCTCTTTCCAAATTAGAACCCAATAGATTATCTACCTCAGAGTCTGAGAAAGACTCTCTTTCCTCTCTTTTTTTTGAAGGCTTTGGAGTTGCTTCAGAATCTGACAAAGAAGTCCTCTCCAAGACTTGAAATGGAGGACTTTGTACAAAATAGTTTGGATAATCATGCTCTTCCTCTGAATCATGCTCTGGATCTGTATGAGATCCCTTTGAAGTGAATGGTTGATGATCTGGTGAAGTTGAATCATCTGCACCCTTGCTTGCACCAGTTTTACCAGGTGAACCATTTGAATCATCAGAAGAAGCATCTTTCTCTGGTTGATCCTGATCCTGTTGAAATACTTCTGGTGGATCTGGAGTCCAAATAGGAAACAAGACATACTTCAAGTCATCCTTTTTAGTTTGACTTGAGGTTGAATTCCCATCTTTACCTGCATCATTACCTGCATCTGTACCTGCATCTGTATCTGCACTAATAGACAAATCTGGATATCTAAAAGCATGGGTTAGTGCATCAATATCAAACAAAACTTCTGGACCTTTTCCTTCTACATTTGATGTATGTTCATTAAAGGTCACATCCATGGTCTCCTCTATGATCCTAGTCCTTTTGTTAAATACTCTATAAGCCTTGCTTTGAATAGAGTATCCAACAAATACACCCTCATCTACCTTACTCTGAAACTTACCAAGATGATCTCTGGTATTTAAGACAGTACAAGGACATCCAAATGGTTTTAAAAAGCTAACCAAAGGTTTTCTCTTAAAGAATAACTCATAGGGTGTCTTGTTATGAGGTTTAATAATCAAAATCCTATTCAAAACATAACAAGCAGTGCTAACTGCCTCTGCCCAAAAGGACATTGGTAGTTTAGCATCTGCTAGCATGCTTCTAGCAGCCTCAATTAGTGTCCTATTCCTCCTCTCAGCTACTCCATTTTGTTGTGGAGTCCTAGGTGCACTATACTGTCTTTCTATACCTTTATCCTCACAGAACTTATTCATCTCATGATTCTTAAATTCTGTCCCATTATCACACCTGATGATCTTAACCTTTTGATTAGTTGAATTCTCAATCCTAGTTATGAATGATCTAAGTATTTCACCTGTCTCATCCTTAGTCCTAAGAAAGAACACCCAACTCATTCTAGAGTAATCATCAGTTATTACCAAACAGTAAGATTTCTTCCCTTGACTAGCTACATTGGTAGGGCCAAACAAATCCATATGTAACAGGTGTAAGGGAGTGGTATTGGTATTCACAAGCTTGGTCTTATAAGAGGTCTTGTGTTGCTTGCCTTTGAGACATGCTACACAGTGGTCACTACATTCAAATAACTTTTCAGGTAAGCCTCTCACTAGCTTATTCCTAACAAGTTTATTCATGGTCTTGAAATTCAAGTGACACATCCTCCTATGCCATAGTTCAGATTCAGATACAGTAGCTTTAGAAATGAGACAGTTAACATTTTGAGATTCCATCTTGTTTAAATCACTACAGTATACATTATCCTTTCTTGGAACTCTCATTAAAATCTTATCTTCAGGTATTTTGAGTTTTTCAGAAAGTATAAGGCATTCTGTGTCAGTGAAATATACAGGATTTTGCTTATCTGTGATTTGACTCACACTAAGCAAATTGTATCTCAATTGCTCAACATAATAAACATCATTGAAAGTGAGCTTACTGCTTCTTACCTTACCTTTACCTGTGATTTTACCACCTTTAGGATTGCTTCCAAATGCTACATCTCCTCCAGCAAACGCTTTAAAGTCCTGTAGCTTTTTCCTGTCTCCAGTCATGTGTCTTGAACAGCCAGAATCAATATGCCATAAGCTTGGTGGCTTGCCCTGCACGTATATGAGAAAAACAATTAGTTTTTCTTGGGAACCCAAACCAATTTGGCTTTGGGTTTCCCATGAGCACCTTTGACATCAACCCTTTTGACAGTGATTGATCTCAGTGCTGCATTGGTTTTGGACACTTCAGATTTACACTCATTTTTATGTCTCCAAAAACAATCAATTTTTGACCTAACAGGGGTTAATGGTCTGACAGTGGTCACCTTTAAGTTTGTATTGATTACCCTGGCAGTGGTAGCTTTACTTGGTATATACATTCTTTTGAAATGTTTAATACCAGCAGAGGTACCATGCCTGACAGTGGTCAAACCTTCCCCTGTTCGTGTCTTGCCTCTGTTAGCCATTGACAGGGGCACTGCTGTAGCATTAACAGGGGCTGCAGCCTTGCCTCTGTTAGGCTTATTTATCAACACATGACCTGTACCACTGTTCCTATTATTTTTAGGATTGTAGTAACAGTCCTGTTGAAGATGATTATATCTACCACAAATAAAACATGACTTTCTTTTCACACATTCAAACCCATTACCCAACCTTTGTGAAACCAATTGGTTCCAATTTCTTTGATTACCCCTGGGAATGGATTTATTCACATTACTTGCAGTATGTAACTCAGACTTCTTTGATTTACATGTACACTTATCACACTCAGATTTCAACTTGTCTTTTGATTCAGTATTGACCTTTTTGTGTACATACCCTAAACCTGAACTAGCCTTGTTGGTTTTCCTGACTTGATCTATTTGAGCTTTTGCTTTCTCAACAAACATCTTTTTACCCTCTTCTAGTTTAGTACTATTAAGTTCAGAAACTAGACCAGTAATAGACTTAACACTACCATCTACAGAATTACCACCTGATGAGCTATCATTATCACTCTCATCTTCCTCAGTCCAATCAGATACCTCAACTTTATCAAAATTCACATTATCATCACAATTAACAACTGGATCTACCTTTTTAACCTCCTCAGACACACCTACCTTAAGTGTTTCTAAAACAAAATCACTTTTAGGTGGGAAATAAGTATGATTATAAGGTGGAGGAACAGCATTAAGGTTGTAACCTAATCCAAGTTTTAATTTATCATGAATTTGAGACTTGATTAAGTTTTGAACACCTTTTGAAACATTTTCCAATTCATCAACTTTTAATTTTATTGACTCCTTATCAGAAATTGCCTCAGCCAACTTAGCACTTAGCATATCAACTTTTGTTTGTAAAGCTTTCTTTTCCCAATTTAGATACTTAATATCTAAGTGAAATTGAGATTCATTCTTTTCATAAGCTTTTATCTGATTTTCTAAGTTTTCAATAGCTAAAGTGGCATGTTGACTCTTTTCCTTACAAGCTTTTAATTCATTACACACAACCATATTATGATCCCTATAAAATTTAACCATTTTCTTACATGCAGGAGAACATAATTTAGATTGTACCTCATATGGAATGTCTGAAGGCTCTGGTTCTTCTGTGACAGCCATCAAAGCTTGATTCTGAACTACAAGCTCTTCTTGGTCACTCCAGTCAAATCCTCCCATTCCATCTTGAGCAACCAATGAATCTGAAGTGGTGTTCTGAACTGGTATCAATCTTCTTTGAGGACCAGAATTATTTCTTACAAAACCATTCTGAGATCCTCCAGCCTGTGTGCTCTTGCACTCCCTAGCAAAGTGTCCCATCTTGTGACAGTTGAAACACTCCACCTTGCTCTTGTCAAAACCAGCTACACCATCTCTCTTGTAAGAAAAATTTCTGTTCCCAGAACTCTGCATAAACCTCTTTGCCCTGATTGTAATCATGGCCATCTGCCATCTTAAATCCATCTCTTCCAGGTCCTCTTCACTAACCTGCTCCAAATCTTCTGTAGTTAATGATGAATTCACATGGCTTGCAAAGAATGCTTCCAATACATTATCATTAGCACCAGATGTGCTACAACTACCAGATTCACCAACAGAAACAAAAGCAGCATTGTTAGAGCTACCATTGGACTGTTTCAACGCTAGAACTTCAGGCTCAAAATTCCTCAGATCATTGTACAGGTCTTCAATCTCTTTCTCTTCAAGATCTGGACTTTGTCTAAGTCCCACAGTGTACATATTCCAATCTGTACCAAGTGATCTTAGAAACTTCCTGTTCAAGTCATCTTTATCAATCTTGACATTGTGATTCTCAAGATCACCCACAAGCTTTTGAAATCTATCAAAAGTCTGAGTCAGAGTTTCAGACTTTACACCTGCAAAGTTTTCAAACTGTTGTTTGAGAAGAGATCTCTTATTCTTCTTGGTGTTATCATTACCACCAAATCTCTTAACAATTGCTTGCATAAGAACCTGAGCATCTTCACAGTTTTCAAACTTCCTTTGATACTCATTAGGAATAGACAAAAGTAGAGTACTTAATGCCTTCCACTCTGTTGCTCTTTCTTTTCTCTCTGCATCAGATTTTGGTGGTGGTCTTTCTTCCTTTTTACCATCTGCATCCTTAGTATAGTTTGGTCCATTAGTAACCACCTCCCACATCATATAATCCGTAAGCAACATGTATTGCCTAATCCTAGTCTGCCATAGCTCAAACTCATCAGGTTTGGGCATGGGAATCTTTGTAGCTTGTATACCTTCCATTGATTCAGTAGACATCTTGTTATTTGTTGAAAAAGCTGCGAAATTCAATTACCTTCTTCAAGATCAAAGTAATATCAAGCTCTGATACCACTTGATGATCCCAGCTAGAGATCTTAGTATGTATTACTTTGATTGATTATTAATAAGCTTGCGGAATAGTTTATTAATAACTTGAAGAACAAACTTGTATATAACAGAATATCTAACCAAAAGCTTCAATATTATTAACAATAATACGAACACACAATTTGTGTTAGGGTTTACAACCTTGAAGCTAATAACTAGAATGAATTCGTCCTCCTCTAGGGTTTTACAGGATCTCTATTTATAACATATAGAGTCCTTTACAGAATCAAACTATTATGGAATCATATCTATTCCATAATTCTCTCTATTCAACTATATCTAACCAACAGTGGTTATCTATATCACTAACAGGGGTAGTACTCGTATATTATCAACAGTGGTTGAGTACTTGATACAAAATACAAACTACATACTAACAGTGGCACTGTTAGACAAACTACTTGACAGCGGCAGCTACTAACTAGCAGTTGCAACTACTAACAGTGGTTGTACTTCTAACAGCGGCACAATACTTGTATTCTGAGCAAATCTAGCAGTGTCTCAGTTCTCAACACAATCTTAACCCTAAGATCGAATTAAGCTTTCAAGAAATCGTATGGTTTAAGGCTGAGGCTATGCCTCTATTTATACTTGCTGGAGCCGACCTCCAACCGCCGGTTGAGCTTCCCAACCGCCGGTTGGGTTTGCTTTTGACCAAAGTATCCGCTCCACGACCCGCGTATTCCACCGCCTTACCATATTTGATTTCAACCGGCGGTTGACACATCCAATCGGCGGTTGGATCAAGTTTCTAGAATATTTCATTTAATAAACATGAATTCATTAATCAATATATCTCACATATATATCAACTAATTATATTGAGCATAAGTGTCTATAAGTGTGACCTCATAGGCTTAAACATTTTCCAGACATGCATTTATTTTACGTGGTCATTTCCCAACAGCTCCCACTTGATCATGTCATAATAAATGCAATAACATTGGTAAGCGTCTAGCAACACGCCAATGCTCCCAGAAATATTTAAGTATAGTTTCTTAAAATATATTATAGTTCCTCAAAGTATAATATAGTTTCTTAAAGTATAATCAAGCTTCTCAAGTAAAATGATTTCAGCATTTGCTATCCCTTTGTTTCAGATACCTTTGTTAATTTTGGATATGGATCAATGTCATTCCATAAATTAACGATTATGTTTCTCATTCCTTTAATCAACTAAGAGTACCAAATCAATAGAGACACATCTGAAATTCATTTGGGTACGGCCGTACAAACATCTTAATTAATTCTAATGAGGGGCTCAGTGGTATCATACTTCAACAGATAGTTGAAGGAACAAATCCTATCTTGACTACACGTGTCAGTCATGTACTTCACTACACTTCTGAAATTAGCCCTTTATTACTCCCTTATTCAGGAAAGCTAGAACTATATCAAGAAGATGCAATACATACATGTGAAACCTACTTGCATCTCAAGTCTAAGGATAAGTAAGGCAATCATTTACAAGTTTCACTTAATGACGCCGATCCATAACGTGATAACTTGTTTATTTGGGTAGTCCGATATGCATCTCATGGATATCATGTGAGTTTGGAGGGACCATCCATACCAACCACTCAGATTTATCTTAGTTCAACTATATTCCCACATAGTTTATCGATAATGGACATTTTAGAATAATTTAAGAATTATTCAAGGATTAAACATGCAAATATAGGATACAATTTATTATTAAATGAAACCAAACATACCAGGTACTTTAATTCATTTACTGCATAATAATTGTTTTATATCTTTTATCCAAATACTAAAACACAGAGTTACATGAAATAACTAGCATAACGAAGTCCTATGCCCTCGACATGTTGATTAAGCTTTCCCTTAGGTAAAGCCTTCGTAAATGGATCAGCTAGATTATCATTTGTGTGAACTTTGAGTATATTGATTTCACCTAATTCGATCTGCTCTCGAACATAGTGATATCTTCTAGGATAATGTCTGGCCCCTTTCTGAACTCCAGGTTCATTGGCAATGATAATTGCTCCTGAGTTATCGCAGTACAACTCCATGTATTTGTGGGTACCACGCCAAGCCCGGAAATAAATTTTCTGATCCAGACAGCTTCCATCGCAGCTTCCGAAGATGCTATGTACTCTGATTCTGTTGCATACATGGCAGTCGTGGATTGCTTTTTGCTCTTCCAATCCACTGCGCCTCCATTTAACACGAAGACGTATCCTATCTGAGACTTCATATCGTCTCTATCGGTCTGAAATCCAGCATCACAGTATCCAGTCACTTTGAGCTCAGCTTCAGGATTTCCACCATAAACTAGGAACATATCTCTAGTAGCCCATAGGTACTTGAGAATATTTTTCACAGCAGTCCAGTGACATTCACCTGGATTCTGTTGAAAACGGCTGGTTATGTTCTGAGTGAACGCCACATCAGGTCTAGTGCATCTAACTGCATACATTATAGATCCTACAGCTGAAGCATAAGGAACCCTTTGCATACGTTCCACCTCCTCGGGTGTAGAAGTACACTGTTTGCTATTTAAGTCAAGTCTTTCTAACATTGGTACATTTCCACGCTTAGAATTCTCCATCTTAAATCTTTTTAAGATCTTATCAATATAAGCACTTTGACTTAGTCCAATTAACCGCTTTGTTCTATCTCTATAGATCTTGATTCCAAGAATAGATGCTGCTTCTCCCAAGTCTTTTATAGCAAAACACTTTCCAAGGTAGGATTTTACATCTTGTAACATTGGAATGTGATTTCCTATGATCAATATGTCATCAACATATAAGACAAGGAAAGTAACATTACTCCCACTAGCTTTGTGATATACACATGGCTCATCAGGGTTTTGAGTAAATCCAAACTTTTTGATTTCCTCATCAAACCTCTTGTTCCAGCTTCTTGATGCTTGCTTTAATCCATAAATGGACATTTGAAGCTTGCATACTTTGCTAGGGTGTTTTGGGTCAATAAAACCTTCAGGTTGAACCATATAGATATTCTCGTCTAAGTAACCATTCAAGAAGGCAGTCTTGACATCCATTTGCTAAATCTCATAGTCATAGTACGCAGCTATTGCTAAGAGAATCCTAATAGCCCTTATGTCCGCTACAGGAGAGAATGTTTCATCATAGTCAACTCCGTAGACTTGAGTATAGCCCTTCGCTACGAGATGAGCTTTATAGGTGTGTACATTTCCATCCATGTCGGTCTTCTTCTTGAAGAGCCATTTGCAGCCAACGATTTTAGCATTGGGTGGAAGATCAACCAAGCGCCAAACTTGATTATCTTTCATGGATTTCATTTCCACATTCGCAGCTTCAAGCCATTTTTTAGATTCCAGATCTGATAATGCAGCTTTAAAATTAGGCGGTTCATTAAGATCCCATAACAAGTACTCTTCAGATTCTACATTTAGACACAATTTCTCTTGAGCACTTTTTATCCTTGCGGATATACGAATTGGAACAACATCAACTAGAGGTTCAATACTTTGAATACTTTCCCCCCAAAGTTGATGTTCGCTAGTGTTTGTTGAAGGTGATGCATCTTCCTCTTGAGTTTCATCAAGTTCTACAATGTAACACCCGCCAAATTAGGACTAGTAATTAGTGTCTAATTCTATGTTAATACATGTAATTAGTTATGTGTTAGGCTAATTAATATATCGAAATATATATTGATGAATATATACAAATTATGCGATTTGATTAAATCGTACGCAGTTTAAATCGAATGTAATTCGGTTCAATAAATACGGACGTTGGTGAAACATTTTGATTAAATCATAAAACATTATGTAATAACGCTGTTATATCCAAAATATTATTTAAATAATATTCCAAGTATACTTTGTATTGTACAAATAAACGTCTACATGATTAAAATTAATAAACGCGCAAACAAAACGAGCTAAATTATATTTTATAACACAATCGTAAAGAAATTGGTAAAATGCTTTAATAAAATATTGAGTGACTATTTATATTTTAAAACGTATATTTAAAGGTGTAAAATAAATATTTAACGTTTAAACAACTGAGGAAACGAATACCGCACGGAGCAGAGGCGTGGACTGAAAAGAGGGTGAGGCTTTCACCTACACCCCCTCCCTTCTCTTTCTTTCTCATTTCATTCCACCACTCTTTTTTTTCTCTCTATCTTTTTCTCTCAACTTCACCATCTCACCACCACACCTCCACCACCAAAAACCACCAAATACTACCGTCAAACGCCACCGAAATTCAAGACTCGTTTAGAAGAAAACGTTCACCTCATCGCGATCTACAACTCTATCTTTTCGGAACCTTGATTCGCCAATTTGTAAGGTTCCGACAAAATCTCGAAACCCTTCGTTTTTGATTATTTTCGACATATTATTGTTTATCTAAGCTTAGAATGTCCAAAAATGGGTTGGGTAAAAATATTGGACCGAACGGAAGTCGGAAAATGCATTTTTGGGGTTAAAAATTCCGATCAGACTCCGATGTCGCATTTGGCTTGGGCCAATTGCGACATCAGCCTTAACGTCGCTAAACACCTCACAACGTCGCATTTAGTGACATTACCCCAACGTCGCATTAAGTTGCTAACGTCGCATATAGCGACATCAATCCCTACGTCGCAAGAACCAACAACGTCGCATATAGCGACATAGCACATAATGTCGCATTGAATTGCGAACGTCGCACTTAGCGACGCCATACTCAATGTCGCAGTCTTGACCTGCGACATAACAGCCTAAGTCGCACTTAATGTCGCATGAACCAGAACCTAGAAAACTCAAATTTTACTAAGTGTCGAGACCAGAAATTTATCACTTGATTTTACCCAAATTCAAATTACCTCGACCCCAACCAGGGGCCAGCCCCTTGGACCCCGCCAGGGGTTGCCACCCCTGGAACCCCGCTTACCAGGGGCGCTGCCTCCGGTCCCCCGTCACTTAGAATCTGTAAATACTTTTCACAGCAAACGTCAAACTTGTATAACATTACGAAATCATAATAATAATAGTTAAGATTATTATCACAACTAATCACCAACGGGCCGTACACGTTTTCAACACTTAAACGCAACAACCAAATCGTAGTAATTTGGACATTCTAGTTTAATGAACAACTACAAGGGTGATCTTTGAGATACCCAATCATGTTTATAACCATCGCGTATCGTGGACACCCTCAGGTTACAAGTCTTTAGACTTCATTACTCGGCTAATCAACTCAAGTTTATTAAGTTAAACTCGCAAGACTCAGGTGAGTCTTACAGCCCCACTTTTACTGTTTTATAATCGAGGTGAGATACATTGCTTACTTTTCTTGAACACAAGTACGAACTATTCAATTTACTATACGGGATTGCATGAGTTACTTACTTTCTACTGAAGTCTCTCCATCATATATCGTTAGTTATGGACTTAAGCGCGAACACTAGTTAATGGATCCATTAGGGAAATGACCCTCCCCGCCCAGGGTAGTAGCGCTACCACGAACCGTACTGTATAAACGGGCGACTATTATTCGTTACTTATGCTTGCTCAGTTACGAGCATGTCACGGGAGCAACTTATTACTTACGGGTTAAGCTTCGATTATGAGCCTCATGGCAACGGTATAACTTACTTATTTTACGTTTGCAGGATTGCAAATACTTGATTTACGCCTACGGGCACTACTGATGAAATCTTGTGTTCAAAAACTGACATTATTTACAAACCTGTGAGATTCACCAACATTCGTGTTGACCTTTTAGCATGTATTCTCAGGTACACTTACGGAGTAGGATTACTCCCGGACATAGCTAGAGTCGCATGATTTCAACACAACTGCATTAACGGAGATTCTTAGCATTATCTTTTGTATATTTTGATTATGTAATAGAATCTCCCGCTATAGGCGCGGACTCTAGAGAACTACATTTTGTATACGAAAACATTAAGTTTTCAAACATTTAAATCATATGGAAATGAAACTGTTTTACAACGTCTCATTTAGAGGTCGTTTGCTATATTATCTTATGTTCTGTGATTATTGATTAGTAGCACCCCAAACCTTGCTTTCGCCAAACAGTGAATTTGGGGGTGTTACATAAAACCCTCCCACTGTTTTCTTGAGCTATAAAATTCATTTCAAAGAACTCAACATATCTTGCAACTTTAACAGTGTTTTCCGAAGGAATGTAGAAGTAGTAACCCATTGTTTCCTTTGGATATCCTACAAAGATGCACTTAATAGACCTTTGCTCGAGTTTGTCAGGCGTATCCCGCTTCACAAGCGCCTCACATCCCCAGACCTTTAAGTAATTCAAATTAGGGACTCTCCCATGCCATAATTCATATGGTGTCTTATCCACCTTCTTGGTTGGAACCATGTTCAAAATACGTACAGCAGATTCTAGAGCATAATCCCAAAATGATAATGAGAGAGTTGTAAGGTTCATCATGGATCTCACCATGTCTAACAGGGTTCGATTTCTCCTCTCAGATACTCCATTATGTTGTGGTGTGTATGGAGGAGTAAGTAGTTGGACAATTCCACATGCTTCCAGATAATCCTTAAACTCATGGCTTAAGTATTCACCACCTCGATCCGAACGAAGGATCTTGATAGTCTTACCGAGTTGATTTTCTACTTCATTCTTAAACACTTTAAAATTTCAAAGACTTCATGTTTATGTTTAAGCAAGTAAACATAACCATAATGACTGAAATCATCAGTAAAAGTGATGAAGTAGCTAGCACCTTGTCTTGACACATGTCTAAATGGACCACAAACATCCATATGTATGATTCCAAGTAGATCTTTAGCCTTTTGCGTTTGATGCGGAAAGGGTTTCTTTGTCATTTTGCCAGAAACACAAGATACGCATTTGTCAAAGGATTCATTATCATTTGATTTTAAAAGCCCTTCACGCTGAAGCCTTTCAATGCGTTTCTTTCCAATGTGTGCAAGACGACAATGCCAAAGATAGGTAGAGTCCAAGTTAGGCTTGGCTCTTTTGTTGCTAATAGAATACATAGAATTATCTTTTGAAACACGATCATGCATATCAATTTCATAAATACCATCATAAGGAATAGCATTAAAATAATGAACATTATTCTTAGAAACTGAAATACCATAATCATTAAGACATTGATAAATCCATTATCTTTCAAATGTGAAACTGAAACAACACCTCTAGTAATAGTAGGTGCATAATAACAATTGTCTAATACAATAATTGTAACATCCACTCCTCGGGTCTAGTTGTATTTTAATATTTTCTGACTTTTAATATTCAATTCGTGTGTCAGAAAATAGTTCGGTGTTATTATTTGAAAATAATTGGTTAAAAAGTCACATAATTTATTGTGACTAGTAAATTGTTAATTGTTTTAAATTAACCTAGTTGACGGTAAAATAAAATAATGTTTCCCCGCAAATGGTTTTTAAGTTCCAGACAATGATAAGTACGGGGGACAAAACTAGTACACATATTTCTAATATATGTGTGTAATATGTACTAAACTTCACCAAAATTCCAGTATCATCGATTGAGAGCTAGAGAAAGATTGAAACCCTAAACTTAAACCATAATCATCAATCTTTTGCAAAAATCAATTCATGTTCTTCTTGATATATCACTCTGGCCGTACGTATACACCACAGGACTACTTGTAATCTTGAAAACAAGTTGTGAGTTGAAATTGAAGCCTTAAAACTTTGATTCAAGTTGCAATAACGTGATTTGATCATCCTCTCATCCTTATAAACACGTTGTAAGTATTAATCTTTGAATTTCATAAACCCTAGAAATTGGGTTTTTGGGTATTTGATTGAATTAGGATGAGTAATGTTAAATTGAAGCTTGTAATGATGAAATAATTGTTAGTTGATGCCTAATTCATGATTTGTAATTGAAAACCTAACTTAGAAATGATATAAATGAATGATGATCATGAATTAAGTTATGGTTTAGTTGATTATTCATGAATTAAAGCTTGTAATCATGTTATAATGGTTAGTTGATAATGTAATCGTGATTATAGTTAAGCTTTAACCTAGAAATGATGAAGTTGAAATATGATCATTAATAAAGTTTAAGGGTTTAGTTGATTATACTATGATCAAAGCTTTTAAGCTTGTGTTATTAGTACATAAGTGGATAAGTGTTGCTAATGATCATATTATGATTGATTAAAGATGATTGTGATTAATGATTTTTGAAGTTAATGATCTTGTAATGGTTTAATCATACCACTTGGTGATAAGTAAAGTGATTAAAGTGATATTGTGATCATAACTTGATAAATGATCGTGATTGGTAAACTATGAAGATTATAGTTACTAAGTGTGTTAAACATTAATAATGAGTTTGAAACAGAGATATTGATATAATATAATGATTCAAGTAATAACTCATTGAGATTTGGATTATGAACCATGTGATGTGATATTAACATGAGTTGATTACTATGAATGAGTTACTAACTCATTTTGTTTAATTGTAATTCCAGATAAACAGAAGACTCAGTGACATTAGACTACTGAGTGGACAACTGGGGTATTCGGTGAGTGGATCTGTAACCTCAGTGTAATTTAGTTGTAACAAGTTTGGTTACAACGGGTAACGTATTATTATTGTTTAGTTTTCCATGATAATTATGGTTGTAAGTAATAATACTGTTGATAGACTGTTTAGTCTAATATGTTGACCTAATTGAATATGTGATCACATGCTATATTTGGCCTTCGGGCATCAGTATTGAGGTCAACGCGATAGTTGGGCTTGGTTACTATTGTAAGACGACAGGAATTTCCTTGTACTTATCGTTAATAGGAAATTAGGTCGTATGAGATTAGTACCAAACTATCGGTCTATTCTGTATTGGCCTTACAGATTGACGGTAAGTGTTCTTGGAGAATCCCCGGGTATTATGATATCTCCAGAGCCACCGATCCTCATTGACATGTTATTGTATTGAGATGTTATCTCATTGAAATAGAACTGTATGTTCTTAGCTGAAGGTTTCCCTAAGAACTCTAGATACTCTGTGATATTGTGTATTTATGATGCTTTGATGTAAACAGAGTTGTTATGCTAAGTTGGGCTGTTGTTTATTATTCACTCACTTAGCGTTGAGCTAATCCCCCACATTACCCCTTCTTGCAGGTTATAGATTGGATATTAGTTGGGCAAGAAGTCGGGCTGGATGGAATGTTTGGTGACAAAGCTTTACTCTGATATCTGATTTGTATAAATCAGTGTTGTCTTTTAATTTCATATAACACCCAGTTTAATGTATTTTGGTTGTAATTCATATGACTAGTTTGAATCTGGTTTTGAATTATCAGATTTTAAAGATGTTAATATTATAAGTTAAAATGTTGAAATTTGGACTGACGCTTCCGATGTATTAAATAATACGATTGTAAATGAGGGGTGTTATAAGTTGGTATCAGAGCATAGGTTTGGGCGAATTGGACATTGGTAATGTTCAATCCCAAATCTATCGTTGTGTTAAGTCAAACATTCCAATGAGTGTGGGATTAGTTGTTGTATGGGAAATTAGTTAGTTGGATATGTACTAACCCATAACAAGTTCCAAGATTGTTGTTTTGGTTGCAGAGACGGAGTAACGTGAGGAACCGAATGGTATTCTCAATGATTCCTCAATATTCGTGGGCTTAAGTGTATTAGGTACTTTTCGATAAGCCTGTTGAATTTAAATAAGCTTGAATTGTTTACTTTGCTATGATATGATTAATAGTGAAGTAAATTGAGTCAGATTGATATGATCCCCCAGTTATGAGTCATTGGTGATTATTACTTGTTAATGTGATGCTAGGAATATTAGTTGAGATGTTTAGCATCATGAGTAGTTCATCATGAACTAGAAATGGATTTTGTAGACACTTTGTTGAATAAAGTGTAATAGTTGTATTAATCGAATTAAAGTGTGTCTACAAAGTGAAAATAAAGTATAAATCATTATGTGATTATGATTTGCTAAAGGCAAGGTGATTATAAATCCTTGTTAGTGCGTTATGTGATAGTTGTTTGAAGTATAGTTGCTCCTTCGGGAGAATACTTGAAAATGTGGCTAAATGTTTATGTGTTGTGCCTTGATCATGATTGTGGTTGAATTATGATCTAGGTATTAAAAGTGGTAAAGTAGGAAGTCAAAGTGGTCAACGAGTCTTTATATGTGTTGACAAGTTTTGGAAAAGTCATTATTGAAGAATTGTTGTAATTGGTCTAAACATGATGACTTTAATATGAAATTGGTGTTTTGAGGATATAATGGGACACCAATAGTGAAAGTGGGTTAGTTTGACTTATAATAGTCAACGTAATGTGAAATAAGTGATGAAATGGTAGTTATATGGGTTGAAACCCAAATGGGTTGTTAAAGTGCCCAAATGGGTCACTTATTGGATAAATGGTTAAAACGAGTGGTGATTCGAGTATAACGAATGTTAAAGTGACTTTATGTCATAAATATAATAGCAAAGTGCATTGAAAGAGCTAGTGTAGTCATTTTGGTTAAATTTGATAAAAGTGCCCATTTGGACCCTCAAACGGGTCAACGAGTCAAAACATGATAGAACGAGTATATGAAAGAGATGAATATGCCCACACGTCACAAATATATATAGGAACATGTTGGCAAAGGGTTGAAGTTAGAAACCTAGCCATTTGGAATATGGCGTGTCAACGAAAATGGTTAAAAATGGACTAAAATGAGTCGTACGTCCGTTTTCTCGATAAACGTGAATTTTGAAAAAGTGGAAAAATAGAAAGTTGCATTTTGATCATATGAACGTGCCTGAAAAATTTCAGACCTTAATTCTTTACGGTTTAAGAGATATGTGCGTTTGAATTTCGGAAAATTGCATTAAAGTTGCAGGTCTGAAAAATGTATAGGAACGCGATCCAGGCTCTGGATCCGGATCGCGTTAGTATGTTGAAATTGGTTACAGAACGTTTTGTGCTAGGGAACGCGATCCAGCCACCTTAGTCCGGATCGCGTTTGCAAGACTAAATTTGACAAAATTTTGCAAATTCCAAAAGTGCATAAGTCTTTAGTAGTGTTTTTAGCGACGGAAAATTTGACAAATTTTCTTTGAACTCGGATTGGGCTGAAATTTACACGGTCACTCGAAAATGGTCCAATGATCAAAGCTAAGTGCCTTAGCCTAGGCGGTTTTTGGCCATTCGGGGTCGTTTGGGGCCCGAAAATGGCATGTTACTGTTTTTCGGACTTTATTTCGGACTTTTGACTTACGTTCTGTATTGGGCTTTTGTTTCCTTGAGCCCAAAGAACATTCCTGTGTATATGTGCAATATTAAAACTTGTTTTAAGAGGTCCACATATGTTATTGTGTATGTGTGGTTCTCAGGTGGTTAAAATAACTGCAAAAATCGGGTAGCAACTGGTATATTTGATTGTTGCTAACCAGGGTTAGTAAACATTGATTATGGGATTATGTGGATCATATATGTGAATTAATTGAACATGATGAAGTATTTAAATCATGTAGAGTATTAGAAAGTGTTAAATTGAGCATTTTAAGAATTTGTAAAATAAGTACCTGAGCTCATACTTATGTGATAATTGAACATGAAATGCTCAATTGTAATTCAACTAAAGTTGTCTCGATTAATGAATATGTATTGAATAATACACATAGTACTGACAAAGTGTTTAGTACTAAATGTACTATAAGTATTAATTGTTATACCGGTGAATTAAATTGAATCAGGTAATAAAGAGGTTGATGGATGTAATTGTGTTGGACATTACATCTGTGTTAATGAAATAGTGAAAAGAGTTATATTTACCTGATTATGTGATTAGTTGTTCATTCAAAGTGATAAATGAAATTGGTAGCAAGTTAATAAGTGGTCATATAACTGCTACAAAGTGTTATTATATGTGCGATAATTATTGATATCACCTTGTGAGATAGGTAAAAGTAAAAGTTAATCACTGTGGAGAGTGATGGTATGAAGTGACCTGAAAATGAAGTGTACCTGACATAATATGACGACGTCTGACCAACGTATTTGTATTATGCCATTTTACATGGAGTTGTTGAGGTTACTAAATACCAGATAAAGTAATGTGATTTGAAATAACAGGTAAGATATATTGACCTGTAGTAGAGAAATAGTCACTGATTGACTGAAATAAAAGAGTACTAAACCACTAATCTGTTGTTTTACTGTAGTACCTATGGTACAAGAAATGCGTATGTGGTTAATTGCAACTAGTATGAATTAAAATAAGAGTTAAGCAAAGTGGAGGTCAGTTGATTGTGAATAACAATGTGTTGAATATGTGACTAAAGACAGCACTTTATGTTGTTGAAAGTTTTATGCAAATGCAGCATGGTATCAACTGGTGCTGATTTAGCATCCAACTGGATATGGTAGGATGCTAATTGAATATGTGATAATAGTTTTACCTATTAGATTTGACCTCTACATATTGCTTATTCTTATGTGTTTAAGGTTATATGACTTCGAATTTCTTTCAGATAAAGAATTTCATATAACCTAGTGGTTGTGTATTAATACAAGTTGTAAATCAGTAAAGAACTAGTTGCGAAAGTAAAGATTCTAGCAATGTGTTAGCTAAAGAAATACATAGTTATCAGTTAAATTGCTAGTTGTGAATTGAATATAACTTTTTATTGTTAATGTGTATATTGTGGTATTTATTACCACTAGTGTTGTTGACATAACAATAGAAAGTTCATATGACTATGTGATTCATTTATGTCAAGTGATTGTGATGTATACTTGGCTAGTTATAAATGATTATGTAAGTGATCAGTTAACTGTTTAGAGACAGGTTATATGCACAATATATGTGCAGGGGGAAAAGATAGAAACGTGTACATTTGGTTATGTGCATGTGAAAAGAATTCAATATATGTAAATATATTTATAAGTTACTTAAGGGAGTAACGTATGATATGTGTATATTGTGATAAAATAGTTGATTATGCTACACTTTATGCTGGATATTGCATTGGTGATAGCTATTGGAATAGAGTATAATGTATGTACAATTTGTGTTTACAGGGATAAAGATATGCATAAAGATAATATGCATAAACGATTTAAAATGTTACACACATTTTATGTACATATAGTAAATGAGCGAATAGGTGATTCTATTAAATAGATTGGATAAGTATGATCAGATTTCGAGGACGAAATCTCTTTAAGGGGGAGAGATTTGTAACATCCACTCCTCGGGTCTAGTTGTATTTTAATATTTTCTGACTTTTAATATTCAATTCGTGTGTCAGAAAATAGTTCGGTGTTATTATTTGAAAATAATTGGTTAAAAAGTCACATAATTTATTGTGACTAGTAAATTGTTAATTGTTTTAAATTAACCTAGTTGACGGTAAAATAAAATAATGTTTCCCCACAAATGGTTTTTAAGTTCCAGACAATGATAAGTACGGGGGACAAAACTAGTACACATATTTCTAATATATGTGTGTAATATGTACTAAACTTCACCAAAATTCCAGTATCATCGATTGAGAGCTAGAGAAAGATTGAAACCCTAAACTTAAACCATAATCATCAATCTTTTGCAAAAATCAATTCATGTTCTTCTTGATATATCACTCTGGCCATACGTATACACCACAGGACTACTTGTAATCTTGAAAACAAGTTGTGAGTTGAAATTGAAGCCTTAAAACTTTGATTCAAGTTGCAATAACGTGATTTGATCATCCTCTCATCCTTATAAACACGTTGTAAGTATTAATCTTTGAATTTCATAAACCCTAGAAATTGGGTTTTTGGGTATTTGATTGAATTATGATGAGTAATGTTAAATTGAAGCTTGTAATGATGAAATAATTGTTAGTTGATGCCTAATTCATGATTTGTAATTGAAAACCTAACTTAGAAATGATATAAATGAATGATGATCATGAATTAAGTTATGGTTTAGTTGATTATTCATGAATTAAAGCTTGTAATCATGTTATAATGGTTAGTTGATAATGTAATCGTGATTATAGTTAAGCTTTAACCTAGAAATGATGAAGTTGAAATATGATCATTAATAAAGTTTAAGGGTTTAGTTGATTATACTATGATCAAAGCTTTTAAGCTTGTGTTATTAGTACATAAGTGGATAAGTGTTGCTAATGATCATATTATGATTGATTAAAGATGATTGTGATTAATGATTTTTGAAGTTAATGATCTTGTAATGGTTTAATCATACCACTTGGTGATAAGTAAAGTGATTAAAGTGATATTGTGATCATAACTTGATAAATGATCGTGATTGGTAAACTATGAAGATTATAGTTACTAAGTGTGTTAAACATTAATAATGAGTTTGAAACAGAGATATTGATATAATATAATGATTCAAGTAATAACTCATTGAGATTTGGATTATGAACCATGTGATGTGATATTAACATGAGTTGATTACTATGAATGAGTTACTAACTCATTTTGTTTAATTGTAATTCCAGATAAACAGAAGACTCAGTGACATTAGACTACTGAGTGGACAACTGGGGTATTCGGTGAGTGGATCTGTAACCTCAGTGTAATTTAGTTGTAACAAGTTTGGTTACAACGGGTAACGTATTATTATTGTTTAGTTTTCCATGATAATTATGGTTGTTAGTAATAATACTGTTGATAGACTGTTTAGTCTAATATGTTGACCTAATTGAATATGTGATCACATGCTATATTTGGCCTTCGGGCATCAGTATTGAGGTCAACGCGATAGTTGGGCTTGGTTACTATTGTAAGACGACAGGAATTTCCTTGTACTTATCGTTAATAGGAAATTAGGTCGTATGAGATTAGTACCAAACTATCGGTCTATTCTGTATTGGCCTTACAGATTGACGGTAAGTGTTCTTGGAGAATCCCCGGGTATTATGATATCTCCAGAGCCACCGATCCTCATTGACATGTTATTGTATTGAGATGTTATCTCATTGAAATAGAACTGTATGTTCTTAGCTGAAGGTTTCCCTAAGAACTCTAGATACTCTGTGATATTGTGTATTTATGATGCTTTGATGTAAACAGAGTTGTTATGCTAAGTTGGGCTGTTGTTTATTATTCACTCACTTAGCGTTGAGCTAATCCCCCACATTACCCCTTCTTGCAGGTTATAGATTGGATATTAGTTGGGCAAGAAGTCGGGCTGGATGGAATGTTTGGTGACAAAGCTTTACTCTGATATCTGATTTGTATAAATCAGTGTTGTCTTTTAATTTCATATAAAACCCAGTTTAATGTATTTTGGTTGTAATTCATATGACTAGTTTGAATCTGGTTTTGAATTATCAGATTTTAAAGATGTTAATATTATAAGTTAAAATGTTGAAATTTGGACTGACGCTTCCGATGTATTAAATAATACGATTGTAAATGAGGGGTGTTATAATAATTAAGCCCAAAAGCAGAACCAAGTCAAAACTTCCAATGGCTTCTACAGCTGCACGTAAACCATTTACCACGTACAAGTAGGGAGCCCCATGTTTCAGCTTCTTCTTCACTCTAAGTCCATGTGAGGTATTACAGATGTGAGTACCACAACCAGTGTCATTTACCCAGGATTTTGAATTAGAGAAAGAATATAATTCTATGGCGAAGATACCTGAAGTTCCGGTTTGGCCGGCTTGCTTCTTCTTTTTCATCAACTCAGCAAGATAGGCAGGACAATTCCTCCTCTAGTGTCCTACTTCCTTGCAGTGGTGACATGCCTCATCGTTAGCAAGATGCTCTTTCTTTGCTGGAGGGTTTTTCTTAGGTTTAGGGACATAAGCAACTTGCTTTCCCTTGCCCTTAGTCTTTCCCTTAGTTTGCAGTTTATTGTCTTTCTGGATCTTGCCACTTCTAATCGCAAGGACTTGTGAGGCAGCCGGTTTCTTTGGAAGACCCTTCTCATATTCAATGAGCATGGCATGGAGTTCAGCTGCTGTTTCTCCCATGCTGTGCATATTGTAGTTGCGCACAAATCCCTCAAAATCCTTTGAAAGAGAATTGAGAATCATGCCAACAGCAATAGGCAGAGGATAAGTATACTGAAGTCTTTCCAATTGATCCAGATAGCTCTTCATTTTCAGAACGTGAGAGCTAACTGGTGTCCCTGCTTCATGTTTGCAAGCATGGAGCGATTGGATTAAATTGAATAGCTCAACTCCAGCTTGTTTCTCAAACATTGATCTAAGCTCTGTTTATCATATCAAGTGGGCTGTAACTTTCAAATTGCTTTTGAAGTTCGGGAGTCATGCTGCCGAGCATCAAACAAGCAACTTCATTATGACGATCATACAGAGCATTCCAAGCTGCTAATTCCTCAGCAGGAGCAGTAGGAGCAGGAGCAGGTCCCAATGGTTGTTCAATGACACCAGTTTTCTTTTCAGCACGAAGGACAATCCTTAGTTGACGAAACCAATCATTGAAATTTCCTCCAGAAAGTTTTTCTTTTTCTAGCATTTGCCTGAAAGCCTAATAATTCGAGTTCGGTGCAAGATTTGCCATCTACAATAGATAAAAGTTCAAATTTAGTATTTTCGATAATAAATACTTAAAGAAAATTAAATACCCAAATGCTTATATATATATATATAAAGCAATTAATTTTCTTAAGTCTAGGATCCTACTTGACATACCACCATCACATCAGTTGATCTGCTAGCAATGGTGTATTCAAAAGGTAAGTGACGATCAATAATTGCATTACAAGTGCAATTCCTAGAAATTATGGGACTTAATGTTTACTTAGTGATCAATGTAACATCCTCCCCCTGAGCCCACTGGGCTCACGCGGTCCACAGCTGGGCCTGAGGAGCAATGTCAGGTCTGCAGCCCAATACACCCCAACCACATCACCTGAGGAATTCACCTCCCAGGTAGGTTGTTGGATTCGAACTTGAATCCCTTTAATACTAAGTCTTACCACTTAGTATCACCAATTGAGCTGCAGCTCAATTGGTGATACTAAGTGGTAAGACTTAGTATTAAAGGGATTCAAGTTCGAATCCAACAACCTACCTGGGAGGTGAATTCCTCAGGTGATGTGGTTGGGGTGTATTGGGCTGCAGACCTGACATTGCTCCTCAGGCCCAGCTGTGGACCGCGTGAGCCCAGTGGGCTCAGGGGGAGGATGTTACAAAAAAGTGCACTTTTTATGTAACACCCCCCTCCATCGCCGGCAGGCCCAAGGAGGAATGTTAATATAAGCCATTGGGCCAGGTCTGCAGCCCAATGCACCCCAACCTATCTCCTGAACATCTCAGGTAGGTTGTTGGATTCGAAGATGAATCCCTTTAATATCAAGTCTTACCACTTGATATCACCAATATAACACCCTCGAAATACAAGGACATTTTTTTTTTTTTTTAAACATATCGGAAGCGCATGATTAATAGAAACCAGTGGATTGCATACATACATTTCAAATAGCAATCCATTTATATACAAACCTTTAAAACTAGATTATTCTAATCATTACACACATTAAGTTTAGGTGTTATAGAAATCCCAATGGGTTGTTAAATCATTAACGTATTATCCATTTCAGAGTGAGCCTGTCAAACATTCCATTCCATATAAACTTCTTGCCCACCCACATACAGAAGTAAACCTGCAAGAAGTAATGAGGGGTTAGCACGAAGCTAAGTGAATAGATCCCAAGCTATCAATCTAACTCAGCTTAACACATGCCTATAACCAAGCAATGCACAAGCAACATAGAAGGATCGGTGGTCCTTGAGGTACCCTCATGCCGCGGATGGTTCCCCAAGTAACACTTAAAACCAACTGACGGCCAAATCAGAGGTTAAACCGATAGTTTGGTACTATTACTACACACGACGCAATTTCAGTGTCCAACACATGTACAAGGCACTTGCGAAGTCCTAGTAATAATATCCAAACCCAACACATTAGTTGACCCCCACCAAATCAAATAGTCCACAACTATCATAGCACAATGGACGCCAATAATCAATCAAGGTTTAGCCAACATGCCAATATAATATTAATGCAATAAACCAAGTTTACCCGTTGTAACCATGTTGTTACAACTAACTTAGACTGAAAGTCCAAGATCCACTCACCGATAATCATAGTCGTCCACTCAGTAGTCTAATGTCACTGAGTCTTCCGCGTATCTAAAACATTACAGAATACCACAAGTTAGTAACTTGTCACAATGGTAATCTTATTATAATAAACAATACACGTTATAATCATATAACATATCGCAATGTCTCGTCAGACACTATATCATATCAATATGATAATAATTACCGGATAATCGAATATAATTATTAAATGGTAGCTTACACTTATGGCACCAAATCATAAGCACATACACATAGTGATATACCATTTATTACATAATCTTCTAATTCCATATCCCTTATATCATGTTACACTTATATAACATATTTACAAGCTCATGATATCAAACCATTAAGTAACCACTGCTTAACTAATTACAAAACTTAATTAGCCTAAGTAACATGAACTAAGTCCAAAACATTACTAACACATATCATCAATCACTTAACATTAACACAAATTAAGTTCGATGTATAAATCAATAACATAATAATCAACAGCTGAACAATAAGCCTGAAACAAAATGAATCCGCCCGGATTCAAAGGAATACGTTCGTGAATACGGTCCGGAATACGCCGGATTCCCCAATTTATAATTGAATCCGCCGGATTCCCGTGAATCCGCCGGATTCCCATGACGAACAGCCCCTGTACCTGCTGTTCTAACCTTATACCCGAAATCAAAACCCCAATTCACCAAATCAACGTATCAAATCGATTACATACAACAAATAACACTTTATAATACTAACCAACAACACATATCATCATATATCATCATCAATCACATACATAATCATAAACCCTAAATTATTAATATGTACACATATATATGATGAACACTCACAATTTAAAGACGATGATGATGATCTAGTGAAGAAGATGAAGCTATAGCAAGATCACAAGCAATCTTTCTCTCTTTTCTTTCTTTTGATTTTGATATGTATGTATGTGTGTGTGTGTAAAAGAGATAGAGATGAGAAAAAGATCAAGAATAGAAAATGGGGAAAAATAAGTCGGCCACCACTCTTTTAACCAACTTCCACTAGTATAAAATAATACCCGCTCTAAACCTATTGCCTGGAACCCGAAAATACCCGCGAGGAAAAGTATTTTATTTTACCGTCAGGTTCCACCATTTAAAACAAATATTATTTTATTAGTCACAATAATTCCTGTGACTCTTTCACCTATTTATTTTTAAATAAACTAACAATAAATTTCCTATCTCATTTAAATAATTATTTAAATCCCGAAAAATAGTATAAAACTTCTAGGCCCGATTTGCGGATGTTACAAATCTCTCCCCCTTAAAGAGATTTCGTCCTCGAAATCTAATCATCCTTAATTAGTCTAGGGAATTTAATCACATCCTACCTCGTGTGAAGTTTGGTTCACACTTTATTTCCAATTCCCTAACTACATAATTATATATCACTAATTGCACATAAGTTAAATGTACAATTTAAATTACTTATGCATATCATCTCTATGCGTATCTTAATCACTAATCACACATACACAAAATATGTATACCTTTAATCCATTTTAAGATATATGTTTTCAACCTAATTACACATGTACATATCCAATGTACATGCTTCAATTTCTCATTTCAGCACATATAATGTACCTAATCTTATCTTCATATACACAATGAACGTTTTAAAACAAGTTATCACTTAACATAAGTAAATCACTTAACATAAGTAAATCACTTAACTAGGTAAAGTGATATACTTTCACAAACAGAACTAGCAACGTGCTAGATCTTCAAAATTTATACATGAATTGTATCCTTTTCAATAACAAGACAGTGGTTATGGAAACCACAATACACATATTAATAAGCAAAAGAGAGGTCCAATCCTATGGTTACTACCATAATCATGTACTTACACAATCACTTAGCACCAATTCATATTGGATACATGCTAAGTCTCGTTCAATGGGTACTTTGCTATACTAGCACACGTACCACATTAACAAAATGTGCTAATCATTAACACATTTTTCAACAATATTCACATATTTAATCTAATTTAGCCGACCTCTACTTAACTTTTCTCATCACATAACTTTTCAAATTACAATTTACTACTTTTATCTAGTAATTAGATAAGCAAAAATACGAAAGATTATATGTAATTCGCACATAATTATAATAAGATTATCAATCCAACAAGTAAACTCTTATTTTCCTGACTATTTTACTTTTTCCCTACAATAGGCTATCCAACTATGGTAGTCTTTACCAAGCTTTAATTATCATCACCGAATAACCACTTATACGTTTTAACAAGTAATAGAAACAGTCCAAAATTCTTCCTTTATAATGATATCACATTAATCAATAGTTTTAGTAGTTTACTACTACCTCACTTTTAGTCAATCAATAACTATTTCATAACCGCAGGTCAACCTATATCATCCGTTATTTTAAAATCATTTAGCTTCATTGGGTACTCAATAGCCTCAACAACTCCATGTGAAATGGCATAATATAAATACGTTGGCCAGACGTCGTCATATTATGTCAGTCACACTTCATTCTCAGGCCACTTCATACCATTAATCTCTAAAGTGATTAACTTTTACTCTCTCATATAACACAATGTTGAAATCAACAATTATTACACATATAGTAACACTTTGTAATAGCTTTATGACCCAGTATTAACTTGTTACTATTTTTATTTATCACTTGAATGTGAAACTACTCACATAATTAGGTAGGCATAATAATTCCAATTGTTCAATAAAGTTCTTATTATTACATTAACACAGGTGTAGAGTTTAACATAACTAAGTCAATCTAACACCTTTATCACTGGATTCCATATCAATCATTTAGTACATTAGTTATTGCGTATAATACTATATATAACATTTAGCACTAAGTGCCTTATTAAAATGTCATGTCATATTCCACCTATATTCATCAATATATAATTCCTAAGTTGATTAACAATAAACTTTCCATGTTCAGTTATCAAACAAGAGTAATTTCATATAATTATTTCCTCAACTCTTAAAACACTTATTTCAACCATGCCTCTTTTTTTCATGATTCAAATACTTCATTGTATTTCAAATAATTCATATGGCATGATTCACATAATCAATATCTATTTACCCTAACAAGCAACAATCAACAATACCCTTACTGGTATGCTATGCAGTTAGTTAAACCGCTTACAAACGATTCCTACACAAATAACCATATAGACCTCTTAAAACAACTTTTAATATTGCATATAGTCACAGGAATGATCTCTGGGCTCAAAGAAACAAAAGCCCAATACAAATCATAAGCTAAAAGTCCGAAATAATGTCCGAAAAACACTAAAACGCGATTTTCGGGCCCCAAACGACCCCGAAGTGCCGAAAACTGACAGGGCTCATGGCAAAGCATGAGCTTTGACCGTTGGCCAGTTTTTGAGTGGACATGTAAATTTCGTCTTAATCGGACACCGAAATTTCATAACGGAAATTTTACGACCAACGTTACGTCGAACGTCGAAATTTACGAATTTTCATATTAAATTCACTTAATATAACACATAATACAAGAAATGTCTCAAATAAAGGGGAATCCGCCGGATTCTGGGGAATCCGCTCGGATTGAAGGGAATACGGCCGGATTCCGGGGAATCCGTCGGATTCAAGGCCAAATTTGAGGACAGAACCATTTTTAAGGAATCCGGTCAAAGAATCCGTCCGGATTCATGGGAATCCGTACGGATTCAAGGGAATCCGTCCGGATTCATCCTGCTGCAACAATTCTGCAATTTTTAGTGCAAAAATACGAAACTCAAACGCGCATATCTCCTAAACCGTAAAGAGTTAGACTCTGAAATTTTGCAGGCACCCTCATATAATCAAAATGCAACTTTCCATTTTTCCACTTTTTCAATTTACACGTTTTACGAGAAAACGGACGTATAACCAATTTTAGGCCATTTGAGCCATTTTCGTTGACACTCTATATTCCAAACGGCATACTTTCAGGGTTCCACCCTTTGCCAACATGTTTCTATATATAATTATGACGTGTGGGCACATTCATCATCTATATATACACATTATATCCTGTTTTGACTCATTGACCCGTTTAGGGTCCAATTGGGCATTTCAACCAAATAACCACATTGATTATCCAAAACACTTTCACGCACTTTGTTACTATACTTATGACTTAAAGTCACTTTAACATTCATTATTTTTGAACCCACATGCATATTAACCATTCGACCAATAACCGACCCATTTGGGTACCTTAACAACCCATTTGGGTTTCAACCCATATAACCACTATTCAAACAATCAATTCACACTTTGTTGACTATTCCAAGTCAAACAAAACCATTTTCAATATTGGTATTATGCTATAACTCTAAAACACCAATCCACATTAAAATCATCATTCTTAAATCAATTTCAACAAATTTTCCAAATTCATAATCACTTTAACTTTTCACAACTTGTCAACACACATTTGGACTCGTTGACCACTTTGACTTTCTATCTTAACACTTTCAATACAAAGATCATAATTCAACCCAATTATGATCAATGCTAAACACATAAACATCTAGTCACATTCATCACTTTGTAACATAGTTATTATCAAGTTTGACACAACCACATTCAACTTTGACTTTTCCAAGTCAATACACATATTCCCATAACTAGACTCCTTATAATTCACATAACAACACGACTCGAAACCTATTAATGGAGAATACCAACATCTCATTAATTTCATCATATCAAGTCACATCAATTTAGTTTATCATTTATCAAATAATTCCCTAGCAAGGATCTATAATCACACCTTGCATTTATCAACTTATTAACAAGCGTTATTCACCAATAATTCAATTTACTTTACTAACAATCATATCATAGTAAAGCAAACAGTCAAAGCTTATTAAAATTCATCAAGCTTATCAGAAATTACCTGGCACATCTAGGCCCACGAGTATTGAGGAATCATTGAGAATACCAGACGGTTCCTCATGTTCCTCCGTCTCTGCATCCAAAACAACACTCTTGGAACTTGTTATAGGTTAGTACATATTCAATAACCACATTTTCATACAATTACTAAACCCCATCCCTGGAATGTTTGACTTGACACATCATATAGATTTGGGATTGAACATAACTAATGTCCAATTCACCCAAGCCTATGCTCTGATACCAATTTATAACACCCTCGAAATACAAGGACATTTTTTTTTTTTTTTTTTAAAACATATCGGAAGCGCATGATTAATAGAAACCAGTGGATTGCATACATACATTTCAAATAGCAATCCATTTATATACAAACCTTTAAAACTAGATTATTCTAATCATTACACACATTAAGTTTAGGTGTTATAGAAATCCCAATGGGTTGTTAAATCATTAACGTATTATCCATTTCAGAGTGAGCCTGTCAAACATTCCATTCCATATAAACTTCTTGCCCACCCACATACAGAAGTAAACCTGCAAGAAGTAATGAGGGGTTAGCACGAAGCTAAGTGAATAGATCCCAAGCTATCAATCTAACTCAGCTTAACACATGCCTATAACCAAGCAATGCACAAGCAACATAGAAGGATCGGTGGTCCTTGAGGTACCCTCATGCCGCGGATGGTTCCCCAAGTAACACTTAAAACCAACTGACGGCCAAATCAGAGGTTAAACCGATAGTTTGGTACTATTACTACACACGACGCAATTTCAGTGTCCAACACATGTACAAGGCACTTGCGAAGTCCTAGTAATAATATCCAAACCCAACACATTAGTTGACCCCCACCAAATCAAATAGTCCACAACTATCATAGCACAATGGACGCCAATAATCAATCAAGGTTTAGCCAACATGCCAATATAATATTAATGCAATAAACCAAGTTTACCCGTTGTAACCATGTTGTTACAACTAACTTAGACTGAAAGTCCAAGATCCACTCACCGATAATCATAGTCGTCCACTCAGTAGTCTAATGTCACTGAGTCTTCCGCGTATCTAAAACATTACAGAATACCACAAGTTAGTAACTTGTCACAATGGTAATCTTATTATAATAAACAATACACGTTATAATCATATAACATATCGCAATGTCTCGTCAGACACTATATCATATCAATATGATAATAATTACCGGATAATCGAATATAATTATTAAATGGTAGCTTACACTTATGGCACCAAATCATAAGCACATACACATAGTGATATACCATTTATTACATAATCTTCTAATTCCATATCCCTTATATCATGTTACACTTATATAACATATTTACAAGCTCATGATATCAAACCATTAAGTAACCACTGCTTAACTAATTACAAAACTTAATTAGCCTAAGTAACATGAACTAAGTCCAAAACATTACTAACACATATCATCAATCACTTAACATTAACACAAATTAAGTTCGATGTATAAATCAATAACATAATAATCAACAGCTGAACAATAAGCCTGAAACAAAATGAATCCGCCCGGATTCAAGGGAATACGTTCGTGAATACGGTCCGGAATACGCCGGATTCCCCAATTTATAATTGAATCCGCCGGATTCCCATGACGAACAGCCCCTGTACCTGCTGTTCTAACCTTATACCCGAAATCAAAACCCCAATTCACCAAATCAACGTATCAAATCGATTACATACAACAAATAACACTTTATAATACTAACCAACAACACATATCATCATATATCATCATCAATCACATACATAATCATAAACCCTAAATTATTAATATGTACACATATATATGATGAACACTCACAATTTAAAGACGATGATGATGATCTAGTGAAGAAGATGAAGCTATAGCAAGATCACAAGCAACCTTTCTCTCTTTTCTTTCTTTTGATTTTGATATGTATGTATGTGTGTGTGTGTAAAAGAGATAGAGATGAGAAAAAGATCAAGAATAGAAAATGGGGAAAAATAAGTCGGCCACCACTCTTTTAACCAACTTCCACTAGTATAAAATAATACCCGCTCTAAACCTATTGCCTGGAACCCGAAAATACCCGCGAGGAAAAGTATTTTATTTTACCGTCAGGTTCCACCATTTAAAACAAATATTATTTTATTAGTCACAATAATTCCTGTGACTCTTTCACCTATTTATTTTTAAATAAACTAACAATAAATTTCCTATCTCATTTAAATAATTATTTAAATCCCGAAAAATAGTATAAAACTTCTAGGCCCGATTTGCGGATGTTACAATCAAGCAGTAAGTTTCATTAAGCATGTTTCATCCCATCTTATGCCACGGGCTTAAGGATCTTACCGCTTAACTCGCTTTAAGTCGTCCAATTAAGAACTGTAAATAGTCCACCATCGTCTCACGATGAGTGGTAATTTACCTTGGATACAATTCACCTACGTCTCATGCAGGGCAAAAGACAAGTACAAGTGTTCTTACAAATTGGATGGTAATTGACTTAATTTAAATGGGTAATTTATTTGACAATGTGTATCAAATATATACGAAGAAGCATGCACACATCTTCGTATCATAGATTTTAATAAAACTTTTACAGTTAATGTCCTTATTAACGTGCGTCAAGATATCTAATTTAATATTCATACAAAATTAGAGTTTGCACTTTTATTAAAATTGACGATTCAACATGTTTTAAACCTTTTCGCCCATGTACAAGAGAGGCCTTGAAGAGGCCAGAAGAGGGGCTAGGATCTTTACATCGTTTTATCCAACCCGTCATCTTAGACACCAAGCCGAAGATACCTCTCTTATACAAGCTCCTAGTCGTGGTTTAAAACAAAATATTAACTTGCAAATCTCGTCGTGGGAGAAAATTACGGTATGTGAGCCCAACGCAAGTTGACAATAAGGTTTGCTATGAAATAATAAATCTAATATCATAGTTATTAGTCAGTTTATTTTTTCATAAAACCATTTTGCATCACAAGTTACAATAATTAAGCAAAATTATAAACTACTAATCAATTAACAATTAATTTTCATGCAACATTTGAAATATGGCCAACTAGGGACACCTTGTCAATTAACAATTTAAACAGGTAACACTATTAGCAATTAATTTCAACTTGATATCCATGACAAATTATGCTTGAATTTCATGGATATCTCTTCTTTGCTAATTAAAAGTACATTTATAATAACAAATAATTTACATTAACTATGTTATTATTTTAAACATTAAATTTCTGATGGGATTTTATTAAGTTTTAACAATTTAACCAAATTAGGGTTTCAAGTTCCAACCGCCAGCTGGTAATCCCAACTGCCGGTTGGATTCGTAATTCGTAATTCCTATAACGCGACTGTAAAACCCTAGTTTCGTTTTTCAACCGCCGGTCGGAACATTCAACCGCCGGTTGGAATGAAATTTTGACCTACTTTGTCATTCGACCTTAATCTCAGTACGACCAAAACTATTTTCTTTGCTATTATCGAATCAAACAACTTAACCCCACCAAATTTAATGTTTAACAGATCTAACTAATTATAAAACATACGTGTTGCTCTGATACCACTGTTAGAGTATAGCATACAGATAATCATATTGTCACACAATTGTGGAAGCGAATAAGCACGTATATATAATTAGTTAAGAAAAGAATCATGTACCTTTTAGCAGAGCTCCAGATAAACTATTAAGGTTTAAAGTAAAACCTCTATACGATCGCACACACGACAGCAACTCAATAGGTATGTTAGTACGTCGTTCACAATACCCACAACCCTTGTGCTTTTCTTCTTTGGTCGAACCACACAAGAACCGATCTTTGTTAGGGTTGAAAACCCTCAAACCCTAGCTTTCTAGCTCCTAAGTCGCACTTTAATTCCCAATCTTAACCCTAAGATCGAATTAAGCTTTCAAGAAATCGTATGGTTTAAGGCTGAGGCTATGCCTCTATTTATACTTGCTAGAGCCGACCTCCAACCGCCGGTTGAGCTTCCCAACCGCTGTTGAGTTTGCTTTTGACCCAAGTATCCGCTCCACGACCCGCGTGTTCCATCGCCTATCCATATTTGATTCCAACCGGCGGTTGACACATCCAACCGGCGGTTGGATCAAGTTTCTAGAATATTTCATTCAATAAACGTGAACGCATTAATCAATATATCTCACATATATATCAAAGAATTATATTGAGCATAAGTGTCTATACGTGTGACCCCGTATGCTTAAACATTTTCCAGACATGCGTTTATTTTATGTGGTCATTTCCCAACAATAAGTTAGAAAAAAAGACAGTATAAATAAAGTTACGAAATATTATATTCATAGTTATTACTTTTGTTACGATAAATTTAACTTGGCTAAATACTATCAATGTTTCCTTATTATTGTTAATGTTATTTAGATAGTTATATCATTGGTATTCTAAAACTTTTTTGTAATTTACAATTACAAAAAAATATAATTTCATAACCTTTCCATTAAAGTTAAAAGAACCAAAACCAAATTTAAGGCTTAATATTTATGTAAAAAATACCAATTTTTAAAACCCGTCGCATCGCGCGGGCAATTAAAATCTTGTTTTCATCAATAAACTTATGATGTTATTCTTAAAAGTGTAAAATTAACTTCTCATCTGAAAATAAATATTCTTTTCGATTCTTTTAAATGTTGAATGTAAATGACATATTTTTACTGATTATAGTAGTTGTTGTTTTAATGAAACAAAAGTAAAGAAGTTAGGGGTCTTTTGTTTATTCTGATTATTGATAGCTGAAATCTGAAACCTATTCTGAATAATAAGACCTGTCATCTGAAATCTGAATACATAATCATTAAGATCGTTTGATAAATAAAAAGTACAAACATCTGAATAAATGTGTTTCACTATTTTTTGACGTGATACAAATGGCATGAATATAATAGAGTTTCAAGCGACTTACCTTTAGAAGAAAAAAAACTTACACGAGTTCCGACATAACTTTCTAGACTTCTAGAAACCAATAATAACATCAATAAATAAATTGTCATGAAATAATAAATAAACAAAAATACAAGAATAAAAAAAGGAAAGAAATACTTTTTACATATATTAACAAACGATAATCCATTTATACGAGAAAATTGACAAAACGTTATGGGATTTATTTATCAATTAGAAGTTTTAAGTAATTGTAAATAGCTTACCGAATAAGTAGTTTTTCAGCTAGATTAAGACCTAATTAGAAAAATATACCAAAACATCTTAATGGACATTTAGCTTATCAAATAATACAACTATCACTTTTAAGACATTTTAAGCTCAAACAAAAGACCCCTAAAGGATTCAATAAAATGAATAAAATATATATGGAATAAATATCGATCCCTTAAATGTAGATATTTGATTATATTTCGTGATTTAAACATAGATTCATTGTTCAAAATTTTAGGGATACATACATTCATACAAAGTCATATGAGTACTTTCATTTAACCGCATAAATGTAATAATTTACATTTAGTATGTAATAAAAATATCGGGGTTACATTTTATATGATCATGAATTTTCAAGTTTATTGTTATTTTATGTATTTCGGTGATTTGTGTACGTGTAATGATGACGCTTGTTATCTTATATAGTTGACACGTAAATTAAAGTATTATAGTTGACATACAATAGTAATGAATAATAAGTTTATTATATACGATAGGAGCTCAAATAGTTCGATAAATGCGAGTTTTATAGTTGGATTTACGTGCACTCGAGCAAATTACATATTTAGATCTAATCTAATTGATTACACAACTTGGGAGTTGCAAGTTAAAACTTAAAACTGATCTGCGTACTAAATCCACGTGGAAATTGATACTTTAAATCAGCCAATAGTTTTCTAGTTAAGTTACACATGTACATCTCTAATTGGTTAGTCTAACGTGGAATGACATTTAAATCCCTGTAACACACCACCTCCTTCAAAAAACACATAATCCTCTTTCGAATGCTCGAAACAAACCATCACACACGTATTTGGACTCAAAGCTATACATACATAGATATATATACACACACACACAGAGGAAGATAGTTAGTAGTCCGACGATGAAGATAATGAAAATAATGTCAGTAATGGACTTGACAGCGTGGCGAGGTTTCGTGTACACTTTATTCATACTCCATTTTGTATTCGCTTGCCAAATCCTTCTGCTTCAACCACTCGTTTCTGCCCTAGGTATTTTACTGTTTTATTTATATTTAACATTTAAGATTGATGTATGTGTGATTTAGGGTTTTCATATGGATTCTAGATTTGTTTTAGATCACGAATGATGTGTTGTGATTTGATTGAGATCTCAAGTGCTGGAATTAGATTATCAATGTGTTAATTTCAGGTGTAAAAGTAAGGGGATTTTAATAAAATTCAGCTGATTATAGGTTTTAATTAAGTGATGTTGATTGTGGTAGTATTGGATACTCGTTTTGTTCGTTCTCTAGTTTGTAAGGTTTATCAAGTTATGATCTTTCTTAGGCTTTAGGCTTTTTCCCACTCTTGCAATTAGTTAATAATGAAAAATTGTAGCTTTTTCACGAATTTGTATCGTGAAGATTGATGGAATCGTTTTCTTCTGGATGTAAATTTGACTAATTTATATGTTATCTAAATAAGGTTTAACACTGCCCTTCACATGATTTTGCTTAAAATTTTTGCAAATATTGTGTATGAATTAGGCAATACACTTATTTCTTAAAACTTCTGCCCATACCTTATAACGATGTAATCCCCACGGCATTACATCTCCTTGTGTTTTGGAAGTTGAAAGATTTAAGATAATCATCAGGTGTCGTCTGCATTTGGTGTGGTTATTTGTTATTTGACTGATACTGTGTGATTCATTGTTTACTTATATTTTTATGGTCATGTAGATGGAAAATCTGGTGATACCGCTGAACTATTTGAGAGAGTTTCAAATAGTATAAAGGTGAAACGCTATAGTGAGGCAATTAATGATCTTAATACCGCAATAGAGGCCGATCCATCACTTTCAGAAGCGTATTGGCGTCGAGCTTCTGTACTTCGTCAGTTGTGCAGGTTACGTTTTTAACCTTTTTAGTACATAAAATAGTACGGAGTATTTCTTTTGTAATATAGTTACATAAAACAATCATTTGATAAGTATGCCTACACATGGTTTCGATCGGTTCATACCAGATGATGGTCTTCTTTTGGGCTAGTATGTGTACTTATCAGCAACTTAGTGAAGATTCTAGACTTTATACTGGATTCTCACTCTATGAATAATGAGTTGTGTTTTGAGGATCTATCTCTAACCTTTAATGTTGGTTGCTAATTTTACTTTTAGTTTCTTCTCTTCCTATGAGATTGGAGACCTCCAGTTATGGCGTCTAGGTTAATGATTGTGCCGAACAGTCAAACACAAGGCCTTCTTAGAACAGATGTTTAAATAGAGTCGTAATGTTACGCAATGCTAGAATCCCAATTCCCAAATTATGGAACTCAAAACTTCATACCTGAGTTCGCATACAATAATACATCCTCATTCATTGTTAAGTTTTGTCACTCATGATCACTATATCTTTCATAGGCACAACTAAAACTTATCATAATTTCATATAGTTCCTGATTAGAAACTTATATGATTCAGGCGATTTTTGGCTAATGTAGATATGAGGAATCTGAGAAGAGCTACAAAAAGTTTCTTGAAATGAAACCTGGGAATTCAGTGGTTGAGAAGGAGCTGTCTCAGTTGCATCAAGCGCAAAGTGCTTTAGATACAGCCAACACCCTCTATGATTCAGGCGATAATATAAAAGCTTTGGATTTCATCGACAAGGTGGTACTTATTTTTTCTCCTGCTTGTTCACAGGTATCAACAAAAACATTCTACATCAACCATATCTCCTTGTTCCATTTGTTGCATTTCTTTCATACTCACATGAAATTTTTTTATTGCAGGCTAAACTACTAAAGGTTAGGTTATTACTAGCCGCTAAGGATTATGCAGGGGCCATTTCGGAGGCAGGATACATACTTAAGGAAGATGAGGATAATCTAGAAGCTTTGTTGCTCCGTGGTCGTGCCTATTATTATTTAGCTGATCACGATGTTGCTACAAGGTTTTCTTTATGACCCATTCATTATCTGAAATAAAAATGTTGTTGAAAATAGTTAATAACTTAATTAAGATTGCCAGGCATTACCAGAAAGGGCTCCGCCTAGATCCAGAGCACAGTGAATTGAAGAAAGCATATTTTGGATTGAAAAATTTACTGAAGAAGACAAAAAATGTAAAGCCTACTGGTTATTAGCTTTTAATCAGCCTTTGAGTATTCTATATCTCGGTCTTTGTTTAGAAGTCAAACTTTGACATTCTGTTGCAGGCAGAAGAAAATGAGAAAAGGGGGAAGTTGCGTGTTGCTGTGGAGGACTACAAGGCAGCCCTTGCTTTAGACCCTAATCATGTGGCACACAATGTTCATCTCCATTTTGGGTTATGTAAGCTTCTGGTTAAGCTCGGTAGAGGAAAGGATGCCCTAAATGCTTGCACAGAAGTTCTTAACATTGACGAAGAGCATATTGAAGCTTTGGTTCAGGTTCTACAAAGTTACACTCAATATATAAGATGTAGAAAACTAGTATTTGGAAACTTATTATTTGATTGATGCAAATCCATTTTTTTCAGAGGGGTGAAGCCAAATTATTAACAGAAGATTGGGAGGGAGCTGTTGCAGATATTAAGTCAGCTGCAGAAAAATCGCCTCAGGTTAGTTTTCTATTTTACTTTGAAGCCAATTAAATTGTTATGTCTGTTGTATTTACATGCTTCTAACTATCGATATGACAACTTTTAAAAGGACATGGGCATCCGGGAAGCACTCATGAAAGCTGAGAAAGCTTTGAAATTAAGTCAACGGAAGGATTGGTACAAGATTTTGGGTGTTTCAAAGACTGCATCGATAGCGGAAATAAAACGAGCTTATAAAAAATTAGCTTTGCAATGGCATCCAGATAAGAATGTTGACAATAGGGAAGAGGCGGAGAATAAATTCAGAGAAATAGCTGCTGCATATGAGGTCCTTTCTATACCCTTCACCATGTCTATTTCACTTCCATTAATTGTTATAATCGTTTGAATATTAAGCCAGTAATGTTTATTGCAGATTCTTGGCGATGATGATAAGCGTTCAAAATTTGATAATGGTGAAGACATTGACGAGGGCATGAATATGGGTGGAGGAGGTGGATTTAACCCTTTTGGTGCAGGCGGTTTTGGTGGTGGTGGTGGTTATACATTTCATTTCGAAGGTGGCTTTCCTGGTGGTGGTTTCGGTGGTTTCCATATGTAACTTATGGGTTTTGTACTTTGTTGATCGCCACCCATCGCCTGGCCATCAATCCAACTAACTTACTCTAAAGTTAATAGCGGAAGAATGTAGTAGGAAATTGATTTTTCAGCTACTTGATCAAGTTCGAATCATGACGATTCCTTGTGTTAAAATATGCACTCGGTGACCACAGAACATGTCAAGCTCATAAGGCATTTTTGTTATAACGTTATATACAAATTGTGCAGCTTGAATCAGAGTTATCAATTTGATCGTGGCAAATTAGAATATATTAGGTTTATATGTTATGGCAACACATGATTATGATGATCTTTCAGATGTTACCATATAAAAAGACCAATTTGCCCTCATGGTAAAAAATTTCTTTCTTGAAAGACTAATTATGATGTACAAATTTGACAAATGTTTGTACAAGAAGTCTACAGATAGAGCCACGATAAAAGAGCTTCGGGTTCAATGATGCTCAAACTCCGCCTCTTTATGCAGACCACCCTGGACAAATTTTCAAGGTTTCTTTAGCATTGCAATAGGAATATAGGATTCTGCATATTCTTTAGTCTCTGCAGTGACTAAGCATTGATTGCCCTGCCCAACTATGGTCCAGCCTGTTGACCCGGCTCTACAGTCTGACCTCTTTGCAGGTCAAGCTCAAGTTGGGGTGTATGACCACTTTCTGTAGGCTGCTCTGTCCGGGTTGCCTCTATTGAACTACCTTCGTGGTGAGGCTCATCTTGTTGTACATGAGTAGGTTCTGATGACTCTTGAGGCTGTTCAATTTCCGCAGTCACATGAGGTTGGTCTGACCAATTGTGCCACCTTCCCCTCCATTTCAAGAACTCGTAAATAATTGAAGTTCCACACATTGCACCACCAAAACCAGCAAACGTAGCAAGCAAAACGGATAGCACCCCTGTCACATGAAGCTGTAAATTGTGCACAAGTTATGTTATAAAAGGGGCAAGCTCCATAATTCTTTCTACAATCAAAAGGATACTCCATCGCTGGTTTCGTAGGTCAAAAATACTACTTTTAACTTCAAATTGATAAAGAATTTTTTCAGTTTTAAAGAGATCAATCAATAACCCGGATCTTTTCAGTCTTGATGAGATCAGCCAATAATAACCCACAGTACGGTATACAGTAAATAGTAAAGTCTGATTCTAAAATCTGACATTATTCATATTGACTATTCATTTTCAGCAAGTTCGACTTCAAATGTCAAACATGGTACTTTTGCAGCAAATAAAATAATATTAACCTGAAATCATATACCTTTGAGTAGAAAACATGCGCAAAAACAACAACTAGAGCGAACTGAATGGTGGCGTAGATCCATGCATACCGTCTCCTCACTGAATTACAGAAATATAAATACATCAACGAAGAATCCTTGAATCCATGCTTACTAATAATAACAATATTATAATAAACTCTTATAGAATGTCCGTATCCAAATTTTTCAATCTTTTGTGACACAATTAAGAAGATATCATGTGAAAGTGATGAAAATACCCATTGTTGTTGATGTCATTGATGCAAGGAGACCCAATATGCAAGAAAAAGGCAGAGATATAGCAATTGCACCAGATCCCATTTTGTTTACCTTACACAAAAAGAGCAATATCAGGAGCACTGCCAAACTTAACCAACTCGTGAATTAAGATTCTTGACATACCAAAAGTTGCTCCAAGAAGCAAAAGTAAGCAAGCATACTAACGATCACTAGAACCGGCACATCCTGCCACACCCTGATATTATAATTCAACAATAAATAAAAGTAGAAGACTCAAATGTTCAAGGATCAAATGTGTTTGTGTGTAGAAATTTTACCTGTATCTAGGAGGTTCATATTGATGTAAAGCTCCATTTCCACGAAGAATTCGGCTTTGAGATCTCGGAATTCTTAAAAGGGTTACAGGCAAGTTCTTGACTTCTTGCTTGCAAACCTCACAAGTCTTGTTACCTTTTATGCTAAACCACTTTATGGCACATTCTTGGTGGGCCAGAGCAAGCTCTCCTTTGCAATCGCACTCCAATTTAAGGGTATCATCAGCTCCTTCCTGCAGTTCAACCATACATATTCTACAAACAGCTTCTTCTTCTGCAATGTCCTCACCATTTTTTTCAAGATCGTTTCCATCTAAAGTGTAGATTATGTATCAAAACAAGAATTTCAAGTACACATATATAAGATATTAAGGAGTACTTATTAAGATTATTCATGTTAGAGATTATACTTACCAGCTTCGATTGTAGGAATCACATTTGCGGTGGGATGAGTTCCTTGTGCAACTTTTGGAGTAGTTGGAATTATCCGAAATACCCCACCAAAAGACTCTAGTTGTGTTATGCTTCCATCTTTAATCAAATCAGGAACAGAATGTGAACGATATATAGGCCGTTGGATACAACTTTTCTGTAAGGCTTTGGTATTAGATTTAGATAACATAATATACGAGCTCTCAAAAGTACCGTTAGGGATGCACTTACTTCAATGGCGTTCCTTCCATGCATAGACTCTGGATTTGAGTGAGCAATAGGAGTGACAGGCAAAGATGATGTTCTTTTCATTCTGGATGAGAATAATTTTGAAAAGGATAAATTTCTTGACATTTTAGCCTTCCCTCTAGTCTCTGATGGTGAGCCACCAAGGGCTAGGATAGCAGCCTTTTCGATCTCTGAAGTTCTGTTTTTAAATTTGAAGCTCAATTTAGGAATAAGGCTTTTGATGGATGATTTACCTCTAGATGACGAGGGACTTGACGATGACTCGTTGAATTTAGCATAAGCATACGTAGGGCTATTTAATGGCGAAAAGTTCACTCTTTTTGGAGTTTGTTGTGGTGTTAAAGGCATATTCATCTTTGTATCATCTTTAGTATATGTCTCAAATGTTATTTCAGGTATTTCTAAGACCAGGTGTTGTGGTTTTAAGTGTTGACTGGTTGTAGCCACTTCATTTATTTCGCTTGTTGTGGTAACTTCACTTATTTCACTTGCTTGTCCAACCTACGTATATGTCAAAATGATTAGCATAATCATGTGAATGAACCCAATTATAACTATGAAGTAGCTTCATCTTTTTAGCCAAAAGATATAATACGAAACGTATTAAAATGGTCTTCAACTAAGAAGTAGCTGCTTAATACCAAAAGGCGATCTATAAAAAGAGTCTGTGATTGACTATTAGTCTATTACCTCTAACCTTTGAAAAGAATTTATTCATTATACGAGATGAATTACTACGCTATTTGTAAATAAAGTCATTTAAGAAGTTTCGAACAGAAACCTGGCAGGAGATTAAGAACACAAGAAAGATGATTTCAATTAGTAAAGGATGCAGAATAGGTTCCAATCACAGAAGATACAAAACAAAGGTGCTACCATTGCAGATAATATATTAAGAAATCCTTCGAATATGAATAAATTTAAACTAATTCTACTTTTGTAATCTGTGGTTCTGTTCAACTTCTGTTGAGGAGGGCTTTTCAACATATTTTTGAAATTTTTAGCAAAAAAAAAAAAAAAATTATAAAACAAATTTACTTAAGGTGGTGCATCAACACAAATTCCCATATCTCATGTAGACTTTGTCAGAGGACTTGATGCTTCTGGCCTTCTGGGTGTGTCTATGTGAGACTCCCACCAAAATATACATAAAGATAAACCCTCTTTATATGTTCAGATTAAAGGGGGGGAAAAAGGAAGCCAGATCATAAATATTGATATCATAGAAGATAGAACATAACAAAAATCCCAAATCCAAAAGACAAAATGTTGCAGCAATACGAATTCACATCAACATATGATTCTATCTGAGCCGTTGCATGACTCTGTGTGTTCGTATGTAAGACTTCTACAAGATTGACCATTACAAGCAACCATTATTTGTGGTTAATCTTCCAGAAACCCAGAAGAAATTATGATTAAAAAAATTAGACAGATCGTATAACTTAAATTTATTAATCTATATTCACGAATGTGTTCCCTACTCCACTTAATTTATGTGAGACAACCTCCATTATTTACTTTAAAAGGTATCAACTTTTTGGGTAAAAAACAAAATTATAATTCTGAAGCTAAAAAGAAGTCCAAATTCACATGATGCAATTTCATCAACATAATATATCACAAGTATTCTCCTTACACCATTTACTGTATTATATATAATTAATAATTAATAATATGTATGTGAAAGAGAGAAATTGCAGTTGAAGATACCTTGTGAATGAGAGGAGGTGGAAGATGAGTAGAGATGGAATTAAGAGCATCTTCATCAGCAGATGTTTTAGCCATGGATGAATAATAATGATTTGTGTGTTCAACAGCTTCAATTAGTCAAAAATGTTGGTAGTATTACAGAATGAGAAATACTTAAAATTTAATATAAGGCAAACCCTGTAAAAACCCCAGAAAAAAAAAATAAAAAAAATAATAATACAGTATTAATTAGAGAAAAGGAGAGATGGCAATGGTGACAATGACAATTATAAGAAAAGTGGGGTTGGATAATTGTGAAGTGTGAACCACCAACAACATCCACCTCGTACCACGGCAGACACCCACCATCGTATGCTACAAATGTGTATACATATGTATGTTTTACTGCTACCTTCTTATCCGGAGTAATGTTATATAGGAGTAATTAAGTAGACCTAATTTTTTTAGTTGGTTGAATTTTTTTCTTTCCTAATTTCATCCAATTAATTTTTCTCATATGCCAATCACATCTGTATGAATGTAGACATTTGTTACAAAGTTACTTCAGTGTTAATGAACTCAATACCCACGTGGACAGTGGCAATCCAGAATTTGACGGCCCCATAAAGGGTTATTTTAATTTTTGTTAACCCATAATGCAAATATGGAGTCCTTCACTGCATATAGCGAATGACTCTTTAGCAATCGCTACCATACCTTTAACATAACTTGTGTCCTAAAATATAAGGCATTTTAGTATACAGTAACATGATTTGTTTATTGTTTGGAACATGAATAAAATACTTTTAAGTTTTAAGACTCATTAATTAATATTATATCAATGCTTATAATTGGATCGTAATACATTTAAAGGTTTTGAGAAACAAAGCCCTAAAAGCTCTCTATAAAAAACTCAAATTTATTTATTATACTCTGATTTTCCTTTTATAATTTAAAATATCACTAAATAGATGTTTTTTGAAAGTAAAGTTTGAGTTTATTCAATGTAAAATTTAAGTTTATTAAGTATAATCCGAAATAAAAATGATATGCTTCACTTCTATAAAAGCATACTTGATATTCTTATAGAGAGCCCTTAAGGCTTTGTTTAGCCAGCTAGATAGTGGGTAGTCATTGAATATTGGTTGAAGTATAACAACTTAACTTGTACACACATGTATAAATTTTGGAAACCAAGAACTTTTATATCTAGGGTCCTAATAAAGCTACCCCTTTTTGTACTTTTTTCCATTTCCTACACCCTCTCACCCATATAATCAATCACATCATACTTTTTTTTATTTATTTTCTGGGTATGCCCCACTCTTTTTATAATTCCTACACCTTGTTTTATCTAAAATTGAACCTGATTCTGTATTGAATTGAACCGATTATAAATAAAACTGGACTGAAAAAAGACTGAACGGGGACTGAAGGTGGACCAGGGATATCCCTGTAATTTGGATGTGTCTTCATAATTCCCCTTATATCTATTCCAGCCCACAGAAAGTTAAAATAGAAGCTAATAGTTATCAAATAAGAAGTAACGTTGACATTCTATAGTTGAATCGCTAATCTCTTTGTTTATTAAAATTATTTTACTATTAATTTATAGTACAATAATAAAAATATATAATTGTTTAATCTCTAAGTAGTGACGTGAAGCTATTTGTTTTATTAGGCGACTTATCCACATTTATTTATATAGATAAATAAATAACAACATAATTAGCACCTTACTATTATTGAAAAAAATACGGCCTCAGAGTCAGAGGGGCAAAATACTTTCTTTCTAAAAGTACTCTATCAAATTATTATGAGACAATTAATACTTTATCCGTAATGTTGACATTATTAGTTTTAACTTTATAAATAGATTATTATGGGAATATTATATGTTTTATCCTCATTTGTAAATATGTTGAAAGTCAAGGGGCTTAGTTGTAACTTATTGATTAGTTTGTTAAGAGGTAGTTAAGTAGTTCAGTATGTTCATATTCTGCTAATACACTTTCTAATCGTTCTTATTCTTCAATAATGTAATCGGTTGAAGTTCTCTCAATTTTGTTCTTGATTTCACATTTACAATAGTGTAATTGAACAATTGCTTCCGCTCCTCATGGTATCAGAGCTACGGCTTGTTTGATCCGTGCGTATTACATCTAAAATTCTTGATCGTATGATCGCATTAACCCTAAATTCTTGATTTTGGTGAAATTGATGATTTCATCTGTAAGACCCCACTTTTAAAACAAACATATTATATAATTTATACGTTAGAAGTGTGTCCCAAAACATATACATATCCGTTATTTACAAAACAAACCATAATAAACTTTTATCAACTTCTATTGTTACAAACCATACTACTAAATTCGGGTGTTATATTCAACTTTCCAAAACATTCTATTATCAAAAGTCAGAGTTTGCGCCATTTTAGTCAAACACCCAGTCAACTTCTACTATCCGATCTACTTCATCAACTAACCAAAATCTGCAAAACATACAACAACGAGGGGATTAGCCTTTGCTAAGTGAATGGAACCGTAACCGACGGTTCAATCCATTTATAACAAATCTTACAACTGATAACAACAACTAGTTAAACACATAAGCACATAACTACGTGAGGATCGGCGGTTCCTGATAATACAACTTATATAAACACCAATACCAGAAACCACGACCACTGGGCGCCATGCCATTCCCAATGATCTACCGATAGCCTGATTACTACTTTCACTGAATAGGTTAATCTTCAACTATGTGTATTCAAGTAACCTAGACAGCTACACAGTAGTAATCAAACCCAACCCGCACGCTGACCTCACTCCGATTCATCTCAACAACTTGTCACATAAAGGCATATCATATGCAGTTATGTAAAACCAACAGAACAACTTTTACAACTTGATCAATCAAACTCAATCAATATAATCAACAACTTAATAACTGTAATTAACATGGCATTAACTTCTACTCAAACTATCCTGGTTACCCGTTGTAACCAAACTTGTTACAACTGGGTTGAACCGAGGACTACAGTAACCACTCACCAATTATCGTCCGGTCACCAAACTCAGTGGTCTAATGTTACTGAGTGGCCGCCCGCTTATCTGATAACACAAAGATAACAAGTTAGTGTCGCGTTCCATAACTTAGTCCAAATCATAATCCATAATATTTTTCAAACTACTATCATCAACCATGATTCATATCATATAAACAATTTAACTATAAGTTTAGTTAAATCATTAAACAGCACAACAGCTAGAAGTTAAACATAAAATTCCCTGAAACCCGGGGAATACGATCGTACTCCCTTGAGTACGATCGTACTCAACTGAATACGTTCGTATTCCTGTGAATACGCCGTATTCCCGAGCTAAAATTACATCAGACAAATTTTTAAGGAGTACGTTTGGGAATACACGGGGGAGTACGCCGTACTCCCGTGAGTACGATCGTATTCCGGGAATACGATCGTATTCCCAGCTTAGAACAGACCTGCACATTTCAGCTTTTCACCATCTCGAACCAAAACCCAAAAATCACCAAACTCAGTTTATAACCACGAAATTTATCATGAAACGACCACAAATTCGACCACAAACATACCATAACAACAAACAACAATTTTAACACCATATATCATCTTTTAAATCACTAATTTCATAAACCCTAACTCTTAAGTTTAAAATGAAGAACACAAACCATTTCTACCACAAATCAGCATATAATCAACTCATATCAACTATTAATCACCAAGAAATCACTAATTTATACTTTTCAAACATCAATTCATACTACACCTAAATATTCATCATTTACCTAATTGCTATGAAATGAGTTCAAGCATCATAGAATACTTACAATCAAATGAACAAGATGATGATAATGATTTCTTGTGATTACAAAGACTGAATCAATCTCCAACAATCCCCTTTGATTTTTCTTTGATTTAGTGATAAAGAGAAGTTTGAGAGAACAAGAAAGTTCAAGAACAATTGAGATTAGGTAATGAAATAAAATAAGTCGGTCTCCACCGCCCCATCTCTTTAATTAAGCATAAATTATACCCCTTCCTAATCTATTGTCTGGAACTTGAAAATACCCGCAAGTCAAAATATTTTATTTTACCGTCAACTTTAACTTTTTAAAACAAGTAACATTTTACTTGTCACAATAAAAACTGAGGCTCTTTTAATTGTTTATTTTCAAATAAACCAACAATTCTTAATAAAATACAATTTATTTTCGGGTCCAGAAACGGGATGTTACAAATCTTCCCCCCTTATAGGATTTCGTCCCCGAAATCCAACCACACCCAGTTAAACTAAACATACTCAATTCTCCTATTAACATACAACTCTAATCACATTACTGTATGTTAAAAGAACAATAAACATAAGATATACCTGTCGCATCACTATCAAGTCCAAAAACATTCTCCGCCGTCATTTGAAAAGCCCTTCCTGTAGCCGGTGGAATCTTTCTCTTTTGCCCAACAGATGACGCAGAACCCGAGGCCACATTCCCAACCAAACCCGAACCTTGCATTGTCTTCTCCAGACAGTTCAATGATCTATGTCCTTCCTTTTTACAATTCCAACAAACAAACTGTGGAAAAGTACAATCCCGCATACCATGACCAAATACCCCACACTTAACACATCTCATAGTCTCTGAAGTACACGGACCAGAATGTTTCGACTTACAATTTACACACCATGGATTACTTCCCACCGAATCATCACTATAAACTACTCTTCTATTCTGTCCTTTGTTTCCCGAAGAACTATTCTTAACCTGTGAAGAACTCTTTTCCTTGTTCATTTTACCAGAAGCTCGCATGTCGCCATCCACAGATCGAGCTAATGTAAAAGCCTGAGTAAGAGTACCTGCCAATCTCACACTAGTTCTGTATTCCGGTGGTAAAGTTCCTACAAAGTGATTAATCCTCATCCTATCATCCGGGACCCATTGTTGAACAAAACGTAACTTCTCAGTGAATTGATTAATAAGGTCCTCAATCGACATTTGCTCAGTTAACTTCAAATTCATAAACTCCTGTCTAATCCTAAGCATATCAAACTCGGAGCAAAATTGTTTACAAACCTCATTATGAAAATCTGCCCAAGAAATTTTCGATCTCTGCTCTTTTGTCAATTGCTCAGTTATAGAATCCCACCAATTCATCGTTTGTCCCTTCAGTAATTGCACAGCATAACCAACCTTTAATTCTTTCTCACACCGACACACTTCAAACTTTTTCTCAGTATCTCTCAACCAATTCAATGTTATTGAAGGATCATTGCCTCCTTCAAATTCTTTCGGACCACTAGCTTTAAATGTCTTAAACGAACACAACTTATTCTGTGGTGGTGGTGAAGGAAACTGATAAGTTTGCTGAGCTAACCTAGCTTGTTGTTCCAAGTACAACTGTTCTATCTTTTTAAGTCTTATCACTTCATCCTCTAGTTGCAACATATAATCCTCTTGACTAGTTTCTTCCTGATTAACCTGTGTAGTACCAGCCTGCCTCTGATTATCATTCTGAGTATCCGAAGGTGGAACAACATTGTTGATCGGGTTCTCGTTATCTGCCATGCCTGTACTCACAATCAAAACACAACTTGCAACTTGTTAATCGTTAGCATTCACTATACTAACCAATCCCCAATCCCAAAGCTAATCCCACGTACCGAAATGTTTGACTAACACTGACTAGATTTGGGATTGAACATTTACAAATGCCCAATTCGCCCAAACCTATGCTCTGATACCAACTTGTAAGACCCCACTTTTAAAACAAACATATTATATAATTTATACGTTAGAAGCGTGTCCCAAAACATATACATATCCGTTATTTACAAAACAAACCATAATAAACTTTTATCAACTTCTATTGTTACAAACCATACTACTAAATTCGGGTGTTATATTCAACTTTCCAAAACATTCTATTATCAAAAGTCAGAGTTTGCGCCATTTTAGTCAAACACCCAGTCAACTTCTACTATCCGATCTACCTCATCAACTAACCAAAATCTGCAAAACATACAACAACGAGGGGATTAGCCTTTGCTAAGTGAATGGAACCGTAACCGACGGTTCAATCCATTTATAACAAATCTTACAACTGATAACAACAACTAGTTAAACACATAAGCACATAACTACGTGAGGATCGGCGGTTCCTGATAATACAACTTATATAAACACCAATACCAGAAACCACGACCACTGGGCGCCATGCCATTCCCAATGATCTACCGATAGCCTGATTACTACTTTCACTGAATAGGTTAATCTTCAACTATGTGTATTCAAGTAACCTAGACAGCTACACAGTAGTAATCAAACCCAACCCGCACGCTGACCTCACTCCGATTCATCTCAACAACTTGTCACATAAAGGCATATCATATGCAGTTATGTAAAACCAACAGAACAACTTTTACAACTTGATCAATCAAACTCAATCAATATAATCAACAACTTAATAACTGTAATTAACATGGCATTAACTTCTACTCAAACTATCCTGGTTACCCGTTGTAACCAAACTTGTTACAACTGGGTTGAACCGAGGACTACAGTAACCACTCACCAATTATCGTCCGGTCACCAAACTCAGTGGTCTAATGTTACTGAGTGGCCGCCCGCTTATCTGAGAACACAAAGATAACAAGTTAGTGTCTCGTTCCATAACTTAGTCCAAATCATAATCCATAATATTTTTCAAACTACTATCATCAACCATGATTCATATCATATAAACAATTCAACTATAAGTTTAGTTAAATCATTAAACAGCACAACAGCTAGAAGTTAAACATAAAATTCCCTGAAACCCGGGGAATACGATTGTACTCCCTTGAGTACGATCGTACTCAACTGAATACGTTCGTATTCCTGTGAATACGCCGTATTCCCGAGCTAAAATTACATCAGACAAATTTTTAAGGAGTACGTTTGGGAATACACGGGGGAGTACGCCGTACTCCCGTGAGTACGATCGTATTCCGGGAATACGATCGTATTCCCAGCTTAGAACAGACCTGCACATTTCAGCTTTTCACCATCTCGAACCAAAACCCAAAAATCACCAAACTCAGTTTATAACCACGAAATTTATCATGAAACGACCACAAATTCGACCACAAACATACCATAACAACAAACAACAATTTTAACACCATATATCATCTTTTAAATCACTAATTTCATAAACCCTAACTCTTAAGTTTAAAATGAAGAACACAAACCATTTCTACCACAAATCAGCATATAATCAACTCATATCAACTATTAATCACCAAGAAATCACTAATTTATACTTTTCAAACATCAATTCATACTACACCTAAATATTCATCATTTACCTAATTGCTATGAAATGAGTTCAAGCATCATAGAATACTTACAATCAAATGAACAAGATGATGATAATGATTTCTTGTGATTACAAAGACTGAATCAATCTCCAACAATCCCCTTTGATTTTTCTTTGATTTAGTGATAAAGAGAAGTTTGAGAGAACAAGAAAGTTCAAGAACAATTGAGATTAGGTAATGAAATAAAATAAGTCGGTCTCCACCGCCCCATCTCTTTAATTAAGCATAAATTATACCCCTTCCTAATCTATTGTCTGGAACTTGAAAATACCCGCAAGTCAAAATATTTTATTTTACCGTCAACTTTAACTTTTTAAAACAAGTAACATTTTACTTGTCACAATAAAAACTGAGGCTCTTTTAATTGTTTATTTTCAAATAAACCAACAATTCTTAATAAAATACAATTTATTTTCGGGTCCAGAAACGGGATGTTACATCATCTTCATAATCATTCAATTTCTGTTGCTTCTTGATTAAATTGATCAATTTCAATTGATTCTTATTTCAATTGCTATCAATTTTCATTTTGTTTCACAATTTCTTCCTAATTCAGTTTATCAAACCCTAGAAATTCAAAATGGTGATTCCGGTGTCTAATTCAGTTCCAGAAGCACATACTCAAGCCAATTTGAATGTTAACAATGATCCTTTACACATTGCAAGCTCCGATCGTCCCGGAATGGTATTAACAAATACGGCGTTCAATGGAATGAACTTTCATGGCTGGTGCAGAACAATTAAGATGGCTTTAGGTGCGAAATTGAAGCTAGGGTTTATAGACGGTTCGTATCCTAAACCTGATGTCAATCATGAAAGTTTTCAGAGATGGACTCGCTGCGATTATATGGTAACATGCTGGATCTTGAACTCTGTGATTACTGAATTATCTGATGCATTTCTATATGCACAATCTGCTTATGAATTGTGGAAGGAAATTGAAGATAGGTATGGTCAAAGTAATGCACCTCTCATTTATCAACTTGAAAATGAATTGAGCAAAGTTACTCATGGTAATCTGTCTGTAGCTGCATATTTTACCAAATTGAAAAGATTTTGGGATGAATTGCACAATTTAAATGGCATTCCAACTTGTTCATGTGGTAAAATGAGGGAATGTTCATGTGGCATTACAGAAAAGTATCTTGAATTGGACAATAGGTCTAAGTTGATGCAATTTTTAATGAAGCTTAATGATGAATTTGAGTCTGTTAAAAGCCAAATTTTATCAATGGATCCTTTGCCTACTGTGAATAAGGCATATTATATCGTGCAGCAAGTTGAAAAACAGAAACAGGTTACTAACCATAATGTTGATCCCACTGCATTTTTTGCAAACTTGAGCAACAAAAGAAATGTTTCTGGTACAGCTAGAAAAGATGTTAAACCAGGTAGATATGATAATAAAGGGGAGAAAAGATGTACCTACTGTGATCAGGATGGACATGTTTATGAACAATGTTTTAAAAGGTTGGGTTATCCTGATTGGTACAAGGGTAAGAAAAATAAGAAAGTTACAAAAATGGCTGCTCAAGTGACTGGTTTGGATATGCATAAGGATTCACCTTTTGACATGCTTTATGAGAATGAATGTGATGGAGATTTCAAGGGAATTGTTGATCAAAGACTTATAGCTGCTGTGTGTCAAGAGATGGCTAAAATGTTCAAAGGCAAAGGAGGTATGCAAGACAATAGTGATACTGCAAGTTCTTCTATGGGACATGCAGGTATATCACTTTGTACTTATGCATTTGCTTTATCTGCAAGTAGTCAAATAGATATGAAATATGAATGGATTGTTGACACAGGTGCTTCTGATCATATGACCCCACATTTTGATCTATTCCAATTCACAGAACCTTTACCAAATCCAATTATTGTTAAACTCCCAGATGGAACTAGAAAACTTGTTACTACTTGTGGTCAAATCAGATTGAGTCCTACTTTGATTTTATCAAATGTCTTCTATGTTCCAGATTTTCATTTCAATCTTCTTTCAATTGGCAAACTCCTCATTTCTCAACAACTTTTAGCTATTTTTCATCCAAAATGGTTTGTTTTTCAGGACCTTTCAACTAGCAAGTTGGTTGCAATTGGGAAAGGAGTAAGAGGCTTGTACACTTGCAAGGCTGCTTCTCTTCTTAACTCCAAATCTTGCACAGCTGCTTCTAAGCTTCAAACACAGTCTATTAGTTCTAGTTCAGAAACTCTTGTTAATAATAGTGTTAAACATAATTCTGCTTTTAGTAATTTTGTTAACACTAAGATTGATATGTTTCATAATAGACTTGGTCATTCTTCTTTATCCAAGCTTATACATGTTAAAGATTGTAAAGTCAAAGGTTCTGATTTTTTCTGTGAAACTTGCATGCTTGCAAAGAATCATAGATTACCATTTGTTAGAAGCACTTCTTTATCTGCTGTGCCTTTTGAATTGTTGCATATGGACCTATGGGGTCCATATAAAGTTGCTGCTCTAAATGGGGCTCATTATTTTCTCACAATTGTAGATGATCATTCTAGAGCTACTTGGACTTATCTTCTTCATTCTAAGTCTCAAGTATGTTCTATTTTATCTACATTTTTCTGCTACTTAGCCAACCATTTCAGTACTAAGCCCAAGTTTATTAGGACTGACAATGGTACTGAATTTGTGAATCAAACTTGTTTGTCTCTTTTGCAATCTCATGGAATTTTACATCAAAAATCTATGACTTATACCCCACAACAAAATGGGATAGTTGAAAGAAAACATAGGCATTTATTAGATACTGCAAGGGCACTCAAAATTCATGCTAATCTACCAAATTATTTTTGGGGAGATTGTGTCCTAGCAGCTACCTACTTGATTAATAAAATGCCTATGGAGATTTTGAAATGGAAAAGTCCTTTTGAGATTTTGCATGGTAAATCTCCTTCTTATGATAATCTTAGAGTAATTGGTTGTCTTTGTTATGCAACCATTACTAAACCTCAATCAGACAAACTTGCTCCTAGATCTATCAAATGTCTTTTCCTAGGTTATCCACCTAATCAAAAAGGATACAAGTTATATGATCTACATTCTAAGCAAGTCTTCTTAAGCAGAGATGTCATTTTCAAGGAAGATGTATTCCCTTTTAAAGATGTTAATTCAGGATCTCTTCTTCCTGATGTTATTACATCTCAGTCCACATCTTTTCCTACCTCACCTTTACCTACTTCAGAAGATGATTTCATCATTTCTTCACCTGCTGCTCCATCATCTTCTGTTTCATCATCCCATCCTATTCCAGATACAACTACTACTAACCAATCTATCCCTTCATCTTCTTCTGTTCCTCTTAGAAGATCTTCTAGAACTTCTGTCAAACCAGCTTGGTTTAAAGATTTTCTAACTCCTTCTACTTCTACAGCAGCTGCTGTTAATACTCATCCTACTTATCCATTATTTCACAAACATGATTTCATTAATATTCCTCAACCATATATTGGTTTCTTAGCCAATGTTTGTTCTGTTTCTGAACCAACTAGCTATTTTCAAGCTAGTCAAGATCCATTGTGGGTAGAAGCTATGAACAAAGAGCTTCAAGCACTTGAAAACAATGAAACCTGGGAATTAACTTCTTTGCCTATAGGACATAAAGCAATCTCTTCAAAATGGGTGTTCAAGATCAAATATCTTCCAGATGGCAAAGTTGAAAGATATAAAGCCAGATTGGTAATCAGAGGTTTTAATCAAACTTTAGGACAAGATTATACTCACACTTTTTCCCCTGTAGCTAAATTAGCTACTGTGAGAGTCCTAATTGCTATTGCTACTGCTAAAGATTGGCCGTTGCATCAACTAGATATCAACAATGCTTTCTTACATGGTTTCATAGATGAAGATATCTATATGAAACCACCCGAGGGTTACCATAAAGCTAAGGATAATCAAGTTTGTAAATTGAAAAAATCCTTATATGGTCTCAAGCAAGCATCTAGGCAATGGAATCATGAATTTACAAAAATTTTAATTGGCCTAGGCTTTAAGCAATCCAAGCATGATTACTCTCTTTTTGTTAAAGTCAATGGTGATGAGTTTACAGCAGCCTTGGTGTATGTAGATGATGTGCTTCTTACTGGTAATTGTGATACTGAAATACTATCCACTAAGCTTGCTTTGGATGCTAAATTCACAATCAAGGATTTAGGATTAGCCAAGTATTTTTTAGGGATTGAAATTTGCAGAACTAAAGGGGGTACTTACTTAAATCAAAGGAAGTATATTCTTGATCTTCTTCAAGATGTGGGATTAACTGCAGTCAAACCTGTTTCATTTCCACTACCATCACATCTCAAATTAGCTGCTGATAAAGGTGTACTTCTTACTAATCCTGATTCTTATAGAAGGTTGGTGGGTAGACTTTTATATCTTACTATGACTCGGCCTGATATATCCTACTCAGTGCAGCATCTTAGTCAGTTTGTCTCTTCTCCCACTGATTTGCACATGCAGGCTGCAATGCACTTGTTAAAATATCTAAAGGGTTCCATTTCTAAAGGTTTGTTTTACCCAGTTCAGTCTCATTTAAAAGTCACTGGTTTTTCAGATGCTGACTGGGCTTCTTGTTTAATGACAAGAAAGTCATTGACTGGATATTGTATATTTCTTGGACATGCTTTGATTTCTTGGAAAACAAAGAAACAAGCAACTGTTTCAAAATCCTCCACTGAAGCTGAATACAGGAGTATGGCTGCAACAACTTGTGAACTTATGTGGCTTTCTTACTTGTTACAAGATCTGCACATTCCTGTTCAACTTCCCATTACCTTATTTTGTGATAACAAGTCAGCTCAACAAATAGCTGCAAATCCTTGTTTCCATGAACGCACTAAACATCTTGATATTGACTGTCATTTCACACGGGAAAAGGTACAAGATGGTTTTCTCCAAACAGCTCATATTCCCTACCTCATTACAGCTTGCAGATGTTATGACCAAGGCATTAGGAAAGGTTCAGCATTCATTTCTTATTGACAAGCTTGGTCTCTCTGAGCCTCCAGCTTGAGGGGGGTATATGGGAATATTATATGTTTTATCCTCAGTTGTAAATATGTTGAAAGTCAAGGGGCTTAGTTGTAACTTATTGATTAGTTTGTTAAGAGGTAGTTAAGTAGTTCAGTATGTTCATATTCTGCTAATACACTTTGTAATCGTTCTTATTCTTCAATAATGTAATCGGTTGAAGTTCTCTCAATTTTGTTCTTGATTTCACATTTACAATAGTGTAATTGAACCATTGCTTCCGCTCCTCAATTATCTATGTATAAAAAGTAACTATTAAAAATTATTACATTTTTTAATTTATTTTATTTATTACTTTTAATTATTTATTTCATACAAATATCTAGTCAAACTTTCTCTAAATATAAAAATAAAATTGACATAATCTAATAGACAATAAAAATGAGACGGGTGGAGTAAGTAAAATCGAAAGTAACAAAATATTTTGAGATCGTGTAGAAAGTGCCTTCTAGTTGTTGCACTATGCTATTTGTTAACTCTGTCGCTTTTTTTGCCTTTTCAGTTTAATTCGTTGGTACATTTACAGGCTTCCAAAGCCAACGACAAATAGGCAAGTTGTCATAAATAAAGTATAATTTTTATATACTTGATTGATCAACTACAATATTAATTATTGATTAAAATATTGTAATACATATAAATGCCAAATGGACTTGTCCCGGAATAGATACGAATTTGACCATGTTGCTTGAAGATAAGACGTTTAGAGAAAGGGATCATCTCGCGATTTCAACTTATTTGTTCGTTTATGTGATTAATAGTTTGTATAAACGAGTAAACAACCATGATTATGTACGAAAAGCTATTTTATTGTTAAGAGGAACTCGGTATATTATTTTCTAATTACATAAAATATGTAAATGATCAAATCTATAAAAGGATAGAAAACAATGAGGAGTAATTATTGTTAGAATGAACAGAAATGTATACATCAAGATCAGATCTTCTTTATGGTGATTTATTTATGTTGCACTCAACAAATGATTGTATTAGTTCCAATTCCACAAACTAAAGCAATCAGTTCTTGATGACATGATGATGCTAATGGCAAGTGGGTGTCAATAATTCACCCATTATTAAAAAATGTAAATTGGTTTTTAATAGACATAAAAGGTTATTCATTTAGTTTTGATTTTGAAAGTTTAAGCTCTTTCTAAAAGTTACTTCAAATTACTACTACTTTGGTCAAAACTAAAAGCTAAAAGATGCTATAATTTCTGAATATTTACCTACCAAATAGAGCATTAAAGGTTATAGAGAAAATTCCATAAATCATACATGTGGTTTATACACATTTTCATAGATCATACCCGAACTTTTTTTCTTCAGGTTTTCGATACAATAAGTTTCAAATTTGCTCGTAAATGGTACCCCTGTCTAACTCCGTCTATTTTTGTCGTTAAGTTTTACCAATTCCGTCTATTTTCAATACAATAAGTTTCAAAATTGCTCGTAAATGATACTTAAAAGTTTCAAAATTGCTCCTAAATGATACCCCCGTGGCCCCGTGCAAATCACGTGGTAAAACTTAACGACAAAAATAGACGGAGTTGGAAGGAGGTACCATTTACGAGCAAATTTGAAACTTATTGTATCGAAAACCTAAAAAAAAAGTTCGAGTATGATATGTGAAAATGTGTGTAAACCACAGGTATGGTTTATGGAGTTTCCTCTCAAGGTTATATAAAAACTTCAAGTTACTACTTTTAATTATATCTCCTGTAATCATCAAACATATGGTGCAATTTAGACAATTAGCGAAAACCTTTCAGTTATTCAATTTATTGATCAAATCTATTTAATGAACCATCATGTTTCGTTTATACAATACTGGGCTTAAGCACATGAATATTAGTAATAGATAAAAACACTATGGGCCTGTAGAGTTTACTATGTTGAACAAAATATCCAGCATACAAAAATTAAACATCATTCAACTCTGCATCATACTTGACTTACTCAAACATAACATATATTTTTATAGATAGCTGTTTAACAACAAAAAGAAAGAACAAAAATATTACAACATAATACGTTTACGGTGACTCTCATTTTTCAGCTCCATTGGTCACCTTAATTTCCAATAGCCTGTCCACTGGCTGCCTGCATATCGGGCACCGGTTCGTCTGAAACCTCAATACTTTCGCACATCCACTGCACATACACTGAAATCAAAACCAGCTAACAGGTTAATACCTCTTACAAAAAAGAGACATTTTAAATGACGTATACAGATGTGTTTATAGAGAAAGTTGGTACCATGTGACGGCAAGGTAGGACTGTCGTGTCTCGAGGTTCTGATAAACAAATGACACATTCTTTACCAGGATCATTCCCATCAACTTCAGCACCATCGACTGAGTTACCGATTCCATATATCTCCTGCAACTCATACCTCATCCCATTCACCCACAATATCTGTTTTGACACCCTAATATGATATTCACCTCTTTCTTTCTCGAAAACTGCCTGAGTTATTTGTGAATTAGTAGCACCAGGAATCGCATTTCCGTCTTCTGAAATAGATGGAGTTGCTTCTGCTTTAATTGCTAAAGGATATACCCCTGTTTCACTCATTTCCAATAGTTCTGATTCATCAAACATTGAAAAGTCAATACCAGTTCCTGACTCTTGTCTGAATTTCTGGCCCAAACCTTGTTGGAATTCAACTGTAATAGGTGCAAGTATGTCTTCTTTTGTTGGAGTCGTGTTGCAGTCTTCACCCTCTTTTGCAAAGAAATAAAGTGTGATGCTGCCACACGAAATGACATAAACCTTTTAGTAGCGCCTTAAAATTAATTAATAATCACAATTATTACAGAGAGTATATTATATCAAAATCTCTTGTAATCTATGCAAACTTTAAACAAGTTTCCATAAAGAAAGATAAATTCAGGGGTAGTTGCTAAAAACTACTAATTTGATTGCGCCTATTTGGAAAAGGTAAAACATCCTAAGTGACTAACATATTGCCACAAATTCTACGATGATCAGCCTTTCGAATGAAGCCTTTCTAATGCGCTTTCTTCATTCGAAAATAAGAACCCAGAATTTCTTTCCAAGCAACCCTATATCAGAATTCAGAAGGCCCAAAAGATATACTATGATTGACTCTTTCCATATTTACTTTAATAATCACACTCTTTTATAGATGATGAAAAGGTCTCATCATGTAAATATGTAATGCCAGATAAATTATCAAAACAGTGTCAGTGAAGAGTTGAAAGTCAACTGAACCGGCATGCAATTGGGACATCAGAAGTCATATTAAAAGGTTTTATTGTGGTCAAATTCTGTTCTCGGGCTTGTTATAGTTAAGTCAAAACTTTAGTTTGACAACAATTTGACATACAAAATTGACATCCTTCAAATGAAATGCAACTAACACATTATATGGTCCCATGTTTATCACTCCATGTCAACAAAGCACAAAGGAACTCATCAGTAGCTCATTTCTATGTTATCCTAAAACTGATAATCACTGCTTTAACCATCCAGTCATCCACAAAATAAAGCATATTGGTATTTATCCTTTTTCCAAACATCATATTTCCATCAAAAAAGTTGACCAAAGGTATCTACAGTTAACTCTAATACAAATTACAGAACTACCCTAATACACAAAATTATCTACAGTTATATCTACAAGAACAATGCATACTTTAACATGATTGGGAAGATATTAACAAACAATCAAACAAAAAAAATATACATTTTTTAATTACTAGAATCATCTACAACATGAATACATATAGTCATATACACATATATACATAAATACAAATATGTTACCTGCCAGCAACAGTAGCATCATAAGTGAAAACAACGAGAAATTTTCCAGGATTTTGTTCATCAGGCTCAATCTTTAAAGTTTCTTTCTTGAGATTAACATCATTCCTAATAGTAACAGCTTTTTGATGATCAACATAAGGTGTAGGTGGGTGCATCACTGGCCCACACGGGTACCTCCCACCGACCCACGCCTGCGCCGCTGGGTCCATCGGCACACGGTGGTGGTGATCATACGGTGCCGGCAACGGTGGCGCAGCCGGCGGCGGCGGGTAGTACGCTGGGGTGGGGTATTGGTAATACGGTGTTGAATTTGGGACAGGATTAGGGTTAGGGTTTGGGTATTGATTAGGGTACGGTGTAGCTGCGGCGAATACGTACCGATTAGCGTTGATCTCCGGCTGTGGTTGTTGCGGCGGTGGCGGTGCTGGGTGGTTTTGATTGTTGCCACGGCGGTTTCCGCCGTGTCTACGGCGGCCGTTGGAACTGTTACTTCCGACATTACCCATTGGCCAAAATTAAACCTTGATTGTAATAAAATTGTGGGGTTGGATCAAAATTGAATCTTGATCAAATGGGTATAAAGAACCGGTGAAAATTAGGTTGTGTTTTGAGTTTCTTTGGTTAAAAACAAGAAACAAGAAAATAAAGTTATTATAGTATCAAGAAACAACATATGAAAATGGAGGAATTGAGAGAGAAAACAGAGTTCGGTGAGTGAATTTGGGTGAAAGTGTGTGTGATAAGGGGATGGGAGTGGAGGTGGGGGGATGATTGTCACGTAAAGAAGCTCCACTCGGAGACGGAACAATAACTATACCATTATTATTATCATTATCATTATTTGTATAAAAATAAAAATATAAATAATTTTATTTGTTCATATTTCCCGTCGGTTCTGTTTTTTTAAAAGCGATCCTACAACCTCACTTACATATTATATCTTCTTGCAAAATGTTGATAACGAGCAACCGGTCCACACGCCCCACCCCAAGGACAATATGTGAAAGACACTGCTGAGCATATGCTCCAGACTGACCCAGCAGTCCGCTAAGAAAGAGTGTCAGTCTGTTTTGAGAAATGTGACCATTTTCTTGCAAAGACTTTTCCCTCCGAAATCAACTAGGCTACGCGCCTGAGGGCTGACCCAAAATTGTAGATAATGGGATTGAACTTGGGTCTCCTTTGAAGATTCCAAGCCTCCACCACTAGGCTAAGCTACCCCAAAGTTGTATATAACTTACATATTATATGCAATCACAAAATCCCCGAATATATATACTCACTGTCTTATAAGTGATGCTTGAACCCTTAATCTCTTGATTCAAAGGTCCCTCTGTACCACTAGGATAAAATGAGATAAATTATTGTGATTGCCAAAAAAGATTCTATATTTAGTCGATTATGGCATTTAATATCTTGGACTAAAATCATCGTAATCTTCCAATAATTCTTGATGTGCGCAAAACTACAAAAGTCTAGTCGGTCACTTTTTAAAACGACTTGACATAACACAAATGCGTATTGTGTAGCAAATATAAGGAGTTCAAGAACTTGAGACGTTGCATTCACAACCTTCTATGCACTTAAAGGGGATCGATCATATTATTATGTTCAAGATACATACATGACGGAATTTAAACACGTTTCGATATTGATATTCATCAATTTCAAAGAGTTGGACTATTTAATTTTATGTCGGAAATTGCATCTAGTGATCAACATCAAATTATATCCGTAAAATGTTGATAATCACCAACGAACTGAGATGCCATGTTGGGTTTTACTTTTACAAATTGATGATATAAGTTCAAGTCATATTGTCATTCCTATAATGGAAATTCTAACAGACCTTTAAAACTGGGTGATTACTTGTAACTTTACAAGTGTTCCTGAATCTTACTGAATTCATTTATATCAATATACCTTCATTTCTTTGCTATTCGAAAAATAAATTTAGACCTACCATCAACTTTTTTAGCATTAGATTCATCACTTATGTGTAGCTAAGATGATGTAAATATTGATAGGCTTATATTGTTATGTGAAATATGTTTCATGACAAGTTAATTGCAACATATATTAGTGATGATAATAGTAATTATATCATATATAAGCATATAAGTCTTCCATTCTATTATCCAATGATGACTTCTATGAACTTGAGTGACCCAAGCATCAAAATAAAAAGGAAACTTCATTCACAACCCTACAATAAATTAGTTGAAATAATTTTCTTTTATGAAGCATATTTGTTAGGGGTAACATGTACCATTGAAGTTGCTAAAAAAGTTTAGGACTCGGTCCCATACTACTTATTTAAATTATCTGACATACTAAAGTGGATTCCACTGCCCTAAATCATATGGGTCCTAGTAGTAGAAACCAAATCTAAGTGTTGCAAACTTGGAACATTTATGGAGAAGAGAACATTTCAATCAGAATCATACCCAACTTATTACAATATTTGGTTGGACCATATTGTTTCCCTATGCAACACTTTATTATGTATTCTACGAGTTTTTTTACCCGTACGTTGCGGCGGAGAATAAATAATGTATAATTTTAGATGTACAAATGTAATATGCTCTCAAGTTCTTTGCTTTTTTACGGAGCTTAAAACTTAGAAAAACTTAATTATTCATGTAGTATAATAGGGAGTGTTCGTTATAGCAAGTTTTGATTTTCTCAAGTCATTAGAATTGAATTGTTCTTTATGTTAATTTTTTTTACCCATTTAGATAGCTAATACAATATGTATCGTACTTTAAATAAAATTAAAAAAATCTTTGAATTCGACTTGGAACCAAATTTAACTAATTAGATTGTTTTAATAAACTTGAAATGGAAACACTCAACAAACCATAATTTAAAAGTTTTAATAACTCATTTTTCAAAATAATAAGAACTCTATATTTTGGGTTAAAATTTTTTTTCTTTGTCGATTTAGTCCTTAATCACATTTTTATATTAAACTTTTCTTCATACCATAAGTCTATAACCCCCATATTAAATTGATAAATAAAATATCACTCATTTTATATGGGACTACAAATTATATTTTGACTATATTGATAATATTTATAGCAATATAATTATAGTAATACTATATGTTCTATTTAATACCCTTTTGATTAATTTGAAAATTAAGATTGCATTTTCAAAGGTTGAGGTTCTCTTTGAAATATTATTAGATTTTCATGATTATGTTTATATTTTTTGTTTTGTTGTTAATACTATTTATTTATGCTTATTTACTTATAAAAAAATATTAATACTATTTTTTGGACAACCCCAAAATGACTCCATCCTCTATTTAGTTTTTAAATATGTGAATAGGAGAATTTGGTAATTGTAGTAGATAAAATATCTTAAAATAAAGTGGTAATATATAAATAAATTAAATTATAATTACTATACTACATTGACGGAGCTAAGTCAACCGTCACTTTTAACCTTACGATCTTGACCGTTCAAAGTGTAAAAAGATTCATGACTTTCGATCGTAGCCGTTTAATGTATCACCGGCGGTTATGCGGAACAGTTTTTTTTATTGGTTTTTAGTTTTTACAAATTACAAATAGTAACCGCCGTATTGAAGAGGACGTGTGTAAAGTGTAAACCGACCAAACATGATTTACATACAACTTCGGACTTTAATTGCGATAATTATTCACAATGATTGCACGGTTATCGGTAATTCATAGGCTATGTGATTGGATTGAATTATGAGTATGCCTTATTCATGCAGATATATTTTTCGCATATTCTTTCTATACCAAAAAAAAAAATACTTCCCATAACATTTATGTAATAATAAAAAACAAAAGGTACAGAAAAAGTACGGAATGAGTACAGAATAATAAGAAAAGGTGATAGGAAAAGTACAGAAAAATTACAATTTAAAATAAAATATAAAGAAAAATGGTATGATTAGTACGTCCCATATTTTTTGGCTCACAAAATTCATTACCTAATTATTTAGTTTATATATATTTATATTATATTATTACCGTATACAATGATGGTTATATTGTATGCTTAGTATAGTATTTCATGATGAAACACTAACTATATTATGCCCAAATATTTTCTTGTACACCAATTGTAGCCATGGATAATTGTATCATAGTTAACTTTCCATTATGATAACACCATGTTACTATATACACATTTTATCTTTATAATTAACGTTTTTGAAAAATCCCGACTTACGCATATTCGTTCGGCAAAGTATGCACTGAATCTGTTGTCTTATGGGTTAGAGAGAAATTGAAAAACATGCTTATACGATGCTTACTTATAGACCTTTGTGTTAATAAAAAAAAACATGAAGATTAGGTAACTCACTTCAAATTTTTCTTTATAATACACTTCATGTATGTGATGGTATAATGCATGCTTAGGGCAGGGGCGGTACCGGAACTTACACTTCATGTATGTGATGGTATAATACATGCTTAGGGCAGGGGCGGTACCAAAACTTTTGTTATAAGGGGATATAATGTATACTCAACTGATTTGTTGATTTCATGGTTCATATAGCAACGCTTAAAACTTTAGCTTATATGAAAAAGGGTAATTGCACGCTACCCCACTTTAGCTTATATGAAACAAGCATGAAAATAAGTACAATATCTTGGAAGATTCTGTTTTAATGTTTGTCTACTATAGGTTTTCGATGGAGTCTCGTACTCTATATTTTGGAGTGTTCTTTTCTTGAGATATTGTTGGTAGAGCTGACAAAATGAAGTGGCTAATTGACAAATCACTCGGTTGTTTTCTAAACACCTTAATCATGTAACTATTGTATGTATGTATTGACATATACCATTTTACTAATTCTTCTTGGTAGCTTATTTTCATTTTATTTTGTGGACAATCAGGTCTATATGTTACCCAAAAATTACGATCAACATTTCAGTACTAAAAGAGTGTTCCCGGGACACCGCCCGGGTATTACACTGGTTACACATAGATAGGCCCGAATATATACATTGAACAAAAACAGACTTACTATTAGAATTGGGTTCAATTGGGCCGGATTGCTATCTTTTCTGTAGAATTTGGGCTGGGCTAGAGTGAGCTACCATGTAATCTACCCACAAACAAACACAGGGTCAGGGAAACTGGGAAAGTATTAGACCGTCGAACCACTGTGTCTCCGTTCTTTCACGCTCCGATCGCAGCAGCGGCGCTACTCTCACCGCCGTCGTCTTCACCGGCCACTCATATTCTAAACCGCAAGGTTAGTTATAAAGTTTATATCTATTGTCGTAATTATTCCCATTTATATCGTTTGATGCCCTAAAAAACCTTCCATTTTACCACTTATAATAATTTAGGTTTTACTAGTTTATATGACGTCAAATTGTATTAAATTCTGGTTTCTTGTCGAAATTTTGTAATTAAATATCTTGTTTGATGAATTTAGGTTTCACACCTCATTAATTCAAGGTTTACATTACTATTAACCAATTATAGTTGAACCGATATATATATATTGAAAGCTTGTGGTGTATCTATATTCCAAATTGATAACTTGTTAAGCTCTGTTTGCATTGGTCTGGAGATGATCTCATATTAACATGTCTATTAACATATATTTAACACATTGTATTATTTCTCCTGATTTCCAGATAAGGTGCAATGGCCATGCTTTTCAAGGTAATATCAGTTTCTCTACCTGTAGTTAGCATTGCTCATATTTCGTTACTGAACTGTTATTATGTTTGCATTTTAAATTTGTGCGGTAAGTGCATATGTTAAAGAAAAGAAAGCTTGTCTAGCTGTGGTAACATATAGTAAACAACTGAACATGGTACCAGTTTATTCATTTTTATTAGCTCTAGGCTGTTACAACTAGTGGAAAAATAAATTCTACCATGGACTACTTTATGAAGGATTATTGACTTATAATAGGCGTGGCTGGTTGTTTTGCTTTATATATCTCATATATAGCATGCTGATTGAGTATTTCAAGCGGTAGTAAATTAGTAATACACTGTAGCATTTCAGTTTAAAATCTAAACTTTCAAGCCCGACTCTGCCTGAGGAACATCAACATAATTAAACATGGTAGTTGATAAATTGCATTATACGAATTTGATTACAGGCCGGTAAACTGAATGCCATGACATTTCGGTTTTTGTTATATCTCTAATGTACGCTCTGTGTATTTTTTATGTCAGGATCCGAATAAGATATCAGCATATCGTGATAGAAGGTTTCCAGGAACACAAGAAGAATATGAGCATGCACTTCAAACTTCAACAACTGTCTATATTGGCAACATGTCTTTCTATACTACTGAAGAGCAACTTTATGAGTTGTTTTCTCGAGCAGGAGAAATAAAAAAGATTGTTATGGGCTTGGATAAGAACACAAAAACGCCCTGTGGTTTCTGCTTTGTCATGTAAGTTAAATGTTAATAATAATCTTGTCAAAAACTTTATCCAAGTAGTCTTACTAGTTTTCAACATATGATAATAAGAAGTTGACGTAAAAGTTTCTGTTTTTCAGGTACTACTCTAGGGAAGATACAGAAGATGCTGTGAAATACATAAGCGGGACTATTCTTGATGACCGTCCTATTCGTGTAGATTTTGATTGGGGATTCCAGGATGGAAGGCAATGGGGTCGTGGTCGAAGTGGTGGACAGGTGACCTACACATCTACAAGCATTTATTACTCTATTCTCTAATTACGCTTGTTTTTATTCATGTTAATCTCTATTTTTTGACCAGGTGAGGGATGAATATCGCACAGATTATGATCCTGATATCCTTTGAAGTTTTATTATTATAAATAAACCGTCTGTTTAAGTAGTTGTTTGGGGTTGCTTATCAAAAGTGCTAATCTAATTATTGGCTTTTCAAATAAACAATTGGAATTAGCAACTCCAAATTGCGTATTTAAAACTGCTAATATCACTCACATAATATCATACGATTTGTTTGGATAAGCAATCTTAAACTCACTCAAAACTGCTCTGCTGAATAAATACACAATAAGCAGATAAGCAGCTTTTTTAAGCAATCCAACTATCCCCTTAGAATTAGATTATTGAAGTCATAAGTACTAGATGTGTGCTCTATTAGGCGATAAGTTAAACACGCCAACTTTCCGAGTTTAGGAGATTACTTATTTTTGTCTGTCTCATGAATATGAATTTGGATAAGTAGATAATTTGTTTCAGTATACCTTGACTGGTCAAACATAGAGGTGGTTATGGAAAATTGGTGCAGAAAGAGTTAGAAGAACAAAGGCAGGTGGTAGATTATGGGGTTGGATCATTGGGATCTTTCCAGCCACCTCCTATTGCTCATAGTCATAACTGTAAGTCCACAACTTGCTTGTTACTCATACTTTTTCCGCAACATTTACTACCTTTTATTGTATCCTGATTGGCTTGATGCTACATCATGCGGCAACTATTTTTAGAGGATTTATTTTGCATTCGAAGCAAAAGATAACTATACATATTCATTAGAATCACAACAAAAGTATATTGAGTAACTAGAAGTTTGATGATATAGTACTTCATACGTAGAGAAATAGCAGTAGCAGTAATGCACTGAAAGTCTTATGATTCGTCTCGTGAAATATGGATTTAATACCATGACCACAGGTTTGTTGGTTTAGCGGTATCATGCCCCATCAGCCAAGTGGTTGTGGCCTGTGGGTTAACTCCCAACTGGGACGAGGCGTGTGAAGTGGGTTTTGGGTTAAAAAAAGGAAAAAATTACCGTGACTCAAATATGTTCAAACGAGGGTTGTAAATGTTTCCAGATTAAATGAGGAATAAGGTATAAGTCTTATCAAACCGGTGTGATATTCTGCTAACTGCATTCTTTCATCAATGTGATAGTTTAGAGATATTTTTTAAGGTAAGTTATATGATATTACGTATTTCTTAAGAGTTCTGAAGGTATGCTTAGGAAAATTCTTTTAAGTAAAAGTTGGTAGAAGTCTATTCGAATTTCGGACAGTGCGGACAAATAATAGATCTCATTTCAAATATAACGTCAGTTAATGTGAAAATATGGAAATTATGAAGTAGTTGTTTCAAGCAAAGCTGTAAAGGCGCGCTTCGAGGCGCAAGGCGCAGAAGCGATGAGCTTATCGCTTTTTTTAGGCTGAGGTGAGACACAATATAGAAGCGCACTGAGGCGCCCACCTTGTGTGAGCCTTGATTACGAAAAAGGCGCTCCTTATAAATAAATCGGTGTATTGACTCTTTTTTTTTAAAGTTGAATGAATCTGGTTGGGCTTTATGACCGTTAGGGTTATATATCAATTATATGGGCTTTTAAAAAGGACTAAAATTAGCTATTATAACATCAATTAAACCCTATTTTTCTAATAACCGGCCTTTACCCTCCTCTTCATCATCACTTCTTAATCAGTTCATGAAAACTTAGAATGATTGATGACATTTGAATTTTGATGACACATTCACAATGACATTGTTGAATGCTTAATTTTGGCTTAAGACTAGTAGTTAACTAGCAGTGACCTTTGACCAAAAACTATTTAGCTATTTGCTACTTACTTTCTTTATGTTATGCATGATACTATAACTCTTTTGCATTATTGGTGCCCTATTAAATTAAGTTTTAAGTGCTTAAATGCTATCTGATATTTATATGTCTGGTTATAATGCTATATAATTTTTAAAATATTGTTTAAGAATAGTGCGCTTCACATTCATGAAGCGCGAACCTCAAAGTGCGCCTTGCGCTTAAGGCGCCAGGGACCCTTAGCGCTTTTGTGCGCCTTTCGCCTTTGACAACTTTGGTTTCAAGTAATGTCTTTTCTTGATTATAGAACAGGCAGTTGGATAAAATTGTTTCACAATGCAAGGATATTGTAAAGAATAGGACCCATGATGTTTGCTATGGGTGAATGAATATACCCTTGCAAACTTTAAATTCTGCGAATAAACAAGTTACAAGATCATTTGATGGAACCCCCTGGGACATGCCCCTAGATAGGAAAGCCCGGTGATGTTGACAAATAAGTGGCTTGGCATACCCATTGCCAGAATATTTTTAGGTTTAGAAGGAACGATTCCATATTACAGGTTTTAGTATGTTCAGAAAGCACTCAATTTTAAGGAAGAAAACCTTGGTCTAAATCTTATTTCATGGATTATGAGTAATAGAGGAAGTAAAGAAATCTCGTACAAATTTATTATTTCTGCCGTTGCTGATTTTCATGTCCTGCAGACGGAAGGCATGGAGGTGGTCAAGGTTATGGCGGCTCCCACCGACATGGCAGAGGAGGTAATACACAAAATTTACCTTCTTTTTTGAGTTTTCCTGTCCTTAGGAAATCCTGCATCTAATTCGAGTATCTATACAATATTAGATTATCACCGGAAGAGATACCGTGATGATGATCGCCGTGGACCGGATATGCCGAAGAGGAATTTTGAACATGAATCGCGAAGAAACTCTGATCATGACTCCAGACAGGTAATGATTTTCATTCTATACAATGATTACACTAGGTCTGGTTAATGTCATTTTTATGTTCTTAAATTATGTTTCTCAAACATAGATAAAAGAATCCAAGATATTAATCCCTCTCTTATACGATAATGTTATAATTTGTACAGGAGAAAAATCCTCGTTTCCGTGAGCGCGGCGACTCAGATGACGAGGAAGATGACAGGAAACGACAGAAATAACTGGATTCTAGTTTAGTTTAAGTTGTCTGATATTCTGGGTATATTCATGAACACATTTCCTTTATGTACAATATTGTTGTTAAGATTTATTTCCCAAAACAATAGTTTGAAATTTCTAGCAAAAGAAAGATGAACTCGTAGTGATTTTTTTTTTTTTTTTGTTATCGATGCTTTAGAATCTTGTTGGCTCAGTAGTATTCGTTACATGACTATAATTCAATTGTACCTTTTTGCAGTTTTGCTATATCATGCCTTACATTTGGTTACAAACTGGTACACAAATGCCTAAAAACTAACTATGGCGTCAGACATATATGGCTATATTTTGTGTTTCGCAAACCATGGTCCTCATCTCATTGTGAAGAAAGAAGAAGAAGACAAATGGTACAATTTGAACGACACCATCTTAGAACCATTCATTTGCATGAATTTCACGTTATAAATTTGTAATTACTGTTGTTTTGAACAAAACCAATATATGGTTTGAGTAAGGCAGTGATTCAAACCGACTGATTCAAAGGTTTCTCTTTTACCAATTCTATATCTATATAATAATATATATTATTAGTCAATCATTCAAGAAATCAGGAATCTCCATTTTGACACAAATCTAAGTGAGACAAACATGAAATGGTCAAGGTTTGACTCATTTTTTGTTAATTGGGTCAAGATTAACAACTTTAATAAAGGTTTTCCAATTTCTATGCTTTGTCTGCAAAATCGAAATTTTTTTTCCTTCTTTTTATTTTTTAAAAGGATTATGCCAAACTAATCATCATTTAGGTTATAACTTAAGGACCACCACTAATAAATCATAATTTAATAAACTTAGTTGGATATTATGAGCATGAAGAAAGATAACAAATTCAATCAAATTTTGCTATGCTTCTAGGACAATGGTTTTAAGAGTCTTACTTCTATGAAAGAATACCATTTAATCGATGTTGAATTGTCAACCACCTATATATGTACGATACACTAAATTTTGAGTTCTTGATGACTCAATAAATGTGATTTAACCCCTTGAATAAATCATGGTAAAAAGAGTTTTTATTCAATAAATATAATTTAATCCCTATAATAAATTATGGCAAAAAGATAAAATTATGACAATTAATTAATTAATCCTATTTAATAATAATGATTTAACCCACAATACATTAATTTTTAATTTCCAGATTCAACAAATGTGATTCCACACCTATAATAAATTATGGTAAAAAAATAAATTTGTGATGATTAACAACCCCTGATTAATAATAATGATTTAATCCCTATAATAATATATAATACATTATGATAAAATGATAAACTAACTAATCCCAATTTAATAATGATTTAACCCCTATAATAAATTATTATGGTTAAAATCATTTATTAGAAATTTAACAACAGTGATTTTTTTTCTAATAATTACTTATAAATAGTAATTATTAAATATGCTTATAAAGATATGAAGTTGTAGTTATTGTAGGTTCGAATACTAAAGTTAATTACTAAATGTTAAATTTTATCATGACAATCTTCTTTATATTTGATGTTTTTGATGCAATTATATTTAGTATTTATGTATTTATCATACAATATGAATAGCTATTCAAACATATGCATTCATCGATTACGATTATATTCAAAATATGGAGTAAAATTTAACTCATTGGTAAGGCAAATAAAAAGATCCAACCCCTCATAAACAAATGCATATTTACTTAAGTAATAACCATTTAATTCATATAATAAAAAGTGATATATAAATGGATTATTTATCTAAAAAATTCCTTAACCAGTGAATACTTTGCACACAAATTTACTAAAAGAATAAAATTTGATATCCCATTACCATAATCAAACAATAAATCAATTCAATTACTAAAACATAAACCTTCAAATTAAATGGATTATAATTTCTAGACCCTTTTTATTTGGGTTTTTAAGTATATCCGTTTTCTATGCACACACCGTAGAGAAATAGATAGCACCCCGCCATTAGTATCTCAACATATAAAAAAACACACATTATTAGTCGCCGGGTGTTCTTTCTATGAAAAGTAAGTTAATAGCTTGATGCAAGTTGTTTCTACACGAACCCATGTGCTTAGCTAAAAAATTGAACCCAATGAATCCTCCGTTTGGACATGCGACCTCAATCGACCCATTTACGTATAACTAATTAGTAAAGTTCAAGATCCGTGCATCGCACGGGCATGAAATCTAGTATCGCTAAATAATAAAAACTAGTACTAATCCCGTACGATGCACGGTTTTGTCAGTTGTTTTGCGTAATTTATAACAACACATGATTTTAAATAAGAAATTAAAAATATTGGTACAAACTTTTGTAAACATTATTTAGTATATTGAAATTGAAAGTTGATGATGCAGTAACACATACTCCGTACCATCTTTCCGTTTTAGTAAACATCTTACAGATAAGTCTTTCTAAAAAAAGGCAATATTGACATACTTAAGGGATGGCTTTTATGAATTCCTAATGACAACTATTAATATTGGACACATTTTTTACTATAAACATTATATCATAATAATAAAATATATATCGTTTTATATGTTTCTTCCTACTAATACTCCTAGTATCGCAAATTATTAACATATATGTTAATCATTTCGTTGATAATATATGGTTTTTAATCTAGGTATTGTGATGTGATGTGTTTTTCGAAAGATTATTAGAAAGAAAGATTAGAAGCCTATAACCCTAAACCTTTTGACTTGAACTCCGGATCACTTTTTCCCTTTTCTCTTGTGTTCGGCCGACGAAGAACATTTATAACCCCAAAGTGGGTTGTTGCTTTTTGATGTAAAACTCAAAAGAGAAAGAGGGCATTTAATTGGTTAATTAAACTAGCATTCGGGTGGTGATCAACGTGTTGTGTGTGAAACCATAGAGGGTTTTTTTTTAAACCTCTATAGTTCGTTTGTGTCTTGAATTCGTTCCTTGTTTAATCCACAACAAGAAAAGGTATGCAAGTTAGTTTCGTTATGTTTATGTTAATTAATTGTATGCTATACATGATCATATTTTCCGCGGCGTTTATTCGTGATTATTACTTGTTTAATATGTTTAAATTCCAACAGTGGCATCACGAGCCTTGTATAATGTAATTAATTACATAAAAGAAAAAACGTAAAATTGGACCTAAAAAACGCTAGATTCGCATGTTTTAGCTTAACTTTACGTTTATATAATTAATTTTAATTGGATACCAATGACGCATACACGCACGCTTTATTTTTCATGGATATAGATATTTGATATGTGATATATTTAGCTTGATTAAGTGTTAATAAAATACATGCAAATCCGATGATTAATAAATGTTTATATGTATGTTTGTTATAATTTTTAAGTTGCTGATTGCATGACACCAGTTTACTAAAAAATTCGTAACAAATCAATCGTAAAGAGTTAAGACTTCAAAATTTTATTGTACATCCACAACTCAGCAGGATACAACTTTGTAGTTTAAAGCTAAGGTTGGGGAAGAATCCTTCCTTGTCTGATCGGGGCCTGAAGTTGACTGAAACTGCTAAACAGCTTTATGTGCTATGTGATATATACTTTTATAAGGCTTAAGCAGTCGAGTTTCTCGATGTATGTGGTCCGACTTGCCTTGGATTTATTCAACGCAAGCGGGAGTCTTATTTAAGTATATATATATAGATTATCCCTAGTTGGCTTTTACTTAGGTTGTCATCGGCTTGTAGTTTGCATGATTACGTTAAATTAAGTGTTAATTGATATGATAATTGTTATGTGTTTTAGTTGTTTATATTTTGCTATTTGTTATGAACCATATTAAAGCAAAAAGTTTTTTGAAAAATAAATAAACATGACTAAAACTTATGAAACTAGATTTATTATATGCTATTTTCTTGCGAAGTCTTATGTGTCAAAATTGGGTTCGGCTTACATCCGATAATGCTTCAGCTTCCCACGACGAGACTTGCAAGATGTACTAGTTTATAATGTGTTTTGTAAAACCTAAATATTTGTACTTTTATCAATGACTAAACTTCGATGGTTGTACACGTTCTATAACCCATTGGGTTGGGTTTATACCGTAATTTTCTCCGGCGACAGAACGTGTACATACACTCGAATTCCATTGTCTAGGGTTTGATGGTTTCCGCAACAAGGTAAATCTTGTTAGTGATTGATTTATGCAATCTAGCGAACTCATTCTGCAAAGTCCCGCGATAAAAGTGAAATGTTTTAGCTTTGAAAACACGTTGAATCGTCAATTTAAGTAAAAGTATAATGTCTTTATTTTATATACTCGTGCTATGTATATAAAAAGAGACATCTTGACACACGATAATAAAATGACTTAATTGAGTAAAGTTTTTTATTAAAACCTTTGATACGAAGATGTATGCATGCTTCTTCGTAAATATTTGATTTACACTTTAAATGTCAAATAATCAAACCCTTTGAAATTAAGTTTTATGCCACACAATTGTAAGGAAACTTGCAATTGCTTTTTACTCTATGTGAGATGTCGGTAAATTGCAACCCAATGTAAATAACCACTCATTGTGAGACGGTGGTAGAATATTTACAGTTCTTTATTGGACAACTTAAATCGAGTTAAGCTGGTGAGATCCTTAACCCCGAGGCATAGATGGGATGAAACATGCTTACATGACACTACTTGCTTGTTCTTTGGTGCCATTAGTAAGTCCCATAATGATCTATGAGTTGCACTTGTATTGCAATTATTGCTCGTCACTTACCTTTTTGAATACACAATTGCTAGCAAATCAGCTGATGTGATGGTGATATGTCAATTAGGATCTTAGCCTTAAGAAAATTAATTATTTATATGTTTAAACTATGGGTAGTTAATTTTCTTTAAAGGACTATTATCTAAAATACTAAATTTTGAACTTTTGTCTGTTTGTAGATGACAAATCCTGCACAAAACTTGAACAAGTCGGCTTTCATGTCGATGCTCGAAAGGAAAAAACTTTCTGGACCAAACTTTAATGATTGGTTTCGTCAACTAAGGATTATCCTTCGAGTTGAAAGGAAACTCAATGTTTTGGAACAGCCTATGACCCCTGCTCCTGCTGGTGATGCAACCAATGAGGAATTGGCATAATGGAATGCTCAATATGATCGTTACAATACAGTTGCATGTCTTATGCTCGGCAGCATGTCTCCCGAACTTCATAGACAATTTGAGACCTATGGTCCATACAACATGATCAATGAGCTGAAATCCATGTTTGAAAAATAAGCTGGAATTGAATTATTTGAATTTATTCAGACGTTTCATGCTTGTAAACAGGAAGAAGGGCAGTCCGTTAGCTCATATGTTCTAAAGATGAAGAGCTATTTGGACCAGTTGGAACGCCTCAACTATGTTTTACCCAAGCTAATTTCAGTTGGCTTGATTCTCAATTCCCTCTCGAAGGATTTTGAAGGATTTGTGCGCAATTACAATATGCATAACATGGGGAAGACAATAGCTGAATTACATGCTATGCTTATTGAGTATGAAAAAGGCGTACCAAAGAAGGCTGCTACACCTTAAGTCCTTGCAATTCAAGGTGGTCTCCAACAAATAATCGCAAGCTAAAAAGGGCAAGGCTAAAGGTAATGGCAAGGGTAAGCAAGTTGCTTATGCTCCCAAACCTAAGAACCCCCCACCAGCTAAGAAAGAGCACCCAACAAAGGATGCGACTTGCCACCACTACAAAGAGGTGGGTCATTGGAGAAGGAATTGTTATGTCTACCTTGCTGAGTTGATGAACGTGAAGAAGAAGCAAGCTGGTTCTACCAGTACTTCAGGTATCTTCACTAAAAAATTGTTTTCTTTTCCTTACAAATCTTGGGTATATGACACTGGTTGTGGTACTCACATATGTAATACTACTCAGGGACTTAGAGAGAAGCTGAAACAAGGAGCTTTATATCTGTACGTGGAAAATGGATTGCGTGCTGCTGTAGAAGCTATTGGAAGTTTTGACTTAGTTTTACCTTCGAGTTTAGTTATTGTTTTAGACAATTGTCATTATGCACCTACTATAACTAGAGGTGTTGTTTCAATTTCTCGTTTGGGTAACAATGATTTTGTTAATTGTTTTACGGATTATGGAATTTCAGTTTCTAAGCATAATGTTATTTATTCTAATGCTATTCCATGTAATTGTATTTATGAAATTAATATGTTTAATCTCAAACCAAATGTTAATTATATATACACTGTTAGCAATAAGAGAGTCAAGCATAACTTGAACTCCACTTATCTTTGGCACTGTCGTCTTGCACACATATGCAAGAAACGCATAGAAAAATTGAAACATGATGGACTTTTAAAATCAACTGATGATGAGTCATTTGATAAATACGTATCTTGCATATCTGGTAAGATGACATGGAAACATTTTCCGCATCAAACGGAAAGGGCTAGTGATCTACTTGGATTAATCCATACTGATGTTTGTGATCCATTTAGACATGTGTCAAGACAAGGAGCTAGCTACTTCATAACCTTTATTGATGATTTCAGTCGTTATGGTTATGTTTACTTGCTTAAACATAAACATGAAGTCTTTGAAACAATTAAGGTATTTAAGAAAGACGTAGAAAATCAACTTAGGAAGACTATAAAGATTCTACGCTTGGATCGAGGAGGAAAATATACAAGTCAAGAGTTTAAAGATTATCTGAAAGCGTGTGGAATTGTCCAACAGCTTACTCCTCCATAAACACCACAACACAATGGCATGTCTGAAAGGAGAAATCGAACCCTGCTTAACATGGTTCGATCAATGATGAATCTTACAACTCTGCCATCATTCTTTTGGGATTATGCTCCAGAGTCTGCTGTACGCATACTCAATATGGTTCCAACCAAGAAGGTTGATAAGACACCACATGAACTATGGTATGAAAAAGTTCCTAATTTGTCTTACTTAAAGGTCTGGGGTTGGAAGGCACTTGTGAAGCGTGATAAGCCTGACAAACTCGAACAAAGATCTGTTAAGTGTATCTTTGTAGAATACCCAAAGGAAACAATGGGTTACTATTTCTACTTCCCATCTAAAAATAATATAAAGTTTCCAGATATGCAGAATTCTTTGAAAAGAATCTCATTGCTCAAGAAGCAAGTGGGAGGGCAGTAGAACTTGAAGAAATTCGAGAAAAAGATACACCACCTTCTAAAAACACTAACAAACATCATGTTGAGGTAGAAAGTCTCGAACCTCAATTTGATGTTATTCCCATTCGTAGGTCCGAAAGGACACATCGTGCTCCTAATCGATTATGTCTAAATGTAGAAGTTGAGGAGCATATGGCAGAGGATCTTAATGAACCTCTTAACTATAAAGTTGCATTGTCAGATCCTGAATCTGATAAATGGCTTGAAGCTATGAATGTGGGGATGCAATCCATGAAAGATAATCAAGTCTGACACTTGGTTGATCTTCCTCCTAATGCTAAGACCGTTGGGAGTAAATGGCTCTTCAAGAAGAAGACCGACATGGATGGTAAAGTACACACCTATAAAGCAGAATTGTAGCGAAGAGTTATACTCAAATCTATAGAGTTGAATATGAAGAAACCTTCTCTCCTGTAGCAGACATTAGAGCTCTTAGTATTCTCATATCCATAGCAGCATTTTATGACTGTGAGATTTGACAAATGGATGTCAAGACTACCTTCTTGAATGGTTACCTGTATGAAGATGTTTATATGGTGCAACCTGAGGGTTTGGTTGATCTACATCCAAGGAAAGTATGCAAGCTTCAAAGATCTATTTATAGATTAAAGCAAGCATCAAGAAGCTGGAATAAAAGATTTGTTGAGGAAATCAAGAAGTTTGGTTTCACTCAAAATCTGGATGAGCCATGTGTATATAAAAAGGCTAGTATGAGTAATGTTACTTTTCTTATCTTATATGTTAATGACATATTGATCATGGGCAGGGCCGTCTTCGAGGATGGCCGAGGTGATCGATCACCCAGGACCTCCAATTTCTAAGGGCCTAAAAAATGTGTGTGTGTGTATGTATATACTATGTATATTATTTGATAAATAATTCGATTGTTAATCAATTAATAAGAAAGAGAATAACGAACATACTTATGTATAAGATAATTGGGTAATAAAAAAGCTTGAGTTAATTTTTATACTACATTTGGTAAACTATATGTTTAGCTTTTTATTATACGATCTCATTTTGGCGTTTAACATTCTTTTCCTTAGGGTCTCATTTGGCGATTAACATTATTTTGCCCAGGGCCTCTGAAAACTTAGAGACGGTCCTGATCACGAGGAATCACATTTCAATGTTACACATTGTAAAATCCTATTTTGGAAAGTGTTTTGCTGTGAAAGATTTAGGGGAAGCGGCATTTATTCTTGGAATCAAGATCTACCGAGATAGATCCAGGCGGTTAATTGGAATAAGTCAAAGTGCTTACATTAAAGGCTTAAGATGGAAAATTCCAAGCATGGTAATATTTCAATGCAAGAAAGACTTGACTTGAATAGTAAACAAGGTGCTTCAACACCTGAAGAGGTGAAGCGTATGTGGAAGGTTCCTTATGCTTCGGCTGTTGGATCTATTATGTATGCGGTAAGATATACTAGACCTGATGTGGCGTTCGCTCTAAACAAAGCAAGCCGACTTCAACAGATTTCAGGTGAAAGTCATTGGACTACTATGAAAAATATTCTCAACTATCTAAGAGCTACTAAATATATGTTTCTTGTTTATGGTGGAAATCCCGATGCGGAGCTTAAATTTATTGGTTACTACGACACTGGATATCAAACCGATAGAGATGATGCAAAATCTCAGACAGGATACGTCTTCGTTCTGAATGGAGGCACAGTAGATTGGAAAAGTAAAAAACAAACAGCTACTGCAATGTCTGCAACATAAGCTAAGTACATAGCTGTAGGGGTGTTCAATATTTGGTTTAAAACCGTTTAATCCGAAAACCGAACCGAATTTGAATTCGGTTTTCGGTTCGGTTTTCAGTTTTTTATTTTTCGAATTCGGTTAAACCGAATTCGAATTCGGTTTTCGGTTTTGAATTTTTCGAATTCGGTTTAACCGAAAATCGAATTCAATTTAATAAATATATTATTATTTATATATTAATATATATATGTGATTTTCGAATTCGACTGAAGACTTGGATAGTTTAACATTTTAAAAACTTAATTTTTTTAACTACCATGTGTTTGTGAAAAATAAATGTTTTGTTTGGATACTAAAATTCACGTACATTGACAGTTTTACGCTTTCTAAACTCGAATTTGGCTAACACATAACTATTATTAATAGTTAGATATATATAATTTGTATCGTATAATCGTGCATATTTCTTAATTTTGTATGTTGAAGGGTGTTTTTGAAAATATGAAAAAAATCGGTTTTTCAGTTTTAACCGAAACCGAACATAATTCGAATTCGGTTTTTGGTTCGGTTTTCAATTTGAATTCGTTTTCGGTTCGATTTTCGGTTTTGCTCCCAAAATTTTCAAAAGTGAATACACCGAACTGATTTCACCGAGAAAATCGAAAACCGAACCTAAGAACACCCCCTACATAGCTACTTCGGAAGCTGCGATGGAGGCTGTTTGGATTAGGAAGTTTATTTCTGGGTTGGATGTTGTTCCCATAAATAAAGAACCTACGGAAATGTATTGCGACAATTATGGAGCAATCATTATAGCCAACGAACCTGGAGTTCAGAAAGGCGCCAGACAATATCCACGAAGATATCACTATGTTCGAGAACAAATAGAAATTGGTGAAATCAATCTACTCAAAGTTTACACAGATGACAATTTAGCTAATCCGCTTACGAAGGCTTTGCCAAAAGGAAAGCTTACTTAATAGTTAACATGCCGAGAGCATTGGACTTCGTATTGCTAATAGTCTCATGTAAATCTGTGTTTAGTATTTGGATAACGAATGTTAAACACTTATTATTTAATTAATATATTAAAGTACTTGGTATGTTTGTTTTCATTTAATATTAATTGTATCCTATATTTGCATGTTTAAATCCATGAATAATTTATATTATTCTAAATTGTCCATTGTCGATTAACTATATGAGAATACAGTTAAATTAAGACAAATTTGAGTGATTGATAATATTCTTGGAATATTAAAGGATGTGTCCGCCAAACTCACATGATATTTACAAGTTTGCATATCGGAATACCTCAACTAACGAATTATCACTTTATGGATCGACGTCATTAAGTGAAATTCGTAAATGATTTGCTTTACTAATCCTTAGACTTGAGATGCAAGTAGTTCTTACATGTGTGGATCACATTTTTTGATATAGTATAACACTATCCCGATTAAGGTAGTTACAAGGAGTATTTTCAGAAGTGTTGTGAATCACATGAATGACACGTGTAGTCAATATAAAATTTTTTCCTTCAACTAGCTTTGGAGAATGATTCCACTGGGGCCCTCATTGAATTGATCAGATGTTTGTGTGGCAACACCCAAAGGAGATCTAGATATGTCTCGATGAATTTGGTAATCTTGGTCAATCGTAGAAACGAGAAACTAAATCATTAAATTATGGAATGACATTGATCCATATCCATATTTAATACGGTATCGGAAACACATGGATAGAAAATGTTGAAATCATTTAACTGAGACTTTACAAAACTACACTCAGGTATGTCTAGGATCATTGGTGTGTTGTTAGACGCTTACCAATGTTATTATATTTATTTGAGGCATGTCCAAGTGGGAGCTGGTGGGATATGTCCATATCGTAAATAAATATATGTCAAGATTATATGTGAGCCTATGAGGTCACACTCGTTAACACGTAGATGTCACTCATATAACCAAGTTAAATTAGTTATAATAACTAGTTGAGTTATTTAATTAATTTGTAATCATCTAATAGATGTTATTAAATTATAGGGTTCAAGGTGAAAGTTATTAGGATTAAATTGTTATTTCTAGTTACCTAAAGGGTTTATAATTAATTAATAATAAAAAGTTATTATTTATTAATTTAATACTTTGGGAGAGGAAATGTCGGGTCACTCCACTCCATGGATAATGGATTATATTAATATTATAACCCTAAACCTTTTGATTTGACCTCCGGATCACTTTTCCCCTTTTCTCTAGTGTTCGGCCGACAAAGAACATTAAAAAACCCTAAAGTGGGTTGTTGCTTTTTGACGTAAAACTCAAAATAGAAAGAGGGCATTTAAAATAGTCTCCATGAGCTCAACTAAGAAAGTGCTACAAAAGGAGTGGAGTGGTAAAGGCGAATGAGCCAGTTTACCCAATTAGGAACAAAAGCGTGAAATTTGGTTAATTGAACTAGTATTCGGGTGGTGATCAACAACGTGTTGTGTGTGAAACCATAGAGGGTTTTTCATTTAAAACCTCTATAGTTCGTTTGTGTCTTGAATTTGTTCCTTGTTTAATCCACAACAAGAAAAGGAACGCAAGTTTGTTCCGTTGTGTTTATGTTAATTAATTATATGCTATACATGATCCTATTTTCGACTGCGTTTATTCTTGATTAATACTTGTTTAATATGTTTAAATTCCAACAGTTACATTCAGCAATATCTTCTAACGAAATTGAGATTATTTATTGTAGTTACTACTATATATTTATGTCCATTACATCTGGACAAGAGCATTTAATTGAACATATTAAAACACACAAGTTTCGCGTTCATTACAGGACTGGACTAAATGTATACGGAGTAAAACGTACGTACGTCAACTATGACATTGACTTGTCGTTTACAAAGGCTATTGTTATTGTTAATCAAAACAAAAGACAAGACTTTTCTAGAACAAATGAAAAGAAAACCACATAATATTCATCGGGCAATATGTTCTGCCATCTCAATTCGAATGCGATATGATTAATTACACACATACAATCTATCCTCAATCTTGTTTTGGAACCACCTTAATTTCATAATTAGTTTTAAATGAGATGCTAAATAAAACGATTATTAAAAAAATAGATTTATAATGCATACTATATTAGTTTCTAATAAGGTTTGCAACTAATGAGAATTTGAGATCGAGTATGCAATTATGTGTTGGAAAATGACCACGTCAAATAAGTGCATGTCCAGAAACGTTTAAGCCTACGGGGTCACACGCGTTAACACATAGATACCGCTTATTTAACCAAGTTAAGTTAACTATAATAACTAGTTGAGTTATTAGTTAATTTGAGATTATTTAATAAATGTTATTAAATTGTAAGATTCAAGATGAAAGTTATTAGAACTAAACTGTTACTTCTAATTTCTTAAAGGGGTTAAATAATAATTAATCATTTAATAAGAGGTTATTAGTAATTAATTATTATAAAATCTACATATAAATATAATAATCCCTAGCTTGAAAAAGAGGTGAATTAAATCTCTTTCTTGTCTCTTTTTTCGGCCGACAAAAACAAAAACCCCTACGTGGGTATTTGCCTTTTGTTTTTGCGTAATACACAAGAGGAGAAAAGTTATTAACTTGGTTAATTGAACTAGCATTCGGGTGGTTATCAATGACGTGTTGTGTGTGCGATCGTAGAGGGTTTTACCATTAGTGAAACCTATTCGTTTATTAAACGAATAATTGGAGCTAGCTAAAAGGTACACGTTTTCTATCTTAACTAATTATAAATACGTGTTTATTCGTTTCCGCAATTGTATGACAATTTGTTATAGTTATTTGCTATATTCTAACAGTGGTATCAGAGACACGCGTATGTTATATTTAGTTAGATATGTTAAACATCATATTTGGTGGGGGGTTTTGTTTGGATCGGCTACCACAAAGAAAAAAAAATTGTTTTTGTTGTGTAGGGTTAATAGTCGACTAACGATAGGACAATTAAAAAAAAAATTTGGTTTTGTGTTTTTTAGTCGACGAACAAATAATAAATAAAAAGAAGGTTTTTAGTTTCTTTGAGGTTGGATCCAAATTGGTACACAAGGCTAAAAGAAAGAATGGAAATAATGTTTTTTTTTGTTTGGTGATTAATTGGGTCCAGGCCGTACGAACATATGCCAACAATAATTAATATTTTTTTTTTGTGTGGGTCATGCGATGAGACGACAGAAAGAAAAAAATTTGTTTTGTTTTTTGTTAAATTGTTAAATTTAATTTAGTACCATTACAAATTTTGATGTTTAACAACAATAATAACGTGTTTAATGTAAATTGCTTTGTTATTATTGGTGTACTTTTAATTAGCTGAATAAAGGGTATCCATGAAATTCATGCATAATTTGTCATGGATATCACTTTGATATATTGATATGCTAGTTAGAATTAATTGTTAATTGAGATGGCAAACTTAAAATTGATTAGGTAATTATGTGCTACTTGTTTAAACTGTTTAATTGATAAGGATTACATGTCCCTAGTTTGCCATGCTTTAGGGTTTCACCCACCAAAAGTTGCATGAAAATAATTGTTAATTGTTTAATAGTTTATTAATTTAAACATAGTGGCCATATGATCAATGCCCCTTAAGTTAGTCGATTAGTTAAGTTTAACTATTATTTGCCAATTGTTGACTTGTGACGCAAAATTGTTTTTAGAAAATAAAATTAAGCTTGACTAAATGACTATGAAATATGATTTAGAGTTTGTAATATTACATATTTATGACACATATGGGTTGGGCTCATATACCATAATTTGTTCCCATGTCATAAAATATCTAATTGATTACAAATTTATTTAATAAAATTGGTATCTTTCATCGCTAAAGAAACACCGGCTCACCCATTTGAACAAACTCTAAGAGAGCTATAAGTCTGGAGGCTCTGTCTCCTTAAAGAAAGTAGGTTACTTAATCAGCCTTATGCTAGCCTTACTTCTGCGGTTCTTTGTGTGTTCAAATGGAGCTACCGAGCTCTTTATGTTGATGTAAGATAAAATATATTTTTTTTATTAAAACCTATGATATGAATATGGTGCATGCATATTCATACATATTTGATAACACATCAAATTGCGTTACCCTAAAACTTAAGTCATTGCCATCCAATCGTAAGAACACTTGCAGTTGCTTTTTACTCTGTGTGAGACGTAGGTAAATTGCAATCCCAAGGTAAATTACCACTCATCGTGAGACGGTGGTGGACTATTTACAGTTCTTAATTGGACGACTTAAAACGAGTTAAGCGGTGAGATCCTTAAGCCCGTGGCAAAAGATAGGATAAAACATGTTTACAAATTCACTTATGCTTGCTTCATAAGTATTATTTGTAAGTCCCATAATTATAGGAATTGCACTTGTAATGCAATTATTGATCGTCACTTACCTTTTGAGTACCATCATTGCTAGCAGATCAACTGATGTGATGATGGTATGTCAAGTAGGATCCTATCCTTAAGAAAATTAATTGTTTATATGTATATATAAACATTAGGGTATTTGATTTTCTTTAAGGATGTATTATCGAAAATACTAAATTCGAACTTTTATCTAGTTGTAGATGGCAAATCCTGCACCGAACTCGAATTATTCGGCTTTCAGGCAAATTCTAGGAAAGAAAAACTTTCTGGAATTAATTTCAATGATTGGTTTTGTCAACTAAGGATTGTCCTTCGTGTTGAAAGGAAAACAGAAGTCATTGAACAGTCGATGAGACTTGTTCCTGATGCTGCTACTGGTCCTGTTAAGGAATTAGCAGCATGGAATGCTCTTTATGTTAGTCATAATGAAGTTGCTTGTTTGATGATCGGCAGCATGACTCCCGAACTTCGAAACCAATATGAGAATCATATTCCACTTAATGTGATTACAGAGCTAAAATCGGCTACTCCACAAATCCTTGCGATTAGAAGTGGAAAGATCCAGAAAGATAAGAAACTGCAAACTAGGGGAAAGGTCAAGGGAAAGCAAGGTGCTTTTGTCCCTAAACCTAAGCAAACCCCTCCAGCAAAGAAAGAGCATCCTGCTAAGGATGAGGCGTGTCACCACTGTACTTAAGTGGGTCACCGATAGAGGAATTGTCCTGCCTATCTTGCTGAGTTGATGAATAAGAAGAAGAAGCTAGTCGGCTCGACCGGACCTTCTAGTATCTTCACGATGGAATTATATTCTTTCTTCAAATCAAATTCCTAGATATATGATACTGGCTGTGGTACTTACATTTGTAATACCCTTCAGGAATTTAGAGGAAAGAATAACTGAAACATGAGGCACTCTACTTGTACAATGGTGTACGTGAAGCAGTAGAAGCCAAATTGAAGTATAACTTAAGTTTGCCTTCAGGCTTAGTTATTGTATTAGACAATTGTCATTTTGCACCTTACTATTTCTAGAGGTGTAATTTCAGTTTCATTTTTGAAAGATAATACTATTCCTTGTGATGGTATTTTTAAAATTGATATGCATAATTGTCTTTCAAAAGTTAATTCTATGTATTCTGTTAGCAATAAAAGAGCCAAATCTAATTTGGACTCTACCTATCTTTGGCACTATCGTCTTGCAAACATTGGCAAGAAACGCATTGAAAGGCTTCAACGTGAAGGGCTCTTAAAATCAAATGATGATGGATCCTTTGATAAATGCGTATCTTGTGTTTGTGGCAAGAGGTAAGTAAACCCTTTTCGCATCAAACCCAAATGGCTAAAGATCTACTTGGAATTATACATACGGATGTTTGTGGTCCATTTAAATATGTGTCACGACAAGGTGCTAGCTACTTCATCACTTTTACTGATGATTTCAGTCCTTATGGTTATGTTTACTTGCTTAAACATAAACATGAAGTCTTTGAAACATTTAAAGTGTTTAAAGAGTGAAGTAGAAAATCAACTCGGTAAGACCATCAAGATCCTCCATTCAGATCGAGGTGGTGAATAATTAAGCCAAAAGTTTAAGGATTATCTGAAAGCGTGTGGATTGTCCAACAGCTTGCTCCTTCATACACGCCACTACATAATGGAGTGTCTGAGAGGAGGAATCGAACCTTGTTAGACATGGTGAGATCCATGATGAACCTTACAACTCTCTCATTATCATTTTGGGATTATGCTCTTAAATCTGCTGTACGTATTTTAAATATGGTTCCAACCAAGAAGGTTGATAAGACACCAGGAAAAGTCCTTAATTTGTCTTACTTAAAGATCTGGGGATGTGAGGCGCTTGTGAAGCGGGATACGTCTGACAAACTCGAGCAAAGATCTATTAAGTGCATCTTTGTAGGATACCCAAAGAAAACAATGGGTTACTACTTCTACAATCCTTCTGAAAATACTGTTAAAGTTGCTAGATATGCTGAGTTCTTTGAAAAGAATCTCATAGCTCAAGAAAACAGTGGGAGGGTCATAGAACTTGATGAGAATCAAGAGGAAGATGTATCACCTTCTACAATCACTAGCGAACATCAACTTGGGGGGAAAAGTATTCAAAGTGTTGAACCTCAAGTTGATATTGTTCCAATTCGTAGGTCCGCAAGGACAATATGTGCTCCAGAGAAGTTGTGTCTAAATGTAGAATCTGAGGAGTACATGTTAGGGGATCTTAATGAACCTCCTAATTTCAAAGCTGCATTATCATATCCAGAATCTGATAAATGGCTTGAAGCTACGAATGTGGATGAGAATGTACACACCTATAAAGCTCGTCTCATAGCGAAGGGTTATACTCAAATCTACGGAGTTGACTATGATGAAACCTTCTCTCCTGTAGCGGACATTAGGGCTATTAGGATTCTCTTATCTATAACAGCATACTATGACTATGAGATTTGGCAACTGGATGTCAAGAGGTTTGATGAGGAAATCAAAAGGTTTGTATTTACTCAAAATCCTAATAAGCCATGTGTATATCAAAAAGCTAGTGGGAGTAATGTTACTTCCTTGTCTTATATGTTGTGGTCATATTTATCATAGGAAATCACATTCCAAATGTTACAAGATGTAAAATCCTGCCTTGGAAAGTGTTTCGTTATGAAAGACTTGGAAGAAGCAACATTTATTCTTGGAATCAAGATCTATAGTGATAGAACTAAGCGGTTAATTAGACTAAGTCAAAGTGCTTATATTGATAAGATTTTAAAGAGATTTAAGATGAAGAATTCTAAATGTGAAAATGTACCAATGTTAGAAAGACTTGACTTAAATAGCAACAAGTGTGCTTCTACACCTGCTGAGGTGGAGCGTATGCAAAGGGTTCATTATGCTTTAGCTGTTGGATCTATTATGTATGCGGTTAGATGCACTAGACCTGATGTGACGTTCGCATAGAACATAGCCAGCCGTTTTCAACAGAATCCAGGTGAAAGTCACTGGACTGCTATGAAAAATATTCTCAAATACATGAGAGCTACTAGAGATATGTTCCTTGTTTATGGTGGAAATCCTGAAGCTGAGCTCAAAGTGACCGGTTACAATGATGCTGGATTTCAAACCAATAGAGATGATATAAAATCTCAGACAGGATACGTCTTCATCTTGGATGGAGACGTAGTGAAAAGGGTTCCTTATGAAGCAATCCACAACTGCCATATCTGCAACTTAATCAGAGTACATAGCACCTTCGGAAGCTGAGAAGGAAGTAGTCTGTATTATAAAATTTATTTCTGGGCTTGACGTGGTACCCACAAATAAAAACCCCATGGAGTTATTACTGCGATAACTCAGGAGCAATTTTTATTGCCAATGAACCCGGAGTTCAAAAAGGGGCCAGACATTATTCTAGAAGATATCACTATGTTCGAGAACAAATCGAATTAAGTGAAATCAATCTACTCAAAGTTCACACAGATGATAATCTAGCTAATCCATTTACGAAGGCTTTACCTAAGGGAAAGCTTAGTCAACATGCCAAGGGCATAGGACTTCGTTATGCTAGTTATTTCATGTAACTCTGTGTTTTAGTATTTGGATAAAGGGTGTTAAACAATTATTATCTAATAAATGAATTAAAGTACCTGGTATGTTTATTTTTATTTGATAATTAATTGTATCCTATATTTGCATGTTTAATCCATGAATAATTTACATTATTCTAAAATGTCCATTATCGATTAACTATATGGGAATATAGTTAAACTAAGATAAATCTGAGTGATTGGTATGGATGGTCCCTCCAAACTCACATGATATCCATGAGATGCATATTGGACTACCCCAACTAACAAGTTATCACTTTATGGATCGGCGTCATCAAGTGAAACTTGTAAAATGGTTGCTTTACTTATCCTTAGACTTGAGATGCAAGTAGGTTTAGCATGTATGGATTGCATCTTCTTGATATGGTTCTTACTATTCGTAAATGGTAGTTACACAGGACTATTTTCAGAAGTGTGGTGAAGTGCATGACTGACACGTGTAGTCAAGATAAAATTTGTTCCTTCAACTAGCTATTGAAGAATGATACAACTGGGCCCCTCATTAGAATTAATTAAGATGTGTGTATGGCCATACCCAAATGAAATCCAGATGTGTCTCGATTGATTTGGTAATCTTGATTGATTAAAGGAATGAGAAACGGAATCGTTAAATTATGAAATGACTTTGATCCATATTCATATTTAACAAAGGTATCTGAAACAAAAGAATAGTAAACACTGAAATCATTTTAATATACTTCAAGAAACTATACTTAAATATTTCTGGGAGCATTGGCGTGTTGCTAGACGCTTACCAATGTTATTGCCTTTATTATGACATGCTCAAGTGGGAGCTGTTGGAAAATGATCACGTCAAATAAGTGCATGTCCAGAAACGTTTAAGCCTACGTGGTCACACGCGTTAACACATAGATACCGCTTATTTAACCAAGTTAAGTTAACTATAATAACTAGTTGAGTTATTAGTTAATTTGAGATTATTTAATAAATGTTATTAAATTGTAAGATTCAAGATGAAAGTTATTAGAACTAAACTGTTACTTCTAATTTCTTAAAGGGGTTAAATAATAATTAATCATTTAATAAGAGGTTATTAGTAATTAATTATTATAAAATCTACATATAAATATAATAATCCCTAGCTGGAAAAAGAGGTGAATTAAATCTCTTTCTTGTCTCTTTTTTCGGCCGACAAAAACAAAAACCCCTACGTGGGTATTTGCCTTTTGTTTTTGCGTAATACACAAGAGGAGAAAAGTTATTAACTTGGTTAATTGAACTAGCATTCGGGTGGTTATCAATGACGTGTTGTGTGTGCGATCGTAGAGGGTTTTACCATTAGTGAAACCTATTCGTTTATTAAACGAATAATTGGAGCTAGCTAAAAGGTACACGTTTTCTATCTTAACTAATTATAAATACGTGTTTATTCGCTTCCGCAATTGTATGACAATTTGTTATAGTTATTTGCTATATTCTAACATTATGTATCATCCATAATTTGTGGGTGTAGCCTGCGCGTCGAGTGCTGCACTTTAGATCATGCATCATATATATTGATAAGCACGAGGTACCTTACGATACGGAATGATTCTAATTACATATGATTAGTGAAACTCGTTTATATAACGACATGTGCGCGGTTAGAGTCAAATCATATGTGATTAAAGTCAATATGGACCATTCATATTTTTAATATATGTACTTTGAGAATTTCTTAATTCTCAATTGGTTTGTTCTTAATTTACTTCGGATACATAACCTAATTGGCTGGTTTCAGAGATTGAGGTACTTAAAAAGTAGAGACATGCTACACTTACGTAAAATTTACAAAAATAAATTTACAAATTGATGTGGAGGATGTGGTGGACCAATCACAAGAACTTTTTGTTTCTCTCTCTTTATTATCTCTCTTTATACTATTGGGCCATCTCATTTTGTAAAATTTATTTTGTAAAATTTTGGTGAACATATCATTTCTCTAAAAAGTATGTCTTGTTTAGTTCTTGGTGTCGTTAATAACAAACCTTGTGTAGTTCTTTACTTCTTTATAATCTATCTATGTATCTATCTATCTATATTAAAAGAAAAATCATAAAAGAATAATAGCCATTAGATGGAGATCAACAATAAAGAATAATAGCCATTACGTTTCATAAAATTGATAAGCACGAGGTACCTTACGATACGGAATGATTCTAATTACATATGATTAGTGAAACTCGTTTATATAACGACATGTGCACGGTTAGAGTCAAATCATATGTGATTAAAGTCAATATGGACCATTCATATTTTTAATATATGTACTTTGAGAATTTCTTAATTCTCAATTGGTTGGTTCTTAATTTCGGATACATAACCTAATTGGCTGGTTTCAGAGATTGAGGTACTTAAAAAGTATGTCTTGTTTAGTTCTTACTGTCGTTAATAACAAAGCTTTTGTAGTTCTTTACTTCTTTATAATCTATCTTCTATCTATCTATATTAAAAGAAAAATCATGAAAGAATAATAGTTATTAGACGGAGATCAACAATAAAGATGTAACCATTAATAAATATAATGACATACTTAATCCTATTTTTTGTGTGATTAAAGACTAATATGCCCTTCTATATTTACTATATACACCCTTCTATATTTACAATATAAATCCTTTGTTTTTTTTCTTAATTCTAGATCGCTCCCCCAAATATTTTATGAAAAATTTAATTTAATAACTACCTCATTATTTCTTCCATAATTCAAACTATTCCTACAATCTTTTTTATTTTTTCCTAAACAAAGATTCAATATGTTATTTTTAATTCCAATAAATCCATAGCTTCATTCATTACCCAGTGATCTAACTTCATATACAATCGCCTTTTATTTTAAATTCTTTTATCAATTTTTATGTTCCAACATGGATTAGGGATGACAACGGGTCGGATTCGAGCGGGTTTTATTGTATATGTACTCATACCCGTTTAGAATACATATGTCGCACCCCGCCAAACGGTAATTACAATTACATAGAGTGGTTTGCGGAAGCTTAGTGACGTGGCGGGGGTGCGAGCAGTACAACAACCAATAGATACATACATACTCAGAGCATATGGTTATTGCAGAAAGAAATAGATTAAGATGCCATTAGTTAAAGTTTTTACAAAAGGTTACCACTTGAAAAGTAGTAACAGTAGTAATAGTGTTTGAAATCAGTATTTCATAAAATACATAATATCAAAAGTAGATTTCATAGGTATGACTGCAGTAGTTGCAGTTATACAGAGGAAATCCAAGTGTCCCAAAAGTAGTGGCATCCTAACAAGTCCAGGGTAGTCCGTCCTGATAATGCATGCAGATCTTACTTACGCTGCTAATTCCCTGAAAAACATAGAGTAAAATGTCAACAAAATTGTTGAGTGAATTCACAAGTTTGTTTGTTATGTAGGAAACACAAGTTAATCATTTAAGAATAACATTTCCAAATAAAGCGTTGTTTGTCAAGTAGGAAACACAAGTTATTAACAAATAACATTTCCCAAATCAGTTTTAGTTGTAATAGGAAACACAAGTTATTAATCAAATAACATTTCCTAAATCAGTTATCAGTAGGAAACACAAGTTAACCTAAATAAAGATTAACATTTCCAAATCAGTGTACGTAGGAAATCCTTTCCTAATCAATAGTTTAGTGGGAATATTTAGACGGTGATCCCTCGAAAGGTGAGCTAAACCTGTCGAGTAAGGTAACCCGATCTAACCCTATAACCAAACCACAACCCTAATCTGTTGTTGTTTGCCATGCTGGACAATTAAGTATACGCTCCCAAATCCGTAGGAGGGTCGTCACGGCGATAGTACTATCCGTATACTCAGTGGCTAGAGTCACCTAGCTAATGGTTATAGTCTGTAGCCATAAGGTCTTTTATGCACTACATCGTTCAGCCTAGATCTGTACCAAGATTCGTTGCCTAAATTCCCAAAATAGTTATGAAATACATTTCATAAAACATAGTTCAAATAGTTGTGTGAAATACCCTTTCACAAACAGTTCAAGTATGAAGTACCCCTTCATAAACAGTTTAAGCAAATACGTACCGTATTTAATCAGTCACAACATGAAATCTCATTTCATCAATAGTTTAAGTAAATACATCAAGTATTCAAACAGTTGTCGCATGCAATTATACATACGATTTCTATGTTTTCCACCCCGAGATTTTAAAACATTAAAACATGTAAAAGGGGTTTGTGAACTCACTTTGAGTGCTCGGATGTGAATGCTAGCGAGATATGATAGCGTAGCCCAAACGTAGTCAACCTATACACAATAATGTATTAACTATAAGTACTTTGTTTACTTATGTTAATAGTTCGTTCGTTTGAAGAAATTATCAATTTCTTAGGTTTGTGTATTTCGGTGATGATTGTTGTTGGAAATATATAATATTATCCAAGTATTGTTCGTTTGTCGAATTGTCCGAAGTGTGTAAGTACATATCCATATATATATACTTATATAGTTGAATATATATATTCTTGTATATATATATTATTATTCATTGTTTCTTTCATATATATCTCGTATATATATAAATATTGTTCGACATTTAGGTTTACAAAACACAAGTTCAAATTGTCCCGTATAATGTTCATCTATAAATACGTCTCAATCATTTATAATCCCACTAGATAAATGTACGTATTTAAGTTTGTATATGTTTATAAGTATGTTACTCGTTCGTCGAAAACATTTGGGTTGTCATTTACTAGTTCATCGTAATCACATGGCTTGTCCATTACTAGTTCATCGTAACACATGGTTTGTCTATTACTAGTTCATCGTAATCATTTGGGTTGTCTATTACTCGGTCATCGTAGTTGAGTCACAACAGGTTTTGACTTCAGATGAAGTTCACGCGATCGGTTTACATGATCACGCGATCGGTTGGTTCGAAGAGGTTCACGCGATCGTGGTTGAAAACCACGCGATCGCGTCGTTCTGAGTTTCGAAGATTTCTGAAGTTTTTGTTTCACGCGATCGCGTGAAGTAATAAAAGGTTTTAGCGGGTTTTGTTCATGAAAATGACGCGATCGCGTCATTTGTTTCTGACAGAAGCATCAGACGCAGAACAGAGCTGCACGAATTTTAGTCATTTTTCACTCTAATCGCTTATAGTTCGGCTTCAATACGTTCCATAAGGTTTACACTAGTACCATATCACTTTTTATCTCATTTATAACAACTTTTACATATCTAAATTTGTGATTTCAAGTTTTTGGTTCAAAAACCATTTTCAACATTTAAGCTTCAATCTTTCAAATTTGTTGTTTATATACATAGATTGTGATGTTTAAACATGTTATATAACGAATTTAAAGCTTAGAAATCGAAGAAATCAAAATTTTCTTACAATGAGATGAAGATGAAAATAATGATCGATGATGGTGAAGATAGTGAAGCCACTGGCTTGATCCACTCCCACTTCCTGCTGCTTGTAGATGTTCTGATCTTGTTAGTTTACTTTGAGAGAAAAGAAATGGAAAAATGATGGTGATGAATGTGTGTGTCGAAGATCACAGAAGGAATGGGAGGGAGTATGGTTTAAACACCAATCTGTCGCCTGCATTATTGATGTTAGGTGCCATTTTTGGTACCTCAATTTCGAGTACGGGTATAATTATAGCAATATAAAATTTAACATTTTATATTTTTATTTTGTAGATGCTCTCCTGGTTCGTAATATATTTTCAGAATAATGAAGTTATCATTATTTTTAGTTGTTGTACATATTTGTACATTTTACTGCGCGCGTCCAAATAAGCGCCAAATTTCGGTTGAGTTTCGAATTCATAATTCGAAGTAATGTTCTAAATACTTGAAAACGTACTAGAAAAATAACATTTTTCATATTTTGACCTTTTAGGTACGTTTTAGAATTGTTTCTGTTCGTTATATAATACGTTATATGTTAAACGTATAATTGAATCATTTTATCTATATGTTATAGATATATAATTTCTCGTAATTAATAATCGAATTATTAATTATTTCATATAACCAAATCTGGTTAATTATTTTTGTCGGCGTAGTTCCGATACGTTCGTACGTAATTTATAAATACTACGTATAATGTAATACTTTTTGTATTATCGTATTGGGCTCGCTAGACTCATTTCACATCATAGGTTTAGTTTAAAACAAATGCAGGGAATTAGCGTAAGAAATGTATGTGAGAGTGCCCCCTGGATGTGGATCTAAGTGTTGATCGAAAGTAATAGATTGGCGGAATCAATCAATTACACAAACAAGTAATAAACTCAAACCGAAACAATGATTAATCAAAGTAAACGAGTATATTAGCTTGTAAATCGTATTGAAACTGTTTACAGAAGTGCTTAGTCGACAAATGGTGCTAGGGTTTCGTCAACCCTAGCCGAAAACCCGTAGGTTTCAATTTATACTAACAAAATCGGCAGACATGCGTCACTTGGGAAGTGTCGCATGTCGCCGCCCTCATGCGTCACTTACCTAAGTGTCGCTATGCGTCACTAAGGTAAGTGTCGCCTAAAGCAAAACTTAAGTGTCGCTAATACAGAAAATGACTTTTCTAATAAAACTAACTAACGACACTTACAACTCAATAGACCAACTGACAGACACACAATCATGTATCAACAAACTCCCCCGTGTCTTCAGCTTGGTCTTCAAAAACATCTTCAGTTTAAACCCAACCTGGTGGAAATACTCCACCAGCATGAATACCCACTCGAACACAAATCTCGACCACCTTCTCGAACTTTGAAGCTTCTTCTTGATCATAACGATGATACTCCATCTTACTTTTGTGAAGAGCTTTCAAATCTTTCTTCGTCAAATTGATAAGGCTGATCGGATCAAAAACACGAAGAGTTCTTCCATATTTTGCAGATGTAACATCCCCAAATCGGGCCTAGGAAACAGGTATTTCTTTATATTTAATTATGATATTTAACTGTATTTTGTGTTTGATTGTGAAATTTATAGGTAAAGGAGTCTCAGGAAATATTGTGACTAGTGAAATGTTAATTGTTTTAAATAAACTTAGGTGACGGCAAAATAAAATAGTTTTATCGCAACTGAAACTGAGGTTCCAGACAATAGGTCAAAAAGGGGTATAATATTGTACTGTGAATTAAATGGGTCGGTTTAAATGAAAGAAAAAGGCCGACTTAAGTTTGTTCTCCAAACTTCTTTGGTGTTCTTCAAAATTCTCTCAAACAAAAACCCCAAAACAATTGCTAGTGATCATTATACAAGAAATATTCAAGATTTAAGTTGGAAATCATAAGCTCTTCATCACCACCATAATCATCTTCTTGTTCTTATTTGGTAAGTTAAACTTTTGTTTAACCTAAATGATGAAATTGTTGAATGATAGGAATTGAAGCTTAAATAATAGAATTGATAGTTGTTTGAAGGTGTAATAGCTAGGTGAATGTTTTATGAACTGATTTGATAATGATTTCATGATGAAATTTGTTAGATTCTTGAGTTTTAGGTTTGAAAGTGGAATTGATAGGTTATGGGTGATTGATTGAATTTGTGATGATTTGAAGCTTGAATCATTGTTATAAGTTGTTAGTAGAAGTTATTATGGTCAAAAACTGGTAAAAATTCGTGGTTTGAACTCAGTTGGGTTGATTTGTGATTTTTGGTTCGTAGCTGTAAGTTGTGCAGGAAATGGTAAATGTGCAGGTCTGGAAGACGTGGGAATACGGTCGGATTCCCCTGAATCCGGACGGATTCAAGGGAATACGGCGTATTCCCGGGGTGTATTCCCAACCGGATTCCTTAAATTGAGTTCTGGTCGAAATTGAAGCAGAAATGACTGGGGAATACGGACGTATTCACTGGAATACGGTCGGATTCGTCTGAATACGGCCGGATTCCAAGGAATACGGCCGGATTCCCTTGGCTGGATAGTGATTTTCTAACTTGAGCTTATAATGTGATATTTGCTTGCATAATATGTTTATATGACTTAATACTTGTTTGATTGTTGATATTAAGTTATGTAAATATACTATGAGGATTGACTTGAAATTCTTTTGTATTTCAGATCCGACTACGACTCAATAAAATTAGATCTTTGAGTGGAGCTTGAAACGAGACAGGTGAGTGGCTGGTTCTCACAGTTTAAATTGGTGTTAACAATTTAGTTACATCAATTTTAAGTAGATTGATATTGTGAGTTATTGATAAGTTGATTGTGGCTAAATGATTGATTGCTAGTGACTCATTCCATGATAGGTTGGAATGATAGAGGTCAATTTCAATTGGGTTTAGTTGCTATAGGTTAATCTTTATGGTATTGATGAACATTCGTTGTGAATTCGTCCATACTGATTAAAGATAGCATTGAACTATCGGTAAAATCTCTGTATTGGCCTGCAGTGGATTATAAGTGTTCTTGGTGGGCCATCCGCGGGCTGAGGGTACCACAAGAACCACCGATCCTCTAATTTGATTGTTACTATTAGTTGATTGTTGTGAGTTGATTGTTTATGCTAAGTTAGATTGTTGGAATCGTTATTCACTTAGCTTCGTGCTAATCCCCCACCTCACTTTTGCAGGTTAAGTTTGATTATGCTCGGTTGAGAGGTTTTGGGTGAAATGTTTGACAAGCTGGGCACTCTTGATTACTTTGTTTTGGCGTAAACGTTTGTATAAATAACACCACTAGATTATGAGTTTGTAACAAGATAATTTAATGATAGTAAGTGTAATAACTAAACTTTGATATTAGTATTATGTAAAGTTTGTTGAATGGGATAACGCTTCCAGTTAAAAAAAAAAAAAAAAAATGTCTTGAAAATATGGGGTGTTATAGCAGATAAACTCCAATTACCCTTCTCAATCACTGGATCTTCAACCGAAAGATATTCAATGACTGCTTCTTGAGTAACAGAATCAAACCACCAATATCGTAATCTTTTCAGAAAATCAAGTGGTAATGACTGCAAAGACACAGTTTTCTGACTAGCAGCAGGAGGATAATGATACTTCACAATCGGTTGCTGAGTTCTTGAATCCAACTTTTTCTTGTATGAATAACGAACTCCCAACTCTGGTCTAACCCACAAATACTTCTTGCTGTTAATATCTCTTCTGAGAATCTTCTGAAACATATTACCACGAAAATCATCAGTGTGGTTAACGATGTTCAGCTGAGCAAGACGATTTAATTCCTCCTTCGGCAATGTGCTGATACAGTTAAATCTTGGCCGAAAATACTGTACTCCATCTCTTCGCTTAATAAGAATCAAAAAGTTGACTTCATCAAACTTCCAACTTCTGATTAATCCAGTCAAATCACCTCGAACCTGATATGTTTTGCAAATCTTTAATTCAGGCTTGAGCTTTCGAAACATCGGGCGCTCTGAAGATGTAGACGGTTGCGCTTGTTCAGGAACAAATTCAGCAGTTGGTTGTTCCTGAGTAGTATCTGTTTGAGGCTCTTGGTCATCATCAGAATCATCGGACTCAATGATCGGTGCATCAAAATCATACGGTTGAGCCGGTTGTTTCTGAACTGGTTCCGATTCTCGCTCAGGTGCTGGTTCCTGATGAGGATTAACCAAATATTCTTCATCTGACCCTGGAACCTCAGCATCCATCTCTATATCATCCGGATCAACTGATTTATCTTCTTCATCATCCGGATTTATCAAACTCTGAATGTATGTGAGATTAACATTCGAATAGTCAACCGAAATGGGTCTCGGTTGTCCTGGAACATCAACGAAATAATCCAAAGCAATGTTTTCATTAATAGAATCTGGATTTACATTTTCGGATTCTGGGGGAGGGGTTACATTTGTTTCTAAGGTTCTCGGACCTTCCTCCCCCGAAACAACAGTAACCGCTTCCAATTCTAACAACCTAGACTGCACATCTTTCAATTCTAGCTGCAATTCCTGCACATGAGCTGCTTTTATCTCCAAATCTTTTATTTGAGCAGCTTGAGCTTCAATCACGGCAGCCTGATCATCAAAACGCTTGTGCATCTGAGTTATCTGATCAAGTAACTGCTGAAGCATCGCAGTAGGCGGTTGTTGCTGTTGTTGTTGATCTTGGTGACCAGGTTCCTGAATGGTAATTCCTGTTCGCTGGCGTCTTCTCAATGGTAAATTAGCATAAGACGGAGAAGACCCAGCTGGTCGCTTTCCAAGATTAGGCGGTACATGAACACGCCCCGCAGAAATCCTTCTCAAAATACGCTTAAAGCGTCGAGGATCAGCCAACTGTATTCCATCCAATGCATCTTGAGGTGGTACATCACCCGGAGAGTCAGGTGGTGTAAGACCACCATCAGATTCCTCAGCTGGAACCTCTTCAACTTGATCAATATCCTCCAAATCTTGAGCTACAGCAGCATCAACTAAATCTGCCTCATTGACTGGAGGAACAACAACATCCTCATAACCATCCCCGGGCGGCGCAACATAGTTTTCGTTTACTATGTGCCCAAATAACTCACGATCAGGTAAGATCTGAGAATCTTTTGGTGGCAGCTTACAGTCATTGAAAACACGTAACATCATAGGCGTTGGAAATAGTAACGATCTTAGATCCGGAGCTATTCCCAAATTCAAATCATTTAACAACAGCTGAACAAAACGAGGATATAACAGCCATTTTTCTTTTCCAGCTCGAACATTATCAACCATATTCCCGAAAATATAACCGCTGAAGTTATACGGCTTGTTATAAACTAACGCCAGCATCAGAGACAAAGTCATGTGACTTGCAGCATCGTATCCTCCTTTTCGCGGAGATAAACACACAATTACAATGTGAGCCAAGTATCTCCAAACCCGACAGAGATACTGTTTACGAAAATCAGTAAGCTGATCAGCCGGATAACCCAATCTCTGAAGACCCCCGTAGATAAAAGTGGTCTCAAAAACGGTCGGCATAGCATTTGCATCATCAAACTGCAAAACACGGCGAACTGAATCCTGTGTAATCTGAATCTCACGACCAAACATCGTGGTCACAATCCGCGGAGTATCGTTCTCTGTTCTGATAAATGCGTGGTCATAAAACTCCTCGATTTGATTCATATACACTGGTACTGAAGCTGTAATAGCGTAATGAATCCTCGAACGTCTAAGAAACTCGATCATCGGCCGGAAAGGCAATGAGTTCTTATGCGTAGATTCCAAAAATGCAACAATGTTGTGCCTGGTGTTTGTGCGACGATAATAATCATGAAGATGCTCCATCTGTAACTATAATCCAGACAAGAACACGAAAAATCGTTACAGAATAAGCTCAAAAACATAATCGAAAAATCTGATTTTATAGCGTCACTGAAGAAGTGACGCATGTAAGACAGCCGACACTTAAGGAGTGACGTATGAAAATCAGAAATCAGAAGGATGCGTCACTTAAGGTAAGTGACGCATTGAAAGCGTCACTGGTGTAAGTGACGTTGTCGCAACATGTAGCATTCAAGTTGTAATTAACAAGTGACGGGTATGCGTCATTTAAAAAGTGACGGTTAGTTAAAGCGGCACTGACAGCGTCAGTGAAGGAAGTGACGGATCAAAGCGTCACTCGGTAAGTATGATGTGGGAGTGACGTATAAAGGCGTCACTCAACAAAGTGACGGTTTAAGGCGTCACTTGTGGAAGTGACACTATAACATACGAAATTACAATTAAGCGTCACTTAATGAAGTGACGCTTGAAGTGACGCAACGATGAAGATCATCGTGTCACTGTTCAAGCCCGGTAATCACGACGAACCAAATTTGGGGTTTTTTGAAAACGAGTTAACCAAACGATGCGGCAAGTAAAAACGATTAAAACACACCGTTTATTAACACAAAACAATAACAAAACGATCCCCAATAATCGTGATTACATAAACCCTAAAAACCCGAAACTTCAATCGGTGATTAAATCATGGATACGCAATTATAATAGATAAAAACGGTACCTAATGATGCGTATGAGTGAGATGAACAAGGTAACGGAGGCCGATTGCACGCAAAATACACGAAAAGCCGTAGATCGATCGAAAAGCACGAACAGTCGAAGTGACGCAGCGACGAGAGAAGTGACGCAAGGGTAGTGGAAGTGACGCGTAGTGAATAGTGTTGGTGGTAGAAATAAGTGCCGGATACGGACTATTTATACCAAAACTCTAATCAGCGTCACTTAGAACGACTCTTAAAGCGTCACTTGTATGCGTCACTATGAGCGTCACTTAGGAAGTGACGCATATCGACAGTTTTTGAAAAATTTTAAAATTTTATCGATCTTTTGCGGAGTGCTCAATTTGACAGTAAATGTGACTTGGTTAACAAATAAATAAAATTTAAAGACACAAAATTACAAATATAAAACCAAACTAAATACATTCTTTTTGGTGACGTAGTTGATTAAGTCTGGTTAGGGATCATATCGGAATAACATGCAATTATTAGGAATGGTAAGTGTTATTTCGATCATCAGTATATTTGTCCACTTTAAATTTACTTGGCACATTTAAAACACCTTGTATAAAAATTATTTCAAGACAATTATTGGTATTGTTTGTCCACCTAAACATGTTACATCCGTGTCTGTGAGTTAACCTTTTATTGTTAGGATGAATATTGCACCATGGTCCCCACCATAGATATACCCCTATAACTTAGACATGAACATAGTTTCCAAATTTAGAAGGAATATAAGAGAATCAATTTTAAGAATCAAGCCAGCGGTGACAGGTCTGTACTTGCGTACAATAGAGCAACATAACTTGATTCAGGTATAAGCAAAACTAAACGCAGTCAAACCAAATTTGTGGCGACCTTGTGTAGTATCTTAAATTTAAGACTTTGCAAGTGCATTGACTTACGTTTGCTTAGTTTTGAGAGTAAGCTGAATTGAGACCAGGTCTGCACTTTCGTACAACAGAGGAAACAATCAGCATACTCCCCCAAAAGATCTCAGATATACGATCCAAAAATAGAAGTATGTCAAGCTATGCTAAGGAATTAAGACTTAAAGTCGTACATCACAAGGTGTTTACCACATGATCATAGACATGTATGTAAATTACTTCTTAATACCTCAGAGACCGGTGTGTACCATGCCTACCAATACATCGTATGATGAAGATAATTTAGATAAAAACTGTTTTAAGTGTGTCAGATAAACCTACTGACACATCCAAGATAAACCTTAAAATTCCATTTTGTGCATGTCACCCGATGTACTATCATATCCCAAGTTGTTTACAGACACAACTTCAACGTCTATTTTAAAATGTAGCAACCGTGCGTTTTCTTTGATACTAAAGAGTATAAAGAGTGGCTGTTGCAAATTATTATTATTTATTTTTATTTTTTTTTATTTTTTTTTTTTTTTAAATAAACACACATAAAAGCAAATAACGTTAACTATCCAAGTCACACATTACTTTTTAGACCCAAAGAATCTTAAACCGATCATGTTGACCAGTTCATCAAATCGAGCACGTGAAAAGGCTTTGGTGAATAGGTCAGCATTTTGTTTAAGGGTGTCTATGTGGACCAAGTCTATCAAGTGTTTTTCATAGCAATCCCGTATGAAGTGGAACCTAAGTTCAATATGTTTTGTCTTAGAGTGCTGTACGGGATTGCGTGTGATAGAAATAGCAGCAGTGTTATCTATGTGAATGGGAGTCATAGTAAGAAGTAACCCGTAATCGCGTAATTGGTGCTGAATCCAGAGAACTTGAGCACAGCAACTAGCGGCAGCAACATACTCAGCCTCTGCTGTAGAAAGAGAGACTGTAGTTTGCTTCTTGCATTGCCACGAGACCAAACGCGATCCCAGAAATTGACATCCACCCGTTGTAGACTTCTTATCGATACTGCAACCTCCATGATCCGAATCTGAATAGGCTGTGAGAGCGAAAGTCTTCTCATTTGAATACCAAAGACCAAGGGTAGGTCTAGCTCTGAGATAACCAAAAATTCGCTTTACTGCCTTCATATGTGACACCTTTGGTTTAGCCTGATAACGTGAGCAAATCGACACGGCAAATACAATATCCGGTCTTGAGGCAGTCAAATACATAAGAGAACCTATCATTGAACGATAGTCCCTCTCCTTGCAATCTTCATCTTCCTCAGCAAGCTTGAGATTGTGATTAAGCTCAATGGGAGTCCCATAGGTTTTACAAGTGAGCAGGTCATACCTAGTCAACATGTCATTGACATATTTTGACTGATGTATATAAATACCTTTTGCAAGCTGCTCAACTTGTACACCTAAAAAGAAAGTGAGCTCCCCCATTGCGCTCATCTCAAACTCAGACTTCATGATTTTCTCAAAGTTCTTACACATTGCCTCATTGGTAGACCCGAAGATAATATCGTCCACGTAAACCTGCACAAGTAGCAAATCTTCCCTATCCTCGGACTGTTCACGAAGAATAAATAGCGTGCTATCGATGTTCCCTCTCACAAAACCATGCTTAATCAGATGTGTAGTTAGCCTCTCGTACCAAAGTCTTGGTGCTTGGTGAAGACCATACAACGCCTTGTTCAATTTACAGACGTATTCAGGATGCGCAGGGTCTTCAAAACCAGGAGGCTGCTTAACGTACACATCGTTGTCAACCTTTCCATACAGAAACGCACTTTTCACATCAAGTTGATTGACGCGAAATCCCTTGAAGGACGCGTATGCCAAAAAAATGCGTATGGATTCCAATCGAGCAACAGGGGCAAATACATCATCATAGTCCAACCCCTCAATTTGGCTGAAACCTTGAACTACTAGACGTGCTTTATTACGAATTACAACTCCCCTATCATCCATCTTATTACGAAAAACCCAACGAGTGCCAGTCAAGTGGGCACCCTTGGGTAATGGAACTACTTCCCAGACTTGCAACTTTTCAAATTGTTGTAGTTCCTCTTGCATGGCCTCGATCCAGGATGGATCTTTTAAGGCCTCTTCAACTTTCTTAGGTTCATTCTGCGAAAGATAACATGAATTAACATTAGCCACCAGACCCGAAAGTTTTTCAGTATCAGTCTGTTTCGCTTGATGTCTTGTTTGAACCTTTGCATGAGGATCACCAATGATATTATCAATGGGGTGATCCTTATGTATCCGAGTCACTGGAATTTGATCTGGCACAAGATTCTGTTCCAGATTACTCAGATCTCCCTCATTTGCAGAAATATTCGGAGAAGCATCATCATCTTCATCTCCTTGAGAAAATAAATGAGAATAATTCATATTTTCTGCTTCCTCTCCCTCATCACTTACCTCATCCTCTCCCCCTTCCTCTAATGATGGCATGTTTGGATCAAACGGAAGCTCCTTGGTGTAGTTATACACTGTTTTAGAGGTAGAAGGAGCATCTTTCGATGGTGTAACTCGAGAAGTAGATGTCGGAGTAGGTGTTGTTGATGGTGGTGTGGGTGTAGTATCAATTGGTGTAGTATCAGTTGGTGGTGTTTCGGGTGGTGCATTAGGAGATGGGTCGGATGGTTTACTAACTGGTGTATCTTGAGAAAAATCAAGTCCATGTAGCATGGAAACTAACTCTTCTGTTTCATCATCATCAGGAATTTTGAAAGAGTCAAATAGATTTCCATAGTTGAAGAACCAATCCGGACCTGTTCCTTGAGGAGGTTCCGTATACCTTAAACATTTTACTTCAAACTGTTCCTCAATCTGATTCGTTGATTTGTTAAAGACTCTTTTGTTCGGAGAATTGACTGAATATCCAAGAAAAATCCCTTCAACAGCTTTGTCACCAAACTTAGAGACCTTATCTTTTGTAATCATGATCATGCATGGACACCCAAATGGTTCTAAGAACTGAAGGTTTGGCTTACGGTTATTGAAAAGTTCATAACACGTCTTGTTCTTTTTCTTAACCGTGAGCACTCTGTTGAGAACATAACAGGCAGTATTAACTGCCTCAGCCCAGAAGATGATTGGTAATTTGGAGTCAGCTAACATGGTCCGAGCTGTCTCTATAATTGTCCTGTTCTTTCTTTCCGCAACTCCATTCTGTTGTGGAGTCCTTGGAGCACTAAATTGATGCTCAATTCCTCTTGTAGCACAAAACAATTCGAGAGTTGAGTTCTTGAATTCAGTTCCATTGTCGCTTCGTATCCGTTTCACCTTCAAGTTGCACAGATTTGCCAACTTGTCCAACAAATACACCAGAATCTCAGGAGTTTCCCCCTTTGTAGTCAAGAAATATACCCACGAAAACCTTGAGTAGTCATCAGTAACTACCAAGCAGTAAGACTGACCACCAATGCTCTTTGTTGAAACTGGACCGAACAGATCCATATGCAGTAGTTCCAACGGAGCTGCAATAGAATTCACAACCTTAGACTTGTGGGACTTCTTGTGGAGTTTTCCTTTGTGACAAGAAACGCAGTCATCTTTTAGAGCAAAGGACTGTTTTGGAACTCCCCTCACTAAATCATTGTTAATCAGAAAATTCATTTTACGGAAATGAATATGTCCCATCCGTCTGTGCCAAAGGAGTGATTCCTTTTCTGAAGCCTTTGAAAGAAGACAAGTATAGTCACTTGTAGTCTCCACAGTTCGCATATTCATCACATAGGTGTCATTCTTTCTAGGTGCCCGCATCAATACCCAATCCTCAGGAATGACATACCCCGGCTTCAATATTACACATTCCGTCTTTGTGAATAACGTGGTGTAGTCCTTGTCACAAACTTGTGAAACGCTCAGCAAGTTGTGAGTCAGCTCAGCCACATAATTCACATTTTCAAAGCTAACTTTTCCATTTGTTAGCGTTCCCTTTCCCGAAATCGTTCCTCCTGAATCTCCCGCGAAAGCAACGTATCCTCCCGAGTATGGTTTAATATCCGTCAGAAGAGACACATCACCAGTCATGTGTCGCGAGCAGCCACTGTCCATATACCATAAACTATCCTTCACACGTTCCGACTGCTGCAACACATCAAAGAAAGAGATTAGTGAGAAACGGAGACCCAAGCCTTTACAGACTTAGGTCTTCCATGGTCATCAACAATAAGCACATCAGATAGGACTTTATCTTTAAACAAATTAGAATTTTTATCTGAAGTGTTATTGTTGACGACTGAAGAGTCAACATCAGACTCTTTTCGTTTCCAAACTTTTGAAGGTTCGGAATTGATATCAGAAATAATGTTGGGCTTCTGAATTGGCAAAGGTTTTTGCTCAACATTACTTAGTTTCAGAACAGGCTTGGGAGACTTTGAGTAACGCCTAGGTGGAGATTTTGAAAAAGAATTTCTATAAACTGATGTCCTAGGCATCTCTCTCCCATAGCGCTGATTTGACAGCTTGGGACAGTCACGGATTAAATGTCCTTGTCTCTTGCAGTAGAAACAAGAACGAGTCTCAACTAATGGTTGAGGCTGAGGCATTACCACAGGAGGTGGAGAAACATTTCTAGAACATGAACATTGAGTACATGTCTTAGAAAATGTTTGCTTTGGTTGAGAGGTCGAAGTTGAAGGTTTATCAGACAAAACTTTTTCATTTACTAATTTTCGTTGCAAAATCTTTACAGGTGACTGTAAAGTTTGTTGTTTTGAGTTTAACACCTTGGCTTTACCCTTATTTGTTTGAACCTTAATTTCAGGTTCAACTTTTGAAATTTCCTTTTTAGGTTTAACTTCAACTCTCTTAACTTCAGGATACTCCTGATCCGTAATATCCTCAATCTCAACGATCTCCTCAAAACAAACTGGAGATACATCCTTTTGCTTAACAATCTCCTCAGCACTAACAGGAGATTCATTCAGTGGCTTAACAAACTTAGGAGTGGGATACTCTGGCCTCGTGGTTTTCTCCTTCTCCTGTTTGTTAGATTTAGCCACTTTACCCTTGATACCCAACAACTTAGCATAATCAACTGGAATTTCATCAAGGCCTTCCTTAACAGGTAAAGGAGTATAAGTAGTAGGAGGTGCTATTTCAACAAAACCTATTCCTTTTCCTCCCTTACTTTTCCTATCCTGCTTATGATTGCTAATAATTTCATTAAAGATCATTGTCGCAGAAGTTGACCCCAAGACTTTATCTTGATAATTACCATACTCACTTTTTAAGTCTGAAAGCTCTTTGTTTAACAGTTCAATTTCAGTAAGATAACTTTTAATTGCATCCTGTTGACTAAAAACTTTAGCTTTATAAGTTTGAGTATCTAACTTATGAGCTTCAATATGTTTTTCATAGAGTTTTTCATTTTCTTTCAAAAACTTATTTGACTCATTAAGTTTTGCAACTTTATCTCGCAACTCTTGGTTATCCTTTTGAAAAGCCTCTAGAGATTCAGTTAGATTAATGCATGAGATACAGTTTAAAGGTTCAGGTGATTCATTTTGTACCTCAGGTGTAATATGAGCCATGAGACACTGTTGAAACTTTGTAGCCTCTGCATTCCAGTCATGAGTAGTTGGCTCAAAAACCACCAAAGCATTGTCCACAACTAATGTCTTGCCCTCTTCTTTCGTTTTTGGAGGATCAGGTTTAGTAAGGCCCGACGGTGGCATCTTGGGTTTCTCGCATTCCCTAGCGAAATGACCCAAATTCTGGCAGTTATAACAACGGACCTTGCTTTTATCAAAACCAAATCCTGACTTCCCATTGCCTTCTAAACTCTTGCGTCCAGTTCGTTGCAAGAATTTTTGAACCCTTCTTGTTATCATAGCAATGTTCCAATTCAAGTCCATCTGTTCTAGATCATCTTCATCCAATTGGCCGTAATCTTCCTTGATCAGTTCCAAAGTTGTATTTGGTTGAGTAACCAAATCTTTGTAAGAGCTCAGAAAAGCTGTATAAATTGCAGCTTGCTCTTGTATTGCTGGTGAAACTGAAGCCTGTTGTTGATTTCCTTGAGATGTTCCAGAAAGATAAGCTGTATGATGAATTCCAGAAGAAGCAGAAGATGAATTAGTATCCGTTATAAATGCTACTCCACCGTAACTCTTGCCAGAATTGACTAGTCCAACTCCACCAGTTGTGGCATTCTGTACAGATCCACCTGACTTACATTCTTTCTTCTTCAATTCCATCGCATGAGCTTGTAGAATACCTATCAATTGATCCAAAGTCATCCTCTGTAATTCTGGATTTTCTTTTAAAAATTGGACTTTCACATCCCAAGCACTTGGCAACACGTCCAGCAACTTCTTGTTTACCTCAAGTGCAGGGAGATTGTGTCCTCCTTCATTCAACTCACTAACCAGATGTGAGTATCTAGTGAATAGACTGGAAGTCAGCTCATTTGGAATCATGTCAAATAAATCATACTGCTTTTTGATTAATTCTAGCTTAGCCTCCTTGTACTTTTCATTTCCTCCGCATCTTGTCTCAATTGCCTTCCACAGATCATAAGTTGTGTCATGAGATTTAAAGAGTCTCATAACATCCTTTGGCAAACACATACAGATAGAAGAATGAGCCTTTCTTTCTGTTTCATACTCCTTTTTCTCTTGAGGTGACATAGCATTATATGTTTTAGCTGGAGGAACACCACGATAATTCCCTTCAGCCACTGGAGCAACATATCGTTCTTTTAAAGGTCCCCACAGTTCAGGACAGTGGAAATCTATATACTGTTCATATCTATCTCTCCAATACACATAATCCAAATCTGGTCCAAAGAATGGAGGTTTATTACTGGAGCCAATATCATTGCTCTGTCTGAGCATCTCTCTGATTCCTCTAATATCTTCCTTATCAGACATAGAAGCGTACCTGTAAAATCAACTAAAAAAGAACTTGGAAGCTGATTAGTAACAAAGGCGTCACTTGGTAAGTGACGCACCTCAGTGTCGCAAAGACTAGCGGCACTTGATAAGTGACGCTATCGAGTGACGGGTAAACAAACAGAACGACACTAGAGATTAGTGTCTTATAAACACGTAAGTGACGTACTCAAGTGACGGACTTGAGTGTCGCTTAGCAATAACAGGCGTCACTAAGGTAAGTGACGCTTTAAGTGACTGACAGAAGTAATGCGTCACTCGTAGTAAGTGACGGATGATACACAAGAGCTGTATCAAATGACGCAGAAGAGTGTCGGATTGAACAGTAGGAGTCACTTATGTAAGTGACGTATAATACTCAAGTGACGTTACTAAGTGACGCACTTGAGTGTCGTAAAAACCCTAATTGTTCCTTACAGAAGTGTCGCTCGAAGTGCCGCACAAAGTGTCGAAGTGACGCTCTGAGTGACGCAGAAACGGCTGTGAACACCCAAAAACCCTAAAAATCGAATTTTCGTAAACCTAACAAAAATTCTTGAGTCCCAATCGTACGAAACCTGTAAATCTTTACTCAAAACACAGTAATAGCACCAAATCGATCCTAATCTTGCTAGAATGACTTTGATCTTCACAAAATCGAACCGAAAACACTTCAATACACGTACACACGTCGATCAAATCAACTCCGAAGCTCTGATACCAGTTGAGAGTGCCCCCTGGATGTGGATCTAAGTGTTGATCGAAAGTAATAGATTGGCGGAATCAATCAATTACACAAACAAGTAATAAACTCAAACCGAAACAATGATTAATCAAAGTAAACGAGTATATTAGCTTGTAAATCGTATTGAAACTGTTTACAGAAGTGCTTAGTCGACAAATGGTGCTAGGGTTTCGTCAACCCTAGCCGAAAACCCGTAGGTTTCAATTTATACTAACAAAATCAGCAGACATGCGTCACTTGGGAAGTGTCGTATGTCGCCGCCCTCATGCGTCACTTACCTAAGTGTCGCTATGCGTCACTAAGGTAAGTGTCGCCTAAAGCAAAACTTAAGTGTCGCTAATACAGAAAATGACTTTTCTAATAAAACTAACTAACGACACTTACAACTCAATAGACCAACTGACAGACACACAATCATGTATCAACAGTATGTAATTAAGTATAATTATATACCTAATTTGGAGGAGTGTCACATTCTCCCCCCGTTAGTGAAATCTCGTCCCGAGATTTAAGTCGAGCCGTGAGTCTCGGTCACGCTCTCAAATAGGTTGGGGTATTTCTTTCGCATTTCATTCTCTCGTTCCCAGGTAAACTCTGGGCCATGTTTCGAGTTCCAACGAACTTTAACCAGTTTGATTCGTTTGTGTCGAAGTTTTTGAGTTTTAGTATCCATAACTTCAACAGGTTCCTCCACAAAGTTAAGTTTTGAGTCGATGAAGACTTCGTCAGGAGGAATGATAAGTGTTTCATCAGAAAGGCACTTTTTGAGGTTGCTAACGTGGAAAGTATCACGTATACTACAAAGCTCTTGTGGTAGTTTGAGCTTGTAAGCGACAGGACCAATCCTAGCAAGGATTTCAAATGGTCCGATGTATCGTGGGTTCAGCTTTCCTCGCTTGCCAAATCGTGCTACTCCTTTCCAAGGAGATACTTTGAGTAGGACCTTGTCTCCTACTTGAAACTCAAGAGGTTTACGGCGGTTATCAGCGTAACTCTTTTGTCGATCTCGCGCCGCTTTCAGTCGACTCAATACTTGAGTTATTTTGTCAGTGGTTTCCTGGACAAGTTCGGGTCCAGATATTTGTCTGTCGTCCAACTCTGCCCAACAGAGTGGTGATCGGCACTTGCGTCCATATAACGCCTCAAATGGTGCCATCTGTATACTCGTGTGATAGCTATTGTTGTAAGAAAATTCAGCTAGAGGTAGGTGGGTATCCCAGTTACCTCCAAAGTCTATCACACATGCTCGTAACAAGTCTTCGAGCATCTGTATCGTTCGCTCACTTTGACCGTCAGTCTGCGGGTGGTAGGCAGTACTCATATCAAGTCGAGTACCCAATGCCTGTTGTAATGTTTGCCAAAAGCGAGAAGTGAATCGTGCATCTCTATCAGAGATGATGGATAGTGGCACACCATGCCGAGAAACAATCTCTTTAATATAGATTTTTGCTAGTTTCTCCATTCCATCCGTTTCCTTAATAGCAAGAAAGTGGGCTGATTTTGTCAGTCGGTCGACAATCACCCATATGGCGTTTGCTCCAGATGCCGTTCTAGGTAGCTTCGTAATGAAGTCCATTGTTATTTGCTCCCATTTCCATTTGGGCAGTTCAGGTTGTTGCAAAAGTCCAGACGGCTTTTGGTATTCAACTTTTACCTTTGAGCAAGTTAAGCATTTGCTCACGTAGGTGGCAATGTCACGTTTCATTCCAGGCCACCAGTAAAAACCTTTCAAGTCCTGGTACATCTTGTCCGCACCAGGATGTATCGAGTAGTTGGACTTGTGTGCCTCGTCCAATATCAGCTTGCGTAACTCATCTACGCATGGTACCCAAATTCGGTTCATGAAGTACAACACTCCGTTGTCCTTTTTCTCGAGTTGTTTTTCCATCCCTTTCAAGGATTCATCCTTAAGGCGCTCGGGAGTGAAAGCAGTTTCTTGTGCATCGCGAATTTGAGTAATGAGATTCGAGTGGATTGTCAATCCCAAGGCTCGAACTCTTCGAGGTTTGATTCGTTCCTTACGACTCAAGGCATCTGCTACTACGTTAGCTTTACCCGGGTGATACTTTATTTCACAGTCGTAATCGTTAAGTAATTCGACCCAACGTCGTTGTCTCATGTTAAGTTCTTTCTGGTCGAATATATGTTGTAGGCTCTTATGATCAGTGAAGATCGTACACTTTGTACCGTATAGGTAGTGTCTCCAGATCTTCAGTGCAAAAACAACGGCTCCCAATTCTAAATCATGAGTCGTATAGTTCTTCTCATGCACTTTTAGTTGTCGTGATGCATAAGCAATGACCTTTTCGTTTTGCATCAGTACGCAACCCAATCCCTGATGCGATGCATCACAGTAAACAACAAAGTTATCTACTCCTTCGGGTAGTGATAATATGGGTGCGCCGCTCAGTTTCTGCTTCAATAGTTGGAATGCATTCTCTTGTTTCTCATTCCACTCAAATTTCTTGTCTTTTTGAGTTAATGTGGTAAGTGGCTGGGCTATCTTTGAAAAGTTTGCGATGAATCGCCTGTAATAGCCAGCTAGACCAAGAAATTGTCGTACTTCCGTTAGGGTTTTCGGTGCTTCCCAGTTGTTGATTGCCTCAATTTTGGATGGGTCTACGTGAATTCCCTTGTCATTTATCACATGACCAAGGAATTGGACCTCTCGAATCCAAAATTCGCACTTAGAGAACTTTGCGTAAAGCTTCTCTTTTTGTAGTAGTTCGAGGATAAGCTTCAAATGTTGCTCGTGATCCTCTTTCGATCGTGAGTATACCAAGATGTCGTCAATAAACACAATGACGAATTTATCCAGATAGGGTTTGCATACTCTGTTCATCAAGTCCATGAATACTGCTGGTGCGTTGGTCAGTCCAAAAGGCATGACTAGGAACTCGTAATGACCGTATCGAGTCCTAAACGCAGTTTTCGGTACATCCTCTTCTCGTACCTTGAGTTGGTGGTAACCAGATCGCAGGTCAATTTTTGAATAATGACTCAATCCTTGCAGTTGATCAAACAGATCGTCAATGCGTGGTAACGGGTATCGGTTCTTGATAGTTACCTTGTTTAGTTCCCGATAATCGATGCACATCTGCATAGATCCATCCTTTTTCTTAACAAACAAAACCAGAGCTCCCCAAGGGGAAAAACTCGGTCGGATGAATCCCAAGTCTAGAAGTTCTTGAAATTGTGTGGATAGCTCTTGCATTTCCGAGGGAGCTAGACGATAAGGTGCTCGTGCGATAGGTGCGGCTCCTGGCACCAGGTCAATGCGAAACTCAACTTGTAGTGGGGGTGGAAATCCCGGCAACTCATCAGGGAACACTCCTGGATAGTCGCGTACAATGGGTACATCGTCTATACGTCGCTCCTCTGTTTTCTTTTCTACAACGTGTGCCAGAAATGCTTGGTACCCCTTTCGGAGATATTTACTGGCTTTCAAACATGAAATCATCTTTGTAGAACTTTTTCGTTTCTCACCTTGAACCACAAGTGTTTCTCCTGTTGACAGTGGTAATCGTACCAGTTTATCATAACATATGATCTCAGCGCGGTTCTTAGATAACCAATCCATACCGACTACAATGTCAAAACTTCCCAACTTAACCGGTAGTAAGTCTATTTCGAAGAGATGACCTTCTAACTCCAAGGTACATCCCGGTACTATTTCTCCTGATTCGATCAACTCACCATCGGCTAATTCTATGGTATACTTGTTGTCTAACTTACGGGATTCAAGTTCTAATAGTGGTCTAAACTCAGTAGACACAAAACTTAAATCAGCACCCGAATCAATTAACACAGAGGCATAATGATTGTTTACAAGAAACGTACCAGTGACGGTGTTAGGGTCCTGGCGTGCCTCTTGTGCTCCGATCACGAATGCCCTTCCTTGAGCCGGTTGATGGTTGATGTTGTTGGCTCGGTTATTGTTGTTACCGCGGTTGTTGTTGTTATTGCGGTTTTGGTTGTTGTTGAGCTTAGGACATCGGTTGCGGTAGTGCCCCTGCTCGCCACATTCAAAACATCCCTGGTTTTGACGCTCAGTGTTCGCCCGAGGGGGAGGGTTAGTTTTGCATTCTCGGGTTCTATGTCCCCATGCCCTACAGTTTCCACAATACCCACACCCTCCTTCGTGGTGTCGGTTGCACTTATCACATTTGGGTTTGTTACCCAGATATGGTTTCGATTCAGTAGTGGTGGCAACATATGCTTTCGCATTTCCAGAATGTTTCTTGTTTTGCTGACCCTGGCGATCAGCACCACTACCGTTCCACTTTCGCTTTGCACCACCAGAACTACTAACATCAGTACTGTTCGGTTCACTTTTTCCCGACACAGCTTTCTTAGTCAGATTTCCCATCCTGACTGCCTCATCGGTCAAACTTTGTGCTAGAGTAACAGCACTCCTGAATGTGTCCGGTTTAGATGACGTCACCAGACTGCGGATTTGTGGTACTAGACCAAATATGTAGCGTTCAATACGCATATACTCGGGTGTCACCATATGTGGCACTAGACGTGCAAGTTCCTGAAACTTAGTGGTGTACCCAGCAATATCAGCACCAATCATGGTGATGTTCCACAACTCTGTTTCTATTTTCTGCATCTCACTGCGAGGGCAGAATTCCTCCAACATCAAATTCTTAAATGTCCCCCATGACATTGAATAAGCAGCTGGTCGACCAAGTGATTGGATCTGGCTGTTCCACCAAGTGAGCGCTTTGTCAGCCAAAGTGCAAGTAGCATACTTCACCATACAGTCAGGTGAACAGTCACTAATGTCCAATACTGATTCAGTTTTCTCTATCCAATGAATCATACCAATTGCACCCTCGGTGCCACGGAAAGAAATCGGCTTACAATCCTGAAATGTTTTGTATGAACACCCTTTGTGAGCATTCACGGGTGTCTCAGTATTAACAGGGGTAGATCCACTGTTGTTAACTCCAGGTTCGCGATTTCGGCTTGCCTCATATTCAGCAATACCTTCAGCTATTCTTCGTGCGATCATTTGTTCGGTGGTTTCAGTGGGTGGTGTTGGAGGCGTAGTCGTCTTTTGACTATTTCTAGTGACTCGTCGTTTGGGAGGCATGATTCAGCTCTGCGATGAATAAAATGCAGAGTGTAAATGTTGAGATATTGAATGTGAATAGATCAAAGATTCACATTTGATAGAAATGAATGACATGAAAAGATGAATGAATAGGGTTTTACAACACGTGCCATACAACTTTGAAACACCCACATGTATCTAGCATAATATAATCATGTTGGCCAGGCGTCATTATATAATGTCCAATACATATTTCTTTTCATTGTCGTTTAACACCGTTAATTTCAAAGGTTCTCAAGAATAGTCAATCACCAAGATGCAATATGTTTCAGGGTTTACAAGAATTGATCACAAAGTTATCGATAACGTATAGTTTTAATCACCAGTCGACAGTTGTAAGAGGAAATAATATGGTTGATAATAAGCATAATGAACACGAGATGTAAACCAAACATATATTATATATTAAAGATCATAACGCTGTTACTTGAGTTTAGTACAAAACGAGATGAGATTTCTAATATACCCATCGATGGTTAGCGTTATACAAAAGATGATGGGTTTCCTATACATATACCCATTCTACTAACAAAGTTCCATCCAACATACCGCTAGTCCATAACTAATACTTACATATGTGATCCCCCAAAAGTAATAATCTAATATAATGCAGGCACAAACTGCCATACACAGACCTAACGGAACCATGGTAAATACATCCTAACCGCAACCATCACTGCTGCAGTCATCACACAACCACTAGCTACAATATCTGACACCCTAGCACGCCTCTCTAAAGCTGCCACGCGTGCACGGGTGGATGCTAGACTCTGCCAGTCTGTCTGACGGTGAGTCTCCACAAAATCCATCCTCTGATGGAGCATAGTCATATCCATGTCAGTGCGGGAGGCATCACTCAGTAACTCCATCACGTCTCTGCTCTGACTAGCATATCTCCTAATCACAGAGTAGATCACAGCCACAAGGGTAGATACAGTGAGCTCCAGAGGCTCACCTGTGAAAGGTGCAGGTGGTGGTGAATGGGAGGACTCTCCAATCTCAAAGGTCGAGGGAAAACCCTCTAGTGATCTCCACTCTCTCAATACACTAGGTATCCAATCCAGATGAGAAGGTCGGAGCCTCTTCTGTGGCGGCTCGTCAACTGGAACCTCAGGCTCAGTCACTGGCGCCTTATCGCACGGCGCGAGTGGTCCCCTGGGAAAATCCCGAACACTAATCCCAGCTGTCATCCTAGGTACAGGCACACGAGAGGTACTCGCGATAGCTGGTGCAGGGGTAGGAGTGATGTAAGCAGATGGTCCACGATGTGTGGTCACTCCAGTACTCGCTACGCTAAAGTAGGAGGCCTCCATGGGCTCCTCCTCAGAATCGGAATCAGTGATATAGATCGGTGCGCGTCTCGACATGCTGAGACAAAAGAATCGTGTGTGACATGTCAGTACTATGTTAGTTGTATGCAAAGTATGTATGCATGAATACACAAATGTTCTAGCCAAGGCTATAGTCTAGGTCTCTAAGGTTTTCAGTCACCTAAAGACTGCTAGTTCGCTATAACCAATGGCTCTGATACCAAGTCTGTCGCACCCCGCCAAACGGTAATTACAATTACATAGAGTGGTTTGCGGAAGCTTAGTGACGTGGCGGGGGTGCGAGCAGTACAACAACCAATAGATACATACATACTCAGAGCATATGGTTATTGCAGAACGAAATAGATTAAGATGCCATTAGTTAAAGTTTTTACAAAAGGTTACCACTTGAAAAGTAGTAACAGTAGTAATAGTGTTTGAAATCAGTATTTCATAAAATACATAATATCAAAAGTAGATTTCATAGGTATGACTGCAGTAGTTGCAGTTATACAGAGGAAATCCAAGTGTCCCAAAAGTAGTGGCATCCTAACAAGTCCAGGGTAGTCCGTCCTGATAATGCATGCAGATCTTACTTACGCTGCTAATTCCCTGAAAAACATAGAGTAAAATGTCAACAAAATTGTTGAGTGAATTCACAAGTTTGTTTGTTATGTAGGAAACACAAGTTAATCATTTAAGAATAACATTTCCAAATAAAGCGTTGTTTGTCAAGTAGGAAACACAAGTTATTAACAAATAACATTTCCTAAATCAGTTTTAGTTGTAATAGGAAACACAAGTTATTAATCAAATAACATTTCCTAAATCAGTTATCAGTAGGAAACACAAGTTAACCTAAACAAAGATTAACATTTCCAAATCAGTGTACGTAGGAAATCCTTTCCTAATCAATAGTTTAGTGGGAATATTTAGACGGTGATCCCTCGAAAGGTGAGCTAAACCTGTCGAGTAAGGTAACCCGATCTAACCCTATAACCAAACCACAACCATAATCTGTTGTTGTTTGCCATGCTGGACAATTAAGTATACGCTCCCAAATCCGTAGGAGGGTCGTCACGGCGATAGTACTATCCGTATACTCAGTGGCTAGAGTCACCTAGCTAATGGTTATAGTCTGTAGCCATAAGGTCTTTTATGCACTACATCGTTCAGCCTAGATCTGTACCAAGATTCGTTACCTAAATTCCCAAAATAGTTATGAAATACATTTCATAAAACATAGTTCAAATAGTTGTGTGAAATACCCTTTCACAAACAGTTCAAGTATGAAGTACCCCTTCATAAACAGTTTAAGCAAATACGTACCGTATTTAATCAGTCACAACATGAAATCTCATTTCATCAATAGTTTAAGTAAATACATCAAGTATTCAAACAGTTGTCGCATGCAATTATACATACGATTTCTATGTTTTCCACCCCGAGGTTTTAAAACATTAAAACATGTAAAAGGGGTTTGTGAACTCACTTTGAGTGCTCGGATGTGAATGCTAGCGAGATATGATAGCGTAGCCCAAACGTAGTCAACCTATACACAATAATGTATTAACTATAAGTACTTTGTTTACTTATGTTAATAGTTCGTTCGTTTGAAGAAATTATCAATTTCTTAGGTTTGTGTATTTCGGTGATGATTGTTGTTGGAAATATATAATATTATCCAAGTATTGTTCGTTTGTCGAATTGTCCGAAGTGTGTAAGTACATATCCATATATATATACTTATATAGTTGAATATATATATTCTTGTATATATATATTATTATTCATTGTTTCTTTCATATATATCTCGTATATATATAAATATTGTTCGACATTTAGGTTTACAAAACACAAGTTCAAATTGTCTCGTATAATGTTCATCTATAAATACGTCTCAATCATTTATAATCCCACTCGATAAATGTACGTATTTAAGTTTGTATATGTTTATAAGTATGTTACTCGTTCGTCGAAAACATTTGGGTTGTCATTTACTAGTTCATCGTAATCACATGGCTTGTCCATTACTAGTTCATCGTAACACATGGTTTGTCTATTACTAGTTCATCGTAATCATTTGGGTTGTCTATTACTCGGTCATCGTAGTTGAGTCACAACAGGTTTTGACTTAAGATGAAGTTCACGCGATCGGTTTACATGATCACGCGATCGGTTGGTTCGAAGAGGTTCACGCGATCGTGGTTGAAAACCACGCGATCGCGTCGTTCTGAGTTTCGAAGATTTCTGAAGTTTTTGTTTCACGCGATCGCGTGAAGTAATAAAAGGTTTTAGCGGGTTTTGTTCATGAAAATGACGCGATCGCGTCATTTGTTTCTGCACAGAAGCATCAGACGCAGAACAGAGCTGCACGAATTTTAGTCATTTTTCACTCTAATCGCTTATAGTTCGGCTTCAATACGTTCCATAAGGTTTACACTAGTACCATATCACTTTTTATCTCATTTATAACAACTTTTACATATCTAAATTTGTGATTTCAAGTTTTTGGTTCAAAAACCATTTTCAACATTTAAGCTTCAATCTTTCAAATTTGTTGTTTATATACATAGATTGTGATGTTTAAACATGTTATATAACGAATTTAAAGCTTAGAAATCGAAGAAATCAAAATTTTCTTACAATGAGATGAAGATGAAAATAATGATCGATGATGGTGAAGATGGTGAAGCCACTGGCTTGATCCACTCCCACTTCTTGCTGCTTGTAGATGTTCTGATCTTGTTAGTTTACTTTGAGAGAAAAGAAATGGAAAAATGATGGTGATGAATGTGTGTGTCGAAGATCACAGAAGGAATTGGAGGGAGTATGGTTTAAACACCAATCTGTCGCCTGCATTATTGATGTTAGGTGCCATTTTTGGTACCTCAATTTCGAGTACGGGTATAATTATAGCAATATAAAATTTAACATTTTATATTTTTATTTTGTAGATGCTCTCCTGGTTCGTAATATATTTTCAGAATAATGAAGTTATCATTATTTTTAGTTGTTGTACATATTTGTACATTTTACTGCGCGCGTCCAAATAAGCGCCAAATTTCGGTTGAGTTTCGAATTCATAATTCGAAGTAATGTTCTAAATACTTGAAAACGTACTAGAAAAATAACATTTTTCATATTTTGACCTTTTAGGTACGTTTTAGAATTGTTTATGTTCGTTATATAATACGTTATATGTTAAACGTATAATTGAATCATTTTATCTATATGTTATAGATATATAATTTCTCGTAATTAATAATCGAATTATTAATTATTTCATATAACCAAATCTGGTTAATTATTTTTGTCGGCGTAGTTCCGATACGTTCGTACGTAATTTATAAATACTACGTATAATGTAATACTTTTTGTATTATCGTATTGGGCTCGCTAGACTCATTTCACATCATAGGTTTAGTTTAAAACAAATGCAGGGAATTAGCGTAAGAAATGTATGTAATTAAGTATAATTATATACCTAATTTGGAGGAGTGTCACAACATACCCGGCCCAATGCCCCTCTTGGTACCCAATTAGGATTACCCATCGGGTTTTCCGTGTTTATTCACAGGGTTTCGATTATCCCCATATATGTAACTTTGTCCTTGAAAATACGATACAAATTTAAAACACGGAAAAAATAACAAAACCAAAATACCAAAAACGATATCAAATCTTAAAGCAAATAATTTTACCATTTAATCAACTTATTCAAACTTTTCGTACGTTCAAAATAGCAAACAATTTCATGTTTTCATATCATACAAGATTAAAATGTAATAATCATGGAAATCCAATTATAAAAACGTATGGTATAAGGTTCACCAGTTAAGATATACATTATCTTCTTATATATAATAATATATACATAATATTTAAAACTCAAATTAATAATAACAATTATGTGGGTATGAATATGGGTAAATGGAGTAAAGGTAATTGAGCTGCTATTACCCAAACCCATCATCATACACATACCTGCGACATAAAAAAACTATACCTAAACCGCATCCAAACCCGCTATATTTCGTGACTAATTGACCGTTAACATACATTAATAATGTAACTTAGTCAGGACGTACATATATATGAAGCAACATATATATTTTTTATGGATGATCCCGCAAAATTCGCGGATCCTAAACTAGTAACATATAATTGAATTATTGATAACTGATAAAAAAATGAATCAACTGGCTCAACTGTTGAACCAGTGTTAAATCTTAATTGTCATGTGTCAAAAAAACTTGATTGAATCAACTTGTATGTTCTTGACAAAACTTTTGCACAGATACAAATCCGTGAATATAGTATATTTGTATATATAATTTAGTAAATTATACGGAGTATAAAGATTATCCAAAATCCGTATTAAGATGATCATTTGTGCGCAATTATTGTTAAGGTACATAAGTCAAACAATAGTTGACATTTAATTCTTTCTTAACAGAGTAACAACAAGAAAATAGAGGCTGCGGCCGCCAGCTCCCTCCCGGTTCTTATATCTACAATTACAGTCCTTTTAATATTTGTTTTAGCCAAATTATATAAAAGAACATCCCATACCGCCTTTCGCGGGTTAGGGTCCAATACCGTCTAGGACAGTGTATGGGAAAGTTAGATGTAGACAGCCTTACCCCTACCCTAAGGTAGAGAGGCTGCTTCCAGTTCTACCAAAAGGTAGAAAGGACCTCCGGCCTTTTGCAGGGGATGAGATTCGAACCCCTGACCTCTTGTTCAAAGGCAAGGAACTCAACCACTAATCAAACCCTGCTGCTTTAGGTTGATTAGCCAAATTATATGCCTCTCTTAAATGAGAATGTCAATTGGTTCACATTTAGGTTGATTTCAAGATGTAATATAATCTAATATATTTAATTTTTAATATGAAATTTCGTAACTAGTATCTTGTTTTTAATAATAAAGTGTGTATAGTTTATATGTATATTAAACTTTTAGTTGTATTCATGCTAATATTACTTTATGTAAATGACCTCTGAATGTGTAATTTGAACGGCTAAACTAAGATCTATATATAGGAAAACCAATTTTGATATAATACTAAAGAATGAAAATGTGATCGACATCTGTTAAACCACATATAATACTAATATCAAGAAGTGTGTGAATGAACGAAAACAATTAAAGAACAATAAATAATTGAGGGAAGATTTCTACAATTAGTTCAACACTTCAACTAAAGGGGCTTGATCCATTCTTGTTATAGTTATGTGGGGTCTCACACTAGTTGAAAATGTGATTTGACTTTCTAGTGAGATTGATTGTACAATCACCCCCAACATCCACACATGCCACTACAAACAACCAATTGTACTTATATACATTTACGGTTGATTCATTCTCGTTTTGTATGCCTAAATTTAATTAGAATGTATGATTGGTTAGTTTATTAGTATGGCCCAACTCAATTGTATAAATGGGTTAGGGTTCATTAGATTTTAAGGTTTCTTGTAATCATTAGTGAATCAATAAACCTAATGCCTCGCGGGGTTTTCATAGTTTAACAAACTATCGTTTGGTTGTCATCAATGACATTATTGTAATTATATAGAAAATTAAGGTTATTTAAATATTAGTTTCATTGAATAAGTCAAATATGATGGCTTTTAACGGCGAAGGTTAATGTAATATTCAACCATTGTTTTGCAAAAAGATAAAAACTTAAAAAACAGTAAAATAATTTTTGCTTCTGACGATTAAAATACAAAAACCCCCTCCATGTTGTTGGATTTAGCGATCGCCGGAATCGTATAAGAATTTTCCGGCATCAACCGTATGGTAATTTGTAATTTTAACTTTCATTTTCACTTATATTTACAGCCTCCCGTTATTTGTTTCGTTGGTTACTGACAGTCACCGAAAGTTGACTTTTATGTCAACTGCCGGCAATGAGGCAACGTTAACCGAATGGCATAGAGAATATCGGCTACCATCATCACCGCCAACCAACAGTCACCAACATCAGCTGCGCAAACTTAAACTTCCTAACTAGAATAATTAAGATAAAAAAAAACAAAATCTGAAGTTGTTTGAAAATTAGGATCCTTTAGGCCATCTCAAACCATTTTAACATCTTCAACTCCATATATGGAACATTTATAAAGCATATACATACTCAAAAAAAAAAAAAAAAAAAATTCAAACCATATACTTCAAAATCATACTGCAAACACTTTTATATTAAATTAAATTATTTATTAATACATGATAACCAATCCAACATATGATTAGACATTTGAATGAGTGAATAATGTTACTCCATATATGAAGCATACATCACCCTCTTGCCAAATAGTTTTTTTTTTTTTAAGTATGAAGTATGGTTGCAGAAGAATTTTCGTTCTAAACTCTAAATTTGGAGAATAAAGTGGTTTTATAGAAGGTTGGAGATGACTTTAATTGATAACTAAAGACATCACCTTAAGTTTAAAGAACATAATTTAGCTCAAAGTCATTCTCTGAATTGAATGTGTACAATGCGGCGGGGGCAACTACACCTCCCAAAAAATGTATTTTTCCTGTAATTTGATTTTTTTATAAGGTATTAACATTGTTTATTAACGTTTGTCCCCCAAAAAATGATAAAAGTATAAAAAATTTCTTTATGCCCCCTCGATGATTTTTATCCTAGCTCCGCCCTGAATGTGTATACAGTACTTCTACTTTATATCTAATCTAATCTAAATATTAATAAAAGAAAACCTCTCTTATGTGAATTATTTACAAATTTGAGAGCTATTGACCAATCAAATGCTTTAATTTTACCTAACTTCCAATTAACCAATCAAATTCATTCAAATACCTAAAATTTCTCTATTAAAATAAATATTTATCCTAATTTAAATAATACTCCGTAGTTAAATTAATATCTTCCGTCACTCAAATTGGATGCATTTTAGTTAGTTACAGTTTTTCATATTTCTTTATATATATTCATATATCCGTGTAACATTCGACACTTCAATTATACAATTTCACACTTTAACCAATAATATTGTTAATACTTATTTAACTAAGGATTACGTATTGATGAAAACAATGATTATGTGTATTTGAATTATTAATTCTCTTATATAGTTAATAATTAAACCCGTGTATACATACGAGTTGTTAATTCTTTAATAAAAATAGAGGTTATAGTTGTTATTTTAATTAAAATAGAGGGACCTAATTGATTAATCAAATTTTCATTGAATATGGTTTTGATTTATGAAGTCTTAACCCTGCTTCATTCATTTATAATAAATAATTACAATTATATATAAGATTAATATTATTTATATCTCTACATGAATAAATTAATAGTACTTTAATTTTTAGTTTAAGTTATTTTATATATATGTGGATAGGTGATATTAAGATTGAGATTTGAGACAATAATTTACTATTCACGTTTAAGTATGTATCTTCGTACTTCAAATTATATAAACCTTTTGATAATGAAATGACTAAGTAAATAGAGGGGCCTAATTGATTAATTTAATTTGACTTAAATGACAGATAATTTAAAAACTAAATAAACAGAAAGGTCTAATTGATTAATTCAATTTAATAAAAATGATGATATCACAAAGGTGAATATTATATTATATTTATAAGATCTTAAATATAATATAAAGAACACCTTTGTGATGTCATCAATCAAATAAGTTTTTGATTGGTCAATTAAATCATTCAATTTTACTTAAAGTTAAAAATAACACCCCTTAACTTTTTCAGTTTTAACAAAAAGAAATTTATAACATGATTATCAACAAATTCTATAGGATGCATGATTTAAATAAGTTGAGTATATAGTTTTCAGATAAATTTAAAATTATTATCTTATTATGTGAGTAATGAATAGCTTTTAACTATTAGAACTTTTTTATATGTTAATAATTATTAAAGATATAATGTTTTTCCTTCTTTTTATCAATCTTTTTTTTTATAGGATTCTTTTTGTCAACTAAGCAACCAGATATATCATTCGGAATCGATATCTCATTACCGAGGATTGCTTAATATATAAATATAACAATAAATAATTTAGTTTCAAACTCCATTGCAAAACTTAAAGCTATGTTAAAATGTCAGGATTAAATCACATACATTTTTTATACTTAAAAATATTAAATAAAAGCCTAACTGTCCGTGTATATACTTATAAGAAACACATTTGTGATGTCATTATAATTAAGTTTCAATATGTTAAGTAACTCCTATAACTTTAGTAAATATTACAATAAAATCCTTAACTTAATAAAAAAATAAAAATTAAACAACTACCCACTTACGTATAAAAATAAATTTCATTCATTAATTAAAACATTATTCAAATCAATCTATAATATTTCTATAATTTACGAGTAAGAATAAAATTACTTGAAAATGTTAATATAGACTTAAAAAAATCAATGTTTTCCACCAACTTGATTTCAAAATCTTTTAATTTTTTAATCTCTACATATATAAATCCGTACACATGAAGTGTACCACAAAACCAACTAAATACTTTATATATATATATATATATATATATATATATATATATATATATATATATATTAAGTTACACACTTTATTATTATTAGAAACGAGATAGTAAATACGAAATTTCAAATAAAAAATGAACGGCCCGTGTCTATACAGGGTTTAAAGTCTAATGTGTATATATACAAGTTTAAACTCAAATACTATGCAAATAAACAAATTAACCTTAAATATTATTAACGGATAAGTATTTGCAAATGTATCAAACTTTACTCAAACATCTATAGTATGCATTCAACTTATAACGTTTCTATTGTGTATATCAAACTTTCAATATTCTATATTGTATGTATTCAATTCTACTTTTGATGACGTGCCATTCATACAATATGCCACGTGTCATCCATATAATCTGATACATCATTAAAAGACACAATAGAGATTATTAAAAGTTCAATACATACAATGGTAGTGTTTTAAGTTAAGGGTTTTGCTAACGTGTGCCACGGTGGCACATGTTAATGTGCATTTAATGAACCTTTAATTTCCTTAAATAACATAATCAGTAATTAATATATGCATAAAAAATCAGTAATTAATATATGCATAAAAAATGAAATTATTAGATTGAATTAATGAGTATTAAATGTAAATATTAATATTTAAGAAAATTATAGGTTCATTAAATGCACTTAACGTGTGCCACGGGGGCACACGTTAGCAAAACCCTTAAGTTAAATACATATTATTGATTTTTGAGTAAAGTTGAATAAATTTACAAATAATAATTCTCATTATTAATGCTTATTTAACTAAGGATTACGTATTAACAACGACAAATATTACCTTACACAGTCTGTGTTTATACACAGGTTTAAAATGTAGTATAAGTATATACTAAATATGTTAACGTTGTTAAATTAATTTCTCAATTCATCAGTACGTTCATCGTAGCCAAACGTTTACATTCTTCTCAATCAAACCGTCAAACTCCAATAAGAAATAAATAAAAATCAATTCAGATATATTCATGTAGTACATTTTTAAAAAGTTAAGACACCCTTAATAGACCACTTTGTTAACGCGACATATGCTTTTGGTATATAACAAACATATATTTAAAATTGGCCAGTTGAAGTATCAATTATGAATATGAATTTTAGCATTTAGCGTGGACCTTAAAACTACCTTCTACAAACAACCTAGATTTAAAACAATGTCATATGTGAACTTTAGAAAACATATTCACACACATTTTGTGTAACATAAACACTTACATTTGCAAACACTTTGTCTAACATGTTTGTCATGTACGTAAAGATAAAAGCAAAAACACAAAAAATATTTGGTAAGCGTGTTTTTGAAAAACTGTAATAGTGCATTATCGCCACCAAACAAAAAGGTTGTGCTCTACATGAATATAGGCGTACCATTTCGTGAAAATAACAGGAAATATATAATATAAACTTTTTTCTAGCATGCATGCTTAACGTGTTGTTTTATACCCCGTCTCAAAATAAGTGTATACATATTTATTATAATTTGTATCAAAATAAATGTTTACTTCCAGAATTAGGTTTACTAATTTTATCATTTTACCTCTCAATAATTTTTTTCCCGAAAGTGATTCAAATGAGTGTGCAAAACGTAAGAAGTAAAAAGATCATTTTTATGTTACATAACGTAATAATTATGTTTTTTTTCTTTAAATTTGTGTAATTTGATTATGTATACTTTTATTATGAGATGGAGAGGAATGTTTTAAATCCCTTACTTTCTATGTGAGACAAGAATAAGAATGCCTCTACGGAATTTATTCGTTTAATATTCAAATGAATATAATTCATTTTCTTTATGAGGAAAACAACTCCCAATTGCCTTTTTTCTTTTGTCATACAATCAACATCAATATTACTTCATGAGATTTTCTATGTAACAAAATGTAATTTTATAATCATCAATCAAGTTTAAAATATACAACATATTTGATAAATTTAGAATAAACAAATACAGAAATCACTCGTATTTTCATTTCACATATACATAATCTATCCAACAAGATAGCCAAACCTTTTTTTATAGAAAAAATAGAGTAATTCAAGTAACAAAAAAAAGTCAAAAGATCGTTATTTAGAGGGAGTTACCAATGAAATGCAGAGATCCAATATATATTTATTATTTTATTTATGATAACACCTAATCCATTGCCCGGTCTTATGATTTGTAACCAAAATCTATTCTACTGGTTTTATTCAAAGGGAAAATAATTCAAGGTCAGTTCAGGAGGTCAAACATCGTTCTTTCGACTCTTACATATATATCATCATCAATGTTCTTGTCTTTCTTGCAATACCCATATCTTCATCTTCCAAAAACCAGTTCACATCATTAACAATCTAAAAAATCTGTTAACCTTAACATCAAAATTATAGGAATCATACAACAATGAAAATTCCTTTCCCCTTGTCACGATGTTTCTGCTTGCCTTCAGATGAAAAGGTGGTCCACAAGAATGAAAAAGGTCAGCAAAATCTCAGTTGACTTTTTCAGTTTCTATTTTCATGCCTTCTTGTGTCTTCATAACTGATAAAAATTTGATCTTTTTAAGAATTTGATGCAAATAATGTTGTGGGTATGTATGATTGGATCAAGAAATGATAACTGTGAATAAAGGAACATTTTTTAGTTCATTCTTTGACTTTTCTCTTCTTCCATTTCATGGGTTTATTTTTTCTTGAATTATGTGGGATTTCCCAAAAAATTGTTTTAGAGATGTTTATGGGTATCTGTACATATGATTGAATTGAAAAATGATGAATCTTGTGAAAAGCAGGTGCAGAAAGTGCTACAAAGTTTAGGTTATTTTCTTACAATGACTTGAAAGTTGCTACTGATGGTTTCAGTTCCAAGAACAAAGTTGGGGAGGGAGGATTTGCCTCTGTTTATAAGGTGAATTCCTTACTAAATATTTGATTGTGACAACGATGTTATTAGTTTTAGGAAAATTATAGAAGTTACCAAATTCTCTGTTTTGGCCTTAATATACAAAAAGAACAATAAGTTTTATATAAGTCATTTTTAGATAATTATATAGAAATCTCCATCAAATTCTCTGTTTTGGCCCTATATTCTTTTTAGTTACTAATGGCTTAAAACTTGAAATGGTTAATTTGATGGCAAAGATAAGATTGGGTGGTTAAATTTTTTTGGCAACATGAAGTCATAACAGCAGCCAGCAAGACCTCATTATGAATGATCAAAGTTGAGATGTTGCTTTCGTTATTGCTTGAGTAAATGAAAATAATATTGATTGAAAGGTTGTTCGGTACTTTCTGATAATGCATTGATGTGACCTTTAAGTGCAACTCTGTACAACTCCATAATGCTACCAAGTTCGATTTCATGCAACACATGACGACATATGCAAATGCTATTGACTTATTGTATTAGAACAACACCTATAGGGTGAAATGATCTGATGCACAATTAAGTTGTACAATAGCCACTCATTAGTATTATTACTTTCCTTTGGCATTATATAAGATGACTTACTTTATAACTTCAAGTTGGTTTGATTTCTAAAAGGGCCGACTCAACGATGGGACCATCGTGGCAATAAAAGTTCTTTCCATTGAACTCGAATCAATGAGAGGGGAGCGTGAATTCATATCCGAACTAATAACATTATCTGATGTCCAACATGAAAATCTTGTAAATCTTCATGGGTGTTGCATTGAAGGAGCGAAAAGATGCTTGGTGTACGATTACATGGAAAACAATAGTTTGGCATATCGATTTCATGGTAATTCTTTCTCATTTTCAAGATTTCTCTAACATACATGTCTTAAAACACATTTTACATGTAGTGACTTCTCATAACTGACCACATTTTTTTGGTCTGTGATATATAATAGGTGGTGAGCAAAACAGATATAGTTTTAGTTGGACAATGAGAAAGAATGTTTCACTAGGAGTGGCTAAAGCATTAGCATATCTTCATGAAGAGAAAACCCCTCATATAGTTCATAGAGATATTAAAGCAAGCAATGTACTTCTAGATCACAATTTTAATCCAAAAGTTGCAGATTTCGGGCTTGCGAGATTATTTCAGGACGGCACATCCCATATTAGTACTCGTGTTGCCGGGACACTGTAAGTCTTACATATACTTTATTTTGTCCGATCTGATTTTGTTTCTCAAACAATGTCACTGACATATCCCCTTATGTTATTTCTAGAGGGTATCTTTCTCCAGAGTATGCAATTAGTGGACATTTAACTCGAAAATCCGATGTTTATAGCTTTGGTGTACTACTTCTTGAAATCATCACTGGACGGTCAGTTGTTGATTTCGATATGGAACATGGAGAGCATTTCTTGGTTGATAAGGTAAATTAAAACTCTACTATATGCACTTTTTATACTACTTAAAAAGTACAAAAATAATATGCTCCATGTGTGTACTAAACACTACATTGTTTTATTTAAATAGAGAATACTCTTTAAAAGGCTAAAACTGAAGCTAAGATGTGCTAGATTGGTGAATGTGTTTGAGCCTTATTCAATTTTGTTTGTACAGGCATGGGATATGTATAATAGTGAGCGTTTAGTGGAGCTAGTAGACCCTGTGTTGTCGGAAGGGAGTAATGAATTATTAAGAGTAGAAGCAGTGCGATTTATTAAGGTTGGGTTACTATGTGTTCAAGAGACCTCAAAGCTTAGGCCCAAAATGTCTGCAGTTATTAAGATGTTGACAGGTGAATCTAATGTGGAAGGAGTAGAGATTTCACAGCCGGGGTTCGTGGCCGATCTTATGGATGTTAAGATTGAACAGAAACAACCAACTCAAAGTTTGTGATTTCTAGTTTTAAGACTAACACATGTAAAGATAGGATATGAATCCTACAAGTTTGTTTATTAGAAGTCTGACAAATTCTAGATCTATTTTTTCTGATGCACCCAAAGATAAAAGCGGTTGTGTCATTGCGTTTTGTAATCATATTGTTTTGCCATTAAGTGTATATTTATGTTAATTATTTTTTGTGGTTTAAGCTGGAGTTTCAAGACCAAAACATGGAATAACAAACATACATAATGGTACTTTGACAATGTATAGTATCCAAAAAAAATAAAAAACATTTGACATGGTAGTTTTAAAATTGGTGCTCATATCCAAAAAAGATGACATCCATTGCTTTGTATGCTGCATATTTTTATTTATCCAGAAAACAAGTAGAAGTTAGAAATCAAGATACGAGGATAACGATCCATTTTTAAAAGAATTTATTGGCAGCTACTCCGATTTGATGCCTGAAATCATGACTAAGACACCGGTAACAACAATATTCAAACCTTGACAGATGTGACTTGGGTCATGAGCATCTTGATGACTTCTGGTGAAACTTTTGAAGCTTGTTTTTTCAAATGATCGATCTTTGTAACCGTCTCTTCATCAAGCCGCTTTACATTCACTCCAGAAAATCCAGTCGACTGTCAATGTAACAAATAAAGTACTAACGTGTCATCATTAATCGATTACAAGAATATGAAGGTAAGGTGTTGTAATGTTCTCTTTTTACCTCTGAGATTGTTTTCTGGTATTCTTTTTCCATATGGGTTCTATATTTGGCTACTTCTTCTTCAGCTTCATCTTTCGCTTGTTTAAGTCTGTTCATTTTAGCTGAAGACATAAAACTCAAAACGATCAATTGTATAACCGATTACAAAAAATCTAGTTTCCTTTTTGGGAATATGAGAGCTTGTACCAGATCTTGCAGCATTGACGATTTGCCTAGCTTCTTGTTCAGCAACTAGTAATTGCTGAATTCCACCTTGTCTTCTATAATCCTCCATCCCTGCAAATTCCAAACAAGATTATGATTCATGATTTCGAGCAAGCTCAATTTACAAAGACTAAAGATACATTCATACAGACGACAAGATTTTAGATCAACATTAAAACTATAATTCCCAAATTGTATTTCAAACGTTATGCAACATTTGATAACTACACATTTTCTTTCAAAATAAATAAAAAAACGTACATGTACCCATTATAAATTTTGAATCTTAGCATAAACATGCACGTCAAAAGATTAGATTAATCTCAGACTCGTGACTGAGATTGATATGCATCGGATTGTATAATACTAATATGGGCATTATATATTTTGACATTGTAATAACAGAACCGAATTGTAGATGCAAATAATAATAAAGAGGTATATTTAATTAAAATGAAAAGCGTACCTGTATGGCTGTATGTGTATGAAACAGAATGCCGATTCGATTGAAAGAAGCTGGATGTTGAAATGTCTACGAAAGAGATAGAGATGATCGGAATCTGAGAAAATGTTATGGGGTATGGCCGTTATTAATGGTGGATCCGGTAAACTCTTTCCCCAGGATGTGAATTGGTTTTATATTATTTTCGGGGTTTACCCTTGACTATCATTTAATTACCAACCAATCCTTGTACAAATAGATCAACGACAACATTTTTTCTTTGTAATTGAAGGTTCTCTCCATTGAAGTGCAATTAACTATAAAAAAACATGTGTATAAAGTACATGCAACAATTGAAATATTTTGGAGGGGTGAATTTAAGACAACTTGTCTATGAAGAGTAGAGAGAGTGGACAGGGTAAACTTGTAGTGTTCAACTACTTGAACGTTCGGATCCGGCGTTCACCACTCTCCGTCGACGTTCAAGTTCGATGTTCAAGCCAGAACGCTTAGTTCAAGCCTATTAACTTTTTTTCTTTCTTTTTTTTCATTTATGATTGGTTAAAAATCATTTTGGTGGGCTCATTTGAACTTTGAGTTGAATAATGAACAACTTTCCTTAAAATCGTATATGTGTTATACTTCAATGTTCAATTGAACATCTAGCTGAACATCAAACACAGAGATAACCACTCTCATTGTGCTCTAAGGGAAAATGTCAATAATGCCTTTAAATATGTATAAATTTTTAATTTTTGGAGAAGGCAAATATTAACATTTACGTTAAAAAAATTAAAATATTTTACGTTACATAAAGCTTTTTAACGGGGGCGACTGCATAATCTCAATCAGTGTCGTAACACGTCCATAAAATGTTAAACTTTGAAAAGGAAAAATTATAATCCGTAATAGAAACACAGAAAAAGAAAACCACATAAGATGAGAACGTAACTCATTCTAAATGTAATACAAAGCACCATCAACTTCATTTCTGTAGCACGTTTGTATTAGTTTGCGTTATCCATCTTTTATTTGTCCATCCTATATTAAAACTTCATGTGTCACAAAAAAAAACAACACATGTCTTGCTAAATAACAAAGAAAATAGAGTAGAGTACGTGGCAGTACCATCTCCACATATAATTTTAATTTTAATAGATGTGTTGGATTGCAAAAACAAAAATAATCCACACCTACTCTGGATTGTGATTGGCTAATGGAATCCAGATGGCAGATGGATAGTGTTTGGACGATGGAATAATGTGGGCGAAATTGAACTGGGCGGTGGTGGGTGATAGTGACATTTCCACTCCACACTATGGTCTATGCGTCATGGTCGGCTCTTTTGTAAGTAAAATAATAATTGGGAAGTGACCAAAAAATAAAATGTGATTTATTGCTATTAACTTGAAGTTCCAGAGTGTTCTACGTTTCCAGACTCATATAAATAGAGCCACTTGTTTTCTATTTTCCTCATCATCCAAAAACACTCCAATCTCTTTATTGGTTTCTCACTCACTAAAACACACACTTAGCTTTTAGAAACGAAATGAGCAAAGACATTGAAGTAGGTGGTCATGAGTATGGTGCAAAGGATTACCAAGACCCACCTCCTGCACCCCTGGTTGACTCAGATGAACTAACCAAATGGTCTTTTTATAGAGCCATCATTGCTGAGTTCGTTGCCACTCTTTTGTTTCTTTACATCACCGTCTTGACCGTTATAGGCTACAAGTCCCAAGTGGACCCTGCCCACAGTACCGATCAGTGTGGTGGTGTTGGAATCCTCGGTATAGCTTGGGCCTTTGGTGGCATGATCTTCGTCCTAGTTTACTGCACTGCTGGTATCTCAGGAGGACATATTAACCCTGCGGTTACGTTTGGGTTGTTTTTGGCTAGGAAGGTGACGCTCCCTAGGGCGTTTCTGTACATAGTGGCTCAATGCTTGGGTGCAATCTGTGGTTGTGGTCTTGTGAAGGCTTTCCAAAAGAGTTACTATACTAATTATGGTGGTGGTGCCAATGAGCTTGCTGATGGTTACAATAAAGGCACTGGTTTGGGTGCTGAAATCATTGGTACCTTTGTTCTTGTTTACACCGTCTTCTCTGCCACTGACCCAAAGAGAAATGCACGCGATTCCCATGTCCCCGTAAGTAGTACTAACTAGCTAGTATATATACATTTATGATTTATGATTTCCTTACAAGTAATTAATACAGTGTTCATGTTACTAACATATACTACTAATTGTTTGGATTAAAGGTGTTGGCACCTCTGCCTATTGGGTTTGCCGTATTCATGGTTCACCTGGCCACTATCCCGATTACGGGCACTGGAATCAACCCGGCTCGTAGTTTTGGTGCAGCCGTCATATACGGAAAAGAGAAAGCTTGGGATGATCAAGTAAGTTATAAGTACTACTTACTATATACAGATATATATTGTTCGTGTCATTTGTTACACTTTCCTGATCCAATTATACTCTACATGTTATGCTGATATATGGGGTGGTAATTGTGTGCAGTGGCTATTCTGGGTGGGACCGATGATCGGAGCCGCTATCGCTGCCATCTACCACCAGTATATTTTGAGAGCAGGGGCAGTCAAAGCTCTTGGATCCTTCAGGAGTAATGCCTAAACCAAAAGCAAGAAGCTTGAAAATTTTTTTACTTGTTGTTTTTAAGAAATTGTACAAATTTGCATTTGCTTTGCAGTTGCATTCGTATTTGGTGTTTGGGGCACTTGGTTTTAGATTGTGTCCAATATGGTATTTTCTATCTTTAATTTTATGTCAACTTTGCTCCTTTTGTTTTTGTAATTGATCAATGTTTGCATTAATGCATTCGGTACCAAAATAATAAGATCAAAGCAAAGGGTCCTGTTCCTGTTACCATATTTCATCCATCTCTTGTAAATCTTATTGTGTCATCAAAAGCTTTTAAGTGGGATGTCAACTATACGAATGCAACTCATAATATAATATTTAATATTTGAAAATGGATCCAAATGAATTTCCAATAATATGAGTGAAATTCGTATTGACCTAAACCCAATTAATAAAATGGTTTTTGAATTGATTTTCAAAATGTTGATTTCAGATCCTAAACTTGACTCGAAGCTCATATTCCCTTTATGATTTTTTTCAAATAATAAAAAAAAAAGACCAATTTGTCGCCCATGAATTTTTTCACACAAGAAAAATGCAACGAAATTGTAGGACGAATTGTATCATGGTTTGGTAAAATTATGACAATTGGATTGGATTCAATCAAATGCTTTAGAAGTATAGATCAAATATTAGATTGTATATTACAGCTCTCTTCTGGAACGGAAGTTGAATAATAATAATAATAATAATAATAATAATAATAATAATAAAACATCGTATTAATTTTACTACTCCAATAAGGCAATAAGTTTAACTCTCAATTCATATAGGGTGTTGATAACTTGATATATACAACACACCTTTTGATTCATACACAAAAAAATAAATAAACATCGCAGTGTTGTACTATACTACATCAACATGCATAAAAGTTGTTGTATGAATTAATATGTTTGTTGTATATATCATTGGCCATTTATATATATGCCCCATGGTGCTTCGTTTTGTGGGTAAAAATTGGGGTTTCGAGACGAGTGATGATAATTTCACTATTGTATTTGATAAATCAATCAAAATTGTGCATTATTGATTTGTATAATACTCGTACAACTTCTTAATGTATGATTTTTGTGTATAAACACCACCTTTTGCAAACAGACAATTTGACTATAGAAACAATTTCACATGACATCGGTACTCTTATAAACAATGGTATTATTATGATTTGTATTCCAGTAAAAAATTTCCGTACACTACTAATTGTATTTAAAGTATCGTATTATACCTTAAAGCACATTTAGTAATACACAAAAATTTTTTGGTGTTATATGAATCGCTTCTCGAGTCTAAAACTTACAATGAAACTGTTATTTAGTTAATTTTGGATTATACTCCGTAATACTCAAGTAATACCTACCGATTATGGCTACTGATAAATGCAACACACATATTGATTCATACACCAAGTTTTACGCATTTTGATGAAGTACTGTACAACTCTGTGATGCATACTTTTGGTGTATGAAGCAAAAAAAAAATTGTATATATCAACACCCACCGATTATATGAGCACTACAATTTACCCTATAAGACCATTCGCAATGGGGCGTTCTGGAGCATTTTTTTGAGTGAGAACGCCCCACAACGCTACAATGGGGCGTTCTGGGGGGCGTTGTGTAGGAAAAAACGGACGTTTCATGGGCGTTTTTGCGGGACCCACTTGTATTTATTTCTTTTTCCTTTTCTTTTTCAAAGGTTTAAATGAAATTAAGTTTAGTTAGCGGGACCAATGGGGTAAAAAATGGGCGTTCTGATGTTACGATTGCTAATGTTGAAAATGGTGTTGTGGTGTTATGCTGACGTAGCACCTGAAAAATGGACGTTCTGGTGTTACGATAGCAAGTAATTATGTTTAGCGTTAATTAAAAAGAACAATCATTGATGTGGTCAAATAATAATCATAATTAAATTATAATGACGTTTAATAATAGCTCATCAAACCCAATAATGATGATGATAATGATAATTAATATAGTTTACAGTAATGGACTAATGGATAATATAATTTACAATATGCTCCGTAGTTTACAATGACAATAATGTACTTTACATATTTCAACGTATATATCGTTAGTGAAAGTATTTTTAAAAAGAGCAATGCTACACTCATTAAAAGTTTACAAAAAAATTTATACAAAATGACATGGCAAGTCATGTTAACCAATCACATTAATCCATTTTTTCTCTTTCATGAATCTCTCTCCTAATTTAATTGGTACACCTCATTTTGTGAATCATATTTTGTAAAAATTTGGTGAGTGAATCATTTCTCTTTTAAAAATCTAAATTATGCAGTAGCAATAGTTTAGTGATGGATTAGTGGCTGCTTAATGTCCAAGTGTCGCACATAACATGGATTGACCAGCTTATAACATTCATGGTGCCGCCACACCGACCATCTTTTCATCTACTCATCTTTTGCCACGTATATCATATCTACTCATGTTAATTGACAAATGTTCATGCGCCACAGAATATTCATTTTGCCAACCCAGCCAAATAGCCAATCGTATTTTTACAATTCTTTTCTGGTTTACATTTTTATGACATGATCGATGTGATGTGACTGTGATATGAATTATTACGTACGTACAAATTAAACTAATCTACACAGAGCAAGCATTTGTAGTTCAGTCATCGTATTTTGAAGCTAAATGTGATAGCAGAGTACATTCTGTTAGCTGAAGAAGACCAGAAGAGATGTATAATTGATGGAAGTATAGTAATGGTAATCCATAGATTATATTAACCTGTTTTACACATAATCTAGTTATTATTGGTAAATTATATAATAAAAACTAATGTGTCATGAATGTCTAACGAACAAGCCCAAATACACGAATGTAAAACTTTACAAATCAAAAACCTATACTCCGTATATATTTGGATTATCGATTATGTTAAACACAAGATAGCAAAGGACACAAATGATATGCAGAACAACAACTACATGGAGATTGTATCAAAGATAATACATGAGAATGGAACTCAGCTCAGCCTCAGCGCAACATATGAAAATATATTTGTAATTAGTCCTCGAGAGGTTTATGCTTATGATCAATTTTGTTTCTTTTCCTTAGTTACTAGAAAATATTAAAACTTTACATTCTTTAACTTTAACATGTAACTATAATGTGCTTAAATGAGATATAAAAACTCAAACTTTATATGGATTAGGGTAGATTTGGGATGTATTGACGTATTGTTATCCTTTTCTCTTCAGTGTTGTGTTAAATAATCAGTATATTTAGTAACTTCGTGTATTATTATTATTATTATTATTATTATTATTATTATTATTATTATTATTATTATTATTATAAGGAGTATAAAATATAAAACTTTTAAACATCTATACATTGAACAACTAAAGTAATGACCATCGTCATTGGAACAAGTATAAACCAAATTTCCTGTTATCAATTATTACTAGGAAAATGATTGATTCAAATTTATCAAATCGTTGAAACTTGAAAATAAATACGATGGCAGATATTTTTTTTTATTATATTCAATGTAGCCATTTGAGTTGGAAAAAAAAAACATCCATTGATCATGAATTACAACAAACAAGGACTGATTTGAAGCTCAAATAAAGAAAAGGGACTGGAAAAGAAAGTCTTTTGGGGCACATTAAAAAAACAAAGCGGCCCAACAGACCACACACATTTGTACAATTTCTTCCAATGAAACATGGAAAGTAACTAGCTTTTAAGCTTATGCATTGCTCCTGAAAGATCCAAGAGCTTTGACTGCGCCTGCTCTCAATATGTACTGGTGGTAGATGGCAGCGATTGCAGCTCCGATCATCGGTCCCACCCAGAATAGCCACTGCACACAATTCACATATTTCAACATCTGGGCCAAAATGAATCACTAAGAAGGTGCAACTAATTAAGGAGTATAACTTACTTGATCATCCCAAGCTTTGTCTTTTCCGTAGATGACTGCAGCACCAAAACTACGAGCCGGGTTGATTCCAGTTCCCGTGATTGGGATGGTGGCCAAGTGAACCATGAACACAGCAAATCCGATTGGCAAAGGTGCCAAAACCTTCAATTTAATCCAAACAATTATATGTTACTACATGAATTAATATTACTTGAGATACTTGAAGCTTATAATTAAGACTAAAGATTTGTTAGTACTACTACTTACGGGGACATGGGAATCGCGGGCGTTTCTCTTGGGGTCAGTGGCAGAGAAGACGGTGTAAACAAGAACAAATGTACCAATGATTTCAGCACCCAAACCAGTGCCTTTACTGTAACCATCAGCAAGCTCATTGGCACCACCACCATAATTAGTATAGTAACTCTTTTGGAAAGCCTTAACAAGACCACAGCCACAGATTGCACCCAAGCATTGAGCCACTATGTACAGAAACGCCCTAGGGAGCGTCACCTTCCTAGCCAAAAACAACCCAAATGTGACCGCAGGGTTAATATGTCCTCCTGAGATACCAGCAGTGCAGTAAACAAGGACGAAGATCATGCCACCAAAGGCCCAAGCTATACCGAGGATTCCAACACCACCACACTGGTCGGTACTGTGGGCAGGATCCACTTGGGACTTGTAGCCGATAACGGTCAAGACGGTGATGTAAAGAAACAAAAGAGTGGCGACGAACTCAGCAATGATGGCTCTATAAAAAGACCATTTGGTTAGTTCATCTGAGTCAAAGAGGGGTGCAGGTGGTGGGTCTTCGTAATCCTTTGCACCATACTCATGAGCACCTACTTCAATGTCTTTGCCCATTATATGTTAGAAACAAGTTCTCTTTTGGTGTGGGGGTTAAAATGAGAGAATATGAGTGATGGATGATGTGAAGAATGGTAAACTAGTGTGACTATTTATATTATTAGGAGTGTAGATCAATCCGGAACTTTGAGATTATTATAATTACTGGTTAATTATTGTAACAGCTAATGACACATGAATTCAAATCCTTATATTATATGTGGCATTTACTTCATTTGTGCTGTTTTATCCAATATTTATTTATACTGGCATAATACCCGCGCTATGTAGCGGAATATAATATTTTATTGTAAATAGTGATTTAAATAGTTACATGATTACCCGTGACAATTGGTTGATAGTGGTAGTTTGCTTATATGTAGAGTTTAAGATTCGAGATAAAATAATTAAAAAGTGAAAAAATATTAAATTTATATAGTTTATATTGTAAAATGAAAATTACACAAATTATATAAAAGGAATTATTGAGTCTTACTTCTTAAAACTTTTCAGAAACAAAATAATAATATGCGTTATAAGTAGTTATAGATGGATAAAAGTTGTCTTCTAACGTTAAACAGGAATCCGATAAATATAGTACGTTGGACAAAACGATAATGTGAACTAGCCTAATTAGTCATTAGTCATCACTCAGCTCGCAGTGTCGCACCCACCACCGTCCATTTTATTTTTAATCCTCGAACAACTAGTATTTTTTGTGCCACCTGGATTCCACTGACCAATCAGTGTACAGAGTTGGTAACGAGTGTTTTTCTGCTAATCCGTCCAGCCAATCATCTGCCATCATCTTATTCTTATTATTTAATTAAAAATAAATAAATAAACTCATGGTCCAGAACGTTTAGAAATTTTTTATACATATATTACAACAAAAAGAAAAATAAAATCAATCTGTATTATTTAATGTTACATCATATTAGTGTTTATAAAATTTCATAAGAGTAGTGAAGTATATATTCCATCATATGGGTAGACAGGTAGTCAACTAGTCATGGTCATAAGATTGCCAAGTGCTGGATAACTAGTTCTGTTACAGAAAGTCCGAAAACAACTAATACAAATGTTATCACGTTACGGAGTACTACTATTTATGCAATAAAAGTATTTCCTATGAATTTTATGACATATGAAAGTTGAAGTTTAATATAGAGCAACAATGTTTGAAATATGCATGGCGCTCCACAACAACTACACTACCCAATCCGCCCCGAGGGTCAACATGGTGCTCATTTTTGGTTTTCTTAATAAACCCGTAAACAAACAGAACTTAAAAACTGAATTTGGGTACTTTTTGTAACATCCGATCAGTAGTTTATATGCACATTCTGAATTCTTTGGAGACTGAGATAACATGTTAATCTTCTTTGATGGTGATATTCAGCTATTGGGGCACTAATGAATGTTGGGCTTACTCTGGGCTTCAGAAGCCCACTCATGTGACAATGTCGTTTGCTTCAGCTAACTATTCGAATCGATCAGACCCTTTGGTTAGGAACGATCTTTCCAACTAAGAAACTTAAAGCAAGTAGGGAGCTAATTAATTATAAAACTTAATGATTAATAAAAAAGATAAGACGTACAGCTCTTGTAGTAATATTTCTTTACTAAATAAATACACTTTAAACTTCTATATATTGAAACTTGGACACCAAAAAAGAAAAAAGAAGCATATGTCAACATGACACAAAAAGAAATTTCGTGTTTTAAATCTTTTGGTCAGTTTTGAAATATATATTTATATCTTAATTTTAATTGTAAAATTGGATGATAATATATTTTGAGACTAAAATAGCATAGTGGTTGATAATATAATATATGCTTTTGGTAGATGACCTGGAATAGAAGTATATCATATCTTTGAAAATTTGTTTGGTTTGGTTACTCAACAAAATTTCTAACTCTATACACTGTACTTTAAGTCTTTAATTACAAAGTGAAAGAAAATGAAATTTACAATAAAATAAATAAATTTTGCAACTGATCGAAGTATTTTGCGATGATGATCAAGAAACTATTGCGAGTCTATTTCGGTTGCCATTCAATAAACAAAACCTACTAGGCTTCTGTTGGAAATTAAATCATTTGTTACTAATTAAGTACGTACAACTATCACAAATATTAACAACTCACTGATTCAAATGAGGCTTGAAGTTCGGACAATAACTGATGGGTTCCTCTATTAACAAAATAAATTTCGTCATTTTAAAATTTTGATTGTACCACAACGGAAAAATTGTTACGTCGTTTATGTACGTGATCAATCCAAATAAACTTTCACTGGTCTTAATTATTAATGCCTGACTTCACCTTGTCTTTCACACTTTCATAATAGCTACATTTACTTTTGAATTACAATTATAACAAAAGACACGTGGACGAGGTGCGTTGAAGATAATGTTGGGACATGCATGGGCACCCAAAACTTATTTCATGATCTACACAGTGACCTACAACCCAAACTTATACCAGACCCACGCAACCATTGTGAATGGTGGTCCATTGAAGTTGAGTTTTTTTTTTTTTTTTTGAAACAACAGATTTATATATAATTAAGCTAATTAACCGGCCAAATTAAAACAACGAGCATCAAAAGAGCAAAAACACAATTGACGCATACGTGATGGGACGCAAAATTTGACATTCTTTTTATCCGTTTGTAGGTTAATAAAGGTTTAACGTCAAGGTTATACTGGCTGTTGAGTTTTGTTGGTTTTATTCCAACAATATTTATATTAATATGAGCCAGAATTACCTACACTCAAGACTAAACATTAAACGGAAGCTTTGACGACGTATATAGGTAAGTAAAAATTTGAGTACATATATAGATGAAGAATATTTAGCATGTCAACAGGCGCGCATGAGTAACAAAGATCGCTTTATCATCATAAGCTTGTTCCACTTCTTAACTTCATATCGAACTCGAACTTGAAATGTTTGAATGCTGATTTAGATCACGTTGAATTTTCCATATCTTTATTCATATATTTTCAAATTATCACAAATTAATTTTCAGCTAATTTAGATTATATTATTTATTCTAGCGGTACGGTATGCATGGTTGGTTGTGCCAACGTACAACGTATCCAATCGTTTTTGTGGCCCTAGATTGTAGTATGTTTCACTCACGTGATTTTATCGCCCTTTTTCTGTGGTCAAATTATCGTTGGACCTTTGTTTTGTTGTTTTGTGCATGGTTCTACTACTAGTACGCAACTAAAGTAACAACTACTACTACAACTCTACAAGTTACTAATGAAATGGATCAAAGCTCATAATCTTTTTAAGACTTGGATTTTGAATATATATTAGTCACCAATCAAACACAATCTATATATATTTTACATTTCTACAAATTATTACCATTATTACACATAATTTAATTATGGGGTAACTATATATTATTACGAGTATATATATAATAATTAAGACCAAGTTGATCAAGAGCGGAATGGGTAGAGAATGGCATATTGTTGTCAAAAGAGATGGGCCGGCGAGGCAAGGCTAGCCATAGCATTCCCTTGAAAACCCATTCATATAATTTTATATTCAATTTTCTTTATTCTTATAATTTATCAAAGGGAGTTGATATATAAAACACAAAAATTGATATTTACACCACACAGTACAAGTAGTCAAACATACAGTACAAGTATATCATAGCACAGTTTTGGTGTATGCATTAATTTGTGTGTTGTAGATACATCACCGTTATCAAAATGTGAATTTGGATTACCTTTACTATTCATTTTAAGGGAAAATTATTACTCTACGTGTGTATAACTATATAGGGTTAACTGCTTTTTAATTTATATAACTATGCGTTGACCTTCATTGTGTATACGTTACAAAATTGACCGCTATTATATGTATAAAACTATTTTATTTTTGTACATTGTGTGCGTTTTGGTGACGTGTTATCAGTTATAAGGTGAGACATGACATATTTACAAGTTAACAAGTCACCAAAATACACACAATGTACAAACATAAATATATTGGTACATACAGTGTCGGTCAATTTTATTACATAAATATAATAAACGTCAACACGTACTTATATAAATTATAAAGCGCTTAACCAAACTATATATATATATATATATATATATATATATATATATATAAAAGGTTATTATCACCCAATCTTGCATTCTTAGCATATGTTACCACTAGCTAGATGAGATCGACGGGGCAGTTGCTTTAACCATTCAGCCATGACTTAAAAAATTATAAATGTGATACAGTAAGTTATCATGGGTATGTTTGGCACAACTAGCTGGTAGCTGAAGCTTGTAGCTGGAGCTGGTAGCTTGTAGCTGAAACAAGTAGCTTGTAGCTGGAGCTGGTAGCTGGTAGCTTTTGGTTATATTTGTGTTTGGTAGAGTAGCTGAAGCTTGTAGCTTATGAATGTAAAATGACATAAAAGGACAAATATATTAATTTTAAAAGATGATATATAATTATATGGAGGGTATTTATGTAATTTCATAAGCCACAAGCTACAAGCTACTTCCATAAGCTACTTCAAGTAGCTTATGGTTTTGGAGCTTATGAAAACCATAAGCTACTCATAAGCTACTCAGCCAAACAGAGCTTATGAAAACCATAAGCCACAAGCTACAAGCTACAAGCTCTCATAAGCTCTAAAAAGGTGTGTGCCAAACATAGCCCATATCCTAATATAATTACAGTACCTAACTTACTAGTTAGGTAGTGTGAAGCTTTTTCTAAACTTTATATTAACCAAATTCAATTCTTTGTATGATTTTTTATGCCACACGCTACGAGAAAGGACCACTCGGCATGACATGAACATTTGTCTCGTGTTTTGTTGTGTTAGGCACCTGCTTCGACTTTTGTTATCCGGTCAATAAATAATATGTTACCAAGTAGTTTTGTATAGTTAATCTCAATTAATTAATGACATCTTTTTAATATACTTTATTAGAAATTGAATAATTATTGTAGGTAGGGTTCAAATGAGAATAGGAATTTGTGTGAGAATGAGGGAACCAATGATATCAAGCCATGTGTACAAAGAGAATGTTCCACATGTACAAAATCCATTTACCCCCAACATCAATTATCTCACAAACGACAAATCGAAAAATTATGAAAATTGCACCATTAAATTCGTCGTTTTCTCCTCTTCGATTTGCCGTCCCTCAAGACATACTTTCAAAAAGTTTTTTTTTTCATTTTTTTGGTGGGTTTCACATTTACTAACACATGTGTTAAAGTGTTGCGTTTAGGGTTTAGGGTTTGGGGTTTAGGGGTTAGGGTTTAGGGTTTAGGGTTTGAGGTTTGGGGTTTCGGGGCCGTCCCTCAAGACATACTTTCGAAAAAAAAAAAAATTCATTTTTTTGGTGGGTTTCACATTTACTAACACATGTGTTAAAGTGTTGCGTTTAGGGTTTAGGGTTTGGGGTTTAGGGGTTAGGGTTTAGGGTTTAGGGTTTGAGGTTTGGGGTTTCTCCCCCGAAACCCCAAAACCTCAAACCCTAAACTATAACACCACAATATTTCAAGAGACAATTTTTTTTTTTTTAACATATATCGGAAGCGATTAAATACAAATCATGCATTATAGATTGCGTATAACATAGTTCCCAAAACACAATCTATGCCTGCATGATAAGTTGGTACAATAATCATATCAACTACAACATTAAGTTAAGTGTTATTTAAATTCCAAAATATAAGTTTATTAAACGACTACATGTCGTATAGTCAGAGTAGGCAGTCAAACATTCTTCAAACTAACTTCTTGCCCACCCACATCAAAAGTAATCTGCAAGAAGTGAGGAGAGGGATTAGCACGAAGCTAAGTGGATAGATCACAACTATCAGTCTAAACTAGCATAGCAATTGATCACCACAAAGCATTATAACAAATACATCAAAGAGGATCGGTGGTCCTTGAGGTACCCTCATGCCGCGGTGGTTCCCCAAGTAACACTTATAACCACTGAAGGCCAAACAGTGGTCTTACCGATAGTTTAGTACCATTACTACATACGACATGATTTCAATAAACAACACATGTACAAAGTCATCATGTCGTCCAAAGTAACAGTATCCAAACCCAATATCATATTGACCCCTGACAAGATAGCACATTCCATAATCATCATGGCAAAATGTACTGATTCAATATATATATATAACTGTAAAACCACGTTTACCCGTTGTAACCGGATTGTTACAACTAATTCAGAAAGAGAGTCAATGATCCACTCACCCTTACTGACAATGTCACCACTCAGAGATCTAGTCTCACTGAGTCTTCGCTTTATCTGAAAATACGACCAACCCGAATTAGTCTCACATTCAAGTTCACTATGATATAATCATGTATATAGTGTCATATAAGAATATCTACTATACTATTACTACAAGGCGATTAACACGAATGCATAAGTCACAGATTAACAAATTTGTCATTTTTACAACATGCAAACGCGATCCGGGTGAGAGTAGGCTGGATCGCGTTCCAATGTACAAAAAGTTCTGTTACCGTTTTTCACTATCAAACGCGATCCTGGCAAGGTGGCTGGATCGCGTTCCCAAGAACAAAATCCCAGTGACTCAGCTTTTCACTGACCAACGCGATCCGGGCGAGGTGATCTGGATCGCGTTTCAAGGAACAAAATCATGTTGTAACCATTTAATACATAGCAACGCGATCCGGGTGACGAGGCTGGATCGCGTTCGACACAGTTTCAGCAACAAAACCCAGATCAACAAGAACACCATCACGAACCAAAAACCCTAATTCCACCAATCTAGATACAATACATGTTTTTAACAATCAAAATACCTCAAATAACATCCTACAACATATTATAACAACAAATAATCATCATCAAGCTTCTAAATCTATTTAGGCATCAAAAATCTAACCTAATTCATTCAATCATATATATATGCATAATTGGGGTATGAACTTACAATTTAAGATGATGATGATGAAGGAGAAGATGATGATGTTCAGTGGTAACCACGAAATCCAAGCTCAAATCGATTGATCAAAGTTTTCTTCTTTAGATTTCTTAGTTCTTAGGTTATGTGTGTGATGTTGAAATGAATTGGGGAAACACAAATGAACCCATCCATTTGCTAAGGGTGGGTATAAGTTGGTTCCAAATTACACCCGATCTAAACCTATTGTTTGGAACCTAAAAACCGTTTACGTGAAAATATATATTATTATACCGTCAACTATAATAATTTAAGGCAATTAATAATTCATATATCACAATAAGTCGTTTGACCATTTACTCTATCAATTTCAATTAGCCAAATAACACAATTATTTCCAAACTTAATTAAATAATCAAATGAATTAAGTAATTTACCAAAATCCTCCTATGCCAGTAATGAGGATGTTACATAAACCCTAACCCCTAAACCCCAAACCCTAAACCCTAAACGCTTTACAAAACGCTAAACCCTAAATCTTTCTAAACCCTAAACCTTGAACCCCTTCTAAACCCTAAACCCTTATAAACCCTACTAAACCCTAAACATAACCCTAAACCCAACATTAACCACAAATTAAATGTACAACTAATCACTAACACATGTGTTACTAATTTGTGAAACCCACCAAAAAATGAGAAAAAAAAAGTTGTCAAAAGTATGCCTTGAGGGACGGCAAATCGAAGAGGAGAAAACGCTGAATTTTATGGTACAATTTTCATGATTTTTCGACTTACCGTTTGTGAGATATTTAATTTTTAAAAATGTGGAGGAGAGAGAATAAAGTGTGGAGGAAAGAGGATAAAGTGACACATGGCAGAAATCTGTTGGTTCCTTCATTCTCACTCAAAATTGGTGTACTCATTTGAACCTTACTCTAATTATTGTACAAGTTTGGTAAATTATAAACAATGTGGGTGATAGATGACTCTAATTTTCTCTTAACATATATATATAGTCTTTTGTGACGTTTTTCTATCATTATACCCTTAACCAACAAAATTAAATTAAAAGTAAATGAAATTTCATGATGGTTTATAATAAATTTAATGTACCTACAAGTTTTGTAATTTATGCCTTAAAATTTTGGTTCTACTAAGCAATGAACAAGAGGGAATTGATAAATACAACACCAAAGTTGTTTCATATAATACACTGTACAATAGTTATAGTTTACTGTACAAGTATACAATAGCATTACTTTGTTGTATGAAATAAAATTGATGTTGTATTTATCAACACCCATACATGAATCTCAACCTTATTTGAATAATAGTAATTAATAAGGCAGTTATAACTTATAAGTAATGTGAAGTGAAGCTCTTGGATTTACTTAGATAAATAAGTAATAATTAATAGGTTGGCAAATGCCTAGCATTTCAAGTTTTCAACTGGGCCCACGGCCCATACAGAGTTTATCCATCCGCTGGGCCTCGTCAGTAATCAGTTAGCTAGCTACTGAGCTACATATTCTGATCAAAAAAAAAAAAGCTACATATGATTGGGTCACGTGTCATGATACTAGTTCTTGTACAATGTCCCAATTATTTGGCTTTCTATTATTATATTTTTATTTTTCTAAAAAGTTATGAAATTAGACGATAATAAATATTGGGTTTCTTTTACGTAATTCCCCCTTGATCCCCATAAAACGGATAAACTCTGAATGGTTATCGCATGTGTTCGCTTATGGTTTTGATTAATTAATCCCAGAGTCTATTTTTTGAGAGAAGAGAAGGAAGGAACCAGAAAGAAAATAAATTTGGTGTGTTCCTGGTTTTTTATATGGAGGGAAAATAAAAGAAAAGTGGAAGAAGAATTATACAATGCCCTATCTCCTAATTTTCTCTCCGAAATTGGGAAGAAGAGGAAGGAAGGAAGGCTCCATTAGTTATAAACTTGTCACTTCCTCTTATTTCTATTCAACTACATAAAATTTCTTTTCTTTTCTTTCCAACTCGGGAACACAAAATTCATATAAAAACATATCCTCTCTTCTATTCTTTTCTATCCTTTTAACAAAAATCCACAAAAAGATCATGTGTTTGATTTGTTTTTCATATAAAATAAAATAATACGTAGTAAACAATTGATAATCGTCCAACATTTTTCTCCTTGTTTAACTTAATTTGTTTCACTCCTTATTGGCATATTTAAGACGTAACTCTTATTGTTGAGCGACTTCATCATGTTTGTCATTATCTTAAGGATCACGATATACTAGTATTTAATATTCTAAATCAACGTTGTCGTTAACACAAACCATGCTATAATTATTATTAATTATTAATTATTATATGTTAATCTTAGTTAGAAATTTAAATCTATATCCTACCAAATTTCGTGGACGATTTACAACCACGAATGATAACATGAGAAAAAACAAAGTTAAAAAAACAAGACGTCGCATTGTTAAGTTTATGCATAATATATGAGAGTAATTAGTGACGGTGTTATATTGTGACCACCCGTTCGTCGTTTTGTCTTCATATAGTGACCATTTTATAAAATTCTTTTGATCATTTAATTAGAAGATTATAGAAAATCCAATCGCAACTTTTTATCAGTAAAGAAATTTATCACTAACAACAAAATAGTTCATACGTCGAATATATTTTTGTGCTATATATTATGTTTATGAAGAAATGATACAATTACAATTTAATATTAATGTATATTATCTAAGTTGATACGGATATAAATTCCATAAAAAAAAATTCTAGTTCCAAATTTATACTACCTTTTAAAATGTAATTTATATAAATGTCATAATCATTTAGGAATACTAACACTATTAAAATTGACTTTTTTGTCAATTTGTTGTTATTAAAACATTAGTTAGACATATAATAAATATCGTGTCACATCTTTAGACTATGTCATCGGTTGTATAAATGAATAAAAAAGTTATCGCTGATAGACTTATTTTGTGATTACGTTAATTATATATCACATGCGTTTTTAATTCCATAATATTAACAGACATGAATCATCCATCAAGTACAAGTAAGAATGTAAGGTGTCGATTTTAATTTAACATACAGTAAAAAGTTATGATAATACTACGTAGTAATATAACGATCATCGCCGTTAACTATTATTATCTTTTCATTTACATTCTTGTCAGTTATCACCATTGAACATCGTTACACTTTTCTCATTTGTTATACGTTACATTACGCGAATAATTTACTAGTATTAATAATATGTACGGACTAAAGGAATGTTTGAAATTAATCTGTATAAAACTGAGAGAATAAATTAGAGATAAGTAGGGCCACTAATAATGTCACTTACGATTTGTAGGGTGTGTTTGGGGAAAAGAGATGGAGATGGGGATGGAGCTGGAGATGGAAACTAGAAGCTGGAGCTGGGGCTTTTATCTAGGGCTGGAGCTGGAGATTTTATTTGTCTATAAATGTTTGGCAAACTAGATGAAGCTGGAGATTATTAATGTAAAATGACATAAATGGATATGATATTATATGACACTAGGTTTCATTTATATATAATGGAGGGTATTATAGTAATTCAACACTTAGGGGATGGAGCTTTTTTGGAGAAGCTAGTTTTGAAAGCTTCCATTTGAAGGGATTATTTTTTATAGAATCCTTTCTTAATTCTTTATACCAAACAAGGTTTATGAATTTACAAGAGATGGAGATTCTTAGAATGGAAATCTCAATCCCCTAGAATCCCTTATAATCTCTTAGAAATATGTTGCCAAACACACCCAGGCTGTAGCATAATTTAGTCGATTGAAGCGAGCTCTCTATTATTGATCACCTTAAAGGGAGGTCCACCGTAAGCTGAGGGCACACGTCTACAATATCACATCCTTCTATCTAGCAGCTCTGTGACGTGAATTTCTACACAACATTTTTATTTTTATTTTTTTACTTCAATAATACTCTACTCACCCCTTAGTTTCGGTCTAATTATAAAATAACCCCTTTTGATGTTGATTAGGATTAGGATTAAGAGTGATTTTATTTCGCTTGTACTCGTTGATCTCTAGCCAATGTTTACATATGATGAGAAGCCGAAAAGACTTCATCATCTATTCATCCTAATCGATATCATTTGACTTGTAAGATGATACAGAACATTGATAATAGGAATATGAATTTGTTAATAGAGTAAGGTTCAAATGAATACATCAACTTTCTATGAAAATGAAGGAACAAATTAGATTACGCCACGTGTCATTAAACTCACTTTCCCCACATTTTTAAAATTAAATATCTCCTACACGGTAGTTCGAAAAATCACAAAAATTGCACAATAAAAATCAACGTTTTATTCTATTCGATTAGAGATGTGACGATGTATACTTTCGACTAACTTTATTTTTTTCATTTTTTTTGGGGTTTTAAAAATGAGTAACCCATGTTTTACAAGCTGGTAACACATGTATTTACTAATTTTGTACAATTTGTAAAACCCAAAAAAAAAATTGTCGAAACTATACCTTGTGATATGGCAAATCGAAGAGAAAAAAATGCTGATTTTTATGGTGCAATTTTTATGATTTTTCGACTTACGTTTAAGAGATATTTAAGTTTAATAAACACGTGGGAAAGTGCGTTTTGTGACATGTTGCACGTTCTGTTTGGTTCCTCCATTCTCACAAAAATTCTCACTCTCATTTGAACCTCACTCATTGTTAACACTCAATTCTTTTAGATGGATATTTTGTCACAAACATAGTATTAAAAAGGATTGAACAAAGCATACGTCAAAGGATCTCGAGTAGTCTATGCTCTTGAGTTAGAGTGTTGATATATACAACAAAAATTTTACTTCATAAACCAAAAGTAAGCATTATAGGGTTGTACAGTACTGCATCACAATACATAAAAATTTGTGTATGAATCAAAATATGTGTTGCATTTATCAGTCGCCCTTGAGTTATCTTTAAATTTAGATCTTTGTATCATTATTAAAGATAATGATTAGTAATTCTCAGGATAGATAAGTGGTTACATATGGGCCAAATTAATGAAAGTGACAACATTAAAGATGGAAGATAAGACATTGTCATTCCTCATAATATCCATTTATTGAATCTTGAAAGACAAAGTCAAATAGATTATGTTGTGGGCAAAGTGTTAAAGTCAAGTCGCATGTCATTAATTTGTATAGGGGTATCAAATGTGATTACACTAAACATCAAGGGCGGTCAATGAAACTTCCAAAAACTTTATTTTCATATCAACCCTCGTGATATAAATATAAATAAAATAGTTTAAAAAAAAAAAAAAAAAAAACCAGCAAAGGGCTTATCCGTTACACCTCTATATATATCTTGGCTGACCCATCAACAACCAATTAGACCAGCCAATCAATCCTCCATACCCACTTTTATGATCCCACAAAACACAAACAACAAGCTTAATCAATTACATTTTCTTTAAGCTTAATCAATTACATTTTCTTGTGGCTCATCTTCTTTAAGCTTAATCAATTACATTTTATTTTATTTTATTTTATATAACAAATCTCAAATGGCAACAAGAAAATTTCACCACCACCATGATCAAAGACCAAAGTTTCTTTATTTAGGTGGAGGTGATCACAAAATCAACCCAGTGGATAACGATGGGTTCGAGATGAATGAATCCGACATGTGGAACAACGGTGTAGACGGTCATTCAAACGAGCCACAAAATACCATATCAAGAAGATCAAAGTTTCCATTGAAACCTCACCAACAAAAAAAAGTACCCATGATGGCGGCTAAGTCGTTACCGGTCAACGTACCGGATTGGTCAAAGATTTTAAGAGATGAATACAAGAATCATGGGAATCAAGACAATGAGTACGATCATGATTTTATGTATGATGATGATGATGATAATGATGATGGTGATAATGAGAAGTTGCCACCCCATGAGTATTTGGCAAGGACTAGAAATGCATCATTTTCGGTTCATGAAGGTGTTGGAAGAACACTAAAAGGCAGAGATTTGAGTAGGGTTAGAAATGCTATTTGGAAACAAACCGGTTTTGAACAAGATTAATGTGACATCATCATGTTAAGAAAAAAGAGGTACCATAAAAATGTCTAGTTAATAATTACGTAATTAAGTTTAATTAACATTAACCGCACGATGATTCGTAAGTCTAACATCATACATGGATGGTCTCTTGCTTAAATCGCATAGTAGTATTTAACATTTTTTTTTTTTTTTCAATGTGTATCTTGTAATGTTACTTTTTTCTTCTTCTTAATTTGTAATAAGTAAATTTAGACTATTTAATTTAATACATCATATCGTTTACTTTATTTCACGGGTTTCATACCTATCAAACAAGAAATTCTGAAACCCATGATATTAATTACTATGCTTTTACTTTTTTTTGGGCTAGAAATTAAGATTACTTGCAAAATGCGCTTACTTACCAAAACCGTAAAAAGAGACCTAGAGTGCAAGCATTAATTAATGTTTACATGAAAAATATGTAGGTACTCGTTAGCTTTACTTTAGCTTTTTTAGGTAGCACCATTTTGGTCCCCCTTACTAAAATTAATGGCATATATATGACTTCATAAATTACATAAATGTAAAGACTTTTACCATTATCTTAGATTATAACAGAATTAATTTTTGTAGATAATAGATTACTATGCTAGCTGGTTACCATCTAGAAAAAGTGTAGACAAATAAGAATTCTATGACGTATCAAAATCGTTCAGATAACATATATAAATTGTCTAATCAATTGCCTATGGTGTGTCAGTTGGTAATGGGTTGGGATATGACATCTTTGTCACAAATAGCATAACATCGTGTGTTTGAGCACATAGCCATAATTGTTGAATGTGTCGTATATACCTCCAGATTATGGATAATTAGTCGATTGTTAACCTATTTGAATTGTCTATCTTGAAATGAATCGAAGATGACGAACACATTGTCTAACGTTTTAAAATTTTCATGTACGAGGAGTAACTCTTATAAAACAGAAAGGAAATAGTAGTAAAGAATATTAATGCGAACTGATTTAATATTAAATTAATAATACTTTTAAGTCGATCATCTAGTTGTCATGCATGGCCTTGTAAGAAGAAGAATTTATTTTCAAATGCGTATTATTTATTGGGTAGAGAACAAAATTATATAAGATCGACTTGGATGTTCAGACAATTGTGAAATTGTACATTAGGCTAGTGTAGTTTAGATATTTTGAAACATAAGATTTATTTATTTATAGAATAATAATTATCTCTTAATAATTTCATGTTTAGCCAGTTGAAATAAAGTTGATGAATGGAATAATTAATCAAAAGGCGAAACACAAATGTTGACTTTAATGTATGCAAATGCAATTGGGGACATTTAATTGATTCGAGACGTTTTTTATTTGGCTACTAACATAAAACACGAATCATAACATATATTAAAAAATAGGAATAAATTAATAAAAAACTCGTAAGTATTATTATCTCGTCTTATATGATACGAATGCCATCAAATAATATATAGTGTGACTGACTATATATGTTTTAACCTTCTTTTGTTGAAATAACATTAATATTAATATTAATAATAATGATGATGATGGATATAAATAAAAATATTTTTGAAGTAATGGTTCGGGGTGCGGTGGTGGGTAAGATATGCGCTCTCCATCTACAATAACAACCCTTCAAGGTAAAGTCATTTTTTTACCCTTCCTTTGCAAGCCTTTCCCAATTTAGTTATTTCAAAAAATATATATATATATATATATATATATATATATATATATATATATATATATATATATATATATATAAATAGAATAATTTATATAGAACAAAGGCCTCCCAACAATCCCCTGTTTTTATTTTAGTTTGTTTTATCTAGTCCCATCTTTTAGGTTTACATTTAGACTTACAAGTTTAAGTCTATGCATGAATATCATATCATCATTTATTATTGAAAAGGTGCATGGCTTTTGGAAAATTATAATTGAAGTAGTGAACATTTGTTTACTGATCAAAGGTACTGAAGTTTTAAATTAGATTATGCGTGTTATTTTATTGGCATGACATGTCACACATAACATTAACTTGGTTTCTTGATAATTAATAAGATTTCTTTGTTAATTACTCCGTAGTATTTTAGTATATATACATTAAAAACGAGTTATATGCCTTTAAATGAAGAAAAACTAAATAAAGTATAAGTACTTCATTTAAATGTTTGAATAATATGAATCCTCTTTGTAACATTTCGGCTTAACACTCATAATTTAATTAAGCTGTTTTTGTCAAATCAAAATTAATAATGATGTAAACATGTAATTATGTCTTACCTTGTTATTTTGGAAATAAGATGATATGTCGTTTTGTCTACAAGTTGTCAAAAATGACATAATTATATTACAGTATTATTATTTATTGGACAAATTACTCTTTAGAATGTTTAATTTTGAATGCATATTCAACGTCTCTGTATTTTATACGAGAATGACTTGGGTTACTTCTCAATTTGTTATTTACAATTACTTTAAAGGTAATTGTCAATTTTTTCTGCATTGTTATTGACTATTTGCAACTATAATCGCTGAAAACTTCCTTTTTAACAGCTTTGACCTTCCATTGTCGAAACTCGAACTAAAACTTTACAAAGATACATATCGTAAAAAAAACAATCGCTTAATGTTATGAAAGGATACGCACAAGAATCATGTATAGCTAAAAGAACTTGTTGAATAAATTATCTGAATGCAATTGTTTTATCTTACGTGATGAAACTGAGTCGCTCTATTATAAATCGATTATAAATGTTAACAAAATAACCTTCTTGCATAGTCTCTATTTATTTAATTACTTTTGGAGGTAGAAGCCTGGAAGGTAAGAAGCTTGACGAAATGAAAAGGAGTTAGGCATCTTTTAAATAAACAATCATTTGTTTTAATTATAAATTAACACGTGAAATTAGGTTACATAATTTGAACATACTAATTAGTTAATTACTAATCATGTTTATCTTGATAACTTAGCCACCAATTGATGCTTCCATCACATAATTTAATATTAATTCAAAGAATATACTACGGTTAGAGCATATTAGTTGGGAAATATATGAATATATAAAAACCGATCACCCGAATTATCAAATAAACAAATTTAAGATAATTATATAACTTAGAGCACGAGAAGTAGTGCCACCATTTCTGAATGTTATGAGGTGAACATCGAAGGTGAAACTTGGAGGGGAGGGGAGGGTATTGAGTTTTTTAAGCGTTTTGAGTAAACGAAGATGAAAAGTCATCGTCCAGGGCTGAAGGCTGGCCGAAAACGCCGTAGAAAAGTGACGGAACGCTGTTGGACAGCGTTCTCGATCTTGAACGGTGACGGAAATGGCTCTACTCCTAGTGCTCATGTGATACATCGTTTCTCACACTGAAACATATGAAAAATAATGTAGTATATAGTTACATTTGTGATACGTATATTTATGTATGCTGTTGTTTATGGACAATTGGTCGTTTACCTAATGACCTATTTTATATTTTTGGAAAACATGGAAATAGAAATTAGTTTAATAAAGAAACTAACAATAATATATGTAAAGATATCATACTGGCTACATACTGCATATCTCATCACTCAATCTTTAATCTGTCATATTCTATTCTTTTACGATCTAAAATCTTCACTTTGTTAATAAAGAAGTCTATCACATATTCACATACATATTTTACTTAAATTTATTTAAGAAGACAAATTTCTTTTGATCCCTACATAGCGGGTGGGCTTGGCGTTGCCCATGGCCCATTAGGGGTGAACAAAAAAACCGAACCCGGAACCGGACCCGATTTAAAAACCAAAACCGGAACCGATTTGGAACCGGTTTTTGAATACCCGGTTCGGGTTTTTGGACAACCCGGCGGGTTGGTACCCGGTTTGGGTATTCAAATTCTGAAACCGGGTTGGAACCGGGTCGGGTTGGAAAAACCGGTCAAGAACCGGTCAAAAACCCAAAAACCGGTCAAAAACCCGGTCAAAAACCCGGTTGAAAACCCGAAAAAACCCGGTTCGGGTTGGGTCCAACCCGGTTTTTGACTTTCTTGACCAAAACCCGGTTCGGGTTCCGGGTCGGGTCGGGTCGGCCAAAAAACCCGATTTGTTCACGGTTATGGCCCATGGGCATGGCACAAATGAGGGAGGACACACAAAAAGAACACAACTTCGATTGTGAAATTTTACATGCTTCATGTGACCCATTTATACGGATTCTCGGTAATTTACTCTCTCCGTCTCAGTCAAAATGTCAACTTTGACTTTGCACACATTTTTAGGATTTTCAACTAATTACACTTTTCACCAATCAAATAACATATCTACACTTGTATTTCAATTGATTAGAATATGGAAGTGAACACTTATTTGAGACAACACAAAATGGTATTGTGGATACTTCAGGTGGGATGGGGGAGTATATACAAAAGTTAATTACAAAAATTTGCTAAAAAATGAAAGAAAATATAGATATTAATAGGTTACGGGATATTATTTATATGGAAAATGATATTTATAGTGCTAAATGATATGGTTAAGCATACAATATTTAATTTTATTACATATTTATAATTTATATTTACTATGAATACACATCATTACTAAAACTTAAATTAAATAAAAGTCAATATTTAGTTTTATGTGATCAACTGAGTTTGAGATTAAAATAGTAACTCTAAGACTACGCTTAGCATTCTACTGTTTATATTTATGTCTATATTTAATATTTATACTCATTCCGTCCCACCTCCTTATTATTTTGGGTTGTCCCAATTATTTTGGGTTGTCCCAAATAAATGTTCATTTCCATATTTTAACTCATCGAAAAAGACTTTATTGGTTATACATTGTATATGTTATTTGATTGGTTAAAAGTATAGTCAGCGGAGAATCGTGCAAAGTCAAAGTTGACAAAAAGGGCTATTATTTAGGGGGTGTTTGGGGAGCTTATTTTATTGCTTATTGCTTATAAGCAAATAAGCCCAAAAATAATAAGCTTAGACGGCTCCCAACGGTTCATCGGGGGCTTCAGTTGGCAAACAGAAAGGAACCGACGCCGTTGGCACGGGGCGTCGGTTTCCTCACGTCGGTAGTTTTCATTGGCAAACCGAAGGAAAAAAAAAATGTGGGGCCCACTTCGCTTTCTCTCTTTTTTGTCCGATTCCTTCAACGGCTTGGGAAAAAAAAAATTAATGAGTTATCCGTTGGGGGAGCTGGGCAGTACCCAAAAAAAAAAACCACAAACACCATTTTTTCACCACTATATATACACACCATATACACATCAATTTTTAACCCATTTTCACTCAATATATTTACATCACTTTTAAACAATCTTTAACCCACTTCCACTTCACAAAAAAAACCATATTCACACACAAATTAAACAATATTCCACCACCAAAAAAATGAGACGCAACCAATCAACCGGCGAAGATATGTGGAACAATTTAAAAAACAATCCCATACCGAACACACCCCATAATTCAACTTCATCGACGGCCACATCTTCCGCTCAATCAAGCAACTCGTCACCAAGTCAACCCCCCGGTTTTTCACAATACGCGACACAATTTCAAGGTTACCAAAATTACCAAAACTACCAACACTTTTCACCGTATTCTTCATTCCAACAAACTCCACCACCATTCCAACAAACTCCACCACCATTCCATCAAACTCCACCACCATTTGGAGACCCACGATTTTTGTAACATCCTCTCCACGGGCCTGGTATTTTTCTATTTAAATCGAATAATTAATTGTTTTAGATAATTATTTGTTATAAATTGTGCTTATTGTGAAACTTGGTTAAATAGGTCTTAGGACTTATTGTGGTCAATAAAATGTTGTTTGATTTAGAATATGAAAGTTGACGGTAATATAAAATAAATTTCTCGCATTTAGTGATTAAGTGCCAGACAATAGATTTAGAGCGGGTATAAAATACCCATTGTTTGGGGCCGGTTAAATAAAGGGCCGATCCCTTTATTGGGATCACTTTACCAATCTTCTCTTTCAAATAGAACCATAAACCCTAACCTAAATATATGATCAAATCATTAACTTGAAGTGAGAATCGAAGTGTGATCTTTTACTAGCTATCATCATCATCTTCTTCTTCTTCTATTCATCATCATCTCCATTTTAAAGGTAATGAAGCTTATAAGTTCAAATGTTATATAGAAATGAAATGATGATTTGAGATGATTCTTGAGTTTAGATGGTAAATACTTGTGATATATGATCATATGTGTGCTTCTTAACTAGTTATATGCATCAAATCCATTATTATGAGCTTTGGTTGAGTTTAGTTCGAGCTGAAATGTAGTTGCAGGTCTGACCTGAGATGGAACGCGTGTGAACGCGATCCAGAAACCCCTGCCGGGATCGCGTTTCTCTGTTATAAAAGAAATTGGTTATGTTTTCTTCTTCGAAACGCGATCCAGCCGCAGTTACCGGATCGCGTTGATTAGCGTATTTTGGTTACAGAACTTTTTCCCTATTGTGAACGCGATCCCGCCTTTGTTCCCGGATCGCGTTGCCAAGTGTTATTTGATGACCGAATGTTTTCTTCATTGGAACGCGATCCCATCACCAGTAGCCGGATCGCGTTTGTCTGTTAAATTTTGATGATTATGATAGTTTGTGAACCTGAGTTTATATAATATAAATAATTATTATTATTACTCATTGTAACTTGAATTGTGAAGTTGACTATTATTAGTTAGAAACAAGTTACTAACTTGATGTTATGTGGTACTTACAGATAAACCAAAGATTCAGTGATTAGAAGCTAAGTGTGGATATTTCAGAGGTATCGGTGAGTGGATTCAGAGCTCACCATTTAATTTAGTTGTGATCGTTTGATTGCAACGAATAAACGTGAATATGTTTTGTTGATTAGTTGATATACCTTGTTGACTGTGAACCTATGTGCTACGTGTTTGGCCTTCGGGCATCAGTTGTTAACGAGGTCAACGAGTTGTTAAATGGTTGGTTGAACTAGGCAGGGGTTGAATGAATGATACAGAGTCGTACTTCATTTGTTGTGTGTTTGATTCTGTATTTGAGTTCAACTACCACTAGTTATCGGTCTCGTCCGTATGGCCATACGGATATGGTTGGGTAAGTGTTCTTGGGGAGCCACCCGGGCATTACGGTTATCCCCAGAGCCACCGATCCTCGTTAAGTTGTTGTTGATTTGTTGAATATTGTATTGCGGTTGTTTGAAGCAATTATATGATTATGCTAAGTTAGATGTTGTGTTATGAACTCACTCACTTAGCTTTGTGCTAATCCCTCGTATTTACTTTCTGCAGATTATATTTTGAATAGGTGAGTAGCAGAAAGTAGATGCTCTAGGAGCTGGGGAATGTTTTGACAGCTTGCTACTCTGATTTTGTTTTGTAACAGTAATGTTAAGTTTTATATAATACCCCTTATTATGTGTTTGTTAAACCTGTTTAACTCAACATGACTTAACTTATGATCGGTTTATGATTTTTGTTCTAACGTATATTAATTAAATATGTTTTAATTTTCTTCGCTTCCGTGTTTTCAATATAATAATATTGAGGAAAATGAGGGGTGTTATAAGTTGGTATCAGAGCATGGTTTTGGGGTAATTGAGCATTGTAGAATGTTCAATCCCAAAACTGTAGCGTGGTATGTCAAACATTCCTGGGTATGGGATTTAGCATTGGTTGTGAAATTGTTAGTAGATAGGTACTAACGATTAACAAGTTTCAAGTGTTGTGTTGATTTCAGAAATGGCAGATGACGAACAACCGATCCCCAACCCCAATAATGCCTCTCGGTATGTTGTTCCTCCTGTTGTGACAAATGTTCGGGAAGGTACATCTCATCAAGGCGGTGAAGAAACCAATAGGGATGAGTATATACATGAGATAGAAGATGAATTGATATTTCTGAGAGAGTTTAAAAGGAAAGCTGAGGAAGCTGCAGCTAGGCAACTTTTGCAACAACAATCATCGGTGTTTGGTGCTAGTCCATCTTCTCAGACTAATAAGATGTGTACTTTTAAAACTTTTATGTGTTGCAAACCACCGGAATTCCATGGAAGTACCAATCCAACTGTGGCTTTAAATTGGTTAAGAGATATGGAACGCAAGTTTGATGTGATTAGCTGTGAGGAAGAATCCAAGGTCAAGTTTGCTGTGCAGTGCCTGAAGGATGATGCTATGGTTTGGTGGGATTCAATTACTGGGCATTTTACTCCACAACAAAAGGAATCTTTACGATGGAATGAATTTCATCAAGTAGTGCGTAATCAATATTGTTCTGATTTCCATATGGCACAAATTAGGAGGGATTTTGTGAACCTTCAATTAACGGATAATATGACCATGGAGGAGTTGATAGCTCAATTTACAGAAAAACTTCGATTTGTACAACAATGGGTTCCGGAGGAGAAGACGAAGATAGAGCAGTTTGTGGATACTTTACCCCATAACTATCGTACTACCGTGAGACTAGCCACTAGTTTATCTCAGGCTTTTAATCTTGCTCGATCAGTGGATAGTGACATTAGAGGGTCTCGTGAAACACGATCTAGAGATAATTCTTCAAAGTCTAGAGCGGATTCCTCTAGTAAAGGGAAATCAAATTGGCAAGGGAATCGTCAGACAAAGAAGTATGTTAGTAAGAGTAGTTCGTCGGGAAGTTCGAACTGGTGTAGTACATGCAAATCTAGACATTCAGGGCCGTGTACTCCGCAAACAAACAAGTGTCTGAAATGTGGTGATCTTGGTCATGAAATAAGAAATTGTCGTTATCCGAACTTTGTGTGTTGGACTTGTAAGAAGGAGGGACATCGAGTGGGGCAATGTCCAGAGGCGGGGAAATCGGGGCTTGGTTCGGTCGGGAGTTCGGCATCTTCCGGTCAGAAAAGGAAGAATCCTCCACCAGCAACCAGTCGGGCTTTTCAAATGACAGTCAATGAGGCTGTGCATACAGAAGATGTTATAACTGGTACATTCTTTATAAACTCTGTACCGGCTCGTGTTTTATTTGACTCTGGTGCTACTTGTACTTTTATATCTGTATGCTTCTGCGACAAGTTGAAATTAGTGCCTACTGTGATAACCAATCCCGTAGAAGTAGAAATTGTTAGCGGTAAATTAGTTCCTGTTACCACCTCGGTGACTGGAGCTAATATTGTGATTGATGACCGAACTTTCCCTATTTCATTCTTGTTGATGCCAATCCCTAGTTTTGACGTAATAGTTGGTATGGATTGGTTAAGTCGGAATAGGGCTAGCATTGATTGCCATCAAAAGTTGATTAGGATCCCAATCTCCGACGGGTCATACGTTGTGGCTCGAGGAGAACGGGATGGTATGTCTATTCCCCTGATTTCGATGATGAAGGCTAGGAAGTCATTATCCAAAGGTTGCGAGTCCTACTTAGCTTATGTAGTTGATGCTAAACTTGAAAGAAAAGTTATTTCCGATGTACCGGTTGTGTGTGAATACTCTGAGGTATTTCCTGATGAGTTACCTGGGTTGCCACCAGTTAGGGAAGTTGAGTACCTTATTGATCTTGTGTCGGGTTCGTCGCCTGTAGCTAAAGCTCCTTATAGGTTAGCGCCTTCTGAGATTCGTGAAATGATGAATCAGATACAGGAACTGTTAGATAAGGATTTTATTAGACCTAGTTCTTCGCCGTGGGGTGCACCAGTATTATTTGTGAAAAAGAAAGACGGGTCTATGCGCATGTGTATTGATTATAGAGAGTTGAACAAGAGAACGGTAAAGAATAAGTACCCTCTTCCTAGAATAGATGACTTATTTGATCAGTTGCAGGGTTCTTCAGTGTATTCTAAAATTGATTTGAGATCGGGTTATCATCAAGTCCGGGTTTGTGAAGAAGATATTCCGAAAACTGCTTTTCGTACTAGGTATGGGCATTATGAATTTTTGGTTATGCCTTTTGGTCTGACGAATGCTCCAGCTGTGTTTATGGATTTGATGAATCGGGTTTGTCGACCTTTCTTGGATAAATTTGTTATTGTTTTCATTGACGACATCCTCGTGTATTCGAAATCTGAAGAGGAGCATGCCATGCATTTAAGATTAGTTCTGGATACGTTGAAGCGAGAACATTTGTATGCTAAGTTTTCTAAATGCGAATTTTGGATTCGAGAGGTTCAATTTTTGGGTCACATAATTTGTAAGGATGGTGTGAAAGTGGATCCAACTAAAGTCGAGGCTGTGATGAAATGGAACGCCCCAAAGTCTGCTTCGGAAATAAAGAGCTTTCTTGGATTAGCGGGTTATTACCGGAAGTTTATAAAAGATTTTTCTAAGATTGCGGGTCCGTTAACCAAATTAACCCGTAAGGATGAGAAATTCGTATGGACTGATCGTCAGGAGCATGCATTCCAAACGTTAAGACAAATGTTGTGTCAGGCACCGGTGTTAGCATTACCGGAGGGTTCAGATGATTTCATTGTTTATTGTGATGCTTCTTTTTCGGGCTTGGGCTGTGTTCTTATGCAAAGGGATAAAGTTATTGCCTATGCTTCTCGTCAGTTGAAACCGCATGAAAAGAATTATCCCATTCACGATTTAGAATTTGCAGCGGTTGTATTTGCCTTAAAACTTTGGAGACATTACTTGTACGGGACTCGATGTGTTGTTTGTACTGACCATAAAAGTCTGCAGTATGTGTTTTCCCAAAAGGAGTTGAACATGCGTCAGAGACGATGGCTTGAATTAATCAAAGACTATGATTGTGAAATTAGATATCACCCAGGCAAAGCTAATGTGGTTGCGGATGCTCTAAGCCGAAAGGGTGCTTCTGATCGAATCTTTTATCTGAAGGTAAATGTTTCCTCTGACTTGATTGATCGAATCAAAATTGTACAATTAGAAGCTTTGTTGGATCACAACTTAAAGTCCGAAATTATGTTGAAAAGAAAAGATGAATTAGTAGACGATTCTAGAGGATTGAAAACTTTCAAGTCTCGGGTGTGGATTCCTTTAATTGGCGGAATTCGGGATGCGATTTTGAATGAAGCTCATAAGTCTAAGTTAACTGTTCATCCCGGTAGTACTCGAATGTATAACGACTTAAAACCTTTGTATTGGTGGCCCACGATGAAAACAGACATTGCACGGTTTGTTGGTAATTGTCATATCTGCGCGCACGTTAAAGCCGAACATCAAAAGCCGTACGGATCACTGAAACAGTTGGAAATTCCCGAGTGAAAATGGGAACATATAACCATGGATTTTGTAACTAAACTGCCGCGTACCATTCGAGGTAATGACATGGTTTGGGTTATCGTTGATCGGTTGACAAAAAGCGCACATTTTCTTGCTGCGAGTGAGACCACCTCTTTGACTAAGCTCGCCCAGTTGTATCTTAATGAAATTGTATCAAGACATGGTATTCCAGTGTCAATTGTGTCAGACCGAGATTCCCGTTTTGTTTCGCATTTTTGGCAAAGTCTTCAACAAGAATTGGGTACCCGTGTAAATCTAAGTACAGCGTATCATCCTCAAACAGACGGTCAATCAGAACGCACAATTCAAACATTAGAGGATATGCTTCGTGCTTGTGTGTTGGAATATGGAGGTTCATGGGATTCACATCTTCCGTTGGTCGAATTTGCTTATAACAATTCGTATCACTCGAGTATCGGTATGCCTCCGTATGAAATGTTGTATGGCCGTCGTTGTAGAACACCGACATGTTGGTTGGAAGCCGGTGAGAAACAGTTTGCTGGACCCGACATTGTGCAAATGACCGCGGATAAGGTAGCAATTGCACGTGAGAAGTTGAAAGCCGCACGCGATAGACAGAAAAAGTATGCGGATCCGAAAAGGCGACCGGTTATATTTTCTGAAGGTGAGTTAGTCTACCTTAAAGTTTCTCCGTGGAAAGGTGTAATTCGTTTTGGGAAACGGGGAAAGTTGGCACCTAGATACATTGGTCCGTTTAAGATTCGACAAGTGGTTAACGAACAGTCAGTGACGTTGGATCTTCCTCCTGAGCTTTCGGGTATTCATAGTACGTTTAACGTGTGTTATTTGAGGAGGTGTAACATTGAGGACCAGTCACAAATACTTCCTTTGAAGGATTTAAAAGTTGATAGAACTCAAAAGTTAGTTGAAGAACCGGTAGAAATCCTAGATAGGAAGGTTACCAAACTTAGGAAGAAACAAATTCCTATGGTGCTTGTAAAGTGGAAACATAGTTTAGGTTCCAACCTGACTTGGGAGACTGAGGAGTCGATGAAATCCAGATATCCTGGATTGGTTGATAGAGCTGAGATTTCGGGGACGAAATCTCCTTAAGGAGGGGAGATTTGTAACATCCTCTCCACGGGCCTGGTATTTTTCTATTTAAATCGAATAATTAATTGTTTTAGATAATTATTTGTTATAAATTGTGCTTATTGTGAAACTTGGTTAAATAGGTCTTAGGACTTATTGTGGTCAATAAAATGTTGTTTGATTTAGAATATGAAAGTTGACGGTAATATAAAATAAATTTCTCGCATTTAGTGATTAAGTGCCAGACAATAGATTTAGAGCGGGTATAAAATACCCATTGTTTGGGGCCGGTTAAATAAAGGGCCGATCCCTTTATTGGGATCACTTTACCAATCTTCTCTTTCAAATAGAACCATAAACCCTAACCTAAATATATGATCAAATCATTAACTTGAAGTGAGAATCGAAGTGTGATCTTTTACTAGCTATCATCATCATCTTCTTCTTCTTCTATTCATCATCATCTCCATTTTAAAGGTAATGAAGCTTATAAGTTCAAATGTTATATAGAAATGAAATGATGATTTGAGATGATTCTTGAGTTTAGATGGTAAATACTTGTGATATATGATCATATGTGTGCTTCTTAACTAGTTATATGCATCAAATCCATGATTATGAGCTTTGGTTGAGTTTAGTTCGAGCTGAAATGTAGTTGCAGGTCTGACCTGAGATGGAACGCGTGTGAACGCGATCCAGAAACCCCTGCCGGGATCGCGTTTCTCTGTTATAAAAGAAATTGGTTATGTTTTCTTCTTCGAAACGCGATCCAGCCGCAGTTACCGGATCGCGTTGATTAGCGTATTTTGGTTACAGAACTTTTTCCCTATTGTGAACGCGATCCCGCCTTTGTTCCCGGATCGCGTTGCCAAGTGTTATTTGATGACCGAATGTTTTCTTCATTGGAACGCGATCCCATCACCAGTAGCCGGATCGCGTTTGTCTGTTAAATTTTGATGATTATGATAGTTTGTGAACCTGAGTTTATATAATATAAATAATTATTATTATTACTCATTGTAACTTGAATTGTGAAGTTGACTATTATTAGTTAGAAACAAGTTACTAACTTGATGTTATGTGGTACTTACAGATAAACCAAAGATTCAGTGATTAGAAGCTAAGTGTGGATATTTCAGAGGTATCGGTGAGTGGATTCAGAGCTCACCATTTAATTTAGTTGTGATCGTTTGATTGCAACGAATAAACGTGAATATGTTTTGTTGATTAGTTGATATACCTTGTTGACTGTGAACCTATGTGCTACGTGTTTGGCCTTCGGGCATCAGTTGTTAACGAGGTCAACGAGTTGTTAAATGGTTGGTTGAACTAGGCAGGGGTTGAATGAATGATACAGAGTCGTACTTCATTTGTTGTGTGTTTGATTCTGTATTTGAGTTCAACTACCACTAGTTATCGGTCTCGTCCGTATGGCCATACGGATATGGTTGGGTAAGTGTTCTTGGGGAGCCACCCGGGCATTACGGTTATCCCCAGAGCCACCGATCCTCGTTAAGTTGTTGTTGATTTGTTGAATATTGTATTGCGGTTGTTTGAAGCAATTATATGATTATGCTAAGTTAGATGTTGTGTTATGAACTCACTCACTTAGCTTTGTGCTAATCCCTCGTATTTACTTTCTGCAGATTATATTTTGAATAGGTGAGTAGCAGAAAGTAGATGCTCTAGGAGCTGGGGAATGTTTTGACAGCTTGCTACTCTGATTTTGTTTTGTAACAGTAATGTTAAGTTTTATATAATACCCCTTATTATGTGTTTGTTAAACCTGTTTAACTCAACATGACTTAACTTATGATCGGTTTATGATTTTTGTTCTAACGTATATTAATTAAATATGTTTTAATTTTCTTCGCTTCCGTGTTTTCAATATAATAATATTGAGGAAAATGAGGGGTGTTATAATTTTTAACCCAAACATCCTCCGCTTTCTCTCTATTTCCACCTACTCCAATAAACTATCCACAATTTGAAAATATCAACACTCCACCCGAGCCCGAGTCTCAAGCCGAAGCCGAGCCCGAACCCGTGTCGAGCCCGAAGCCGAAAAAAGGAAAAGGAAAAGGAAAAGGAGAACCAAAAAGGGTTCAAGTTAAATGGTCCGACGACGAGGCGCTCATTTTATCCGAACGTTGGATTCACCGTTCTGAGGTTTCAAAGAAAGGGGTTTCACAAAGCTTCGAAGTTTTTTGGGAAAACGTAAAGAAAGATTATAATACGGTTGCACCTCAAGAACGTAGTTTGAGCCAACTTCAAGGAAAGTGGAACAAAATTCGTAGCGACACCAAAATTTTCATTGCCATCCACAAACATCTTACCAATCCTCGTCAAAGTGGGGCAAGTGATACCGACATTGTGAAGGCTTGTCACAAAGCATTTAAGGATCAACAAGGACGCGCCTTCATATATGAAAAATGTTGGGAGATACTACGGTATTGTCCAAAGTTTATGGAAAATGATGGAGTCATGAGCCGACAACCAAGCCAAGCCGAACTCGACCCGATAAATCTTGGTGACGATATACCTACTTCCGAGCCTCTAGCGACCAACATGGAACGGTTGTTCCAAGACGACATTATTCGTCGTCCGCCTGGCCGAGCTAAAGCTAAAAAAAAGTCAAAAAAGTCCGGGTTCGAATGACGCCGCTACTTCCTCGCGTAGTTTGAAAGAAAAAGAGCGTTTAGTCAACATAGAAGTCACGGAAGCACAAAAAGCAACATTGGCCACGATCGACAAAAATTCGGTCAAAAAAGCAATATTTAAATCGTGGAAAATGTTATATAAAAAAATACCGAGCGGTCTTAAAGGCAAGGAAAAAAAGATGCTCGAGGAGGTGCGTCAAAGCGTTGTAGATAATTATGAAAATGATTATAAAACGGTTTTCAGTCGCGAAGCGGGTTCGGGTTCGGCTCACGTTAACGATTCGGACGAAGCCGACAACGAAAATGAAGACGAAGCGGGTTCGGACGATTCGGAGTAGACGACTAGTTGTCTTTTTTACTTTTGAATAAAATGTATTTTTTTTTTAGGAATTGTAACGTTTTTTTTTTAGTAATTGTAACGTTTTTTTAAAAAAATTTTAAGAATTGTAATGTTTTTTTTAAAAAAAATTTTAAGACTTGTAACGTTTTTTTTTTTTTTTTATACTAATGTAATGTTTTTAGTTTTAATAAAAATGTTTTATTTAAGTCTGTGTTTAAAATAAATAAAGAAATTAGTGGGTGGGTCTCAAAAAAAGAGAAGTGATGTTTAACTGATGTTCACTGTTGGCAGGGTAATGTCAGTTTGTGTCAGTTTTGAAAAAAGCTGACGTGGCGCTGATGTGGCACCAACTGATGCGTCAGTTGTTGCAAACCATTGGGAGGGGTCTTATAAAATCCCCCTCACAAGTAAGCAAATAAGCTAACCAAATAAGCGCATCCAAACACTAAATCTCAAGCTTATTGTATTACAATAAGCAAATAATCCAATAAAATAAGCTCCCCAAACACCCACTTACAAATCTTGTTCAACATACTAAAAACGTTACAACCCCTTTAGGGGTTTTCCCAGAATGGGGCTTCTCCTTGGCCACCAAAGCTTCTCTTGAGTCTTTGGGGGGAGTTGTCCCAGGTTCGATCCCTGCAAAGGGGTATTGGATTTGGGTTTTCTTCCTCAAGAAAATCCATTGGTGTCTTGGCCCAGTGGTAAGGAGTTTTCTCCAGAATGGGGCTTCTCCTTGGGGTGAGAGTTCGAGCCTCGTTGTGAGGGGAAATCCTGCGACGCAATACCCATCCAAGACATGGGAGAACAACCCTTTTAGGGCGTCGCCTGGGCTTCAAACTCATTGGAGATGATCGGGTGGACCATAATGGAAGTCCGTCAGTGATTCCAATACTGCTTTAAAAAAAAAAAAAAAACATACTAAAAAAAGGGTTTTGTTGGTGGATTGTCGCATTCTACCGCTACCCTTGCACTGTTGCTCCGTAGTGATGTTATCATCCTGCGGCCATCTAACTCTTCATACTACCCATCTTTTAACCTTTTGCTTTTACCTACTCTCTTTTCTACTATTACTTGTTTAAATCTTCACTTCCATTCCAATACGCAATAAAAAAATGTTAATTAGGAGACGGCCGTTATTGATCGGCGTCGTTATCGTAATGGCTCTCGGACTCTCCGTCTACTTAAGGCTTTGGACCATTGATTACCAAATTTCCTCCAATGAATCTGAATTGATAAGGTATATTATTTCTACATACCTTCTAAATTCTAATTCTCGACCTTCTGTTATCAAATTTCCTTTTTTTTTTCCTTCTGTATTCATGAATTAGGGTTTTCTGTGGCTTTTATTTCTAATTTTTCAGTAGTATTGAAAATTTAAAAATGGAGATTGATTGATATATAATTTCAGTGTATAGTATTTTTGTGCTTCTATATCAGGATATTAGGGTTTATAATTTGGTCAATATAGCAATGTTGGTTTGCATATACTTATTATGTATATCATATACACTACATATCAATATATCATGATCCTTATTCCTTAACAGGTATAGTCTTGTAACTAGTTAGCTACAATGACTGTAAGTTTACTTGTGCAAAGTGCAAACTGTTAGATTTGGAAGTAGCTTTAACTTTGCATATGAGAAACAGAGGTTTGATACGTTGTAATCGATGCAATCTGTAAACCAGTAATCTAGGAGTAATCACTTAATGAAATTCCGTGTTTCACCCATAATAATGCATATATTTGTTGATTTATTGCAGACAGCAATTTGATATTGCAAACAGGGAAGCTGTTGATGAATCTGCAGAGTGGAGACTCAGATTCGATGAAGCACAAGAACGAGCAACCAAGTGTACAAAGGAGCTAAAAACAGTAAGTTACATTTACAATTCCGTGTTCATGTAAGATCCATGTATTGCAGCGGCTCAAATGTTTTCAAGATTGTTATCGACCTTTTAGACTATAGTGGAACTTCCCACATTATGTATAGTGAGGATTATTAAAGTAGTGATTTTCTTTACAGGTTAAGGAGAGCATTCGGGAGAATAGTGCTGTCAGTATGAGCAAAAGGCTAGACATGTTGCAAATGGTATGCTTTCTTGTTATTACGTACTAGTGAAGCTTTTGCGTGATACAGAATTCTTATATTTTCCAATTCATCAGGAAAACATTAACTTGCTGGAACAAGTTGAGACCTTAAAACAAGAGCTTGAAGCTGAGAAGTTTAAGTGCAGTATGCAGAAGGTGTAGGCACATTTGACTATTTTGACAGATGATTGTGAATGTTTAGAGAATTGACCAAAAATGTTTAAGATACCCTTTTTCTTGAACTGTTGTTTCCGAGATCTAACAGAACCAGTATAGAATTGAGAAGGAAACATACCTCATTGACATGATACAAGAGCTTAGTGCATTGGATATTAAATGGGTTGTTGCAGCAAATTTATTTGGACATATTGGTTGATGTGTCTATTTGATTGGCAGTTTTGTAATATAGAAAGGATTGAGAAAATTTAATGCATCTGGAAATTTTACTCTATTTTTCCAAGCGAGTTAGAAAATTGTGTTAAGTTCGGTTTTTTAATCCTCGTTAAGGATAGATCATATGTGTTTTTCAAAGACTGGAATCTTCCTTTTGGTCTTTCCATATGCTACCATTGCCTGAAAAGCTTTAATTCCTGTTTACAGGATTTCAAAAGGTAAATGGTAACACAATAACAGAAGCAAACTGAAACACTTTTATCTTCACAATAAACAATCGAATAAGCTAATAACATGATCACCAACCAATTGACTTTGTAGTTATAAATCCATACAAAATTTGACATCAAAACACTAGCCAGGTTACTCATACCAACAAGCAAAAGTTTGTACCTCATAGCCATCAATAGCTTACACTCTATTAGAATCTTGCGAAAATAAAAACAAGGATTGGAGAGCATTGGCTGTTTCTGTTTGTTATCTTGATGCCAACGACCAAAAGTTCATGAAAAACGATGGAGATACAGCAAACCAGCTTAGAAAAGCCATGGCTGTAGCAGACATAAACCTTTTGCAATGGTTTATGCCACATTTGTTAAGATCGTTGCTTATAAGAACTGTGATGCCAGCACATGCACACGCAGCAGCAAAAGTAAGTGTCGATATAATCTGTGACAAAATGGACAGTATAATTAACCATCAGACTTCTCTATCAAAAGCACTAACGTATAATAAACATGCATCTTATATGCTAAAAATGTAACGTATATTACCCCGTCGCCGATGGTGTACATGGTAATAAGTGCAGGATTCCTCAAGCTTCTTTTGACACAGAGCGCATGTACATCAATCATGGCTAATGACAAGCTCCATAGACTTTGCAACCCAACAGCACCAACAAGGTATCTAAGGGACACCAATAAGTTCTCAATGACTTTTAGCAATGAAATTGAAAACAAACAAAGGGTGTCTCAAAACTTAAGTCTACATTTCCAGGTAACTACTGGATTCCTTTGTGCTGTAATATATCATCTCTAGCCTACTCAGGATTAAAAATATATCGTTAATTCCATGTGAATATATACACTTCTTATTATGTAATTTTGAACAATCTATCGCCTGCTTTCAAACAATAAATGATTTTTAAGTTTTTAATAGTACTGTCACTGTCATTGTCATTGTCATTGTCACTGTCACTGTCACATTCACACATAGTTAAACCTAATAAAAATACTAACTTTATAGTCTGTCTGTACAAAACATATAAGAAGAAGATGAGAGATAATGCAATGAAGAAGATAGTGAGTTGTATTAGTCAATATAGTTACTTTCAAGACTTGGCTAATCCAATACACAAGGTAATAAGAACAAATTAAAGCGCATATGGAATAGTCATAGACCACTTCGTTACCCTATGCGCATTTCATTAAACCAGCCAAATATAGCAAAACTTTTATCTTATTAACCAGAAACTGAATGTAACCAAAGTAGTGAAATCCAAGCATAATGTATGTCACTATTAGACAAACTCTATAACAATTCACAACATAAGATTTACAGTTAGACCGTCACGGAACTTTCTAATACATTACACTCGTATGGTCGTGAGCCACATGGCAATGTTGTAGGTATATCTTGTAAACTTGTATAGTCACATTCATAACACAAATGCAAATAATAAGCCCAATGCGCAACCACCTACCTCATAAACGCCCTACAACTTCTCTAAGCAAAAACTTTGAAATGATAATTTAGAAAGGCCCCGATTGTCTAATTGTCAAATAATGTATCAGGTAGTTCTAGACTTCTAGCCATAAATGGAATCTAGTAAATTAAGATCAGTTGGTAAATACAAACATGTAGTTATGACCACATATATTCATCATTAAAAAGGTCAAAATATGCAAGCATAGGTACAACAATATAGCGCACTTAAATTTATACCAACATTAACCATAATTAACCCAACAACAGTCAGCGAAGGTCCACGTTCTCTAATCACTACCTATGCTCATTCAGATGCCCTGCAAAACTCCAAAGTTCTACAAGTACTAAGCGTCACCTTTTGAGAAATGCTAAGCTATTTACGTAAACTTACCTTGCGGCTTGACTCTGAACAGAAAACGCTACTCAAATATTCAAATACATACATGTATATTCTTCTTGGGAGTCTAAAATAGAAATTCAGATTCAACAAGCAATCGATGATATTGTGTAGCATATATCTAATACTTAAACATTCGATAGCACGCATACCTTCTAGATACATTCACATGTTCCAAATTTACATAGATAATAACCAATGTATTCTGAATGTATATGTATCTATCTATAGCTATATGTACAGTCACACACACAAACCAAGATATCTTTGGGAAGTTCATCTATAAACAGAATTAAACATAACTACTTAAGAAAATTTCTACTAAAAGTCTAAATTTTCTCAAATCACATGTTAAGGAATCATTATATCTTCAATGATAATCAAAACCCTAAAACTAAATCCTCCAAAACTAACTTCCTAAAACCTGATATTTTTTATTCTTTTTTAAAAAATGCGAACTTGATATAAGATTTGTTACAAATTAATCATGGGTATGTCAATATCAATGTCAATTTTGACCATGCAAAAGTAAAAGATTATTACGAAATGTGGAAGAAAAAAAAGGTCGAAAAGGGTACCGGAAAGCGGTGACGGAGGGAAAATCGGAGGTGGTAGCCATGACTGCGAGAGAAACGACGGTGAAGATGAACTGGCAGATACGGAGTGCGAGTCCGGCCGGTGTACCAGGCATCCCTTGTACGTCTTTCATCCTGACTCTACGCGGCGGCGCGACGTCGTTTCGACCATCAATCAAAGGTGGCGGCTCAACCGGATGCACCGCCGGCCGGCTCATGGTTATTGTTTCAAGACTCGGTCTACCACCCAAAAAAATTGAAACTTTTTGTTAAAAGAAATCACATCTGTTTATATAGGTAACAGAATTAGTGAAAACAAGAGTTGGATAGTGATATATGGTAGGTAATATTGAATGAATTTGTGGAATCTGCTGATGAATTTTGGGTTTTAGGGTACTTTAATTTTCAATTCCAAGGTGGGATTTCTTTTTTAATGTTTCAAGAAATTGATGGGAGGAAGTTGGTAGTAATCGGTGGACAGCAATGCCAAAGAGACGAATGTTTTGTTAAAGTCTTTAACCACTTTATTATTATGCTATTTAATATAGTTAATTAATTGAATATTGTTGTTATCTTGATTGTTACTCACAAAATATTTTCTGGTTGATTTAATAATTCATTTCTTTTTCAATAAATAAAGAAAATTAAAATTTTATTCACTTTAAAACATATTATTATTTTTATATCCGTCAAAACATTTACAGATTATATATATAGATTACATTACGTAGTGTATAGTTTTTAAGGAATATGACTTACATATGTAACATATGAATATGAAAGCGAAACATAAATTATTTTAATTAATTGAAGGTACTGTACTACTATTATATTCAAAAGAAAATGGTAATTTGAAGGGAATCTTAACCCCCTATACGTGTTCGTTCCACTCGTAAAGAGCATCAACACCGGACAAATCACTGACATATACGTCACACATATGAAATATGGACATTTGCGGTAGTGATACCACTCAAGCTATGATCAATTGGTACTATTATATTCTATCGTGATATAGAACTGTACAAACATGACAACAACATAAAAAATAAAAAATAATAAAAATAAAAAAAACCTTAATAAGATATGCAAAGACGAAACATTAGATTAATTAATTCTAGGTACTATCATATACCATGATGATGATGTAAAATTGTTATTGTTACGAAGGTATATTAAAGCTTACACTTTTTTCTATTGTAAAAATATATTTTTAAAAGTTTTATTGTAACTACGAAAGCTTTTTAATGCATAATTTACATATTAGGAAAAAAATAATACTCCATAATAATGTCGTGGTTGACGACATTCTATGTATTTAACCATAGTCGAGAGCTATTACTTCCGGTTGTTCCACATATAAGACACGTTGTTTAGTGTTTACCATGAAATTATTGTAAGAAAGAAGCGGTCATGACCACTTTGTTTGGCCATCTTCTTCTTCTCCTTCCCTTTTTATAGTACAACAACAACTTGGTCATTAGTCTTTGTAACACATTCCAAGTTTTCGTTTTGGTGTTCACAATAGATCTTCACTTCCTTATATTATGCATCTCTTTTCGTAGTCAACTTACTTTTTATAGCATATTTCATTTCATATCCATTATGATGTTTAATTGTTGGAGTACAATCATTTATATAACCACACTTTATTTGTTGGGACATGGATAAGTGAAAGGGAAGAGATAAAAGAAAAAATAGGTGATTAAAATTAATAATAAAAGAAAATAATGAAAGCAAAAAAAATAAAAAAAAAATAACAGAACTTCCCTCTCTTCCCATAGACTCGGACACACTAACACTATCTCTCACTGTCTAGATCTCAAAATCATGAAGATTATTACTAAAAACACATCCTACTATACACTCTTTCAATATTTCACACAAAATCCTAGATCCATGTTTCTTCAACTTCAGAAGATCAACAACAAAAATAACACCATTCAAACTTTTATAAATGGCTTGTATGAAACTTGGTACAAAACCCGAGGCTTTTCGTCTTGAAGATCATACCTGGTAATTCACTTAACTATCTACATTTTCCGTTCAATTTTGGTCTATTTATGCCTTTGGTTTTCAATTCATAAACATTGTGAGATTCATTAAATCTTAATAACATTCATTTATGATTACATGAATTTGCAATTTGTCCTACTTATGAAGCATAAATATGCATGATACTTAAGAGTCTTGAAACATATAACTTCAGGCAGTGTACGAGTGGACTTCCAGGCGATATCATAATTGAGATTGGAGAAACATCATTTAATCTTCACAAGGTGCGCGTACTCTAGTAGTTTATTTAGCCACATTCTATGCTTCATATGTTTTACTGGCCGGACATAATAATATATCAATAACATCCCTACAGTTTCCTTTGATATCAAGAAGTGGGCTATTAGCAAAGCAGATCGGTGATAATTACAACGACGATGAGCCAGTTTGTGTTGTTCATCTTAATGACATACCTGGTGGTGCTAAAACATTCGAGCTGATAGCCAGATTTTGTTACTGTGTAAAGTTTGAGCTCACATCCCACAATGTCATCAGCCTTCGTTGTGCTGCAGAGTACCTCCAAATGACGGAAGATTATGGAGATGAAAACTTAATCACACAAACAGAATTATTTCTTAATGAAGTGTTTAGCACTTGGTCAGACACTATGAACGCTCTTGAAAGTTGTGAGGAAGTTTTTCATGATGCCGAAGAGCTTCACCTTATATCAAGGTGCATAGATTCTTTAGCAATGAAAGCTTGTTTGGGCCCAAGTACGTACAATAGTCATACCAACGACACACTAGAAATGAGTAATGATAACATCAAATATAGCCATAGCATTAGTACTTCCACTAAGCCACATACGTTAGGTGACAATTGGTGGTATAAAGATGTATCTTTTCTTGGTTTACATTTATATAAAAGAGTTATTCAAGCTATGGAAGCGGGAGGTATGAGAGTTGAAACCATAGCGGGTTCACTTGTGGGGTATGCAAAGAAATATATACCCTTAATGAATAGGCAATCAAGTTTCAATGATGCTAGCCATTCTAAACCTGTTTCAACCCCATCGGAGGCTGATCAAAGGGCACTTTTGGAAGAAATTGTTGGATTACTTCCAAACAGAAAAGGGATTGTTGGCACTAAGTTTCTTATTAGGCTTCTTCGTACATCCATGGTGTTACACGTGAGCACATTATGTAGGGAAAATTTAGAGAAACGTGTTGGAGCACAATTAGATTCAGCGCATTTAGATGATATATTGATACCAAATCAAGGATTTAATTCTATTGATACATTGTATGACATTGATTGTTTTCAAAGAATTCTTGAATATTACATGTCTATGTCTGTGGATTCATCTAGTGCATTAAATTCTCCTTGTATAGTTGAAGAGGGGTTGGAAAATGGAGGACAATCCTTGACTTCTTTGACCTTGGTTGCTAATCTGGTTGATTCGTTTCTTGCTGACGTGGCTGCAGATGTTAACATGAAGTTATCAAAGTTTCAATCTATTGCTGTAGCTGTTCCCGATTATGCTCGTCCACAATCTGATGCCATTTATCGTGCAGTTGATGTCTACTTAAAGGTATGTACATGTTGTTAATATATATTGTATTTTATTTTCTTCTTAAGCTTTAATAATGTAATTTGCATTTGTTCTTTTAATACAAAACTGATAATAACAAATAATACCACTTGACTAAATGGCCCAGTGGTAGGTTGGACTCTTGGCTTCCTAGAGGTCAAGGGTTCAATCCTGCTCTAGATAAACATTTAGCATGTTAGGTACCCACACCCATAAAACATATGAGGCCTGGGGGAACTTGCGGATAAATGTTCATTCCAACTCCAGACGCCCCCACTGTGCCAGGGGAGTTGCCTGGAGTCATCCTTGTGGGGTGGACAATGACTGGTGCCAAAGGCACACGGGACCAGGGTGTTCCCGCCAATTTACACCTTTTTGCGGATAATAACAAATAATAGAAATCTGAAATCACAAAATTGTAAAGGGATGACACAACCTGTCTATCCCGTGACCCACCCTACACATTTTGCCTCCGACTTGTATGTAACATGCTACATATATGTAGTATAGATGTATAATTGTAGGTTAATGACATTGCAGGCACATCCGTGGTTAACAGATTGTGAGCGAGAACAAATCTGTAGACTTGTGAACATGCAGAAGTTATCGTTGGATGGCAGTACTCATGCTGCTCAAAATGAGAGGCTGCCTCTTCGTGTCATTGTGCAAGTTCTTTTCTTTGAACAATTAAGGCTGCGTACATCAATAGCAGGGTGGTTTTTCGTTTCAGAGAATCATGATAACACAGATGACAGTGAAGTGGTTCGTACACGTGGGAGAACGGGTATTAATGAGATAAGGCAACGTGTTGTCGAGCTTGAAAGGGAATGTGAAAAAATGAAGTTTGAGATTTGGAAAGTGAATTCCAAGAGAGCTAGTTGGAGCTTTTTTTGCAAGCGAAGGAGGCATTATCGTCGATGTTAAAGAAATATAGACGAACATATTACACAAGTGTCATTTTTCTTTCTTTCAAGCGTAAAAGTGTATGACATTTTCGTTTAGTAATCTACACTCAGTCGATACAAAACATGTTAACTGCAGAAGTTGAAGAGGTAAAAGTAAATGAAGTATCTGTGTAGTAATCTAAACTCATCTATACAAAACATGTTGATTGCAAAACTTGAAATGGCAAACGTAACGTGAATACGACTATGTTATACTGAAAAACTTAAATAATTAAATAACTAATATACGTATAAATTTTGTAAGTTATCTTTTGTCTTCACTTTACCTAAATTAATGGATGTCAACTATGATGCTCATTTACTACATATGTACTTCTTCCATCAATGTTGTCAAATTCAACAATAAAAAGACTTATTATGGTTGAGTTTATCGTTAAAAAAGTATCATTTTCATAATCACAAGTGAGTCATTTTTTTAAATTTCTATGTATTGATAACGTAGGATATCAATAATCTAGTTGTAGAAGATTGACAGGTAAATATGGTGTAGGTTTAAGTGCCCTGTAGGGTGTAGAAGAGAGCATATTCAAACTTCGTTGGATATGTAAATATTTTGGGATGACTAGAAAAAAGTTTAAAAAAAAGGTCACGAAAGCATTAGTAAAAATCGTGTATATTTGAGTAAAAAAGGTTTGAAGTTTTATGAATAGCCTGATCACGAATCACTCCCTAGGGTGTAGGGTTAGTTCTTATTAGAGATTTTGATACTTGTATATATAGTTGTATAAAATTGGTGATGACCAAAGGGCCTATTGCCTAGCGGGATGTGGGAAACCTTTTAAATAATGGTTGTGAGTTCAAATTTCGTGGAAGGTAGTGTAGATTTGACTTTCTAAATTAAAAAAAATTTGGTGATGTATGAGTTGTAACTTTTTTTTCGACATTGTATGATGCGAGACACATGTGACATATGTTAAAAGAAAATGTACAATTTCCATTAACAAAAACCGGCTCCAAAATATGTGATTAATGATATAATTTCAAAGACGGTAAAATTTATTAATTCTGAATTTAAAAACCACATCTTTTGTAAATTGAAATAATTTGTTTATAAACTTTAGCATTTTAGGCTTTTAGCCCATTACCATTCAGCCCAAGAGCCTAATTAAATAGACGATTCTTCCTGTAAAAAGGGTTGTTCCTGGGATTTTCTTCAGGTTTTAATAGAACTATAACAGAATTGGTAGTTTAAACCCAAGGATTTTGTTCGATTACAAGATTTTAATTTCCAATTTTGCCGCCGGCGAAACCTACCCATCCTCATCTGCCCTAACTCCGTCAGCCCACCACCACCTTCCCCCGCGAGGAACTCTCAAACCCTAAATACCGAATCTCTAGTAGCCGCACACCTTTGCTCTAAACCCTAATCAAGTACTCCTTGTCACAGCTGACTCAGGTAACTCCATATTTTATTGCCTGCTAGAATTTTGTAATCGTAGGAACACGATATTTTGATTTTTGAATTTGATACCTGTTTCTCTTTGTACTTCTCATTTTGATCATCGATATTGTAATTCAATAATAATATTGTTTTAAATTGCTGAGATATTTGTATGCTGAAATTCTTGTTTTTAAAATGTAATTCAAATGTGTAAAATTTGTTGGATGTAGATATACTGAATTTTTTTTGTATGACTACTAGTCTACTACAATGAGCACAAACAACATTCAACATCCAACCAACCCTGCATTCGAGGCAATAGCACGAAGAGAAGCTCACGAGCTTCAGTTACAACAACAAAAGAACAATAATAACAGATTTCTACAAAAGAACAAACTTGAAGGCTCTGCCAATTTGAAACGTACGAATCAAGAAGTTTCAACGCCCACAAATGCTGCTGCAAATACACCTTCCAAGAAAGGTGCCGAGCTAATATTTTGTTTGTTTATCATATGGTTTTTTATCTAAAATGGTTAAGTGAATGATTTGTAATCTGTTTTATAGATGCACTTTAGTATTACTTGCTTGTAGTTGTAAAAAAGTAATATATTGGTATATTTGACTTGTTTCGCTCGTTGTAGGTAAATATTCTACCTCAGGGCAAACATCCACACGAGGTACCACTCTTTCTTTATTATTTTGTTCTAGAAAGGCAAATGACGGCAACATGTATTCACTTAAAACTGATTAAACAGATACAGAAGCATATCATCCTATATATCATCCGCTCTCCCATCCCGTACATGAGAAGCTTGCATTGCCAGATACTAAGGTGTGTTTATCTTTTACTTCATCTGTATCATGCTTATACTGTCGTCTGAGTTAGATAATTATTTTGGTTTGCCATCAACTTGTTTAGGGAAATGTAGCGGACAAGATTTTGCATGAAATATTGCAAAGCAGTGATTCATCTCATTACATGCAAGGAACAAGAAGAATGAAAGTTGATAATCGGATTCATCTTGATAATAAAGTACAAGAACGTAACATGTCTGGCATGACACTTGTAGAGGCTTTACAGAGCCACTCAAAGAGATCGAGAAAACACATGTCTATGAAACAACACAAGAAATGTGGATCGTTGGATTTGCCTCCACACCTTTGCAAGTGAGTTCGTCTCTATTGCTTGTCCCAATTTGGCAGACATGAATTTTTGAAACATCGTTGTTTGTGTTTTCTTGCAGCTTTGAGAAGTTTAAACCAATGCATGAAATGTGGAAACGCTACATAACTGAGCTATTAAAGAGTCTTGGGTTAGAATTACCTTTTCACAATTATGTTGAATATATTGTTATTCGTGATTTAAAATGGTCTAATTTTGTTGCAATTATGATGATTTTTTTAGGAATAGTCAAATGGCTCAATGTCTTCTTGGTGCGGATCTACATGGTGCACATATTCTAGGTTTGTATATTTAGGGTGCGTTTGGTTCAAAGTGCGGAATGGGAATGGGAAATGGAAAGGTTATACTAAGGGAATACTCAACAATGAGCATTCCTTAGTAATACAGATATTGCTTGATTTTTAGAATTAATCATCACGAGTAAGGTGACAAATTAGGTCGAGTTGAGTTGACGTGTCTAAAGTACCCAACTCGAACCTGACACGATTTGATAAATGGGTTGGCGGGTCAAATGTACCCGACCCAAACACGATCTTTAATATCGGTTGGTGGTTAATTCCGCGTCAAACGGGTCACCTTTAATGGTTTACCTTTCGATTAATGGGTTGACCCGTTAATCCGAACTTTCGCAGGTTAGAGAGGTGGTTTTGTGTCAAACGGGTCAAGTTTCCTTTGGACTGGCATGTTGACCCATTAACCTGAGCCCAACTTGAAAATTTTAACGGGTTACGGGTTTCGAGTTAATATTGGTTGGTGGAATGGTTTTGCGTCAAATGCATTAACTTCCATGGGTTACTTTTGGGTTGATGAGTTGACCCGTTAACCCGAACCTTGACCCGAGTCCGACCCAAATATTAAATGGGTTGGCAAGTATCGGGTTGACAAGTTGAGATAAATATATAAACGTTATATGTCGGCATAATGATAACTAATGATATACATTACCCTCAATTTGGTTGCGAATGGGTGATTACCCACTAATGGGTAATGAAACATTGCATTATAAAATACCAAGCACCCATTATTGGGTAATTTGTAAGTGAGATCATCTCCAATGATAGCTTTTTCTAAAGCTTTCTATCATTGGAGTAAAAAGCTTTTTTGGTGTAAAGCTTGATAAATCTCAAGCTTTTGAGCAAAAGCTTTTTCCCAAATTTGTGTATGTAGGTCTCAAAAGAAAAGCTTTGCAAAAGCTTTTCTCATTGGAGCCAAAGCTTTTCTCTAAAACTTATTTAGATGTTGATGATGTGTCTTAGAAAAAAACTTTGTAAAGCTTTTTACATTGGGCATGCTCTGATGAGTTTAGTCAATTAACATTTTATGTTTATCTATTTATCGCAGTTGCAGACTGCAAGATGGCTACCTTCAAGGGAGTGAGTGGGATCATGATCCGTGAAACTGCAGAGACGTTTGGAATAATAACCAAAGATAATAAATTTAAAGGTAACGATGGTATGTTAAAAAATATATAATGATTTGACTTCTGCTATAAAGGGTTATTGCTATGAACTACTACGTAGGTTTTATGCAGAAGTAATTAAATTCAGAGTTATTTTGCATATATGTCAGTTGTGTTGAAGAAGATTTCTGTATTTATGCTCCAAGTTGATTGCTGGAAGATCACACTGCAGGGAGATAAGCTGACTTCCAGGAAAGTTGGCCAATAATTCAGATTTCAGAATAGATATATGCCAGGGGGAAAGGTTATTGTAAGATCACTTATTATCGTAGGAACCGTAGGAATGACTTTTTTCACTTTTAAATTCAATGTATGTGCATGTTTTGCAAAAAAGTTATGCTAAAATTATTAAAATTGTATCCTCTTTAATATTAGATTAATTAAAAAAATAAAAGAAAATATATGATACACAAATTAAAGTTGTGTATCACAGCTTTTTATGTATGATACTGTGATACACAAAAAAAAATTATGATGTGTATCACATTAAAAAAAAAAAAAAATTCTCATAGTAAAGAACACACAATTCTAAGAATTTTGATATATATTTTTCATCAAAAACATAATTTAATCTTAAAGTTTAAAGTAAAAATGTCAGTTCCTACCGTTCCCACCATAATAAGTGTTCTTATTTGAACCTTACCCATATGCCAGGTCCATTGGTATTTTTTTTTCTTTTGGTAAGTTATTTCTTATATATATATATACAAACAAACCAACTAACCTTATTCATGTACTTATTAATATATTTGTGTTGTTCAAAAAAATAAATAATATATTTGTTTTTTATCTGATATATCAATCCATATTGAAATCGGTTGAGAATTTGGAAGCTGATATGGATATTTTAGGTTTAGCCATAGCAGATAAGCAGCAGCATGTTAGGTTTGGACTTGGTGAATTCTGTGCATCTTTGATCTTTGAGCGGATAGTGGTTGGCCTAGCCATTTTAGAAAAATAGGATAGTGGTTATATAAAAATGTCATAAGAAATGTTTAAAACTTAAATTTGGTATTAGTACAATATTTGATGATTGCACTGTATAAGTAGTGTATCAAAGAATAATTTTTTTGAGTTTTATATACAGATCTGGAAACAATGCTTGAGGTGTTATTATTAGTACAATATGTAATATCTAATGTACCGCTTTTTAAGAAGTAAAGAGTACTGATTTTAAGAAACTAAAGCATACATATGGTGAGTCGACCAGGCGGCAACATGTAGAATGTGATAAATTCCAATATTTTGCATGGTATACACATTTGTAAGTTGGGTCGAATTAAAGTTTTAAACATGGGTCCTAATCTGGGCCATGTTGTTCGCGTGATTCACATCCTTCATGGTGATCGTAAGACCTATTAATAAGTTTCCTAATTAATGGGTTAGCCGCTAATCACTATCTAATATGGTATAATACCATCACAAAAGATTAAGTTTATCTTTGTGATTTTTTTCTACGGTCAGTTGATTATTATTTATTATTCTGATAAAAAAAAGTTGATTATTATTATTTTTTTCAAATAATTTATTTCCGAAATACTCTTAAAAGTACATCAAGTGCAAAACCAACAAGAAAGGGTATTTGTCTATTTGATAATCAAAATGTGCAAGCAGAGATATCCAAAAATTAAACAGGTTTTATAACACGGAGTAGAATTTAACAAGATACAGTAATATATTAATTATCATAATAAAGACTACGGACACACAATAATAATCATGTTTTTTTTTCCTCCCTTTCTTAGATAGCATATTGATTACACCTAAAAAGTGAAAAAGGTTATCATGAAGAAAGAATAAAATGAGTGATGCTGATCCATCATTACTTTTTTTTACATCAAAATGGACTTCTTAACAACCAGATGACTTTGTGTCTTTTTACAAGTTAACCACTTACCTCTTACTAATTGAAAACGATAGATGTATTCCTAAGTTCAGTTCTTAAACCCACAAGACACTTAAAAACAACGCATTTTGCGATTTGTTTCTGGCCTTTCAAAGTTGTTAGTTTTCGGCTCAATGACTCATTCTGTATGTCCGTTAGTTCAGAACCAAACAGTGATCGATCATCATTCGTCTATTATAACTAGTTTATATTACATGTACATGTATAAGACCATAACAAAAAAAAAAAAAAACCTCAACCAAGAGTAGAAAAATTGGGACCATACCTTACTTGATCATCATCATATTGTCCCAAATAACATATGGTTCCGTAGACAAAAGGTGAGGTTTAGAATTGGAGATTGCATTTCTTTTGGTCCAATCAAGAATGTGGGCTGATTCTCATTGGTTAAATCAATTCTTGTCTTTTGCTAAAACCTTAAACACCAACATTGTACCTTATAATTTGGTCAAAACATGTCTACTACATATTGGGTCCTTCTTTCTCTTCAATCCATGATGTGATATGAAAATGACATTTTTATCCAATGACTAAACTTATACTCCATCTTGGTGAAGATAAACCATGATAACTACTGTATTAACTACATGCTTCAAGTTTAATTTGTAGAAATTACTTTTTTGTAATCATCACAAAACTTTCTATCTCCAATTTGAACTCATTTAAAACCTTCATAGCATTTTTTATATGCATACTTTTGAAACTTTAAAAGCCTAATATTTCTAACAGCGACGATTATTGTAATTTAAATAATCATATGCTTTTTTTGATTAACCGCTTTTAAATCATGGCTGGTGTGAGTTTACTAGATTATAAATTATAAATTATTAGTAGTTATGAATAATTTTTTTTATTAATAAATAAGTTTAGATAGCAACTAAAAGTTGGACATGAGAAACAATGGTGTCTTTCTTACCTTTATTTCATGTACATTGAATGTTGTAAAAAATAAAATATACATACATTGAATGTTCAACCTAGTGACATATGAAACTGATGGCCCATCATTTTCTGGCATCATGTAAAATGTATTAATAGAAATAGAAATACTGAATATTCTACAAGGTAGAGATTCAAGTGATCATCAATTATATCAACTTTTACTGTAATTCACCTGCATTTTCCAACTTGAAATTCTCATTTACATATATCATTGGATCTATAACTTAGAATTCTTGATGCATAAACACCATAACGTTGATCCGCACTTGGGGAATTCATCTCAACGAATGCCCTTTGCCCTTTGGTATATTAAGTTGCAAAATAGTTAAAATGAGAGAGATTGCAATTCCAATAGCATCTAATATTGTATCTTGCATTGAATTGAAAGGGAGATAAAATAAGTGCAAGTTGCCCACATATTTTTTGAGTCAATTCATCTTCAATAATTTACAAAAAAGAAGACTAATCCCCTTCACATCAAGATTCTAATTGGACCAAAAACCCTTTCAAAGTTAGCACCTTTTTTCACTGCCACAAATCCCTTCATCAAAAATATGAAAAAAGAAAAGCACCCATCTGATCTGCTGATCATCTAGAAATATCATAGTCAGTGTACCCAAGTTGTTGCTCCATTTCCCAGCTTAGCTTTGATGCAACTCTTTCATGGCAAGGCACATACTCCTGTTATTGGACAATCAAACAAGGTCAAACAGTTGACTTTTAAGTTTGTTTGAGCTAAAAATCAAAGGTTTTGGGGACATACCTCTAGTTTTCGGACCAGAACCTTAGCAGTTGGTGCCAACACAATGATGTGACGAGCACTCGGACTGATGAACCCCTCCTCAACTGCTTTATCAATGAACGACAGTAATGAGTTGTAGTATCCATCCACATTCAACAAACCAACCTGCAAGATTTAGGCTTTTAATTGTTTTCTTTATCTGTTGCGTTATATTAGTAATTTACTTGGTTATAAATCTAGGAATATCGATTCATGGAATTTACCGGCTTATCATGTATGCCCAGTTGAGCCCATGTTATCACTTCAAGTAGCTCTTCAAGAGTGCCATATCCACCTGCATTTCATGATACAGAATATAATTTCTTTCCATCTGAATTTTTAAAGTTTCCCTTTTTCTAATCAAGAACTCATAAAAATCTGAACCCATAAATCAGTAAACACTTCTTGTTTGCATGTTATAGAGACATACCATAAATAGTAAGTTTCACGTTTTTTGAAAGGAGTGAACTTCACAAATTTGGTCAAATGTCACCATAATTATAACAATTTCCTTGAATGGGTTCACAGTAGTGATTGTACATTGCACACAAGATAATAAATGTTGCAGAAATAAAATACTCCTATCACACAAATGCTAATATATGACAGAAGTAAGAGCATCCCTAGTGGTGTTTATATATGCAAGTCCATATTGATATGGCTAGATAAAATGCCTGGCACGGCACTTGTAGAGGCTTTACAGAGCACAAACAATGAGCACAAACAACATTCAACATCCAACCAACCCTGCATTCGAAGCAATAGCACGAAGAGAAGCTCACGAGCTTCAGTTACAACAAAAAAAGAACAATAATAACAGATCTCTACAAAACAACAAACTTGAAGGCTCTGCCAATTTGAAACGTACTAATCAAGAAGTTTCAACGCCCACAAATGCTGCTGCAAATACACCTTCCAAGAAAGGTGCCGAGCTAATATTTTGTTTGTTTATCATATGGTTTTATATCTAAAATGGTTAAGTGAATGATTTGTAATCTGTTTTATAGATGCACTTTAGTATTACTTGCTTGTAGTTGTAAAAAACTAATATATTGGTATATTGACTTGATTCGCTCGTTGTAGGTAAATATTCTTCCTCAGGGCAAACATCCACACGAGGTACGTCTCTTTCTTTATTATTTTGTTTTAGAGAGGCAAATGACGGCAACATGTATTCATTTAAAACTGATTAAACAGATACAGAAGCATATCATCCTATATATCATCCACTCTCCCATCCCGTACACGAGAAGCTAGCATTGCCAGATACTAAGGTGTGTTTATCTTTTACTTCCATCCGTATCATGTTTATACTATCGTTTGAGTAAGATAATTAATTTGGTTTGCCATCAACTTGTTTAGGGAAATGTAGTGGACAAGATTTTGCATGAAATTTTGCAAAGTGGTGATTCATCTCATTACATGCAAGGAACAAGAAGAATGAAAGTTGATAATCGAATTCATCTTGATAATAAAGTACAAGAACGTAACATGTCTGGCACGGCACTTGTAGAGGCTTTACAGAGCCACTCAAAGAGATCGAGAAAACACATGTCTATGAAACAGCACAAGAAATGTGGATTGTTGGATTTGCCTCAACACCTCTGCAAGTGAGTTCTTCTCAATTGCTTGTCCCAATTTGGCTGACATGATTTGTTGAAACATTGTTTTTTGTGTTTTGTTGCAGCTTTGACAAGTTTAAACCAATGCATGAAATGTGGAAACGCTACATAGCTGAACTTTTAAAGAGTCTTGGGTTAGAATTATCTTTCGCTATTATGTTGAATATATTGTTATTCAATGTCTTAAAATGGTCTAATATTGTTGCAATCGTGATTAAATCTTTCAGAAATAGTCAAATGGCTCAATGTCTTCTTGGTGCGGATCTACATGGTGCACATATTCTAGGTTTGTATATTTAATGTTTGTATTTACTTCCTCCTATGCTATATTTATACGGAGAATTCTGTAAGTGATAATTTTAGTCAATTAACATTATATGTTTATCTATTTATTGCAGTTGCAGACTGCAAAATGGCTGCCTTCAAGGGAGTGAGTGGGATCATGATCCGTGAAACTGCAGAGACGTTTGGAATAATAACCAAAGATAATAAATATAAAGGTAACGATTGTATGTTAAAAAATATGTAATGATTTGACTTCAGATATAAAGGGTTATTGCTGTGAACTAGGTTTTATGTAGAAGTAATAAAATTCAGAGTTATTTTGCATATATGTCAGTTGTGTTGAAGAAGATTTCTGTATTTATGCTCCAAGTTGATTGCTGGAAGATCACACTGCATGGAGATAAGCTGACTTCCAGGAAAATTGGCCAATAATTCAGATTTCAGAATAGATGTATGCCAGGTCAATTGTTTTTTTTTTGGTTAGTTTGTTCTTATATATACAAACAAACCAACTAACTCCATTCATGTACTTATTGATATATTTGTGTTTTACCTGAAGTATCAACACAAATTGAAGTCAGTTGAGAATTTGGAAGCTGATATGGATATTTTAGGTTTAGTTATAGCAGATAAGCAGCAGCATGTTAGGTTTGGACTTGGTGAATTCTGTGCATCTTTGATCTTAGAGCGGATAGTGGTTAGTCTAGCCTTTTTAGATAATAGGATATGTTATAATGCATCACAGGCTAAATGGTCATATAAAAATGTCATAAGAAATGTTTAAAACTTAAATTTGGTATCAGTACAATACTTGATGATTGCACTATATAGTAGTTTATCAATGAATAAAAACTTGAGTTTAATATACAGATCTGGAAACCATTAGATGCTTGAGGCCTTGAGTTGTTATTATTGGAATATTGGTACAATATGTAATGTACCGCTTCTTAAGAAGTAAAGAATTCTGAAACTAAGAAACTACAACATACATATGGTGAGTTGACCTGGGCGACTTGTAGGATGTATCTAGTTAAGTCGAAATATTTTTAATATGGGTCCTAATCTGGGCCATGTTGTTCGAATGCAGTTTATGTGATTCACATCCTTCATGGTGATCGTAAGACCTATTAGTAAGTTTCCTAATTAATGGGTTAGCTGCTAATCACTATCTAGTATGGTATAATACCATCACAAAAGATTAAATGTATTTTTGTGGTTTTTTCTACGGTCAGTTGATTATTATTTATTATTCTGATAAAAAAAAAAGTTGATTATTATTATTTTTTCAAATATTATTTCCGAAATACTCTTAAAAGTACATCAAGTGCAAAACCAACAAGAGAGGATATTTGATAATCAAAATGTGCAAGCAGAGATATCCGAAAATTAAACAGGTTTTATAACACGGAGTAGAATTTAACAAGATACAGTAATATATTAATGGGAAATTAAAAAAAATACCACTTTTTTTTTAAGTATATATGGATTTGCCATCCCGGAAAAAAAGTTGACGATATACCACACGAAATCACAAATCGCAAATTTGCGATTTGCGACCCCGCGTCTTGCTTTTGCGACCCGTTCACCGAGCGAGCCGTTTGGTGAACGGCTCGTTCACGACTCGGGCATAGGCAAATCGCAAATCGCAAGCTTGCCCTTTGCGATTTACCTCCGCACACGACTAGTGCACGGCTCGTTCACGACTCAGGAATTGGTTCACGACTCGGGCATAGGCAAATTGCAAGCTTGCCCTTTGCGATTTACCTCCACACACGACTAGTGCACGGCTCGTTCACGACTCAGGAATTGGTTCACGACTCGGGCATAGGCAAATCGCAAATCGCAAGCTTGCCCTTTGCAATTTACCTCCGCACACGACTAGTGCACGGCTCGTTCACGACTCAGGAATTGGTTCACGACTCGGGCATAGGCAAATCGCAAATCACAAGCTTGCCCTTTGCGATTTACCTCCGCACGTACATCCCGGCCACGACTCGCTCGGTGAACGGGTCGCAAAAGCAAGACGCTGGATCGCAAATCGCAAATTTGCGATTTGCGATTTCGTGTGGTATATCGTCAATTTTTTTTCGGGGATGGCAAATCCATATATACTTAAAAATAAAATGGTATTTTTTTTAATTTCCCTATATTAATTATCATAATAAAGACTACGGACACACAATAATAATCATGTTTTTTTTTCTCCCTTTCTTAGATAGCATATTGATTACACATTTACACCTAAAAAGTGAAAAAGGTCATCATGAAGAAAGAATAAAATGAGTGATGCTAATCCATCGTTACTTTATTTACATCAAAATGGACTTCTTAACAACCAGATGACTTTGTGTCTTTTTACAAGTTAACCACATACATCTTACTAACTGAAAACGATAGATGTATTCCTAAGTTCAGTTCTTAAACCCATAAGACACTTAAAAACAACGCATTTTGCGATTTGTCTCTGGCCTTTCAAAGTTGTTAGTTTTCGGCTCAATGACTCATTCTGTATGTCCGTTCAGAACCAAACAGTGATCGATCGTCATTCGTCTATTATAACTAGTTTATATTACATGTATAAGACCATAACAAAAAAAAAAACTCAACCAACAAGAGTAGAAAAATTGGGACCATACCTTACTTGATCATCATCATATTGTCCCAAATAACATATGGTTCCGTAGACAAAAGGTGAGGTTTAGAATTGGAGATTGCATTTCTTTTGGTCCAATCAAGAATGTGGGCTGATTCTCATTGGTTAAATCAATTCTTGTCTTTTGCTAAAACCTTAAACACCAACATTGTACCTTATAATTTGGTCAAAACATGTCTACTACATATTGGGTCCTTCTTTCTCTTCAATCCATGATGTGATATGAAAATGACATATTTATCCAATGACTAAACTTATACTCCATCTTGGTGAAGACAAACCATGATAACTACTGTATTAACTACATGCTTCAAGTTTAATTTGTAGAAATTACTTTTTTGTAATCATCACAAAACTTTCTATCTCCAATTTGAACTCATTTAAAACCTTCATAGCATTTTTTATATGCATACTTTTGAAACTTTAGAAGCCTAATATTGCTAACAGCGACGATTATTGTAATTTAAATAATCATATGCTTTTTTTGATTAACCGCTTTTAAATCATGGCTGGTTTGAGTTTACTAGATTATAAATTATTAGTTATGAATAGATTTTATTATTAAAAAATAAGTTTAGATAGCAACTAAAAGTTGGACATGAGAAACAATGGTGTCTTTCTTACCTTTATTTCATGTACATTGAATGTTGTAAAAAATAAAATATACATACATTGAATGTTCAACCTAGTGACATATGAAACTGATGGCCCATCATTTTCTGGCATCATGTAAAATGTATTAATAGAAATAGAAATACTGAATATTCTACAAGGTAGAGATTCAAGTGATCATCAATTATATCAACTTTTACTGTAATTCACCTGCATTTTCCAACTTGAAATTCTCATTTACATATATCATTGGATCTATAACTTAGAATTCTTGATGCATAAACACCATAACGTTGATCCGCACTTGGGGAATTCATCTCAACGAATGCCCTTTGCCCTTTGGTATATTAAGTTGCAAAATAGTTAAAATGAGAGAGATTGCAATTCCAATAGCATCTAATATTGTATCTTGCATTGAATTGAAAGGGAGATAAAATAAGTGCAAGTTGCCCACATATTTTTTGAGTCAATTCATCTTCAATAATTTACAAAAAAGAAGACTAATCCCCTTCACATCAAGATTCTAATTGGACCAAAAACCCTTTCAAAGTTAGCACCTTTTTTCACTGCCACAAATCCCTTCATCAAAAATATGAAAAAAGAAAAGCACCCATCTGATCTGCTGATCATCTAGAAATATCATAGTCAGTGTACCCAAGTTGTTGCTCCATTTCCCAGCTTAGCTTTGATGCAACTCTTTCATGGCAAGGCACATACTCCTGTTATTGGACAATCAAACAAGGTCAAACAGTTGACTTTTAAGTTGGTTTGAGCTAAAAATCAAAGGTTTTGGGGACATACCTCTAGTTTTCGGACCAGAACCTTCGCAGTTGGTGCCAATACAATGATGTGACGAGCACTCGGACTGATGAACCCCTCCTCAACTGCTTTATCAATGAACGACAGTAATGAGTTGTAGTATCCATCCACATTCAACAAACCAACCTGCAAGATTTAGGCTTTTAATTGTTTTCTTTATCTGTTGCGTTATATTAGTAATTTACTTGGTTATCAATCTAGGAATATCGATTCATGGAATTTACCGGCTTATCATGTATGCCCAGTTGAGCCCATGTTATCACTTCAAGTAGCTCTTCAAGAGTGCCATATCCACCTGCATTTCATGATACAGAATATAATTTCTTTCCATCTTGAATTTTTAAAGTTTCCCTTTTTCTAATCAAGAACTCATAAAAATCTGAACCCATAAATCAGTAAATACTTCTTGTTTGCATGTTACAGAGACATACCATAAATAGTAAGTTTCACGTTTTTTGAAAGGAGTGAACTTCACAAATTTGGTCAAATGTCACCATAATTATAACAATTTCCTTGAATGGGTTCACAGCAGTGATTGTACATTGCACACAAGATAATAAATGTTGCAGAAATAAAATACTCCTATCACACAAATGCTAATATATGACAGAAGTAAGGTTATGAAGAGGGTTTTGACCATAAAGCTTCCTCAAAACAGTCACTTTCATAGCACTACCTATACAATTTCTTGATATGATCACAAGGAAGCACATAAAGTATGAAAAAAGGAAAAATCACAGATTTGATCCGTTTACCAACCCATTTTTAACAAAGTAATCCGTTGACTTTCATTTTTCACAAACTAATCCACCGATTGGCGCCGCCCCGGCGCCCCGGCGCCCCTGACACAACCCACCACCCAAATAATGCCACGTGTACGAGGATTTCGCCAAAAAAAAACCATTGGCGCCAAGGAAAAAAAAGGGGGGCGCCGATCACCTGCAAAAAATAGGAGTGGGGCGCCATTTTTTTTTTTTTTTTTGGTTGATTGGCGCCAAAATGAAGAGAGAGAGGGGCGCCAAAAAATGCATGGGGCGCCGGTTTGGTTTTTTTTTGGCGAAATCCTCGTACACGTGGCATTATTTGGGTGGTGGATTGTGTCAGGGGCGCCGGGGCGCCGGGGGCGGCGCCAATCGATGGATTAGTTTGTGAAAAATGAAAGTCAACGGATTACTTTGTTAAAAATGGGTTGGTAAACGGATCAAATCTGTGATTTTCCCATGAAAAAATAGGGATAGTATGGTAATCATAAAGTCAAAAGCACAACTTGACTTGTGAACTGCAAAAAGCAACATTTTGAGCTTCTGCATACATTATTGATTTATTGTACCTTTGTTAATTGCAAAACCAAGAGCTCTATCTCTATCTCATTTTCGGGTCATTAAAATAAAACTTTCTTTAAAAGCCAGAATCATACTTTATTATAAATTTTATAATCAAATATAGATAGGGAATTTAAATAATAAAGGAAGCAACTTGCTCCATATCTATCAACCTGAAAGGTCAAAGTCAACATTATACTAGTATTGGCTTTGAATGTCAATTAGTGCCTTTCCATCAAAATAGCCAACACTTTACACTGTTCTTAAAGTAATTGCAGCAGCATCAATAATTATAATTTACATATTGGCTTATTATATGATGTCCACACAAATCATATCATATACACTTCACGTTTATCTTAAGTTTAGTTTGTTAAGATATGTATGGAAACAGGAAAAGGGTTCATTCTAAACTAGTTAGATCACATGTAGTTTTTTTCTTATTAACAGCAATTATTTTGCTCTGCAATTCGTCCCTTATCTTTTACAGTAATATATAACACATGCCAGCAGCCACTAAAGTATATTAATATATTTATTTGCGGGTCCTCTCCATTACCCCACCTCTAATAAATATTCTTTTTTTTTTTAATCATGTGACATATACATGACCACATACAACAATGTATTAGTCTAATAAGCCTCAGTCTTTGCATTTTTATAAAGTGAGAGGCTGATTTGGGATATACATTTGAATGAAAGAGTAAGACAAATAAAAGCACCATGTATAAATTGCCTATGAGATTTTAGTGAAAGAATATGAGACATGTTGCAGTGTTTATACTAACCTGGTAATGCAATAAAAGCATCAGAATGCTTTGCCATTTCTGCTTTCCTTTGGTGCATATCTGCCACTGCTTTCACTTCTCCTACTGTTTCACCAGTTAACTGCAAACCAAAAATAATAAATACAAATCACTAAAAACAATAAATAAATAAAATACAAATACATTCTAGGGAGAGATTAATTATGATAGAGTGTTGGGCAGTAATTCAATGATGAGTGTAGCAGATTTGGTGGACTTCCAATTATCTTTTACAGATTCAGCATTGTTCAGTGTTTGCAGTACACATATTCATCCATATACATATTCAGAAACTAAATGCCAAGGAAGAAAGGTACAAGAGGTTAACTGTACAGGCTGAAAATATCAGGAAAAAATGACTCCACAAAAGGGAAAAAACATTTGGAACCAAAATACCATATACATCCAACCTACCCCAAATATAATGCCATTTAATTACAAGAAACATATGTTTATGAACAAACCAAACTAATCATTCTCATTAAACAATCAATATTGTTCATTTAGTCTCATGAACACCAAATATACAAGATTTGTTTGATACAGGTAGTAGCAAAATATACAAGATTTGTTTTTAATTTAACTTTATAATTACGTAAATACTGTATTATATTCTGCAATTTATAAATATGAAAAGCTTAATGACTTTTTATTGCTATTGAGACATACCTCTCGAGGCATGAGAGTTTTGGGAATAACCCTGCGATAGAAGAGAGACAATAACATGACAAAAAGTTAGTTTTAAAATTTTAATTTAAGAAACCCCAACAACAAACACACTGATTCTGTTTCTTAATCATCCTTTGTTAGTCTTGATTACTAAAAATCTTTACTTTTTACAAGGTCATTATAATAGTACTAAATAATTACTAGTATCAAACACACATTCTGTTTGTTTGTATTACCCAATAACATGGCGACCACCATCATGAACAGCTTGTGAGACCAATCCCATTAAGCCAATGCTACCTCCTCCATACACCAGATCAATGTTTCTTGAAACCTACAAATAAGTAACAGTATCATTTTAGTGAAAACCATGATAAAACTCAGTGAGCTCCTTGGTTGGATGATAAGAAATGGAGATTTATACAGATATAGACATGGGGTCTACTCATTTTCCAAGTTTGATATATATTGGTACTATATTAGCAGTATACATTACATGTATACTAATTTTTAAGAACAAAATATGTACTAAATTGAGAGTATATATCAGTGTTATAAACCTAGTGAATAAAGAACATGCAAAAGGCTGAGACTTGCAATGGAACCAAGAACCCACAATCTTGAACAAATCTAGATAACCAAGATCACATTTTTATTGTTGATTTCAGAACCGAAATCTTGAAAAAGCACACATTCTTGTTGTTGGTCTTAAACAAAATCCCAGAAAGATGTAAGCAAATAAAACAAGATTTCAAACAAAAACTCACTTTTTGATAAAACCCACTTTAAATATTGAGAAAGAAATATTAAAAAATAATAATAATAATAATAATTACCAATTCTTTTCCTAGCTCAATAGCAGCATCCTGATAACTGCTCTTCTTGCCCTGACTACTTCCACAAAAAACACAAATCCTCTTAAACTTTGATACCTTCATTTCACTATCCTTCTCCATTTTCACTCCTGTCTCTACCTACTTTTTCCCTTTTATTAGAGAAATATATTTGATAGTAAGAAATTAAAAAGATCAGGTTGAAAAACAAGAATCTACTCTGTTTTTTTTTAACGTTTCAAGAAACACACACTTGAAGCCTGAAGCCCAAAATTGGGTATGACAAAAGTGAGCAATAATAAGTTTGTTGGATTAGTTGTATAAAATCAAAAACATTTTACAGATGTTGGGGAAAGATTGTGTATTTTTTATTTAGTCCTTTTTATGGCTTGACCACTCTCTTCTTAACCGAGTATGTATTTATAAAGAGTTTTTGGCACGTGAGTGGCCTCCTATTCCATACCCAAGGTAGCACGTGTGGGACCATACAATTGTTAATTGTTAATATAAATGAAAATCCATATTAAATTCTACAAATTTTATTGCAATTTTCATTTTAATGTAAATCTTACTTACTACTCCGTAGTTACTAGTGTGTTAAACATAAGGAGTTGTTTCTAGAGGCCTTAGTGTAGTATTTATATTATGATTTGTTCAAAGAGTATATATATTGACCCTAATAATAATATTTTATAAGCTTAAATATGTGTCTAATAAATAGATTATGTGACATTGTATTCAACTATTTTACTCTCTTAATCTCTATCAATAATTTTAACTTGTGTTCGAATCAAATTTTTAGATACATTTGTAGACTTGTATTTTAGGTTTTAGAGAAAACTTTGGAAAATTTCTTTCACTCAAATACAAAACCTCATAAAACATTTTAAATTAATATAAAAACATATAAGACGTGCTATATATAATAAATAAATCGATAGCAAGTTTAATTAGCTAGTGTCGGAGATCATTTAGATATAGACCATTGATATATACTCAGTATGCTTTATTAGAAATATAATTATACTCACTATCATAGTTATTAAACTCTTACGATTCACGAGTCGACTCTTACGAGTCGGCTCAGAAATTCAAAAAACGAGGCGACTCGGACCCCGACTCATAAATGGCTTTGACTCTTACGAGTCATTTATTGACTCTTCCGAATCGTGGGCGACTCTTACGAGTCTTGGGCGACTCTTACGAGTCAGAAACCGGACACACGTTTAATGTAATCTAATAAAAATATAAAATGACAAAATATGATAGAAAATGACTAATAATCCATTATAAATTAAACATTTGTGTTATTTAATAACTTTCATCATGTTTTACTTCAATTAAGGATAGAAATCTAAACAATAATATACATATAGATATAAATATAAATATATGTATTTACTGTAAAATTATGACTCTTACGAGTCGAGTCGAGTCACGAGTCACGAGTTAAAAATCAATACTCCGAATCACTAGTCGAGTCACGAGTTAACAACTATGAGGCTTAACTTCAATAAGAGCGTTAAACATTGCGATATATGTTTGAAATAAGTTACTCTCTACGTCCCAAAATAATTGTTTAGTTTTGACTTTTTGAAAAGAAAAAATTTTTAAACTTTGAACTTAAATATTTTTGTTTGTATTATAATACTTGATGAAAATTATACCAATGAAAATATATTTAAAACACAATCCATTCATATATATTGCATCAAGTATTGTATAACACTAACAAAAATATTTAAGGTCAAAGTTGAAAAAGAAAGACTTCAAAGAGTCAAAATTTGGATAATTATTTTGGGACGGAAGTAGTACATATTTAGATGTCTTCACGATGGTAGCTTGCTGGTGAGAAACGTGCAATATAAATATGGTGGTTATGGGTTTAATCCACATCCCCATGCAGTGACGGATCCAAGATTTTGAGTGACCCGTAGCAATGGTATTTTAATTTTTCTAAACTCGTAGCACAAACAAGAAATGTAACTAAAAATGCTATTTTTCATTACAAATTACACTGCGTATTGGTAATGGACCCGTAACAACTGCTACCCCTACTTTATACATGACTCCTCCCCTGTCTCATGTTCTTTTAAACCATGGTTTTGGTCATGAGACCAGTCAATGAAAGGGGCGTTAGAGGTTCAGTTTTAACCTTTTTTACGTAGTTAGATGCCACTAATGTATAAATAGCCTATACTTGGTCAAATGAAACAGAAAGCGTATACACCAACATAACTTTTGTGACCCGGTATACGTTATGGATAACAGAAATTCATCTATTAAACTTAATTTTTGACCTCTGTAAAAGATATTCTTAAAAACTAGTTATGATATGTCTCCCACGTTTTGACGGATGTTAATAGTTTCCCCTTTTTGGGACCAATATGACACAAGTGCCAAAAGTTGTGGGTGTATTAAAGCAATTTTAGTATTTGATTTACTCACCAAAAGGTAATAAAAGTTGTATCTTGGGTATATGAATAAGTTCGTCCTATTATGTCTTGATCATAATTAATTATAAGTTTTCATAAAGTAATTCAACTTTTAGCATACCAACTAGTGAGATAAAAATATATATATATACATATATCCCCAACAAAATGGGTTCAATTCTGGAATAACAGAAAGTAATTTAATATCTAGTTCCGTGACTTGTCTGCTTAGCACAAATATTGGTTAGGAATTTAGGACCCAAACAACGCGCATAATTGAACACAATTATACCCACAACAATAAACGAATAACCAAATCGCTAACAAAACAATTAACAAGCAAACAAGATAAATAAATACGATACGAGAATGTAAACGACACAAGGATTTAACGTGGTTATGTCCAATCTCCAACTTGGAGATTGGTTTAGTCCACGGGGCCAGACCGAGAGAGTTTTATTTCTTTTTTACTATACGGCTCAAGGGTTACATGTACATAGGATTTAATTATATATGCTAAACCTAACTTTGGGAACAAGTTATCACCAATTAATTTAATTAATCTTCACATATATATAATTAATATATCCCAACAATCTCCCACTTGAAGATTAATCAAACCCCAAAATCAGTAACCCTTCACAAATCTCGTCCCTTTACCAATGTCACCCGTTCAAACTTCATACCGCCGAAATACCATTCGGGACACGTCGCTCGACCACACAGAGTCGGAAGACTTTCGACACAAAGCTACCAGAACATTCACATCGTGAAACTGGGACCACTCTCTAAACATCATCATCTTCTAGGCCCAAGAAGATTCATTGAAGTGTGCAACGACTCCAACCACAAGATTCTATCAAGAAGACAACCGCCTCTTCAATTCATCGATTACAGCCACATCGGATCCTGCCACCGACATGTCAACGACCAACCCGTACAGAATTTCGTCCATCCGATTTTCCTTCCCAGCAATCAGAAAATCGCCGATAAAACAACCCCGTAGATCATCATCAAAGTTTACCCGTGAGAACGCAGTCACAACCATGAAAACCTACATTACAAAATTTCGCTTTCCCGCTGGTACACCGACCCAAATACATAGCTATGATTTCTATGAACACATCTTCTCCCCCAGCCCGCTCCCACTGCACGAATTAAAATAACAATCGCGGCTATCTGAGAAGACTTCGGTTCATAACCCAAGGACAGTCGCAAATTTCTTTGCCATTGGAGAGTTAAAAAACGAAGATTTGAATGTTCTAGTGTTATCCGGAATTCGCACACTAAACCCGTAGAAACTGAGATCCAATAGTTGCACACCAATCTCCAAAGCTCCCACTAGTTGCCAAACTCCCACTAGCTTCGATACTTCCCTCGGTTAACAAACTCCCAAGAGTTCCGACACTCTCAACAATATTCGAAAGCTCAAACATTAGGACTTACACGGTTATCCGCCTTTAATCCACTTGAAGATTTCCAATTGATTTGTCACACCCCCAAAATCCATAATTGTGTTTATTTAATGTTTAGCGGAAGCAAATTATAATTAGCGGAAGCATCGTGTATAAACAGTTTAACAGCGGGGGTGATGACGTTACAATTGTGCATTCATCGTATCAGAGCATATGATCATACAGAACATAATATATAAAGGATGCCAATTTAAAATAGTTATTACAAAAGTAATACGACTATGTAAGTCGTACAGTAGTAATAAAGTTTAAAACATTTAAGTTTTACAATACATATGTTAAGGTAAGATTTCATGAGTATAACTGTAATGTCTGCAGTAATACAGAGGAAATCCTCAAAAGCTGTCCCAAAATATATGGCATCCTAAGTAGTCCAGGGTTGTCCATCCTGAATGCATGCGATTCTTACTTACGTAGCTAATTTCCTGTAAAACATAGAAAGAAAGTCGTCAACAGTGAATTCACAGGGTTTTGTATAAATGTAAGGTATGTTAAACCATTTATGTTTAGATTATTGAATTGTTATTCAATAAATAAATGTTTGCAGGTTTTGCAATTTATAAGATTGTAGGGATAGTTACCCTAAAATATAGTTTTGTGTGGGTTGTTATCCAAAATGTATGTCTGGTGATTTGCCAGTATATAAATATTACCAGTATGTATACCAGTATAAAAACAGTTGTAGGATACGTTCATCCTAAATAATATGTGGGAAATACTTAGACTTATAATCCCCTGAAAGGTGAGCTAAACCTCGCAGGTTAAAGTAACGCTACCTAACCCTATAACCAAACCACAACCAAAACTTATGTTGTTTGCCTGAAGGACAATTAAGTATACGCTCCATCCACAGGAGGGTCGTCACGGTAATAGTACTATTCGTATACTCAGTGGCTAGAGTCACCTAGCTAATGGTTATAGTCTGCATGACATAAGGACTTTTCATGCATACATTGGGAGTCGGGGTCCGTACTAGGATTTGTTGTCTAATTCCCAAAACAGTTGTGAAATAATATTTCATATCAAACAGTTGTATAAAGCAATAAAGCATTTATATAATTTACTGCATGTGTTTGCATGCAGTTTCTATGTTTACACCCCTATGTTCAAAAACATAAAACATTTGTAAAGTAGGGGCTGTGAACTCACTGTGATTTGCTCGGTATGAAAGCTAGCAGCCAAAAAGATAATTGCCCAAGGTGTGTTAACCTATATACAATAAATATATTAACATAAGTACGTTTGATTTGTTTAAATCAATTTATGTTAATGGTTTGTTTGTTTGAAGAAATGGTTGATTTCTTATTAATGTAAGTTGTTAATCTTTGCTAGTGACATTGTGTGGAAATAACGTTATTATTTCTCAGTCGTACACTTGTAAGTGTACAAACCAATATGTAATTGTCTATTTAACGGAAGGTCATTTTGTTTTCATTTGTACACATACTTTGTTTACAGTTGTACATACAATTCGAATGTTATTCCAATATCGTTGGGTGTACACATATTTGTTCTATATATGTATACTTAGGTAATATATTGTTGTATATTATTAAATCTTACGTTTGTTATCGTGAAATTCATCGTATATATATATTTGTGAATATATATTCTTAAGTGTCGTATGTATATATGTTTAATAAATACATTGTTTACGTATATTAAAATATATATAAGTTTTCATTTGTTTAAGAAAACGTATACGTTTGTGTCTGTATATATCGTGTGTTCTCGAATATATATATATATATATATTGTAATACGTTGTTTCGTATTTAAGACTTGTCGAGTTTTATTTGTTATAAAACTTGATAATATATTTATTCCGTTTAATAAATATCATTTGTTTTTAATATCGTTACGTTTGTTTAATAAGTGTTAAATATTCCGAAAGTGCAATCGTATTCCAATCGTATAATTTACAAAGTTCGTATATATATATATATATATATGTCATATATGTATTCATTCATATATCGTTTGTTCGTACGAAATAAATAAGTCCAATGTCCGTGTCTCGGATATATCACATTAATGTTTTATTAATAGTTTACAATGTCTCGTAAATGTCTACTAACAATTGTAATCGTTAACGGAATTTTTTTTGTATTTAAAAATCAAAGTCAAAGTTGTTGACCAGGTGGGAATCCGCCGGATTCTATTTGAATCCGCCGGATCCAGTTCAAGTAAGGGGAATCCGCCGGATTCACATGAATCCGCCGGATTCATTCGAGTTTCAGAGGATCCGCCGGATCTAAATACTGAGCCGCCGGATCAAGCTTGTCCATTACTCGTGTAACGTAGTCAAGCGATCAGGCCATGAGCGTGTGAAACACAAGGATCCGCCGGATCCTACATGGATCCGCCGGATCGGGTATGTCTTTTACTCGGTCACAGGTTGTAGCGATCAGGTCGTGTGCGGGTCGAAATATGGGAATCCGCCTGTAACATCCTCAAAATGGACCTAGTCGTTTTATATTAATTATTGAGTTTAAAGTATTATTTAATGTGATTGGAAATAATATCGTTTGAATTAGTTGAAATTAATTGGAATAGAAGTCAAATATTTCAATGTGGCAAGTAAATTATTAATTGTTTTAAATTAATAAAGTTGACGGTACAATAAAATGTTTGGACTCGCAAATGGTTTTCGGGTTCCAGACAATAGATTGAGATGTGGTATTAAATTATACCCGTATATTGAAGGCGGTATAAGTTGGGCCGACTTATTTATTTAATTTTCTCTTTAAGGAAAGTTTATTTTCTTCTTTCATTTTCCTTTGAAAACCCTAAACCCCAAATTGAGAAATCAAACCTAGAAGTTCAAATCAAAGATTGAAAATAACTGGAGCTGTGATTTGGATTAAGTTTCAACATCTGATTCATCATCATCATAATCAATTGTAAGTGTTCTTGAAATTTGATTTTTATTCAAATTTGGGTAAATTGATGATTTGGAAGAATTAGGTGTTTTAAACTTGTTATAAGTGTTACATAATGTTTATATGAAGTTATTTGAGGTTTATAACAGTTAGAAATCGAGTTTTGGTGATATGGGTATTAAACCCGTAGGTTAGAAGCTGGAACAGAACGCAGGTCGCTGGGGACGAAGGTGGGAAGCCGGACGGCTTCGTGGGAAGCCGGACGGCTTCGTGGGAAGCCGGACGGTTTCGTGGGAAGCCGGACGGCTTGATGTGTCAGTCTGGCCTTGTTCATTACTTGTCGATTGTAATGTGATTGATAATTGTTCTAGGTTTATATATGATAATAGTATTGTTGTAATAACTAATACATGATTAGGAATTAGTAATCTTGATGTAGATTATGTTAAGTTCTTAATGCTAAAGATTGATATAAGTTCAGTGTTGATGATCTTGATTACTAATTTATATTTGATTTGTTGATTCTCAGATGTGTAGAAGGCTCAGTGATATTAGACTACTGAGTGGAGGCCTGAGGTAGTCGGTGAGTGTATCTCTAATCCTCAGTGTAACTTGGTTGTAACGAGTTTGGTTACAACAAGTAACATATTATTACTATTGTAGTTGCCATGATAATTATGATAGCCAGTAATAATATTGTTGATATGATAACGTTGACCTGCTGAATATGTGAATTGTTGATTATGTGATCACTGGACTTGTTGTTGGCCTTCGGGCATCAGTTGTTAATGAGGTCAACGAGTTGTTGAACTGTTGGTTGGGCTAGTCGGTTATTTAAGATGTAACACACCTCCTGTGTTAGTTGAAGATAACCACTAGCTATCGGTCTCGTCCGTATGGCCATACGGATATGGTTGGATAAGTGTTCTTGGGGAGCCGCCCGGGTATTATGGTTATCCCCAGAACCGCCGATCCTCATTATGTTGTTGTTGTTGTTGTTGTTGAACAGTTGCCCTGTTGCTTTGCTAAATTGTTGTATTGTGTACTTGTGTGTTGCCGATTAGTTGTTGTACACAAAGTTGTTATGCTAAGTTAAGCTGTTGATTAGTTATCTGCTCACTTAGCGTTATGCTAATCCCCCACATTAACACTTCTTGCAGGTTTTGGCTTTATTATTGGGTGGGCAAGAAGTTGGACTAGAAGGAATGTTTGACTGTGAGGCGTTACTCTGATATTTGATTTATATAAATCAATGATATCTGCTGTTTTATATAACACCCATGTTGTTAAACTATGGTTTAAATTAAGTTGAATTTTATATAGTAGTAAAATGATGTAAAATACAAATGATTTGTTGGACATGCGCTTCCGATTTATTAGTATTAAATGGTTGTAAAATGAGGGGTGTTATACCGCCGGATTCCCTTGAATCCGCCGGATTCATCAGGTTTTCAGGTGAGGATCCGCCGGATCCTAGGGAGATCCGCCGGATCCGACTCGTTTTCAGTCCCCTGTTTGTGTCTGTTACATATATATACACATTTGTTTGGTTCCAAATCTTTTATACATTAATCCCAAACGTTTGTATAAGTGTTATGTATCGTTTTTACACATTATTATCTCATTTTAACTAGTGTTTGTGTGTCGATTTTCGTTTTTAAGTTTTGGTTTTGTAAACCATTTTCATGATCAATCCATCAATCTTTCATATTTAAGTGATATATGTTTAGATGATGATGTAAATACATGTTACATAATGAATTTAAAGTGTAGAAATTAAAAAGGAAGATGTTTCCTTACAAAGAGAAGAAGGTGAAAATGATGAACAATGATGATGTTGCTGCTTGTTGTTCCTGATCTTGTTGTTGCTCCAGAAGAAGAAAAAAAAAAAGATGAAGGTTTGTTGAGAGAATTATTGGAGGGTGTGTGTGTTTAATCTTCTGGGAGAAGAAAATGAGAGGGAACAAATGAACAAACGAGTATGGTTTAAACAATATACGGTCTCCTCAATTATTGAGGTTTGGTGGCCGATTTTGGTACATCAATTTCGGGTACGGGTATAATTACAGCAATATAAAAATTAACAATTTACATTTTTATTTTGTAGGTGTTCTCCTGGTTCGTATTTTATAATCAGAATAATGATGTTATCATTATTTTAAATGGTTGTACAATTTTGTACATTTTACTGCGCGCAACTATTTGAGCGCCAAATTTCAGTTAATTTAGGATTTCATATTTTGAGGTAATGTTCTAATTACTTTCAAATGAATCACAAAATTGGAATTTTTATGATTTGACTTCGTATGTGCGTTTTAGAATTATTTCTGTTCGCTTTATAATACGTTTCATGTTAAACGTATATTAAGACCTTTTTATCTATTTGTTATAGATATATAAATACTCGTAATTAATAATTGAATTATTAATTATTTTTCTATCACGAAACTTTTGTTATTTATTTTTGTCGGGTTCGTTCCGATATATTTGTACGTAACTTTTAAATACTTACGTATTACGTATTACTTTTTGTTTGAAAGTACTGGGCTTGCTAGCTTACATCACATCAAAGAGTTTTGTTAAAACTTAACCAGGAAATTAGCGTAAGAATGCACATGCTTAAATGTTAATTAATACCTAATTTGGAGAGTTGTCACATTCTCCCCCCGTTAGGGAAATCTCGTCCCGAGATTTAATTTGTGTCGTGAGTTGTGGTCACGGGTTCAAATAGGTGTGGGTACTTCTTGCGCATTTCATCCTCGCGTTCCCAGGTGAACTCTGGGCCTCTTTTCGAGTTCCATCGAATTTTGAAAAGTTTGATCCGACTGTCTCAGAGCTTCTGCGTTTTCGTGTCCATTACTTCAAGCGGTTCCTCCACAAAGTTGAGTTTTGCGTCGATATAGATTTCGTCAGGAGGTATTATTAACGCTTCGTCAGATAGACACTTCTTAAGATTACTCACGTGAAACGTGTCGTGAATATTACTAAGTTCTTGCGGAAGTTTAAGCTTATAAGCTACAGGACCAATCCTTGCTAGGATCTCAAAAGGTCCAATGTAACGTGGATTTAATTTACCGCGTTTCCCAAATCGCACAACTCCTTTCCAAGGAGATACCTTGAGTAGGACTCTGTCACTTACTTGAAACTCTAAAGGTTTCCGTCTATTGTCTGCATAACTCTTTTGTCGGTCTCGTGCCGTTTTCAATCGATTAAGCACTTGAAATATCTTGTCCGTTGTCTCTTGGACTATCTCAGGACCTGATAACTGTCTGTCATCCATTTCTGCCCAACAGAGTGGGGATCGGCACTTGCGTCCGTACAACGCCTCGAAAGGTGCCATTTGTATACTCGTATGATAACTATTGTTGTACGAGAATTCGGCTAAAGGGAGATGAACATCCCAGTTTCCTCCAAAATCAATCACGCAGGCTCGTAGCAAGTCCTCAAGCGTTTGTATCGTTCGCTCGCTTTGACCATCGGTTTGTGGATGGTAGGCGGTACTCATGTCGAGTCTAGTGCCTAAAGCTTGTTGCAGTGTTTTCCAGAAGCGAGAGGTGAAACGTGCATCTCTATCAGAGATGATATACAATGGAACTCCATGTCTAGAAACAACTTCTTTTATGTAGATTCTAGCCAGCTTTTCCATCTTATCTGTCTCTTTGATGGCTAGAAAGTGAGATGATTTTGTTAGTCAGTCGACAATCACCCATATGGAGTCCATCCCAGATGATGTTTTCGGTAGCTTCGTTATGAAATCCATTGTGATGTGCTCCCATTTCCATTTGGGCAACTCAGGTTGTTGCAAAAGCCCGGACGGCTTTTGGTACTCAGTCTTAACTTTTGCACAAGTCAGACATCTACTAACATAGGTGGCAATGTCTCTTTTCATGCCAGGCCACCAGTAAAATCCTTTCAGATCGTGGTACATCTTATCTGCACCAGGATGTATCGAGTAATTGGACTTATGAGCTTCGTCCAATACTAGGCTACGTAGCTCATCAACACAAGGAATCCAAATTCGATTCATGAAGTACAATACTCCATTTTCCTTAGACTCTAGTTGCTTCTCCATCCCTTTAAGGGATTCGTCCTTCATACGTTCTGGAGTAAAGGCTGCTTGTTGAGCATCACGAATTTGGGTAATTAGATCCAAGTGAATTGTCAGTCCTAAGGCTCGAACTCTTCGAGGTTTTACTCGTTCCTTACGACTCAAGGCATCTGCTACTACATTAGCTTTGCCTGGATGGTACTTGATTTCACAGTCGTAATCATTCAACAGTTCAACCCAACGTCTTTGTCTCATGTTGAGTTCTTTCTGATCAAATATATGTTGGAGACTTTTGTGATCAGTAAAGATCGTACACTTCGTACCGTATAGGTAGTGTCTCCAAATCTTAAGGGCAAAAACGACTGCTCCCAGCTCCAAGTCATGCGTCGTATAGTTCTTCTCGTGAATCTTCAATTGACGAGACGCGTAAGCAATGACTTTGTCGTTCTGCATTAACACGCAACCTAATCCTTGATGTGAGGCATCACAGTAGACAACAAAGTTTTCTACTCCTTCTGGTAAGGACAGGATAGGTGCGGTGCTCAATTTCTCTTTCAGTAGTTGAAAAGCATTCTCTTGCTTCTCGCCCCAATCAAACTTCTTGTCTTTTTGCGTTAGGGCGGTAATTGGTTGAGCTATCTTCTAGAAATTCTCGATGAATCTTCGGTAGTAACCGGCTAGCCTAAGGAATTGTCGTATCTCAGTTGGGGTTTTTGGGGCTTCCCAATTCTTAATCGCCTCAATTTTGGATGGGTCTACATGAATTCCTTTGTTATTAATCACATGACCAAGGAAATGAACCTCACGCATCCAAAACTCGCATTTAGAGAACTTTGCATAGAGCTTCTCTTTCTCCAGTAACTCCAGAATCATTCTCAAATGTTGTTCATGGTCTTCCTTCGTCCGCGAGTATATCAAAATATCGTCAATGAACACTATGACGAACTTATCCAAGTAAGGTTTACATACTCTATTCATTAGATCCATGAACACTGCTGGCGCATTCGTTAGCCCAAACGGCATAACCAGGAACTCGTAATGACCGTATCGAGTCCTAAACGCAGTCTTAGGGATATCTTCATCCCGTACCTTCAGTTGATGGTAACCCGATCTCAAGTCGATCTTTGAGTAATAACTCGACCCTTGTAGCTGGTCAAACAAGTCATCAATGCGTGGTAATGGGTATCGGTTCTTAATCGTCACTTTGTTCAGTTCTCGATAACCGATACACATCCGCATTGATCCATCCTTCTTCTTGACGAACAAAACCGGAGCTCCCCACGGTGAAAAGCTCGGTCGGATGAATCCTAAATCCAACAGTCCTTGTAACTGTGCAGACAGTTCCTGCATTTCTGATGGAGCTAGACGGTAAGGCGCACGAGCAATCGGTGCAGCTCCCGGCACTAGGTCGATATGAAATTCAACCTGCCGTGGAGGTGGTAACCCTGGTAGCTCGTCAGGAAATACTCCTGGGTATTCGCGTACTACGGCCACGTCGTCTATGCGTCGCTCCTCGGGTTTCTTATCCACAACATTTACCAAAAATGCTTGGTACCCTTTTCGTAGATACTTATTTGCCTTCATGCATGTAATCGTTTTCACCACGCAATTACTCTTTTCTCCTTGAATCATCAACATTTCTCCTGACGGTAAAGGTAACCGTACAATCTTCTCATGACAGATGATTTCCGCTCGGTTTAGTGACAACCAATCCATACCAACCACTATATCGAAGCTCCCTAGTTCTACCGGTAGTAAGTCTATCTTGAAAGAATGACCTTCTAACGTTAAGGTGCATCCTGGTACTATTTCTCCTGATTCAATCAACTTACCATCGGCTAGCTCTACAGTGTATTTGTTATCCAGCTTAAGGGATTCGATCTCTAATAGTGGTCTAAACTCAGTGGACACAAAACTTAAATCAGCACCGGAATCAAATAACACAGAAGAAAAGTGGTTGTTTACAAGAAACGTACCAGTGACTGTGTTAGGATCCTGACGTGCCTCTGGTGCTCCTAACATGAACACGCGTCCACGAGCTGGCTGATTGTTGTTGTTGTTAGCATTGTTGTTGTTGGCTCGGTTGTTGTTGTTACCGCGGTTGTTTCCATTATTGTTGCGGTCACGAGCGTTGTTGGCGTTACGGCTTTGGTTATTGAGTCGAGGGCATCGGTTTCGATAATGCCTCGTGTCGCCACATTCGAAACAACCCTGGTTTTGGCGAGCAGTGTTTCCCTTAGGGGTAGGGTTAACCTTACAGTTTTGGGTTTTGTGACCCCATCCCTTACAGCTGTCGCAAAACCAGCACTCACCCTCATGGTGTTTGCTACACTTATCACACTTAGGTTTGTTACCCAAGTATGGCTTTGGTTCCACAATGGTGGCAGCGTAAGACTTAGGATTTCCAGATCCTTTCTTGTTGGATTGACCCTGACGGTCATTCCATTTACGCTTCTTACCTCCAGAACTACCAGCTTCAGCACTGATCGGCTCAACCTTGGCCGGCACAGTTTTCTGTGTCAGCGTCCCCATTCTAACTGCTTCATCAGTCAAACTCTGCGCTAGGGTAACAGCGCTCCTGAAGGTGTCAGGTTTGGAGGACGTAACTAAACTCCTGATCTGTGGTGCCAGTCCATACACATAGCGTTCAATACGCTTATACTCAGGTGTTACCATATGTGGCACGAGACGAGCTAGTTCTTGGAACCTGGTTGTATAACCAGTGATATCAGCACCAATCATAGCAATGTTCCACAGCTCAGTCTCAATTTTCTGCATCTCACTGCGGGGGCAGAATTCTTCCATCATCATATGCTTCAATGTTTCCCATGTCATGGAATAAGCAGCTGGTCGTCCCATCGACTGGACTTGACTGTTCCACCAAGTCAAAGCTTTATCAGCTAGTGTGCAGGCGACATATTTCACCGCAGTGTCGGGTAGACAATCACTGATGTCCAACACAGAATCCATCTTTTCTATCCAGTGTATAATACCAATAGCACCTTCAGTGCCACAGAAAGGAGGTGGTTTACAAGCCTGAAATGTCTTATATGAACACCCTCGGCTGGTATTCACAACAGTCTCAGTGTTAACAGGAGTCGATCCACTGTTATTAATCCCATTCTCACGGTTTTGACTTGCCTCATACTCGGCAATACCTTCAGCAATGCGTCTAGCAATCATCTGCTCAGTAGTTTCCTCCGTGTTAGGTGGTGGAATGGTTTCAGGTGTAGGGGGTACAGTTGTCTTCTGACTGTTCCTAGTAATTCGTCGTTTTGGCGGCATGATTCAGTTCTGCGATGAATAAAATGCAGAAGTCAATGCCAAGATAATGAATGTGATGAACAAGATATCACATTGTCTATCAAATGAATAGTATGGAGAATTTGAAAGAATAAGATTTCACATTGTATGTCGCACGATTTTGAAATACCCACATGTACTTTGTACAATATAATCACGTTGGCCAGGCGTCATTATATAATGCCAAATACATATTTCTTTTCATCATCGTTCAAGCGCAATCAATGTTTTAGGGAATTCAAGATAAAATCAATAATTCAAAGTGTAGTAGGTTTTCAAAGTTGTAAGAATTAGTTCAACGATTACTAAATGGTAACTTTTCCATCATACGTATATAGGAATGAATGTAATAAGCACGAAATTTCGAATCGAACCTAAGTTATAATATACATTAACTGAAACATTCTTACACCGTTTCATACAAAACTTGATGGAATCTTCTATATCCATCCAAGAGAGGTTTTCAGTACAACACGAGTTGCTACAGTGCTAATTAGACTAACTTAGCTATACCTAGATCTTAACAAAATGGTTATATTCCTACGACAGTTCTTCATCAGTTCATTATTAAGCTATCTTTAGCTATGTTCTCTGTCGCAGTGTAGATCTTTCACTTTTACTCTTGGTTCAGATTGGGAGAGAAATAGCGTGTCTCCAGCATAGTTTTGTATCGCAGAGTCGGATAATAGTCCAGATCATTCTCAGTCGAGCATTTGCTCAGACGTTTGATCCAAGACTTAACTCTTTTCTTGCGATTACTAGCCACTTTCTTCCAGAAGCGTATTTTATCCTTAACTCGGACAATCATAGGCCTCTTTAGGATTCTCAATTCTAGCTCACGGTTCCTACATTTGAACACAAGCTCCCAATTTTGACCATCCAATCCTTCAGCCTGGTCTCGTACTCTTTCGCACTCCTCTATGTCGACCATGCTGATTTGGTGGTTTTCAATTTCTTCTTCCACAAGTTCCACTATCGGGATTGTTTCGGTATCGACATATACATATTGTATCTGCTCGTCGATGGTTATGTCCTCATCTGATGAGTATTCACTTATGTCAGGTTCTGTCATTTTTCCAGTTTCAAGAGATCTATAGGTTACAAAGACATATTTCAGTATCTAGAGTCATGTAGTCTCTATTGTCAATCCATAATCCAATCACAATGCACAGTAATATAAATAATAATAATAAACCAAACACATATGCCATATCATATAACTGATCATAGTTAGTTCACAAGTTTTTATACAAAACAGGATGGATCTATCCTAGATACCCATCAATCCAAAGACTAATCAAGCCATGACGGGTCTGTCTACACACCGTCGATCCAAATGATATACAAAACATGACAGGTCTGTCTATACCCATCGAACCAAAGTTCCAAGTCTAATACATAGTATATACAATCCTAAGTAGGCACATCCCGCCATACATAGGTCTAACGGAAGTACGGTAGAAATGATCCCACGGCTGTCCTCAACACAGCCATCACCACACAAGCACCAACCACAAGCCCTGCGATCCTAACACGTCTCTCAAGTTTCCTCACACGAACACGTGCGGACTCAGCTATCTCCTGGGCAGTAAACACATGGTTCAACAGAAAGTGGTGACGCTCATGCATACCAGCCATGTCCCCATACAGACGGGAGACCTCATCCTGTACTTGCCCAAGGTAAGAACCTCTGCTGGAAGTAATACATAACAATGTATGCATAACAGCTACTAATGTAGGGAGAGTCTGCTCTATCGGCTCTCCAGTGGTAGGCAGTGGTGCTGGGGGTCGTGAGGACTCTCCTGTCTCAAATGTGGAGGGAAAACCCTCTAATGACCTCCAGTGCCTCAACATAGGAGTCATCCACTCTAGATGAGCAAACCTGGGTGCCCTCTGTGGAGACTCAACAGACTCGTCCGCTGGTGCTAACGGACCAATAGGAAGATCTCGGACACACATCCTCGGTGTCCTCCTAGACACAGGCCTGCGAGAAGTCTCAGCAGCCTGATGGTGAATACCTGTAGTAATAGGGGTAACCTCATGTGCTGTCGGTGGTGGCGCGATGTAAGCGTCACTAGTGTCATCTGACATGTCTCTCAAATGAACAGATGACTCATCCCCTACAGTGATCGCGGGACCCTCAAAAGTAGCCTCAGTCGGCTCCTCATCCGAAGCATAAACATGGTAAAGTGATTGACTAGACATACTGTGACAAGGGAAATTGTGTGTGGCGTGTCAGTCGTATGTTAGATGTATGCAAACGTATGTATGTATGAATGCATGAATGTTCTAGCCAAGGCTATAGTCTAGGTCTCTAAGGTTTTCAGTCACCTAAAGACTTCTAGTTCGCTATAACCAATGGCTCTGATACCAAGTCTGTCACACCCCCAAAATCCATAATTGTGTTTATTTAATGTTTAGCGGAAGCAAGTTATAATTAGCGGAAGCATCGTGTATAAACAGTTTAACAGCGGGGGTGATGACGTTACAATTGTGCATTCATCGTATCAGAGCATATGATCATACAGAACATAATATATAAAGGATGCCAATTTAAAATAGTTATTACAAAAGTAATACGACTATGTAAGTCGTACAGTAGTAATTTTAAAACATTTAAGTTTTACAATACATATGTTAAGGTAAGATTTCATGAGTATAACTGTAATGTCTGCAGTAATACAGAGGAAATCCTCAAAAGCTGTCCCAAAATATATGGCATCCTAAGTAGTCCAGGGTTGTCCATCCTGAATGCATGCGATTCTTACTTACGTAGCTAATTTCCTGTAAAACATAGAAAGAAAGTCGTCAACAGTGAATTCACAGGGTTTTGTATAAATGTAAGGTATGTTAAACCATTTATGTTTAGATTATTGAATTGTTATTCAATAAATAAATGTTTGCAGGATTTGCAATTTATAAGATTGTAGGGATAGTTACCCTAAAATATAGTTTTGTGTGGGTTGTTACCCAAAATGTATGTCTGGTGATTTGCCAGTATATAAATATTACCAGTATGTATACCAGTATAAAAACAGTTGTAGGATACGTTCATCCTAAATAATATGTGGGAAATACTTAGACTTATAATCCCCTGAAAGGTGAGCTAAACCTCGCAGGTTAAAGTAACGCGACCTAACCCTATAACCAAACCACAACCAAAACTTATGTTGTTTGCCTGAAGGACAATTAAGTATACGCTCCATCCACAGGAGGGTCGTCACGGCAATAGTACTATTCGTATACTCAGTGGCTAGAGTCACCTAGCTAATGGTTATAGTCTGCATGACATAAGGACTTTTCATGCATACATTGGGAGTCGGGGTCCGTACTAGGATTTGTTGTCTAATTCCCAAAACAGTTGTGAAATAATATTTCATATCAAACAGTTGTATAAAGCAATAAAGCATTTATATAATTTACTGCATGTGTTTGCATGCAGTTTCTATGTTTACACCCCTATGTTCAAAAACATAAAACATTTGTAAAGTAGGGGCTGTGAACTCACTGTGATTTGCTCGGTATGAAAGCTAGCAGCCAAAAAGATAATTGCCCAAGGTGTGTTAACCTATATACAATAAATATATTAACATAAGTACGTTTGATTTGTTTAAATCAATTTATGTTAATGGTTTGTTTGTTTGAAGAAATGGTTGATTTCTTATTAATGTAAGTTGTTAATCTTTGCTAGTGACATTGTGTGGAAATAACGTTATTATTTCTCAGTCGTACACTTGTAAGTGTACAAACCAATATGTAATTGTCTATTTAACGGAAGGTCATTTTGTTTTCATTTGTACACATACTTTGTTTACAGTTGTACATACAATTCGAATGTTATTCCAATATCGTTGGGTGTACACATATTTGTTCTATATATGTATACTTAGGTAATATATTGTTGTATATTATTAAATCTTACGTTTGTTATCGTGAAATTCATCGTATATATATATTTGTGAATATATATTCTTAAGTGTCGTATGTATATATGTTTAATAAATACATTGTTTACGTATATTAAAATATATATAAGTTTTCATTTGTTTAAGAAAACGTATACGTTTGTGTCTGTATATATCGTGTGTTCTCGAATATATATATATATATATATATATATATATATATATATATATATATATATATATATTGTAATACGTTGTTTCGTATTTAAGACTTGTCGAGTTTTATTTGTTATAAAACTTGATAATATATTTATTCCGTTTAATAAATATCATTTGTTTTTAATATCGTTACGTTTGTTTAATAAGTGTTAAATATTCCGAAAGTGCAATCGTATTCCAATCGTATAATTTACAAAGTTCGTATATATATATATATATATGTCATATATGTATTCATTCATATATCGTTTGTTCGTACGAAATAAATAAGTCCAATGTCCGTGTCTCGGATATATCACATTAATGTTTTATTAATAGTTTACAATGTCTCGTAAATGTCTACTAACAATTGTAATCGTTAACGAAATTTTTTTTGTATTTAAAAATCAAAGTCAAAGTTGTTGACCAGGTGGGAATCCGCCGGATTCTATTTGAATCCGCCGGATCCAGTTCAAGTAAGGGGAATCCGCCCGATTCACATGAATCCGCCGGATTCATTCGAGTTTCAGAGAATCCGTCGGATCTAAATACTGAGCCGCCGGATCGGGTCACAAATGGGTGGATCCGCCGGATCACACGATGATCCGCCGGATCAAGCTTGTCCATTACTCGTGTAACGTAGTCAAGCGATCAGGCCATGAGCGTGTGAAACACAAGGATCCGCCGGATCCTACATGGATCCTCCGGATCGGGTATGTCTTTTACTCGGTCACAGGTTGTAGCGATCAGGTCGTGTGCGGGTCGAAAGATGGGAATCCGCCGGATTCCCTTGAATCCGCCGGATTCATCAGGTTTTCAGGTGAGGATCCGCCGGATCCTAGGGAGATCCGCCGGATCCGACTCGTTTTCAGTCCCATGTTTGTGTCTGTTACATATATATACACAATTGTTTGGTTCCAAATCTTTTATACATTAATCCCAAACGTTTGTATAAGTGTTATGTATCGTTTTTACACATTATTATCTCATTTTAACTAGTGTTTGTGTGTCGATTTTCGTTTTTAAGTTTTGGTTTTGTAAACCATTTTCATGATCAATCCATCAATCTTTCATATTTAAGTGATATATATTTAGATGATGATGTAAATACATGTTACATAACGAATTTAAAGTGTAGAAATTAAAAAGGAAGATGTTTCCTTACAAAGAGAAGAAGGTGAAAATGATGAACAATGATGATGATGATGATGATGTTGCTGCTTGTTGTTCCTGATCTTGTTGTTACTCCAGAAGAAGAAAAAAAAAAAAGATGAAGGTTTGTTGAGAGAATTATTGGAGGGTGTGTGTGTTTAATCTTCTGGGAGAAGAAAATGAGAGGGAACAAATGAACAAACGAGTATGGTTTAAACAATATACGGTCTCCTCAATTATTGAGGTTTGGTGGCCGATTTTGGTACATCAATTTCGGGTACGGGTATAATTACAGCAATATAAAAATTAACAATTTACATTTTTATTTTGTAGGTGTTCTCCTGGTTCGTATTTTATAATCAGAATAATGATGTTATCATTATTTCAAATGGTTGTACAATTTTGTACATTTTACTGCGCGCAACTATTTGAGCGCCAAATTTCAGTTAATTTAGGATTTCATATTTTGAGGTAATGTTCTAATTACTTTCAAATGAATCACAAAATTGGAATTTTTATGATTTGACTTCGTATGTGCGTTTTAGAATTATTTCTGTTCGCTTTATAATACGTTTCATGTTAAACGTATATTTAGACCTTTTTATCTATTTGTTATAGATATATAAATACTCGTAATTAATAATTGAGTTATTAATTATTTTTCTATCACGAAACTTTTGTTATTTATTTTTGTCGGGTTCGTTCCGATATATTTGTACGTAACTTTTAAATACTTACGTATTACGTATTACTTTTTGTTTGAAAGTACTGGGCTTGCTAGGCTTACATCACATCAAAGAGTTTTGTTAAAACTTAACCAGGAAATTAGCGTAAGAATGCACATGCTTAAATGTTAATTAATACCTAATTTTTAGAGTTGTCACATGATTCCTCAAGAAGAATCGCTCTATCGTTGAACCAACATCAACCAATACCTGAGCCCAGTCGAACGCGCTCTATCCGACATCTTCTACAACCAATATCTTCAAGAGTAGTAGCTCTAACCCGCCTAATCATTCCAAGAACATGGAATACTCGACCAAAATCATGGTCTTCCGTTTCAACCCGCGAGCGAAAACAAAACTCCTTCTGACACCCATTACTATCGATTACCAAAACGGATGTACCGTTTATTACCCATCTACTCAATCGAGAAACCATCCTCTTGAGCACCGTAACAAACCTCACATCTTTGAATAACCTAGTCCGTATCAATGAAGTTTCCGAGACATCACATCCCTACACTCGCAACATCAAACCCTAAGTTTGATAACGTTTATCTATTCTTTTGCATGGGATCGCAAAGAATGATAAACTCGAATCCAAAACCCGGATCCCAAAATCTCTCTGCGCAACAAACCACCAATCGAAACCCGATCACCAACTCCATTACCACCGCGAACAATCACTGTCATAACGTAACCGGCCTCCTGCCGTGTCGTCACGCCACAACCCACCGGACAAAACCCTAATCTTGTTCAATCCGGAAAACAACTCTTCGAGTTCGTCGCGATCTAATATAAAAAAAACGAGTCTATCGATCTCGATCACATGTTGCAAACAAATCATAAAACCGCATCGTTTTCAATCGTTCCCCCGATGATTATCTTCAACCGAATCTAGATCCACTCTGATTATCTGGCCACAATAACCCTAGCTCTCCATCCTCCCAATCGCTCAACCTAGAGCTCTGATACCAGTTGTTAGGAATTTAGGACCCAAACAACGCGCATAATTGAACACAATTATACCCACAACAATAAACGAATAACCAAATCGCTAACAAAACAATTAACAAGCAAACAAGATAAATAAATACGATACGAGAATGTAAACGACACAAGGATTTAACGTGGTTATGTCCAATCTCCAACTTGGAGATTGGTTTAGTCCACGGGGCCAAACCGAGAGAGTTTTATTTCTTTTTTACTATACGGCTCAAGGGTTACATGTACATAGGATTTAATCATATATGCTAAACCTAACTTTGGGAACAAGTTATCACCAATTAATTTAATTAATCTTCACATATATATAATTAATATATCCCAACAATATTAACGTTCGCGTGTGTTACTTACGTAGATTGTGGCAACCAATTTTTTTTCTCTAATTTTCTTTTATATATATATATATATATATATATATATATATATATATATATATATATATAAAGAAGAGCAAACCACAAACCTTGAACTCCCAACCATTAAATTAATAAGCTTCTCACATGCCGATAGGCCATAAGCCCTTTGGTGTTGCAACCAAGTTTCGTAAAGCAGATATTTATAAACACTTGTCACGAATATGTACATTATTGCTAAAAGCAGGAACTCGACTAGAACATCATGATTCGAGATTAGCTCGACACTGATATGAATATATGATAGACAAAGGTCTTTACTTTGTTTAATTGACCATACATAGGTTGGTTCAAAGTTTACTCTTCTAACTTCTAAGGTGGTGTACGAATTACAATTTCATTAATGGTTTTTGTACCATCAATTTCAATACTTGTAATTTATATTGGCATCATTTTTCGGTTCAAAACATACGTGTGGTACTTTTTTTTTGGCAAAAAGATAATAATTATATATATGAAATCAACCTTCAACAATATTGAAGATCAAGAGAATTATGTATGAAGGATGAAGATGAATAACTAAATGACTAGTGAAATACAAAATGAAGTTGATATGTGAGCTTATATATGCTTGATAGACCGATATCTACCGTCTTGAATCCATGCTTAAATTTGATGTAGAAGGTGAGGATTTGATGCAAAACTCTTTAAACGACCCATTTGAAACTTTTGAGGATGTGCAAAGATGACGAGAGTCATGAAAGCAGACCACTCATTTGGACACGAGAATGTATAAAGTGCACTATCCCTATCTAGTCAATTACTTGTTGAGAATCACAGCCCTTTGATGAAAATGCAAAATCCTAAACTCAATCCTTAGAGGGTGTTTTCTCGTACGATGCCATTTCGTGGATAACCTCTTCGAAAGTCAAGTCATCCCTTGTTTTCTTCTTACTTCTGCCAATTGAGATTCCAATTGATCTCCCTAATCGGGGGATATCATGAATCAACCGTGGTACTTAAGTATTATAAATCAACCGTTAATACACGTGGTACTTAATAAATCAACCGTTAATAATTTTGTTTTCTTAATTTCTCATATATTTCAAAACAAAAGGAAAAGGTCAAAAATGTGTTGGAAAATATGAACGAGGTAAGGATTTCAATTGACCGGATATAATTTCTATGAATTGTGTTTGGAAATCACTTTCCAAATACAATATTTCGACCCTGTAATTTCCCAGGGTTACACGAAATCCGTATTGGGATAATTCAAAAGATGTTAACGATTTATGGCAATTAAAATCGATAACCGAGCGTTTATGTGTGTGTTTATGTGTAATTTCCCAGGGTTACACGAAATCCGTATTGGGATAATTCAAAAGATGTTAACGATTTATGGCAATTAAAATCGATAACCGAGCGTTTATGTGTGTGTTTATGTGTTTGGAAGTATGCGGAATGATGAAGATGACCAGAATAACGGAAGTTATAGGACATTTATATGTCCTTAACCAATTCGGGCCAAAATATCCAAACGGGTTTTTCCGGGTCACTAAATATAGTCAAATTCGTTGTTGTTTCGGGGTGCTCCACCGAACCCTGCAAGGGCGTTGCCCCTTGACCCCACCTGCTGATCAGAAAAAGCGGGACCGCAGTCAGGGGCTCTGCCCCTTGGACTCCACAAGGGAGCGCGGCCCCCTTGACGCATTTTGGCGTGTCCGGTAATTAGTAACTTAACTGGGTATGCACTCCGCATGAACTACTATGTGTCCACTAAACCCCAATGCACTAAAATATACAACAAAATGAAAATAGGCAACGGGTGATTTGGCACGCGCTATGTACCGGATTTTATGGGCATAAGTGTAAATATCGGAGAAGGTAGACATTGCTACCAAATAGAGTATGGTGCAAAACTGCAATCACACATATGTTTTACTATTCAAATATTTCGATTTTTAATTAATTACTATCTAGTAAAATATAATTACAGTAAGATTTATTTATTTATGAAACACTTATAAAAACGGGTTATTCTCTCCATACCAATTGTTTTTACTTCCCATACCATTTTAGGAATTAAAAAAATAAGAAAAAGTACAGAAAGGTACAGAAAAGTACGGAATGAAAAGTAAAAGTGATGGAATAAAGTACAGAAAAATCAATTTGAAATAAATAAATGATATAGAAAGTAGTACCCATAAAAACATGTGGGCAATGGGTTATCAAGTTTGTACCCTAATGGCCTAATCCTGGTTCCCTCACTAGACACAGATGCTGGATTCATAGGAATCATTTCCTTAATTTATTGTTCTTCATTTTGGCCCATAACCACCAAAGCATGCTGTCCCCAACTCCCATCATACCCTTTCTAATTTTGCTTAATAATTCTAAATTCTAATAATATCCCTCCGATCACCATTACCAGCTTCCCTGCCACCTGTCAAATACTACTACTCTTTCTATTTTCAGGGCCTAGAGCAACATACTAATTAAATGAACATGTGGATATTTAAAGTATATGTAAATTTGAAGGAAACAATAACATAAAGTTAATGGTGCGTTTAGTTACAGAAAACTATCCATTTTTTCAGAAAATTTTTCTAAGAAAATTAGAAAATGTGTTCAAATTCAAGTTTTCTAAAAAACTTTTTTAAGAAAAGGAAAATCTGTACTTTCCTTTTTATAACTACAAAGTTGAAAACTACTTTTGGTAGTGTACTTAGTTTTCCATCTCTACTTTTCATTGAAAAAGTAAAACTCTACCCCTTGCAACCAAACACATTTTCTAGATTTTTCATACTTTTATAGAGAGGTAAAACACTTCTCATTCTCTGGAGAAATGGAAAAAGATAAATGGAGAAATTTTTTTGTAACTAAACGCGCCATACGGAAAACTCCTTCACTTTTCTAGGAATTTTTCTAAGAAAACTAGAAAAATAGAAAGCGTGTTCATATATGAGTTTTTCAAAAAACTTTTCTAAGAAAAGGTTAATCCCTATCTTCCCATTTATAACTAAAAATTTGAAAACTACTTTTGACGGTTTTCCAAAATTCTATTTCTAGTCTCTCTTGAAAAAGGAAAACTTTATCTCTCACATTTGAATGCATTTTCTAAGTTTTCAATGCATTTTTAAAGAAATGAAACATAAACAAATTCTTTCAATGCATTTCTAAAGAAATGAAACATAAACAAATTCTTTCTTTTTTACCAAAATAAATTGGATTTTTCTAAAGGGCCATGATAAATACACAGGCACAATTTATTTTCCACAGGAAGTTATAGTTGGATTTACCATAATTCCCCCAAAATTACCTGTGGAGAAATAAAAAAACCCCTGTGGCAAAATCACCACCCTTTTCTAAATACAACACTTAGGGCTGTCGTTAGTGTGCTTAAAAGTATTGTACGTGACGGTTAAATATTAATTTTAGGGGGCGGTTATTTTTATTGTACAAGATGTTAAAGCGTGTTAAAAGCAGTCCTAACGGATGTGTTTAGAAAAATCCAAATTTTAATACCCAGTTTTATATTAAGTTATAGTATTTGGTTTACTATGAAAAGATTAAACGCACTTCTAAAATAAAATGAAATAAACCAAACGTACCGCTAAATGAAAAGAGTTTACGAGTGTGGTGACGACATGTGATATACTCCATTATTTTTATGCTTTATAATGCCAATGTCCATGTGATTTATTTTCTTTCAAGGAGTATATTTTGTTACGGTGACAAATTTGAATATACTTAGCCAATACATAAACAGTACTATTATCAAAGGAAGGCTACTATATATAATCGATCAATTGGAACTACCGGCTCATTATTTAACAGTTTAAACTTCTTATTAATAATAAAATGAATTTCAATGGTCAACATGAATCTTATTACTAGTTCAGAATGTGCAAACTGATAGTGGACACTTAGGCCAGTCCTAACCGTAGTTGAACCACTTCCAAATCACTTCTGTCACTTAAGTGCCACGTCAGATTTTTACTACTGATTCAAAACTGAATCACAACCGATTACCCACTGCCATCAATGACTAACTACTTCATTTTTCTGGGCCCCACATTTTCCAATATACCACCATTTCTATACATTAAAAAAAGCACGCGGCCCCCACATTTTTCAACCGATTTGCAATCGGTTAACCGGTTTGGAAATGAAGAGGTTGGCAACCGATTTGGCCAATGGCACCAAACCACCAACGGGTTTGCAACCGAGCATGCCGTTGGGAGTGCCCTTAGTGTGGGACAGAGAGAGTATTATTTTTATCATTTATATTAGCATAAAGAAATGATAAGTTCATATAATTTTTACAAAATTTTAACCGCAAAATGACCTGTACAATTAGAAATATTAAATAGATGTGATTGATTAACTTACTTGATAAGTCATTTTTATGTAAATAGATAATTTAAATGAATGTATATTCCTCTTTAGCATATGAATAGGCACGCCAATGAACCTATATCTAAATTTATAATTTAGATCGACCATCAATTTTCTTTTTTACTAAAATTGCCAGTGGATTAGTATATAAAACAAAATCACCAATACTAGTACAGTACTATATTAGTTCAAACATCACAAATCCCCAAATTAGCCTTTCTGCCCCTTCTTCTGTTTACTTGGTTTTTATATATATATCTTCCATACCTCATTTGTTATATACTGTATAAAATAAATAATCAATCGAGTAGATAATGGGCATTTGATTATTATTTAATCGTGTCTTGTTTCTGCATGCTTGCATGCGGGTTCATTACCCCCATGTTTTCTTGTGTTTAGAAGCTTGTTTTTGTTAACTCAAACAACACTTTGCGCCTTTATTCATGCAAATATTTGTTATTTCGTTAAACTAAACGACAACGGATGTTTATGTTTTAATATATAGGGGAAGGATCAAGAGGGAAGTACTAAATTTGAGGGAAGGAGGGAAGCAACTCTCAGCCACCCATTTCCTCCCCACTTTTTTCCTACACACTTCACCAATTTTTGTCAAAAAACACAAATTAAAGTATGCTTTTCATTGATTCATCAATCAGAAACATTATAAAATTTCGAATTCATCAATCGCATTCATTTAGATCATCAATTCCTCGTTATACATATTCATCAAAATTAAAGTTTGGGTGTAACTTTTGGGTTTTTGTGAAATATTTTATTTTTCAATGAAAACAATAAAATTAAACGAATTTCGTAATTCAAAACTTATAAACGAGGAATTAATTGTATTATAATCGCCATTCATCATTGAATTTCAAAAATGTAAATTTCAGAAGGTTAACATGCATTTGCGAATCATGTTAATCAAAATTACAATAAAGATTCTTAAACATTAATTTTTGTTGTTTTTTACCTTATATAAGTTATTATACATGTTGAACGTAATAAAATAACATTCATCAATGTATCTCAATATATATGAGCTTATATGCATTATAAATGAATGTTATGATGTTCATCAGCATGATATAAGTTAATATTCATCATGAATGAATGTTAAAAATTCAATGAGATGTTAACATGCATTTATAATGAATATGAGTTATTATACAATAATAACAATATGAGCTAATATTCACCTTAAATGAATGTTTAAATTGTAACTTTGATTAACATGCTTTTGAAATGCATGTTAACGTGCTGAAAATTTGATTTTGATTAACATGCTTTTGTAATGCATGTTTACGAGCCTGGGAGGTGATTTTAAGTTATTTACAAAAATGTCACCGCGTTGACTTTTGCATTGACCGGGATGTGTGGCTGAAAATTGCTTCCCTCCTTCCCTCATTTTCCTCCTTCCCTCATGATCTCCCCCCTTAATATATATATATATATATATATATATATATATGTGTGTGTGTGTATCAGAAAAATAACGTTGGACTTTATATCAATTTTGTCATATCTTCCTTGTAAAGTTTGTAGATACCATATTCTCAGAAATTCATGATTAAACTTCAACATCATTATATCATTTTAATTGGTTATTAGTCAGTACCTTTTTTCATTAGTATATTACTCCGTATATCTTTTCTAAAGCAACTTAATTAACCCTTATTATTGAAATAACATTTAAGATGTAACACATATCTTTATCTAAACGTTGTATTTTTACACTCCGTAGTTTTTTATTTTTAGAAATAACGTCGAATATCTTGAGCATATATATATAAAAAGGTCTTCAATGTACGTTCCTTATATTTTAGAGATCAAACATTTGTTTAATGAGATTGAAAAGTACAAAAATCAACCTACTTACAACCGAAAACTTAAAAATTTGGACCCCAAAAAAATAGAGGCCTTGGGCAATAGCTCACCCCGCACACCTTCAACTCCGCCTCTAATCACAGATTAAGTATGCGACACAATTAGATCGGTACACGACGAATATATCATGTTACCTAAGTAACCTAACTACGATTAATAGAGACCAACTAAAACTGGCTTTGGGTGTAACTGAAAGAATAATGTGCATAATAATTATATTTAAATTATTTAATCCGATAATTAAGACACCAATGGGTCATACTAATGCATCATCGACGGATATGTACAGGGATAATTAATTATGGATTAATTATGTAGAGTAATTTATAATTAGTGATTATGTTAAACTAATTATAAGTTGAGGGTTTAATTCGTAAATCTTGATTAACTTGTTGGACAAGATTGGTCTACCTATAAATATAAGATTTAGGGATCAAGATTAGGTTAATACACACAAACCCTAAACCCTCACAAATATTCTCTCCCTCCTCTTGGTTCGGCCGAACTCCACACCCCCCAAAACCGAATTTTCGGTTTTTAAGTTATTCGATCCATACACACACACGTGTGTATCGTTCTTGATTTGGTTCGTGCGTTGTTACTAAGTTGTAGTAAAGATAACGTATAACCAAGAGATAAACGACTAGCGGTTTATATCCACAAGATGACTAGTATTGGTACGAACGCGTTGGCACATCCAATAAAGAAGCAAAAGATAGTTCATACCGAGCAAGTCACTGTAAGTTGTTTCTTTTGTCTCGTACTATTAGTTGATTGATTTAATTCAAGTATTTGGATCTGCAGTTATGGGTTTTTGATTTTATTATTTTCCGCATATTATTGTTTTAATATTTAATAAAATTAACCGTATAAAACCCATCAGTGGTATAAGAGCCGCTTATACTTGTTTAAATCATCAAAGATACACGATTTGTTTAATTTTGATCCGTATAAAATTATGAGAATTTAATTATGTGGTTTATTAAAAATCGATTTATATATATATATATATATATATATATATATATATATATATATATATGCATATGTGGATTTCGGTTTTTGTTGATATATATTATTATTGTAATTGTTTGTATTGTAATAAACCTAATCTTGATTGATAGGGTTTTGTGAACCCTAGTTAAGTCGATTGGGTTTATGGTTTTGGTGATTCTCACCTTGGCCGAATCCAACCCAACCCCTATTGGGATTTCGGGTGTTGATTCGCTAAGAAGGATTTAGAGTATAGTCTCAAAACTCGTTATTACAATAATATAAGTTATTATTAATTGAAAATAATTGTTATTTTAATTAAATGGATCAAAATAAAGTCATGTATATTTGAAAGTTAATGTCGTTAAAGTTAAAATATAAAGATCAAACCTTTTGGCGCACTTGTTTTAATTTTTGTATAAGAATGAGTTTGCATTTATTTGCATGTTATATGCAAACCGATTCTTATAATTGCCAAAAGTTAGAATCTTACCCATGTGACATGTCTTTGGTACACAGCCAAGCCAACGACTAAATATTGCATGTTGTGTGTTGTATGTAATGTTGTAGTTGTTTTTGATGTAATATGGTATGAGGAGGCATGCGTGCCAATTTACAACCTCTTTTGATTATGTAATTCTTGTTTTAAAATAGAAAGGTTAGACTAGTTTATTTTAAATTAAATGTAATCAAAAGACAAACAAGCGAAACAATTTTGGAGCATATGGAGCACGGAGCTTATTTGGATGGAAACATCAAGTGGGAGCTTTTGGACTTCATCAACGCTAGAATTGTGTCATGTTTGTCCCATAGGAAAGGACCGTTTAATTCGTGTTGGCTCACGAATTAAACAATTAGTTCTGGTTGGCTATGTTATCGGTTTTATGTTTTATTTATTATTATATAAATGCGTGGTTGTGGTATGTTTAAATATTAAAAAAATGACACGAACATAAAACCATTGTTTTAACATTGTTATAACATAAATTTTAAAATAGTTATTTGATAATGTTTTAAAAGTGTTTTAAATAAAGACGTATTATAAATCAACATGATTTATATATAAAGCGTATATATATTTTTAAAAGGTAAAAGATATGTTTTAAAAATTGGTTATTTAAAACTAGAAAATATTGGGAATACGATTTAATTGAAACGTGAAAGAACCCTATAAAATTAAACCTAAAGCGTCCTCCATAAAGGGACATTCATACCGACCCCAACTCCATATCCTTTGCCGCCTCCGCGGGTGGGTATGGTTACACTTGGGTTAGGGTGAAGTGTGAGAACCGTGATATCCACTTGAGAAGATGGCCGGATCTCCACAGTTTCGATATGGTACGGTTTATTGGTGATTCGAGTTGAGAACTTCGCCCAAGACGCGTGATGAGGTTAAATATGCTCGGCTTAACCGGAACCTCATAAGGCTAGGAGTTGTATGAGTACAATTGGTGAAGGCGTCACCTACCTAAAAGCTATTGATATGTCATTGCAGCCTTCGTTGAGGGCATAAAATAGTGGAATGTCGGGTCCTAGGCTAATAAGTCAAATTTAGGGTTGTTTGATTTATTAGAAATAATCAATACTGAATTACGAATTTGTTTTATTTTCTGTAGATGGAAATTAACAACACAAAACAAATACTTCTCCCTGGTAGTCGTCATGAGCGTTACAATGCATATTGTGAGCTCAAGGCGCTTAGGATGGAGAAAGGGCAGTCGGTAAACGATTATTGGACGAACGTTAAAGTTGTCTTGGATCGTTTAAATGAGTTTCATTATGAAATCCAAACGGATTATATTTTGCTAAAGTTGCTTGAGTCATTAAGTGAGGACTTTAAATCCTTTTGCTTGATGTATGACATTAATGACGAATCAACTATATCAAAATTCTATAAGGATTTATTTGCTTATGAGACGCAAAATGAGTTCAACATGGTATTCAAAGGCTTGGACTTTGAAGATGATGATTTTGATGACTTGCCTAGCATTCCCTGCCCCACATGTGGGAATGAAGATTTATGTGATTGTGTGCTTGATTTGGAGGATATTGAAATGGATGATAATTTTGATTCCGGTATGTTTATGATTGATTGTCTTATGACTTCTTTTGATTCTTGGGTATTAGATACTGCATGTGGTAATCACATCTGCAATAACTTGCAGGGTTTTGAAAGAAGTAGAAAATTGGGACAAGGCGAGTTAAGTTTGCGCGTTGGTGACGGAACAAATGTTGGTGCCGAAGCCGTGGGAACTTATAAATTTGCCCTCCCTACGGGATTAATTTTAGAACTTAATAATTGTTACTATGTTCCTAGAATTATTAAGAATGTAATTTCGTATGACTTGTTGGTGGATAATGGTTTTGATATTATTTCTAAAGGAAAGACATTTTTGGTTTATCGCAATAATGTCTTCTACTTTAAAGCTATCTCCCAACGTGGTTTATATACTTTAGAATTACATTCCCCTTCTAGTACAATTCTTCATATAAATGCTAATGTTGATGTTAACAAAACATACTTTTGGTATTTTTGTTTAGGCCATATAAATGAGAAGCGCATTGAAGAGCTCCATAAAAATGGACTCTTGGATACTTTTGATTTTAAATCATTTGATAAGTGCGAATCTTGCATTTCTGGTAAAATGACAAAGGCACCTTTCAAAGGAACTAATGAAAGGGCAAATGACTTATTGGAGATCATATATACTAATGTGTGTGGACCTTTTAGTCATGAAGCTAGAGGTGGATACCGTTACTTCATTACATTTACTGATGATTTAAGTAGATATGGATATGTTTACTTAATGAAACGTAAATCTGAAAGTTTTGGTAAATTCAAAGACTTTCAAAATGAAGTTGAGAATCAATTGAGCAAAAAGATAAAGAAGCTTCGGTCCGACCGAGGTGGAGAATATCTAAGCGAAGAGTTTGAGCGTCATTTGAGAGATTGTGGAATTGTCTCACAATTAACTCCTCCATATACACCACAATGGAATGGAGTATCCGAACGTCGGAATTGTACTTTGTTGGACATGGTATGATCTGTGATGAGTCAAACGGATTTGCCTTTATCCTTTTGGGGACACGCACTCGAAACAGCGGCATATACACTAAACCGTATACCATCTAAATCAGTTGTTACAACTCCGTACTAGTTGTGGTATAGTATGTCTCCAAATTTATCATACATGAAGATTTGGGGTTGTAGGGTACATGTCAAACGACCTGTAGTCGACAAACTTGAGTCTAAAACTGATAAATGTATATTTGTTGGATACCCCAAGGAAACTAGGGGATATTATTTCTATAATCCAAGTGAGAACAAAGTGTTTGTAGCTCGTTATGGATATTTTCTTGAAGATGATTTCTTTGATAAGAAAACTGATAGAAATAATCACCTCCTTGAAGAAGTAGAGGATGAACAAATATCACATGAAACGATGGTACCTATTCAACATGATGATGTTGATGATCAACATGATGTTGATGATCAACATGGCAATGTTGACACTATTGAGACACCTGGTCTTCGAAGATCCGACCGGATGCGTGGTGCACCTAGTAGGTATGTCTATTTCATTGAAGATAATGGTTTGCAAGAACCAACTTCTTACAATAAAGCAATATCTAGTTCGAAATCTGATAAATGGCAAGAAGCCATGAAGGCTGAGATGCAATCCATGTATGACAATCAAGTTTGGGAACTTGATGAACTTCCACCCGGAGGTAAAGCTGTTGGGTGTAAGTGGATTTTCAAGAAGAAAACTGACATGGATGGTAAGGTACAAACTTATAAAGCAAGGTTGGTTGCAAAAGGTTTTACTCAAACTAATGGTATTGACTATGATGAAACTTCTTCACCTGTAGCCATGCTTAAGTCTATTAGGATTCTAATGGCCATAGCTGCGTACTATGATTACGAGATATGGCAAATGGATGTCAAAACCGCTCTCCTTAATGGGAACTTGACTGAGGTTGTGTATATGTCACAACTGGATGGTTTTGTGGATCCTAAAAGACCTAAAGGAGTTTGTAAATTGCTTAAATCTATTTATGGATTAAAGCAAGCATCTAGGAGTTGGAACTTATGTTTTGATGAGAAGATAAAGGAGTTTGGTTTCATCAAAAATGAGTTCGAACCATGTGTCTATAGGAAGTTTAGTGGGAGCGACATTACCTTATTGGTACTATATGTAGATGACATATTGCTCATTGAAAATAGTACTAACATGCTTAAAAGTGTTAAGTAATGGCTTAGTAAATGTTTTCAAATAAAGGACCTTGGAGAGGCAGCCTATATTCTTGGAATCAAAATTTTGAGAGACAGGAGTAAAAGGTTGATTGGACTGAGTCAAAGTACATACATTGACAAGATCTTGAGTAAATTCAAGATGGATGAATCCAAGAAAGGGATGATTCCGTTGTCAGCTCGATTGGTTCTTACGAAGATTCAATGTCCCGAAACTGAAGAGGACAAGGAAAACATGAAAAACATCCCATATGCTTCGGCAGTGGGATCTATCATGTATGCTATGTTATGTAGTAGACCGGATGTCGCATATGCTATTAGTGTTACGAGTAGATTCCAACAAAATCCGGGAATCAAGCATTGGGGAGCTGTGAAGAATATCTTTAAGTACTTGCGAAGGACTAAGGATATGGTCTTAACTTTTGGTGGTGAGAAAATGGAGCTCAAAGTGATTGGTCATACTGATGCTAGTTTTCAAACCAGCAAAGAGGACTCTAGATCGCAGTCAGGTTTTGTGTTTATGTTAAATGGAGGAGCAGTAAGCTGGAAAAGTTCAAAGCAAAGTACTGTAGCCGATTCCACTACAGAGGCGGAGTATATTGATGCAAATGATGCTGCAAAGGAAGTTGTTTGGTTGAAGAATTTCATAATGGATCTTGGAGTTGTTCCTAGTATCTCCAATCCAATTGAAATCTTTTGTGATAATCTTGGTGCTGTGGCGCAAGCTAAAGAACCTAGAGCTCATCACAAGTCCAAACACATACTTCGTAAGTTTCACTTGATTCGAGAGATTATCGAACGAGGTGATGTGAAAATACAACAAATTCCAACTGATGATAATGCTGCTGATCCGTTGACGAAAGCGTTGTCTCAAGCCAAACATTACAAGCATGTTGAATTCATAGGCATGAAGTATCTCTAGGCTTATTAGTATAACTCTTTATGTATTGGTTGAACAATTGAACTTTATTGAAATTCAAGAGATGTTTTGTTTTGCGTATTTCTTTAAAATGTTCAATTATTTAGTGTGTTTTAGCAATCCATGGAATTGCGCATGACGGATTCCAAAAATCTTCCATAGCCTACTCGTTGTCGTGGGAACCACAATGGGGTGACGGTGACTGTGAAATATTGGCCGAAATCTTAATTAGGACTTATAGCATTAAGGTTGTCAAAGATTCATGGGTATTTGATTTGATCAAATATTGGTTGACCCGCTTTGAGTGTAACTTCATGGACTTCTATCATAAGTTAACTCAAGTGAGATATCCTCATTACATGAGACGTTAATTGCATTCAAGCTTAGTTAACATTGGGCTTAGGCACAGTCTAACGTTATGCGTAAATGCGTAGCCATAACGGCTGGTTGCTGGGTTCAGTGGGAGCTAAGTGTAGAGTGGTTAATTGTCAAGATGGGATTTGCACCTCTTTTAATTAAGAGAGATATTGTTAGGCCTTTGATGGTTAAAACTGGAGAATGCGTGGTCGCGCTCGGAGAGTATTAGACTTCCGTCATTTTAAACCAATTGAGACTAAATCAAGAACAAAGAGAGTATTATTTGGTTGAGTAAAGTCCATGCCAGGCGCTCTCATGAATATCGTGTTGCAAAATGATATGTTGCTCTTTTAATATACCGTTGTGAATGGGTGATTCAACTAAAATCATGTGAGGTATAAGAGTTCTTATGACTCGGTCATCCTATGTGTCTTGCTAGGGACCGCCATAGGAAACTTATTAAGTTAAGTATAATCATCTATGCACAAGTGGGAGTCTAAAAGAATAATATGCATAATAATTATATTTAAATTATTTAATCCGATAATTAAGACACCAATGGGTCATACTAATGCATCATCGACGGATATGTACAGGGATAATTAATTATGGATTAATTATGTAGAGTAATTTATAATTAGTGATTATGTTAAACTAATTATTAGTTGAGGGTTTAATTCGTAAATCTTGATTAACTTGTTGGACAAGATTGGTCTACCTATAAATATAAGAGTTAGGGATCAAGATTAGGTTAATACACACAAACCCTAAACCCTCACAAATATTCTCTCCCTCCCTCTCTCTTGGTTCGGCCGAACTCCACAAACCCCAAAACCGAATTTTCGGTTTTGGGTTATTCGATCCATACACACACACGTGTGTATCGTTCTTGATTCGGTTCGTGCGTTGTTACTAAGTTGTAGTAAAGATAACGTATAACCAAGAGATAAACGACTAGCGGTTTATATCCACAAGATGACTAGTATTGGTACGAACGCGTTGGCACCTCCAATAAAGAAGCAAAAGATAGTTCATACCGAGCAAGTCGCTGTAAGTTGTTTCTTTTGTCTCGTACTATTAGTTGATTGATTTAATTCAAGTATTTGGATCTGCAGTTATGGGTTTTTGATTTTATTATTTTCCGCATATTATTGTTAAAATATTTAATAAAATTAACCGTATAAAACCCATCAGTAACGCCTCCGTAAAGCGGAAAGCATGGCTAACCGGATACCTTCAGGTTTCAACCAAAAATCAAGGTGGAAGGTATCTATTTGCCATAACTTTAGAATCATAAGGAACTTAAACTTCTTATCTCGTTTCGATGTGGGACGGATTGTTACATTGTGGTTGATTGAACTTGTTTAATATTGGGATATGTCACGTAATTAAAGGAACTACCATGCATAGTATAGTAGTTACTAGTTAGTAGTACGTAAATAGCTAGGTGCGCTATTTCACCATTGGAGATAATAATAACCGTAGTACAACTTCATTGTAGAAAGTACGTACGGGATCCATTATATCTTTATGGTATGGCTTTACATATACGGAGTAATAATTTATACATATATATGGTAGGTATATATGTGCCAGATTTAATTTGACGGTATATATATAGTGTTGTGGGCCCTTATATATATGATGAGATGAGAAGTAAGTATGCTCTCGGATTTACTAACTTTACCAAGTACGTACGGTACATAACTTAACGTCAGTCGTCATCTCAATACAAATACATACATACCTAGCTGGCTTACCCACCTTTTACAAACAAATATAATGATGAACTCAAATCTAGATAACTTGATTCTATTGCGACTTTGACTAGGAGTTCCATGAATATATAGCTTATAGATATAAAAATCCAACTTTCGATATGTCTTTTTTCTTTTAATTTTCTTCTTAATATTTTTGTTTTTAACACCTATGACTTGTGAAAATTATTTGGTGATGCTACTATCAGCTTTAAATAAGGGGTTTAATACGTATATATGAAAAGGTTGAAAAAATATACTATAAAGTATAAAATATTATATAAAAAATTATATGACACGTGATTCAGTTCATATATAGCACTTATTATATCCCCGACTACAAAACACAACCAAAATGGTAAGAAAAAAATATACTTCGTAAATCTCTACTGTCATGAAGGTAAGGGGATGATGGCATGTTACATGGTACTAAGGTAGGTAGGTAGGTAGGTAATAGTACATTTTTGCAAATGTTTGATCTTTTATGCAACACAAGTACATAACTCCTCCAATTTGAGTAATTACTATGTAACAATCCGTCCCACATCGAAAAGATATAAGAAATTGAAGTTCCTTATAAGTCTAAAGTTGTGCCTAATAGATACATTCCACCATGGTTTTTAATTGAAACGTGAAGGTATCCGATTAGTCATGGCTTTCGGCTTTGCGGGGGCGTTTCCTTCAGGTTATCTATTAGCCACAATTTTAGACTCATAAGGGACTTCAATCTCTTATATCTTTTCGATGTGGGACGGGTTGTTACAGACTAGCTAGAGTGAAACATTTTAACAAGTAAAAAACAGAATTTCTTAAATACTAGTGTGGAACACATTTTACAAGCTTAATGACGTATAAAACAGAGTACTTGTGAAATTTAACTACATACGTAAGTTTTGAGAAGAGAATATGTTAGTTTAAAAAATCCATTCAAATATATTAGTCAAAATCTTGTTCAAAATTCATACTTATATTACCCATGCAAGGTAGGTTCGATCTAGTTAACAATGTGTTCACCACTTAAATCTTATTTTTATAAATGGAGTAATTCGATCTTAACTGAGTACGAACTATATTCATCATGGTAGTAACTAGAAAGTTAATTTTTTGTTCAGAAACAAATGAGTATGGTTGATAGAAAACATCAAATATGATAAGTGTTATTGATTATGAGTGGAAGACAAATGACAATTGTCGAGTAGAGATCCCCACTTGGTTAAGTTTTAGTTTGTTTTGGTATGGGGTGTAAGTTGTAACATACAGAAGAAGAAGAAGTAGATAAGATACAAAAGACCACACAAAATGAAGGGGGAGGAGACTTTTGGTCCCCAACTAACCAATACAACTGAAAGCATGAAGCCATTAACATGGGACACTAGAAAAGACAAACTCTCTTATTCTATTTGCACACATTGTGGAGTTGTGGTCACTCCGAGATGGGGTTAATCAAGCGTGTCGTCTATATATCAATACATAGCGTATACGTAACGTCACACGCGCTTATGTAGAATCCTAATCATGCATAATCATGTGATTAATTAGTTGATTACAACTTATCAACACCATTTGATTAACAAGGTCGAAAAGTGCCGGAGGAGAGGGTGTGCAACCAGGGGATTATTATAAATATGAAAGGACCCAATTTATCTTAACATTGTATTAGTAAATATACTACTCCCATACAATGATATTACGTAGTAATAATTAGGCTATTATTTGTATATATCACTGTAACAATAATAACTAGGAGTCTAGGACCCAGTAAGTTGAGGTGCGACTCTTTTAGTGTTTAGAGGGTCTATTTTCGAATTAAGGCACAGGGGCGGCCCTGTCTCGAGCATTATCGATCGATCACCTCTAGGCTCTCGTCTAGTAGCTAGACCTTATTTCCTACGTACCAGTTTTGGTTGCAACTGGCTAGCTTACTTCACTGGATCCATCATGCACCACTGATACAGTGATTATATATATAGACTATAGTTATCGATCTACATGTCAAAATTACACAATTAATGTTGTACAAATGAGTCCAAATGATCCTAGTAAAGTAGTAAACATAGAGGTCACATGGTTTTTATCTATATATTACGTATTTTTTGATTGATTCCATTTGCTTTTTTTAATTTATTTTTTATTTTTTATTTTTTTAATAATGTTACTATTTTCTCAAGCTGATGTGATCAATGCATACAAGAGTACAAATAATAATTTCAATATGCCGTTCACCGGGGCTTCGGTCGCCGGCTCCCCTGTCATCAGGTCACCAACTTCGTTGACCTTCCGGCACTGGGTATGCGTCAGCCCCCAATCCCCCATACATGGTCTTACGACTTCGCGGAACAGACAATGCATTACAGACGTATGATCATTACGTTTCAACCGGGTTATTCTAGAGGTATATAAATATAAATATAAACATAAACTGTACAATAAATCACGTATAAACTTTTTTTACTGCTTACGAGATTCGCACGATTTATCATGAGCTAGGTTTAACTAATTATGTTGTTTTAATAATGTTTTTTGGTTGCTAATGATCATTCATCATACTAGCTAGATGCATAGATGTATTCAACCAACTTGGTTGTTTGCATTCATGGACAATTACTCGTACTGACCACGGTTACCAAAAATTAATAAATAAAGAAGTAAATGAGAATTTCATGCCACTCCAATCCAACCAACCCAACGACATTAATGCTGATTCACACGTAGGATCTGTCAGGGACAATTTGTCCACTTAACACTAAGTTTTTTTTATCAAAGGACCCTTAGAGACCTGGCTCACGTGGTAGAGCTATCAGGCATTTATGCTGCAGGTACAGGGTTCAAACTCTACTCGGTGCATGAAAATCCCTTGGGTCTTTGGGCTCCGGGGTGAGGAGTTTTACCCACTTCGGCAACCGGATCTGTCGGCACTTGGGCCGGGGACGAAGCTGGGCTTTCTTCTCGAGGGTGCATTATGGTGAGATGATCGGGTGGGCCTAAGTGGCCCGTCAATGATTCCAAACTGCCTTTCAAAAAAAAATACGCCTACTCCCGAGTTGTTTTTTCAAGAGAAGAGAAGATAAATGAGAAGAACAAAAATCAAATCGTGTTTCCGAGTTTTTTATTTGGAAAGAAGAGAAGAGAATTGGGAGGAGGATTTAGACATCTTTTCTCTCCAAACTTTCTCTCTAAAATTGGGAAGATTTGGAAGGAGAGAAGAATATTAAAGCTATATTATGTCATTTCCTTTCATTTCTCTCCAACTCGGGAACACAAAACCTTTCAATTTCTTTTCAACTCGGGAACGCAAAAGTGTTTTTCATCTTATTTTCTTTTCTATTGTTTTATATTCTCTTATCTTCTTTTCTTTCTATCAAAATCTCGGGAGCATGGCCTAAGAGTATCTACAATGGTTAATTTATAAAAGTATTTTATTATAAAATTATGATGAGTTGGATCTTGATCTGGATCCGACCCGACCTGTCCCATTTACGTGACCAATGGATCTAAAAATTAGACCCATGAACCCAATAAATGATTCAATGGGTCACCCCATTTAAATGGATCTCTACTTGGGGCAACCCATGACTCATTCGGGTCAACTTATTAAAATTTTTACAAATTACACTTTGTAAACAAATAAATTTAAGACTTCAAAACTAATGATATAATCGCAAAATGTAGACTGTAAAACTTGTATCCATGTGTTCCGATGAGTTTGATACATTAATTGGATAATGAGGATGATCATATTTGTTAATTAAACAATATACATAAACTGTGAGAGTATCTATCAACATATGCAGTAGCAAAACAACGTAAATATTACCGTATATATCAATAAAAATGAAATCAAACTAAAATTTCTCCAATTCGATATAAACCAATAAATGTTGATCGAGTTATTATAATCAATCAAATTAGTATAAAACCGATGAATAGAAACAAAATTAATTCAAATCGAAAGCAATAATGTACAGACGATTTGTGATCTTCCGCACTAAAATCAATGGCTGTAAATTGAAGCTTCAATCTTCAGATACAATGGCGATTTCTGATCTTCCGCACTGAAATCATTAGTTGTTCTAGCTCGAAGCCTCCATCTTCTTCATTAGGGCAATAGATTTTTTGTGCGTGTAACATCCTCCCTAAGGGTCTGGTAATTTCTTAGCTTTATTTAATTTATATAACGAGTTAAGAAATTATTGTTTATTTTAAGTCATTGTGAATAATAAAATATTACTTGTTTTAAATTGTTATAGTTGACGGAAATATAAATTGTTGGAATCGTAAAGAGTTTTGGGTTCCAGACAATGGATCTAGACGGGGACTGTTTTAAGTGGATACGGGGTCGATTGGAATTGGGCCGACCTATATTACTTAACTTTCCCAAAATGGAAATTCACTTCATTCCCTGAACTCAAAACCTAAAACTAAACCACAATAAACTAGAAACAAAGTAAGATCAATAATCATTGCTTGTGCTTCATTCAATTGCATCAACCTACTCATTATCATCTTGTTCTTACTCAACTGTAAGTGTATTTATGTTCTATATATATGTTCAAGATTTTGAATTGTTGTGATATATATATATATATAGGAAATTGAAATTTGAAATGTTAAGTTTGATGTTGATGAGGTTTGTTGACATTATATGATGATAACTAAGGTAATAGAAATCCATAGAATCTGAGTTTGAAGTTGTAGTTGATTATAAACTCGAGCCTGGACTGCTGTAGCTCGAACCACAGGTTGTTGAAGAAATTGTTGGATCTGGCGGATCAATACCCGATCTGACAGATCCTAGTGAAACCTTATTAAGGATCCGGCGGATCCTATTGGAGATCCGGCGGATACTAGGAAACTTTTGAGGATCCGGTGGATCCAATACAGGATCCGGCGGGTATAATTTGGTCAGTACTACACTTTTAATTTGACATCCGAAAAGTAATATTTTTGGTGTACATGAATTATTGTATCCGGTGGATCCAATGTAGATCCGGCGGATCCGGATCCGATCCGGCGGATCCTTGGTCTGTTTTACTTATACTTTGATTTAAACAATGTGGTGTTTAATTGTTTGGTCTTTTGTACTTGAATTTGGATTATATTCAATTTATGAAATGAGTACTGATTTGTATTTTATTGTGTTCTCAGATCAGTCGAAGACTCAGTGACATTAGGCAGCTGAGTGGTTAGACTGAGAAAGTTAGGTGAGTGGATCTGTAACTCACAGTTTGATTTAGTTGTGACTGTTTGGTTACAACAAGTTAACGTATATATGATTCTTAGACTGTTTAGTCTGAATTGTTGACTATGAATCTACGTGCTATCTGGCCTTCGGGCAACAGTGTTATTGAGGTCAACAGTTTTATTGGGCTAGTTTGTTATTGTGTATACAACACAGGGGCTTTGTACATGTGTTGTATGTAGAACCGGTGTTGGTGATAATAACAACTAGTTATCGGTCTCTTCTGTATTGGTCATACAGATGGACGGTAAGTGTTCCTTGAGAGCCACCACGGCTGTAGGATTTCTCAAGAACCACCTATGCTCATTGATTAATAATGTGTGTTTACGGTAATTTGATGTAAATTGATAGTTATGCTAAGTTGAATTGTTAATTTGTGACATATTCATTCACTTATCTTCGTGCTAATCCCACCATATTACTTCCTGCAAGTCATGTTTTGAAATAAGGGCGGGCAGGAAGCTGATGCTTTTGCAAGGAATGTTTGACAAACTAGGAACTCTGATATAGTTTTGTGATAAATCAAAGATATTAGAATTATATAACACCTTATTTGTTGTACTATGGTTTAAAAAAGGAAAATGATTGGTAGACCTAAAACTGGAAGACTAATCATAGACCTAAAAGTGTGATTGGTAGGTTTGAAAAATTGATTGGATGAGATTAAGAGAGAGAAAAAATGCAACCAATCAAAATGTTAGGCTTGTTTTTATGTCTACGTAAGTAGGCATATATAGCGTTACTCAGAAAGAAATACTAAACTATTATGTATCAAGTTTTGAAATAGTTTATATACATTTTATATAATGTATAGTAATGAAACATGTTTTAATTTCTACGCTTCCGAGTTACATACATTAAATTAATGAATTAAATGTGAGGGGTGTTATAGTGCGTAAAATTTTTTTAGAGTTAATTGGAGCGACCCGGATCTACACCCATGTAATTAGTTGGATCTGGGGCAGATCATGGCCCATTAGTTCATGGATAAGATCCAAATCCAATTTAAAGGATCTTGAGGCCTGTTGGATCATTAAGTGATCTACTCTGACCTGGCCATTGACACCCCTATTATCATAGTATTATGTAAGATGTCATAAAAGGTTTTTCTAAAAAAGCTTTTTATTCCAATGGAAAAAAGCTTTTATGTAACATCCTCCCCCTGAGTCCACTGGGCCTGAGGAGCAATGTCAGGTCTGCAGCCCAATACACCCCAACCCATCTGGTAGCCTATGGCATCACCCAGGTTGTTGAGAGACTTGAACCCAAGACCTCCCATTTAATACTAAGTCTTACCACTTAGTATCACAAATTGAGCTGTAGCTTGACTCTAAAAAGAGAAATTTCTTTATATTTCATATGCACTTGACTCTAAAATTTGTAATAGTACTAGTTAACTTTGTATGTATATATACTAATCTAATGTTTTTATTTTACTTTTATTGGCTAAAAACAGAAAACATATATTAAAATACTTTCTTCCAACAAAACATGAGAGAAGTGAAAAACTGAGAAAGTATTAAAGTTTGCAAGACAAATTACAAGAAGGAAACCAACTCCTTCCGACTCAGCATACATATTCTAATTGTAATTAACTTTGCCGTATTCATTATCATCTCCAATAAGTTACATCCATCCATAAGGGATATTTATAAGTTGAACTTCAATTCTCCAATAAAAATTCTCCAGTTATGCCATATTCATTAGATCATGTCGCGTTTTTTATATTTCATTTTTTTTTTTAAAACAAAAATTAAAATAAAAACAAAAAATAAGTGGGAGTATTGTGTCCGTAAAAGGTGATACCATGCTTATCCCCTCACATCGCTTGACACGTATGCCAACCCCATTACTTTCTCTTCCTGTCGGGCAACATTATATTTCCATTTCCATTGACACTCTATCAATAATAATTTCTTTTAAAAATGTAAATTGATTATCATATCTTTTTAAATATACAAAAATCATTTTAAATTTTTTTTAACCCCTTTTTATACACTTCAACTAAAGACTAATGAGTAAAAAGGACAAGAGATAAACTTTTGTACAAAATAAAACTACCGTTTACCTTTTATTTTACAGTTTTGGCGATTTACTTTAAAAAACTTAAAATCATAAAATAGCACAATTGTGTAGGTTTGGTAGCCGACTAACACTAGAAACAGTAGAAACAACATAAAAATCCCGTATCCATGTTAAAAACGGCCCCGGTGCACCAAAACCCCGTTTTATAAAAGGGAAGTAACCACATGCAACCACTTACAAGAGGTTTATGACTAGGTTTTGGGACCCAAAATGGTCTCCCCTTTTAGTGAGCTTGTCTCACTTTATGAAACTGATTCATTTTTTCACACCTCATCACTCTTGATTTCTTCCCTTTTGCACATTCATATTAATCTTTTCTTATTTTTATTTTTAAAAAATGTAAAGTTGTGTCATGTACCAAGTAAGACAATGAATACTACCAGTCTAGTTATTATAAATATATCATAATTATTAAGTGATAATGATGATTGAGGTTATGAAAATAAATGTGAAATGGTAATTTGGAGGGTGTCCTGACTCCGTACTATATTTCAATGGTAGGCGTCCGTCTCACCGTAAAGGGCATCAACGCCGGGCAAATCACCGGTCTACAAATCACTCACATATGCTAAGACACGAATTTGAACCTGTGACCTATCGGTTATATGGGGTCTGGACATTTGCGATAGCGGTACAATGGCTATGCCCGATTGATTATGAAAGTAGAGTGAACAAAAGGGACAATTATAAGTATGAACGTGATGTTCAATTTGGCTACGATCTCCATGGAAAGAACGTCAACAAACCACTAACTTTCTACTATCAGTGGATGTGATGAAAGGAACTTATTATAGAGTACGTACAAACCACTTAAATTGCAATCTTTTTGAATTGTGCCTAATTGTCATGTAACACGTAGGCACACTTTTTTTTTTCTGGCAGGAGAGTACCTCATCTCTTTTTCAGTCTTTCATTCTTGTACTAACATGTATATTAATGATTTCGTTTTCGTACCCTTTTGACATATCGTTCCAAGTTGTCGACTTTATGTATTCAATGTAACGAGCGTACGTAGTGTTACCATGTAAATCTTTCTAATTTACTTCATGATCTTGCAGTCAACTTAGTAATCAAGTAATTAATCAAAAGCATGATCCATGTGACCAAACTTTAGTAAGGTGTGCAAATCTGTTAAAAATGCTAAGAGAACGTGCATAAATCCATCCCAAAGTTCATTTACAAAGGAAAGAAAACACGTACGACCCGATTAAAAACCGGCCAATAGGATGGACGGATGTAAAAGTACATACCTGAATGAGATTCTTCTACTACACCAATGAAGTAACAACTACAGAAAGAAAGATTAAAGAGTACTCTGTCAAGTGGAAAATATGAGCTTAAAATTGGGTCAAGTGTTGAACACTGTCTTTAACAGGCTAAAAAGTGATAACAAGAATAATTTAAGTAAAAACACAATGATTAAGTTTCAATTACTCGGTTCTGTCTGACATGCATGGGATTATGTTTAGTTTAGTAAGCCAACACTATTATAATGCCACTCTTTAGCTTCAAGTCAAAGATAACATAGGCATAAAGGAATCATTAAGCTCACAAATGCTGTCTTTAGCATAATTCAACCTATTTGCACAAAACTGGATGTAGAACTCAATAAACATTCACCACCCAATTTCATTTGGAGTTATCTGTTTTCCATTTTCATCGCGACGTATTATCGCTGCTATTGGACCACCAGACTTATCTTATCATCATTAGAAGACATTTGATTAACAAGTTACATACTTTTATGTAACACTTGAGAACTGTAAAGTCAAAAGTTGTAATCTTTCATTGGGAGTGAACATGTGATGACATCTACATCCCAATGTAAGGCATGAAGGCATGTTTGCCTAACTTAGATAGGGTGTAATCATTCCCTAATTACAAAACTTTTTTTTTTATAAAGTTTTAAAAATTGGTTTATAGGGTCAAAGTGGCTACCCAAAGGAAAGTTGATGTGTTCCAAGTATTTAGTTTAAGTGTGTTAGGCTTAAAATGATAAAGATTGTTTATTTAGAATATGCTATAGTGGTCCATGCACCCATTATTTACTCTTTAAATTAGGACATTATTTATAACATTGTGTTTTGATTTTAGAGTTATTGATCATGTCCCCTACAAGCTGGACTTGAGTTCAACCAGGGCTTCATTGGCCCATGAACTATCATGGTGATCACTATAATTATAGAAGTTGGATAAGCTATCATATCATATGGTTCATAACTTCATAAATGTTGGGATCACATGCAGGGTTTATGACCAGGTGTTTTGCCATAACAGCAAACAGGGACCAGCAGATTACAAGACTGACAGTAGAACTGTAAAGGCCCACCCAAACTGTTGGGGGAGGCCCATTTGTGTAGTACTGATTCAAGGGCCTCAACTTTAATGTTAAAGGACAGACGCATGTGAACTAACTTGGTAACAAAACAAAAGGAAGGTAGTTAATAATCTAATTCTTAAATCTTTTTGATGCAAATTTGACTCTAATTGTGACCCTAAAGTATAATCAGAGTGCTGTTACATCTTATATGACCATGTTATCAAAAACAAAGTTTATATACATGAGTTTATTTAACAACAGACAGAACAGAACAATCTCGGTTCATTGACTCTCAATCAAAATAATCAGGATCCTTTGGCTTCGGTACTGGGGTACGAATAATATCATCAGATTCAAATATCTCGCCTCTTCTAACACTCGTGGTATGCAACAATAGTCCAGTTTTCCGGATATTTGCTTTAAATGTTTGTTGCTCATTGAGATTCTCACGGTTATAATTCTCTTTATTCGTGAGCATACCAACCAACTTTCGCCTTCTGTACAGTTTCCAAGCTGATTGTATGAAACAAGCAGCCCAAGTCCTCCACTGATGCGAGTGAACCCTGAATGTGTGCCTCAGCTTCTTGTTGTGCATCTTGCGAAACTTTGTGGCGACAAATTTTAAGTCCTTTGAGGAAAGTGCAAATGCTTCCACCTCAGCAACTGATGTGACTGTCCGCGTTGACAATGGCAGGGTGGTGGTTGAACGTGGGTCTAGTGCCCAAGTCAGCAGTTCTTCGCCACAGAAATCTCCAGGCCCGATCCGGCACTGATTCCAGAAACCTGCTCTTCCTCCATCTGTAGTGTAGGAATCTAGATGTCCATGCATGATAAATAGCATTTCATTGGTGGGGTCCCCCTCGCGCAGCAAGCAAGTTCGTGATGTGCATATCACAGGTCTTAGTCTTTCGCATATTGCATCCACTGTGCGCTCGTCCATTTGTTCAAATAGTGCAACCTATTTTTGTTTGCATAATCTGTTAGTATATCCTTAGCTAGGGCTGGTTCAAGTCGAATAAAGTTTATGGTTACATTATTAAGCAAGACTGGGTAAGCGACAGGTGACAATTTTGGACCGGTAAGTGATGCACAAAAAAAATGACATGCGTCGCCCTCTTATTCTTTCTTTTTTGTTTTAGCGGACCGTTTATTTTACAATAACAAACCCCCTCTTATGTATGTAAAAACAGATGGATGATCATAGAACTCACTCTTCGGACTAATTCAATACAGATGTGATGCTTGATATCTCTTCTGATATCTAAAGGAAGAGCTTCAAGAATCGTTTCTTCTTCAACGTTTTGATTCTTGATCCATTTGAAAAGGTCGTGTTTACGCACACGCTCCTTCATTTCATGTGGCAATTGTCTATGGTTCATCCATTGCTCTGTATCCATTTGCTGTAATCTGTACTCTTCTAGTCTTTCAGTTCTTGATTCAATGTATGTCTGTTTTCGAAACACGATTTAGTGTTAAAGAAAGTAACATTGTTGGTTCACAATAAGGTAAAAACTCACCTCCATGGTTCCAATAATCATAGCAAGTAGCAACAATCCAGTGTATGATATGATTATGCAAAAGTGTGTTTCTGCAAAAAATGTACTTGCTTGAATTTCCTCTGCTCTCGAACTACAATAGGACATGTCAATTAAGTTAACCACGATTATGGTATGGAAACACACTCGAATATGAAACGAAAAAGTAGTGTTCATACCTTAGAGCTCGGAGTCCCCACCAAAGACAATATATGTATTTTGTGTAGAAATCTAAGGATGCAAGTCCAGAGTCTACAGCATCGAAAATGAGCCCATATTCGAAGAAATCTGTTTCAGATCCACACATACTGGAAATATTGCTCGATTGATACCACAATGCTCGACCAGGATCATCAAGGTAATGGCAATTGAAATACCTCTCACCGCAACCTGGTTCTTCAAGATCGCATACTTCTTTCCAACATATTCCTTGGCGTACAATTGTTAGAAGATAATAGCAGGCTCCAAAAACCTTCAAAGATTTATAACATTGTTATCAAATGATGTAATTCATAATCAGGTAATAGGAAACTAAGACGAAACATAACATACATGAGCAGCCAACAGAAACAGGACTATGTTATAGACAGCGCCTGATAGTGTCGATTCAGCCACCACACCAATTACATGTGTTAAATGAGATGTAAGTCTAAATATAAGATAAAGCCTTAGGAAGAACTGGAACATGATGAAGTATAGGACGCTGATTTTCGTGCTCATCATTTCCGAATTATCAAAAAAGGGGAGCCATGTCAATACCTGAAACAATTTCCACAACCTAAACATGATCTAACTTTCATAACAGGGTTAAGTGTCTGGAAATGTATCGAACTTTACCCAAAATACTATTCTATGTATCCACATTCAATTATTGCTATTGTATCTAGTAAACTGGTGATATGACACTGGTTTTGGTGACATGGATGATGTGGCAACCTATATGGTTACAAGATGATGAAGTCATCAGATACATAAGAAATAATTGTAAGTTTGATACAACTTGCATACAGTAGAAACTTCTAAAGTTAAGTACATCCAAAAGAATTTTGGGTAAAATTCTAATACTCTATCAGACAAGTAACTCATAATGATATCATTATGTGCATAAGTTAGTTATACGGTATGGAGAACGAACAAATCTCACCTGTGGAATAGGTAGAGCGGCGAGAAAATCAAGAGAAAAGTCTCTCTTGAGATACCTTTGAGAAATCTTATAAGGGTCCAACACCAGCTCTCCTCTTCCAAGTAAAAGAGTCGATGGTGCATCATAAGCTGTTCTGAACCGAACATAGATATGAATGGCGTAGAATACGTCCACAATTGATCGAATGACAGTGAGAGTTATCTTCAGGGAAGTATCTTCACTCATGCACATCTCATCTGGATTTACTTCAGGCAAGTAATAGAAAAGAGGATCTATTGCTATCGAAATAAGAGCTGCAACTAAGAAATACTTGTTCCATTGTTTCACACGATCTCCTCGAGGATCAAATATACTCCTTTCGACTTTTTTGTAGTCTTCAGAGAACACTCTGGTAAGTCTTTGACTTAAAGGACGTCGATTCTTCCCTCGTGAAGGAGATTGTTCAATCTCAAATCTAAGAATTAAATACGAATTAATCATATTAAAATATACAGCTCGCTTCATTAAACATAACGCATTGTTACAAACCTGGAAAGTTTTGGAGAATCAGTATCCATATTGCTCTAGTGACTGTAACACCACTTAATTCAACTGCTAAACTTGATCTGCGACATGATAAACAGTGCAAGGGGACCTGAGGACCTCACATCAATCAAGCTAGGAATGGTCAAAATGTCGAATGGTGAAAACCTGCATTTTATAGAAGAATAGAGCAAGCAAGGGAATATTGCCGATTATTATGTAAGTACTAATCTTGATGTGAGATCCATAATGTTGTCTTTTGTAAACCACGCAGTACTCTTAACAATTACGGAGTATATATGTTCTGCAGCAGTATAGACAGAATATTGTTTTTTTATCTGTTATAAAACTGAAATAACCATATGATAATGTAGTCTTAACAATGGTCAATGGCAGTAGCACTAGGTGCAGATGATTTTACCCATTTAGTCCATAATTTTACTCATTTGAATGTGTTGAATTAATGAGTATTTTAAATGTAGATATATCATAACATACATAAATAGACAAGAAACCAAAGTTAACCATTAGAAACCAAAACCAAGCATATTAACGATTAACAAGATACAGATAAATGACCTTGTTTGATATGCTCTTCTTTGTCTTTAGTGTGGATAATCAACTTTTCTACATTAATAGTGCTACAGTTAAAATTCCTTTTAATCTGTTTTACATCAAGCTGGAAGTTATTCGTGGATTGGAAAGGTGATCCTATTTACAGTTCAAATGCAATAATTCGAGGATTTTTGTTATATTATCACAAACAAATTCAATATGCCTACACCAAATCATCCATTACAAATTCTTAAAATGTCTAGATGCATATTCTGAAACAGTGAAACATATCTTGCAAAATTCAAAAACTGTTACAACATCTACTCGTCTATACTCTATAGGTCACAGGGACAAAATTCCAATGGTAGCAGCTTGGGTTAAAGCATCACCGTTCTTTTACAGCAACGCAGGCTAGTAAGTTACAACCACAGCTTGGTCAAAAGTTGCAAACCCACACACGTACCTGCATTTACAAGGATCGACGATTTAGACAAAATGCAATGCAACCTCAGTTCATATGGCCTGAAAAACACTCAAAGCCGAAAAAATTTACCCCAAAAGTTTGTCTAAAATTGAGGCCTTTGCCGTGCTTCAGCAACAGTGACTCGAATATTTCTACCATCAACATTCTGCACAAGAAATAATAACAAAAATTCAAGTTAACAAAATTTTGAAGGAAATTAGAGATCAAGACAATGAAAATACTTACAAGGCCATCCAATGACTCAATAGCTTTGTTAACCTCATCAGCAGAACCGTAAGTCACGAAACCAAAACCCTTTGACCTACCACTATCCCTGTCGTAAACTACCCTAGCTTCCATAACATTTCCTTGCTCCTGAAACAAAGTTTCAAGAGCGAGATTGTCCACACTCCATGCAAGATTTCCAACATAAACCTTATTGGTGTCGGAACTCCTCCCACCACCACCACCATAGCCGCCACGGCTTCCTTCACTGCCAAAGCTGCCCCGACCTCCTTCTCTTTGTCCTCTAAATGAAGACTCTCCTTTGCTTGGAGGTGGTCCTGAATTTACCCTAAGTTGCCTCCCATCAAGTTCCTGAAATTACAATAAGCTCTTGCTTAAAAACGAAGCATGTTGTAGAAACTGAATATCAAACATTTGTTGCCATGATTTTTAGTATATCTAGTGTAATACTACATGTAAAAGTAGAATAATGTACAAAGCAAATGTTGGATGTCATCAAGGCACTTACATAACCATTGAACTGCCGAGTAGCCGCCTCAACTTCCTGGACTGATGACATAGTCACAAAGCCGAAACCCCTGCTTCGTCCACTAATTTTATCATATACAACCTGCACAAATGACAAGCAAATTGATGACTACTAATGAAAATGTTTCTAGTTTAGACAAAATTTAGCGCAGTCAGTGTCTCGTAAATGAATACAATTTGACTAATAGGTAATTTTCAAAAAAAATTATTAACTAATAATGGGCATCTGAAAACGATAATCATTAATTAAAAGCAAATTATGTATTGTAACAGCATTAAACAATTCAGCCTTTCAGATTAGTTCAATAATGTTACTTGACTTTTCCTTGCAAACTTAATATTCATTCAGTAAAATACCAAAAACATACTGTAATCTGTTACCATTAGCTTACATACATGAGTACCGTCTAACAATTTTCTAAGATCGTACAATTCGTCCAAGGAAATGAGTAACAATGTAAATAAGTAATTAACACCATTGAAAAGGTCAACAACCAAACTAATATAGCAATAACATTCAAGAAAAGCATGTTGAAAAAAGAACAAACCATAAGTTCATTCAACTTAGCTAAATAGCTGCTAAAAAAGAGCAGACACAAGACTATATATTCATATAAACAATAAATATTTCTCAAGAATACAAAGCAAATATAATAGGTCCAAAGTGTTAAGATATACCTCAACCATCTCAACATTGCCAGCACGTTGAAAGAGTCCAGCAAGAGCTGCACTATCAACATTCCATGGCAAGTTACCCACATATACTTTAAGGTCAGGTGAAAAGTTAGACCTCTGTTGTTCTTCATCACTTGATAATTCCTCATCCAACTCGAAAGAAGATGCAACGGCTAAATTTCGTACAAACCGAGAGGATGGAGTGGGCACAAATAATTTAGTGGACAAAAGCTTGGGTAGACTATGATTAATGGAAGAAGGAAAGATGCAAAAGGTTGTGAGTGAGGATGATGTTTTGGATAAGGTGGCTGTAGATGAAGTTACAGATAGAAGATTGAAGGCAGCTGCTGTAGAGGAAGACATGGTTATTATGGGTAAAGTTTTAATGGAGGTTTTAGGAAATCTTGCAATGCCAGGGGATAAGAGATAAGGGATATTTTAAAGGAAAGGAAAGGTGATGGTTAATATAGGTTAGTTTGCTAATGGGTATGGGTTGACCCGACCCGTTAACACCTTATCTCATCAATCATGTATAACATTACAGAATTTTCATTTTTGTATTTACTACTTTAAGTTTAATTCATTCATTTAAATTACTCTAAGATTTTATATCTACAGATTGAACCCACCTCATTCATATAGCTCAAATAACAAATGATCAATCGCGCTACTCAACCAACCACAATGAATCATTTTGAGAACATGGGAAAACAAAGTTGAATTAACTAAAAATAATGAAGTTATAAGCTTTGCCTTCAAGCAACAATTTAAAGTATTTGGAACAAAGAAAGCATTAGTCTCCATTTCTACTGTTTCTACACCAGAATTTAACCAACAATTTTCCCTCCATTAGCTCCCAATGCTGCCATCACTACCTCTCCTTACTCTATCCATTTTCATTTGACCAATTCGTTCCCCAATTTCACTCAACTCACGCACAGTATCACGCATCGCCAACAGTTCCACCCTCTCCACATGATCCTCCAACTCCTGCAACACGTTTGTCTGACTTTCGGACATTTTTTCAGAATCACAATCTTCTTTCAGGTGACCCAAACACGAATTAACATCCACTTTACTCCCGACAAATCTTTTTCTTTTCATATCTTCAAGCAACTGCAACCCGTAATCTACTCTATTAACCACCACATACCCTTTAATCAACGTCACATAAGTAACCAAATCCGGCTCAATATTTCTCTCCCTCATCTCCACAAAAAGCCTCTGTGCATACTCCATTTTCTCAACCACAGTGTACCCATTAATCATCATATTATAAGTAATCAAATTAGGCTCAACATCTCGCACCTTCATCTCCACCATAATCTTCTCCGCATCCTCCATTTTCCCAACTTGAACATACCCGTTAATCATCGAATTATAAGTGACCAATGAAGGCTCGATCTTTAGTCCCTTCATCTCCATCAATATCTTCTCTGCTTCCTCCATTTTCTTTATTTGAACAAACCCATTAATCATAGTGTTATAATCAAATAAATCAAGTTCAAGATTTCGACTTTTCATATCTTCGATCAATGGTTTAGCAGCCTCCACTCTTGAAGATCCACAAAAACCCATGATCATGAAGGTGTAAGATTGTTTGTTCGGAACTACACCTTCAGATAACATTTTATTAAAATATTTCTCAACCAACATGTATTTCTTTTCATTTATGAATACATTCAGCAAACAATTATATGATTTAATCGTCCTGGGCACACCTAATTCTTCCATTTTTAAATAAATACCAACGCAATTCTTACCGATGTCAGGTTTTCGATTGCTTTTCGCGTAACCACGGATTAATAGAACAAACAAATCTTCATCATAATCAATACCCTTTTCAGAAATACCCAAAACAATCCGTTTAGCCTCGTCAACTCTATGAAATCTACACAAAGTTTCAATCTTTTCGTAAAATGCTTCTTTTTCTGTATTGGAATTATGCTCACCTGGAGTTGTTGATTTATCATATTTTAGCATCTGAGTCTGCGATTCATGGGTCGAAATACGTGATTTTGGGTCTGGGGTTTGTTCATTTAGGGGTCTAGTAGCAGATGAACAAAAACTACAAAGGGGTTTGGAGGATTTGTTAAAGATGATATTTTTCAAGAATCGTGATTTCGATGCAAGAAAATAACAAGAAGAGGCCATTTTGGTTTGATTTGCCCCACTACTGGGAGAATGTTAGTTCTTTGGTAGGGTTTAGGGTTTCGTATGCCGCTCATGTAGTTACGCACTCTGTTATGGTTTCTATTAGGCTAATGATATATCCACCATCAAAAGTGATAAATTCATCAAAAATATGCATTAACAGGTTATATAGTATAACCTGTTAATGCATGTTCTTGATGGATTTATCACTTTTGATGGTGGATATATCAACACCCTTTCTATTAAGCAGGTGATAATGACACAGACAAATATAATAGGTACACAAGAAAGAAGTGGTAATGGATTAGAATACCCTTGTTATTTTCTCTTTGATATATTTTCTCTCAAATAATATGTCCTCCAATAAACTCCATTCTCTTTTTCGATTTCAACTTATCTCTTTTTTAAGGTTTGCTTGATTGTTTGCTAAAACCCATTTGAAGTTTCTTTTAATTTCTTGCGGAGTTTATATATTGTTTCTCATTGATTTTAACATTTAGAATTTCATGTTTGCATCATTAAATGTGTGGACATTTTTTCCATTTTATATTGAAGTTAAATGTTGGGACTGTAATTGTATTTGAACCCATGATATGAAATAATTTAGTACAGAAAATGGCGATCTATATATGTTTTTCTTGAATCCTGTGTATGTTGTTTACAATCGAGATATGTGATGTTTGGTACCGTTTTTTATTTAATTTAACCCGATTGGAGTTGCTATGTGATGTTCTTCAAGTTTCTAGTATGCTACTGCGGTAAGTTAGGTGGATCCGACATCACTAAAAAGACGTCGGAACACTTTCAGGGAAGATAGCGAGATGAGAAGTGAAAATGTCACACCGGAAACATTTTGAGGTCAAGGTTTTTTTTTTTGGGTTTGTGGATGATTATAGAAGTTTAGGAAAAATATATAAAGGGTATAACAGTCCATTACTAATTTTTTCCTGTATACCTCTCAAATATGCATGTGCCAAAATCACCTCCCTATTTATTAGGCAGGTGATAATGCCACAGGCAAATATAATAGGTACACAGAAAAGAAGTGGTAATGGACTAGAATACCCTTGTTATTTTCTCTTTGATATATTTTCTCTCAAATAATATGTCCTCCAATCAACTCCATTCTCTTTTTCGATTTCAACTTATCTCTTTTTTAAGGTTTGCTTGATTGTTTGCTAAAACCCATTTGAAGTTTCTTTTAATTTCTTGCAGAGTACTATATATTGTTTCTCAGTGATTTTAACATTTAGAATTTCATGTTTGCATCATTAAATGTGTGGACATCTTTTCCATTTTGTATTGAAGTTAAATGTTGGGACTGTAATTGTATTTGAACCCATGATCTGAAATAATTTAGTACAGAAAATGGCGATCTATATATGTTTTTCTTGAATCCTGTGTATGTTGTTTACAATCGAGATATGTGATGTTTGGTACCGTTTTTTATTTAATTTAACCCGATTGGAGTTGCTATGTGATGTTCTTCAAGTTTCTAGTCTGCTACTGCGGTAAGTTAGGTGGATCCGACGTCACTAAAAAGACGTCGGAACACTTTCAGGGAAGATAGCGAGATGAGAAGTGAAAATGTCACACCGGAAACAGTTTGAGGTCAAGGTTTTTTTTTGGGTTTGTGGATGAGTATAGAAGTTTGGGGAAAATATATAAAGGGTATAACAGTCCATTACTAATTTTTTCCTGTGTACCAATCAAATATGCCGGTGCCAAAATCACCTCCCTATTATTAGAAAAAGAAAAAAGAAAATTGAAAAGAAAAAGAGGATGATATAATAATAATAAATTATTATTATTATTATTAAAAAACTTTAGAAAGACAAATAAGTCAATATTTGACATGTAATGAGAATTAAAATATGTAATTTTGAATTATATATTTCAAGAAGTCCCCAACTTGTTAGAGATAAAAGTTAGAAAAAAATACGTATAATCTTGTGACAATGGCAACGTATTTTATTAGCGATACAATATTGTTCCTCTTGAGGAATAAAATAATATGCACTTTCACACTAAATGATTAATTATAACTTTTAAGATGTAGATAAAGTTTTAACGATATATAATAATTAAATTAAATAAATATCTGTACAAGGTCAGGGTTCAAGCCCACGCGTCTAGTATGCCCCCCACGTTATAGAGAGACAACCGATTGAGGACCGATCTGGGTCGTCGGTTATTTACCTTTTGCCACAATAAAATTGTGTGGCATGATTAGCGTCTTCTTTCCCTATAGCTTATGATTCGTACGTGGTTGCTTTTGAGTGTGTATTTACGAGAGAAACAATAGTCTTCTGTGGATAAGACGTCTCAAATAAATTAAACATACATCAACAACTTTTTAAAAAGCAATTCAATTAGTTGGATTCCTTATTGGTGATTTTAATTTATAGATTATTACAGGTCATACATTTCATGTGACTGAATATATTTAATAAAAAACTTGAAGGGGAAGAAAATTCGTAGTTATGAAGTATTCGTGTTTTGTAGCCATAAAGATGGGCTCAGAGCCCACTTTTAAGCACTAGATGAGTTGGGCTACGTACATCAGCATATATGAACGAGAATGAGGTTTTAAGCTTGGTGTTCTTTCATTGGGTTGCCAAATCGAAACCTGGCAACAATTTACTTACGGAATTATACATAAAAAGTTTAACGAGATAGTTCATAATTGATTTTTTGAGAAATAAAATTATTTTTTTTAATAATAATATAGTGTTGGATAGATGGCTGATCAGTCGAATCACAATTATTGTACTTTTTTATAAAAAAACAAACTAGATGGATTTACTGAAAAATAAAAATAAAAAAGTAAACAAAAATAGGCTCTTAATGTTTGACCACATACATGTACTGTATATGGTTTTGCTTTTGCACAACTCCATGAAGTAAGGAAGAAACTACCAAATGTTTGGTGTCGGCCATATAACAAAAGACACGTGTTTGTGGAGACAACATGCAATGAACCAAACACTTGTTTACAATACCCCAAATATCACAATCTAGTTAACCAGATAGATAAACCAATTTTATCTACAGATTTGAACTAACATATAAATACATAATAATGTAGGTTCATTTCAACAAGTATTATTAGCGCGCAATTGTGCGGGATTAACTACTAGTAACGCTAATTATGCACTAGAATATTGTAGTTGGAATACGAAGTTGGGGCAATTTGGTAAAAAAAAAAAAAAAAAACCCTTAAAACAGGAATATAATAATAAGAGCAAACAAATAACGGCAGATCTAACTGCTAAACATATATTTAATTTAATTTAAAATTTAATTAGTGTAAAGTTATGTTCTCAAAGTTAGTTATTATCAAACACAGTTTTATATTACTTGGTAAAAGAACAATATCTACAAGATCTCTGAATATTATTTTTAAATTGTTATTTTATTTATAACTTTTTTGCATCAAGTGTACATTGAACATTGCATGTTTTAGTTTGATTAATCCTATTATTAATTAGGCTAAAGCATTTGACATGTTACATGTCACAAACACATATAAAATAATTTAATTTATTAATTGATATTAGTATATAAAGATGTATATATGATACTATAATATTGTGTGTCTACTTTTTAAATCGGTTAGAATACATGTTAATTGATTAAGTGAATCATTACGATGAAATTTAATCAAAAGATTAATATATAGTACTGAAAACATGGTTAATTAACTAGGTCATGTTCTCCTTAATTATAAACGGAGTAGTATTAATTTTAGTTGAATCTCCTTTATATTTATAACAAATCCCTAATTATGTAGACAAACCTAAAATAACTCTCTCTAAATTAATCTCAACCATTCACTACATTAATCTACCTACTTATCCACCTTTAATCTCATTCCCATAATTTGTCCATGTAATAACCTCCATTAGTCATACTAATATTACCAAATTATCCCTTCTAAATATATCATTTAATTTTAAATTCCTTAATTAATTTTATTTTACAATTCATACGCCGACTTTGTTCCACAAATTTAGAAACGCTAGAGTAAAAAAATTCACCAATCAAAATATTAGATCAAAGCAAAAAATTCGGCGTTCCTATTAAGATCGGAGCTAATTTCTAACCGGTTTCTCTCTAAAGGTAACTGATTCAATTTTGATTTCAATTCAATATTGGGTTCGATTCAAAAGTTTCGATTATGATTCCATTTTGATTTATATTTGATTTCAATTCCACTGATTTGATGATTAATTTATAGGTGTATGTGGGTACTTGAATTTCCTTTAGCCCTAATTTTAATGTTCCTGAATTTGATTCTAAAATTGGGGTTTGGTGTTCAATTTATAATGGTGAAGAATTATGTGTACACACTGCAAAAATTTTGTGACCACAAACCATATCATTTCTCTATGTATCATCCAATTTTTTTATGAATATGACGGAAACCATTGTAATAGTAGTGTGTTATTTTCTATTCATACTTGTGTATATATAATTTGTGTTTAGGTGGTATTTGTGTATGAGGAGGGTATGTCTTTAACATGTCAGTGTGTTTCTTGATGCACACCATGTGTTCTATAAAATGCTTGAATAGAAAAGTAGGTTGAATTGAAGTTCTTAATAAATACTTTTGTTGATACATCTTTTGCTGAATTTTTTTTCATTCCATGGTGTAGATAAAAATGTGAAGATGAAAACTCATTTCATAAATACCATTTTGCCTAAAAACAATTCCCTACTTTTAAAGCTATCACTGTAATCCTTCTATATTCTTGAATATGCTTGTGCCATCGATACTAGAATTATAATTCATCCTAACTTTATACTCTTGAATCACTCATTAATACAAATATTATGTCTTTTTGGAATTGGCAAACATAAAACGGCGCAAAATAATTATGTGAAGGGGATTAGAAACATTTTTTAATAGGTTCGATACGGCGAGAAAGCCCAAGAAAGTCTACTCGGTGATCAGTTGTAGGTGTCAACTCTTAACTGATTTAACTAATCATTTGTATATACATACATCTAATAGCGATTTTGTTATGGTTCTAGATACCATAGGTGAGAAGGTAAAAATTATGATTTCTTTGGCTGTCTTAATGGGATTTTTGGATTATCAATAACCATTTAATTTGGTGTTGCGGTTGTGTATGGCAGTTAGAGAATTTTACATTTATGGATTCTACATTTTGTCTCCTTTTATTGCAGTCATTAGAGGTATTCATACGGTCATACCACTACATTAGCTTGATTTACATAAGATAAATTAATGACACCAGTTTTAATAGTGTATAACAAACAAACACTATTTCATAATTGATTTGATCATATAATTTTATTAGATGCAGATCATGAATGGTTACCGATCTATGTATACTTTATCTAAATTTCCCTTAAGTTGATGTTCTTCAGGTCCAGGTAACGTACAAATACGATAATGGACTTCTTCTCTAATTATATTATGTAGTAATGATCTTATTTAGGTTATAATTCATAATCAGTTATATTTTGATCTTCTAGGCAACCAGTTCTACACTTCTACGTGGTGATGTTTTCAATCAACATGTTTTAACTTTAATGGAAAGGAGTAGAGGCGACAAAACGTGCAAGTCGTATAAGCGTCACTATGGTAATTTTAGGCACATGTTGCCATGTCGTGTTATGTTGAGCCTACAATTTATGTTTTTTATACGAATTGTTTGTAACTAATGAAAGCATAAAAATTTATTGCATAAGTCATAATTAATGTTACAGTTTGTAATCTTGGTTTTATGAAAAGCTTATGTATGCTTTTGGCAACTTTTGATCCCTACAACCCATTTCCAGATTGACTCAAGTAATTTTTTATGAACTACCCAATTGACCCGTTAGAGATTTGTCATTCAAAAACATCTTTCTTTCCCTTGTGCATAACCAAATTATAAACCTATATGCTGTGATATCTACATAAAACGTAAGCCTATATTTTGCTTATGGCTTTTTATCATAATGATTCAATTATATGTTGGTGTTTATCACTTTATCAAACACTACTAAAGAGCCTCACTATCTAACCTCTTTTTTATGGGTAACTAATGCAGGTGGTACCAAAGTTCACGAAGGGTTATACAGAAAGCATTAGGGCTGGTTCAAGAAATCATGTACACGGTGTTACCATATGGATCACAGAGGTCTTTGGACAATTTAGTGAAGTTAAACAAGCATAGTTATAATTGAAATCATAGTTATTCAGTGTTTTGACACACATGATATATTAGGGCTATATGGGTGAAACTCATTAAAATAGAAGTGTCTTGCTCATTTTCAATTAGGTTCCAATAAATAAATATGTCCCCTTTAACGTTCAAACTAAATTGATTAGAGCCATTGATCTAAATGACTAGCTAATTAGGTCCCGATAAGACAAACGGTTCCCTTTGTGTTAAACTATTACATACGACACCGTATCAACTATTTGAAACGCTTCAGCATAAGCACTTTATATAAAAAGAAAACATATGTTTCCCCGCGAAGTCGCGGGTTATAATCTAGTATTAATTAATAGTAAGAGTATATGTATCAAGGTACCGTACTTGTATACAATATTCTATTTTTGCTTAATTGAAATCCAACATCTATTGAAATACCAAATACATGTAAATGGTATGAGTTTACCACAAATAATTTATGTTTATGTATAAATAAAGGGCTAAGTATATGAAAATGTATCAAACTTTGACAAAATCTCTATTGTATGAACCAATTTTTAAAATCTCTATTGTATGTATCCTATTTTCAAATATTGCCTATTGTATGTAACCTGACTATTGTGTCATCATATAAAGCTGCCACGTGACATTCTCACAAAACACCACATCGAAAAATTACATACAATAGGTAATAATCGAAAATTGGATACATACAATAGAGGTTTTGAAAGTTGGTTTATACAATAGAGATTTTGTCAAAGTTTGATACATTTTCATATACTTAGCCCATAAATAAATAAATAAGTAAAGTGTGAGAAGACAAAGAAGAGAGGACGAAAGAAAAACAATGTGATTTATGTAGAAAACAAAATAAAGAGAAAATCATTTGATTTATGATTGGATGCCAATGTAAACTGAAACGATCGATAAGATCGAAGTCAAAGTCAATATTCCTGGAATGTGGTTCGGCGGACAACGTATTACAGGGAAATGCATATCATGCAAAAGTAGATATGAAGTACTCCCATCCGTTTTATTATAAGTGTTCATATCTTATATTGAGTTTTTAAAATAAGTTTTATACTATAACCAATGAAAGTAGACTTTAGTGGATAGTTATATCATTTGATTGGTAAAAAGTGTATTTAATGAATATTTTTAAAACTATATGCATGATTAAAGTTAACACTTTAACCGAGACGGTGAAAGTAATTAAATAGGCATAACATTTAGTTAATTTCTTCCTAGATTATTGTCAAGTACTTGCATACGCTTTGCTTTTGAAATGTAGTAGTGCTCACTATATTACTTGATCAATGAAATAAATCAAGATCAATGAGAGCATGAATTAAAGTGAGTGTATTACTTAATTACTCGATCGGTACCCAAGTCAAAAGCAAACTAGCTATATATGTACGTAACTACGTACTATAGTTTTAGTGTTCCTTTACTTCGATCCACATTAGTTTTGTTATTGATTACCAACTTCTTTTATACGCATCACATACTTACTTTCTTATATATGGTAGATGGATGGACGTTAAACACTTAAACTTAAACATATATCTATATCGATCTCTCTCTCTCTCTCTATATATATATGTACACACACTGATTTTAGAATGATACATACACATGAATGTGTATCATCCTTTTAATTGTCGTTGTAATCGCATCCAAGCTATATATCATCGACCATAAACACACATCAAATTGAAGCTATATATCCTTTTTTTTAGGTGTTGGCCGGGTTTCATTGAAGCTTTCTTGAGGATGGTATTTGGTGTTTTTAGGTGATATGGTAGGTTGTCTATTTCTTGTATTTCCTAGCATCTTAGTAGTTATTTCAAACATAAATATGCCGTTTAAAAAAATAAACACACATCAAATTGACTTGATCGATCAATATATATACTTTACCAAATGATTATAATTAAGTCCTAAATGTATTAATTATAGAGTAACCTTACATCTATCCATCCGTACATACATATGGACATATATATGGTAGATTCTTGTACGTTTAATATCTTCACATATGATCATATATATGTATGCCCAATCCTTTCTAAAATAATAAGTTAAATACTCCGTAGTAGATAAGAGGTAGATTGAGTAACGCATATATCTATGTGTTGTGTACTTGTGTGTGTTGTCTATTTGTGGTGTCCACCCCCCTCACTTGTTTGTTCCTTCAATAACGATCCATATATATCAACTTCACAATGGGTTTAAGGGTCCACATTCCCATTCTTCTTCATCTATATCCAGTACGTACGGATTTTATTAAATTACTTTATCCCAATACATATATATATATATATATATATATATATATATATATATATAGGGGGAAGATCAATAGGGAAGTAAAAAAATGAGGAAAGGAGGGAAGCTATTTTTAGCCGCACATTCTGGTCAACACAAAAGTCAACGCGGTGGCAAACTTGTAAATAACTTGAAATCCCCTCCCAGATCGTTAACATGCATTTCAAAAGCATGTTAATCAAAATCAAAATTTCAGCACGTTAACATTCATTTACAATGAATGTTAACGCATATATATTATTATACACCAATGAATGTTATGTTATCACATTCAATTGTGTATAATAACATATATAAATTAATATTCATCATAAACGAAAGTTTAAGATTATGAAGTTGTAATTTTGATTAACATGTTTTCCAGATGAATGCTAACGGTCTGAAATTTTTTTCAATCTGTAAAATTCAATTGGAATGACAATTATAATTCGATTAATTACTTGTTTATAAGTTTTGTACGATCAAATTCGTTTAATTTTATTGTTTTCATTGCCAAATCAAAATTTTCTCAAAAACCCAAAAGTTACTTCAATATTCATAATTTTTGATGAATTCGTATTATGACGAATTGAAGATATGTATGATTGCGATTGATGAATTCGAAGATTTATAACGTTTTTGATTGATTAATCTTTGAATTACATGCTTTAATTTGGAATTTTAGATGAAAATTGATTAAATGGGTATTGTGGATGAATATAGAAGAGGAGAAAAAATGAGTGGTTGAGGTTTGCTTCCCTCCTTCCCCCAATTTTGAAACTTCCCTCTTGATCCTTCCCCTATATATATATATATATATATATATATATATATATATGGATATATACTTTTTTGTGTGTGTGTGTGTGTGTGTGTGGGGTGTTGAGGTTTGCTTCCCTCCTTCCCCCAATTTTGAAACTTCCCTCTTGATCCTTCCCCTATATATATATATATATATATATATATATATATATATATATATATATATATGGATATATACTTTTTTTTTTTTGTGTGTGTGGGGTATATTGTGATCAATTTGTTTAACTAATGGGGTTTTCATTACATCTATTAAACAAACACGATACTTTATCAGAATTGAAGACCAACCATGCATTTTGATCGGTAAAAATCATCGCTTTGAAACAAAAGACCGGGTTGCAACTTGCAACACATCACTTTCGATTATTTAGAAACAAGCATTGATAGACTTTCCTAAAACTTAAACATAAATCTATCTCTTCACTAATAAGTTTAATGTATCCCAATAATTTTTTGGACGGTCGAGATTAAATAATTGTTTTCTCATTTGTTTTTGTGTTTTTTAAGAGCGAGGAGTATTTTGTGCCATTTTTTTTTATTTTTTATTTTGGGTATACCTGGGTATCCAACTCGCTTTGCGAGCTGACTAATCCCAGGGCGACTACTCGCAGCCCGGAGTCATCGCGGGTGAACCTCCGTGGCCATAAGGTATTTTGTGCCATTTGAAAAAGATAAATCGGAAAACTCGTTCAAATGAAACACATCATGAGTTCTCATAATACATAATGTAGAAATTCACAATTTATAGTTTTTCAACTATTAAGAAAAATCTTGTATTAAAAACGTGTTTAAATTTGTAGATTTCTTAATTCAACCATATTTTCTAATTTTCATAGATTGTTGATATTTCGCAAGGATAAATAAATATTAAATATGGCTACTCTATTGTGAGGTTGGAATTTTTCTGTATCCAAAATGGTACGGATTTGATGGAGGATATGAGTGAAAAAGAAAATAAAATAAAAAAACCTAAAAAAGAAGAAAAGAAAGGAGGGAAGGCACGTGATAGGCTGGTTGATGGGTACTTGGGGTTTCAAAGCATTCCCACAACGACGTCGTTGTCGCTATCCAGTAAGGATTTTCCCTTGTTACCAGGTTAACATTTTGCCTTTTCACACCACTCTCACGTGCAATAGTGCAATGCTCCTGCCTTTAGAAATTTAACTTTTAATTAAGGCCAGATTAAATTAGAATAGAATAGATAAATGTGGTCAAAATTATGTTTACTCGCTAGAAGTTAATTAATTGGGAAAATATATCGTGATTTTAAATGCACGAATGAGGATGAAAAGAGAAGCTGTTTGTGTATATATTTTAATAGTGGAATGACTAAAAGTGTAAGATATTATTTTTTATTTGAATGATAATTGCTTAGCTGCATATTTTTTTTAATGCTGTCAGCTACACCGGTGTTACGCCCTAACTAATTATGGATTGTTTGCAATTTAATCATTATTTGGTGCCTATTAAGAAAAATGATACGTGAGTTTAAACTTGTAGGACTATGTATTGGTCTATAAAAATATGACATGTATAATATTAGTTTTATTTGGCCTAAAAATATGATTGATGGATGTGATATATTGATTTTATTTGGTTTTGGTCTTGCGGTCACTTTTTTACATCTTGTAGGAAAGGTTGGTAGTAGGGGTATTCAAAATATTCCGAAATCGAAAAATCAAACCGAAAACCGGTTGAATTGAACCGATTTGTTTTCGTTTTTCAGTTTCGGTTAACCGAACCGGAATTTTTTTGATTTTCCGATTTCGGTTTATGTTCATGATTTTGGGATAGACATGATAAACGGTTAGCCGAAAAAACTAAAAAGTTTATATATAGTTTTAAATATATGTTTATATATTGTATATATTATATTTATATATAGATATTTACGCTTGTATTTTGATAAAATCATTTATATATATTTTTCTCTCATTTTAATGCAGTTTAGTAGCTAAATTTTGGCCTAATACGGTAACTATTACTACTTAGTTCTAACTATATCCGAACGATTAACATACGTATAACATAAATACGCAAATATAAAGAGTAAAGTGCTTAACATTTGAGACTTTTAATATCAAAACGTTTTATATACAATGAATACTTATTAATGAAGTTGTATTTGTGTGTTATTGACTATTTTAATATAAGTATTAATTAATAAACGTTAATTGGTTAACCGAACTGAAATTTCGGTTAACTAAACTTTTCGGTTTCAGTTTAGGTTCAAGAAATTGGTGAACCGAATTTTCGGTTAACTGAACCTCCAGTTAACCGTTCGTGAACACCCCTAGTTGGCACGGGTCCTTGTTGTAAACGGTGTACCTTTTTTTTTTGTAATAAAATTGTTGTTCGATGTTTTCTTAAAAAAAGAAAAGAAAAATTCAACGAACAAGAAAATTAAATTCATTTTTAGGTCCACATAATACATAAGTAGTCATATATTCTTCTTAATTTTGAAAATACTCGATCTATTTTTTTTCTTTTCTTTTTGGTGTATTTTTTTTCTTTTCTTTTATTTTTGGTGTATTTAGTATATGTAAAATAAGAACCCCTTGAAGTTATTTATTACACTCAAATTTTATTTTATTATCAAAAAACATAATTAATACGTCACAAATAAAATGAATGCTTCAGTGAATTAAATACAAAACTTCAGTGTATTAATTATAATTTTAATAAAATAAGAAAACTTTAACTTCAATAAATGCATGATTTCTTCTTATTGACATCCCTTAAGGCTGTGATTATCAAAACCCATATTTAAATAGCAAACTTCAATGTTAAAATGTCAGCAAAACTTTTTTAAGAAACTTTCGGAATATTAAAAGTTCAAAATCAATTAAAAACTATTAACATAAAAAGGGCAGAATTTTTAAGGTGCGTTTAGTTACAGAAAACTCTCTACTTTTCTAGAAAAATTTTCTAAGCAAACAAGAAAATTAGAAAACGTATTCAAATTCGAGTATTCTAAAAAACTTTTCTAAGAAAAGAAAAATCCTTGTTTTTCTTATTATAACTACAAAGTTGATAACTATTTATGAAGGTTTTCTAAGGGTACGTTTAGTTACAGAAAAATTTCTCCATTTTTCTTTTTCCATTTCTTTAGAGAATGAGAAGTGTTTTACTTCTCTAGAAAAGAATGGAAATCTAGAAAATGTGTTTAGTTGCAAAGAGTGGAGTTTTCCTTTTCCAAGGAATAGTAGAGATGGAAAACTTAGAAAACTATCAAAAGTAGTTTTCAACCATGTAGTTATAAAAAGGAAAATAAGGATTTTTCTTTTTTTAGAAAACTCAAATTTGAACACGTTTGCTAATTTTCTTGTTTTCTTAGAGAATTTTCTAGAAAAGTGAGGAGTTTTCTGTAACTAGACGCACCCTACGTTTTCCATCTAAAGCCATATAAGGCCATATAAGTACATGCCATTTTTATTAGTATGATCGTCATCTAGCAATAAATTCATAGTTGATCGTATTGTTAACCTTAAACTTTTGTATATTAAAAAACCGTCACGTGCTTAATTTTATCGTCTTCCTTTAGTTGCAAACTTCGTTTTTCTTTCTCTCTCAAAGTTTAGTTATATCACGTGTGCCTTTTGTAAGACTCTATTCTCGAGCTTTTGTCATTTCTTCTTAGAATAGAAGTACGAAGTGAATAAATCAAATACTCCGTATGTAAAGTAGTAGCATATACAAAGAACATGGACAAGAAAACTAGATGTCTATCTTTGATAGTTGGGGGTACGGTTTAATGGGAATCTAGACTAGACTTTTCTCTACAAGTTCAAAACGACACCGTTTTAATCGTAGTATCATACAATTAATGTAACTGCTTTATGTTGGTGATGCATTCTAAATGTAAGAATGGTGTGGTATCGTTAACATGATTAGACTAGACTACGCGTTCATAACTTATAAATTGCGACATCATGACTTCGGATCGGATATCAATCAAATGTACTAATTTAAACACGTGAACAAATACAAACTTAGTTGATCACGTTCTATAAAAGTCATGTTAACTAATCATTTAATTAAATACATGATTTATACATTCTAAAAGATTTACATTTTAACTTTATTGAGATATTGTTTTGCCTATTCCCTTTTGCTTCAACAAATTTATGTGCAAGCAAATGTGAGTGTGATTGATCAAGTATATATACTTCACAAAATTTACAATCAATTTATTTGATAAGTTTCTCCTTTCTATAATAATCGTGCACGTCATACTATATCATGATATAAATACGGAGTATTTCATTTTTCATATAATATATGCGTTATTAATTACTACTGATATATTAATTCCCTTGATTTATTACAAATTTTAAAAACATTTCTCGAATCAGAACGTGACATAAATGTTAATTTGTCATGTAAATATATAGTAAGTTATAACTAAATAAATAGCACTTTACTTGTATGTACGTTTATTGATTTTTTAGCTTATTGGGTACATTTGTAAATGTTTGACTATAATGATAACTTGCTAATATCGTTAGCTATTAATTTATACATAACAATATTATTTTTACGACTAATAATGTTTGCTAATAAATATAAGCATTACATTAATATGCTTAGTTTGATAAAACGTTTTGATGAATAACGACTTTATGCACCATCAATAATTTACAGTTAGAATAATACACATATGAGTCACAAATTTAATAAATTACATTATTTTCTTAGTCGTAATAAAATAGATCGTCACCTTCGAGAATCTAAGATGCGTTTCACAATATTAATATTTGAGTTGTATATTTAATAAGAAAGATTTTTTTTTTATAACCTCGAGAGTTGGTAATTGTTAATTACATTTATTTTTTGTATATCATTGGTGTACGAATTAAAAAGTTTGTTATATATATATATATAAAATTCGGTAAAGTGATTATTAACTAAATTAGTGACGTGGCTATTATAACAACACAACAAAACAATGTGTGTCTGAATATTTTAAACAAAGCTCTTTAAAATATATTTAGCATATTCTTAACGAGATGAGTTCAAATTTTACACTTAAAATTTGGCTAGAACTAAAACTTAAGCCCCCTATAATCAAATGAATTGGGGTTGAACTCGGGTCACCTCGTTTAAAGCTTCGTCGTTGACTACATCAACTTTTTTTGAGTGTGTTGATATATACAATAAACTTTTTGATTCATAAACCAATGATATGTATATGTACGGAGTATTACAGTGTTGTACAATACTGTATCAAAATGCATAAATGTTGGTGTACTAATTAAAATAATGTTGTATTTATTACTACTTTAGCATAATTATTAATATTAATTAAATTAAATAAACAATATAGTACTCCTAAACATATTTATTTCGCTGAATTCGATATACTCGTGTTCTAAAAAGCTACTCTTTTTATATATAAGTCAGCAAGTGGAAGAAATTAAACTCCACTTCTTCTTTCTTCCCCATTCTCTCTCTTTTCACTCACTTTTTTTTTCCTTCTCCGATTACAAAGATACATATATATCTGCAATTTGCTTCCATAGGCCACGGCTACTTGTAAAAGTGTAATATTACATACACCCATTTATATCTATACCCTCCCTTCTCTTTCTTCTATTACTTTCTTTATCTACAATCTTTAAATCTGATCTTCTCTCAACATATGATGTCAGATTCTTGATTTATCATCGGAACCCGAAAAGGTAAATTCAAGAAAACCAACAAAGATAACGGCTTTTCTATTGTATTGTACTGTAGTGGAGTAATTAAAATCTTATCTTAAACGTATTTATTACTTACTTAAGTCTCTGTCTGACTTTTTCATGACATGGGTTTGCTCAACTTTTATTGTATGGATGGATGTTATAATTGAATATTGATAATGAATAGGTACTGCTATGCAATCCAATCAGATCATAGGCTCTGGTTTTTTTGTGGGGTTATCACAATCTTATATTAAATGTGGGATTTTGTTGTTTAATGGTGATGATAGAGATCTGGGTTGCTTGTAAAGTTTTACGCTTTTATAATTTTTCTTGAAAATCGATTCCTTTTATGTTACTCTGTCATTATTTATTTTTACTTTTATTGATGCATTTGAAAGGATATCTCAGAATGTTGTAGTGATTTTTGGAGTAGAGTTTTGTAAGTTAATTTAAGATGGTTAAAACTTTATTACTATGTTTAGGTTTTTTTTTATTTTATATTTTAAATTTATTTGGGTATTTAATTGTATCTTTATATTTATGTTTTTTTAATGGTAAGGAAATTTGTGAGTGGTGGAATGAAGGGGCTATGTGGAATGAAGGGGCTATTTATAGGCTTGTACACATGGAATGTTGTATAATGTAGAAAGACATATCATATATAGCGATGGAGTTTGGTAACATAGAAAATATCCTGATTGCAATGCCTGATTACTTACAATCTTCTTCTTTGTTGGTTTTTCTGTTTCATATCCTTAGACTGTATATGAAATTTATAGTTTTGTAACACTTATGATATATAATATGTTAGTGATCTGCTTAAGTAGCTTTTAGAAACTGTTTAATGATCTTGCTTTGTGTTTTTTATGAATCAGGGTTGTTAGTGTTGCACCAGGCCTATTTTGATCAGTTAGGCATATCACAGTATGCTCGTGTGAAGGGGAAACGTATATAATTAAAAATCCTCAAGAAAGTGGTCTTGATTGTGACAACTAGTGTCAAAATCATACTATGTCAACAGTTTTCATGTGATTAAAACAAACGGGCAGCACTTTTTGTTATGAATTTTTGCTGATTCATTTTCTTTGTATCGAATTAGGTGATATTGGATATATAAATCTTTTTACTCCATAGAGCTGTGTGCGAATCGTGATCTGTTTTTCCAATGAGAACTTCTATTGGATTGAAAATCTTTGATTGATTATCAGGCGATTGTAACATTGTATTTTTACTGCTACTGAAAGTTTCTAAAATGGAGACCGAGGCCTCAATCTCTAAACCCCAATCAACCATCACAGATAGATTGTTTCCTGCTGTATTACCAGTACTTCTCATAGCAATTACATATGTTGATCCGGGAAAATGGGTTGCAGCAGTCGAAGGTGGGGCCCGTTTTGGCTACGATCTTATCGTGATCATGTTTGTTTTTAGTTTGGCTGCTGTTCTTTGTCAGTATCTTTCAGCTTGTATTCCTGTCGTCACTGGAAAAGATCTTGCCCAGGTATTCACTAATTTACATCGGCAATTGATCTTGGATTGTAGTTATTATCATTTAAATGCATTATTTTTTTTTGAATTATAGGGTTAATAAAGTCGTGATCTTTCTTTCTAATTCTGTAGATATGCAGTTCAGAGTACGACACAGTTACATGTTTCTTTTTAGGAATTCAAGCCGAACTTTCCATGATTGCTTTAGATATTTCTATGGTACCCTATCTTTCCTTTCACGGTTTTGCAATTACTCTTGCTTAAATGTTTGCTTAACAATGCACTTGTTTCGATAGATTTTGGGCATTGCACATGGGCTTAACCTGATGTTTGGCATGAGCTTGTTCACCTGTGTATTATTGAGTTCTTTGGATGCCATTCTATTCCCTATTCTGTCTAATTTATTGGTAAGCTCAACTTCCCTTTCCATAATTCTACATGTATGTAGCAAGAACTGATTCAGCGTCATTTTACTTGTTGTCCAGGAGACTAGCAAAGCAAAGTTCATGTGTTTGCGCCTGGCAAGTGTTGCTTTACTTTCATATGTCTTTGGCGTACTCATGATTCAACCAGATACATCACTCTCCGAGGGTGGTGGTATGCTAATGAAATTCAGCGGGGAAAGTGTTTTCGCGCTGATCAGTCTACTTGGTGCAAGCATTATGCCTCATAATTTATATTTTCATTCATCTATTGTGCAGGTAAATTTCACTATATTGGTACACTTGTGTTCTCATACGGAACCTTTACTTTCTTCGGGAGATATAATCTAGTTTTTGGTTTGTTTTCAGCAAAATCAGGGACCAGAACAGGTTTCAGAGGGATCCTTGTGTTTTGATCATCTTTTCGCCATTTGTGGTGTTTTCAGTGGCATTTTTCTTGTAAATTATGTTCTGATGACCTCAGCGGCAAATGTTTTCTACAGTACCGCGCTTGATTTGCTTACTTTTCAAGACGCATTATCATTAACTGACCAGGTTTGTTGCCCTAAACAGTTTTACATTCTAAAATTGCACTTTCCTGATCAATGTTCTACGAGTAAGCATGTAGCAATTCACGTGCAGGTATTCAGGAGTCTAATGGGACCCTTTGCTTTGATACTGATTCTGTTGCTTTCAAATCATACAACAGCGCTGGCCTGGAAATGCGGTGGTCAACCCATTCTTCATAATTTCTTCAAACTCGACATCCCAGGCTGGTTCCATCATTCTGCAATCAGATTTATCGCTATTATTCCTGCCCTTTTATGTGCACGGCATTCTGGGGCTGAGGGGACGTATCAACTATTAATCTTTACTCAAGTTGTGGTGGCCCTTTTGCTTCCGTCGTCTGTTATCCCCCTTTTTCGGATAGCAACTTCAAGATCAGTAATGGGGTTGAACAACAATTCTAAGGCTATCGAATTTTTGGTGTTGGCCACTTTTATTGGAATGCTTGGCCTAACAATTATATTTGTAATTGAAATGGTGTTTGGGAACAGCGATTGGGCTAGTAATATCAGATGGAACATAGGCAGTAGTGGGTCCATAGCCAGCCCGTATACCATACTGCTCTTGACCGCATGTCTTTCGTTCTTTTTGATGCTTTGGCTTGTTGTAACCCCTCTGAAATCTGCAAGTTTTAGATCAGAAGTGGGGCCAGACTTATCGGCTGAATATGATACGATTGAAGAACCCCGACAGAAACAAGAAACGTCAAACAGATACCATTCAGATTCACCTCATTTCAATTTGCCTGAGGAAGTTATGGAATCCGAGAAAGGGATTCGTTTGACAACCATTGAAGAAAATTCGTCGGATGCTGTTGCTTCATCGCCAGCAGAGGAATCAGCAACAGTAGCTACAGGTGTCGAAGACGGGTGCATTTTGAGAAATAGTGAAAATTTATCGATTGAAAAGACATTGAGAATCGATGGAAATTCGCAGGTTGTGAAAGATCAGAAAATAGACGCTTGGCAGCCTGAGGAACCGGTTAAGGTAGTGCCGGAAATGAACCATTCGCTAACACCTGATGGTCCACCGTCATTTAGGAGTTTAAATGGGAAAAACGACGATATAGGCAGTGGTACTGGAAGTTGGTCAAAGTTAGCGGGGTTGGGCCGTGCTGCAAGGCGTCAATTAGCTGCAGTTCTCGACGAGTTTTGGGGACAATTATTCGATTTCCATGGTGAACCAACACAAGAAGCGAAAGCAAGAAAACTCGACCGGTTACTCGGAATAGAATGTAAGGTGAACCCGAAGGCATTAAAGGTGGACAACCAAAGCCTATTTGACTCTTCAAGGCAGCAGAGTGTGCTAACTCGAAGCCCATCTTCATTATTGTCGAGCCAAGTGCAACTACTAGACGCATATGGACAGCGGTCGAACCTGAACGTTATGGACTCGAGTGAGAAACGGTATCACAGCTTGCGACTTCAGTCATCTTCTGGTGGTCTAAGACTCCCACAGGCTTCCAGTGGATACGATGATCAGCCAGCTACGATTCACGGGTATCAAATCAAGTCTTATATGAACCAAATGGAGTCGCTAGCTCCTAAATCACCGTCGCTTGTTTCATCGAACTACAAAGCTCCGTATTCTTTAACCAAAGCTCCGCAAAATGGGTTAAGCCCTGCGAAGCCGCCAGGGTTCCCTGATCCTGTCGTCTCTAGAAACAGCTCAATGCAACCTGAAAGAAGTTACTATAACAGTTCTGCTGAAACCACTCATGGAACTTTCAATGAGAAGAAGTATTACAGTATGCCTGATATCTCGGGACTCTCGCTTCCTCATCGGGACGGTAGTGTTAACCGGAAAACGCACGGGCTGTCAATGTATTCAGGCCCTGCTTATAATAGATCCGCGACTCCAGCGGGCTATGCTGGTATGTACGAGATGAGTTCTGGGTCAGACACATGGTCCATTTGGTCTAGACAACCTTACGATCAATTTGGTGTGGCCGAAAAGGTGAATAGCAGTAGGTTGAGCTTAAACACTCAAGAAACAAGTTGCGGGGTTGATTTAGAAGCAAATCTTTTAAAATCTCTAAGACTTTGTATTGTGAAGCTGTTGAAGCTTGAAGGGTCTGATTGGTTGTTTCAGCAGAACAGTGGTCTTGACGAAGATCTTGTAGACCGTGTAGCTGCTCGAGAGCGTTTTCTCTATGAAGTCGAGAGCAAGGAGATGAACGGGGTGGCTCATTCCAGTGACTCGGGAATGAAAATTGATCTGGTGACTTCGATTCCTAATTGTGGGGAAGGTTGTGTTTGGAGGGCTGATCTGATAACAAGCTTCGGTGTGTGGTGCATACATCGAGTTCTTGAGCTTTCGCTTATGGAAAGCCGTCCTGAGCTTTGGGGGAAGTACACTTATGTTCTTAACCGTCTTCAGGTAAAGTTTTGCCCGGTCATGATGAAACATGACGTTGTGATTGGTTACTTGGGTTGGTTCGAGTAAAACAAAATTAATAGTAAAATATTAAATAAAGACTAAGGAAGCGACACATCACTATTTTTGAACGTGTGTCATTGATGCACACCCACCCAAAAATATTCATGTGTCGCTTCTCAGGATTTATTATTTGTTTTAATAGAGTTATTTTTACAACATGTCAATCACCAACCCTTAATCACTTAACTGTAGTACCATTTTTGAATTATTGATGTGTTTAATTTTCAGGGGATTATTGAGCTAGCATTCTCTAAACAACGAGCCGCAATGAACCCGTGTTTCTGTCTTCAACTTCCAACTTCCTACAACCAACAAAAGGCGTCCCCACCTAAAGCAGCCAACAGTCTTCCGCCACCTGCGAAACAAAGCAAAGGGAAATGCACAACAGCTGCCAGTCTGTTGGATATAGTTAAGGATGTAGAGATTGCAATCTCATGTAGAAAAGGTCGAACAGGCACTGCAGCTGGTGACGTGGCATTTCCTAAAGGAAAAGAGAATCTTGCATCCGTCCTAAAGCGCTACAAACGCCGGTTGTCAAACAAGCCAGCTGTTACTCCAGATAAATTAAGCGCGGCACATAAATCTTCCCTGTCAGCAGCAGCAGCACCTTATGGATTGTAAGTTTGTAACTTGTAACTGACATCTGTCAGTCCAGTTTTGTTTGGCACTTGTTGGAGTCGAAAAGATGAAAAAAATGACGACTTTCCTTCTACAGTAATATTTTTTAAGGTAGATGTTCTCCTCATTCATGTTGTCGTCGTCTTTATGTGATCTGTAAATGTGTGTGTGTTTTTTTTTCTTCCTTTTCCGTTGGCGACAGAAGGATGTACAAACAAATGGTTAATGGTGTATTATGTTTATGTTGTTGTTTATGAGGGGGGGAATATTGAAGGAATGAGAAAATGGCGATTTACATTAACAACAAGATAATTAACTGAACTGGCCAACTGGGAACAAAACTATGCAATCTTTCAATCTCCAAGTTACTGTCATTCTTGTATTGGTTTCATTAGTTTTTAATTTTTATTCCTTAGCCAAGACCATTGAGATTGTAATTATTAATGGTATTATTAACTAAACCTGCGTGATTATTACAATAATAATAATATATCTTTAGACAAGTAAATTATAAAATAGATTTTCTATCTTTAACAAGTTATGAATGCAAATACTGGATTTTTTTATTTATTTATTATTATATTTAATTATTTTAATTTTGTAAGGATAATTCTGATGTATTCTAAAAATAGAATAGATGATTTAAAAGTTAAGAAAACGTACAATTTGGGGGAAAATAAATTAAGAAACCGCGTAGTCCAGACCCATCTAATAATCTTCACAATTTATCATCCCTCACACAACACGAACACAGAGTTGGCTTGCCGAGGTGGCCTAAGAATCTATTCTTTTCTGGAGGTACGTTTATGTTTATCTATTCTATTCTATAACAATTTGATTTTATTAGATTAGTTCTAGCTAGTAATTAATTACTCGAATTCGTATTCTCTTGTTGTTGATTGCAAATTCTTCCTGGATGTCTTGTTTCTTCTTTCTTTTTTCTTCCTGCAATTATACTCTCTGATTCATCACTTTTTTCTGCAATTAAATGATAGATTATATCGTTTATATGCACTTATCTATATTAATTCATTCCATGACTACAAGATATACTAGTCTAAGCTAATTCATAGCCACAACTGAATCAGATTGAATTGTGGATTGAATATATACTACAGTTGATCAGATCATAATTCAATGTATGTATTCTTCAATGACCAGATCGAGTAATCAATAAGTAAGATATTAATCAACTTTCTTTCTGAGGTGGACCTGAAGCCACATATATAGTTATAGTAACCATGGTTTAAGACCAAACAAATATTACTAGTAGATCATATAAAGTGTGACTTCTTCTTATATGTCAATCGTTGATTAATAATAATTATAGTAAGTAATCTATGAGTTTGGATTCATATTCAAGTTGGCCGAGTTATCAACTAATCCAATCCAATCCAATCCAACTAACTAAAAGATGTGATTACCATGCTCTTTGCGTGTTACGTCTTTGTCTCGGGAAAATTGCACCCAAATAGGTGGATTTGGTTATTAACTATTGTAATAACATTTGCAAATTGTACGTGATTGCAGGAGGCTAGCTATTTGATATAACCAACCAATAAAAGTGTTGATGGGGTACGTCATAGTCATATCATTGCCGTTGATACTACTGTTTATGATCGTCGCGATCGGGTGTTACCTTTGTGGAAAACATCGTGCTCGTGCTGAAGCAACAGCTCCTCAATATTATGGAACTCCTGCACCACCATACGGAGTGCAACTTCACACACCTCCCAACAATAAATAAATAAGAAATACGTACCAACTTTTACTCTATAAAATAAACCACCGTAAATGTTTCTTACGTGCTCTTCTCATAAACATCACAGTGTATGTTTATATCTTTTATTTTTTTCAAGCCCACGTTATAAATGGTTTGCTTTTAATTTATGTTTAAACTTGTTTATAGACATTGGGATTTGTAAGCTTCTTTGTATTTTGTTAATTACTCTTGAAGTTTATAAATAAGGTGATGATCCGTAGATCACTTTTTTTTAACCGTACACCACCGAATGTGAACGTGTTTTAGTACTGTATAATATTGTAAAACAGGTACAGCTTCTTCTAAATTTTGTTTTTCGAAATAACAAATAAAGGTTTGAAATAACAAGAATCTAGGGAGTGGCAATTCGGGTTGGGTCGGGTTACTGGTTCGGGTTGTCGGGTTGGTGGGTCAGAAATGATCAACCCGAACCCAACCTGATTTTATAACCGGGTTGAGTATTTCAACCCAACTCAGAACCCGATAACCTGGACCAAACCCAAGTAACCCGAGTTTCAATCTAGTCAACAAAATTTCGGGTGCTTTTCGAGTTTTCAAGTCAGTTTCGGGTCATTCGGGTCAAATAGGTCATATTGGTCGATCTTTTCAAAATTATAGCTAATCATTTTTATGCATAAAATTTCATACTATCAACATTTGTATATTTATAAAATTTTATAAATATACAAATGTTGAAATTTCAAAGTAATCCTAATAAATATTATATCCATTTGGATTTATTATCAAAACATCATTTATTACAACTTGTATCAAAACATAAATGCATCAAAGAAAAGGTTATAGATAGGTAAATGAAAAGGTTCAAATTATATGTCGTATTTAAATTAAAATTAATTTATAATGATATTAAAATAATTTGGGTTGTCGGGTTCAACCATAAAATTCATTTGCTGACCCAAACCCAACCCACAAGAATGTCGAGTTGGCGGGTTTCGGGTTGAAGGGTTGGCGCCTCAAAAATCCCGACCCACCCCCTAATTATATTCGAGTCGGGTTCATGTCGGGTTTCGTGTCGAGTCAAAAATTACCAGCCCTACAAGAATCCAATGAATTTTTTAGGTTCACAAACTTTACTGTAACAAAAATAATAACATAAAAATAAAAAATGAAAGAATTTGTAAAGTAAGTGCTTCTGGCCTTCTGCTATTTTAATTCTTCCAGGTAGAGGTCTTTTGTAACGGATTCTACTCTTCTTACCACTTCCTTTTTTTTAAATTAACTTGTATATACTTTTTCTGTACTTTATTCCATCATTTTTTCTTACATCATGTACTTTTTATTTATTTTTTATTAATTTATGACTTTTCATTTTTCATTATGGTTTAATGAATAATGAATTTGAATATAGTGTGTAAATAAGAGATTGGTCTTCATAGGACTCATAAGAGTGGACTAAGACTAGACTTGGACTTTCAATATAGTCTTTGTCTTTTAAAGTGATAAAAGCCAAAAAAGATAAAAATAAAGAAATTACATGGTAATTGAACATGTATTTCATTTCTATTTCTAAGCACGTACCTTGTTTATTAACGTCGTCAAAAATTACAGAAAAAATATTTTAAATCTGACCAGGTGGTTAAGTATTCAAATCTCATCGTGTAAGGCATAATTAAGTCGTGTGAGCATTTTTGCCGTTCAAATACGTGAAGAAAACTGTAGTAAAACAAAGATAATCCGGAGTCGATCTGTGTGCGAGCGAGAGAGAGAGAGAGAGATTTGTTATAGTTTGATTTTCAATTTGTTCTTCTGAAATTGCTATACATATAATCGAACTTCAAATGCTAATGAATAAGAGCCATGCATACATGTATAAACAGTATTTATCAAATGATATTTCTTAGACTTTTACAAGCTTTAAATCACATTCAAGGCAGATGATTCCATAGGAGAATTTTGTGAAATGGTAATTGTCGTTGTAAAAACTAGGGAAGGGAGTAACTTTCTTAGGAAAATTACTCGTAGTAGATTTTTTTAACTTTCATTCAATAATATTTTTATATGTTCAATATTATTCAATGTGTACAATATTTTTAATAAGAATTTTAAGTATAAATTATTTACTTTTCTCATTGCGTTAATGAAGTTACTTCCATCTAAATCATTAATTTTCCTGAAAGATATACATATTTTATTCACGAATAAACACACATATTCTACTTTGTGCAGTCAGTCAAAAGATGAACGTCTAATTCCAATACAATAGGGTCTATCAGTGCACCGTTGATCATGATAGACTTCATGTGAGAAAATGGGAGCAATTATATTGCAATTCAAAGCAATAATAATTCACCAAAAGTCTTCCAACATCACATGTTAACTGATGTCACTGCATCTAGAATCTAGAATACTACTTAAAGCTTAATTAGTAATATAGGAATTGACGAGGACACGCCGATGGTGTCATTAAATTAGTATTAGTAATTGTTAAGTACCACTTAATTGCGTGTTTTTTTTTTAAAAAAAAAAATTACCTTAAGTTTTCATCAAAATCATATTACTACTCCGCAATTCTTATCAAATCAAAAAATGGTTAATTGCATGTTTCGTTCATTTGGTTTACAAATTGCACTCTCACTACCTATATTTTACTTTTTACACCTACAATCCAAAATCACAATGGTTGTTACGTGTCCGGTCCCTACTTCAATTTAATTGTCGAAGTTACCCTTATTGTCATATTTTTTTAAAAAATAAAAAAAAATCAAGCGCATGTTAGTTGTTTTAGTTAGAGTGGAGACTGGACACGCAACAACTTTTACATTTTTGTACTGTCGGTGAAAAAGTGAAGTATATAACTGAAGGTACAATCGTGTGTAATATAAAAAAAAAAAGTTAGTGTGAAAAGGAGTAGAAGTTAGCCATAATAAGCGGACCATAGATAGTGAACTGATGCCCACCATCATTGGACCTCAACTGAAAACCAAATTGACTAAAAACATGTTGTGTCAATGAAGTTACACTTAATCTTCAAACTAAAATCCACTTGGGACAATTATATACATTTGGAAAAAATATTAATATTTGTAATTGTGTGAGAGTTATTGCCTAAAAAAAGAAAAAATGAAATGCTTAGACAAAATAGACATTTTAATGTTAACTTAGGACCAATCAAGCTCATAACTTTGATCTTAGGTTGTCTGTAAGTGTAGTTCGTGGTTCACGGGTGAGGTTACCTACTGAATTACCTGGGATGCCTGTGCCCATAAGAAATCGCGGAGCCACCCATTAATAGTAATAGAACTCTGCGCATACTACAAAACTTGTGACAATTTATATAGATTTAAAATACCCGACGATTTAAATAGAATAAAGTTTTGGAGTTTGTGATGGTGAGCCTCAAAGTTGAACACAATTTTCAGATTTTCTCCAATTATTGATCAACGCGTCGTTGACCCCTATAGAAGAAGTCAAGAAACCCCACATGTCCTATACCAAAAAAGATACATATTTTTTTACGTATTTTATTTTTGTTTATGTTTATATGATGGTAATAATGTTATTAATTAATGATTAAATAATCACTTCATGCATTGATATGCTAGTTGTCAATGAGATTTTAATTGTATACGAAATAAATTTCAACCTACATTCTGACCGTATTAAACCACGACCAAAATCAAATACATTATTTTGTTACATCTTTAAAACGATATGATATTTTAATAACTTAAATGGGTAAGGTTCAGAGGAGAAGGTATTATTTGAGGAGAAGGAGGAGAAGAATTTTCAAATTTTCATTTTTACCCCTCCACCTTTTTAATAGTGTACACTACTCCCTCCTACTTTCTTCCTACCCACCCCTCCCCTCCACCACCCACCACCACTAGCTGCCGCCACCCGCCACCGGTCGTCGGAAAAAAAAATTTCAATTTTTTTTTAAAAAAAAAAAATTAAAATTTTTGTGTCATAATTTTTTTTTCCAATTTTTTTTACATATTATCACTTTGTACTGCATTTTATTAATTTTATTGCATTTTGTATATATGTTTAGTAGATATTGTTCGTTTTTACTGCATTTTATTTATACGCCTCAATCTTATATATATTGTTTGTTTTTTACTGCATTTTTAGTTATACATAATATATTTTTTTACTGCATTTTGTTAAAATTACACTGCATTTTATTATTATTCACTGCATTTTGCATATATTTCATATATTACATATTGTTTATTTTTTACTGCATTTTATATTATATATATGATCCATTTTTACTGCATTTTGTATGAAAGTATAATACATACTACTGTTTTTATTACATTTTGCATATATTTATTTAGTACACATTGTTCGTTTTACCGCATTTTATATTATATATAATCTATTTGTACCGCATTTTATTTTTTTACTGCATTTTGTTATTTTCACTGTATTTAATATTATACATAATCTATTTGTACTGCATTTTGTTATTATCACTTCATTTTGTTATTTTTGCTGCATTTTTCATATATTTCATTCATTATATATTGTTTGTTATTCACTGCATTTTGTATTTTACATATTATCGATTTTTACTGCATTTTGTATTTTACATATTATCTATTTGTATTGCATTTTGTATTAAAGTATAATACATCTTGTTGTTTTTATTGCATTTTGCATATACATCATTTAGGACATATTGTTCTCTTTTTACTGCATTTTAGATTATATATATTATCCATTTGTACGGTATTTTGTTGACGTTGGGTATAGAAGATGCGGTAAAATATATACAAGTTTTAGTTAATTAACAATAATATACAAAATGCAGTGGAAAAAACGTATAGTTTTATTAAAAATGCAGTAGGAAAAGGAATACTATATCTAATAAAAAAATTTATGGGAAAAAAAATTGAAAAAAAAAATTTTGAAAAAAAAAAATTTTGAAAAAAAAAATTTTTTTTTTTAAATTTTTTTGAAAAAAAAAAAATTATTTGAAAATTTTTTTTTCCTGCGGCCAGAATCCGACGGCAGTCAGATGGTGGCAGCAAGTGGTTGGGTGGTGGTAGGTGGGGTTGAAGGAAGAAGAAGGTAGGAGGGGGAAGAAAATAAAGTGGAAGGGTTAACATGTAAAAGTCTAAATAGTGGAAGGGGTGTGGAATGAAAATTAATGTTATGTTTTTTTTTTGTTAACTAATACCCTTATTTTTTAAAGTAATTACAAAATTGCCACCCCTTTTAACCATTGATCTAACCCAAAAGATTATCCAATGGCTACAAATAAAACTTCTCCTCCTTCTCCTCATATGACCCCTTCCCCTATGATCCCCAATCAACTTAAATTCATTTGGTCATGAGATTTTATCGTTTAGCTATTAATATATAATACTTTCATTAAGTTTGGACGCTGTGAAGGATTATTACTTTTGACGTTACATTAAATTAAACGGATAAGATAGTTATAGCATTCATTATTTTTAATTAATTATTACGTCCAGTTATATTTTTACGTTACCTACGGAAAAAGAAAAACAAATTTAAAATCTGGTTGTTCGATCGATCATCAAATCTATATTAAAATCGATAGATAATTAAGTAAACGTCTATTCACTTGAACCATATATGAAAATGGTAATGGATTACTTTATTTATTTTTATTTTTTTAAAAAAAGATTTTGAGTTTGTTAGATCGATCTATGAGATTGATGATAGATGTGAACGGACATGTGAACCATGCATGATCCAAGGGACCATGAGATTAATATCATCGGTAGGTATGACCCACGGAATATATATAAAATCTGGCTTAAAATCAAGAAATTAATAAAAATAGAAACACGATTGTATGTCTATGCCTATAAAATGAAATATCTACTAAGATACAGAGATCCGTATTAATTGTTCTCTACTATACACGCCTTTCGTGCAAATGTTTTTTTTTTACATTATAATAAGTCAACAATTTCTTTGTTTTTAGGTATGGGGTGTTAAGTTGGGATTGATCACACTACCGTGAGCTAATATGATAAAAATAATGAACCAAAAAAAAGAAAAAAACAAAAATATTTTACGTGAAAAATTTCTCAATGGAGAATAAAATCATGAGATCATGGGGCCATTTGTATTTCATTATAATTAACGATAGTACAAGTATATATTCCTGCTTCTCAACATCCTTGAATACAAGTAGATCATTTTCAACGATAGATTACAATAACGGAATTCAATTCGTTCTCGGTGTTACTCACCACACAGGACATAGGGAGATTCATAACTCGCCTTTCATTAACTCCCTATCTTTCTCAACATTCTTACAGATACATCCTACGTTTATAGACTACACCTCTCAACAGAGGCGGAGCTAGAAACTTTAACCGTATGTAGCATAAAATAAATTGATGTTCACTTCGCTTTGCAATTCAAATTTTCCCTTAATCTAATAACTAATAATAAACAATAAAAGCTAAGGGATGGAATTGGGATATCATGATTTGAGTAAAATAATGATGACCTACATAGATTCGAACGTTTGACCCCTCAATTATTGCCAAACAATAGGCTTAGAAGTGATTTTTGTTGGGTTTGGGTAGTCCAACAATTTAACCAGACTTCAAAATTATTGAACAATCAGCTTTTTTACAAACAATTTACACATAGTTGACAAAATTCCGTATGTTGCATGTGCAACCCCCTGCATCAACATAACTTCGCCCCTGCCTCTCAACTTATCCATTAAAGTTATTATTTTTTAGTATATATAAGTAATTTAAAAAATCTCACTAAAGAGCGCAATTTGATTTATATCCCAACACGGAGGAAAGTGGAAACAATTGAGATATCTTGTATCTTGAAGGAGGCATAGAAAAATAAACATGAAAAATAAAATAACTATATGGCCGGATTTAAATATAAAAATGATAGACGTAATAAGTATAACATGTACTTAAAAATTAGGTCTAGATTCTCGAACGTATCCTCTAATTGACATTTTTAAATTACGACTCACAGCTAGTAGCTAGATTGAAATACTGAATATTCAAATTGAATTTCTCATTTACCCAAAAAAAAAAAAAAAAAATTGAATTTCTCATTTCTGGTTTAATCATATCTTTTTAATTCCCAATTCGTTATATTTTTGTCTCTACATGGATTTTAGTATGTAGGTAGCAAAAAACAAACCCCAAAATAACAGCTTTCTTTATATTATATATATATATATATATGAATATGATATATGATGATGAATTGAAGTTAATTGTGAGCCACGAAATTCATTATAATAAACAATTTTTTATTTGTTATATAGGATCGATCCAAAAAATATAACGAGGTGTTGAAATGAATGTTTTACGGATCTACTCACGTTCCTCATACATCCCAATTGGGTGATCCCCATCCTTCATAACCTAAATGAGCTGTAATGTACGTGATATAAAATGTACCTAGCTTATTCAAGATATAAATAATAATATTTACACGTGATGATACCGGCCATATGATCATACAAAATATTAAAAATAAAATCATACGTTGAAGTATATGTCTATGGTAGCTAGCTAGTGAATGAGAACATATAATATTTCACTTTGAGTCAGTTCATACCAAAAATTTGTAACTTTGTTCAATTAGTCTACGTTGTACTATACTATATATATATATATATATATATATATATATATATATATATATATTTATTGATCATTGAATATTATTATTAATTATCTAAGTCAATTCATATTAGAGATAGTCAATCAGCATGCATATATATATGGTCAAACTAAATGTCATAAATTGTAATTTACATGGAAATCCAATATGATACAAACATTCATGACGTTATTTGAATTTTTGCAGTAATTAGTTAATGCACAATGACTACATATGAATTGAATATATGCAAAGACAAAGCTATTTAGAAGATAAGGGTGTAAAGGTAAAGGTGTAGCAGTTGGTACGAGTCAATCCGGTATATGTAATATGAATTTCTTATAAAAAAATGTTTTTTAATTAAATTCTTTGTTTTTACTATGCGTTCACACAAATTGAAATATCAATCATATCGGTCACCCTAAATGCAGCCACTAATTAAATAGATATATAACTAAAACTAAAAATCTAGCTAGGGTCGAATTAATGTAAATGATCAATTTCAAGTCATGGCAACAATGAAATGAAAGAATTGGGACTTTCGTAACTTTCTCTTGAATTTCACAAACATATACGATTGTCATTTGTCAATCATTTTATCGTCACTTCAATTCTGTGTAACTTTGGAATATTTATCGAAAAATATATTAATTTTGTTCTGCTTGTACGACCTACAAAAAATTACGAGTATAACATGGCTAGGAGCCTAGGACCATGGTATCAAAACCATAGCTAGATTGGTTGCACTTGTTGAGGCGGGCGGGCACGCGCCACAACCAGACTTTTTCAACTCAGAAACGAAGTGACTACGCTATTTCCTACACCACAATAAAAACAAGTCAGCCAACCAATCATAAACTGTGAAGTTTGACTTTGACTAGAATAACACACCACCAATCTTATTATATAGAAAAATCTTACACCAGCCAATCTTTTTTACCTACCCAGATAATTATTATTAATTTTCACATATATGATCTTTATTACGGAGTATATGAATTGTCGATTATATTACTTCAAGAACAATAGTGAACAAACTTTATCGATCATTAATTTATTCTGATACTCTCTAGCACAAAAAAACATTAATAAAACTCGTTTTACATGCATACCTAGATATATGTACCATGAAGGGACATATAGAACTCCCTCATTTAAAACTCATTTTCTATGTTTCCGAGATGATTTTAGTAACACAAATCAGGGTGGATGTGGATAAATCGAACTACGATAAATATAACTTGGATGATGTTTGGTTTCTTTTTGTGGTTATTAATTATAAGCAGTTTGTTGAAACTAGATGAACAATATAATAAGACCACTTTCAACCCCAGCTTCTTCACTTGCTTCTTTAGTTGTGCCACGTCAGCACATCCACAACTGATGAAAGATTGATTAAACACTCTCAACCCTCTTTTCATTACTTCAATTTTTGAGCCCCACATTTACATACCTTAAACAAAAAATAACAATACATTAAATATAAGCCGGGCCCCACAAAAACCTCCTCCTTTCTTCAATTTACCGAAGAGGGCAAACCAAAGAAGCAACTGCACAAATGGTGCCAACCATGTCGGTGTGCCACCGATGAATGGCGATGGCAGTGGTCTGAGGTTCAATCCATAATTAAAGTAAAATATAAAGTCTCACCGAAATACTTGTGCATCTACTTCAATCGATCACAAACAATTTATTACTCTAATGAAAAAAATAAAAGGTTTTAGATAAATAGGAAAGATATAAAACACCCACCAACTACCACTCTTGTTTACATTTGCAGCCGTTGAATACTAGGCCAAACCCAACCTACTTCTCTTTCTTTAGTTGTAGGCCCCATTTCCATGGATCATTGACATGATCTCTACCGTTGATGAATAATAAGAATAATTAACGGTGATGATTAATCCTCAACCAACCCACCATGTACCACTTGCATTACCTTGCCTTATGCCTACCTACTAACATCCCTCTTTACAAATTATATACACATCACCACTCTTTCTCTATATAAACCACAACCCTTAGCTACCCAAACTCAACACTTAACACATTTGATAGCCATTCATTATTTCCATATTCCAACCCTTATATATAATTAACACATACATACAACTTAACACACCTACATCTAAACCTACACATACACGTACAAGAGTGTGTGTGATTAGTAAGTTGTTGCAAGTAAAGGAGGTTAAGTAACGTAAAGTTAGAAAGTAATTTTACCAATATCGAAATGTCGAACGGGCATGCAAATGGGGTTGCAACAGAGTTGTGCATTAACCATGATCCGTTAAACTGGGGGGTGGCAGCTGAGGCGTTGACCGGGAGTCATCTTGATGAGGTGAAAAGAATGGTGGCTGAGTTTAGGAACCCGGTGGTTAGAATTGGTGGTGAGACGTTGACGGTGTCACAGGTTGCGGGGATATCGGCGAGCGATAACGCGGCGGTCAAAGTGGAGCTGTCCGAGTCAGCAAGAGCTGGAGTAAAGGCGAGTAGTGATTGGGTGATGGAGAGTATGAATAAAGGAACTGATAGTTATGGTGTTACTACTGGTTTCGGTGCCACTTCTCACCGGAGAACTAAGAACGGTGGTGCTCTTCAAAAGGAACTCATTAGGTATAATTTGATCTCTTTAACTTTAATACTATGCATGCTAATATTTGTAACTAAGAAACTTTACAACTATTTAGTATTTACCTTTTGAATTGAAGAATAGGTTTAATTTTTTATTTAATAAGTATGCATTAAATTTTATTTACCGTTGACTTCATAAGACTAAATAGTAAATACGTTGATTACTTTTTTAATGAATTCAATATTTAGATTCGTACTAGTTACTTAGATATATGTAAAATGTTGGCGGGGTAGGTGGATGAATGAATTATCATTGGCTTTCTCTATTTCATATATATTTGACATGGCTAATCTTAATAAAAAAATATTTAAAAATGTGGAGTATTAGATAATGATTGGTGTCCTAAAACGACTATTGTTTTACTTTTATGAAAACTAAAACATTATTGTATAAATGTTGATGAACAATAAAAAGAAACATGAATTATGTTGGCGGGGTAGGTGGATGTATGTGATATTCATAAATATAATATAAATTCTAAAATATAATAATACGAAAAGCAAAAAGCGTACGTATACATATTAAATGCACAACCACGATCGCCATCAAAATTTGGTCGCCAATCTTGTCAAGAAATTAGTAGACGAGCTTGACAATTAATTGAACTTTCCTTTTTTATACATATGGTAATATGGTTAAAAAAATTACTCCACTTAATTAACAATCACGGTAGGAATTCATCAATCATCAATATAAATAAATATAAAGCTAAATTTGAGTTTATTGTTAAAAGATTTTATAATAGGAATATTCCTTATTTCTAATGAAATTATGTTTTATTTGTTATGTTCCAGATTTTTGAATGCCGGAATCTTCGGAAATGGTACTGAATCAAGCCACACACTTCCACATTCAGCTACAAGAGCTGCCATGCTAGTTAGAATCAACACCCTCCTTCAGGGTTACTCTGGCATTCGATTCGAGATCTTGGAAGCCATCACTAAGTTCCTCAACACCAATGTCACCCCTTGTTTGCCTCTTCGTGGGACCATCACCGCTTCCGGTGATCTTGTCCCGTTGTCCTACATTGCTGGTCTTCTCACCGGCCGTCCCAACTCCAAAGCTGTGGGTCCCAACGGAGAGATCCTCACTGCCGAAAAGGCGTTCAACCTAGCCGGTGTTGAAGGTGGATTCTTTGAGCTACAGCCTAAAGAAGGTCTAGCGCTTGTTAATGGTACCGCTGTGGGGTCTGGAATGGCCTCCATGGTTCTTTTTGAAGCCAATGTGCTTGCATTGTTATCAGAAGTGTTGTCCGCTATTTTTGCTGAGGTTATGCAAGGAAAGCCTGAGTTTACCGATCACTTGACACACAAATTGAAGCATCACCCGGGCCAGATTGAGGCTGCAGCCATTATGGAATACATTTTAGATGGAAGTGATTATGTTAAGGCTAATGCAAAGGTTCATGAAATGGACCCCTTGCAAAAACCCAAACAAGATCGTTACGCTTTAAGGACATCTCCTCAATGGCTAGGCCCACACATTGAGGTCATCCGATCATCAACTAAAATGATCGAACGTGAGATCAACTCAGTGAACGATAACCCTTTGATCGATGTCTCGAGAAACAAGGCTTTACATGGTGGTAACTTCCAAGGAACTCCAATTGGTGTTTCTATGGACAACACTCGTTTAGCTATTGCCTCAATTGGAAAGCTTATGTTTGCTCAATTCTCTGAGCTAGTGAACGACTTTTACAACAACGGTTTACCTTCAAATCTTTCTGGTGGACGAAATCCTAGTTTGGATTACGGGTTCAAAGGAGGAGAAATCGCTATGGCTTCTTACTGTTCGGAACTCCAATTTCTAGCCAATCCTGTCACCAACCATGTCCAAAGTGCCGAACAACACAACCAAGATGTAAACTCTTTGGGTTTGATTTCTGCTAGAAAAACATCAGAAGCAGTTGAAATCTTGAAGCTCATGTCAACTACATACTTGGTAGCTCTATGCCAATCCATTGACTTGAGGCATTTGGAAGAGAACATGAAATCCACAGTGAAGAACACCGTGAGCCAAGTAGCCAAAAAGGTTCTAACCATGGGAGTTAACGGTGAACTACACCCCTCAAGATTCTGTGAAAAGGACTTACTTCGAGTAGTCGACAGGGAGTACGTCTTTGCATACATCGACGACCCTTGCCTCGCCACTTACCCATTGATGCAGAAGCTTCGACAAGTCCTAGTCGACCATGCATTAAACAATGGCGAAACCGAAAAGAACACAAGCACTTCAATCTTCCAAAAGATTGCAGCTTTTGAGGAGGAACTTCAAGCCATTTTGCCCAAAGAGGTTGAGGCTGTGAGAGTTGCATTTGAAGATGATAAATTGGCAATTCCTAACAGGATCAAAGCTTGCAGATCATACCCATTATACAGGTTTGTGAGGGAGGAACTTGGGTCTGATTACTTGACAGGTGAGAAGGTGACGTCACCAGGTGAGGAATTTGATAAGGTGTTTACAGCAATGTGCAAGGGACAAATCATTGATCCATTGTTGGAGTGTGTTCAAGGTTGGGATGGTGTTCCACTTCCAATCTCTTAGAACCAATTGTTTGCTAGCTATGTGTCTAAAACTTTCTTTTTGTCCTTTTGTGAATTCATTATAATGCTTTTGTTGGAATTGTTCAAGATTCAAATTTGTAACTTTTGTTATTAGTGAATTATTATCAAAGAATTTAATAATTAAAGATGCTGTATTTTTATGGTTATAAATGAAGAACACAACACAAGATGTAAGATTGATACCCATCAATTGATACATGCATTTTTCATGTGAAATGAGATCATGTATTCCAGAAACAAATTAATTAAGTGTATTATAGCCTGGATTGAGTGAATAAAACCTTTTGTATGCAACTTAACTATGCATATTTCCATTGTAACTAATTCAGTCAATAATAAAGTATCTTAAAAAAAAAAAAAAAAAAAACTTATATTCGATAAAAGGTTAAGTAATAGGTATTAGTTTCAAGCACCTAATACTATTTCACTAAAAGTCAGAGAAAATAGATTTGACCATTAAATTTATATATTCATGATTCATATATCAGAGTAGTTAACTTTCATAATCGTGTTTGTTTTTTTTTTTTTTGTTTTTTTGGCGAAAAACAAGAAATTAAATTGATAAGATCAAATGATCTATTTGAGTTACACAAAGGGTTGCAAGATGCTAACCTATATGCAACAATTGATAGTGAAATAAACCCTAACCAAATTGAGATACACCAAGTGACTAAACTACACAATAACTAACACAATAATCGTGTTATGATGTTATATTATTTGAATATTAATGATGATGATGATGATGACGACGACGATGATGATGGGAATCGCAGATTATTATATACATAGTTACCTAAAAATAAAATATAATCCGTAGTAATCTAATCAACAGGTACAGAGGAGAACAAACGAAAGATTACAAAAGATAGAAACTGCATCCTTAACAATACTAGAAACACAACCAAAATCCCTTTGAGAATTTGTTGTATGAATTGATATTATTATTATAATAATATTTGGAACAGCCATTTAATAATTAAAAGGGAAGATCGAGGAGTTTGATGTAGAAAATCAGGGGAGGCATAAACTGATAACAGGTAACATGTGATCATCGTCCAGCTGTTAATTAACCACTAAAACAAATATGACTAAACTATTTTCTAGAGTAGTTAGATAATAATAATGTAGATAACTAAATTATAATGTAGATAACTAAACTATGACAAAATAAATAAATATTAATTAAACTCAAAATAAATTAATAAAATCCACTACAATATATTGCAAGGCAGAAAGAAATTTCAGCGCAGGTTTCATAGAGTTGTTAACTTTTTAAAAAATTAATGATCTTAGAATGGGGACAAATGTAGTGTGCAATAATAAGTTGTGCAGGTTTCCTGAAGGAACGGTTGCAAAACTTGACACGTGTTTTGGTTTCAGGTACAACACATACTGCATAATCTGTGTCGTGACTGAAAAGTCATCGAATCAAAACTAGAGTCTACGGTCTACCTATTCCAATTCTTGTCCATCTAGATGTTTTTTTTTTTACGAACAATCATGAGTTAAAAATCGGAAATGTATTTAGGGGTTAAGAATTGAGTAGACTATGACAAGGTTGATAGTCCATACACCAATAAATGTACCAATAAAACTGCTTTATAGAATTGTACATAAAATATGGGATCTACTTTATATATAATATATTTTTTTTTATTTTAAATACAATTATTACTCTACTTTTTTCATCACTTTTTCTCAATATTCTGTACTTTTCTGTACAATTCTGTACACAATCAATGATTAGTGGTATGGTTATTGGAAATTAGTGGTATATAAAGAGATTCCCTAAAATATTTCAAAGGTTCCTCGTAAAGCTACCCCTTTTCCCCATTTTTTCCATCTCCCACCCCCTCCTACCCATCTAATCAATCATATCATGTTTTTTTTTTTTTTTTTACTTTTCTGGGTATTAGCCCCTCCTTTTCTAATCACTACCCCCTGATTAGTCTAAAATTAAAACTGATTATGTACTCAACTGAGACCGATCTTAAATAAAACAAGACTTGAAAAGGACTGGACAGGAATTGCACTGAGCCTGGGGGTATCCCCTGTAAAAGGGTGTGTCTTTATAATTTCCCTTTAGAAAATATTTCTGTTAATGAAGAGCTTAACGATAATCAGTGCCTCGATAAAAGTTGTGGAACACCCCGAAACGTGAACAAATTTTTTTTTTTTTTTTAAACTTAAAACCTCTAATTACTTGTACTTACTTATAGTGGTCCCAAAACACTGGCTATTACATTACTTAATTATAATCAACACTCAAAAACGAAAGTTGCTGGACACTGGCTGAATCCGGCCGGATTCACGGGAATCCGCCGGATTCCCCACTCTTTCAGACTCAACTTTTTACCAGAACTGAAACTAAGCAATCCGGTTTTGAATACGCTCCGAAATCCGCCCGGATTCATGGCAATCCGTCGGATTCCCATGAATCCGCCGGATTCTCAGTTCCAGCAGCAGAATCCAGAGTCTTCACATTTTAATACCAAAACTCGAACTTTGACAACGCATAACTTTTAATCTGTAATACCTGGGATCATAAAATTTTACAGGCATGTTTAAAATAGTCAAATGAGCATAACTCAACTTTCACTTTTTCAAAATTCCCGTTTTAACCCATTTTGACACGTAAACTAGTTTTCGACCATTTTTGACCAAAAATGTTGACATGTCCAATTCTAAAATACATCAAATCTGACTTCCAACTTTTGACTACACATTTTAACTTGACTTTAGAACTTGTGAGAACCAAAACCATTAACTTTCGACAACATTGACCCATTTTGACACTTAAGCACTTAGTGACCCATTTGGGCACCAAATTGACTCATTTCAATCTTTGACCAACCAATAGCATTCATTCTTACTCAGTTGACTTTTTAAAAGTCAAACAACACTCTTTCATTTATATTTACGTAAACATGAACAATTCAAGTCTCACTAATTTAGCTTTAACCAAAACATCAACTTTCATCAAAACCATCCACAAGTGAGACTTACTAACTTTTACAAACATGAACTAAAATCTTAAACTTTACAAACGGGGGTGTTATTGTATCGTAAGCATGATCGAAAGGGATAAAACTCATTACCAACCAAGCAATGAGCTCCACCACTAGCTTTCCATAACCTTCTTTCCCGATTCCTCCTTTACCTTACTTGAACTTCCTGAAACATGTTAAACACAACGAAGAAGCATAAATGCTTAGTAAGTAAATGGACTCTAACAATTAAAATCTGCAACAAGTTAAGGATCCATAACATCTAACATGCCAAATTCCAAAGAATTGACATCAAACTAAGCTAATGACATAGTCATTACTTAGATACCACCAAGCGAATGATAATTCACTCCTTGGTTCCACATATCCAAATACTTACCTTTTTACTTGCACAACAATTATTTGAACTCTTGCACACTTGATCACCTATTCACATAATCACATAAACACTTATCATTTACATATTTAATTAACTCTTTCTTACTTCTTACATGTACTTAGGTGCTAAATCACATAACACCCATATTTCTAACATAAGTTCTATACACATAATCATACAATCACATGTACTTGGGTAGTTAACATCAATTCTTACCATTAACACTTCCATACCTCATAAACATCACTAAATAATGATCATACATGCTTATCATCAATCAATTACCCACAACACATATGATTATAGGATTATCACTATATCTAACACTATTTAATCATTCCTTCACATTCAAAAACATGTATGGAATCTAATTTAACTTAATTACTCACTTACTCATAAAAATCCCTAACTTAGGGATTTAATTTCTTAAACCCTAACATAAATTCAAGGAATTAGAGAGTAGTTCTTACTTTGTAGGAGCTCAATTGAAGATTTAAAGCCCTAATTTCACTAACTAGCAATCAATTTGGAGTTTTCTTCTTGCTCTCTCTCTCTATGTCGATCTCTCTCTCTCTCTCTAAAGTTCTGTACGTGTTTTTCTTTTCAGTATAAAGGATTTCAGTAGAAGCTACTGAAATCTGTATTTGATTTACATAATTTACACATCACTCCCCTTAGCTTTGATATCTGACACTTTCTACCCTCTAACTCTATTTTCTTTACAAAGTTAGTTTCACTAACTTATTCTAGCACATTACAATTTATTTTACATAACACAATATCATATACATAGAACTAAATAATTAAACGTATATAATATAATTTAAACTTACAAAATTTTGGGGCGTTACAACTTGTCACTCCTCTTGTGATGTTTTCGGAATAATGTTCTAAAACATAAGGCGCGCACGACTAAAGAAACATCGAACGTGGTTATTTCAAATGATGGTAGCATGTCACAGTCACACAAGAAAAAACGAAACAAGTCTAAATGCATCCCTCATGTAGTTGGTGATAATGATGGTCACTTACTACATGCCAATTTGTGTGATTTACCTGGCGATGGAAACAACCCTCGGGTCAAGGTTCCTTTAAAATAAACAAAACTACGTGTAAAGCTCATCAAAATGAAGAATAGAGAGGATGAAATGGCCAGCTTTGAAAGTTTCATCCAGAGAATGAAACTATCAGACGAGTCTCCTTCAGAAAGTTAGGTTGCTTGGTTTTTTTTGATTCGGCTTTAGTTGTAAAGTTTCAAGATGCTCAAGCTCTATCGGTTCTTTTTGCAACTGTTCAGTTTGAATTCAACAAGGGTCATGGGTTTTCGTTGCTAGAGGATCTTACTAATGATGATGATGTTTATCTTGTTCAATAGCAGTTTCTTGGGTTTCATATTAGGTTCACTTGTATTCGTCAAGCACTAACATTCTCATATGTATTTCTTTGCCGTGTTCAACTTTTGTTGATCTTGGTTTTTATCTATATATTTATTTTTGTTTTTCGGCAAAAAAAGAAAAAAAGAAAAGAAAAAAGAATTGTACATAAAACACATTTAGTAGTGTATCAACAAATTTGAACACATTTAGTAGTGTATCAACAGATATGATGCTGTACAAATCGCTACCTTATAACATTTATTTTTCACTATATTCGCTACCCTTGTAACATTTATATTCACTATTGGAGTAGTCATGGTATGGTAAGAGAGAAACAAAAAAGATGGTTCAATCATTTCTGAATAGACAATACGACTCAAAGCAAAGTACAACTATAGGTAAATTATTTTGTAACACTACGATCGAATATTAATGGTTTGTACTATTATACGATCGAACAATAAACGAATGAATGTGTGTTTCATTATCAAGAATATAATGAAGGACCAGTTCTATCGATTGTCCAAAGTGTGTCCATGGATCCTCTTATCTTGGTCATTCCATTCATCAAATTGTCTAAAGAAACAAAATTAGAAAGAGATGGGAATTGCAACATAGAATTGAAACAAACAAAAATATATTTGAATTTTATGTAATATCGTCTATCTTTCCCCTACGGAACATTACAAGCATCACGTTTTCAAAATGTCTCGTTTGACTACAATAAGTCCAACACGTTTGTGTGAACATAATGTATATACATGTACCTACTGCATCTAACTATTATTACTCCTCCATCTTTAATTATATTTATATTATATTATATTATATATTTTTATTTTTGTTTTATAAAGTAAAAAGTGGTGTTGATCAACGAGTCCCACGTCATCCAAACAGCTAAACACTCGGTTAATGTCAAGATCGACGGCTAATATTAATAGTCAACCAACTCTCACTTGGTCTCAGCCACCACACCTTCTACAACCAGTCCATCTTTCTTTTCGCTACTATACAACCTTCTTTCAGAACAATAATTACTCAACACAAACCAAACAAATCGTACCTAACAGCACTCCGTGCATTATAACTTGTACATATCTCTACTAATAATAAATTCCCTGTTTTTACGAGACTATGGAACATGCAAATGCGTTACCTACCAAAAATACACAAAAACAAATTTATATTAATCAAAATATGACCTCCCCAATTTTACTCTATTTAAACCTCACATGACACACCACAAACCTCAACAAGCTAGCATCTCTTCTTCGATTCTTTCTCACACTCAAAAACTAAAAATCGTTGGGTGTTTTTATTTCTTCTCTTTTGGGTTTCTATTTTTAAAATACAATAATTGAAATGGGGAGCTTGACGGTTGAAAATGTGCACCAAAACGGTGTCGGATCCGGGTTTTGTGTGAAGGGTGATCCGTTAAACTGGGGGGTGGCAGCTGAGGCGTTGACCGGGAGTCATCTTGATGAGGTCAAAAGAATGGTGGCGGAGTTTAGGAACCCGGTGGTCAGAATTGGTGGTGAGACGTTGACGGTGTCACAAGTTGCGGGGATTGCGGCGAGCGATAACGCGGCGGTCAAAGTGGAGCTGTCTGAGTCGGCTAGAGCTGGAGTGAAAGCGAGTAGTGATTGGGTGATGGAGAGTATGAATAAAGGAACTGATAGTTATGGTGTTACCACCGGATTCGGTGCCACTTCTCACCGGAGAACTAAGAACGGTGGTGCTCTTCAAAAGGAACTAATTAGGTATATATTATACTCCGTAATCTTTAACAATTTAGTTTATATATATGGAAAGAATAATACTTCCTCCGTCCGAATTCAAATGTCCATTACTATTTTAGGGATCCCAAATAAGTGTTAACATTCCAAGTTTTAACCGATCAATATACTCCGTAGATTTTAATTGGTATATACGTTATTTGATCGGTGAAAAGTAGAGTCATTAGATAATTCTAAAACTATGTATTTTGTAGAGTGGATACCTTAACTGAAAATAAAATATACTCCGTAGTAGTTTAAAATGTGAAAAAAATAGCATGTAAATAATTCTAAAGTTGCGACTTGCGAAACAATAAGTTTTTAAGTAATTAGTGACACTATATTTTGTTGCTGTTTCAAAAAAAAAACCGAAGTTATTAAAATTTAATAGTTATACATCCATTCAGTAAATTGTTATAGAAGGTTTAGTACAGCATGTAATTCTTAGTGTTATTTTAAGTTGTGTAACGAATACTTACTTTGGCACGCCATATATATTAGTTTGAAATACTTGTAAAATTCTCAAATATTCATTTTTACTCTATTTTAGTGGATGAAAAATACGTGGCAAAAAAGTTAAAAAAAATACTCCGTATATAAAATAAAAAAAAATAAGCCTTTAGGGAAATTGTTTGTAGGAGAAAAGTTAAAATATATAATTAATAATTAATTTGTTGGTATGACAATTCTGGCACGGGTGAGAGGGGGTTAGAGTTTTGCCACCTACCACCATGATCTGATAAGTGGCCTAGGAAAGGTATGTCACATGATTTCATTTATGACACTGGGTCCCGTTTATTTCAGATCTGGACCCACATATAGTTGTACGGAGTATTATTATATTATCATCCACTTCCCCTAGATAATTTAGTGTAACAGCGATCAGCTACAGATAACATTACCAAAAATAGTATCTACTATTGCGGCTTATAATTCACAATGCCCTTAGTTTCAACTTCTAGTTCAAGTCGTTAATAACTTAATATGTATCCAAGACCAACAGGGACCTATTGTTAGTAAAAGTTTATATATATATATATATATATATATACACAGTAATACGTTAGAATCTTTATAATTATTGAATAATGTCAAGAATTGTTGCATGAAAAGTTTGTCTACACTCTTAAAAATTACTGTAACTAAAACTAAACTGCAAGAAGATGTTTCTTTTTTCTTTTTAAAGAGGAAATGCTAATATTCTAATACAATCAACCTACAATTTTGACAGATTTTTGAACGCCGGAATCTTCGGAAACGGTAGTGAATCAAGCCACACACTTCCGCATTCAGCAACAAGAGCTGCCATGCTAGTTAGAATCAACACCCTCCTTCAGGGTTACTCTGGCATTCGATTCGAGATCTTGGAAGCCATAACCAAGTTCCTCAACACCAATGTCACTCCTTGTTTGCCTCTTCGTGGGACCATCACTGCGTCTGGTGATCTTGTCCCGTTGTCCTACATTGCCGGACTTCTTACTGGCCGTCCCAACTCTAAAGCTGTCGGCCCAAATGGAGAAATCCTCAATGCCCAAAAGGCCTTCAACCTAGCTGGCGTTGATGGTGGGTTCTTCGAACTACAACCTAAAGAAGGTCTTGCGCTTGTTAACGGTACTGCCGTAGGATCTGGAATGGCCTCCATGGTCTTATTTGATGCCAATGTGCTTGCATTGTTGTCAGAAGTATTGTCTGCCATTTTTGCCGAGGTTATGCAAGGAAAGCCTGAGTTTACCGACCACTTAACACACAAATTAAAGCATCACCCGGGCCAGATCGAGGCTGCAGCCATTATGGAATACATTTTAGATGGAAGTGATTATGTTAAGGCTAATGCAAAGGTCCATGAAATGGACCCTTTACAGAAACCCAAACAAGACCGTTACGCTTTAAGAACATCTCCTCAATGGCTTGGCCCACAAATTGAGGTCATTCGTTCATCTACTAAAATGATCGAACGCGAAATCAATTCGGTGAATGACAACCCTCTTATCGACGTCTCAAGAAACAAGGCTTTACACGGTGGCAACTTCCAGGGAACTCCAATTGGTGTTTCCATGGATAACACGCGTTTGGCTATTGCTGCAATCGGAAAGCTCATGTTTGCCCAATTCTCCGAGCTCGTAAATGACTTTTACAACAACGGATTACCATCCAATCTATCGGGTGGAAGGAACCCTAGCTTGGATTACGGGTTTAAAGGAGGAGAAATTGCCATGGCTTCTTACTGTTCAGAACTTCAATTTCTTGCCAATCCCGTCACCAACCATGTCCAAAGTGCCGAACAACACAACCAGGACGTGAACTCTCTTGGTTTGATTTCCGCTCGTAAAACGGCCGAAGCTGTTGACATCTTAAAGCTCATGTCATCAACATACCTTGTGGCTTTATGTCAAGCCATCGACCTACGACACTTGGAGGAGAACTTGAAAGCTACTGTGAAGAACACGGTGAGCCATATCGCCAAAAAGGTCCTAACCACGGGCATCAACGGTGAGCTCCACCCATCAAGATTCTGCGAAAAGGACTTGCTTCGAGTTGTTGACAGAGAGTACGTATTTGCATACATCGACGACCCTTGCCTCGCCACCTACCCGTTAATGCAAAAGCTGCGACAAGTGCTGGTTGACCACGCTTTAGAAAACGGGGTGAAAGAGACTGATGCATCCACTTCAATATTCCAAAAGATTGCGGTTTTCGAAGAGGAATTGAAAGCCCTTCTGCCAAAGGAAGTTGAAAGTATAAGAATTGCTTTTGACCACGGAAGCCTTGCAATCCCGAACAGGATCGAGGCGTGTAGGTCGTACCCGTTATACAGGTTCGTGAGACAAGAGCTCGGAACAGGGTATTTGACAGGGGAGAATGTTACGTCACCGGGAGAGGAGTTCGATAAGGTGTTTACAGCAATATGCAAGGGTCTAGTGATCGATCCATTGTTGGAGTGTCTTGCAGGCTGGAATGGTTCACCTCTTCCAATTTGTTAGTTTTTCTATGTTGTTAATTATTGTTACATGTTCTTTTGTCAAATCTTAATTAATATAAAAGTGTAATATTCTTGTTGTTTCATAAAATGAAAGATACTATTTTTTTACAAAGTTAGAATACTGATGAATAGAAGAGGATACATACATTTTGACCTTGACAACAAAAGTTCTAAAGGTCAAAATTGATCGTTTTGTTTGTTGCCACCTGACATGACATATTATTAATCGTGTTCCGTTACCATACCAATAGTGTTGGTATCAAGAAAACCGAGCATTAACTAGTGATATTAATGAAATGATAGATAAGTGAGCATTTATTATTAATTAATTTCATGTCTAGTGTACAAAAATCATTTACAGCAGATGATTGGTGCATTTAGGAAAGCAAAGATGAGGCTAAGAATGTGTACAACATGCATATATGCGTTAAGTTGTGAGTAGGTGCAGTGTGTCGTCGTGATGTCGTCCACTTTTGAGCACAATAATCTGGTACCACTTAATGGAGTAGTTGGTAGAGCATATTCAGAACGTCAAATGGAAGTCTACGTATGTATGCTACAAAATTTAGTTCTTTTTTGTGTAAGAGTAGATATAATTTTGTGTATCTAGTACAAGAATAGATAAAATTTTTATGAAAGGATAAATTGGTAAACGGATAAGATTTTCCCTGTTAAAGTTATTTGGAGAGTGCGATTTTTTCTTTAATTCAAATGTACGTGGACTAACGAGGATATTCTATAATTGTTTTGACCTTTTCGCTAACCACCCACAAGATGCTTAGCTTGTGAGTTTCAAGCATGAGACAATTTATGTAGACATTATGACACGTTACTTAAGAACCACCTTGATGATAGTTAATTTTTTAAATTTATCTTAAGGAAAAAATTGTAGCTGATTTTCTAAATTAAGGATCAGAGGAGAAGGCCTCAAAGACCAAATTTAAGAATAAATTTTAAGGTTTAAAATGCAGTGTCGCTAAAATGCAGTAAAATTTCTTAAGTGTAAAATGCAGTATTTGTTAAAATGTAGTACTCCGTTGGTAAAATGCAGTGAATCTGAGTGAAATGTTGCCCTAAAATGCAGTGAATTTGACCTGCTCCTCCTTCTCCTCATTTGAGGCCTTCTCCTCGGAACCTTACCCGATTTTCTATTACATTTTTACTATATTTTTAACATTATAGAAGGAAAATTTATAGAAGTTGACTTGATATTATATAAAAGTATTTGTTGTAGGCAGAATATGATCAAAGGAAATGATGCCTGGGACAGAAATCAAATGTTTTGAAATGTTTCGCTAACAATTGTTACGTTAAAAAGTAATTTTTGATGGCCCAAATACTCTCTGTTGGGTCTAAGGTCCATCTCTGGAGTCTGTTATGCATCTTGTTGGCTTATACTCTATGTTGGGCCTTTTATTTTTCATTCTCCAACCCAAAATTAATTTATTTGCTTCTTTTTCTTAGAGTTTAGTAATAAAAACAATGCAAGCTTTAATTAGTATGTATGTATTTATGACTTAAGTTCAAATGAGTATGGGTTAAATGGTTGAGAATGGGGGAATGAATTTCAGCCATTGGATCAACATAATCAAGGGTCCATAATTAATCATCAAATTTTTAATTTTTTAAACATGCTGAAATTAAATTTTGGGCGGAGGGGTATTTCGGTAATTTTACACATCAATTAAATTAGGTTCTTTTTTCTTTTCAAACACAATTCTCATTTTTTCCCCGTTATTTTCGCTCGCGGTTCTCTCTCGCTTCCTCCGTAACTGTTTCTACACAGAACAATCGAGGTAATCTTCGATTTATTGAATCTTATTTCGTTTTCATATCTAAATCGAAGTATTCTCTGTGTTAAACTTGTTTGAATCGTATTTTACAATGTTGTTTTTGATCGATTTTGAGATGTACAAACCCTAATGCAAAAAAAAACCTAAAATTGACGAATATTTAACTCAAACCTTGAATTACTTAGTTCAATCGATGTTTTATTTGGTTATTAGTGTTCGAAAAAACGTTTTGTACAGTCGGTTTGATCGATTTCGTTTTTTAGAAACCCTAGGGTTTAATACGCAAGTGATGTTTAATTTTTTTGACTGTTTTTGTTTTGTGAGATAGATATTCGTGATGAACTAGCACTTGCAAATGCTTCAGACTCTCCCATTGCTGCAGTTCTAGTCAATACTCATCCAGCTGGTATGTTAATGCATACACCTTTACCACATGTGGTAATATCAGTGTTTGATGTTAGTGATTTCATGATTTGTTTGATTATGTTATGTATTTGTACATATATCTGGTGTATTTTATATTTGATAATTATTTGATTAGGTTAATGATTCAACATGATTTTTTGTAAGTCCTTAAGGGATTAACGAGATAGTTTTTTGTTGTAATCGATGATTTGTATGTTGAATGTGTTATTTTGTGTGTATTTTTTTAATAGATAAATAAAAAACAGAGCATTGGCCCAGCTTCAGTTGTTCTCAAGTATGTCACGATTTTGAAAGTTTTAAATAATTGGAGCTGCTGTCCTCTAAAGAAAAATAAAACTTGTGTTCGTATTGCAGTACAATGGTAGATAAAGATGTTGCGTATCTTGTTCTGAGACTTCGTGATCTTGCCTTCTCTGTTGATATACAGTATGCATCTTGTTATAGTACTGCATTGTTTTAAGGAAATTTCTGCCTATTGATTAGTAATGGTAGCCAATGAAGTGTTAACTTGATGGGCGTTTAATTGAGGTCACAAATATCAGTTTCTTATGTTTGGATAGTCAAATTCTGCTTCTGATTATCTGACCAGCTTGATACCAGCTGTAAGAAAACTGATTACCATAGCATGAAGTAAGATTACCTACTCACCCATTTTTCCTAACCTACATCAGGAGAATTTTGTTTCCATTTTATAACACATGTTGGTATTTTTTTCAGCCAAATGTCTCTTTTGGAAGTCTGTAAATAATTTAAGTTTTTTGTCAATTGCATAACAAATTGACTATCTTTATTATAGTTACTTCAACCAGCCAAAACACATATTTTATTACAGCTAACTGTCAGATCCTATTTTCAATATCATGATTTAGGTTACCATTTTTGGATGCGAGTCAGTCAAAGGTTTATAATAGAAAATTCCGAGTTGACGTCGTTAATAAACGTTGAAATGGTAACCTATCGTTTTCGTTTTGTTAATTCCCTTGTATCCATTTTGATTATCAACTGTATCATAGGTGTTACTTGGCTTTACCACATTTGGTATTAGGATTACCACATGTGAGAATACGCATTACCACATGTGGTATTATGCATTACCACATGTGGTATTATGCATTACCACATGTGATATTATGTGAAACTTAGTAAAATTTAACTTTTTGCAATTTGCTTATATTTTGACATATCTGACAGGTGTACTTTCCAATATACCGTTCTCATCACTACTATTTGCTGGTGTTCAATTTGAAGAAGAAGACCTTCCTAATTCTTGATAACAGTGATGTAAAAGTTGATTACGATGCAAAGTACAAGGCAATATGTGATTTGGTTGTAAGTAACATTACATGTTATATATTATTTGTTCTGTAAACATAGTTGATGCTTGTTAATTAAGATTAAAATTTTTTTATTAAGTTTTTTTGTAGAAATCTGTTTTTGTTGCTTATCTTCTCGAAGTTGAACATCCTGCTGCTGCAAAACTTTCGACGTTAGATAGGGCTACAATGATGAATTTGAAATGGAAGACTTTGGAAAATGATCGTGATTGTGGACTATTCGTCATGATGCACATGGAGCAGTACTGTGGTCAGGTATCTGGCAAATTTGATTGCGGACTTAGTAAACAAGGTCCTTCACAACAGATGCAACTTATTCGATTGAGAATCAAGTATGCAACAAAAATCTTACTGCATGAGTGCAATATACACAAGGACATGGTTCACACAGCTGTTGAGCAGTTTAGGCATACTTACGCGCAAGAACTAATCGAGAAGCAAATCAAGTATTCCATCAGAAAACACCTGGATGAAGAAAGCAGTGGGAAGAACTCAACTGGAGAATTCGAAGACAATAACGAGGCTATTGCAGGAAAGCGGTCTGTTAATGTTTTATCGGATTTTTTTGAATGTGGTTGTTTTGTGATGATAAGAATTGAATGATCAAGTACAGTTATATGGGTTATATTTAAGTACAGTATTATGGTAAAAGTACATTTTTGTATGCTGAAAGTACATTTTATGTAATCTACTTAGATTTTTACCGGGTTATGTTCAGTTTTTTAAATGTTTTCATGTGTATGCCTTTTTATTTGTTTAAATAACTTCTATGATATTTTTAGATTCAATAACATATGTGGTACCTTATAGTATCACATGTGGTACATCATGTTTTGTAAAGTACTATTTGTTGTAGCAAATACCACATATGGTAACAACTAGTACCACATGTGGTAGTGCATATTACCACATGTGGTAGTGTGTAAAACCTCTTAACTTAGTACCACTTGTTTTACCTCTTATTATCACATGTGGTTCCTCATTTTTTGTAAAGTACTATTTGTTGTAGCAACTACCACATATGGTAACAACTAGTACCACATGTGGTAGTGAAAATTACCACATGTGGTAGTGCATAATACCTCTTATTATCACTTGTTGTACCTCTTATCACATGTGGTAACTCATTTTTTGTTAAGTAATATTTGTGTTGGCAACTAGCACTTATTATAACAACTAGTACCACATGTGGTAGTTCATATTACCACATGTGGTAGTGCATAATATCTCTTATTATCACATGTGGTACCTCTTTATATCGCATGTGGTACTTATGATTTTTGTAAACAAAGCAACACATTTCACATATGATGTACAAGAAAACACTATATGCAATAAACAATTATCAGATTATTATAGTTCTAAAAAATAAAAATATGCATAGTAAACTAAATAATCTCTCAATCTAATAACATCCGATTATTGAAAGTAACTTTATGGTTTTTCTAGTATCATTCTTCCTCTTCTGTGTTGATTTCCTTACTCCAAATCCACCGCTTAGTCCGTATCGTACATAATAGAGATATGCTTGTTGAAGGCTGTCAAAGACTTGTCCTACAAAAGGCTTTTCTTCTTTCGGGGCTTGCGGTACCCAAACAGTACTTCCACCAGGTGTTTGAATCTCAGTTAAGATTAGCAGAGTAGTGTTAGGTGTTTTTTGTAAACCTGAAAAACAGTAGTGTAAATTATCACAAGTGGTAGTATACTGTATCACATGTGGTAATGTCTAATACCACTTGTGGTAATGTCTAATACGAGATTTCACAGTTTGCATTATTTTCCACATGTCATATTTTAGCTATTACCACATGTGGTATAATTTCAGTTCTATAATTTTGTATGATAACGTTTACCACAACCTACTACCATATGTGGTAGGAACTAGTTTCTCTAATATCATATCTTATCGTTTACCAATAGCTACCATTCAGTTTTCATGGAAGTTCTAGCTATTACCACATGTGGTATAAATCAGTTTTCACTATTTTCAAACCTGTAGCTTTTGCTGTTTCCGGCTGTTTTACAACTTCTTCAAATCTTTCAATTTGAACCATCTGCGATAATGTGAATCAATTTAGCGTTAAAATCATTCAATACCATATGTGAATCAATTTAACGAATTATTACTCGATTTTCAACATCTCATATTCATCTTCGTTCTAGTTTTTCCTTATGAAATCAGTTGTAGAATCAAATAGAATCAGTAGAATGCGTGATTGCGAATCACTATACATATACAAAATCATAAAAAACGTGAAAAGCTTTATTAATTTTACATTTCGCACTTTCGTAATTTACGTAACTAAAAAAATTAGCGAATAAGATGAAATCAGTTGAATCTAGTACAAATCGATGCGAATTAGTGATGATCGTACCTTCGATTTGGTGATTTCTGTGTGATCGTTGATGATTTCTCAAACCCTAGCTCACGTACGAGTGGTATCTGTGTGTTCTTTATGTTCCAGTAATGAAATCTTAGAAAATTATTTAATTAATATAGTAATTGTCAAAGGACGAAAATACCCCTCCAGGTTTGATGGAATTGGACGGCTGTGATTCATTCTTCCATTCTTTTTGGATTTGTTGTACTCAAAAGAACGTATTTAGTAATGGCTTCGATGTAACGCCATTACATTTTCCTGTCCGTGGTTCGCATATATTGTAACTGTTTCACCAATATTCCAAATATTCGTTTTATTTATACTTTCGAAATGACACAATTAACAAATTTAAACAAGGATTTTGGATGGAAATTTGAATCGAATAAATGACAAAATCTAATCTCAAATTCCAAACCTACTTACTTCCATCTTATGTTATATGGTTTTCATTTCACCTAATTAAGAAACCCACTTTAATGAAAACACAAATCTTGTAATGTTTCATTATTGTTTTCAACTTTCATGTAAATGTTAACGAACGAATTGAAATGTCTCTAAAATGCCCACTTTGGACCTACTTTACATCCCTCTTGTGGGTCTTGTTAATCGCAATACAGATCGGCAGGCACATAAACGACTCGAAGATACATTAATTATTAAGTAATTAGGCACATAATTAAACGACCTAACTTACTAGACACTGTTTGACGAATGCTTAATTAAAAATGTCGGATCTGGATCACAGACGTCAATGAGCACGTACATAGCCATTTTCATCTTCTATCTAGCCAGCAGGATCATATACTATGTTGGCCTACTGCACCCAATGTTTGATAAATATCAAGCATGACATTGACATAAGATGCATGCGTAATGCACTTGTGTATATATATATGCCAACTTTAGGTTTTGAATTTGAATTTTATATTTCAATTTATGAATGCGACAAAAAAATAAAAACTTGTTTGAGCAGTCAAATTAATGTTGATTAAAATGACACATAAATAAGTTACTTTATTTTGTAAAAATGTTCAACTAGTTACAAGGTGTTCCATTGATTTACCTTATAAGTGTATATATTAATCTTGATAAGTTCAAAAAATTAGTCAAATTCATAGGGTAAGTAGACATATATGCGTGTATAATATTTATAAATCAAATAACCTAGAGTATAAATTAACTTAATCTAAAACCGTAAACATATAACCAATTAATTCCAAAAAAAAAAAAAAAGCGAAAAGATAATTTCGACTATAGATGAATCAAGATCAAATTATGACTATACATTTCTTTAAAATTCGAAACAATAAAATAGTTTTCGTCATATATAGTTTACATAATATTTAATTGCATCATTTGATATGTACTTGAAAAACAGTTTTTGATTGAAGATTATTGACAACTTAACTAAATGATCCACCTATACACATGCATAGTGACATAGATGCATTTGGATTTTTGGATACACAAACTAATGATTCTTATGTCAACGTACTTGAATTTAATTTCATTTCTTATATACGGAAATATGAAATATCGATCTACTAGTTTATTCTTGGATCGATCTTCCCTATAAAATTGACCGGTTTGACATTTATTATTTCCAAATATTAATAACCGACAATGAGAATCTTACATACATATATTGGATCTCTCATATGAATCTCCAAGATCTCTCATTTCAGGCAATACATATATTGTTAACGTGGAATTAAGTGATGTAATTTAAGAAGAAATACATGCCTCTATTAGTATTAGTATTAATAATTAAGAAGAAAAAACAATAAAAATGGCCGAATTGAAGCATTACCCAAAACACACCAAATATGTTTAAGAAAATAAATGATTAGGATGTTAGGTTTTTTAAAAACATAATTTAGCCAAATACTCCATATATCGTTCAAAATAGGAAAATATTGAGCTTCCTAAATGTTGCCTATATAAGCAGCACCCATACACCACAGAAATGACATCCATCCCTTCTCGCCATTTCTCATTTTCTCACTAAACAAATCATTTCTTTACTTTGCGCTCGGTGAGATTCTTGAAAAATGACCGGTTTAACAGGAGAAAATATGCAGCAAAACGGTGTGGGATCGGGTTTATGTGTGAAAGGTGACCCGTTAAGCTGGGGGGTGGCAGCTGAGGCGTTGACCGGGAGTCATCTTGATGAGGTCAAAAGAATGGTGGCGGAGTTTAGGAACCCGGTGGTCAGAATTGGTGGCGAGACGTTGACGGTGTCACAAGTTGCTGGGATTGCGGCGAGTGATAACGCGGCTGTCAAAGTGGAGCTGTCTGAGTCGGCGAGAGCTGGAGTGAAAGCGAGTAGTGATTGGGTGATGGAGAGTATGAACAAAGGGACTGATAGTTATGGTGTTACTACTGGATTCGGTGCTACTTCTCACCGGAGAACTAAGAACGGTGGTGCTCTTCAAAAGGAACTTATCAGGTAGTTACATGCATGCATTTCATAATCATAATATATACTCCGTACTATACGTTGATTATTATTAAACGAAACTACTGTACATTGAATTATATATGATCGACTTTTATTTTAGCCTTTCTTCCTTGTTTGGTACGTGTATATATTCGGTTTCTCATAACATTGAACAACTACACATTCAAATTTAATATCAAATAATCTACTCCGTATAACTTTCTCAAGTAAGTATAAAGTTTCTCAACGTACTATACTACTTGAGAAACTTATACGAGTAGATTATTTGATTAAACATTAAATTTGAATATTTAGTTAGTTATTGATGTAATTAATAAAAAGGTTTAGCGAATGATATTTTTTATTTACGATTACGTCATGTTTATTTTTTTATATGCGATGGTTTTAAATAGAAGTTGGTAGTATTATTTTTCTTTTTTCATGTAGTCAGTCATGTCTTTTTAAAAACATTATTTATCCCGATAATACATCCATCCGTACACAAGATTTATGTAAAAAGTTAAAATACGATCATAAACAAAATTTTCATTAATTTATTATTACAACTGAGTCTGAGGCATTTAGATTATATAATATTGTAATTGTAATTAGATTAGATATTTTTAGAATATATAGATCGAGTTGAGAAAATGTTAATATCTGTAGATAGAAAAGAAATAAAACAATTGTAGTATGAAAAGGAAACATTATATTATTTCAATTTATTTCCAAAATTTACTTGTTATTGTACAATTTATAATTTAGATTTTCCGTTTATTAGTATATATTATATATGTCGACGTACTACTGTAGTTTCATTACTGCATATTCAGCGTCTAGTTGTTTAAGATGTTCGTGAGGAAACAATAGGTTCTGTTTTAATAGATCTTTAATTTAATTTAATGATTATACAAAACAGCTTCTGTCTATTAATATTAAGATGTGCTAATGAGAAGTTGTAATGTTTGTGACAGATTTCTGAACTCCGGAATCTTTGGCAATGGGACAGAATCAAACCACACCCTTCCACATTCAGCAACAAGAGCTGCTATGCTTGTTAGAATCAACACCCTCCTTCAGGGTTACTCTGGCATTCGTTTTGAGATCTTGGAAGCCATCACCAAGTTTCTCAACACCAATGTCACCCCTTGTTTGCCTCTTCGTGGGACCATCACTGCATCCGGTGACCTTGTGCCGTTGTCTTATCTTGCTGGACTTCTCACGGGCCGCCCCAACTCCAAAGCCGTCGGTCCCAATGGTGAGACCCTCACTGCCGATAAGGCCTTCAGCCTAGCTGGTGTTGATGGTGGATTCTTTGAGCTACAGGCCAAAGAAGGTCTTGCACTTGTTAATGGTACTGCTGTCGGATCTGGGATGGCTTCCATGGTCCTCTTTGAAGCCAATGTGCTTGCATTGTTATCAGAAGTTTTGTCTGCTATTTTCGCTGAGGTTATGCAAGGAAAGCCTGAGTTTACTGACCACTTGACACACAAACTGAAGCATCACCCTGGCCAGATTGAGGCTGCAGCCATTATGGAGTACATTTTGGATGGAAGTGATTATGTTAAGTCTGCCGAGAAGGTCCATGAAATGGACCCTTTGCAAAAACCTAAACAGGACCGCTATGCTCTTAGGACATCACCTCAATGGCTAGGACCACAGGTTGAGGTCATTCGTTCCTCAACCAAAATGATTGAAAGAGAGATTAACTCAGTGAATGATAACCCTCTAATTGATGTCTCAAGGAACATGGCCTTACATGGTGGTAACTTCCAAGGAACTCCAATTGGTGTTTCCATGGACAACACACGTTTGGCTATTGCTGCTATCGGGAAACTTATGTTTGCGCAATTCTCTGAGCTTGTTAATGACTTTTACAGCAACGGATTGCCATCCAATTTATCCGGTGGGAGAAATCCTAGTTTGGATTACGGGTTCAAAGGTGCTGAAATTACAATGGCTTCGTATTGTTCAGAACTCCAGTTTCTTGCTAATCCTGTCACTAACCATGTTCAAAGTGCTGAACAACACAACCAAGATATCAACTCTTTAGGGCTGATTTCTTCTCGCAAAACTGCTGAAGCTGTTGACATATTAAAGCTTATGTCCACAGTATACCTGGTGGGTCTATGTCAAGCCATTGACCTACGACACTTGGAGGAAAACTTGAAAGCTACTGTGAAGAACACTGTGAGCCATGTTGCCAGAAAAATCTTAACCATAGGCGTCAATGGTGAGCTCCACTCCTCAAGATTCTGCGAATATGACTTGCTCCGTGTAGTCGACAGGGAGTATGTATTTGCATACATTGATGACCCGTGCAGTGCCACCTATCCATTGATGCAAAAGCTGAGACAAGTGCTGGTTAACCATGCTTTGATGAATGGCGAGAAGGAGACTGATGCAGGCATTTCGATCTTTCAAAAGATTGGAGTTTTTGAAGAGGAATTGAAAGCTGTTTTGCCGAAGGAAGTGGAGAGTGTAAGAAGTACTTTTGACAATGGGTGTCTTGCAATCCCTAACAGGATCAAGGAGTGCAGGTCTTACCCATTGTATAAGTTTGTAAGGGAAGATATGAGAGCAGGGTATTTGACAGGGGAGAAAGTTACTTCACCAGGAGAAGAGTTCGATAAGGTGTTTGCTGCGATCTGCAAAGGTCAAGTGATCGATCCGTTGTTGGAGTGTCTTGCAGGCTGGAATGGTGCACCACTTCCACTTTGCTAGTTTTATTACATTCGTATGAGTTTTTATTGTTACTATAATTTCAGTACTTTTGAATATTAGAATAAGCATGGAATTTGATCTTCAAACTCAAAAAGGTCAAAACTCTGATGGTTTAGTTATGTAATAAGTCGAATATACGACATCAAACATAATAATATACTAGTTATGTTTGTCTTTTATAAATGTGTTTGGATGGTAATATTCTATGCACTAGCCTTTATTCATTATGTTAGCTGGGCACAGTTTACACAAGCCAACAAACCAACAGATGCTTGGAAATTTAATATAACTATGTTTCTGCTATAATTCAAGGTTCCATCAAACAGTTATCTTCTATAAGGATATTATCGTATATATGAAATCTAATCTGTGGTTATATTTTGTCTTAAGATTGGATGTCTATACTCTCTGGACTCTAGAGGACTTAGCCTTCCATATACTCTTGGTCAAGTTTATCTAATCTGTGGTTATATTTTGTCTTAAGATTGGATTTCTATACTCTCTGGACTCTAGAGGACTTAGCCTTCCATATACTCTTGGTCAAGTTTAAAGTTAGCATACTATTGAAATTTTTTGTTTTCTAAAATATGTTGAAAGATGTCATGACAGAAAGCTCATTTTGCCAAAATGGCGAGTTTTTTTTAATGCTATTCTCCCTTTTTGGGGGAGTCCTCAATTTCCACAGCGGTTGCAGATGCAGAGTGGGGAATCCCTGCAGCAATAATCGAGTCATTTTAGATCATTTCCATATCTAACCAAGGAATGTTGTGGGGAATCCCTGCAGCAGACAGTGACTTGAATGTTGGGCAGGATTTTATTATGTATTTTGACTTTTCCTTTTGTGTTTTCAAGATACCATGCTGTCTCTATCACGAATGAATGTAGCTATCTAAGGATTTTGCCTATTTCGCCTCATAAATTACATGTAGAATTGTAATATGTATTTAATAGTAGTTGTTTCCTTTAGTTGATGCAAGTAACCTACATTTTAGATAAAAATCATATATGCCTAACTTTTTTTATGGTTGAACTTTTGCCTAATGATACACTTTGGTAATAAGCAGCATTGATTTATAAATGATAATTTGTATATGAGTCTTATCCCTATATTGTGTAGAAATAAATTCACCAGAGTAGAATAGCAGGGGAGGATCTCTTGCATTAATATTAATGGTCATAATAAGCTAATAGCATCTCTTTACACCAAGTTACATAATCTTGCAGGAACAACTCAACAAGACTCAAAAACACAACACGAATCTTCGATCTTGTGGGTTCATGGCACACCGAACCACTGCAAGAAACGTGTCCTCGTTGCATGGTATATAGAATCTAGAATCTGCAGTAAATCCATACTCATCTCGAGCTTCATCCAACAATGCACTGAATAAAGGGTGTTTTAGTAACTTCACCTTGATCACAAACCTCCTCTGGTTTTCACCAACATAGACCACCAAATGACCCTTTGGTACATCACTTGGAATGAAGCTTTCCTCCTTTTTTTCATGCATGAAAGATGATGCCCATCTGAATGCCCATTGCCAGCACTTATCACACTCGACAGATGAAGGTAAGACTCTATTATTCATCTTTTTACACTTGTTTAACCATGCTTTGAAAATATTTCCTCTGATCATCATTACCTATATACGTCTATATTAATCAATGCTCTTAAAGATAGATAGTGTGGTGATGGTAGGAATGAAGCTAGAGATTTATATATGTAGAGAAATATAGGTTGAAGTTAGTATGCTACTTGTTCACTGGTTTTCTTAAGAATTGTGATGTTAGATTTTGGTGTGATGGGGTTTGTATAATATTTATATATACATACATGAATTCGAAACTGTACGAACAAGTATTTTAAATGATTAAAAGAGTCTCTATCTAACATGTATATTTTACAATATCTTTAAACCAAATTCATGTCCCTATCACACATTAACCCATGCCCCTTAATATCACCTGTATCATTTTGACCCGTTGTGATTCGAGTACTTTGACTCGCAAATTTAACAGAAAGATTTAATGATTTTAGGAGTCATTTAGCTATTCAAACTTAGTATACTGATTTGAATTCTTACCTGCATAAATCATTCTATTAACTACTCTAAACAACCATCTGTATCATTATCTGGTTTAATTGGATTGATGTCATGGTTAGACCAATGTTTAGGCTGTCAAGTGAATCAGCCAGGGTATGGGGGTTGTTAAATGATGCGAGCCCAGTAAAGTGTGGGTTACAGTATTTTTGAAAATGATGAGCATATTGGCTGGGCGTTTCCTGATCCGTTAAGGATTACAACACATAGAGACAGGTTATATAATCCAATGAAATTTGTTTTGATGGATTACAATCAATATTAGTGATTTAGTGGGGAGTTGGTAATGGGTCATTAACCAAAATACCATAATCTATCACTTTATACTTTGGATCTTCTCTTGGTATTCCCTTGCTTTTTCTGATAACTGACCCGTCCAACTCGATCGACTAAATTAATGGGACCCAGATTGGATCAGTATATACATTTGTATCGAACATAACTCGTTCTTATGAAAGATTTGTGTTTTACCTGAATCATGCATGTACCTTTCCATATCTTAAAATTTGATCCTACATTTTAAGATCAGGATACGAAGTGGTCGTATAGTAAATCATTCGGTGGTCTTTCATATAAATGAATGCATTTCAAATAGTATGCTGCTCAAAGGGGAGTATCAACTTACATGGAAGCATGACCGATACAACTGATGCAAGCTATACATACAAATACTATAGCTCAACTGGCAACAGCTATTATCATTATGACTTTAAATTATCTTACTACAGTAGCCCTCTGTTTCTTGCAAAATACTGTTACACGAAATATTAATGTTTCTTTTAATTGAACATTAATGTCAATATTTAATTTACTGGATAAGATCTCACACATGCACTGATGCACACACACATAAAGATAAAAAATAATTGAAATCCAGCGAATGATGCATCCCCTTAAGCCCAATGGACAGATCATATATCTTTTTGATTATTTTCAAAAATCCTTTTGTAGGATATTTGATAGAAATATATATGATATTGCATGATCATTCATTTTCCAAAATGTAAATACCATATGTTTCTGCTAAATATATTTTACAGCAACTTTAATTAGTTGACAGAATGACATAGTATTTCTCATCATCTTGACACAAATCTCTTACCTATAGCAGGGTGACAAGGCAAAAGACTCAAAATGGATTGGTTTAAGACTTTTTTTGCTTATCATTAAACTTCATGTGAATATTCAATATTTTAAACGTAAAGTTTTATTATTAAGTAATTCATAATATGATTGAAAAATTAACAGTTCCAAAATACAGAAGGTGAAATTTAAGAACACGGAGTAGTAACCTAATTAGCTCCAAAGTATATCTTCAACATGATCACAGATTCAGTACAGATAATTACGTAGTCTTTTGTTGATGTATGCTTTTTAAGTGTCTCTGAATGTATATTACTTATCAGAAATACAATCATGATTGATTGATTCCAAATGGGGGGTTTTTTGGGTCATAATTGAGATGCCACCCATGATATCATGAAGCAACTTAAACAGGAAAACCATAATGCTACATTGACTTTGTGAGTCTTAATCCCACTTAATTACAAAGTGGACTTTCCCTATTTGAATTGCCTTCTAGTTTCTTCTATTATGGATCATAATAGGGACAAAGGATGATTGGCCTTTCATAGTATATTTTATTTTATTTTTCACAATTTAATTATTTAGTTTTAAATTTTCCAAAAAAGAGAAAAACAAAATGTATTACGTAGTCGTACAATCTAAAGCAAACATCATAATTGTAACTCATGGACTATGTTGATTATTGAACGCTCTAATTAAGCATGCATGCATGCATATGTACAAATTTACATGACCACAAAATACATAGTTTTTACTTAATTTTACCCTTTATTAAATAATAGATTTTGCATTTTCGTCTACCATTACTTGAAAAAGAAATGCTAACAGAAATTAATGGTATTTAACTATTTATCAATTAATTACATGCACTAAAACTGTAGATATCAGATACCACTTAATTGCTTATTGCCCCATTAATGATCTCTCGACAACAAAACATGATTAAAGATTTTACCACCATCTGATCTATCATCAATCCACTAATATATTCACAAATCAGACCTTATAAATAACCACCTTCATAATCTCCAAATTCAGTTTGTAAGCTCATACTACTCCAACTTGTCATATATATAATCTTGCTTAGTATAGTATCACAAGGTACTATACAATCTATATATACACATGTTACAATGATTTCCGGCCACTTCATGAACCAGGGTCTTTACTAACATCTTTTTTTATCTTATTGAGCAGGTATACGACCTGAAAAATGAAGCCGGTGGTGTTTATTTTGGTGACCATGTTGCTGTGCTCTTGCCTAGTGGTTCAAGGAAGACCACAAAAGGAGGTGGCTGTTAAAAATCCCGATGGTTACGTGGACAACCACCACAATATTCCAAGACAAAACTATAATTCGCAAAGTGGTGGAACAGGTGGACAAAGTGGTGGTGCGGGTGGAGATGCTGGTGGTGATACCGATAATGGAAGTGGATGAACCGAGTTTCACAAAGGATCCATATTTCAGAGGAATGCTAGATTAAGGGTTGTTTATGGTAAATCCAGCTAATGTGTGCTATTATGGACGGGTTTGAGTACGGTTATTATTTCTCTTGGAACTACGTTTTATTATCGTTTCAGTACTGCTTAACTTAATAACTTGTATATATTTGTACGTGCAAGTTATCATAAGATGTACATTATGTGTTGTTTCGTTTAAGTTTGTATTTTATTTGAAATAGTTGTTATTGTTGTGCAAGTTTTTGTTTCAATATATCAGAATATTTTAAACTCTGATTATATATGGTTATATATGTTTGACATAATCCATGAGTCACAGTTATCTTTGTTAATACAAATATCATAATCAGTTGGACATTGTGCCTACATATATGATTATATATGTTTAACCCTTATACATCTATTTTTAGGCTAATTTAACCCTTAACACTATGAATGCTCTCTACAAGAGAAGAGTACAAGGTGTCATCCGGTGAAATACCCGCACTTTTCATCTCATCAAACAGCTGAAAAGCTTCTTCCATTCTTCCTTCCTTTGACAAACCAGAAATCATAGCCGTATAACTTACAACATTTCGAGCTAAACCTCTCTGAGGCATTTCATCAAAGAGCTTATTTGCGTCATCTACTCTACCAGCCATACATTCCCCATGTACTAAACAAGTGTACGTATAAACATCCGGCATCACCCCCTCCTCTTCCATTTCATTTCTTATTTTGTAAGCTTCCTTCATTAACCCTTTCTTACAATAACCATCGATAAAAGCATTATACGTCACAACATTCGGTTTCTCTCCTTTACTTTCCATCTCTCTTAACGTCCGTTTAGCTTCCGCAAAATCCCCTTGCTTACAGAATATATCAATCAACGTCGTGAAAGATAACGTATTCGGAGCCACACCTTTTTCGGCCATTGTAAACAATAACGTCTTTGCTTCTTCGTGTCGGTTCGCTTGACACAAACCGGCAGCAACAATATTATATGAAATGACACTAGGCTCAAACCCTTTCTTCTCCATCAAACTCATCAACTTAATTGCATCATCAACGCTTCCTTTTCTACGGTACCCGTCCATTAACGTATTAACTATATGATCATTCACATCAATACCTTTGCTTTGCATTTCAGTCAACAAAACTTCTGCAGCTTTCATCTCCCCTGATTTACAAACACCGTTGAGCAACACCCCGTAAGTATGTACATTCGGGACAAGGCCCCTTTCGGTCAATTCATCGAACAACTCAAAAGCCCTTTTCATTTTCCCTAGCTTACACATACAACTAATCATTGAAGTGTACACATAAACATCAGCCACTATACCTCTCTCAAGCATTTCATCAAACACCTTCTCTGCTTTTTCGATGTTCCCCAACGCCGAATAAAACTCAATTAAAAGTGTATAAGTCGCCACAGAGTACGAAACACATTCCTTCTGCATCATATCCAAAGTCAACTCCACTTCCCTAAACTCCGATTTCTTTAGATGCGAATCCATCAACACATTATATGTAGTCACATTCGGTTTAACCCCTTTAATAATCATTTCATTCATCAATTCTCTAGCTTTACTATTCTCCCCAAGCTCACACAAAGCTGAGACCGTCATTGTCATCGAATAAACAGTTATATCAACTCCAGAATCCACCATTTTATGAAAGAAATCCGACAACAGATCAAATTTTTGGGATCTTTTTGCTGCAAGCAAAAACACCATACAAGACCTATCATCAATCTTACTAAAACCATTACTTTTCATGTAATCAAAAACCTCTAAACTCTCATTAAACCTGTCATTATTAGCATAAACACGAAACAGAGTATCATACAACTTCCCTATAACAACCTTACTTATGAATCCATTATTCTCGTCAACAAAAGACGTGATCTTTTCAATGGGATTTTGAATATCTTTATTGATTGCTAATTGATTCAAGATTTCTTTAGCTAGGGCAAAATCTTTCGATTTATATAGGCGGCAAGAAAGTGAAATGTAAGGTTCGATTGTGTTAGATTTGTTGGGAAATCGAAGTGAATTGAAGAAATTTAAACAAGATTGAGGTGGAATGTTAGTGTTTAAGAGAACAAGGTTTATGATTTTAGGGTTTAAAGAATTTGGGGGAAACAGAGTGTGATCGAAAGTTTGAGAATTTATCAGCGATTTGGAGATTTGATTAGCGATTTTTTGATCTGGGTTTGGTGGAATTGGGATTTTAGGGATGGATTTCCTGAATGCTGACAACAGGGTTTTACTTGACATGTTTCTAATGGAAAATAGAAGAAAAATGAAGCCTGGTGTTCTTCCCTAGTGGTGGTACAGATCAACAGGTGGAGATACTGATGGATCGAGTTTCAGAGGAATCTAGCTATTAGGGCCGTTCAGTGTTAATGGGTTTACGTTTGGGTTTTTGGACATTTTTCCACATGGGCTTATATTATCCGGCTACTACAATTATTTATCTGTTTCACTGTTTGATTTTAATTTTTCTTAGATTCGGATTGAGATATCTGTTGGCCCCAATCTCTGGATCTATTCAATAACTCGTTCAATCTATACTTAAAACAGAGAGAATGTATAAATACAACTTATATTGATTCTAATGAGTTACAACAATCTTGTTGTGTTTTTCTATGTATTTTGTGCATCATTATTACATTACATAACTTCTATCTATATATAGATAATGAAAGGTTGTCTTGAACAGTTACGATGCTTCATCGTGCCTTTTGAAATATAACTTCCTTTCCTTCGGTTGTGCCTCTTCACGAAGAGTCATACCCTTTCATTTAATTCCTGCAGTAACTAATTATTTACACTTCTAATCCTTCTTTTCTTTGTAATGATCGGGATTAACCCATCATTCACCCCCTTAATCACGATCGTCTTGTCGTAGGTCTTTAACTCCAATCATTTGTCTCATTGTCAGAAACTTGATCTTTGATAAAGCCTTTGTGAGTATGTCAGCCCGTTGATAATCTCCACTTATGTGTTCAACTTGAATGTCTTCTCTTTCAACGCATTCTCTTATGAAGTGGTATTTTGTATCAATGTGTTTACTTCTTCCATGAAATACTGGATTCTTCATCAGGGCTATAGCAGATTTATTATCCACTAATATTGTGACTCTCTCTTCCTTTGTCTGTGTAAGCTTGCTCAGTAATCTCTTTAACCATAATGCTTGTGTTGCTGCTGCTGTTGCTGCAATAAATTCAGATTCACATGATGATAGTGCTACAGTGGCTTGTTTCTGTGTACTCCAGCTGATAGGTGAATCTCCATAATAAAATATTATCCCAGTAGTTCCTTTTCCTTCTTCAGTATTAACTCCGTAACTACTGTCACTAAAACCTTGTATCTTGTCTCCTCCATTATGTTTGTAGGTAATTCCATAATCCTTTGTTCCTTTCACATAACGTAGTACTTGCCTTACAGCTTTCATATGTTGCTCCTTTGGTTCCTGCATAAAACGACTAAGTAATCCAATAGAATAACTTAAGTCGGGTCTTGTATGAAGTAGATATCTCAAACATCCAATTAAACTTCGATATTCGGTGGTGTTGACCATAGTTCCTTCAGTGACCTTTGTCAGTCTTGTTCCTGGATCCAAAGGTATATGTGTCTTGTTGCAGTCTAACATTCCAGCATCCTTTAGAATCTTGCTTGCATAAGCAGATTGCTTTATTGATATGTCACCCCTAGTTTGTGTGACTTCTATTCCCAGGTAATATGCTAATAATCCTAGATCGCTCATCTCAAATTTTTCTTTCATTTGAGTTTTGAACTTGTCGATCTCTTTCTTTGATGTACCAGTGATGATTAAATCATCTACATAAACTCCTATTAGCAGTATTGAATCTTTTGTCCTCTTTGTGTAGACAGCTTGTTCTAGTGCACACTTCTTGAATTCAAGTGACTTCAAGGTATTGTCTAACTTGATATTCCATGCACGTGGTGCTTGTCTTAGTCCATATAGAGCTTTAATAAGCCTATATACTTTCCCATTATCTTCTCTCTTAATGAATCCTTCAGGTTGTGTAACGTACACTTCTTCCTTTAATTCTCCATGCAGAAATGCTGATTTTACATCGAGGTGGTGTACACATTTATTGTGAGCAGCTATGGCTAGTATTAGTCGGATAGTTTCCATTCTTGCTACCGGTGCGAATACTTCTTCAAAATCTATGCCATGCTCTTGTATGTACCCTTTTGCTACTAATCTTGCTTTATGCTTGATTATTTCTCCATTAGCATCTCTCTTGGTCTTGAATACCCATTTCAAGCCAATTGCTTTCTGTCCTTTAGGTAGAGTTGTTAATTCCCATGTGTTATTCCTTTTAATGGAATCTAGCTCGTCCTTCATTGCTTCAATCCACTTTTGATCACTTGATGCTTCTTTGTAGTTCTTGGGTTCATCTTCAGCTAATAATAATTCTTCATTTTCCTCGTCTTTTAGCTCTTCTGTGTTCTCGTATAAATAATCTAACGTTCTAAAACCTCTTACTGGTGTGTGGTCAAATTGTGCGAGTGAGGTTGAACCACTATCATTTTGATAGCTTGATTGTGCTGAGTTACTTGGTGTAGATTGAGAGCTAGGTTGTATTGAGCTTGTTTGCGGTGTGTGAGGTGTTTGAGAATGTGAGAGTGAGTTTGTTGGTGATGACGTGTATCCATCATCTCCGTTGTCAGGAATCTCGTTGTCCTCTTCATTTGGTTGAGTTCCTTCATCGTAGTGTTCACTTGTGGCTTCATGATTTTCTATTGTGAAGTCACTCCATTCAGGTTCTTCACTATTGAACTCACTGATATACTCATTCCAGTCCCATGTTTCATTCTCCTTAAACTTCACATCTCTACTAATATGTATTTCTTGCTTTGTTGGATCATATAAACGATAAGCCTTTGATCCTGGTTCATTTCCTAAGTATACCATGCGTATACTTCTATCATCCAGCTTTGTCAAGTGCTGTGATGGTACTTTTGCAAATGCAATGCAGCCAAAGACTCTTAATGTGTCTAGATTTGGCTTTTTCTTCTTTATTGCTTCATATGGAGTAACGTCTTCAAGTGCTTTCGTTGGAACGCTATTTAAGATGTATATAGCATGTCTTACAGCTTCAGCCCAAAAGTTTTGTGGCATATTTGTTGCCTTCATCATACATCTCGTTGTAGACATAATTGTCCTATTTCTTCTTTCAACTACTCCATTTTGTTGTGGTGAGTAAGGCGCTGTCAATTGTCTTGCAATACCGTTCTTCTTACAGTTATGTGTGAATTCATTTGATGTGAATTCACCTCCACGATCATTTCTTAACATTCTCAATGTTAACTTTAACTATTTCTCCACAGTTTCCTTATATTCCTTGAAAGTGTCAAATGCTTGACCTTTCGTACTTAAGAAATATGCCCACATATATCTTGAGTAATCATCTACTAACAAGAATATGTATTTCTTTCCAGAAGGTGTTGGTGGTGAGATTGGTCCGCATAAATCTCCATATACTAAATCTTGAGGTGCAGTTGATCTTGCTTTAGCCTTTTGTGGAAATGGCGTTCTACTTTGCTTACCAATTAAACAAACATCACAGACTTGTGTGGTGTGTTTAATGGCAGGTATTCCTTGTACTAAGTTCCTTTGAGCCATTGACCTTAGTGACTCAAAATTCAAATGTCCTAATCTTGCGTGCCATAACCATGTATCCTCATTTAAATTTGCTAGTAGGCAGACATGTGTGCCTATCCTCAGATTTGCCTTATATAACCGGTTTCTCTGTCGTGTAACCTTCATGAAGATTTTGCTATTCATGTCATAAAGTCGTAACTCGTCATCTTCCATTACTACTTTACAACCAATTTCTGTAAATTGTCCAAGGCTCAATAAATTGCTCTTCAAACTAGGGATGTAATATACGTGTGATATTACTCTCTGTTCTTCGTCTTCACATTCTATCAGAATTGAACCTTTTCCTTTAATCTCAATATATGAACCATCTTAAAATTTCACTTTTCCACTAACCTTCTCATCTAATTCTTTGAAGTGTTCTCTCACTCCAGTCATATGGTTACTAGCTCCATTGTCTAAGTACCATTGACTCTCTATATTTCCATTGGTTTCTTTGTCTTCCACATCTTCCTCATGTAGTAAGATTTCTTGATCTACAACTTCCTTTATATATTTCCTTTCATCCAAGTCCTCTAATATTGCCATTAGCACGGTCGGTTCCAAATCTTCTTCCACAAGATTGGATTGTTCAGTTGTTTTTGTCCTTTGTGGACACTCGGGTGCAATATGCCCCATTTTCTTACATCGGAAACATTGTGTCTTGCTATTATTATAGCTTGGTTTCTTGAAGTTGTTTCTATTGACGTTTCTATGAGAGGTTTCTCCATCTTTCCTCTCTTCCTTAAATTTCTCGTGGCTTTTTCCTTGTGAAAATTTAAATCTTCCACGTCCACGTCCTCTAAGGTTCTTTCCTTTACTTTCATGTCGTGTGAACATCAGTTTCTCTTGATTATCCACTTGTTTACCCTTCTTATACTTAATTCTTTCCTCATATGTCTTGAGTCTCCCAATTGCTTCTTCCACAGTCATCCTACTTAGATCCGAGTATTGCTCTATTGATGCAACTATCTGCAGGTATCTATCAGGTACTGCGTTTAGTAGTTTTCGTACTACTGTTTGATCTTCAAATACGTGCCCTAGACTGGCAGCTTTATTGACCATCGTTGTCAATTTTCCAGTGAAGGTGTCGATTGTCTCATCTTCCTTCATTTGTAACATCTCAAAGTCGGATTTGAGTGTTTGTAATCTTGCTTGTTGAACTCTTTGTTCACCAATGTGTCTAGCTTTCAAAGCATCCCATATGGCCTTTGCCGTTTTGTGCTTTGTTATTTGTAGCAATTGTTCTTCGGGTAATCCTTGGTAAAGGTATGCGATAGCAGTCTTTTCTTTCTTTTTGTCAGCCTGAGTTGTCTTCTCTGGCTCTATCATTTCCCATAAACCATTCGCTTCTAGAATGATTTGCATTCGAATTACCCATACTGAGTAATTCATTGTCTTTAGCATTGGGCATTGGAATTGAGGTGTACTACCTAGTTCTTTCTTTGAACTGTCTCCACTTTCAACTGCCATATCTCTTAAGATATTCTAAATCTCCCAAATGAATTTCTAACACTTAGTGTCTCGAAATTTCTATCTCTTGTGCCTCACAGGCTATCACTTATGTTGACTATCAACTTCTTGAGATTTTTCTTAAATTTTCTATACTTGGAGATTTTTTTGGTTTTGTCCACTAAAGTTTCTTAACTTTATGTCAAAACTACTTGGGTTCTAATAGTTTCTTCCACAAACTATTCTTGGAGGTTTATTTTCTTTATTTGAATAATCCTAGGTCGTGCACTACCCAAAATTACCCTTCTAATATAATAATCAGTGTAAATCACTAAACTATTATATTTTTGTAATATTTTCTAAACCTTGAAACTCGAAAATAAAAACTTATAATAAATTTCTATTTTCTATTTCTAATTAAAACTAGATATATATTTATATCAAAATATATATCTAATGATAAGTGGAGGGTTTATTCTGTAAACTTTAAAAGTTCACTTTGGAACCTGTTTGGGTTAAAACAACCCGACACTCTTTCGTTCCAATTTGGCACCCCTTTGCCTTTTCCGATTGAGACTGCCGGTTCAACAATCCCGTTAAACTCCGGTTTGTTCGTGAAATTGATGCTATTCTCTCTTTGATCCTTGGCCGGTTGGTGGTTCTTCCTTGAACCGATTGAAATCCCTTAATTATGGGTTGCGAAGAACTAGGGTTTCGCTTGGATTGGGATTTCTTGAACCGTTTCTGTTCGGGCCTTCTTTTTGGACAACTTGAATCGTTACCACGATTCGATCGAGGGGTTGCTTATTGCGGTTATTCAAAACAGGTGTTCTCTTTCCTTTATTGAATTGCACCGTTTTGTTTTTGCCCCTTTTGATGCCTGAATCGTTGTCCCTTGTTGCTTTCTGTTTGTGACTCCTTACTTGAATTCGTAACTGTCTCTTTGATGATTATGATGATAATCTGTGATTGCCTTCGGTTGTTCTTCGTATGCAATAATTGCTTATGAATTTTGTTTGAAACCTTTTGATGCCGGCTAAATTAATCACTCTGTATGTGATTAATCCCTTGGTGACAAAATGGATTCAAACGTTGGAAATCTTCTTTTGAACACTTACTTTGATGATACTTGGTGTTCAAACTTGTTGAGAATTTCCTTGGCCGAATGCTTTGATCTTCACGGTCTGATCCAAACAGAAAGTTGTGATCTTGGTATATGATGAACTTGTTAAGAATCTTGCTCTGATACCAATTGTTGGCCCCAATCTCTGGATCTATTCAATAACTCGTTCAATCTATACTTAAAACAGAGAGAATGTATAAATACAAACTATATTGATTCTAATGAGTTACAACAATCTTGTTGTGTTTTTCTCTGTATTTTGTGCATCATTATTACATTACATAACTTCTATCTATATATAGATAATGAAAGGTTGTCTTGAACAGTTGCGATGCTTCATCGTGCCTTTTGAAATATAACTTCCTTTCCTTCGGTTGTGCCTCTTCACGAAGAGTCATACCCTTTCATTTAATTCCTGCAGTAACTAATTATTTACACTTCTAATCCTTCTTTTCTTTGTAATGATCGGGATTAACCCATCAATATCTAATATTATTATTTTTGGATAATTGGGTGTTTGTTTTCATGTTAGTTTTGGCTAGGAAAAACATTTGATTCAATTTTAAAAGTTAAAAAGAAAGGAATTCATTATGATTAATTTAATTATATATTATAATATAAAAATAAGAGGAATACGACGATACTAAAAAATTACCTTTGGTGTAGGGAGAGCGGTTCATGGGCGCAACCCAGTAAACGTACGCAGCGTACGCACAGTTATCCTAACCGTCCATATCAATGTGCATTGTGTATCAAGTTTTTTATTTGATATTTTTAAACATGAAAGTGCATTGTGTATCACTTTTTCTAATTTATTTTTTTAAACATACTCAAGGTTTTCAGAAAGTGCATTGTGTATCACTTTTTTCAATTTATTTTTTTAATCATACTTTCATATTGTTCATTGTGTATCATGTTTTAATACATTGTTTTTAGAATGTTCATTGTGTATCAAGTTTTTTATTGAACATACTTATGGTTTTCAGAATGTGCATTGTGTATCACTTTTTTAATTTATATTTTAAATCATACTTTAATATTGATCATTGTGTATCACGTTTTAATACATCATTTTCAGAATGTTCATTGTGTATACATTGTTTTGTATACATTGTTTTGTTCATCGGCATCAGTAATTGTTGTTGATTCGAAGATGAAAGTAGAATCAAAAGACACTTTGTTGAATAATTGAAAGATTGGAAATAATTGATGTCAATTTTGGAAAAGGATTTCAGAATCGGAATGAAAGATCCTTGTATACAAACATATTAACGGAATTAACGGATAGATAACGTCAGAAAGAAAAAGGACGAAGAAAGAGGAGAACGATGTTAGCCGAAGAAGGAGGAGGAGAACACGTGAAGGTTTTTGGTGGCTGCGTACCATTGCGTACCGAAAAGGTACTGCGTACATGAACCACTATCTTGGTGTACATGACCAACTTTTATTGATATTTTATTATTAGTTTATAAAAACCGACACCGACAACAAACACACTAATCCAATAATTCAAAGGCAGAGTTAGGTTAGTTTTAGTTCAAAAAAAAAACAGTAAAAGTCGTAAAATAGTTGGGTGACAACCGTTGTATTTTGTTTTATCTATGGACACTTTCGTCTTTTATAAAATAGAGAATTTACTTAGAAACAGATGAATATATATGGCATAAGGTTATATATATTTGTTCATGGCATCATTTAAAATGGCTAAAAAGTACAGTAGTATTTTATACGTTAATTACTACAAGTTGTCTTTTATATACTCCGTATGTTGGTAGGAACAAAAAAGTAACACATTTATGCATTCGTTTTATATTTTTCTTTTTCATTAATAATTCAGAAATGGCATCATAAATTTGACTCACACATTCTATACTACTAGAGTATAATTATACTAAGGGGTAAGTGCACGAAAATGTAACGAACTATGCTCTGACATTCATTGTATGTAACGAACTATTCTGACATTCATTGTATGTAACGAACTTGCTAATTTCCTCCATTGTATGTAACGAACTAGTATTTTCCTTGATTTTTTCAAGTGTTGATTATGTAGGGCGACACGTGGCGTTCTTAGGACCGTTGATCTGCCCAAAATACAAGTTCGTTACATACAATGAAGGAAATTAGAAGTTCGTTACATACAATGAATGTCAGAGTAGTTCGTTACATACAATGAATGTCAGAGCATAGTTCATTACATTTTCGCGTACTTACCCCTTATACTAAATAATATAATTATTAATATCCATATCCATTGTTCAATCAAACGAGCCTATGACCACATATCTCAAGGTCTAATTTTTACGTCATTTGGTCAAAATGGTTAAGGATTCAAGTTTTAACCTCGATTAAAAAAATTGGTCAACTGACCTTGCAACATATTTTGTCACTCATGTTAAGCATATAAACAACATATACAGAGGTGGATGTAGAAGGGGACGTAGGCTATTGCCATTCATGACCGAGAGGTTTGGTTGGTCACACTTTACACAAAAAGAAACAATTAAAAAATAAAACATCACCAACCAAATGTGTTGGTGGGTTGGATTTAGTCCCGCCGGTTGCCCATATTATAATATTATGGGTTGATTTTGAATTGTACTTTATGCAATAAACCTTATACTATTGTTGTATTATTTAATAAAATAAAAGGTTTAAGGTGGGTTGGTAATGGGAGTGTAAAGTTAGGTTTAGTTTGGTTGGATAGGTGGAAGAGAGAGAAATTAATTATTTAGTGAATAGTTGGGTTGGTTTCGGTTGTGAATGGGGATAGTCGTAAGGCTGTCCACCTTTTGAAAAAATTGTGATATTTTATAAGTTTTGTTTTCTCAAAACTATACAGTTAATCAAAAATATCTTATTTCCCCCTCCAACTAGTAAATTCGGACTCCGCCCATATATGTACACAATGCTATTTTCTAATATGTAAATCTATCTATACTTATAAAACAAAGATTTTTCATTGAATTTTAAACATGCCACATCATTATGTTGCCATTTTTTTAAACTCTCCTAATTTGCCACATCATCATATTATATTTTTCTTAAAAACCTAAAAATTTTTTCCTTAATTGATGACATGCCACATAATCACATTACATTTTCTTTATAATTTTCTAACTTGCCACATCATCAAATTATTTTTTCCTTAAAACTCTTAATAATTATTAATAAGAATATTATTTATCAATTATATACTTTATTATAATTATAATGGTATTTAAAATTCCTATTTACATTTAATATGTAAAAAGTAGATTCATTTTCTTATTCATTCATATCTTATACATTTAAATTAACTAATATTATCATCATTAACTACCATGTTTATGTTTTAAGAAAATTAGTTTTAATAAAAACATATTAATTGATTATTTTATGTACATTTTCATATATATTACTATTGAGTTTCAATAATATATTCTAAAACTTTAACAATATTAAAACGCAATTGAAAATCTAAAAAACATATGATTAATTTTTACTTTTCTAATTACCGTGTATTGTAAAGTCTCAACAAATATTGTTACTTTTGTCATTCACAAAGTGAAAAAGATCGGTGTTATGGTGAGAAGTAGGCAGAGACTTAAATTTAAAAAAAAAATAAAAAAATATGAGATTACATCATACTTTATGTATCAACTTTTATCCCACGAATGTTAACCTGTTATCCCTTTGCAGTATGTTTAGAGATGGCTATTAACTTGACCTTATAAAATAAATTTATTTTATTTAAAAAAACTCCATACATGAGTGAAAAAAATAAAAAAGATTCTATATTATTTAATTGTCACGGAGTATAGTTTTTTTTTTATATTAATCGTTTATAATAATCAAACACCTTAATACAAATATGAATTAACAACACTATTAAAACAACTTTTATCCTACGAATGTTAATATGTTCTTCCAACATACAAGTATCGTGTAAGTTATTCCTTTGCAGTATGTTTCGTAATCACTATTAACTCAACCTAATCACAATCATTGTCTCATGTCATTTTTTTTTATTAAGCATCCAATTTATAGTCATGTCAAAGTATATGATGCATTTAAAGAGTTAAAAGTAAAATTGGTTAAAAAATGATAATTTTTAACAAATACTTAAAAATCATCAACACCTGACTTTGATTTACAAAGAATTGATTCAACATTCAAAAATTATTTCAACAGTACTGTTTGTTTTTGTCATTAATAATTTTTCAACTCCAGTAATATTTTAGTTTAAGTCACCAATTAGTTCCATTTTCAATATGTGATAATTGCACATTCAAATTAACAAAATTAATTTTTTGGGCTACTTACAGATTAACAATATATCTATATTTATTAATGGTCGCTTAATTAACAGCATTAAGGTTACAAATTGAAATAATCGTAATTTATAAACGGTCGTGCATCGCACGGGCTCAATACCTAGTAAATGAATATATCTGAACTCCTAATTCAAAAGAGGCCAAACATTTTATTGTTATCTTGTTGAAAAAATTTGGAAAGCGATTGAAAGACATTCCTTTTCGCCCTGAAAAGTTGAAAACCTAATGCTACATAGTATATCATATTCCAAAATATTTGTAACCATCTTACTGAGGACATCACGTGTCGCAAATTTGTTTCAAATAATAACCTATGTTATAAAATGTGGTATCATAATCAAAGTTGAAGAAAGATAAATATGAATTTGTAAGTGTTGTATTTGTCTGTTTTGGTTAATCAGGATCCACCCTAATTAATCATAAATGGTTTTGAGCTATGTGTATTATTATTTCTGGTATTATATTATACTGACAGATCTAAAGTCTGTTGGTTGAATGGTTTGTATTAAACTATTTAAGGACCAAATGATATAATCCAATAAAGTAACTATTATACTCCTACAGAATTATAATATATCCTTTTTTGTCTTTTATCCATCTATCTATCATTCATTATTTTATTATATTATATTATAAATGAAAATTTTTTATCTTTTATCCACATTTTAATCATTTTTTTCATTCATTTTGGTTGTCAAGTCAAGACTTCATATTCATTTGCCTTCTCCTCCTCCTCCTCCTCCTCCCCTGAATCTCATTTTCTTTAACCAATAAAGATTGAATCTTTTGCAATCTTTAGCCAATCAAAGGTAAGTACTTCTGTTCAATTTCTTAGTTTTTCACTTGGGATATATTCATGATTTCATTAAATCTGACTTCTTCAGTCTCTGTACAACTTTGAATTTGTATATGTTATGAAGGATCTTGTTATATTAAGTCCTGATTGACTACATGCTATTTATTATACAAAGTCTATGAATATAACAAAACTTGTTGAATCATTGCAATATATCCTCTTTTTTTATTTGCTGTATAGCAGCCATGTATGACTTTGATCCATTATGTTCCTCAATTTGGTTAGGAAAATAAAAAACCAAAAACAATCTGAATCTCAAGTCTAATCATATTCTTGGTGTATCTAAACGTTATTCTCAAACAATCTGAAACTCAAATTTCTTCATACATAACATTGATGATACTACTGTCCTTCATTATGTGGCATTATATCTACTTAAGCATTCGCGTTATGCTATACTCGTATCTATTGGTTGCTTAGCATTTTGTGGTTCAATAATCTTCACAATACCATTATTGTTAAGCAAAGATTTAATGTAGATATGGCTTTTATTACATTTTTATCTGTATCTTCTTTTAGCAATCTAATCAAGATAATGATAACATATTTACTATTCCTAACTTAAGTTTGATACTGATTTTCACAGCCGAAACAGATAATCTTGAGACACTATGATGTGCTTTCAGTTCTCTTGTGGTGAAGACAAGGATGAAGAACCAATAAGTCCAACACAAGTTAGCACAATCCATTCTTTAAATTCTGGATCTACAGAATTTAATGCATCTGGGTCAGAGTCAAATGACCACACTGTCCCTGATCCAACAACAAAATTAAAAAAGTGCAAGCATCCTAGTTTTTCAAGAATGCCAAGTCACCTCAGAGAGTTCAAATTTTCTGAACTCAAGTCTGCAACCAAAAATTTTAGCCTCACTTCAAAGCTTGGAGAGGGTGGGTTCGGTTCTGTCTACACCGGAACAATAAAAAATCCCCGAGATTCAAGTAAAGATCTAAATGTGGCTGTCAAGCAACTTGGCAAAAGAGGATTTCAGGCAAAAATATATTCTTTTTTGAATTAGTTTTTTTCATGTAACTTTTGAATCTTTTTACGGGTATGAATTCATGGCTGAACATGCTTTTGGTTGTGTGATTGAACAGGGGCACAAGGAGTGGGTGGCAGAGGTAAATGTTCTTGGGATATCTCAGCATCCAAATCTTGTTAAATTGATTGGCTACTGTGCAGAAGATCATGAAAATGGAATCCAACGCCTACTAGTATACGAATATATGGCTAACAGATCCGTGGAATATCATTTATCTAGCCGATCGGGGACAGTAATCTCGTGGTCAAGGAGATTGAAAATAGCGCAAGACACTGCTCGTGGTTTGGCATACCTACATGAAGGCATGGGCTTCCAGGTAATTATTATCTTGTAGAATTTCTCAATAATAACCATATTTGGTCTGCACATAAGGCGAATCATGTACAGTATATTGCTAACTTTGCAGTATTTCTCTAGATTATCTTCAGAGATTTCAAATCTTCAAATATTCTTCTAGACGATGAATGGAATGCTAAGCTTTCAGATTTCGGATTGGCTCGGCTAGGTCCTAAAGAAGGATATTCTCATGTCACAACAGCAGTAAGCACATGTGATGTGGATTTATGTATTAAAGATCATTATAAACTTCATATTTCAATTCAAAGTCACTGAATTTCGAAGAATTCAATAATGTGATCAGGTAGTAGGAACAATGGGATATTCAGCTCCAGAATATATCCAAACAGGTCGTCTCACATCCAAGAATGATGTATGGAGTTATGGGGTCTTTCTTTATGAACTTATCACGGGTAGGCGTCCAATAGACAGAAATCGGCCTAAAGGTGAGCAGAAGCTTCTAGAATGGGTGAGACCCTACCTAGATGACAAAAATTTTCCAATCATAGTTGATAATAGACTTGAAGGTAAATACTCGCTGAAATCTGCTTTAAGGTTGTCGTTGATTGCAAACAAGTGTTTGTCTAGAGACCCTAAATCAAGGCCAATGATGAGTGAGGTATTGGAAATGGTTAGCCAACTTGTAGCAGCTCAATCAGAAACGCTTCCAAGATCACCTCTCCAGGCTACAGGTGACGGCAGTAAGGCTTTTGAGAACTTGGGAAATGAAGGTAAAGCCTCCATGGATCCTAAACTTGGAGATTCTGCTTGGTTTTTTGGTACATGGTTTTGGAAACCCTCAATCACTTGTTGATTGGAAGTGACAAAAGTACATAGAAGTATAGAACGGTTATTGCAGATTACGTTTTTGTCCTGTTTTATTGATCATGAACAGTTCTTGAGTTTTGCTGCAGAAGCTTAGTGTTGGCATAGTTAGACTAAAGGGTATGTTAGTCATTTCATGGATTCGCGCTTTTTGGGAAAAATTTGTTTTCAAATGAACGAGCGCATGTTAATAGCAATGAATTCCACCTCACTTTTTGATAATTCCACTATGATTATGCATTGAGAGCTTGTACTATACATATAAATACTGCGCAGTTTTGGTGGATCCATCAAAAAGGGTGGTGGATATATCACTGCTCCATTGATAATGCTAGCCTTGATATTTTGTGTGTTGGCATTATAGGAAGTTCAATCGCATAATGTATGGTGGTTGTAACTTTTAACTGTCAACATGCTTTCCTTGATTAATGCTTATCTTATATTCACATGTTCCATATGACCATAAATGAGTTTTGATAACCAATTGTTTGTGTTTAACTGTAACAACATAACAAGTATGGATAATCACTTAATCTATTTTGGGTGACTCAAATAGTTCACATGTTCCTCACTGTATATAACATATAATTATTATTAAGAATATATTAAATTAAATGGCCGGATGGGCTAAAACACATGATATACAAATGGGTTTGGCATGCGCGACACGTGACCATATTTTTTGGGCCACTTTTTGGATATCTCAAAATCAAAACAAGCACATGTATATCAGTATATGCATTCAAATTTAGACACAAAATAACATTTTGCTAGTAAATAATGAATAAATATTGGTAACATTAATTAATTAATTATATTTACAGGTAATGAAATTATTTCATAATTTTAATAATTTACCTAATAAATATAGAATATATGTGCTAAAACCATTATTTGTCATATAAAAATTACATTTAATTTTTTTATTTTGTTTTGAGCTTAAGATTTCAAATGGGTTCACTAAATTTAATACTTATAGTCACTGGTATAAATGTTATTAAATGAAAATCTTAAGTCCAATTAAATATCATAATCAAGTACTGTATATAATATCTTTGTTAAAACAGGAAAATTAGTTAATGTTTTTTTTTAAAAGGACATATATAATATAATATAATATAATAATAATATAATCATATGTCACATGACCAATATGATAATTTATTTACTCCTATTTCAAACGTTCAACGACTAAAATCTTTTAAATTAATTTCAAATTAAAATAGTAAATGTCTATCCAAAAAAACCAGTCCATGTCACATAGGTTATATCTTCCTGTGTTGGAAAAAATCTGATTCATAAAAATCTTCCCTAGAATGTGGCCTCATAAATAATTATAGTAATTTTAAGTTGGAAAATAGGTAGCAGGCATAAAGTTTTGCCTATATAATTAGAGATGAAAATGAGTTGAAAAAGGCATCAACTTTGTAAGCTCCATTGTATGTGTAATAATCACGTTAAATTTGTAACGTGTATATATATATATATATATATATATATATATATATATATATATATATAGTCCCAGGTTCAAATGAGAAGGCTAATTTTTGTGAGAACGTGAGAAACACTTTAAAATCACTTTTTAACTATCCAAAACATGTTTTTTTATAAAATTTTCTTCGTAGCTTATTTTTTAAATAACTTTTAGAAGTTATTTTTCAAATAAATTTTTTTTTCGATGTTTTACTTTTTTTTAAATTATTTTTTGTTAAATTTTTTATTCATAATAATCACATTTTTTAACTTGATAATCACATGAATAATATGTAATTATCATGCAATATTTTGTGATTATCTCGAACACATGATAATCACATTATAATAGAGAATAATCACATGTGATTATCATGTTATATTTTGTGATTATCTTAAATAATCATAACAGTAACGACTGTAAAATAAGTTCGAAAAAAAAAGTTAATATTTTTTATTTATATTTATATCATAGCTTCCAAAAGTTATTTTAACAGTAATCATTGAAAAAGTTTTATAGGAAAATGTGTTTCGAATAGTTAAAAAGTAATATTGAAGTGTTTCTCACGTTCTCACAAAAATTAGCCTTCTCATTTTAACCCACCTCTATATATATATATATATATATATATATATATATATATATATATATATATATATATATATATATATAATGTAAATACTATCATATCTTTATCACGTTTTCTACCCTTCTTTTGTTTCCCTCATGTCTTACATGCTCACATCACATTTTACACACACATCTGTCACTTTATAATACACTATGTTTATATGGTCACACACATTCATATATGCCTGCTTTTAGCTAGATTCATGTTCTGAAATTCAATCAGAAATGGTGGGTTATAATTTTTTACTGTCTTTGTAGTTTAGATCCAAATTATATGCTACCAAGTTACAATTTTTTTTTTTTGGGGCGTGCTGAGTATAGTGTCACATTTTGGTTACAAGTTAGTACAATGGTCAAGATACGATTCGCGAGATGGTAGCTAGCTAGGGTCATTTTTTTCTTGGTTAGTCAAGTGTGGTCGGGTGAAATCTGTGTATTTTGATTTTAGTTTCTTATATATATAAAATTTGATACATTTCGAAAATACAAAAGCAGAATAAAAAGCTCAGATTCTTTAAGATAAACAATGGCAGTCTGTCTCTTATAAGTTTTTCTGTGTGTTGATCTATGAGTTTTTATGTTTAGTGTTTGAGCCTTTTTCAATATTCTGATTCCGATTTTTTACGTATTTTTTTTATTATTATTATAATTATATTTTTTCTCCTTTTTGTGTGTGTATGGCTAACTTTCTTGATGAACAAGAGGCCAATTAATTCTACAAAGTTTTGGCTTTTATATATTTAACTGGTGTTCCTATGTAAATTTTTTTTTCTTCTAAAACTATTATGCTTGATGCATGTCTATTTATAATGATTGTTAAGAGTTCCTAACCCTTGTATGTCTGTCTGAACCATCTAAAAGTGCTTTGAATCATTAATTTAGTAAAATAGTGTTTTAAGGTCTTAACAGACTTGTACATATGAAGTCGATCATCATTAGTCTCATTACAAAACAATCACAGAGAAATAACATCTGGATACTTTTTATTTTGTTTATGTTCTTCTGTTTTTATACCTCCATTAAAGGACTCTAAACTAGTTCCAATTTTCAGGTGGGACACTGTCAGCATCTTTGAAGTTCACTTTTTCATTTCGACGTAGCATTGGATTTCGCTCATACCAATTGTGACTGTCACAATGTGGGAATCAAATTCAGATGGACAATGGGGTCCAAGTTGTCAAGATATTGAGGAATTCTTCAGTTATGGTTATTATGGTGATTATGGTTATCAGTATCATACTAACAACAATGATCATCTACAACCTTATAACGGAAGTTATTATCAAGAAAACCAGTATCCTGATGTAAACAATGAGATGTTAGTCTCTCTTGAACATGCAATATCAGATCTCTCAGTTGCAGATGGAACCAATTCATCCCATGCAGTACAGGAGCAGCAAATTGTATCATATCCTGAGGAGTACTTGCAGCAAGTATCATCGCATGCAGTAGTACCAGAGCACGCACATACATTTGATCCTGTGGGGCTATACCAATCATTTACTATTAATCAAGATTGGCGTCATGGTTCATCGTCATTGACTAATTACTATAATGGTGAGCTGCTTTTTTATCTCTAGCTCACCTCAAGTCTAAAACAGAAAAGAAGAAACATGTCTTTTTGGTTGCTAATTAGTTTTAAGTTAGTAAACGGTTATCAATTTTATTTCATTTTCCTTCTTGAACCATTCCAAAAGTAGTCGTTTCATTCACTCTATTATCTGATTTTGCAACCAACTAGATTCGCATGCTATAAATTCGCTCACAAATGCTGGATTTTATTGTTCGTATATATTGCCAATTAGCAGGTATTGAAGAGGCTGACAGAAAGAAGATAGATAAATCAAGTCCTTTCTACAGCCCAATAAACCAACTGGATGATGGGGAAGACAAGTATTTAGAGATTATAGAAGAGCCTGTGTTTGATGGAGAAGTGAGCAAGAGACTGGATAGAATTGTACCCGTCACAGTAAGCGCCATACTTTATTAATTAAGGAGTATGATGTTATAGCATTAAAAGCAGCAGGGTTGGATTAGTGGCTGAGTCCCTTGCCTCTGAACAAGAGGTCAGGGGCTAAGCAGCCTCTCTGCCTTAGGGTAGGGGTAAGGCTGTCTACATCTATACCTCCCCTATACACCGTCCTAGACGGTATTGGGCCCTAACCCGCGGAAGGCGGTATGGGATGTTACTTACTTTTTTTTTTGATGTTATAGCATTGTTATTAATATTTGAAAAAATATGTACTAGTAAGCTAGTTATTCTCAGTGATATCAAATTTATCCATATTCAAATTAATTAACTAACATATATATCGCAAACAGCTAGCAATTATTATATAAATTTTACTATGTTTAGCCTTATGAAAATCAAGGTTAATGTTTGTGGTGGTAAATTAACTAAGATGGAGACTACATGATTGTTAATTTGCAAATTATATGAGTGGTTAGCTAATTCGAGTGTTTATATATGCTGCAGATTACCCCCAAAATTAATCGATATATACCCTCTACAGATGAAGCTTCTTCTGATCATCAAAGGCTGATCGATAGGTATATATAAACGCTCAGCTTAATGACTAGATAACTACAGTATTTTGTAAAGAATATATATAATGACCAGTAATGCTATTCAAAAACTATTGTAGTTTATATTAGAATGTAGGTTAGGTTAGTTTATTTAGACGGGTTGGGCCATACTACTCTAATAAACTAACCTAACCTACATTCTAACGGTTTACAGGTTTCATTTCTATGTATGCATGGTAATAATTTTACTAGAGCTTGAAAGAAGAGTTTAAAGTTGTCTTTAGATTAACCTGTGATTGAACGGAATTGTGAGATGTGCTTGAGTTTTGGTATTTGCAGGTTGAAATTGTATGGGTTCGTTGAGTCGAAAGTTGAAGGAGATGGCAACTGTCAGGTCCGTGTTTTTATTCAATGGTTATTATGGTAACTTGATTACTCTTTCAGCAAGTGATCGATAAACTTATGTTTCACATAATCAAATGTATGCTTTAGATTTTAGGTCTACATATCTTGGTTATTAGTAGCGTTGTCAACAATACCCAAATCCGATGATGGTTAATCTGAAGTTTTATAAAATATTAATTATATGGATCTTATGATATCGAATATTCATAATACTAAAGTTTGCAACCTCGTTAGAAATTTACTAAAAGTATCGTAGTCTGAAATATTGAAAATGAATTGTGATTCAGTTTTTTGGATTTTGATTCTGATATATATCCAAATTGAGTTTCAGATAAGAAATTTTAGATACAGATTTCGGATATGAGTCCTACGTTCCTGAAATTTAAATACTGGTTATGACTAGCCATGACTGCCTCATGTTTAATCAAAAACTTTTTCTACAGTTTCGTGCTTTAGCAGAACAGTTCTATCATACACCACAGTATCACAAAGCTGTGAGAAGAAGAGTAGTTATGCAGGTATGCAACTTAACACATACATCCATAGTTTAACTGAAGAGTTTTGTATTGTTATTCGTTAACCATATTTTATATCATGCATGATTCAGCTTACCACAAATTCAGAATTTTATAAGGAATACGTACCAATGTTGTACACTGACTATTTGAGGAAGATTTCTCGGTAAGTAGCATACCTTTCTATTGCAAATTTTGTTATCCAAAGCTATTTCTAATTTCAACTTCAATATTTTAAGCAGGAGAGGAGAGTGGGGAGATCATGTCACCTTACAGGCAGCAGCAGATTCGGTATCTTTCTCTTTTTATCTTATTTCTTAAAATATGAACACTTAAAAGATAGACTTGGATTCGTTACCTATGAAACGTACATTACGCCTTTATCTTTTCATGCAGTATGGTGTCAAAATCCTAGTGCTGACATCTTTCATGGATACTGCCTTCATTGAAATTGTTCCCAAGGTCCTCAAGTCAAATAAAGGTAACTTTTTTAATCACAGTTTAACTCGCGACAGTAATGAAACAGTTGACCTTATCCATTACTTCTTGTAGCAAGTTTATGGTTTCTATATGTGTAACCTAACTAGCACTCACGATGTCATACTTCCATTTATTGATATCTGGTTTTGCGTAAGTTTGGCCGGCTCATATTAGCTTGTGAGACTGTTATATATTCCCTGTGTGTTGCTTGCTAATATTTTCTATGATTTGCTCATTGTTTCTATTCACTTTCTTTCTTTACTATAATCAGATGTAACTACAGAACCGGCATTTTCTTTCTATTTTGTGCAGTTATATGCTTGAGTTTTTGGGCTGAAGTGCACTACAACTCTTTGTATCCTGAAGGAGGTATACTTTTAGTTACAATTCCAGTTTCTGTGTGCTTTGCAGAAAGAAAAAAAAAATCATTTATGCTTCAAGTCGTAAGAAGGATTTTATTTCAACTTTTAGCTAACAAGTGGCACTTTAAACTGATCAAAGTGGAGAAACTATTGCATGCTAAAGAAATTCTGTTTAGTGTTGATACTTTAATTCGGAAACAAATTTACAGCAACATCAGAGGAAAGCAACCAAATATGTGCTAATTTTTTATTTTCACTTAAAGAACTACTTTAGTCACATCAGAGCCGTTTTTAAGGGTGTGCAAAAGTCTCAAAACCCATAAAGGCAGCCCTAAGTCACTGACAAGTTTCTATCTTGAATTACATCTGATATGCGTGTGATTAATATTATGGGGTAAGTACCTGGGAATGCATCCAACTTGTCTCGAATGTCTATTGTATGTATCATACTTACGGGAGGTGTATTTAATGCACCCAACTTTCAAAAACGGTTATTGTATGTACTTTGCTGACGTGTCGATGACGTGTCATCTTCTAAGGATGCCACGTGGCATCTTAAATGGACGACACATCAGCAAAATACATTAAATAACCATTTTTTAAAGTTGGGTACATTAAATACACCCCCCGTAAATATGATACATACAATAGACATTAGAGACAAGTTGGGTGCATTCCCAGGTACTTACCCCTAATATTATATAAGAGATTATTAGTTCATCTCATTTTTTTTCTTATTTTAAAGTTAGTATATATACAGTTCAATACTGTATTACATAGAACATAATAACCACATAGATTTAACTAATGGTGCTCTTTTAACTTTGAATTTCAACAGAGCTGCCTGTATCTCGAGATGAGGATAAGAAGAAAAAGAAGAAAAACTCTAACCATAAAAAGTGGTGGAACTTCAAATGCATCACCCCAGTTGTTTGATTGAAAGGATGAATGTGTGGACTATGCTTTTTGATTTCTTTGTCGTGATGCTTTCGATTATTTGATGCGATGCTGATAAACCCGTGTTTTTCTTCATTACATGTATCTACCACAGAGATGGTGGTTAGATTCCAGATTGCATTTTTATGACATTTTCATTGTTTTCAAGAAAGTTATGGAAAGACCTCCAGATTTTTTTATGATAAAAAGTTAAAAACTTAATTATTTACTTTATTAATGGATCTTTTGTCATTAGATTTTTAATTTTGGTGTATTCTCTAAGATTATAAATGTTGGACCTGAATCCAACACTTAATAACCGTAAAAGAGCAGCATTTAATCAGTTGTCAAATTTTCTTTGCTGATTCGCCGATCAATTCAACATCTTGATCATCTTGATTTAATGGTGTAAAAATTACTACGTATAACATAGCAGGTTAAAAGATGCCAACACTCGCCTTTTTTCAAGACTATAGCATGCTCATTCAAGTTACCTTTTCCCTCCAAACTGCAGCAGCTGCAAGTTGCATACTCTGAACCAGGTTCCATACTTCCATATAACATGAGTTGTATAGCGATCTTTTTGGTAAGTAACTTTGACCTCTTCGTCTTCTTTTAGAGCATAACCAGTGTTACAATCATTCTTGATTTGCACTGACACTGCTTTCTCATTCATCTTTTCAGTAATATACACACTCATTCTTGATTCACACTGAACCCTTATCATTAACTTAATCTCAGTAGACCCCATAATTCCACATTTAACCCTTTAGTTAGTGTATACGGGCATTTGATGACTGCATCATACAAAAGATTCCTACGCTCAAAATATAGTGATATGATATCGCCAAAGGTGTTGAAAATTTCATTTAGCATTAAAGAGTTTACATAATAGACAAAAACACAAAGTTTTAGTGTTTTGGATGATCATGATTATATGCAGTAAAGAAAGTGTTGTCTTAAAAACCATGTCCAATGTCTGGGTCTGGGCGGGATGAAAGCCAAAAATACGGATACTGCGTCACAGGCTTACGCATCGCAATTGCATTCTTAACTCATGCTCACATTGCTGATAGATAATTTTTGTTTTCACTTCTAACGTGTCAGGCACCAATTCTTGTAAAAATATTAGAGGAATCATTCACTTTAAACGAATATGAATGTTTCTTTTTTCAAAAGGCCAGATTTAAATCTATTATACACATTTGAATATACAAATGACCTTATCCTACATCTATTTTTAGGCTAATTTAACCCTTAACACTCTGAATGCTCTCTACAAGAGAAGAGTACAAGAGTACAAGGTGTCATCTGGTGAAATAGCCACACTTTTCATCTCATCAAACAACTTAAAAGCTTCTTCCATTATTCCATCCTTCGACAAACCAGAAATCATAGCCGTATAACTTATAACATTTCGAGCTAAACCTCATGAGGCATTTCATCAAAGAGCTTATTTGTGTCATCGGCTCTACCAGCCATAGTGTACTAAACAAGTGTACATATAAACATCCGGCATCACCCCCTTCTCTCCCATTTCCTTTCTTATTTTGTAAGCTTCCTTCATTAACCCTTTCTTACAATAACCATAGTCACAACATTCGGTTTCTCTCCTTTACTTTCCATCTCTCTTAATGTCCGTTTAGCTTCTGGAAAATCCCCTTGCTTATAACATATATCAATCAATGTCGTGTAAGATAACGTATTCGGAGCCACACCTTTTTCGGCCATTGTAAACAATAACGTCTCTGCTTCTTCATGTCGGTTCACATGACACAAACAGGGTGCAATGACACTAGGCTCGAACCCTTTCTTCTCCATCAAACTCATCAACTTAATCGCATCATCAACCTTCACGCTTTTTACAATACCCGTCTATTAACGTATTAACTATATAATCATTCAACAAAACTTCTGCAGCTTTCATCTCCCCTTATTTACATACGCCATTGAGCAAGACTCCGTAAGTATGTACATTCAGGACGACCCATTTCAGTCAATTCATCGAACAACTCAAAAGCCCTTTTCATTTTCCCTAGGCTACGAGTACAACTAATCATTGAAGTATACACATAAACATCAGGCACTATACTTCTATTAAGAATTTCATCAAACACCTTCTCTGCTTTTTCAATGTTCCCCAATATCGAATAATACTCAATTAAAAGCGTATAAGTCGCCACAGAGTAATAAACTCCTTACTTCTTCATTGAATCCAAAGTCATGATAGGTTTTTAGGACCCAACAATAAATCCGTACAATCACAAGATTATACCCGTACGACAATAAACGGATCAAATAAAGCAAAAAAAGAATAAAAATAATACGAGAATATAAACGAACACGCGAATATAACGTGGTTATGTCCAATCTACTCGATTGGTTTATCCAAGGCCAAACTAGAGAAATCTTATTATTTTCAGAAGGTGTTAGGGTTACAAATACAAAGGTTACATTATATAGGAAGTCCAGACTTGGAGAACAAGAAAAAATAAATATTGTGCCGCCTCTAATAAATATTCGGTGCAATCTTGTTAAAAAAAACAAGATCATCTCAGGCACGTGGCCTCTAGCCACAATAATTTATTTATTTAATCTTCATAAATTCCTAACAATCTCCCACTTGAAGATTAAATCAACCCAACTTCAGTAACGTGTAACCAAACGTCACTTTAATAGAACCCGTTCAAACTTATACCGCCGAAACTTATCGGGACATGCTGCTCGACCTCGCTGGATCGGAAGACTTTCGATACCAGTTATCAGAACCCCACTATTAAACTGTGACCAAGAAATCTCTCTAATTTATCGCCCTCTCATTAGTTCATGAGAAGACCGGTTGAAGCCCGGCATAGCTCCAACACTCTCGTTACACTAGCAACCCATCCATACAGCCTTTCGTCTACACAATCTTTCTTTCCAACAAAGAGAAGACCACCCGGTAGAACAACCACGTGAATAACACCATCAAGGCAGCCGTGTGAAAATACCATCACACCCTTGATCATCCACTCCATCACTCTTGCTTTCACCGTTGGATCACCGACCACAAACATGCGCATGAATTTCGGTAAACACATCTTTCCCCAATGAGCAAACTCCCACTGTACGGAATTATTATAAAACGCGGCTCTCGGAAAAGCATCTTGCTCACCACCCTCGGTCAGTCGCAACCTAGTTGCCATTGGAGATGATCTAACCCAAGACTTGAAAACACTAGTTGTACTGATATGACAAACCGTATCCATAGAAAACCCCAAGGCTCCCACTCAACGCCAAACTCCTACTAGTTTCAACTCTTCCTGAACTCCCACTCGTTCCAGATCTCTCAACAATACCGTGAAGCTCAAGTCGACTAGAATTTTCAACACCTACCTCACCACCTAGCCATTCCTCACTCGGAATCTCAACCATATACAAGGTTCCCGTTTATACCCGCGAGCAATTACCAAACTACCCTTGATAACCTTCCATTGTTGATCGCCAAATCTAACGTGGTACCGCTCATTATCCAACTGCCCAATCGAGATCAACCGCCTCTTGAGCTTGGGAATGAACCTCACATTATTGAGGACCCAATCCTTACCAAGGTGAGTTTTGAGGACAACATCCCCAATACCCGCAATTCTAAGTTTCCTTCCATTCGCAAGACGAACCCTACCGGAATGATACTTAAAATTTTTCATTTCTTCCATGCACGGGATAGCATGAAAAGATGAACCCGAATCCAAAACCTAGGATTCCACAAGATTTTCCTCACAGCACAACAACGCATCTTCAGTCATATCAACCTCCGCATTCATATTCGGTTTACCATTCGGACATTGATACCTAAAGTGCCCCAGTTGCTTACAGTTCCAACACGTGATGTTCCTATTCTCCGATGGCTCCCTCCGCGATCTAGATCTACTCTTACTACGCCCCCTGCCAGTCACACTCAAAGCCGACGAACCCGAATACTCACCGGAATCTTTTCTTCTAATTCCCTCACCGAATATCAAATCACGGATCCCCTCAAAAGTCAACTTAGTAGTTCCAGATGAACCACTAACAGCTGTAACCATACCGGACCAACTCTCAGGCAACGAAGACAACAAGAAAAGTGCCTCCAACTCATCTTCAAACGTAACCCCTACAGATTTTAACCTAGTCAAAATCGAGTTAAACTCGTTCACATGATCCGCTGGCGATGCACCTTCGCCCATCTTCGCGTTCACCAACTGCCGAATCAAGAAAACCTTATTGAGAGCCGAGGGTTTCTCATACATGTTAGACAATTCCGTTAACAAACCCGGAGTCGTGGTTTCCCCCGCAATATTGTAGGCGACATTCTTGGCCAGAGAAAGTCGAACTACTCCAAGTGCTTGACGATCTAACAACGTCCAGTCGGCATCACTCATACCTTCAGGTTTAGTACCCGACAACGGTTGGTGTAACTTTTTCGCGTACAAAACGTCCTCGATTTACATCTTCCAAAACCCAAAATCGCTGCCATCAAATTTACTAATCCTAATTTCGCTTTTATCCGCCATTGTTCCCAAACACTCGAAAACACGAGCTCTGATACCACTTTGATAGGTTTTTAGGACCCAACAATAAATTCGTACAATCACAAGATTATACCCCCACGACAATAAACGGATCAAATAAAGCAAAACAAGAATAAAGATAATATGAGAATATAAACGAACACGCGAATATAACGTGGTTATGTCCAATCTACTCGATTGGTTTATCTAAGGCCAAACTAGAGAGATCTTATTATTTTCAGGAGGTGTTAGGGTTACAATTACAAAGGCTACATTATATAGGAAGTCCAAACTTGGAGAACAAGAAAAATTAAATATTGTGCCGCCTCTAATAAATATTCGGTGCAATCTTGTTAAAGAAAACAAGATCATCTCAGGCACGTGGCCTCTAGCAACAATAATTTATTTATTTAATCTTCATAAATTCCTAACAAGTCATCTCCACTTAAACTCCGATTTCTTTAGATGTGAATCCATCAAAGCTTATATGTATTCACATTTGGTTTAACCCCTTTGATAATCATTACATGCATTAATTCTCTAGCTTTACTGTTCTCCCCAAGCTTGCACAAAGCTGACACCACCATTGTCATCGAGTAAACAGCTATATCAACTCCCGAATCCACCATTATACGAAAGAAATCCAACAATAGATCACATTTTTGGGTTCTTTTTGCTGCAAGCAAAAAAACCATACAAGACGTATCATCAATCTTACTAAAATCGTTACTTTTCATGCAATCAAAAACCTCTCAGTTCTCATTAATCAAACCTTAAACTACGATGATCACTTGTTACACAAGGCTGAATCAATAATTGACCGAAACAAAGTACGATTCCTTAACCATTGTAACACCCCCAAATTCTCTATTTAGCGGAAGCAAGCTTTGGGTGTTACTAATCAATAATCAAGCACCAAAGTATAGCAAACGACATCTATATGCCACGTCATACAATAGTACAAAAGTATTACATTGTTTAATCAGAATCACAAGCATCGAGTTTTAAAAATAGTTTCCTAGAGATTCTAATACATAAATGATACACAAAAAGTAATGCAAAAGAATCTCCACAAGTTTGTATGCATACGAATCGAGCTATCAGTCCAGTGGGTGTGCAGTCCTACTGCTGCTGTAAACCTGAGATAAATGCTAAAAAGTGTCAACCAAAAGGTTGGTGAATCTTACAGGTTTAGTAAAGTAAATCATGTATGAACCACAAGTAAGTACCAGTAATGCCCTCGAGCAAAGTAAGTAGTTTTAGTAGCACAGTAAGACAATAAGTCGACACAATTACCATGAGCTCACAAGTTGAAGCTTAACAGTGTAGGGTGAATGGTACAATTAAGTACCATATCACGTACCCCCGTGAGTGTTATCCGAACACTCATATGTAACAAATACTAATATGCCTGTTTCTACGGTGAAATCCGTGGTAGCGCTACTACCCCAGGTAGGGATTGTCAGTCCCAAATGGATCCATCTACTAGTAATCGCGCTTAAGTCCATAACTAACAACTTATGATAAGAGGCTTTCAGTGGATAAAAGTAACTCATGTAATGCATGTAAAAGTAGTGTAATCAGTTCAGTACTTGTGTTCATACGTAAAACGTTAGCAAATATCTCACCCCAAAGTAGAAAACAGTAAAAGTGGGGCTGTAAGACTCACCTGAGTCTAGAAAGTATGATACTTTCGTGTAATCGAATAAGTATCCCGGATGTAATTCCATAGTGTTGGATGTAATTCCATAAGTTGGTTCTCCGAACCCTACAAACTTATGGCGTTCGAAACGCACAAGGTTGTAAGCAAGTAAGTAAGTAAGTTGGTGTCACGAAGGATCACCCATGCTAGTTGTCCACTCAACTAGGAAATGTCCAAGTGTTTTGTTTGTACGTTTGTAATTGTTCGCAATTAAGTGTGGCCCGTTGGCGACGGAGGTGTAATAATAATTCAAATATTATCATTATGTAAATCACAGTGTTGTATACCTTGTAATGTATATACATTAGTTAATTGTTTGTATCGTGACGTGTAATCGTTGTTCGGGTGTAAGTCCGTGCGAGATAAACTCGTAAGCAAATGTAACTCACGTGAAATCAAGTGTAGCGTATACTTATAAGTTATATTTAAAGTGTTTAGAGGTTGTAGGTGTTAAACACTTAGTGTGAAAACTAGTTTTGAAGTTTATGTTTTACGCGACACTCTATGCGTCACTTTGTAATTATTGGCGACACTTAGGCAAGTGTCGCATAGAATGGTAAGTTTGGAGTTATAGCGACATTCGGTGAAGTGTCGCAAATGGCGTCACTAGGTTGCGGCACTTAGATAAGTGTCACGGATTATGATTTAATAATTAATGCGTCACTCAATAGTAGTGTTGCAGATAGCGACATTTGGATTTGTGCGTCATTTAGTTCAGTGTCGCAGAAGGCGACATTCGAAGGTTGCGTCACTTAAGGTCAGTGCCGCATAAAATAGAATTCACATACTATTGCGACACTCACAGATAATTTGGTCCCTATGCGACACTAAGGTCTGATCAGTTTTAACATTGATGAGAACGTGGACAAATGACCTCGGTTTGACTCGAAACTTTTAGGGAAGCCTTAAATATGTTAAATAAGCTTTATAAAATTGTCGTTACGTTTTATGGTTGACCCGAAGTGTCGGTTTGGTGAAATGACAAAAACAGCCCCTTTATTTAAGTTTCCGGTTTTGTCGGTTTGTTTCGCCTCTAGTTTTTGATGGTTTCTAGTCCGAATCAAGCTCCACAAAAATTACCACAGGTTCTACTAGGTCTCTAGCATCTTACATAAATTTCCCAAGAATTATAGTGTTCATTTAGTTAGCCAAATAAAATTCGAGAGGTGTCGGGTCCGAAATCCGGCCAAAACGGTGATATTCATACAAATCGGGTTTTCTAGGAGAATTGGTGTATTTATAAGCTTCGAGTAAAACAAGAAAGTTGTAGACAACGAAAATACGAATATTTTGGCATTAGTTTAATGTATTTTCGTTGTGTTTTCGATTTTATATGATTTTTGTCGTGGAGCTATTTTCTGGAGCAGATTTGGTGTATGTATATATATGTTTCAAAAACGAGTTTTGTCATGTAGTTTGGACATTAACATGTTTAATAAACAACATAACAAGTAAATAATCATAATACAAGTGTTTTCGAAAAGTTTCGGAGACTTACAAGAGTCGGTTTGAGAAACAGAGAAGATGAGAATGTAGCTCGTGTCGAGGTGATTGTTTTCCTTCAAGCAAGCCCAATGATCCGGGGAGTTTTAGTGGTGCTTTTGTGATGTTTAAGGGTGGCGGTGGTGATGGTCTAGTGAGAGAGAGAGAGAGAGAGAGAAACCGTGAGAGAGAGAGGGAGGGTGAAGGAGATGGAGTGAAGATAGGGAATGAGGGCATGGAGGTGGTGGTGTGGTTAAGTAATCAAAAGGAAGTCAAAGGGGCAAAGGGGTATGGCACACCTTGCCTCCCCCTTTGGCCGGTTTTCAGTGGGTCCCACCCACTAGGTGGGTGTGTTTAATCATTTTCCAAGTTTGCGTATTGTCTCGTTTTCGATTACCCGATCGTTTAACGTTTTTATTAATCGTATAACGTTTTATTGGATACGTTTTGTCAACGATTTAAAATATGATATTTTCAATGATAGTTTTACTCAAGTAATATATTCTAAGTTACTAAAATGTATTTCGGGTCTCGTATGGTTGTCGGTTGCAAATTGTACGTTTATTCGAATCGTGTAACGTTTTCAAACGTTTTAATTGTACACGTGCAATCGTGATATTTTTAATTGAAGTATTTTATCGAGATACTTAATAACGAGTTATAAAAATATAACTTAAGTTTATTTCGTGTGTCGGGCTCGTTTCGTACGTTTTTATCGAGTACGGAGTGTTTTATATGATATTTAATACGTGTAATATATTCTCGCAATATATTAAGTTTAAATAATGTGTGTTTGGATAAATCCACATTATTTAAATAGTTTGTCACCAACGTCCATAGTAAACAGTGTTGGACCTTGTCCGGTTATCAATCGCACGATTTAATCAAATCGCGTATGTGTATATTTATAAATATACAAAATGTTACACATAATTAGCCTAATACTAAACTAATTACATGTAATTACAAGATAGTTAGGCACTAATTAAAGTCCTAATTTGGCGGGTGTCACAACCATAACCAGGATTTAAACAAGTTATGCTTAATTTACTTAATATGAATGCCAATTCGTGTCATGTGATTGCAAGACCATTATGTTGGGTTTTCTATTCCCTAACTAGATTATTATATACGCAGCGGAATAACAAAACTTTAATTAATCTAAGGCAATCAGGAAACTAAAACCCTAAGGGATCTTTACCTTTAACAACATAGTACAATGAATAAATTGGACAAAGAGAATATAAGGAAAAACACTAACCTTAAGAGAAAACCTATTTCTCGCACGCAGACCAACCAGCAGAGCTTCGTTACTTGGAGGCAAGTACCGAAAGTAGAATACCTCTAATGCTTCACACCCAAAAACCCAAGAGAAAGTCGAATTTCAAAATTCTCAGAAAATTCGTATCTGAATCGTATGTTATGAAGGTATAGGATGCCCCTATTTATAGTTGTGGAAGAAACCCTTCAGTTTGCTAAATTCGACTACCAATCGGCGGTTGGACCTTCCAACCGGCGGTTGGAGCTGTCAGTCTTGTACTCCAAGTCTACGACTTGCACCGCCTATGAAACCCTAACCTCAACCGGCGGTTGGACCTTCCAACAACCGGCGGTTGAGTCAGTTTCTGGAATCTTCCTCCGGGTTTAATTACTTTTAATTTCTAATTAATAAACTATTATTAATTAAACAATTAAATATAATATTAATACTATTAATATTATCCTTCATCTTTCTCTTGACTGTTTATTGAGGGCAACCCAAAAAGAACTTTACCATTAATGATAGTCTCACCAATTAGTTATGATATTGGACACTATTCCAACAGTCTCCCACTTGGACAAAGCATCAACTACTATTGGTCTAAAGCCTATATCTTATTAACTATGTAAAGTGTGCATCCAAGCAACTGCCGAACTCTGATCTTATCTTTAGATTTAGTCCTTTAGATAAGTGATCAACCATTCCTTTGTTTCACGATATCTTTTGAACCGAGACATGGATTATAATCAATCTCAAGATTCATATATGTTTTCCAATTTCTGATTATATTGATTATATGAGACTACTGAACTATCACTTTAGTCTCGGTCAGGCCTAGCACTTTTTAAGTCAAACCTTAATCATCAGAGGGCCCATGATATCTCTTTTCCATTTTAGGCAAAAGGAACAAATAAATATCGACTACATAGCACTAGTCAACTCATCATATCATACCTAGCATACCCTTTATAACTGGCATTTACGCACAGCATTTGAATAGACTAAAGTATAACAGACTCGAAGAACTAGATACTCATGTATCTCCATTTTAAGAATAGAAGATATTATCATCTTAAAATCACTCGTGATTTAATCCATGAAGTGATCTCTTTAAGTGCGTGTTTCTCCTATACTTAAATCCCCTTTAAGTACCCATGAGTGTTGCAGCAATCTCCATGCCATGTCTAATCTCCATAGACATCTACTAACATTCCATGACAGTCTTAATTCACCACATACTTCCTATAGTGTGATCGACTGAGGAGGTTTTGAGTAAGAACTTATTACTCTGGAAGTGGTGTCTAAACATGCAAAACTGAAACACAACGACAAACAATAGTAAATGGTAGAACTCCTTCCCATTAAAAATCTCCATTATTAATCACCAAGTCTATTACAGTTTCTATCATTGTTTATAACGTTTCAAATTCAAACTAATCAACTAAAACTTTACATTATCTCTTAAACATATGCTCATAGCATGTTCATCGTGCTTGGACTTTCCTAAAGGCTTTGTGAATGGATCAGCTGGATTTTCCTCTGATCTTATGCTCTTCACAATTACATGTTCTTCTTCGACATTACTTCGGACAAAAAGGTATTTCCTTTCAATGTGCTTGGACTTTCCGTGATCCTTGGGTTCTCTACTCAAGGCGACTGCACTTTCATTATCACAGAATATAGCAATAGGATCTTGTACTGTTGAAACAACTCCAAGATCTCCAATGAAATTTCTCATCCAGATCGCTTCCTTTGCCGCTTCACTAATGTACTCAGACTCACATGTAGAGTCTGCTACTGTATCTTGCTTAGAACTTTTCCATGTTACCGCTCCCCCATTTAGTAGGAATACCCAACCATACTGTGATCGACAATCATCTGTCTGTTTGGAAACTAGCGTCACTATAACCCGTTACTCTAAGTTCTTCTTCTCCACCATAAACCAAGAACCTGTCTTTAGTATTTCTCAAATACTTAAGAATATTCTTTACAGCTGTCCAATGACCTTCTCCAGGATTCTGCTGATGTCGACTCACTAAGCTCAAAGCAAATGAGACATCAGACCTTGTACACGTCATGGCATACATGATCGATCCTATAGCCGAAGCATATGGGATTCGACTCATTCTGTCCAATTCTTGTTCAGACTTTGGACATAGATCCTTACTGATCTTAATACCATGATTCAAGGGTAAGTTCCCTTTCTTAGAATTCTCCACATTGAATCTTTTCAATATTTTATCTATGTACGTATCCTGGCTGAGTCCTATGAGACGTTTTGACATATCTCTATAAATCTTTATACCAAGGATATATGCTGCATCTCCAAGATCTTTCATAGCGAAACACTTTCCCAACCATTCATTTACACCTTGTAAAGTTGGGATATCATTTCCTATGAGCAGTATATCATCCACATATAATACTAAGAATACTATAATACTACCACTGAACTTGACATATATACAGGACTCATCTTCACTTCTAGAAAATCCAAACTCTGTGACCTTTTCGTGGAAGCAGAGATTCCAGCTACGAGATGCTTGTTTAAGTCCATAAATAGCCTTTTCAAGCTTTTACACTCAATTAGGATACTTTGCATTTTTAAAACCTTCTGGTTGTGTCATGAACACATCCTCTGTCAGTTTCCCGTTAAGGAAAGCGGTTTTGACATCCATCTGCCAAATTTCATAATCATGAAATGCAGCTATGGCTAACATAATCCTAATTGACTTAATCTTAGCTACTGGTGAGAAGGTTTCCTCATAATCAATCCCATAGGTTTGAGTATATCCCTTCACTACAAACCTAGCTTTATAAGTGTGTACTTTCCCATCCATGTCTGTCTTCTTCTTGAAGATCCACTTACAACCCACCGTCTTAAGACCGGGTGTAGTGTCAACCAAATTCCAAACTTGATTGTCATACATGGACTGAATTTCGCTTTTCATAGCTTCCTTCCATTTAGCAGCCTCAGGGCATGCCATCGCTTCCTTGTAGTTAGCAGGCTCATCTAATTCACCAAGTGTACTATCACTTATTTTATCATCTTCTTCTATTTGGTAACCATAATAGAACTCAGGAGGATTGCTAACTCTACTAGATCTGCGAACGGGTAAGGATATGTCTTCAGGTTCAACAGGTGTCTCAACCTCTTGTTGAACGTCAGTGTTTATTATAGGTTCTTCATCGGTAGATTCTTGAATTTCTTCAAAATCAATTTTACTCCCACTGTCCTCTTTAGATATCATTTCTCTCTCAAGGAACACTCCTCTTCGAGCTACAAAGACCACATTATCCTTGGGTCTGTAGAATAAATATCCAAATGACTCTTGTGGATAACCGACGAAAAGACACTTTTCAGATCTGGAGTCTAGTTTGTCCTGAGTTTCCCGTCTAACGTAAACTTCACAACCCCAGATTTTGATGTGACCAAGAGAAGGTCTCTTTCCCTTCCACATCTCATAAGGTGTCTTTGAAACTTTCTTAGTGGGTATTTGATTTAAGATATGGGCGGCTGTTTCTAATGCATAACCCCAGAAACTTATTGGAAGTGTTGCTCGACTCATCATAGATCGAACCATGTCTAACAAAGTTCTGTTTCTCCTCTCAGCAACACCATTAAGCTGTGGTGTTCTAGGAGGAGTCAATTGTGAAACTATTCCACAATCTCTAAGATGATCGAGAAACTCGATACTATGGTACTCTCCTCCCCTATCGGATCGGAGAACCTTTATCTTTCTGCTTAGTTGATTCTCTACTTCGCTTTGATATCTTTTGAACACCTCAAAGGTATCTGACTTGTGTTTGATCAGATAAACATGTCCAAATCTACTGAAGTCATCAGTAAATGTAACATAGTATCTATTTCCATCTTTTGTAGCACATCGGAATGGTCCACATACATCTGTATGTACCAAATCCAATAGTCCTTCACCTCTTTCACACGATCCAGTGAATGGTGATTTGGTCATCTTGCCTAATAAACAAGATTCGCATACATCATCCGACTTGAGATCGAATGATTCCAACACTCCATCCTTTTGGAGTTGGGCGATGCGTTTCTTGTTTATGTGCCCAAGATGATAGTGCCATAACTTGGATTTATCAATTTCATTAGACGAATCAACATTTAAAATAACATTGCTAGCACATTCAACATTTTTTCATATATGCCTTTGTAAGGAGAAACTTTAAAAATAAAACAATCATTTAAATGAATCAAAATATCTCCATTTCCATTATCAAAAGAAAAATGATAACCATCTTTATACAAAGCATAAAATGAAATAATATATCTAGTCATTTCTGACGAATAATAGCAATTATTTAAATCTATCCTAACTCCAGAATTCAGCATGAGCTCAAATCTTCCAATCTTCGTCACAGGTACAATTCCCTTGTTTCCCATAACTAAGTTGAGCTCTCCATGCTTCACACTTCTACTTTCCTTTAGCCCCTGCAATACAGTGCAAATGTGATTACCACATCCTGTATCTAGAACCTATGAATTAGAAGTTGTAGTATTATGGAGTTCGATCATGAACATACCTAAGTGAATACTCTTCTCGACCTTTCCATCTTTAAGGTCCTTCAGGTATTTTGGGCAGTTACGCTTCCAATGCCCCTTTGTGTTGCAGTAGAAGCACACTGCTTCCTTTGGGTCACTAACAGGTGCAATCTCAGAATCAGTCCTTTTCTTAGACTTGTGAACGGACTTTCCGTCAGCAGTCTTCCTTTTCCAATTAGAATTTGACCTTTTTCTTTTCTTTGCACTTTGACCAACAGCTAACACAGGAGCTGCTGAGCCAGAGGACACATCATCTTTCTTGATTCCTTGCTCAGCAGTTTGCAGTAAATTGTGGAGTTCCATTATTGAGCCTTCTCTCTCATTCATATTCATCTGATATGACATTACAAACTGATTGTAGACAGCAGGCAAACTGGATAGAATTATGGCGATGGAAAACTCTGTGACAAATACCATGTTCAATGACTCCAACCTATCAAAGTACCCTTTCATCTCTAAGACGAAAGCACAGATAGAAACTCCAGGTTTGGGCTTGCATGCCATGAGGGATTTCACCACATCAAGGCGTTCTTTGCTTGACTTAGCCTGAAACATTTCTTTCAGCTGTTGGTTCATTTCATAAGCCCAAGTGTTTTCAAAAGTCTTTTGCAGTTCAGGGCTCATGGAAGATGCCATGATACAAGACACTTTATTCGCATCATCATAATGTTTCCGGTGTGCCTCAATCTCCTCTTGGGTTGATTCTTCATCAATTATGGGAATCTGCTCATCGAGAACATACTCCTTGTTTTCGTACCTCAAGGTAAACCTTAGGTTTCGCATCCAGTCCATATAGTTTGGACCGGTTAGTCTTTCCCTTCCAAGAACTGAGAGTAGTGAGAAGTTCGAGTTATGTGCGGGATTGGGGATGGGAGGAATTGTACCATTTAAATTAGCCATCTATGAGATAAAACAGTTTTAGTTAGTTTGAATATTCCTTAATTATTTACCCAATTTTCTAATTAAGGCTAGGATCCATATTTTCAGTTTTATGAAAAGGGTCGCCGTAATCATATAACTAAAATACCATTATCTATTTCATTTCTATGAAACTCCTAGATCTTTGAGATCCATTGATTTCTATCAATGGCATGTTAATCTCTGTTATGCACATCTACTATTCATGACTGGTATGCCGAGGATCATGAACAAGATGGTGAATTAACCATGCAAACCCCGCGTGATCCCCGGCTCGAGTACGCTCGAGAATCGCGAGTCTCAATCACCTCTCATTATGTCCTCATATTAATGTGCCGGTAAACCACACACGCTCCATTAACATTTCATACGAGAGATGTGCGGATTTCATGGGTTAGCATACTATTCATCATTTCCTATAGCTAAAACGGGATTTTGTTTTACTATTTTAAGTCTACTTTTAATCTTGACATCATCCTATCAAAGTCCTCGGTAGCTCCATCGAACGCACAAAGAAGCGGAGAAGTAGGTCAGTGCGAAGCTTATTAAAAACCTGACTTCTTTAGGGAAGCAGAGCGACCCGCCTTATACCTCTCTTATAGTTTGTTCCTTATGGGTGAGCCGATTTATCAATTGACTGACGATGTATTTAGACTTTAATTATACATATATATAAATAATATTATACATATAATCTCTCTTGAAGTTTAGGGTTCTATTTTAAACCTTTTAAAATTAGTTGGTCTATTTTAAACAATTTAAAATTATCAATATCTAAACTGTAAATACATATTACCTATTTAGATAATTCTCTTTCCAATTTATCTTTACCTATATACTATTGCAGATAATTGCATGCTACTATTTGTTAAGCTATGGCTCTGATACCACTGTTGGGTTTTGTATTCCCTAACTAGATTATTATATACGCAGCGGAATAACAAAACTTTAATTAATCTAAGGCAATTAGGAAACTAAAACCCTAAGGGATCTTTACCTTTAACAACATAGTACAATGAATAAATTGGACAAAGAGAATATAAGGAAAAACACTAACCTTAAGAGAAAACCTATTTCTCATGCGCAGACCAACCAGCAGAGCTTCGTTACTTGGAGGCAAGTACCCAAAGTAGAATACCTCTAATGCTTCACACCCAAAAACCCAAGAGAAAGTCGAATTTCGAAATTCTCAGAAAATTCATATCTGAATCGTATGTTATGAAGGTATAGGATGCCCCTATTTATAGTTGTGGAAGAAACCCTTCAGTTTGCTGAATTCAACTCCCAACCGGCGGTTGGACCTTCCAACCGGCGGTTGGAGCTGTCAGTCTTGTACTCCAAGTCTTTTACTTGCACCGCCTATGAAACCCTAACCTCAACCGGCGGTTGGACCTTCCAACCAGCGGTTGAGTCAGTTTCTGGAATCTTCCGCCAGATTTAATTACTTTTAATTTCTAACTAATAAACTATTATTAATTAATTAAACAATTAAATATAATATTAATACTATTATCCTTCATCTTTCTCTTGACTGTTTATTGAGGGCAACCCAAAAAGGACTTTACCATTAATGATAGTCTCACCAATTAGTTATGATATTGGACACTATTCCAACACATTACTCATATAAGAATAAAATATGACACGAAAGGTAATCATACTATGATGAAAATAGTCAAACACTCAAACACATATGACATGAAAAAATGAGCATCTTTAATTTATAGTGAACCACTAAGTAACTACGTAAGTAACGTTACAAATGAGGTGGCATAAAAAATAATTCAATCACATTAATCACTTTACTCTCTCTCATTTTAATCACTAAGTAACTACGTACGTAATGGAAAAACTAAAAAAAATCGAACCGAACCATACGTAGAGAAACATATACTTAAAATTTTATACTTTGGATTAGAGCTTTATGATGGGTATTGGGCCACCCACTGGAGTCGTTCCATATTTCAATGAAGCACGACCGAACCCCCCATGCGCTTCATTTGTGGTAGATACCTTTATGATAATCCATATTTCAAAGGAGCACAACCGATGTCACACCCCCAAAATCTGTAATCGTGATTATCAGATGGTTTGCGGAAGCATTAGATCGAGCGGGGGTGCTGACGTCACGTCGGGCATTCATACATATCAGTGCATATGATCATCGCAGAACATACATATATTAAGATGCCATAAGTATTAGTTTACAAAAGCTTACGATTCATAAGATCGTAGAAGTAGAAAAGTATTTAAAGTTGTACAAAAGAGGATTTCGTAAATATGACTAAAAGATATTAGTTATACAAAAGAAATCATATAGTTTCAAAAGATGGCATCCTAAAGTCATCGTGGTTCGCCTAGTTCCTTGATGCATGCTGTCTTACTTGTGCAGCTAATTCCCTGAAAAATATAGTAAAACGTCAACAAAAATATTGAGTGAATCCACAGGTTTTTATGTAAATAGTTCATAGTTCCATACTCGTTTGTACATTGTTGATATGTTATACAAATAGTTTCGTTCATTGAAATGACGTTCAAGTTTCAGTTCCTATGCCCAAGAGAAATAGGGTCGTCCAATAGTTCCTATGCCCAAGAGAAGTAGGGTTGTTCAATAGTTCCTATGCCCAAGAGAAGTAGGGTCGTTCAATAGTTCCAAGTCCTATGCCCAAGAGAAGTAGGGTCGTTCATTAGTTCCTATGCTCAAGAGAAGTAGGGTCGTTCAATAGTTCCTATGCCCAAAAGAAGTAGGATCGTTCAATAGTTCCAAGTCCTATTCACCAATGTTCTCAAGTACAGTTCATAAAATTTCATGTATAAAAGCATAAGAGTAATTATATAATATAAGTTGCATGTTATAGCAAAACAAGTTCTATGTTTTCCACCCCAAATTTAGAAACACAGTAAAACAAGTAAAAGGGGGGCCGTGAACTCACTGGTAGCAAATGCGTGAGCGATAACAGCTAGTAGTAGTAGTAGTCCAACAGCGTCCTCAAAGTCCTAGACGCAATAAACATACTTAATATAAGTATTTGACTACTCGTTAAGTTTAAGTGTTTTTACAATATCGTTGGTGATAAATGTGTTGAAAAATTGACTATTATTTTTCGAGTTATATTAGTCGTCGAATAGTTGTTGCGTGTAAGTATATATATATATAGTTTTGTCGTTGTCGCGTATGTTTCAAAAACATAAGTTCATTTGTTACGAAAATAGATTTCGTTGTGTCCCTTGTATATATATAAATACACTTGTTAAAAATTCGTGTCTATACATATAAATGTGTATATATATATATATATATATATATATATATATATATATATATATATATATATATATATAAGTTGTCGTCATTCGTTTTATAATATATATATTAGTTGTTGACTATGTATATATGTATATATACATACAAAATATGACGTTTGTACAAATCATTTTACTCGTTTTAAAAATTGTCGTTTTCGAAATAATTAATTATTATCGTCCCAAAGTTTGTCGCGTCCATTTTATAACATCATTTGAATAACTATCCGTATAAAATATTGTCCCGTGGTCGTGTACAATTTTAGTACCAAATTTAGTGTCGTAAAGTTTTATAAAAATTATAACTTGGACAATAATTTTAAGTCGTATATTCGTTAATATTTTGGTACCATTTATCGCACAGTCTAGGTTTGTTTAAAAATACATCGTGAACCGTTCGGGTATCAACTCGCTAACCGTTCGGCTCAACAACAACTAGCCGTACGGCTTAGTTGGTTGAGCCGTTCGGCTCAAGTATGCTAGCCGATCGGCTAGTTTAGGCTAACCGATCGGGTTAGTTTGTCCATGTACAGCGGCTCCGTCTGTTTCGCAGTTTATGTATGTACATGTTTTGTTTTGGTTTTAAATCCGTTTTTACAGTTCAATCTATCATCCATATGATATATAAACATAATATAACAAAGTTTTTACACATTAATAACAAGTTATAATCTCTAATTTGCACTTTATAGTTTTGGTTTTCTAACTTTATTTCAAGAACAAAATCACCAATCATCAAATTATCTTGTTATATATACATATTATAACTAGTTTACATACATAATATCAAGTTATAATCAAAGAAATATAAATGAAATTTAAAGATTTGAGTCCTCACAATGATGATATTTAAGATGATGATGATCGGCAGATGATGATGATGAGTTGTAGATGATTATTAAGTGATCATTTTGTTTGGGTTTTGTGTTTGAAGCTTGTAGGTTTGAATGTTTGATTGTGATGAGGTTGAAGAAGATGAGATGGGTTTGGTTCTTGCTTGTTGCTCTACTACTGCTGCTTATTTCCTGCTGTGTATCGATGGAGAAGAAACAAAACAGAGAAATTGTTGATGTGGTTAAATTATTGGAGGTGATGTGTTGTGAAGTGGTGGAAGTATATATTAAAAATAGAGAATGGTGCAACAATTCGACAAAAGTATGGCTCCTTCATAGAAATGTCGACTAGATAGTTTTAAGTGGTTAAAAGTTTAGATTTTTAACCCGTTAATTTCGGGTACGGGTCCAATTGTGTGCCAATTTACTTTTAAATTTCGTAATTATATTTTGAGGTAATTCTTCAAATACTTTAATATGAAGGGGAAAAATAATACTTTTATTATTTTTGACCTTTGGGTACGTTTTGTATTGTTGCAGTCTTGTACGATACGTTTTATAAGAACATATAATTGTTTTTGTTTCCTTTTCATTTTTAACTGTTCATTTAATATTTTCAAATAAAAATATTTAAAAATATTTCCGAGTTCATTTCTGAACTTTTGTATCGCGTTTGATACGTTTCTCTTTAAACATATATCGTTTTATATTATCACAATAATATAAATAAATAATATTCGTAATTAATAATTTTCGTATTATTAATTATTTGTATCACCAACTATTGTATGTATCTTTATTTGTTAAGTTCGATACGTTTGTTTCGTACGTAATTATAAATAACTACGCTAATAGTAATACATTACGTATTACTTTTGTAAGTTTTTGCTAAACTTATTCTACAAAAATAGTTTTGAATTCACTAATAAGGGAATTAGCCTAAGACATGCAAGTGATTATTGTTCGTAATTACACCTAAATTCGAGGGGTGTCACAACCGAACCCCCCATGCGCTTCATTGGTGGTAGATACCTTTATGATAAATAATACCCATGGTAGGATTCGAACCCATGACCTCTAGGAAACCCATGACCTCTAGGAAGTCATGAGATGCCCTTACCACTAGGCTATTTATAATTTGTATTGTACAAGTAATATAGACTTTACATTCATATAACTTAAATCGAAATAAGTTGGATCATTTAAAAAGATATTGTAACCGTATAGTTTGAAACTATTATTTGTTTGAATTAATTTGTTGGGCTATTAAAAGACAAAAGTTAATGGGCTTCGTTGCTCAAAAAAGTCAAAATAGAAAAAACAAAAAAAAAACACACGGTTTTGGTTTTAAGTTTTCAAAAACCAAAGTATATAATTCGGTTTTAGCCAAAACCCGACTCAAACTGACCCATACTCACCCCTAATTTGAAGTGGGACCGAAGGAGTAATAACCTAAACCTCAAAAAGCATCAACAGACCGTGAGGCCTCGTCTTTACAAGCAATATGAACTAAATTGACGTGAACTAAATATCGATTTCATACCAAATATATATATATATATATATATATATATATATATATATATATATATATATATATATATATATATATATATATATATTAATTTCATTGGGAAAAAAAAAAAACAGTAACTACATATAGAGACGCACACATTGAGAATCTTTTCTACTATATACCCCACCCAATGTCATTTTGAAAAGTTTGATAACAACGTTTGGAATAATTTTGTCTCCTTAGAGACACATTGTTCTATCAAGTCGATTTAGTACCATAACTCCATAAGTCATTATAGAAACATATTATACATTTTTTAAATGCCATATTAATAAAAGCGGATTAATACACATGTAGTGTATTGAACTTTCACAAAATGTTCAACTTATGGAACAATTTATATTTTGTAACAAAAAGATTACTTAACTTTTAAGATTGTCATCTAGTGAAAAATGGAATCGATTAACAACATTTTGATTCATCGTTATGAACAAATTTATAAACTTTATCCTAAAACACATTTTATAAAGTGTAGCTATCCCTACGCACATTACATATAGTTAGGGTTGATATAAATAAACAAATTTTGTTCATTCCCTAAATTGAATATTTTGTGAAAATTTGTTTACTATCTATTAAACCTTATAAAACCATCCAACCAAAAATGGAGCCCAAAACTCCCAGTACAGAACGAACAAAAGGATTTCAAGTAGTAAATCAAACCAAAAAAGTAAAACAACTCCTAAAACTTGATCACCTACAAAAACATTAAGAAAAGAGACTCAACCGACACCACAAGCATTGGCTGGGGACTTGATCCAGTTATCCCGTGAAGTAGAAACCAAACGAAGACGACTCGAGATCCAAAGTTACGATATGATGTTGATTGAATACTGGCAAAAACATCTGGATTAGATAATCTTGATCAATCTTCATCATCAATAGCATGATAAATTTCATTTCTCCATTTCCAATATATTACCTTTTATTGTGTGATATTTCATTTCAAAAATATTGAAATGGTAATTAACCGGAAGATTTCGTTTTCGGTTGTATCATATATTTACGTATTTAGCATGTTATTTGGTCTTCTGCTTTTCATGCATCGGATAAAAGCAATTACATCACTAAGAGTCAGATCTACAAGGGGCACGCGCAGTTGCCACCCTCGGAATCTTAAATTATGTTTAAAAAATATCAAGAGCATTTTGAAATTTTTGTCCCCTCAAAACTATAGAAAAAACAATCAGAAATATTTTTTCCCCACCAAGACTCCGACAATTTACCTAGCTCCGCCCCTAACATCATTCTAGTTAATGTGTTTTTGGTAGAATCTTCTACAAATGATAACTGTGAAGTACTGTTTTCACTTCTGAATTCAAGTTCATTGCAAAATCTATAGAAGTGCTTCTTTTCATTTCAATCGGATAAATACTATTAATTGTTTTAGATCTATAAGTGATGTGCGGGTAGAATTAATAGACAAACTGACCTTTATTAATAGTATATTTTGTTTTCATCAAATTAAGGGAAGCCTGTCAGCTAGTCGATCCGGCCGTCCATCTTGGTTTCCCTTTTCCCCACATGATCACCATCGCTAACAATTGCTAATTTGAACATTAGCATATAGATGTCATGTTTAGGGCCATAAAAAGGTTGTATCATCCTTGATTAATCTTTTCAAGGTTATCACACAAATTAATCAAGGATAGCATACAGAAAAGTGTGAAACATGCATCATGTGTCATTAATTCAAAACCCCTTGTGTCCATGGAAGCCTAAGACATCGTTTGGTTTGCATCATATTTTGAGAAGAAACTAATATGTTATACATTGTGATTGATAAATTCACGACACATAAATAATATAAACATTATAATAATTTCAAAGTAGGATAATAGACAACAACAGCATCAAAAACTTTCATAAAATGTTTAATTTAGGGAATGATCAACATTTAATTACATAAATTAACCTTAACTATATGTAATTAACTAAAGTTTATATATAAAGATGTGTACAAGGATAACTAAAGTTTATAAAAATGTGTACAAAAATAATTAAAATTTATAAAATCGTTCAAAATGATGAATCCTTGTTGGCTTCATTTCTACTTAGAAGACGTTTTAAAAGTTAAGTTACATTCTTGTTAAATAAATTAGATTGTTCCTTAAATTGAACATTTTGTGAAAGTTTAATACACTAATTACGGGTTAATAATAGATATGTAGGGAATCAAACTTTTACCAAATGTTCAATTTAGAGAACAATCTAATTTCTTTAGCAACCCTAGTGGAAATTGAATTGATAAGGATTCATCATCTTTAACAATTTTATAAACTTTAGTTATTCTTGTACACATTTTATTAAACTTTAGTTATCGTTGTGCACATTTTAACAAACTTTAGTTACCCGTAAACACATTACGTATAGTTAAGGTTGAATTAAATGAATAACTTTTGATAATTTTTATATGTATTAAATATTTTGTAAAAGTTTGATACCTTTATTGTATATTAACCCTAGTAATTAACAACTAACTCTTTTATGTTGTTTTTGGTCTTCTTAGAATTATTAAGTAATTAATTAATAATTAATATTAGGATAAAGTACTAGCCACTTCCTAAATATATCACGACACAACCAGTGAAGAATACCCATGTGTTAGTATGAAATAAAATTAATAATTCGAATGCTTACTTTATTTTAATTTATAATTGTTGATGATAGATCTTAGTTAGGGCGCTAGCTATTGTTAGCATAAAAGAACAAAATTTAATGACGAAATAAAAGTGATTAATTATTAGTACCTCACTGATAGACGACTCACATAAGTCAATTGCAATTTAAGTAGAACGTACGAGTTCTTGCAATTAACAATACTTATACGTACGTACTATATAGGGTTAATAGACAAATATGTTATTGTATTTTGCGAAAATGTTCAAATAAGTTACTAGACTATTAAATTGTTCAGTTGAATTACTAAACTATTTTCATATCTAAATTAGATTTTTTTACGTTGTAATATTTATAAGTTAAGTTAACCTAGCTAATTTAATTCATAAGCTAAGTAAAATGATCTTAGTGTTAATATATACGGAGTATAAGTAAAGTAACCTACATATTACGATTTCTGAAGTTTAGTAATTGAATCGAACAAATTAATAGTTCAGCAACTTAACATTTTCAAAAAGTATAGTAACATATTTGTACATTAACCCTGCCATATATATATACGTGTTTGCAATAATTATTTAACAATAACAATATATTCACATATATAGTACAACATAATTATATTCTTTTTTTTTTTGAGCAGACATATATATTCAATCTTACAGTAGTGGCAGTACGTACTATTGTTTAAATATTCTATTTTATGTATTACTTGTCAATTGATTTTCAATCCTTTCGCTAAGGCTATCGATCTATCTATATATAGACAATGATGATAGCTAATGTGTAGTATTTACCCTAGAGAAAGACAAAGATAAACATAAATGTTAAACTACAAATAAAAAATTTAATTCCTGACCTAGTAAAATCGATGAGAGAAAAATAGCTACTTTAATTTTGAGAAATAAAAATCAATTAATAAAAACGAAATAATAACGAACGAACATATCAACCCAAATCTTCTTTAAACTTTTTCATCAATTTGGAGAAAATGAATTAGAGCACTAAAAATTGTACTTTTACAACTACCGTAAAAGGAGCAAGCTAGCAAGACGACACCTAGCTAGAGAAATCATAGAAAAACCATAAAACAACCTATCGGTTAAATAATTGTTCAAATAACTAATTAATCATCATTACCAAATGGTTATCAAGAAAATACTAAGATTAATAAATAAACAAAAAAAAAAAGGAACTTTAAGCATAATAATAATAATATTATTATTATAATATTATAATATTTAGCAAATTAAGTCAGCTCAGTGGAATCTTAGAATGTCAATCTCAGTGGACTTAATTACTAATTATTGTATTAACTATAAAATCAATCATCATTGAGTAATTAGTAAAGAGAGCTAGCTAGCTAAACTCAAATTTATTTATTTTTTGATGATAAAACAATAAAAGTATATATATATATATATATATATGGAAAAACTAAATCAATCATCAGCACAAAAACATGTATATTTCAATCCTTCAGAAGTAATTTACAAACAGCAGAATCAGGATGTAATTATGAAAGATACAAAAAAATAGAATTAATGTAAGCTACAAATGACACAAATAAATTCCAAGTGATTCTTGGAGAAACCCTAAAAACTAAACCATCAATCATCAATATATAGATATAAATAATATATATTTTATATATTATGTAGCCTTTCTTTTTTTTCTTATTTATTTATTTATTTATTTGAGCAGCTACACGATTTACAAAATGACTTATGCAGGAATTGAAACCCTAAATTTATGCAGCCAATATTTTGAAGTCAGTCTCTAATTATTGGACCAGCCGGAAGTATGTAATGTAATTACTTTATTAAATTACAATTAAAAATACCTAAAATAAAAGAACCCTAAATTTATATTATTTAGTTTTACAAATTCTAAATTGATATTTCATTGAAAGAGGTCATTCTAGCAAGACGCTAGCTTGGGATCTAGCTACAACTACAAAGAAATTAAACGGTTTGACTCGCGATTACCATTTGAAAATGGGTAAACCCTAAATTTTATATAGCAGAAAACACAGTCAATTAAATAAAAATATATATTTTTTATTAAGCAGATCTGAAACTTATGAGAAATGAATGAGTGACTTCTTCTTCTTCTTCTTCTTTTACGTGAATAGTAGAAGAAAAAGACAGGACAAATTAACAAAACGTATATCAAATCAAATGAAATCAATAAAGGGAATAAAATACAGAAAAATAATAATGCATATATATATAATTAAATTAATTAGATCGGAATCGAAGAAAGAGAGGTTGGAATTGAAGAAATGAAAAAAGTTAATGGTGTTATTTATCTTTGTCACGCCAACATACAAGCATGGCTATGCAACGTCTTACTATATAGAATTTTGCCCTTTGTTTCTTTGCTATATGCTTACACTTTTCTCCAAATGTGGTTCTGTTGATTGACACGTCACCATCATCACCACCACCGCCACTTGATCCGTTGTTGTTGCTGCTGCATTTGTTGATGATTTCCTGCTCCACCTCCATTTCTATTTCTAAATTATCATATACTATAATAATAATAATGTGTGTCCTGATCGAGAGATACCAGCTTCAATTCGATCGATTCGATCACTTTATTTTACTATAACTAAATATAAAAAAATAAAAAAATAGTGATGAGTTTTATTGAATGTCTATACAGAAAAAGAAAGGGGACATGGTAGTTTTCAATGGCAGTAGTGGTCATATATGTTTGTATGGAGTTAATTTTATGAAGTTGGACTCTATCTTTACTTTTGGTGGGGGTGGGCCGGTGGGTGGAGGAGCTGTGTAATTTTTTAATTTTTTCTTTTTTGAATATATATATATATATATGTGTACGAATTATATAGGCAGCCTCTTCTGATCTTGTGTATTTATTTTGATATATGTATTCACAAGTCAAAGATAAAGTTGAGAGTCTGTCCGGATGAAATATTTACCATGTCTAGCTTCTATCAATTATTTAAGTGCTGTACGTTATTATATTATAAAACTTACCAACCCTATTTCGGGTAAAGACTAAAACATGACATCATACCTTTTTTTTTATATGTTTTCCTTCTCTCTCTATGAAATTATACTAATTAATTTATTATTTTTATAGCGAAATTAAATAATATAAATTTGTATTAGTTTGGAACCAATTATCAATCGACTAGCTATTTGAGCCTATTCAATTTGTGTACATATTCGATCGTCTTGACAAACATGATTTATAAGAGAAATTACATTCTACCAAGTGTAGATATTATTATTTAACGACAAATCACGAATTATTACCGAGAGTTAACCAAGGTAATAAATGAACAGAGATTTCATTTTCAGTTTTAATTAATCAAGAAAGAAACAAAGGAACTATACTCGTTCGAGAAAAATCGAGATAAAATGAAACTTAAGAAAAAGAAAACGTACATCGATGGATTATTACTCATAGAATAGCTATGGTACGTACGTGGGTACAACATCAGAAAATTACTTCCACATATATCCCCAAGATCGATATCATCAATCAATGTGCGTACTGGTATAAGGTTTAGTCGTCAACAGGCGCGGAGCCATGTACGGGTTCATTCTCAGTACGCAGTGTAATTTCTATTGAAAAATCGCATTTTTAGTTGCATTTCTTGTTTGTGCTACGGGTTCAGAAAAATTGAGATCCTATTGCTACGGGTCACTCAAAATCCTGGATCCGCTACTGGTCGTAAAGTCAAGTGGAGTCGACGAAGTGTCAATTAAACTTAAGCTCAACTCAAACTTGAAATTCGACTCGAACTTAATTATATTTTCTCGCTCGAGTTTTAGGAAACACGATACTCGACTCCTGGTTGTATTTTCAAGTTCAAGTTCAACTCTATTATAATCATTACAGATTACAGATTATTAATAAATTGTATAACAGTGGTATTACTCAATTAAATTCTTTCCGGCTTCACTCGACTCGAAGTTCGTTGAAATAGTGCGGTAATTTTGTTAAGAATCCACTCAAATATAGAGTAAATATATATGTAAAATCGTATGAGCTCACAGGAAGGCCTGCAAGCTTTCGAACGGATAAAAAATTATTCTAATATTTGAAATGAACTTAAAAGTCTACTTGAATAGCTTGAGTTCGACCGGACTTATACCGAGTCAATTATGAGTATTTTATGAGTTAATCTCAAGTGGGCCACGAGTTGGCTCGTCTCGTGTACGCCCGTATCACTACAAAAAATATACATTTTACCACATTTTTTTCTCCACACTTTTAGAAAGTGTATAAAACTTTTTAAAAAAGATATGAATTTCCACACTTATATATTGTAACCAAGAAAAGCTCACACTTAAAAGTATGGAGAAATTACAACTTTTCAACACTTAAAAGTGTGTAAATTTTTTTTTGTAACACATGATTTTCCCACACAAGAGAAAGTGTGGATAAATTGGGTGTTACAAATGGTTTTTCACACTTTTAAGTGTTGACAAGTTGTAATTTCTATACACTTTTAAGTGTTAACTTTTGTTTATCGCACTTATATATGTGAAGATTGTGGTGATTTCCACACTTATTAATGTAACAAAATGTTCTATACAATTATAAGTGTGAATAATTTAACATAATTTCACACATTTTTAAAAAGTGTGAGAAAATAAGTATGGATAAATGATATATTTGTTGTAGTGTATATACGAATACTCGAGGTATGATGATGAAAATTACAATGCTTTAAGGGTGCGCTTGGTTTGAAATGGGGAATGAGAATGGGAAAGAAATACTATGCAATTCAATGAGCATTCCTTAGTATTACCTTTGCCATAAATGTTGATTGGTTCATACAACTATGAGTAGGAGTGACAAGATGTGTCCGGTCAAGTTATCGGGCAAAGTACCCGACACGAATCCGACATGATTTAATAAACGGGTTGTGGGTCAAAAGTACTCAACCCGTACACAATCTTTGTTACCCGTTTAGGTAAATGGGTCAAATTAAACAGGTTATTGAGTTGGTAGGTTGGTTTCGGATCAAGTGAGTCAAAATAATGGGTTACTTTTGTAACACCCCGCAAATTTAAACGCGATTTTAGACGTTAAACATTTGCATTATTAGGCTAATTCTCTACTTTGAGTGAATTCACAACGCACTTTAGAGGTAAGTCTAGCAAAGCCCAACTAGTAAATACGCGTAGTATTACGATTCATAATTAGTTATAATTATGAACTCTACAATTGGAACAAACACGACAAAAATATACGACTGTTGGTGAACAAAATTATTTAATAAAATGGAATTATTAAATAACGTTATTAACTATTAAATATTATATCGATAATATTAACAAAGTATTTCGCAAATTAAAACAACTCGAAACATTTCTGACAAAACGAAACAAAATAAAATTTAAATTTTTATAACTTAACAAAAATATCTTTATAAAATATCTCAACTAAAAATAAATTCGAATACATATTTAAAAAGTTACCAAATTAAAATAGTATAGCATTTAACGATCGGGTAAACAAATGCGGAACGCAAACACGGGAGGTAAAAAAGGGAAACAAAACCCCTCCCCACCTCCTTTTCTTCCCTCATTTCTTTCTTCCATTTCTCTCTCTTACTCCATTTTTCTCTCATCTCTCTCTCTCTCTAAAATACACCAAAAATCACACAAATCATACAAAAACTACACCAAAAAGGCACCGAATCACCGAGCTCTTTTGGAGAAAAACATTCACGGGATCACGATCTATCTTTCTACTTTTTCGGATTTTAAAACCGACACCGCCTAAGTTTCCGACATTTTCGTAAACTCTTAGATTTTGACGTTTCCTTCAATATTTCTTGTTTATAATACTTAGATTATCATGCTTTAGTATTCTATCAACTGAAAATGTCCAAAAATCGACCCGTAATTCGTTATTTTCGAGCTGTTCGTCGAACAGTCCGTTACCTCGCATCTGACTCGGGCTAAATGCGACGTCAGTCACAACGTCGCAAGGACCCACAACGTCGCACATAGCGACGTAACGCCTAATGTCGCATTAAGTTGCGAAGTCGCACATAGCGACGTCGACCCTTACGTCGCACCAAATCCTGATGTCGCATATAGCGACGTAGACCCTAACGTCGCACTTAACGTCGCAGGTTCCAGACTCTTAAAAACACATGATTTCACTAAGTATTTTACCACTTGATTTTATCCCGAAATGAAATTTCGAATGCATTTTTGCTTAAGCAATATAGTAGAAATAAAATTTTTCCAAGCTGACTTGGCAGCTCGACCCCAACCAGGGGCTTTGCCCCTTGGACCCCACCAGGGGTTGCCACCCCTTGGACCCCGCTACCAGGGGCGCTGCCCCCGGACCCTCGTACACAATTTCGTACCTTATGAAACACAAGGAAACAATATGATAATATTTTCAGAAATTATGATTTCAAACTATCACCAACGAGTCGTATACATTTTCACAAACAATGAAATACAAACGTAAACGTTTAACAAACACTTTGGACATAACTTGGTTGCACGAACACTAGCATGGATGGTTGACTAGGACATCCACATACTTATTAAATCTCATACGTTTAGGACGTTAGGAGATTCCGGACTATACTTGGGCTTTAGGCTTTGCTAGCACTTGCACAACTACTTAACTCAACAGGTGAGTTCATAGCCCCTACTTTCACTATTTTAACTGCTTTTGAATAGGGGTGAAAAACATAGTCAAACGCTTTTACATACATAATTGTACACCCGTTTTACTCGAACGATTAGAGTACACTGAACTGTTAAACTGTTACACAAACTGATGTTTATGAAACAACGTTTTCCCACTACAAAACTGTAAACGTACTAAACTTGTTTTGGAAACGCTGGAGAACGACCAGCAACGCTTTACCAAACTGAGTGGGTAACTGATGGGTCCTTCTGACATGGACCGGATTCTACTGACATGGATCCACCATACTTGTTGAACAAAAGTCCCTACTGACATGGGCACAAGATTCCTACTGACATGGATCAAGGGACACTGACACTCCCTACTGTTGAAAAGTCCCTGCTGACATGGGCACAAGATCCTACTGACATGGATCCACTATTGTTACTGAACTGTTGAAAAGTCCCTACTGACATGGGCACTGGATTCTACTGACATGGATCCACCGAGTAACTAATAGGATACTGACATTCCTACGAATAACCTATGGGATACTGACATTCCTACGAATAACTATTAGGATACTGACATTCCTACGAACAACCCTTAGGATACTTACATTCCTACGAATACTAATAGGATACCGTTTTCCTACGAATCATAAACTGTGTTTTGGGCACATCCCACATAACTACATCTTTGGGCAACATCCCACCAAACATACACTTTGAGTAACATTCCACGAGACTTTGACTGATCGCGATGACGATAACTATTTTGGACACTTTGAATGTAACATCCCGTTTCTGAACCGGAAAATAAAATGTATTTTATTAAGTTAAGTTGGTTTATTTGAAAATAAACAAGTAAAAGAGTCTCAGTTTTTATAGTGACTAGTGAAATGTTACTTGTTTTAAAAAGTTGAAGTTGACGGTAAAATAAAATATTTTGACTTGCGGGTATTTTCTGGTTCCAGACAATAGATTAAAAGCGGGTATAATTTTATACATAATAATAGATGGAGGCGGTGTGTAGACCGACTTAATTTTTACCACCTCTGTATCTTGTTCTTCATTTTATTTCATTATCACTTTCTAAACTCTCTCAATTCCTAAAATCAAATCAAAGAAAGATTAACAAGTTTGTGAGATTAAGACTTAGAATCAGAATTTCTATCATCATCTTGCTACCATTATCATCTTTGTAAGTGTTCTTCAATTTTGATGATTTGATTGATATGTTAGGGTTATGTGAAATTGATGTTAGAAATTGATGATAAAATGATTAGATGATGATTATATAATGATTTTACATGATTGAATGCTATTATTAGTTATGTTCTTCATGATTGAGTTCATAGTTAGGGTTTATGTACAAGAATGGAGTTTTGGCATATGGATAGTAATTGAAAGGTGTAAAAGAGTATTATTGGTGTTGCATATATTAGTAGTTGTTTTGGTATCAAAAAGTTTGGTAATTTTTGAGTTTCAGATTGTATAAATTGAGTTTTTGATGTTTTGGTTCGTAAGGAGTTCGTGTAGGAAATCTGATCTGCAGTTGCAGGTCTGGGGGAGAAGCCGGCGGCTTATATAGCCGAGCCGGCGGCTTCCAGTGGTTGGCCGGCGGGCATGGACCCCTAACCGGCGGCCTCTGAATGTTTTAAAACTCGTTTAGTTTCTGATGATGAAAAATGTAATTTGCCCGGCGGTGGAAGAGTGGAGCCCGGCGGCTGGAGGTGGCAAGCCGGCGGCTTCCCCTCCCAAGCCGGCGGCTTCTGGTTGTTTTTCAGCAGTTTTAATTTTAGTAATATGATTCGTTGATGGATGTTTAATTGTAGAATGATTAGTTGAATGAATTGATATGTGATATTATATTGGGATGATGTTAATGTTTAAGAAGTGAAGTGAAATATGGAATAAGTTACTGACTTGTTGTTATTTGATGTAATTTCAGATAAGTCGAAGGAAACTCGGTAATATAAGACCACCGAGTTGAAGTGCTCAGATTGGTGAGTGGTTTCTGTATTCCTCGGTTTAACCCAGTTGTAACAGGTTTTGGTTACAACGGGTAGACCCGGATAGTTTCAGTTGTAGTTATTGCCATGTTACTTTCAGTTATTTAGTTGTTGATTGTGATTGCTTTAGTTGAATGATTAGTTGTTTCAGTTGTTCAGTTGATGTTACATGATTGCATATGATATGCCTTTATGTGACAAGTTGTTGAGATGATGTGGAGTGAGGTCAGCGTACGGGTTGGGTTTGATTACTATTGTGTAGCTGTCTAGGTTACTCGGATACACATAGTTGAAGACTAACCTATTGAGTGAGAATAGTAATCAGGCTATCGGTAGATCACTGGGAATGGCAAGGCGCCCGGTGGTTGTGGTTGCTGGGAATAGCATACAGTAACCGCTGATCCTCATGTAGTATGTGCTTATGTGTTTATCATTTGTAGTTTATCGGTTGTATGATTTGTTGCTTGTGGATTGAACCGTCGGTTACGGTTTCCATTCACTTAGTGCGAGCTAAACCCCTCGTTGTTGTATGTTTTGCAGATTTTGGTTAGTTGATGATTGTAGACGTTGACTGGATGTTTGACTAATCGGGCGCAACTCTGAGTTTTGTTAATGTTTTGGGAAGTTTTATATCATATCCGAATTTAGTAGTTTGGTTGTAACAATATAAGTTTGTAAAAGTTTTATTTTGACATGTTTTGTAAATATCGAATATGTATATGTTTTGGGACAAACGCTTCCAGTCGGTTTGTATATATTAAAATATGTTTGTATTGGAAGTAGGGTCTTACATTGAAACAACCAACATTTATTGTGAACATAAAATCTGTGAATTCACTCAACCTCGTTGTTGACTTTTACTATGTTTTTCAGGGAATTAGCTGCACATGTAAGAATCGCCTGCACACATGGAATTTAGGCGACCCGTGAAGCTTTAGGATGCCAACTTTTGACAACTGGATTTCTTTTGTATAACTAAAACTGTTTAGTCATATTTACGAAATCTACTTTTGTAACCTACATACTTTTACATTTGTACGATTCGAGGAATCGTAAACTTTGTAACTAATATTTTTGGCATTTTAATATATGTTTGGTTGTAATCATAAGCTCTGATACGTATGCATGTACAGTGTAATTGTGACATCCCCTAACTTAACTAATGCTTCCGCTAAACACAATTAACGAATTTGGGGGTGTTACACTTTTGGGTTGGCGGGTCGACCCGTTAACCCGAATCTTTGACCCGAGTTCAACTTAAAAATTAAACGCGCTATAAGCTTCGGGTAGTGGATTGATGGGTCAAAAGTTCCCATCCGGACACGACATTAATAACTGTTTGGGTAAACGGTCAAACGTGGTAATAGGTTGGCATATTGGTTTTGGATTAATTTCGTGTTGTTCCATTGGTTTGGGGGTAAAACGAGTCACATTTAATGGGCTAATTTTATGTTTTATTGGTCGACCCGTTGACCCGGAACTTGACTCGAGTCCGACCCTGAATATTAAATGGGTTATAGAGTTGAGGTTTAGTGGGTTGACGGGCCGAGATGAGTATATAAATATTATATGTTATGATGATTCTAGTTATTTTTAATACCCATTACCCCCAATTTGGTGGATAATAAGTGATTACCTACTAATAGGTAATGATTGATTGCATTATATTAAACCAAACATCATTATTCATTATCTTTCTCATTCCCTACCGTTTGATACACCCAACCAATAGAAACTGAATTTAAAGTCCTTGTCTATCGAAAAGGAAACGACCAGATTGAGTATGCAAATCAAATCAAATTTCTAGCACCACATACATCTTCATTGGATCTTGAGTTTCTATTCACATTCTCGACAAAAATTCAAACACACCATTTGCCTAAAAGTAAAGGAGAGAGATATAATTTCACTCTATATAGGATTATCTTTTCTTAATCTTTATCTTTTCTATCTATAATACATTTCTACCTTTTATCATAAAAATAGACTCAACACATAGAAATGTCAAAATTGCCCATACATAATATCTCCTAATCCAAAATTAAACAAACTTCATTATCTTGCTTTGATATATATATATATATATATATATATATATATATATATATATATGGAAGGTCAAAGAGATCAAAATTTTGTATTAAAATTATGACCGGATGTAGTTTTATCTCCTGGGTTCCCACTTCTTTCTAAACATTTCACATTATTTTAGCTAGCGTAAGCTGATGGATAATATGTTGAGGTGCAACAAACTTTTCGTCTTATATGGTATGAAAATAGTTGATACAATGAGACAGCGGGTAGTAAATGTTTTTCACGGTGTGTGGAAGTTTCATTTGTGGGACTATATGGATGCCTAGCTAGGGGTGTCATTGAGTGGGGTTATTCAATATTCGGGTTATTTGAGTCGGATTAATCGAATTTTCAATTTTATTATTTTATCGATAATTCTATTTAAATAAGGGCGGGTTATTTGGGTACAAGTCGGGTTCGGCTAATGTATTCTAACCCGGGAAAAGTCCCGCGAAATGCTACTAACTTTGGCCAAAAAGCTATTGTGTGTAACCAACTAACACATGGGTGTAAAAATGTAACCAACTTTCAAAAATGGGTGTTTTAATGTAATTTGCTGACGTGTCGTTCGTTGAAGGTGACATGTGGCGTACAGATGTGCCACGTGGCTTCCGGAGAGTTTGACAACTCATCGACACGTCAGCAAATTACATTAAAACACCCTTTTTGAAAGTTGGTTGCATTATTACACCCATGTGTTAGTTAGTCACACACAATAGCTTTTTGGCCAAAGTTAATAGCATTTTGCGGGACTTATCCCTTCTAACCCGAATAAGATGATATTATAAATATTCACACATCAAACAAAATTTTAACTATACAAAATAACACTAATAGTTTATATAAATCACCGTAATAAATTTATTTATACATTATATATAAATATATTCATATGAAATCATAAATAACTTACATCGAGGAATGTGAATATGGTGCTGTCAACCATATAACCTTGTACGACAAACACCCAATAATACGTCGTTTTGGGCCCAAATTAAATAAGTAACCCATCCTAAACCCACGTGCTCATCATCCTGTACCATCATCTCCTTACTACGATAGGCATGATCGATTACTCCATTATTGACTATATATAATCATGTTGCCTTAATTCTATAATCAATTATTATTTTTTATAATCAATTACTGTTGTTAGAATCACGAGGAGATTATGGTACATGATGATGAGTACGTGAGTTTAGTATGGGTTAGTTATTTAATTTGGGCCCAAAACAACGTACCATTGGGTGTTTGTCATACAAGGTTATATGGTTGACAACACCATTGTCACATTCCTCTATATATAGTTATTATATTTCTATAATAAATAACATTTGTGGTTATTCGGGTTACTCAAATTCTAAAATATTTATCCGTTATCCAATTCAAATAAGACTCGGGTTATTCGAATTCGGGTGGCCGAATAAGCTTTGAATTTGGGTTATTCGGGTTCGGGTTACTCAAATTCTAAAATATTTATCTGTTATATAATTTGAATAAGGCTCAGGTTATTCGAATTTGGGTTGCCGAATAAGCTTTGAAATTGGGCAAACTTGGGTTATTGAAGATTTATTTATCACGTTGTACAAAACACTATGATAGTGGTACACCAGTTTTATATTATATCAACTCTTTCTAAAATTTAAAAATAACACAATTTAGGAAGAAATGTTATGCATCTTGCTTATCAGTGAATTATCAGAATTCAACCATAACATATTATCTATAAAGATGTTTTATAATTTCAGAAGATTATAGAATTAAACTTTCGGTAAACTTTCAACATCTTCATATAAAAAGTCGCATAGTTATATGTATTGATGGGTTAGTATTTTCATCTAAAAAAGTGATAGCAAATTTAATTATAATATGAAAAATTGTAAAAAGTAAGATATGTGTGATCATCGTCATCGTAAATAACATATTCATTTTGAAACTTAAGTAGTGAAAATGAAATGTTAATAATACGCACGAGTTCGATTTTAACTATTTGCCCCGCCACTATGCACGAATATACTGCTAGTCTAAGTAATGCCTCTATAAGGGTATAAGTTAACAGTCATTTAATGAAGTTAAAATTTTCATAAATAATATAATAAATCGTAATTAATATACATGTATAATAAGATATGAGTGCGTTTAATAAATGAATTTTGTAATATATTAAAAAATTTATAATGTAATTAATGACCCTTAACAAGATAACATATGCCTTTAAGGAAGTCAGCGAATCCCATATATCAAATCCAAATGATTTTTCCTCTTACATACCTATTATTTATCATAATAATGACATGTATTATCCATTAACTAACTCTCCTAATTAATCATAATTTTTAATTTTTCTATGTGTCATTATGACGTTCTTAAGATGATTAGTAGGAATAAAATGACAGTTGTATATTATACCACATCCGTCTCAAAATTATTGTCCAGTTTTGACCTTTCGAAGTTTTTCTTTTTCAACTTTGACCTTAAATATTTTTATTTGTGTTATATAATACTTGATGAAAATTATACCAATGAAAATACTTTTAAAACTCAATCAATTCATATATTTTGCATCAAGTATTATATTACACAAACAAAAATATTTATTGTCAAAGTTGAAAAATAAAGACTTCAGAGAGTCAAAACTGGACAATAATTTTGGGACAGAGGTAGTAACTCATTTAAAATATATTTCAAAGCAAACGTATCATATAATAATTAATAATCTATTAACTAGTAATAACAAGATTATACTCCGTATTAGTTAGTATCAAATACTGCCTTATTCGTAAATATAAGTAGAAGTTTAATATCATCAACAAGATCAAGATTGCAAATTCAAATTTATTGGCAAAATGATTAATTGTAAATTCACTTTATTACAAAAAAATGACTGAAAATTTTTATTTTATAGAGAAATATGATAAAATGGGAAGTTTGATTATCAACACGTGAAAGTTCAAAATTTTTAATATTTTGTGTCGACAATGTAGTTTCCTATTTATATATTTTTTATTTTTTTTGGTTTTATCAACAAAATATTATGTTATTATTCTTATTTTGGTAGCAACTTAATGTTACGTAAATTGCACAAATGGTCTCTATGCTTTACATAGATTTTTACCATTAGTTGATATGTTTATTTTGTTGTATAGATAGTCTATAAACATAACTGATTAAAAGTTGTTGCACGCTCAGTCTCTCCTTCATCAGAAATAATTATAATACCCTCCATCCGAAATAATTATAATACCCTCCTATTGCCGAGCATAATAGATATGCCATGAACTTTAGTCAATAGAGATATGCTACCAAAGGTATTTCCCCATAATATCAATTAAGGAACTACTATAAATAGTAGTTCCTTAATTTTCAAATGCCACCTTTTAGTTTTTGATCCTTTTTTGTTTTCTACCCTTTAACTTTTAATCCTTTTTCATTTCACCTCCTGATGTTTTAAACCTTTTTTATTTTCTATCATCTAATTTTTAAATTTGTACCCCTTATCTTTTAGAATATTTTTACTTTTTACCCTTTAACTTTTAACTACTTTTCAATTTCTTCGTCCCAACTATTAACACACTTTCATTTTCTACCCTTTAAGTTTTAACATTTTCCATTTTCACCCTTTATATTTTAACTTTAATTTTTTTTCCTTTTTTTTAACTAATAACTTATATATTTTTTTCCCTTTGCTTACAAAATAATTATAATAATGTTAGATAGTATTTGATTGACTTTTCATGATTATATCACAAGTTCAAGTTTTAATGAGAAATCGGGTGTTCCCCTCCCATTTAACATTAAACAAATACTTATATATAATGTTTTAATTCCCCCCTAATATCAATTAATTTCTATCATTCTTACAAATCGAGTAGCATGGGTTAGGAACCAATTTTGTTTTTTTGAAAAAAGAAATTAACAATTTGCGTTATCTTATATTTGCAAGTTCATTGTTATTGTTGCAAAGTAAAAAAGAAAATATTATTTTAGTTTTTTGACGGACTACAATACAATCGCATTTTAGCCAAAAAAAGAAAAAAGACATTTCAAAAGTTTAGAAATGAATACACTGTTTAGAAAAAAAAATTATTTTAGAAGTTAAAAGTAACCAAGATTATATGATCATTTTAGTTTTATAATAAATCTATGTATAAAATATGTATTATATATATTATTTATTAAAGTAGAGTCTTACGATCTCGATTTTATTTTATGATCTTGATCTTGCAAAGATAAAAATGATCTTGAGTAACATTTTGATCTTGGCAACTTTGGTTAAAACACTATGTATATCTATTGATCGTGTAATGAAAATCTCTTCGGTTTTGGGAGACGTACATAAAGTAAATTAAGTTAATAAATGCAACCTATATATTTTTTTCCCTTTTTTCCTTACGTGAATGTAAATGTCGCAAAGTGCAATTATATTATGAATATACAAAATTATAATTATTAAAGAAAATTAAAGTCTATATTATGAATACATGATTTTCACTCGGGGAGTCGGGTTGGAATCTAATTTGAACTATAAATTATAATGCCTCAAGACTTACGGATTACACACATTTTATAAGTATAATAATCAAAAGATGTGAACTCACATTTAGTTTATATAAAAAAGGGTAAAAATCAAATATAACCATTTATCTAGAATTGAAAATTTCATATCAAAGTTTGAAAAAAAAAACATTTTTACATCCCGTCGCAACGCGAGGGCTTGAAATTCTAGTTTTAATCATTTTAAGTAAATGAAAAACTAATTAATTTGCAACAACTTTTCAGTTTTAGTCTCTCTGCCACAGGAATTAACAATAAAGATATACGGAGTATGTAAAACACATAGACCATCCTTGCAATTTACTTTCTCCTTTTCTTTTGATTTTTCATTTCTATATACTCTATGTTACCATAAAGAAAAAGGTTCTTCGGATCTATTATCTTGTGTTTCTATTCTGGTTCTAGAAGTTTATTTATGACCCGAACATTATTTTGAAAAATGACGTACGGTTGGTGAGTCGTTGGCAATTGTCATACAATTTTATTCTAACTTAAATGAGGGAGTTTAATGTTATCTTTTTAAAAAAGATTAAACTACTAGCATTGTTTAGATGATCAAAATTTTACAGCTTATAGAGAAAATAAATTCTAGAAAGAAAAAAATTAATGAATTGAACTAGCTTTTAAAGTAAGTTACTAACTTATAAAATGATAATTTAGATAAATATCTTTTATATATTTTTTTAGTGTGTACAGTATCTTTTTTGTCCTTGAGTCAATTCATAACTACTATACTTCAAATTTTAAGTGGAACTACTTTGACAAACACTTACAAAAATTACTAGGTTTCAGCTTTAATAATTAGCTCTAACATTAGGTAGTTCCGTCAAACATACCCTGATTCCTGAGGAAATATACTTTCGATCTAAAAAAAGCGTGACTTCCTATTGTATTAAGCAATGTTTTGAAAATCGGTTGAACCGGACCAGTTCAACCGGTTGGACCGGATCCAGATACAAAACCGGGTCATTCATATAGCACAAATTGGGCGGTTCAACCGGAAACCAAACCGGTAAAACCGGATTGAACCGGGTCCGAAAATCCGGTTCACTCAAAAAATCAGTTTTTAAAATATTGGTATTAAGTGTAAAATAAAACAGGCGTCTCTGACAACGTACTAGCATTATGTGTTACTGATGAGCACATGTGTGGGGCACACGTGTTTGAGACTAGGAAAAGCAACTTGGACACTTTGTAGTTCGGTCTACATTGCTATATTTTTCCTACCATATAACAGCTCATACAAAGTGTGATGTACAAAACAAAGTGTGATGTATGAAACAATTTTATATACCAAAAGTTATATTTTGTATACAATATTAAAATTATTTCATATACCAAAAGTTATATTTTGTATATTTGTACAGTAAGTTATACCTGTTATACAAAGTGTGATGTATGAAACAATTTTTATGTTGTATTTATCAATTCCCTTATTTGTTTCATATTAGTTATACTAACCGAATCCCCAACAAAAAAATCTTAAAAGTTTTTTTGAATACCACTTCATCATATATATAGAAAGTTTTTATATAAAGCTTTCATTCCAATGATAAAAGCTTTTCTTTTTGAATCATACACACACAACGTCAAGAAAAGAAAAAAAAAAATATGGTACAAAACTTGAGATTTCTCAAGCTATTAAACAAAAAAGTTTTGAACTCCAATAATAAAAAGCTAACAAATTTTCATATAAAAAGATTATAAAAAAGCTTTAATGTAGGTGGTGCTCTTAACGCCGGATGGTGGAAAGTATAAACTTGTGGGTCATGTATAATAAAACTCGGGAGACTTTGTTTTCTTGACAATTTAACATGCAATAATGTGACATATTGATCCACATCATGCTAAAATACATTTTCTAATAGGAGATAATTAATTAAGAAGAAATTAACCCTTTTCGATCTAATTCAATTTATGAACCCCAAACCACATTTGAAAAATAAAATTTCATATCTACTGTTATCCATCCATACTAGTTTGAAGTATAGTCTTAAAGGAAGAAATAGTAAATTGTTATTTTACTCATTTAACTATCTCATTTAACTTTTAAACACTTAAATCAAATGTAATTTATTAATATCTCATTATTATTTTTTGGTTATAAATTGTAGGGTTAATAATGGTTTAATCCTCAAAGTTTCAATATTTTTTCGTTTTAACCATTCAAGCACTACAACAAAAAGGATATTTGTTCACACTTTTTTTCTTCGTAATTTTAAAAAGTGTGAACTTTTTGTTAAATTTATCACACTTATAGATGTGTATAAATTTATAACATTTATAAGCGTGATATATCATCACATTTTCACACATAAAAGTGTAAGAAAAAAAAGTTCACACTTATTAATGTGTATAAACATAAACTTGATCACACTTAAAAATGTAAAGTAAACTTGTCACACCTCATTTCCTCACACAAAAGAAGTGTGAACAAATTGGGTATCACAAATTTAGTTTAACACTTTTAGGTGTGATCAAGTTTATATTTATACACACCAATAAGTGTCAACTTTTTTTTTTCATACACTTGTATGTGTGAACATGTGATGATTTTTCACCCTTATAAATGTTAAAAATTTATACACATTTATAAGTGTGAAAAATTGGATAAAAAAGTTCACATTTTTTAAAAGTGTGTTGAAAAAGGTGTGAATAAATAACTTTTTTGTTGTAGTGAAGTTTTTTCTCATTATTTAATCCTCTAAGTTTTAAAGTTTTAGTGATTTAACCCTTTAAGTTTATCATTCATAATGATTTTGATGGTTTAATCCCAAAAGTTTATCTTTCATGATTTTGCCGTTTTAAAATTCTATAGTTTAATCATGTAACTTTAAAAAAAATTTAGTTTAACCCTTTGAAGGGTTAAACCAACAAGTCTATGCAAACTTTAATCATGAGAATAAAACTTGAGTTGTTAAAACGAAAAAAAAAGTGAAACTTTGGGGATTAAACTATTATTAACCCTAAATTGTAACCCCATAACTATTTGTTTTTTTTTTCATAACTTATATAACACATTAATAAACATTTAAATGTATATTAATATTGTTTTAATATAAGTATTAATGAAAAAGTATATATTATTTACAAATTATAACTCACTTCTAACTTCTATATATTTTATACTAATATATAAGGAATATTTTAATTACCAAATTTTAAACTATAAAAAATAGAAACTCAAAATTTATTTACTATAGGTAAAATATATTATCTAACACTAAAATATTGAAAGTGAATCCAATTAATTGTAAAAGTTAATATATCACTACTATATAAAGGATTTGACCATTTGATTTGAAGAAAGTAGAAACTACTATAGTAGCTTATACAACGTCAAAATGCATAATTGCTAGCATTTATAGTTCATTAGATATTTGTATCTTAATTTATTTAACTTTCAATTATTATAATTATTTATTGCAATGTGGGTCGAGTTAGATTTGCGGGTCAAAAGTTTACAATTTAAACCTGAAAATAATTTGATAAACGGGTTGAAAGTAACCAACCTGAATACGACCTGCACATTGTGCCGGTTGACTGGTCAACCCGTTGACCTAGACTTTGACCCAAACCCAATAAGATAAATTAAATTAGTCTGCGAGTTGGGACTTGAGAATACACACTCTTCCCCATTTATTTTCGTGTAAAATTTTAAGTTGTGTCTATAATTATCACCGCCAAATAGATTCATTTGAAATATAATGTATATAATAAGATAATATATAAATTGGTATATTATTATTGTTCTAGTTTTTACTCAAGTACGAAATGTCATTAAACAAACCTACCGTGAGTAAAATCTTTTGTCGCCGCTGCATTGCGCGGGCAAAATGCTAGTAAATTAAGAAAATATATAATTTTGTGCTGCACGTTAGCTATGAATACTACTAGCAAGTTTAGAGAAAAAAATGGATACAAGGAGATCAATCACAATTTGGATTGCAAGACCAATCCGTTCAACTAATCGAATTTTTCATATCTGTATACGACATCCAAATAAAAGAAACATATTTAACATCATTGCAAAGGGTGTCTTCTCTTGGTTTTGGTGTTGAAGGAGATACCATTCTGATGACGGCATAGAACCCATAATGTGGTTTGACCCACCACATCTAATCAAATTTTAACCAATTTTCTTCCTGAATCTATCGTGTCTACTAAACTGATGGCGCTCTCCAAATAAGTTATCACCCTCGGGTTATAATTCCATCATTTAAAGATCAATTCCAACATTTTTGATGTTGTTTAAAGAAAAAAGAACTGTCTTTGTATATATAAAAAAAAAAATTTAAGGTTCAAAAATGTAAAAAATATAAGTTTATTTTAATATATTTATATGATATGATTATATGATTGGTCAAACTGTTTTACATGCTGTCAATTCATCATGAGTTGTTGAATTAACTTCATTGTCACCATAACTCACTAAATCTTGAGGCTAGTAAAAAATATCTAGTACGTACTACGTACCATATATATACATATTATACATATATGTAATACCGATATATGTACAAATCAGACTTCCATTACTACGTACACTAGCATAAAGAGTACACAGCATCTCGAATTATATGAAATTCCATATTAGTAGCATCCAAATGTGTTCACTGTTTCTACAGTTGCCAACATTTCCCGTTACTTGCAACTTCATGTGTATTTTTGTAACATCACATGATTGACTGACACAGTTATAAATGGGATGTTGTACACATTTTAATTGGTATTTTTTTTTCCGGTTGATAACCGGCAATCCAGACTGGTCCATAATCAGCTACCTATTCATAATGTGGGGATACATGATTCACTCGATCAACGGTTGTGGTTATGGGGTGTGAAGGTTGAACCCTGGACCTTTTGCTTTTCGTTGCAAAGATGTCTTCACTTATTACCAATTGAGTTACACGGCATTGGAGAAATACATTTTTTCAATTAGCACGTGACACTGAGATATAACAAGAAAGCTCTCAACAAAATAATTAAAGAATAACTTCTTAATTAGCATTTAGCCAAAACTAATTAATTTGAGAGAAAGTAAAAGATAAAAACAAAAAGACTGCCATAGAAAGAAACTTTTAGGTAGGCAATAAACAATCTGTCCGAGGAATTTGTATGTTTGATTCCTAATGTTTTTATGACTTTTGTTTCTAGTAAGCCGTGTACAACAGGAATTTCGATTTTACTCATTTTCTCCGATATACAAAGTTACGTTTATTTTAGGAGAGTAATTTATACATCATCAAAATTATCCGTACACCACTAAATATGCTTTATGGCGTTATACAGTACAACACTGTAAAGTACAATTATTAGTGTATTGATAATTTTTGATGATGTACGAATAATCACCCTTTATTTTATGGCAAATTATTAACGTGGGTTGTACGTACAGTCGAAAGCTGCAGCAATTAATGAATATGTTGAAACACTCCCTATATTGGCTAAGTTATTTGCTTGTGTGGGAGTATATCGTCATATTTCTCTTTAATACCATCTATAGTGGTGAAAGCATCTTATAGATGTTTCAGTCGTCACATCATCATAATATGGTGTTATCCATAAACATTATTAATGGTAACATGGTATTGTAGAGTGTTATTGAGGGTTGGTCCTAGGGGTGTTAATCGGGTCAACCCGACCCTAATAAGAGTTAGTCGGGTCGGGTTAGTCGGGTTTTTCAGAAATAAATATATACCCGCAACCCGACCCTGTTAGGTAATCGGGTTATCGGGTTCGGGTTAATCGGGTAGCGGGTTAGTCGGGTCGGGTTAATCGGGTAGCGGGTTAACCCGTATAACTTCACTGTTTTTTAATAATTGTTAAAATAAATATATAGATGACTTTGAATGTTGGGATAGTAAACTAAAATATTGAATGATATATGAAGTTGAAAGCACATGAATTATGAATTATGTATACTTAAAACCACTTGAATTATGTATACGTAGTAGAACCATATAGTTTGTAAAAGTGAGTTTTGTTTTAAATTGAATATAAGTATTGAATTTCAAAGCGGGTCTAAGTATACTTAAAATGTGAGTCATGCTTATAATGTTCAAAAATTTAAGAATGCAGTTACAACACTAACACTTAGATGAAAGAATACTTACAAGTCGTGTTACAATTAATATACAATACTATATATTCAGTTCCTGATAATTATATTCATATTCATTGCTACACTTTACATTGATGTTATTATATGGTTATAGATACTATTATTAATTAGATTCTAGTCTTAGACTCTTATATATATAGGTCTCCACATTAAATTAACATATTCAACTTATATTATTTTATACGAAATTTAACTATAAAAATTAATAAAAAAATTGATACTTGGTTAAATCGGGTTAATCGGGTCAACCCGTACCCGCATAAGTTTCTCCATTTTAACCCGTAACCCGACCCTAATAAGCATTCGGGTTAATCGGGTTAACCCGTATAACCCGATTAAACTTTCTAACCCTATTAAACCCGACCCGAATAGTTTTAATAGGGTTCGGATCGGGTCGGGTGTGGGTCGGGTCGGGTTTTTTGACACCCCAACTTGGTCCGACTATCTAAATTTTGATCTTTAAGATTTTTAATTTTTTTATGAAAAATAAATTAAAGTAAGAAGATTGAACATATAAATTGTTGTGTATCAGATGAGTTGTAACCTACGATCGTTACCATATAAAAGGTATGCTTATGGTTGTTAACGAACCGAGTCAAATCGAATATTCTGATGCTTGACTCGACTCGTTTGAAAGTTAGTCCATTCGAGCTCGACTCATGTAATAGCCCAATTTTCGTAAGTATATATTTTAAAGTTAGAGAGTAATTTTAAACTAGTATGTATATTTTATATAGTAAAATTTATATTGTAAGTTTGGAAAGTTAACTTGTGAGAGGTTAGTTAGTTAGCTAGTTAAATTATAGTTAAGTGACTTGAGGGACTCTATATGACAAATCGGGAAAGTAGAGGGGTGTGATCGAGCCCTGAACGGTCGGTCAAGGAATCGCTTCCTGTCGTCGTCGGACCTTACGCTCGAGGCGGGCGATCGGAGGGTGGTTTTAAATTTATATTTTGCTGGGAAGCCTAAGCTTTATTACTACCTACTGCTCTAAGGGTATTAGGGTAGTAAGCGGTAAGTCTAACTCAGGTGTCGTTCTTAAAATCGGAGCGAATCGAAATGAATTGAATACCTCAGAGAATAATAGCTAATAGGATGGGTTTAATAGAGCAGGTAGGGTTTGTTTTTGGTATTTTTTAATTTAACTGAGATGCAGGAAAGTAAAATACTATACTACGGATAGGGTAAGCAGATAGATAGAGTTGTGATTGCTGAAGTTTCAATATTCAGGTTTCGGGATGATGTTCATTATAAAAGATGATTGAAGACTTGCCTTAAATACTATCAATAGAGGTTTGGTGTAAACACTAGCACCCTACGATTTAAAGTGGAAACCCTAAGTCGTATGTCACTGAGTACTAGGCTATCATGATTCTGATCAGATCAGGCTGCTCAACCCCCAACACTGTCCGATGAGGACAAGTGACCCTTCTTGGGATTAACCCTGGGTGCATGAATAAGGTAACAGACCGATATTTAATTTCTGACCGTTCTTAACACATAGTTCTAATTGATTTATATTAAGGTTTGTACTAATTGCTTGCTATTGTATGTTAAACTATCAGTTATGTTGGATAAGGGGGTTTAAGCATCTTACATTACAGCTGAATGTACGCTTTCTTTTCCAAATCCCAAAAACTTAGTTGAGGAGCACAAATACTTCTGTCAAGGGGTAGACCCTCCTTTGCGATCAAACGTTCATCCCTAGGTTCGTTTCACGATGTATACTACGTTTTTCAGCAGTTGCACAGCTTTAATATATACCTAGACCATATTCATGAAGGGTGACTTCCAGGTATCCACGGTGTCATATGCTTACGACCGGTCCATAGCTTCCACGCGTTTGTACTTCACCAGAGGTGTTTCCAGCGCTATACTAAGTACTGGGCCGTTTTACAGCATGTCCACAGTTTCAACAACAACACAGATAACTATCTACCGATACTAGGGTTGATCAAGTCCTAATACTAAAGTAATAACCACGTGAAAGCTTGGAAAGGGTGAAATGGGTGGTTTAGATCTACAGCTTGAGAAAATTAACCCGATACATAACATAACAATTTCCAATCACATATTTAATTAAAGATTAATTTAACATCATCCCTACTCCTAAATATCTACATTTCAACAATCACAATATTACACTACTCAATAAACATGGCAATAAATAAAGCACATACCATAATATTACGCATGGATAATTCAGACATAATAACAGTATGAGGGAATAGATATCACCGGATAATAGAGCAGCGTAACAGAGAGAAAATAATTTGCAATCCTTGAATACCAGCTTGAACAGCAATACTTCTTTATTACAACGATTATCTCTCTTCTAATCTACTAGCTACCCTCTAATAGCTCTCTAACTCTCTAGAGAGATAAGTTAGAGAGAGAAACTAACTAAGAAAATAAAATTACAAGAGAAAAGAGTAGAATTGAAGAATGAGATTGAAGGTGTAGGTGTGTTGAATGAGGAGGTGAAAGCCTCTATTTAAAGGCTCACAAGTTACAATTTTACACTTAACACCCTCGCTCCCGATTTAACACTGAAATACACCCCCGAGCTATGAAATTCGACACCAAAAGGGGCATATTCGACACCAAAAGGGGCGTATTCGGTAGCAAATAGGGAGTATTCGGTAGTAAACGGGGCGTATCCGGCACCATAGAGGGGGTATACCACCCCTAGAAGGGGGTATACCACCCCAAAAAGGGGGTATACGACCCTTTTAAGGGGGTATACGGCCCTTAGAAGGGGGTATATGGCCCTTAGAGAGTGGTATCCCCTTGGTTGTGGTCTTGTGTGCTGGATCGTAAGTCTTGTGTGCTGGATCGTAACTCGTTTATCCCTATCTTCTTCGTTATTGATCCGTTTTCAACGTTCTTTATGTCCACGCGTTCGTATTCTCCAGACCTACATTTTAAGATAATTATTAAGTCCCAGATCGAAGTTTTACGATAAAATAGCATGTCGAACGAATTGTGCCTATTTAAGTGTGTTTTTCGTCTATTTACCGTTGTTTTTGAAATATTTATAAAGTTTAGACCTTTTTAACAAAATGTGGTAAATGTGAGCTTTATTGGCATTATTTTGTTAATTTAGTGCTAAATATGAGGTAAAAGATGTGCGTAAAACATGACTTTTTACGTCAAATCAAATATCCCACACTTAGACTTTACTTGTCCTCAAGCAAACCGTATCTCATTTTGCTCCAGGTTTTGAGAAGATAGACCGTTTGACGAGAACAAATATTTCCTAAGGACATCAGCTCCTCAAAAATAAGTAAATCATTTCAAAAAGTAAGCATCAGTTGAATAAGAAATCTTAAAACTGAATTGGTTGTCCCTTTAGCATACTTTTGCAACTCTCGAGATGTAGAAGTACATGACTGGGCGATCCTCACAGGTGGTCACTCAATTCACTCAAGAAGTGTATCGGGTTCCTAACATTCTAAACAAACGAAATCGCTCAAAGCCAGTCATGCAGCGCTTATCATCATAGGCTTGGTCGAGAATCGCATCTCCACCACTCCAAATGAGGACGATGCTAATTATCCCAAGGCATTTTTTGTTGGGTTGTAGTGTTCGGGTGAGGGTTAAATGGGTATGGAAAAGGGTTGTTTTAAAGTTTAAAAAGGGTTATGCTTATCTTAGGAATTTTCAAACTTTATGAAAAACTTTATTTAGATATGTTTTTTTAACGAAAACAGAAACGGATAATGGTAAGGAAGGAAGATAGCTATTATGACTTCTATCTTCTTGAAAACACTTGGAAGATTTACATCTTTTAGAGATCAGAGTTTCCAGGAGATTTTGAAGCACTTAGCTTTATTTTAGACGATATATTTTTTTTGTTTAAAATTTCTTTGCCAAAGAATTTCTAAGGATTTTCTTACTGCCTTTTGAAATCCTTTTATATTTTTCATTTTTCATTTTTCACACTTTTTGATATTTCAAATTTTACTTGGTGCCAATTTTTCGCACCGCAAGATTCTCGATCTATTTGAGATTTGATTTTTGAAACGCACACGAGAAGTTTTGAGTAAAACACGAATTTTGTGATTTTTGGAGTGAAAGCAAAAAGAATATCCAGATAGCATTTTACAAAATTTTAAAAATTCTAAGATAAGGTTTTGGTCGGTATGGAAAGGAATGGGTTTTAAAATATTTGGATTTTTTTTTTTAAGAAATGAAAAGGTTAAGGCTCAACATGGTTTACTAAGCGGATCATCGATACTAAAATTGAGTATCAGCAGGGTTAGGCTTGAAGAGATATGAGAAAAATGGGTTTAATCCTAATAAATGCCAAGATCCTCTAATTGCACCTATACCCCGTACGGTACTCTTTGGTATGGTCTCGAAGAGTATACCAGGAACAAGTTCTAATTTTAAGACGCATGCATCGGCACACACACAGAAATGAATGGTGAAGCATTAAAAATGAATGCTTATTAAAGGCTCAAGTTCCTCACACAATAATATAGGGTGTATGCGCCAAGTCATGCGATGCTTCGAAGATGACCATTTCATTTTTAAAGGATTCTTATTATGCCTTATCTTACTTTCCAAAGTAATTTATTTATTCTGAAAAAGTGATTATCCTTAAAAAGTATTATTCTTACCAAAAGATCAAAGAGTTTTCGAAAAAAATTTTGAGCAGAGAACGAGTTACAAGTTAACTTTGGAGGACAAAAGGTCAGAAAACTTTACGGTATAACATACTGTGTATCCCACACTTAAAGGAACATTGTCCCTAATGTTCACTACTAAGGCGTAGATCTTTTGGGGGATCCCACACTTAGAGTTTGATTAAAGGAAATGCTCACTTTATCGTGTTTTTAAGATGGTGAAATTAAAAATCCCACACTTAAAGATTAGGCATAAAGGATATGGTATGAATATTTCGGGAAGACAACGAAAAAGAACGAAAAACTCCCCTCATGGATTCACGAGATGAAAATGATTTGGCTGAAGAAGATGTTTTTGCTTGCTAGAGATTCCAGCTTGCTTTCGTCTAAGAACATCCCTCTGTTTTAATGTGCGTCATCTAGTCGTGAATCGTTCCCATCATTCTCAACAATCAATTCAACCACATTTTATTCTACTAAAATAAACAAAGAAAACGTAAGCATAATAATAAAGATAGATAGATAGATAGATCATCCAGCTGAGTAGCAAGTTGGGTAAAAAGTACCAAAAACATCAAAACAAGTTCACAAGTCATCCCACCATAATAATTAGTGTTAATACAGACCAATCATAATAATAATAGTACTAATGATGAAAAGAGTCTAAGGACGAGGGGACCCCTGATCAGTCACACGAGGATCAACAGTAGAAGTGGATGGATGCATGCCCGCAGCTGAATGCTCCCCGCTAGCAGCTCTCCCAGATACGGACTCTGATACAATAACTCTGTGCTGTCTGAGGATGGCTTGCATAACATGGATAGGCAAGTCCTCTGTAGTGTCGAATCCCCACTCCCGTAAACACTGCTGTGTCATGTGTGTCTCCTCAAGTAATATCTGGTATCCTCTCCTAATGTCGTTTTCATCTGGGATCTCAGAATCAGGGATAGGTTCGAGGTTGAACATCCCAGAGAGTCCTGAGAGTGTGATGCCCTCAGCCCTAGTGGTGGTCATAGCTGGGCGATAGACATGTGGGTCATCAGGTCTCGGGATCTCATAAGTCGGAGATAAGACATGGGTAGCTGGGGGTGGCTGTCGTGAAGTGGATGGAGCAACTGAGGTGTGTGCAGAGTATACTGGCTCGTGGTGAGATGTGGTGGGTATGGTGTATGGTGTATGGTGGAACAGCGGTGGTGACTGGTGGAATGGGAAAAACTGCTGGTGGTGTCTCACATCTGTACATCAGTGGCTCTGGTATCGGCAATCCAAACTTACGTGCTACATTGATGTCATGAGCATGTCTAACCTTAAGTGAATGAAAAGTCCAATACTTAGAAAGTGGAGTCACTGGTGTAGTCCAGTCAACAACACTCTGAACCCTAGCTGTAGAGCCAGATGTTCTAGTGTCAACCTATGGGCTGTGGCGCTCCAACATCACTGTCATCATCCTGTATCTCAATCGGCTCATCATCCTCAACATCCCTATCTCTTACTTCCCTTCCTCTTCAGAACACAACCAGGAATGGACTCTTTGGTAGATTTCCAGAATGCCTGCCCGCTCGAATCAGTAGTGATCAACCAGATAGTCTGAAAATAGTCCAAGTTGAACGGCAGGGATCTAACATGAGGTGAGCTAGTATACTTACTCATGTGATCCTCCGTGAGCAAACCCATACGGCTACAAATCTTAGTGATGAAAGCTCTCATGTAGATATACTTTGTCATCTCAAATGTCGTTTCTCTCTGAATCCTCTCTGCTACAAGGAAGGCAACATTCACATTCTTCTTCTTAATCATGGCGTTCATCACAAAGAGATCATCAGCTCCTACAGATCCTCCTGTTTCTTTCTTTCCATGTAGCTATACAGCTAGTAGCTTGTGCAGGAGTCAATGCTCAACCTTGAAAAACGCGGAGGCATTCACATTTGAATGAAAACTAGTACCCGTTAGATTATCCCAAATCAGCCCATGATCTTCATTACATGAAACACCCCGTGAACTATCGAAGAAAAACTGAGAATGTGTCTGCTCCTCAGTGTAGAAACCAAGATATACCGCTAACTCAGCTAATGACACATGCTGCTTCACCCCTCTGTAGTTGAAGCTAATCAACCGCTTATCTATAACATTGCTAATGTAGGGGTTGAACTCATAGGTCAACATGAACTCAGTAACTAGCTCTCGGTAAATGTCTTCATTGAGGGCGAACATTTTGTACCAAACATCCATTTTCTCATGATTGATCTTGTATTTCACTAAATTCCTCAACTCTCTTTTATACCCAATCGCCTTTACATCTCTCCAAACGATAAATCTGTTCTTTCCCTATGGCCGGCTCATCCAATCCCTAATCAATTTCTTCTTTTTGGCGGAAGTGGCCAAGTATTCCAAAGTAGGATGGATAGCTGTAGAGTCAGACTTCATCTGTCAAGATAAAAAGGTAATTAGTGTGCATCATGATCATAGGTATATGAATTCATTAAGTTATCCCAAATTTTTAACAAAAATTTGAAATGTAAGCTTTAAAAATCGAATAATCCATAACCTAGAAAGATACATTTTCAACCAAACCGCAATCACCAAACCTCAAATTTCTCACCAAACAGTTTCTTAAGCTATGGTAAATGTCGCAAGCACTTTTCTAGGGCAAATAATCTTACTTTGTAAATAATTCCTAGAAATGACTTTAAACATGAACTTGTGCAATCGTACATAACTAAATAAGCATCAAGGCTTTAGAACCTTATAATTACCTCATTTTAATCAAGACTTTTGCACTTACCATAAGCTTAGAACACCAGTGATGAAATTTGACCATATTATGTATTTAAAGATGTCAACATTAAGTGTTAGTCAAGCTTTTGCAAAATGATTAATGAAATCAACCAACAACTCAATGCTTAATCTATAAATGACATAATTATAGTATTGGTTTATTTAAAACTATGACTTGTTACTCGAAAGTCTTAAACACTTTATTAACTAAAATGATACAACTTTCATATTGCAACTAATCATTTTAATCTTTTAAGAGCAAGTTTTCGAAAATTCAAGTAAGCTTATCATGCCAATATTTGCACAAGTATCATTTAGTTTTGAAAGATTTTAATTAAAATAATGATACTCATAAAAATGCTTACTTTAATCTTCAAAATTCATTAAACCAATCACTTAACTAATTCAAACTAGTTTACTCATGTTCAACACATTATTATAAGCAACTTTCATCATTAAAAGTCAAACATGAACAATTCTAGCTAAAAAGTCAAAGTTCATCACTTTGAAAATCAAAGTTCATCAATCTCACATGAAATCACTAGATTACTATCAATAATCATTATACAAACATTCAATAGCAAGTAATAACACCTAAAGCCCTAATCTTTAGCTCTAAATACCAAGTTTCAATTTGAAACCCTAATTTTTGGGGAAAATCATGAACTAGAGATTTTAAGTTAGAAATTTACCTTGAAATATATGTAATGATAATTAATGAAGCATACAAGTAACGAAAATGGAGAATGTAGAGCTTGAGATCTTCAAAAATGGTGAAAATTTGAAAATGGCATGGTGGTGGGGTGGGTTTCGGCCGAAGAAGAGAGGAGAGGAGGAAGAAAGTGAAAAAATGTTTTTGATTTTTGCTTTTTATCCTCCTTTCCCATTTTTACTTTTACCTTTTTACCCCTAGTGGTAATTTAATGAAAGTAAATGGTAATTAGGTTAAAAAGGGTTTTATTTAAAAAAAAAACTTAGAATATTTTCGTGTTCTAATTTTAATCTCATTTAAAAGTTGTTAAATTTTGCCAATTGTTTAATTGAAGTTAAATAATTAAAAAAATTTTAAACATTGAGTGATAAAAGATGAGATAAAATTTAAAGAACGTTTTTAAAAATAATTTTAAAAACATTAAAAATTTTAAAATTTAAAATCCTAACTTTTATGCAGAAATTAAATAAACTGAAAATTTAAACTACTACGCGATTAACTAAATTAACTACTTGATTTATTCATTAAAATTGGGTTGCCTCCCAATAAGCGCTTTGTTTTAAAGTCAACGGCTCGACTTTTCAAAAAAATTAATTCGGGGCCCGAGGCTGAGGAAAAGTGTAACGAGGAATAAATGAAAATCGGAGCACTTTAGTGATGTGATAGATTAGGTCGGCGGAGTTTAAGAAAAATAATTCAAATTCGTTTAGAGAACTCCTCTCCTCGTATCCTAATTCTATAATTGCATCAACGAATTTATTAAATTCCCGTTTAACTTTCTTGGGATTTGAAATGCCTTCTCGTGGTCCGTCGTCTAAAAAATTAAGATCATGAAGTAATTTTTCCAATATTTTTAAAAATTCATTTTCTTCTTCTGAATCAGGATTTCCGGTAGTAGCATGAACTGCTACCGACAATTCCTTAAAAAGTAATTTTTGTTGAAGCGTGAAAGGAAATTTTGATGTTTGAAATAACTGAATTAGCTTAATGTGAATATCTTTCCGTTTAATATAGAAAGATTTCTCAATAGCTTCCTCAGTTGCATTTGGAAAAATTTCTATTAGTTTATTGATTAAATAGACGGCAGGATCAACAAAAAATGGTATTTTCCCAGGAAGTAAGGTTGGAATTATAGGGTCACGCTCTATCCAAAATTCGAGTTCACTAACTAGATCCGTAATATACCGATTAATCCGTGTTGATGAAACAGGATGATAATCTGTATTAGCAAGTAAATTCATTAACAGGTCTAGATCTGATTTTAGTAATAACTCATCTTTTCTAGTATAATTAGCGCGGAGTCCTAAAAATTCTGTGTTCGATAGTCACGAAGGTCTTTCTTTGGTCAACCGAAAAAGGGAAATCAGATATTTTAAGATATTTCAGAAAATTGGCACATATATCTATTCTCCTATCTGGTTTAAAAGAATTTCCGACATGATGCTCGGTTTAAGTCTCGGGTGGAATATATGTGATTTCAATGATGTCAGTGGGTGGTCCTTTTAGTACAGTTTTAACTATGGTGTACCTAGGTTGGACTGGACATTCTTGAAATGGTTTAAATATGTAGGTGGCTCTTGATTTGAATGTATGATCATCCGAACATGAGGGTTTCTTATCCTGTGTGGTAGGATAGGATCTCAAAATGTCAGGGAAATCATATTCAAAGTATTCATCCAAGCAGTGGAGACGTTCATTTCTAAACATGGGTGGATAAAAGTAAACCTCAGTGCCGAATGGTACTTCTTTGGGAAGGTCAGGCGGCCTAACATAGTGTGGGTATTTGGCCAGAAGTGAAGAAATCTAAGGGTCAAGGATAAGTTGACTATTTAAAGTGCGAGTATCAGAAGTTGATATCTTCTGCTGAGATTCCTCTAATTCTATGTCAAAGTGTTTTTGCCTGATCCCGATTTCTTGGACATTTGAGATTTCTTTGACTTCAGGGAATAGAGAACAAAAGGAGTTATCCTCTAATTCTTTTTTCATAAAATCAAAAAATTCAGAATCATCCATTGCCATCATCTCATCTGCTGTATTGTGAGAGAACAGAGAAACAGGGCTAGAAACAGAATCAGATGGTTTTTGATTTTTCATATTTATATTGTTTTCGAAAAAGATAGGCTTAAACGAAAGGTTCTCCTAAGGGCTTCTAATTCTAAGGTATGTTTATCAAATCACAAAGCTCTGCGATCCCCGACAGCGGCGCCAAAAACCCGGTCGCGCCCCGAACGGTCGGTCAAGGAATCGCTTCCTGTCGTCGTCGGACCTTACGCTCGAGGCGGGCGATCGGAGGGTGGTTTTAAAATTATATTTTGCTGGGAAGCTTAAGCTTTATTACTACCTAATGCTCTAAGGGTATTAGGGTAGTAAGCGGTAAGTCTGACTCAGGTGTCGTTCTTAAAATCGGAGCGAATCGAAATGAATTGAATACCTCAAAGAATAGTAGCTAATAGGATGGGTTTATTAGAGCAGGTAGGGTTTGTTTTTGGTATTTTTTAATTTAACTGAGATGCAGGAAAGTAAAATACTATACTACGGATAGGGTAAGCAGATAGATAGAGTTGTGATTGCTGAAGTTTCAATATTTAGGTTTCGGGATGATGTTCATTATAAAAGATGATTGGATACTTGCCTTAAATACTATCAACAGAGGTTTGGTGTAAACACTAGCACCCTACGATTTAAAGCGGAAACCCTAAGTCATATGTCACTGAGTACTAGGCTATCATGATTCTGATCAGATCAGGCTGCTCAACCCCCAACACTGTCCGATGAGGACAAGTGACCCTTCTTGGGATTAACCCTGGGTGCATGAATAAGGTAACAGACCGATATTTAATTTCTGACCATTCTTAACACCTAGTTCTAATTGATTTTTATTAATGTTTGTACTAATTACTTGCTATTGTATGTTAAACTATCAGTTATGTTGGATAAGGGGGTTTAAGCATCTTACACTACAGCTGAATGTTTGCTTTCTTTTCCAAATCCCTTAAACTTAGTTGAGGAGCACAAACACTTCTGTCAAGGGGTAGACCCTCCTTTGCGATCAAACGTTCATCCCTAGGTTCGTTTCACGGTGTATACTACGTTTTTCAGCAGTTCCATAGCTTTAATATATACCTAGACCATGTTCAGGAAAGGTGACTTCCAGTTATCCACGGTGTCATATGCTTATGACCGGTCCGTAGCTTCCACGCGTTTGTACTCCACCAGAGGTGTTTCCAGTGCTATACTAAGTCTTGGGCCGTTTTACAGTATGTCCACAGTTTCAACAACAACACAGATAACTATCTACCGATACTAGGGTTGATCAAGTCCTAATACTAAAGTAATAGCCACGTGAAAGCTTGGAAAGGGTGAAATGGGTGGTTTAGATCTAAAGCTTGAGAAATTTAACCCAATACATAACATAATAATTTCCTATCACATATTTAATTAAAGATTAATTTAACATCATCCCTACTCCTAAATATCTACATTTCAACAATCACAATATTACACTACTCAATAAACATGGCAATAAATAAAGCACATACCATAATATTATGCATGGATAATTCAAACATAATAACGGTATGAGGGAATAGATATCACCGGATAATTGAGCAGCGTAACAGAGAGAAAATAATTGCAATTCTTGAATACCAGCTTGAACAGCAATACTCCTTTATTACAACGATTATCTCTCCTCTAATCTACTAGCTACCCTCTAATAGCTCTCTAACTCTCTAGAAAGAGAAGTTAGAGAGAGAAACTAACTAAGAAAATAAAATTACAAGAGAAAAGAGTAGAATTGAAGAATGAGATTGAAGGTGTAAGTGTGTTGAATGAGGAGGTGAAAGCCTCTATTTATAGGCTCACAAGTTACAATTTTACACTTAACACCCTCGCTCCCGATTTAACATCGAAATACACCCCCGAGCTATGAAATTCGACACCAAAAGGGGCGTATTCGACACCAAAAGGGGCGTATTCGGTAGCAAATAGGGCGTATTTGGTAGTAAACGGGCGTATCCGGCACCATAGAGGGGGTATACCACCCCTAGAAGGGGGTATACCACCCCAAAAAGGGGGTATACGACCCTTTTAAGTAGGTATACGGCTCTTAGAGGGGGTATACGGCCCTTAGAGGGTGGTATCCCCTTGGTCGTGGTCTTGTGTGCTGGATCGTAAGTCTTGTGTGCTGGATCGTAACTCGTTTAGCCCTATCTTCTTCGTTCTTGATCCGTTTTCAGCGTTCTTTATGTCCACGCGTTTGTATTCTCCAGACCTACATTTTAAGATAATTATTAAGTCCCAGATCGAAGTTTTACGATAAAATAGCATGTCGAAAGAATTGTGCCTATTTAAGTGTGTTTTTCGTCCATTTACCGTTGTTTTTGAAATATTTATAAAGTTTAGACCTTTTTAACAAAATGTGGTAAATGTGAGCTTTATTGGCATGATTTTGTTAATTTAGTGCTAAATATGAGGTAAAAGATGTGTGTAAAACATGACTTTTTACTTCAAATCAGGGTGTAAAGTGAAAATATAATAATTCACAATAACAAACTAGCCCAACAAAACTGTTGACCTCAATAACAACTGATGCCCGAAGGTCAGATAGCACGTAGATTCATAATTAACAATAATTCAGACTAAACAGTCTAACAATTATATCTACGTTTACTTGTTGTAACCAAACAGTCACAACTAAATCAGATTTTGAGTTCCAAATCCACTCACCTGTCAATCTCAGTCCAATCACTCAGATGTCTAATATCACTGAGTCTTCAGTTGATCTGAGAATAAAATCATATATAAGTCAATAATTCAGTTTAAAACTGATATTACATAACAAATAACACATGTGTTGCAATTAAAATGAAAATCACACAATTCGGGTCACTACCTGCCGGGTAAGCCAAGTACCCGCCGGGTACTCAACTCCACCAGCCTGGTAATACCCAAATCAACCGGGTCATTTAAATTGGGTGGTAACAGAACCTAATTTCGTTTTAAAGCCTGAAGGAACAGCCGGGTGATTCATTTAGCAGCCGTGTACCCGGGTTTCGTCACACTACCCGCCGGGTAATACCCCTGAACCAGCAACCTTCGTTCAGCTGACCCCATAACCCGAATTTTAAACACAAAACTTACAACACAGGTTTATTACTTCACTACAACAACAAATAACATCAAGCAACTACTTTCTAACATTATATATCAACTTTTCAACTTTAATTCACATATCAATCAATAACACTTATCATTTAAGCATAATCAAAATCAATCAAAGTCACTTACAACTTAAAGGGAAGAACAAGGTGATTATGATGGAATAGAATCAAAATCACAGCTCCAAGATTTGATTCAACTTTAGTTTAAGGTTCTTGGTTTCTTAGGTTTAGGTTTAAAGCATTTTGAGTTCTTAGGTTTTAAAATGAAGAAACCTTCTAATTTGGGAAAGGTAATATAAGTCGGCCTATTTTCAAACCGACTCCGTATCCACTTAAAACAGTCTTAGTCTAGACCTATTGTCTGGAACCTAGAAACCATTTACGAGAACAATTACTTTATTTTACCGTCAACTGTAACAGTTTAAAACATGTAATATTTTACTATTCACAATAAGTCGTTTGACCTATTTACTTAAGTTTCACAAACAAACAAATAATATCAAATTATTTCTAACACATTTAAATATTCAATTTAAAGTTAAGAAATTACCAGACCCTTAGGGAGGATGTTACAAATCTCCCCTCCTTAAGAAGATTTCGTCCCCGAAATCTCATCACGGTCAAATAATCTAGGGTATCTATATTTCATGCTTTCCTCAGTCTCCCACGTAAGGTTTGAACCCAAAATGTGTTTCCATTTAACTAACACCGTAGGTATCTGTTTCTTACGCAACTTAGTCACTTTTTGGTCTAAAAGCCCAACAGGTTCTTCAACCAATCTCTGGTTCTGATCAACACGCAATTCTTGCAATACGAGTATCTGAGACTGATCCTCCACATTACACTTCCTCAAATAGCAAACATTGAACGTATCATGAATACCAGCAAGTTCAGGAGGAAGATCGAGTGTAACTTATTGGTCATTAACAACTTGACGAATTCTGAAAGGACCGATATATCTAGAAGCTAATTTACCTCGTTTTCCAAACCGAATAACTCCTTTCCAGGGGGAAACTTTCAAATAAACTAATTCACCTTCAATAAATGAAACAGGTCGACGACGAGGATCAGCATATTGTTTCTGTCTATCACGTGCAGCTTTCAATTTCTCACGTGCAACTGCTACCTTATCCGCTGTAATCTGCACAATATCGGGACCAGTAAACTGTATTTCTCCAGCCTCTAACCAGCAAGTAGGCGTTCAACAACGGCGCCCATATAACATCTCACAAGGAGGCATACCAATACTAGAATGATATGAGTTATTATAAGCAAACTCAATCAATGGCAGGTGAGAATCCCAAGAACCACCATACTCAATAACAAAAGCACGCAACATAACTTCCAATGTCTAAATAGTTCTTTCTGATTGACCATCTGTTTGAGGATGATACGCAGTACTTAGATTCACTCGGGTGCCCAACTCATGCTGCAAACTTTGCCAAAACCAAGATACAAACCGAGAATCTCTATAAGAAACAATCGATAATGGAATACCATGCCTCGAGACTATTTCATTAACATACAAATGTGCAAGCTTACTCAAAGATGCAGTTTCACTGGTAGCCAGAAAATGAGCACTTTTGGTCAATCTATCAACAATAACCCAAATCATATCATTTCCTTGAGATGTACGTGGAAGTTTAGTCACAAAATCTATAGTCAAGTGTTCCCACTTCCATTCTGGAATTTCCAACTGTTTCAATGACCCATACGGTTTCTGGTGCTCAGCTTTAACCTGGGAACAAATATGACAAGAACTTACAAACCAAGCCACATCCATCTTCATTGTAGGCCACCTATACAAAGATTTCAAATCATTATACATCTTTGTACTTCCCGAATGAATAGACATTCTGGACTTGTAAGCTTCATTTAGAATAACATCTCGAAGACCACCTAACAAAGGAATCCACACACGAGACTGAAAGGTCTTCAAGCCTCTCGAATCATCAATTAATAAATCTTTTCTTTTCAACATAATTTCAGACTTCAAATTATAATCCATCAAAGCTTCCAACTGTGCAGCTTTTATCTGATCCACCAAATCAGAGGAAACCTCCAATCGCATAAAATAAATTCTGTCCGAAGTTAATTTACTACTCAAAGCATCTACAACCACATTTGCTTTCCCTGGATGGTATCTGATTTCACAATCATAATCTTTGATTAATTCTAACCATCGTCGCTGACGCATATTCAACTCTTTCTGCGAAAACATATACTAAAGACTCTTGTGATCTGTACAGATAACACATTTCGTGTCATACAAATAATGTCTCCAGATTTTCAAAGTAAATACAACAGCTGCAAGTTCCAAATCATGGGTAGGATAATTTCTTTCATGCGGTTTAAGCTGCCGAGAAGCATAAACAATAACTCTATCCCGCTGCATCAGAACACCACCCAACCCAGCGTAAGATGCATCACAGAATACAACAAAATCATCAGACCCATCAGGTAATGCCAACATAAGAGCTTGACACAACAACTGTTTCAAAGTCTGAAAAGCTATCTCCTGTAAGTTCATCCCATTGAAACTTTACATCCTTTCTAGTTAATTTAGACAACGGGCCAGCAATTTTAGATAAATCTTTAATAAATTTCCGGTAATAACCTGCTAACCCAAGGAAACATTTAATCTCTGAAGGCGTTTTAGGTGCATTCCAATTCATAATAGCCTCCACTTTAGATGGATCAACCTTAACCCCATCATTACAGATAATATGACCCAAAAACTGTACCTCTCGAATCTAGAATTCACATTTCGAAAACTTAGCATACAAGCGTTCTCTTTTCAAAGTTTCCAAAACTAATCTCAAATGCATTTCATGTTCAGTCTCGGATTTCGAATAAACCAAAATATCATCAATGAAGACAATAACAAATTTATCAAGAAAAGGCCGACACACACGGTTCATCAAATCCATAAAAACTGCAGGAGCATTTGTCAGCCCACACGGCATAACCAAAAACTCATAGTGACCATACCTTGTACGAAAAGCAGTCTTAGGAATATCTTCTTCACGAACACGAACCTGGTGATAACCCGACCTCAAGTGAATTTTAGAATAATAAGACGATTCCTATAACTGATCGATCAATTCATCTATTCTGGACAGAGGATACTTATTCTTTACTGTTCGTTTATTCAATTCACAATAATCAATGCACATTCTGAAAGTACCATCTTTCTTTTTCACAAACAGAACTGGTGCACCCCACAGGGAAGAACTCGGTCTAATAAACCCCTTATCTAACAATTCCTGAATCTGATTCATCATTTCACGAATTTCTGAATGAGCTAATCTATACGGAGCTTTAGCTACAGGTGTCGACCCAGGAATAAGGTCAATCTGATATTCAACTTCTCTAATAGGGGGCAGACCAGACAATTCATCAGGAAATACCTCCGGATATTCAGAAACTACCCGAACATCAGAGACAAATTTCCTTTCTAGTTTGGCGTCAATAACATAAGCTAGGTAAGACTCACAACCTCTAGACAAAGATTTCCTAGCTTTCATCAAAAAAATTAAAGGAATATGCCCATTCTCCCGTTCTCCTCAAGCCATGACCTATGACTCGTCAGAAATAGGGATTTTTATCAACTTCTTATGGCATTCTATACTCGCCTTATTCTGACTTAACCAATCCATTCCAATAACCACATCAAAACTAGGAATTTGCATCAAAAAAAATGAAACAGGAAAAGTCTGGCCCTTTATCATAATACTAGCTCCAGTCACCAAGGTGGTAACATGAACCAATTTGCCACTAGCTATTTCTACTTCAACAGGTTTGGTAATCACAGTGGGGATCAAATTCAGTTTATCACAGAAACTCACAGATATAAAGGAACAGTTTGCTCCTGAATCAAATAATACACGTGCTGGTACAAAGTTTATAAGAAAAGTACTAGTAATAACACCATCTATGTGGACAGCTTCATCAACTGTCATTTGAAATGCCCTACTCACAGCTGATGGTGGATTCTTCCGCTTCTGACCGAAAGATGACGAACTCCCGACCGAACCAGAACCCTGTCTTTTCGCCTCAGGACAAAAACCAGCTCGATGACCTTCTTTCTTATAGTTCCAACAAACATAATTCGGATACTTACAATCTTTAAACTCATGCCCAAGCTCACCACATTTAATACACTTATTTGTCTGTACAGTACATGGTCCAGTAGACTTAGATTTACAAGTGCTACACCAAGTAGATATGTCAGATGCACCACTTTTATCACTAGACCTCTAGTTCTGTTTATTACTCTGACATCTTTGTTTACCTTTGCTAGATGAATCACCTCTAGACTTCTGCGAGGACTTATCCTTGTTCTGATCATCACGAGCTCTCAAATCACTATCTACTGAACGAGCAAGATTGAAAGCCTGTGAAAGAGAACAAGCTAATCTCACTGTGGTTCGGTAACTGGGTGGTAAAGTACCAACAAAATGTTCTATTATGGTTTTATCATCCGGAACCCACTATTGAACAAACCTTAGTTTCTCAGAAAACTGTGAAATCAGCTCATCAATAGACATTTTATCTGTCATATGCAATTCCATAAAATCTCGTCTAATACAGGACATGTCAAAGTCAGAGCAATAATGCTTACAAAACCTCATTATAAAAATCTGACCATCGAATAGATTCTTTTTGCTGCGGTGTCAAGGCTGCAGTAATTGAATCCCACCAAGTCATGGCTTGTCCTTTCAGAAGTTGAACAGCATACGGAACTTTAACTTCTTCTTCACAGCGACATACCTCAAATTTTCTTTCAATATCCCTCAACCAATCCAGAGTTACGGAAGGATTTGAACTACCCTGATATTCAGACGGTTTACTAGCCATAAAAGTCTTAAAAGAACACACCTTATTCTGTTGGAGTGGTGGAAACGTAGGAATCCGAAAATCAAATGGCCCAGAAGAAGAAAACGGAATTGATGTAGATGTCTGAAACGTGGACACCAAAGATGGTGGAGCAGTACCAAATACAGGTTGCGGTGGCTGAGAATGAGGCTGAGATGTTCCAATCTCCATCAGTTGTTTATACTTCCTGAGTGTTTGTAATTCATCCTCTAGTTGAAGAACATACTCATCTCTATCTACTTCTTCACCGGCAGAGAATGAAGTACCAGTATGACCAGGTCTATCATCATGAGTCTCAGGAGGAACATCAGTCCTGGAGGCATCATTAGGGGTAATGGTCGGTTGCTCGTTATCTGTTATATCTGTATTCACAACAACAGCTCACAACTCGTTAATCGTTAGTACCTACTTACTAACCGATTCACATACAATGTTAAATCCCATACCCAGGAATGTTTGACTTAACACAAATAAGATTTGGGATTTAACACTTTACAATGCTCAATTCGCCCAAACTTATGCTCTGATACCAACTTATAACACCCCTCACATTTAATCCATTAATTTAATGTATTTAACTCGGAAGCGTAGAATATAAAACACTTTCATTACTAGACATTATATAATTGTACATAAAACTGTTTCTCAAAACATGATACAACATAGTTTAAAACTATTAAAGTTGTTCACAACTCAATATAATAAAACTAGGTGTTATGTAACTTTATCATCATTACTATCAAAATATATCAGAGTTTCACGCTGGTCAAACATTCCTTCAAAGCATATAATTCCTGCCCGCCCTTATTTCAAAACATGACCTGCAGGAGGTAATATAGTGGGATTAGCACGAAGCTAAGTGAATGAATAAGTTACAAACAATTCAACTTAGCATAACCATCAGTTTACATCAAACAACCATAAACACACTTTAATCAATGAGGATCGGTGGTCCTTGAGGCGTCCTGAAGCCCAGGTGGCCCTCAAGTAACACTTACCATCCATCTGTATGGCCAATACAGAAGAGACCGATAACTAGTTGTTATTATCACCAACACCGGGTCTACACACAACACATGTACAAAATCCCTGTGTTGTATACACAATAACAAACCAGCCCAACAAAACTGTTGACCTCAATAACAACTTATGCCCGAAGGCCAGATGGCACGTAGATTCATAATTAATAATAATTCAGACTAAACAGTCTAACAATTATATCTACGTTTACTTGTTGTAACCAAACAGTCACAACTAAATCAGATTTTGAGTTCCAAATCCACTCACCTGTCAATCTCAGTCCAATCACTCAGATGTCTAATATCACTGAGTCTTCAGTTGATCTGAGAATAAAATCAAATATAAGTCAATAATTCAGCTTAAAACTGATATTACATAACAAATAACACATGTGTTGCAATTAAAATGAAAATCACACAATTCGGGTCACTACCCGCCGGGTAAGCCAAGTACCCGCCGGGTACTCAACTTCACCAGCCGGGTAATACCCAAATCAACCGGGTCATTTAAATTGGGTGGTAACATAACCGAATTTCGTTTTAAAGACTGAAGGAACAGCCGGGTGATTCATTTAGCACCTGGGTACCCGGGTTTCGTCACACTACCCGCCGGGTAAGGGTTCTACCCGCCGGGTAATACCCCTGAACCAGCAACCTTCGTTCAGCTGACCCCATAACCCGAATTTTAAACACAAAACTTACAAAACAGGTTTACTACTTCACTACAACAACAAATAACATCAAGCAACTACTTTCTAACATTATATATCAACTTTTCAACTTTAGTTCACATATCAATCAATAACACTTATGATTTAAGCATAATCAAAATCAATCAAAATCACTTACAACTTAAAGGGAAGAACAAGGTGATGATGATGTAATATAATCAAAATCACAGCTCTAAGATTTGATTTAACTTTAGTTTAAGGTTCTTGGTTTCTTAGGTTTAGGTTTAAAGTATTTTGAGTTCTTAGGTTTCAAAATGAAGAAACCTTCTAATTTGGGAAAGGTAATATAAGACGTCCTATTTTCAAACCGACTCCGTATCCACTTAAAACAGTCTCCGTCTAGACCTATTGTCTGGAACCTAGAAACCATTTACGAGAACAATTACTTTATTTTACCGTCAACTGTAACAATTTAAAACAGGTAATATTTTACTATTCACAATAAGTCGTTTGACCTATTTTCTTAAGTTTCACAAACAAACAAATAATATCAAATTATTTCTAACACATTTAAATAATCAATTTAAAGTTAAGAAATTACCAGACCCCTAGGGAGGATGTTACAAAGAACAGGGGAAAAACAAGAAGGAGGAACTTATCAAATTGAAGCAAGATTCTTGAGTAATTAAGTTTCCGAGTTTATAATCATCATCTACATGGTAAGAATCATCCTTTAACATCTTTAAATTAGTAGTTTTGATTAGTTCTTAGTGAACCCTAAAAGCGGGTTTTGAAAGTTGGTTGAGTATTTGGAAGTATGTATGTTAGATGATGATTGTAGTATGTAAAAGAGTATGTATAAATGTTAGTTGATGAGTTTTAGTAGAATCTTGAGTTTTGATGATTTTAGCCAAATTCAAGAATTTGGTGTAGGATGATGATAATGATGATGATGGTAATTTAGTATAAAGATGATAGATGATTGTGTTTGAACATAAAGAAGTAGCTTTTAACCTAAAAGTGATAAGTTTTATTATGATAGTTAAATTCTATGAAATTAGTTAAATTGAAGAATTGTATGTATGATGATGATAATGAGAAATAGTAGTTATTGAGTAGTTGTAGTCATGTGGTAGCAAGCCTTGCTAAATTACATAGTTTATATGAGTTTGAGCTTGAAGTTGAGATTATGTTCTTGAATGAACCTAAAAGTTAGTTTGTATGAATTAAAGAGAAGAGTTTAGTTAGTTGGTTAGAAGTGAAAGTTTTGTTGTGCAAAAGGTTTTCATGTGAATAGTGAATAACCTTGTTTGTATGCTTATGTGATTAGGTGACAAGAAGAAGTGTTGAGCTAATCGTTGAGCTAGAGTATTTATACCAATTGGCAAAGGTAAGTAATGGGGGATGGGAATACTTATTAAGATTATTTGTGAATCTTGAGTGGTGATCAAATAAGAGTTAGTTAGTAAAGGTTGGATTGTTGTAAGCATGACATACAAGTATGTCATTTGTGTAGTTTGAAATGGTAAACCAAGTATGGTAAAGGGGCTTGAGAATTCTCAATGTCCATGTGATGGTACCATTGTAGTGTTCTTTTGATGAGGAACAATGTAGTAGAGGATCCTTATTTGAGAGTAGAAAGATCATTCGAGAATGATCTATGTAGTAGGTTGTTCATACAAGTATGATCACCTAGTAGCATGGTAGATAGAACGTATGAAAATGTTCTATAATTGGTAGTAAGTTGGTCATATGAGTATGATCATCTTGTAGTAGTTTGTAGTTGTAGTTCTTGTTTTCTGTTATTTACTAAGCATGTTGTGTTTACCCCCGTTGTTGTATGATTTTTGTGTAGGTAATAGCAGGTTAAGGGTCCATTTGGGCAAAGGGGACGAGGATCGACTAGTGGTGGGACTCAAGTTAGTAAGTCAAAATCCCTTTTGTAGAAATCATGCTCTTGATACAGTTATGAAAGCCCCTTGTGAGTTGAAGTAATGTAGTTTGAGTATAAACTTGTAGTTTTGTATATTTGACCCGTTTGAGAAATATTGATGTAAAATTTTTTTAATTATGGATCGGGTCAAATGTTAATGGTAGTAATTTATGAAGAATGCCAAACTTTGTAAAAGTGTGTAGTTTGTAAGTGAACCATACGGTTATTGGTTCGAGTATGATATTGTGTTTTAGTAAATGAGTTGAAATGTTGTTTTCATTATTGAAAGTTTAGTCATTTGAAAATGTATGTAAACTCCTTGTTAGAGATGAGTTTCACATTGTACAAAGGTTGGTTTTGTAGTTTGAAAAGTGGGGTAAATGTTTTGGTAAAGGTTTTGGGTTAAAAATTAGTTTTTACTATGTTTACTGAGTTTTAGTGTAGTTACGCGATCCTAGACAGGTCCCAGGATCGCGTATGGAGATCGCGACACGATGTGTATGGATCGCGACGCGATTTATCAAGATCACGACGCGATTAAGATAAATCGCGACCCGATTTGTGGTTTTTCGAAATTCAGAATTTTTGATGTATGTTATGTTCACATAAATTTGTAAAAAGGTATCCGAAAAGTTTCTTTATAAAAATTTGAGTTACGGGACAACTTGCAAAGTAGATTAAAAAAAATCGGGGTGTTTCAACTCAAACTCGATTATTTTTAAAAAAACTATGTTCGAGTTCAAGCTCAAATGATAAACTAGCGTTCGAGCTCGAGCTCAATACTCGCTTATTTTTTTTTAACAATTTACAATAAATTAGTTTTTATAAGTTATATTTTAAGTTTTAAAACATACAATTATCATGATGATAGTGCTCATTTAGCTCGTTCGACTCGACAAGCTAGACTAGCTCGTTTGACACGAGATTACTAAACAAGTTTTCGAACGAGTCGAGCCAAATTTGTTGTTTTGAAACTCGGCTTAGGAAACTAATCGAGTAGCCATTTAATGTTCGAACTCGACTCGATCTCAAATAGTAATATCCTCAAATTCGAGATAAACGAACTCGAGTAGCTCGTTAATTGCCCAACTCGTTAACACCCCTCAGTATGCTACCTACACATGTTTATACAAGATTTAAGCAGCATATAAATACCATGTGATCCATCATTATCATTTCATTCACTTTTATATAAAAAACACCATGTTAGCTAAAAAAGTGACACATCATAGCCTTACTATTTGACACTTGTCAATCTTCTAACACACCCAAATAAAATTTAAACCTAATTAATAAAAATAAAAATAAAAAACATACAATAATCAATAACAAAAAATATATACACAAAAAATACATATAAAATCAACCATATATGCTCAAACTTTGACACAATAAGGTTTCGTTTGGTGATACATAACTTATCTTTGATATAAGAAAAACTTTTCTTTTTTTATTCATTTAATAGACTTTTTACTATTGTATGCATGGAAATATCAAACGATCTATTTCATGCATTAAACATGTAAAAATGGTTATTGTATATATTAGTTGAACTAAAATCGGATTCTTGCTTACGTGTATTTTGTTGATCCTACATACCATAGAATGTTTAATAGATTCATTCATACAATAGTAAAAAGGTCTACAGTTCGAGACATAATGTCGAAACATAACAAAACCATAAATCCTTGATGAAATTACCAATATATCAAGCCACATAAAATGCACAACTGGCGTGGATTAGGTTATGTGTCCAAATTATCAAAAAATTTATTTCAAGTAAAGCGATATATACAAAGCAATGAAATTACCAATATATCAAGCCACATAAAACGCACAACTGGCGTGGACTAGGTTATGTGTCCAAATTATCGAAAATTTTATTTCAAGTAAAGCGATATATACAAAGCAATAACAACTATAAATCCTATTTAAAAACATAACATGGGTTGGCCTGTTACATATTCGATTATGTTGGTCATTCACATTCTTTCATTGTGGTAGCTTCGTGCTGAATAAATAGAACATCTACGGAGTATTATGAAAGTAAGCATAACTAATAGCTAAATTGCTAATATACGGAGTAAAATTTATAGATTGTTAAGAACATGAGATTTTATTGACATCATTTGATTTATGTGTGTTCTAAAATTTTCATTGGATTTTACATTAGCTTTCTCTCCATACAATCTATGATTCAAGGTGTATTAAACGATAGGGCTGGCAATTGCCGATACGACCCGACACGAAACTGACTCGAAAAAATTAAGGTTGGGTCGAGGTTTTATGACCCACGAACCCATCAACCCGCCAACCTAATTATTTTTTGGGTCGGGTTTGGGTCACCTAATGAGTTTTTGGGTTGATCCAACAACCCGAAATTTTTTTTAATGTAGTTAAAAATTTAGAAGTTTTATGTTAATATAATGATCCGACGTATTTAATTGTGTTTTAGTATTAAATTTTGATGAACATAATAGGTGATATGAGTCTTTTGAATTTTATAAACAATTTTATACCTATTAATGTGATCTATTTGGCCCGAAATTGATCCGTTAACAGAAAATGACCCGAAAACATGTTTGATCTTACTAGATAAATGGGTAAACTGGGTCGGGTCGGGGTTGGGTTGGGTTAAAATACTCAACCCGATTGTAAAATCAGGTCGGGTCTGGGTCGACTACTTTTGACCCACCAACTCGATAACCTGAACGGGTCAACTCGACCCAACCCGAATTACCACCCCTATTAAACGATGCTCTAAATGAAGTGTTGCTATTTGATAGTAATAGTTGATGATAAGAAATAAAATTTTATTTTTCATTTTTAATTAATGATTCTCCTTAAAGATCATACATATGTAACTAGTTATGTTTATAAGACCACTCCCAACCGTGAAGGAAAGTGACAGAAACTGACGCGCCACATCAGCGCCACGTCAGCTTTTTCACCAAACTGACAGAAACTGACAGAAACTGACAGGCCCGTCCCAACAGTCATCCGTCAGTTTCCTGTCAGTTTCATTTTTCAGGGACCCACGCCAATAAACTTAATTAAATAATACACAATAATTAAATAAAAACACATTTCACTAAAATTAAAAACATTACAATACTTTAAAAAAAAACATTACAATACTAAAAAAAAACATTACAATACTTTAAAAAAAAAACATTACAATACTTAAAAAAAAAAATTACAATACAATAATTTAAAAAAGTTACACTACGAAACGAAGACAATTATTTTAATTATACGATTAAAACAATTAACGACTACGGTAGTTCGGAGGGAGTTGTGCAATGTGCTCGATCAATGCATTTCGAAGTCGGTGATGAACTTCCCTATCCCGTAACTCTTTGTCCATACGCAAATGAGTCTCCACTCTTTCTCGCCACGAGCGTCTAGGTGGGGCGGGTGGATATTGCTCCTCCACATCACACATATTTCGTCCGTTATCATATTGTGCAGAATAACACAAGCATACATGATTCTTGATATCCGGTTTGTGCTATACGGTCTTGCCGGGTTCTTGATTATTTGCCAACGGCCTTGAAGATGACCGAAAGCTCGCTCCACATCCTTTCTTGCAGATTCTTGATATCTCTTGAAGCGTTTATCCTGTTCCGTTAGGGGATGCTTAAACGATTTCACAATAGTGGCACATTCTGGATAAATGCCATCTCCTAGATAATAACCTCGAGTAAATTCTTCCCATGCAATTGTGAAGTTTACTTGGGGAGCAGTGTCTTGAAGTAAGTCGTTGAACAGATCCGATTGATTGAGCACATTGATGTCGTTGCTGGAACCGGCTGGACCAAAAAAAGCGTGCCAAATCCAAGTATCATAAGAGGCAACCGCTTCGAGCATGATCGTTGGATGCCCGTGATCACCTCGAGTGTACTAACCTTGCCATGCCACTGGGTAATTTTTCCAAGGCCAATACATACAATCGATGCTACCAAGCATCCCAGGAAAACCATGCACCTGAGCATGTCTCTCGTGCAATCGTTGCACGTCCGCCAAAGTCGGTTTTCGTAAATACTCCGTAGAGTATAAATGAAAAACACACTTACAGAAGTTATCCAAACAATCATATGAAGTTTGCTCACCCATATGTAAATATTCATCAAACGCATCGACGGCACAACCGTATGCCAATTGCCGTATGGCGGACGTGCATTTTTGCCACACATTAAAACCAAGTAACCCGGTAGCATCGGGTCTTTGAATGAAGTAAGAAAAGTATGCAGGTACCGGAACAGTGGAGTATGATAGTATACCTTGGCAAATACGGAGAAACAATCCTTTGCTCATCCGATAACGACGACGAAAAACATCCACCGGAAAGGTTGGATTCTCTGCAAAGTAGTCTCGATACAAACGCTCCGACACATTTTCCCGATCTCTAGGAAAGTATCGTCGGGGTGCTCGTGGTATCATAAAATTCGTCTTCGTCGGATGAACCGGAGCTTATCGCATCTAGCAATGTGAGAGCTTGCATCGGATCGGCACAAGCATTTACCGCCGTCACGTCCTCGATATCGGAATCGGAAGATGACATTTTATAAAATGTGAAAGTATACAAATTTGAGGTTAGAGAGAATTGTGAATTTGAGGTGTGATTTTTTGGTGGTTTAAGGGTGTGTATTTATAGGGGAAAAGTGAAAAAAAAAAATAATTAAAAAAAACACGCTCCTTGACCGTTGGGTTTTTAAAAAAAAAAAATTTTATTTTTTTTTTATTTTTAAAAAGGTTAACGGCTATTCTTTAAAAAAAAAAAAAAACTTTTTTTTTTGTTTTATTCGTTGGCCCCTCATCCGGACCCACGCCTCAACCCAATTCACGTCGTCGGATATCCGACGGAGGAAACCGACGAACCAAACCGACGGCGCCGTGCCATCGGTGTCGGTTTCGTCGGTTTCAACCGACGGAAACCGACCCTCACCGTTGGGACGGGTCTAAGATACCAAGAGTCGAAACCTAGGTTAGCTATATCACTTAAATGTTTTGTATATTTTCTTAAGTAACAGAGTATTGTAATATAAGATTTACATTGTATATCTCGTGTGTACACAGAGTTCTAAAGACTGGTTTACATGTTTGCAAACATTTAGTATTGAGATTATTGACATCAAAATTGCTAATATATCATTTTCTAGATCCAAACTGCTATTCATGAATTTGGGATGCCCGATACGATGCTCTATGGACTATGCAACTGATGTTAACACCCATCCCATGTCACATATATATCCAAGGCATATATCCTACGCCATAATACCCTCTCTTTTATATGTTCTCATTTTGAAGCACTTGAAGCAGCAGATATCACATTATTACCTTGTCATGAGAAACAGTAAGGGCTAAAATAAGTGTCAAGTACGTTACATGAGAAATAGTCACCAATCAATTCCTTGATAATTAATGCATCGATCGACTTATTTCTACTATCAGGTATGTATTTTAATTATCTGTATTGAATATTGAATTGAACTGAAATTTTTTTGAAGTGTAAAGAATGATTGGATCCGTTAACGATCCGAATCGAGTCGAATATCAGGATGTTCGAGCTCGACTCGTTTACTTATTACTCGGTTCGAGCTCGACTCGAATTCGAGTAAGTTGAAGAAGTGATGTTCGAGCTTGAGGTCGAATAATTTTTTGTTGTTCGAGCTCGAATTCGATGCTCGTTTATTTGATGGGAAAGTATTTTTATGAACCAAAATTTTAAGGGCAATTTGCTTGTTTATTAACTCGGGATCGATAAACTCATTCCATAGCTTGAAATCAAGCTCAAATAAGCTCATTTATACTTGATGTCTTAGGTTTAAATTTAATAGTTACGTGTATTTAAAGTTCTAAATATACAATATTCTTATATACACTCGACTCATTCGACTCGAATAGCTCGTTTGACTCGGACTAAACGAGCTTCCAAACGAGCCGAGTCGAACATCAATTTTTTATACTCGACTCATGAAGTTAATTGAATAGTATTTTTCGTTCAAGCTCAACTCGTGTTCGAATATTATCAAACTCGAATTCAGATTAAATGAGCTCGAACTCGAATAGCTTGTTAAATGCTCGACTCGTTAACACCCCTAGATTGGATGAAGAAAATATGAGATTGCCACATGGAATTTTAGATTATGTATCAAGTACAGAGAGTACCCACGTAGGATAAGGATTTTTGTTCAAGTATGAAATCTTGTTGGACCTCTCCATATCCAGTTCATCCTTCAAAACCATATCACATCCCAAATCAATATGATGGATTGCGATATTCTGTTAGTATTACAACGAGTAACAGTAACATTTACTATTAGAGTATTATTATCAAGTTTTACCGATCAACGAATAAGGATGATGATGTTGGGTAAAACCTTGTTTGCTCAGATCGAATAACTGAATGTGCTACTGTTAGAAGTAAACTTAAAGGCCTTGCTCCTGTTTTTCTCTACAGGTGGCTTGGTACGTTTAATTAATTGATCATTTCAACTTTCATATAAGGACCGTAATGCAGTAGCACCACCTGCACCTAAAAATATAACGACAAACTCATAGCAAGACAGAAGAACTTTCAAAAGCAAAACAGAACCATTAAGTTAATACTATATATTACATACAGGGTAATAACTTAGAACATTATTAACCAAACATCTAAGAACATACCAGTACGAGTAACGACTAAATTCAAGAAAACCTAACTATAAAGGTCATCTTCGTCAGCTGCACCAGCCGGGGCGGCAAAAGGGTCACTAGCAGCAGCGCGACCACTCGTCTCTGAGAACCTAAACTCTGAACCAATCCCCCTGGACTGCTGCAGTGTTTGAGCAAATGCCTGGTATTTGCGGATGTCAGTATCACTAACACTCCTTCTCGCAAATTTCATGGATTCTTCAAAGTGAGCAGCTTTAATCTCCGCTACCTCGTCTTCCACATCCTCCTCCATAGCTTCTGGGTTCTCGCTTCTTCTCTTTTCCCTCTCAATATCCTACAAAGAATCCACACATCAGCATATGTAAACACCCTAACACTCAGAATCACAAATGAAGAACTTACTTTCTCTATGTTCTCACGAATGGCATACTTGCAGGCACGCTGGCAGATTTCAGTGATATCAGCACCACTGAAACCCTGGGTGTACTGGGCAAGAGCTCGTAGGTCGACGTCCTTAGCAACAGGAGACTTCCTTAAAGCAGATTTGAAGATCTGATAGCGGGACTCTTCATCTGGGAGAGGTATGTATATCAACTGATCAAGACGGCCAGGCCTCAACAGAGCAGGATCAATGATATCAGGCCTGTTGGTGGCACCGATGATGAAGACAGTTTTTTTGGCAGACATTCCGTCCATTTCAGTCAGCAGTTGGTTCAAAACTCTATCAGCTGCACCTCCAGCATCTCCTTGACTACTTCCTCTCTGTGATCATAATAAATAAAAGATAGTCCTAAGCTTGGTCATGACATAGCAACAAGTAGCCCATATAACACAATTAAGTAAACGAATTAAACCTGGGTTGCAATGGAATCCAGCTCATCAAAAAAGAGGACACAAGGAGCAGACCCACGGGCCTTGTCAAATATTTCTCTAACATTGGCTTCACTCTCACCAAACCACATTGTAAGCAATTCAGGACCCTTTATACTAATGAAGTTAGCCTGGCATTCATTCGCAATTGCCTTGGCAAGTAGAGTTTTGCCACAACCAGGTGGACCATAAAACAACACTCCTTTTGATGGAGCCATACCAAACTTCTCAAATTTCTCAGGATGTTCCACAGGATATTGAACAGTCTGCATAACAGTTTAACATAGGTAAGAAGAACAATATAGTAAAACATATCACTAAAAAAAAAAGAATCTATTAATGTAAATACCTCCTGCAGCTCCCTTTTGACATTCTCAAGCCCACCAATGTCTTCCCAACTGACATTAGGCACCTCCACAACAGTCTCACGGAGAGCAGAAGGATTGCTAGTGCCAAGGGCAGTTTGGAAGTGTTCATTCGACACTGCCATGGAATTCAAAATCTCTGCATCAATAGACTCATCTTCCAAATCAATGACATCCATCTTCTCTCTGATGCATTGGAGTGCAGCCTCGGTGCATAAAGCCGCCAAATCAGCACCAACATACCCATGTGTCTCTTTAGAAACCTTCTCCAAATCAACATCCTCAGCTAACTTCATGTTCTTAGTATGGATTCTAAGAACCTCAAGACGACCAATCTCATCAGGCACACCAATATCAATTTCTCTATCAAATCTGCCAAACCTCCTCAGGGCAGGGTCAATGCTATTAGGACGATTGGTTGCACCCATAACAATAACATGGGCACGGGATTTCAGCCCGTCCATAAGAGTCAGCAGCTGAGAAACAATTCTCCGTTCAACTTCACCGTGTGTCTTCTCACGCTTTGGAGCAATCGAATCAATCTCATCAATGAAGATGATGGATGGTGCGTTTTTCTCTGCTTCCTCGAATGCTTTCCTGAGGTTGCTCTCACTCTCTCCAGCCATCTTTGACATAATCTCAGGCCCATTGATACAGAAAAAGAAAGCACCGGTTTCATTAGCAACTGCTCTAGCTATCAGAGTCTTTCCAGATCCAGGAGGCCCGTAAAGGAGAATACCCTTTGGTGGCTTAACACCAATAGACTTGAACAACTGTGGATGCCTTAATGGCAGTTCCACTAACTCACGAATCTGAGCCATCTGTTTACGAACACCACCAACATCATCGTATCCAATCTCATCTAAACGGTCTTCATCCTCCCTTTTCACGGGCTCACCCTCACAGAAAATCTCTGTATCCGGAGCAACCACACAGTACTCCCCAGGATCGGTCTCTATAACCTTAAACTCGACACTCCTCATTCCTCCCCTTACTAGAAAGAAATCACCCTTCCTCACAGGGCGGTATGCTTCAAGGAAATAAGCTGCAAGTAAAGCAAGCATAGACTCAGCACATAAATCGTAGCAGACATACACAGGTATGATAGAAGTTCAATGTGCAGTCATTAAGGTTACAAATTATCAAAAGTTTTCATAATTGAACTTACGTTTTAGATAAGCATCAAACAGATTTCCAGTGACCCCTTCGATGGTATCATCAATAGGAAGAATATGAACTCGCTTCCCGTACTTAACATCAGCACATTGATGCACTGAAACCACATCACCAAGCCTAACCCGAAGGTTTGATCTAATAACCTTATTCATCCTAATCTTAGGTTCTTCACAGGTCTCATCAGCAAGCGCAATACATACAGTATCCTTCCTCTTTTTGCCCTACATATATATTTCTTAAAAATCTTAATATTGGAGGAAGTATGTGATATACACAAAAGTAAAAGCAATATATGTAGGCAGGCAACAGCTCACACGGATCATATTATATCCATCTTATAAAACTAAAAATAAATCAAATAAAAATAAAGACGATAATAACGAGATATATAAACCCTGATTATAAATAAACCTTGATCAGGATGGTATCGCCTCTAAAAAGTTGCAGTTTTTCCATGGTGTCAGGATGTAAGGATATTACGGAGTTATCATCGTTGATGGCTTCATCGACAACGAGTCTATTCGGGGCCTTCTTTCGCTCAAGGATTGCGGTACTGAAGTCGCGCTTAGTTCCCTTACTACACACACAGAACAAACAATTTTACGATCACAGTCATGATATGATACTATAATTTAATCGGTGCATCATAAATTACAAGAACGATATAAATTATGAAGCCAAGTGTTTTTGTTACTTACGGTTCTGACGATTCAGGTTGATCAGCCGGATTAGTCATTTTGTGTGAAAGGAATCGATTAGATTGATGATAGAAAAATTGAGAATTTTGGGAGTAAGGGTTTTGAAATGATTTTATAATTTGCGAATTGTGAATGAAGACGGTGGTGTTTGTATATATATCGGAGCAGAGGAACCTTGCTTGTTAACAAAGATATGTTTTCCGGCCTACTTTTTTTCTAATAAAATTTTAAAAATTAAATCACTGGATATATCTCTAAATAAAGGGTACTTGAAAAATTAAAAATAACCAGATAAGAGGATTCTAGAAACGATAACCAACTTCTTTTTTAATAAATGGGGTCCGCTCAATGGGCAGAGATCACAGGAGCACAAGGAAGGAAACAGCCATTTTGCAAATGAGGAGGGATCATTTTGCAATTTTGGTAAAAATTATGGACCAACTTGAAAAATTGTCCTAAAAAATTTCAAAAAATTATCAAAATTTTTATTCAATTAGATAACTAGTTAAATATGCAAGATTCGGTAAAAATGCTAACGAACGTAAGATGCAGTCAAAATATACAAGATGCAGTAACAAAAACTTGTTAATATGCAAGATTCAGTCAAAATGCTAACAAACGTTAGATGCAGTAAAAAATATACACGATGCAGTAACAAAAACTTGTTGATATGCAAGATTCAGTCAAAATGCTAACGAACGGAAGATGCAGTAAAAAATATACAAGATGTAGTAACAAAAACTTGTTAATATGCAAGATTCAGTCAAAATGTTAACGAACGTAAGATGCAGTAAAAAAATATACAAGATGCAGTAGACAAGTAAAACTAATTTTTTAAAGTCAAATATAAAATCAAGATTTACAACACATAAAAATGCTAAAAAAATTCTAAGATACAGTAACGGTGTACAAGATGCGGTAAACAAGTATTAGCAAAAATATACATTAGTTGCATTTAAGATGCAGTAACGTAAGATGCGGTAACGTAGGATGCAGTAAAAAAATGTACGATGCAGTCAGATCTAAAAAGTAGATCTAGATCTAAAAAGTAGATCTACTTTTTAGATCTAAATCTACGAATTTTCAGATCTAGATCTATATAGTGGTGGTGATGGTGGAACGGCGTTGGTGGTGGTAAATGGTGGTGACGTTGGAGCGGCGGTTGTGGCGGTGTAGCAGCGGCAGTGGCGGTAAGCGGCGGGAAGAGATGGAGAAACAACCACGGTTGGTTACATCCAGTGGAGGCCGGTTCACCAACGTTGATGGTTCGAATATCAACTCTCATAAAATTCGCACTCGTTTTTTCCTTTTTTTTTTGCATTTACGATGACGATGACAGTGGTGGTGGCGGAGCTGCGGTGGTGGCGGTGGAGTGGCGGTGACGAACGTGGTGGTGGCCGGTGGTGGTGGTCGGTGGTGGCCGGTGGTGGTGTTTGAATGTATGTGTGTGTTTGGTAAAGAAAGAAAGAATATAGATGAGAGTGTTTTAGTGTGTGTTTTGTGAGATGGATAAATAAAATGAGGATAGAAGTTTGTAACCCCAAATTTTATTTTATATAGATTGCATAAAGGTCCCTTGCCCTCTTTAACTCTCATTCCCCTTTGATCTCAAATCCTGCTCAATTACAAAAGAAAATTAGTAAATGGTTATTTTTATGTTTTAACGGGTTTCCTATTTAATTGATGGTGTATATTCATATTTTTATAAAGTGTAAATTATGTACCTCGTCTCTCAAGTATGTCATTGATTTCACTACTCATTTCCGGGTCAACAATTTTACGGGTTCAGTCTCTTGACCCGGTTTTTTGTTTCACTCCGCGTCCCTCAAAGTGTAAAAGTATCTTAGAATTATAAAGGTATTCTAGTCATTTCATGATGGATGAGGAACGAATAGTGAAACGAAAAATCGGGTTAAAGAACTGAACCTACTAATAATTCGACCCGAGGACTAGAAGTGATATTAATGACATACTTTAGGGACAAGAAATGTAATCTACTCTTGTATACATGAAAAACTTATAATATATCATTATCTATGTCTAAAATGGGTGTTAAATGTAAATACAAATTTATTTCGAATTCGACCAATTTCTAATCTAATAAGCTCTAATAACTAATATTGTCAAATGAAATTATTTTTTACAAGCATCATAACATGTTTTTTAGTATATGTTTCACATTGTCTTTTGTTGCTATAAAATAGGTACAGTTGCAATTTGGTAACAAAGTGGTTAATTAGGTAATACCGTAACAAATTAACAGCTATAAATCTACGATACATAAAATTTTGAGTCCTTGAATATTTATGATTAATTAACCTTAATGATAAATGAAGGTTAAAAGGTGAATATCTAGTGTAAAATATTAATATTATTTTTTTCTAACAACATAAGAGTAAGGTTGTGTTTGATTGTTATTGAATGGGATGGTTCATCACTGGATGCTGATGCTGAACCGATCAGCATTCACCGCGCTTGTTTACCACCTCCGAATTAGTGAATGTGCTGAACGAGAACAAAAGTCTTACTGAATGATTCAAACTGAAAACACTCTCTAAACCATTCAGCACATATATTTTTACCCTAATACCCTTTCTTTACAATCAATATTTTTTCACCTGTCATTCAATTGGATGAGATATCCAATTTCAGTTTCCACACATACGATTTGGATCCTGAATGATGTTCGTTTGATTTTCAACCTGCACCCTTTTCAATTTCGTATTTTATGCCCTACGCTTACACATAAACTGAATATTCTTGTAAACTGAAAATGAATACTGAGGGTGTTGGGTACATGGATAATGAGGTGTGGGAGCATGTAATTGGTTTATTGAAAGGGTAAAAGATAAAAATCGGCTACGTACTGACAGTGGATACTCCAAGTATAACACCACAATATTTCAAGAGACAATTTTTTTTTTTTTTTTTTAACATATATCTGAAGCGATTAAATACAAATCATGCATTATAGATTGCGTATAACATAGTTCCCAAAACACAATCTATGCCTGCATGATAAGTTGGTACAATAATCATATCAACTACAACATTAAGTTAAGTGTTATTTAAATTCCAAAATATAAGTTTATTAAACGACTACATGTCGTATAGTCAGAGTAGGCAGTCAAACATTCTTCAAACTAACTTCTTGCCCACCCACATCAAAAGTAATCTGCAAGAAGTGAGGAGAGGGATTAGCACGAAGCTAAGTGAATAGATCACAACTATCAGTCTAAACTAGCATAGCAATTGATCACCACAAAGCATTATAACAAATACATCAAAGAGGATCGGTGGTCCTTGAGGTACCCTCATGCCGCGGTGGTTCCCCAAGTAACACTTATAACCACTGAAGGCCAAGCAGTGGTCTTACCGATAGTTTAGTACCATTACTACATACGACATGATTTCAATAAACAACACATGTACAAAGTCATCATGTCGTCCAAAGTAACAGTATCCAAACCCAATATCATATTGACCCCTGACAAGATAGCACATTCCATAATCATCATGGCAAAATGTACTGATTCAATATATATATAACTGTAAAACCACGTTTACCCGTTGTAACCGGATTGTTACAACTAATTCAGAAAGAGAGTCAATGATCCACTCACCCTTACTGACAATGTCACCACTCAGAGATCTAGTCTCACTGAGTCTTCGCTTTATCTGAAAATACGACCAACCCGAATTAGTCTCACATTCAAGTTCACTATGATATAATCATGTATATAGTGTCATATAAGAATATCTACTATACTATTACTACAAGGCGATTAACACGAATGCATAAGTCACAGATTAACAAATTTGTCATTTTTACAACATGCAAACGCGATCCGGGTGAGAGTAGGCTGGATCGCGTTCCAATGTACAAAAAGTTCTGTTACCGTTTTTCACTATCAAACGCGATCCTGAAGATGTGCCGGGATCGCGTTCCAAAGAACAAACTCAACTCAACACGGATTTACACTAACTAACGCGATCCGAACTTAAGGGGCGGGATCGCGTTTCAAAGAAGGATTCAGGTCGGAGACAAATTTACACAATGGAACGCGATCCTGGCCTGATGCCTGGATCGCGTTTGTCACCTTTCCAGCGACAAAACCCAGGTTCAAGAACACTTCAGCTCGACCTAATTCTTAATTTCACCAAATAAAAGATGTAATACACAAATATTGACATACAATAACCTCAAAGATCATCATGTAACATGTTATAACAACAAATAACTATCATCAAACTCAAATCCATACTTGATCACACTTTTAACCTAATTACTTCAAACCCCAATTCATAAACATATATTCAAAGCAATTTTAAACTTACAATCGATGTAATAGCAAGGAAGATGATGATGATGATAAGTGTTAACCACGAATCCAAGCTCTAATCGATTGCTCAAGGTTTTCTCCTTTTGATTTCACCTCAAACTCACTATATGTGTGTGTGTTCTTTTACTTGGAATAAATGAGGAACCAAATAAAATGGAAAGGGAGAGGTGGGAAATAAACCGATCCACCAACTAAAGGTGAGTATAAGTTGATACCAAATTATACCCGCTCTAAACCTATTGTCTGGAACCTAAAAATCATTTACGTGAAAATATATTTTATTATACCTTCAACTATAATAATTTAAAACAAGTAATAATTCATGCATCACAATAAGTTATTTGACCAAGGGACATATTTATTTCAATTTGGCAATAATACTAATTATTTCTAAATTTAATTAAATAATCAAATGGATTAAGTAAATTTATCAAAATCCTCCTAGGCCAGTAATCAGGATGTTACACCAAGTATGCAACCTACCCTTTTTATTTCTCATGTATGCAATCAACCATATAAAGTTTTACTTATGTAAGCAAGATGGTAACAGATTACCGATTTAATTGGTCAACTTGATTTTCAAACTTTTTTACTTTTATAATAAATAACACGTGGATAATAAATAACACGTGGATAATAAATGTGACATGGAATTTATATTTAAATGTGAAAAGAAAACATTTGGATAAAAACTATTTATCCTCTCTCATTAAAAAAAAACTCTCTGCACTTTTCTCTTCGCCATTTGTTTATTAGATGCAAACCCTAACCACCATCAGTCCACCTTAAACATGTGCTTTGCTCCACCGTCAACCGCTCCAACCACCACCCACACTACCCAATCTAGCCACCACCAAACCCAGACGCCACCACACCAACTCAGCCGTCACCGCCACCACACCATCGTGAACCACCAGATCCCAGTCATGAAGCCACTGGATCTGACGCTTCCACCGTGAAACCGCCGCTGCCACACCAACTCAACCACCGTCACTACCTCACCGTCGTAAATGTACGGACACCACTAACTACGTCACCAGAAAACGCGAGTGTTCGGCCACCGTCATCCACCGTTATTTGTCATCTTCTTCTTTTTCAGGGCTTCTATATCTATTCTAGGGGGTCAATCTAAAGATACAACCTTTTCTTTATTTTTAGATATAGGGTTTTTGTTTTATTTTATGATCTATTTAAGAATAGGTTGTTAGATTTAGGTCCTGTTTTTTTTTTTGTTTAAGATTTATTTAGATTTAGGGGTTTTAGGTCTAGGTGTTGTGTTTTGGTCAACGATGGTGGTGGTGGTGGTCAATAGTTGTCTTAGACCGTTAATAATCGAAGAACTTGAAGACATTCAAGAACCCAGACAATCTCATGTACATATATGATCTTATCATAATAATAAAATGATGAACTATTTGTATCTTTCATAAAATAGTGAGTAAAACTATAACATAAATCTACAAAAAGGTTCAAAAATTATTTAAATGAGTATGATTTGATCTATTAATTGCTATTCGCTTAAAATTTTAACAAATACAATTTAATTAACGTGGATTTTAATGATTACCATCGTAGCAAAAGTGTTACTAAATTATATTACAAGCTATAAAAAATTTACACATTTTGGTACATTCGAAAAAACAGAAAATATGATAAGGTAAAAAAAAATGAAAGGGAAACTTAATTAAATTTGGATAATAGAATGACTTGGATGACACGTGTACAATTGACGTGGAACAAAGGTTACGTGGCAACTGATGTGTACGTCAACTTAGCATTTTATAATATGAAAAGGTAAAATTGAACTTTTGATAGATCCTAACAAGAAATTACCCGGTTAGTTGCATACATGATAAATAAAAAGGGTAGGTTATATACTTGGAGTATCCATTGGCAGTTAGCGGCCGATTTTTGGCTTTTACCCTTAATGAAAATGTGATGGTTGTCTACGGCAAATGGTACGGTGGATTACTATGGGCCAAGAGAGATGGAAAAGTCAATAAAGAAGGCTGAGCAATTTTAATTGCAAGAATATGTATGTAAATTAATCAAATGATATAGTTAATTAATAAATGTACGAATGAGTTGTAAATATGAAACAACTCTGTTTGTACATGTTGAGATGTATTTGCCTTATTTCAAACAAAAAAAAAAAAAAAAAAAAAAAAAAGTATTACACACTAGTAGTATAAACTAAATATGTCACTTGTCACTTATATGTTATTCACATCAAGAAATATAAGAAAATTAACTAATTACTATTTGTGTCTTATTTAACACTAGCTTATAACCCGCGACTTCGCGGGATAATACATGTTCTTTACAATAAGGTGATAAGATGGTAATAATTTGATTATTCAATAATGTACTCATCATTGTCTTCTAATATTCCACAATGTAATTATATAGTTATCGTTAACACTACAACACGTTTATTGATATGTCACTCTTTTGGCGAGCAAATCTGAGGGCCAGAAGTCTAGAATAGTCATTAGTTGAAAGCAGAGCAAGTGCATATGATGTAATGTACTATTGTGCAATTGAGATAACTGCAAAAGGCATTAATTAGATTATTAGAATCGAGTTTAAGGTCAATCTATTAAAATAATTTTTTGAATCTAACACGTTAGACTTTTTTATTTGAGTAAAAGACGTGTTATATATTATTGTATCATATCTTAAATTATATATAAGAAACGCCACATGATGTCATCAAATTATCAATTAACTAATTAAATTTCTTAATTTTTTCCAATTAGCTAAAAATTAGGATACAATGATGTCATAAATAATATAATAATTAAATATAGGATGTGAGCTATTTAACTATATATAGGATTACTATTTTATTCTTAACAATAATCACATAAATTAATCAATGAGAACACAATATTCGATACTAAAAAAATATTATTTTACCTTACATAACCCGTGTGTATACACGGGTTTAATAGGCTAGTAATTAAATAAAATAGAGTATAGTGTCATCAAGAATCATATTCAAGGTCATTCTTCACCTAAATAATAAAATCATAAATTGATAGTTAAAACGGAGGTCACATTATAATTGAATAGTAACATCTCCATAATGATAAACAAATGAGTCTTACAATAGTATGACTTTGACGGGGTATTTTATTAAATAAACTCTCGTACCATATTTTGAAATTTTGAATTTACAAAATCAAACATTTTGAAGGCTTGAAAAGGACACTCAAGTGTTTGCCATTTAGAAGTATCCATCAAATGCAATTGAATTTAACTAGCTACTAACCCGCGCAATGCGGCGGGAACATATTTGCAATTTATGATAAAACATAACGAAATATCAGTTGTAAAGTTGATTTAAAATATACGGCTTAAAACAAAAAATGTGTGCATTGTAAAAAAACACCGCATGTCTAAGATGTGTGCATTATAAATGTCATATTTATATGATGACGTGAAAAAGTACATAACAGGTAGTTGAAAATAAAATAAAACTTCAAATAGCAAAATCCAAGCGCACATGAATAGATTGGATTCTTATAGATTATGTAATAATAGTGAGGTTGTTTCTTATTTTAAGTAGTGTTTGTGTTGATGTAATTGAGTCATTGTAATTGATTTTGTATGGAGTATTATGAGTTATTGTGTAGTTGACTTGCCAAAATAGAGTGTTATGAGTTATTGTGTAGTTGACTTGCCAAAATAGGTTGATGTGTTAGGTGATTAAGTTGTTTAATGGACAAAAGACAGCTGGTGCCTATCTAAAGGAAATTGAAAAACTCGTTTAAGATTATTCTTTGAATCTTTGATAAAGATTAAATAGAAGGGTAAAAACTTTGATTCTTTGATAAAGATTAAATAGAAAGGTAATTTGGGGATATTCCATATGACATAAGGTCAATAAGTGGGAATGCTTAATAAAGGGGTAAAGATTAAAAACATGAGATTATTAAAAATTGTAGTAATCATTATTAGGTCACTTGGTGCATTTTTCATCGATTGCCATTATTCATTGTTACAGTTAACCTTCAAAAGAAGATATTTGAACTTTAAAAAAAACAAAAAAACATGACCCAATCAATCAATTAAACACAAACCAAAATCATAAGCTTAAAAATGGGAAATAAAAATGTTTAATCGGTGATGGTGCCATGGTGGTAGTAGTAGTACCTCATAACCAACTACAACTACATATCTATATACATTTGGATCACTTTCAATCTGTTTGACCGACAATAGATTGAATATGTGCATCTCCAATGTTTTTATAACAAATTACATTTATAAAACATTAGATGGCACACCTGCACGTAGACCTGAAAATTCAAAGATGTAAATCACATAAAATGGTCTAGCAAGGCTGCACAAGCCTCATTGTTGTGTTTTAAATGTGTCTGTATATAAAAGTTAGATAAAAATCATGAAAGGGATGAAAATAATATTTGACAGACCAAATTGTTTGGGATCGATTGATTAAATTTGACTCGATTCCAAACTCCCCACTTCTGTTAACATAGCTAACTAACCCGCCCATTTTGCCACCCGGCCAATAATGAAAAACATATATAAGATCACTACTGTGATTTCATTATACAAAACCAGATAGTAATGTAGGAATAAAATTACATGTTTGAATTAAAAGCCAAATTCTTGTAATGAACCGGTTCCTCAAGAACTTCACTTCCATCGAGTATGATAACGATCTTTTATAGCACATGTGGTTGTTCTTGATAATTCACATTCAAGATTCCCGATCATCTTAACATATTAGTCTAATTAAGAGTATAACACTAATCATTTGATCTTGTAGGTAATGATATATGATTTCATTTAAAATAATGCACTATAGTATTATGTTTAATCAAATGGTCTATGTTTTCAAGTAACTGTGCTTTATTACCTACGAATAATTTGATCTTGTGTTCAACATTTGTAAGCATATAATAAAAGAGATATAGCAATTTTCTATCAAGAAATAATTGCAAAAACTTACAGAAGGGACGATCCCATCTCAAACCAGCAGGGCCCATTCCAACGGGCAATGGCACATACTGCAAATTTAAAAACAACAAAAAGAGTCATTGAATGAAATGACAGAAGGTGAAGAAAAAGTTAATATGAAACTCTAATAGCTAACAACATATGTATAATGTATCGAATAGAGGTCGAATTCCACATAGTCAAAGAAAATGTCACTTGCATGGATTTGAAAAACAATTAAAGGCAAGTTAAATTCAGCGCACAACACTGCGAAATCAGTTACATTTTTATAGTAATCAAATGGAGCCATTACCTGATAACAAAGATAAAGCGAGTTTATTTGGACTTACACAAGTTAAACGACATTTAACATCCCGTAATTGTAGTTTGTTGCATCAGTTACTCCTCGTGTGATTCAGCTCAGACAATGTAAGTATGACAAAGATGTGGTATTAAATTTGTAGAGCAGATTTACCCAAAACATTATCATGTGACTATGTGACTCGGCACACCTGAAAATAAAATTTCAAATTTTTAAACGAATTGCAGTTAATACCCTTTTACATACAATTTCCCTTTATGTGGTGAAACACTGATGCTCTAGTCGTTTGTCACATGTACCTTATACTCATTGATTACAAAAAATTGGAAGTAGCCATACTTTTGAATTGAATCCATTAGACTTAACCACAACCCAAACCTACCCATTCATAAGTACATGGGTCTAGATTTCCACCCATGATTAGAAGTTTCTGAACTTTAAGGTTGATACTTTACAGTTGATACCTTGTATTAATTCAATGATAGGATGTTTTAGCACAAGGAAATGAAAACCATCTCAATCAGGAAAATTTGTTACCAGGTTCACCGCATATATGCACTTAGAACTGGATTCAAATAACCTACAACAACTGTACAAAAAAGAAACAACTACGTAAATAGAAAGTACCATTAAAAAAGCATATTTTTATGCATATCCTTCTAAACTTGTAAAATATCATATATATCTATCAGGCATGATATTATCATTGTGCAAAACTCTAAATTATAACCATCCGGAACTGCTAAAAATCAGCTAACAAAGGAAATGTCATTTGATGCCAACTTTGAACATATAATATCATATATACCTATCAGGCATGATATTATCATTGTGCAAACTTCTAAATTATAACCATCCGGAACTGCAAAAACTCCGCTAACAAAGGAAATGTCAATTGATGCCAACCCAGAAGAGATGAAAATACTTGTGATACCTGCCACCATTATTAAAATTACATACAAATAGCGCCTTAATCCACCTATGTTACGATATGTCATTTCTTACCATACAATGCCATAAATCAAAAGCTAGACATATGTAAGTAAACTTGCATCAAGTTTCCAGGGCATTTAACGATCTTTAACAGATACGTTTTAAAACCTAGCAATTACAAAGTATAAACCACAAACCTTAAACGAAAATTTGAAAAAAGATTGCAGATACAAAATCATCTTACTCAGCAAACTTGTTCATTTTTTCTCCATCTTTTGATTCTCTGCAGTTGCATTAAAAAAAACATGTCGGTCTCAATATAAAGCTAGAGTAATATAAATATGCTTGAACCAATGAGATTTACCTGAAGTAAGGAAAATTTTTGAAAGCAACCAGCAGATACGATGACGGACTGAATGGGGACGGGATCACGTGATGGGCGGCTAGGTTTTCTATTGTATCACTTGCCGCGAACAGGAAGCATATTTTTACCAGCTTTAATTTTTTAAGTTTGCCCTAATTTCAAAACCAGAGAAGATTGAAACATAAGGAAAATCAAGATTTAATTTATTGAGAAATCAAAGGAAAGAATTTAGAAGCTTTACTGAAATATGTACAACAAAGCTTGAGGTTAACATCACCATTGGCGTTCTTCCATTGGAGTTCTTCTTCTCGTTAGGCGATTTAACGATGGGTGATAGATTAGGTTAAAAATTGGGTGGATACATGTCGGCTCAATACTGAGTTTATTCTATTTAATCATAAAATCATAATTAAATAATTAAATTAAATCTTTTAAATTAGTTATATTCAAAATTTAAACAATAAATTAGTAAGGGCATTAATGTCTTTTTAATAAAATGATATGATGTCAGCAAATGAACCAATGAATGGATTAGCATGTTGACTTTTGAAATGAAAGGTCCAGATTTACCCATTTTAGATTTGGTCAAAGTTTTTTAAACATTTATACTTTGTTATTATAATATAAGTAGATCCTGTATTTTGATTTATATATACATGATACTTGTCGAACAATTATATATCATTGTTTTTTGTGAGAAGGTTAATATAGTAATTTTGTTTCATTAAGAGTATTCGTTCAGATTTCTTATCAAACAGTTTATTATAATTCAGAATCAAGTTTATTCAGATTCTTTGGATCATTCCGAATTTGAATCATTCAGTGTTAAATCATTCTACATTATCAAACGCACCCTATGTGTTCCCATCATTTATTACTACCTTATTCATTATATCGAGACAGAAAAACATCTAATCTAATCTAAATATTAATAAAAGAAAACTTGTCCTATACAAATTTGTTGCAAAATTGAGAGTTATTGACCAATCAAATTGCTTATTTTTTATACTTTCAATTAACCAATCAAATACACTCATTTTATTAAAATTGCTTATTTTTTATACTTTCAATTAACCAATCAAATACACTCATTTACCTAAAAAATCTCTTTGGAAAAATCCCTCAATATAATTAATAATTAATAAATTCATTAATTTCCTAAAACTTTGCTAAATAATTTTTTTTTATAATCTACGTACAACATTTTATTTAATTATCTTATATTTATTAAATTTTATCCAAAATATTTTTTCCATGATTTCCCTAAAACCTTACCAATTAGTTATTCCATCTTTCTTTTAGTAATCTAAGTAAAGAAATTACGTTGTCATTTAATTTTTGTGGAAAATCAAATTTTAACTATGTAATATATATTTAATTATTTAATATATTACTATGTAATGTGGTAGGAGTATTTATATAATATAAGCTGAAACATCTCCCGAATACTACAATAAAGATATCATTTATTCACATTTTTTTCTTACTTCTAAAAAATGTTTGAAATTTTGTTGAATTATTCACACTTATAATTGTGTAGAAAAATTTTACATCAAAAAGTGTGAATAAATATCAACAATCATCACAATTTTCACATATATAAGTGTAAGGAGAAAAAATTACACTTAAAAGTGTGGTAAAATCTACATCTATCATTTATAGGTTTGAACTTCAAATTGTAACACCTAATTTATTCACACTTTCTCTTGCGTGATAAAATCATGTATTACAAATTAAGGGATAAGTATTAATAAATATATTTAACTTTAGTCAAAAATATATAGTATGTATCCAAGTTATATCACTTAATTATATTGTATGTATCCAACTTTCAAATATCTCTATTGTATGTATTCGACAGAATTTTTTATGATGTGTTAAGTTATGTGTATGACTTGTGGCATATTCTAGGAATCACACGTCATCAAAAATATTGTCTAATACATACAATAGAGATTTTTAAAAGTTAGATTCATAAACTGTTATAAGTTGGATACATTTATCAAAGTTGAATACATTTATAAATAATTAAGTCCACACTTTTAAGTATTGAAAAGTTATAATTTTTCACACTTACAAGTGTGAGTTTTTCTTCTATATATATATAAGTGTGAAAAATCTTAACATTTTTAAAAAGTTTTACACACTTCCTACAATCATGGAGATAAAAAAAATAAGGTAAATTTATATTTTTTACTGGAATCAAGTTTTCTCATTGAGTATATATAAAGTAGGATTTAAACTACATTACAAAACTAATATCTAACCTAAATAATATTATATCATTAACTCTTTTTAAGATATTTCTAAAATCTAAAATCCAGTTTTATCAATTAATCAATTTTCTTCATTAAAAATGGGAGTTGATATATGCAACATGAAAATTGTTTCATGTAACACATAGTACAATAGTTTTAGCGTACTATTTCAAAAATATCACAAAATTCATTTATTAAACTTACTAATTTCCTATTATACATGTATATTAATTTTGTTTCATGTTATTTATGAAAAATTTACATCATAACGAACTTTAAACTGTGCCCTTAGAGCATATTAGTTAGATAAACATAATTATTTAATTACTATTAAACTATACATAATATATCGTATCATTATCTACACATTTGAAAATGATGATCTAAAACTTTCTAATTAATATTGTTGTTGAGAGTAAAATATGCTTTATTTTGTAGATTGTATTAAACAACGTTGTCATTTAATTTTTGTGGAAAATCAAATTTTAACTATGTAATATATATTTAATTATTTAATATATTACTATGTAATGTGGTAGGAGTATTTATATAATATAAGCTGAAACATCTCCCGAATACTACAATAAAGATATCATTTATTCACATTTTTTTCTTACTTCTAAAAAATGTTTGAAATTTTGTTGAATTATTCACACTTATAATTGTGTAGAAAAATTTTACATCAAAAAGTGTAAATAAATATCAACAATCATCACAATTTTCACATATATAAGTGTAAGGAGAAAAAATTACACTTAAAAGTGTGGTAAAATCTACATCTATCATTTATAGGTTTGAACTTCAAATTGTAACACCTAATTTATTCACACTTCCTCTTGCGTGATAAAATCATGTATTACAAATTAAGGGATAAGTATTAATAAATATATTTAACTTTAGTCAAAAATATATAGTATGTATCCAAGTTATATCACTTAATTATATTGTATGTAACATCCCCAAATCGGGCCTAGGAGAAACAGGTATTTCTTTATATTAAATTGTGATATTTAATTGTATTTGTGTTTGATTGTGAAATTTGTAGGTAAATAAGCCTCAGGATATATTGTGACTAGTGAAATATAGTTTGTTTTAAATAAACTTAGGTGACGGTAAAATAAAATAATTTTATCGCAATTGAAACTGAGGTTCCAGACAATAGGTCAAAAAGGGGTATAATATTGCACTGTGAATTAAGTGGGTCGGTTTAAATGAAAGAAAAAGGGCCGACTTATGTAATCTTCCCCAACTTTCTTGTGTGTTCTTCAATTTGTTTCTCAACTTCCTCTCAAACTCAAACCTACACCAAAAGTTGCTAGTGAAATTGATACAAGACTTATACAAGATTGAAGCTGGAAATCATAAGCTCATCATCACTATCATAATCATCTTCTTGTTCTTAGTTGGTAAGTTAAACTTTTGTGTAACCTAAAAGATGAAATTGAGTGAATTGCTTGAATGATGTAGATTAGAGTTAGTAAAGCTTAAATAATTGTTATATGATGATCACTTAGCTTTGTTAAGTTGATTTCATGATTGTTACATAAAGAAATTGGTAGATTCTTGAGTTTTTGGGTTTGAATGAGAGATAGTTAGATTATAGGTGATTTGGTTGAATTGTGATGAATTGAAGTTTGATTCATTGTTATATGTTGTTATTAGAAGTTTTAGTGGCGAAATCTGGATGAAACTGCAAGTTTTGAATTTAGTTTGATTGAATTTTGGGTTTTGGTTCGTAGCTGTAGATTGTGCAGGAACTAAAAAGTGCAGGTCTGAAATTACAAGGGAATACGGTCGGATTCCCATGAATCCGGACGGATTCAAGGGAATACGGCGTATTCCCGGGGTGTATTCCCAACCGGATTCCTTAAATTGAGTTCTGGTCGAAATTGAAGCAGAAATGACTGGGGAATACGGACGTATTCACTGGAATACGGTCGGATTCGTCTGAATACGGCCGGATTCCCTTGGCTGGATAGTGATTTTCTAACTTGAGCTTATAATGTGATATTTGCTTGCATAATATGTTTATATGACTTAATACTTGTTTGATTGTTGATATTAAGTTATGTGAATATACTATGAGGATTGACTTGAAATTCTTTTGTATTTCAGATCCGACTACGACTCAATAAAATTAGATCTTTGAGTGGAGCTTGAAACGAGACAGGTGAGTGACTGGTTCTCACAGTTTAAATTGGTGTTAACAATTTAGTTACATCAATTTTAAGTAGATTGATATTATTGAATTATTGATAAGTTGATTGTGGCTAAATGATTGATTGCTAGTGACTCATTCCATGATAGGTTGGAATGATAGAGGTCAATTTCGATTGGGTTTAGTTGCTATAGGTTAATCTTTATGGTATTGATGAACATTCGTTGTGAATTCGTTCATATTGATTAAAGATAGCATTGAACTATCGGTAAAATCTCTGTATTGGCCTGCAGTGGATTATAAGTGTTCTTGGTGGGCCATCCGCGGGCTGAGGGTACCACAAGAACCACCGATCCTCTAATTTGATTGTTACTATTAGTTGATTGTTGTGAGTTGATTGTTTATGCTAAGTTAGATTGTTGGAATCGTTATTCACTTAGCTTCGTGCTAATCCCCCACCTCACTTTTGCAGGTTAAGTTTGCTTATGCTCGGTTGAGAGGTTTTGTGTGAAATGTTTGACAAGCTGGCAACTCTTGATTACTTTTGTTTTGGCGTAAACGTTTGTATAAATAACACCACTAGATTTTGGGTTTGTAATGAAATAACTTAATGATAGTTTTGTGTAATAACTAACTTTCGATATTATTTTATATGTAAATTTTGTTGAATGGGATAACGCTTCCAGGTTGTTTAAAAAAAAAATAAAAAATGTCTTGAAAGGCGGGATGTTATAAGTTGGTATCAGAGCGTAAGTTTATGGGAATGAACATTCTAGGTGTTCATACCTAAACTTATTTCCGTTGGTCAAACATTTCATGTTATGGGGATTAGTTAGGAAAGGAAATTTGATTAGTTTGCTAGTACTAATGATTAACGAATTTTGAGATATGATGTGATTTCAGAAATGACGGATAATGAGCAACCTGTCCATACTCTAAATGAAGCCTCTCAGATCAATGCACCACCAGAAAGTCAGGAGCACAATGGAATGTCTAATCCAAGAGGGGTGGAAACAGAAACTGACCAAGAGTACATTATGAGATTAGAGAATCGGGTGTTGGAATTACAGAATGAACGGGCTGGGCCTTCTCGACAGCCTATTCATACTCAGCCGCCTGTTATAACTACTGCTCCTCCTGTTGTATCTTCTGAGCGGATTCCAGTATCTATACCTTTTGTTTCTCAGCAGCAACAAGGTTATGGTTATCAAACTACTGTACCTTTTCCTTCTTCCGGATTTCCTAGTTATCAGATACATGCGATTCCTTCATTTCAGCAGTTAAAAGTGGGTTGTTCACTTAAGACTTTTATGTCCACCAATCCTTCTTCATTCTCTGGAAGTACTAATCCTACTGACACTTTGGATTGGTTACGTGATGTGGAGCGAAAATTGGAAGTTTGCCATTGTGAAGAAAAAGATAAAGTACCATATGCGGTTCAGCTGTTAAAGGGTCAAGCAATGTCATGGTGGGATGCTATAACTGCTCCATTGACATCGGAACAAATCAAAATGATTAGATGGTCAGACTTTCATGCCGAAGTTTGTAAGCAATTCTGTTCAGAGTACAACTTATCACGTATTAGACAAGAGTTTCTCGATTTACAGAAGACGGATCAAATGTCGATTGAAGAGCTTATCAAGCAATTTTCTGATAAATTGCGATTTGTGAGACAGTAGGTTCCGACTGATAGAACTCAGATTGAACATTTTGTGAAGACTTTGCCTCCAGATTACCGTACTTCAGTGAGATTAGCTGGTTCTCTTTCACAAGCATATGATTATGCTCGTTCGGTAGATGGTGATATTCAAGCAAAAAGGGTAATGAATAAGGAAAGGTATTCACAGAAACAAAGGGGAGATTCGTCTAGTAAACAAAAGGGGCAAGGTGGTCAGCAGAACCGAAGATTTAATCCAATGGATAGTAATTATTGTAACAAATGTCGGGCTAGACATAATGGTCCTTGTACTCCCCAAACTTCAAGATGTGTTAAGTGTGGAACTTTTGGACATGCTGCCAAGGATTGTACGTTTCCTAATAGCGTGTGTTGGAATTGTCAAAAAGAGGGGCATCGAGCTGGAGATTGTACAGAGGCTAAGAGACAGAGTATGGGTATGGCTAAGGGTTTCTCATCCTCCGGTCAAAAGAGGAAAGTACCACCAGTAGCTGCTAGTCGAGCTTTTCAAATGACAGTGGATGAAGCTGTCATTACTGAAGACGTTATAACGGGTACATTTCTCATAAATTCTGTACCAGCTCGTGTATTATTTGATTCTGGTGCAAATTTCTCGTTTATATCTGTGAAATTTTGTGATAAACTGAAATTGATTCCCTCTTTGATTGTGAAACCTTTAGAAGTTGAAATTGCTGATGGTAAGGTAGTTCCTGTTACCACATCGGTAACTGGAGCTAGTATAATGATAGAGGGTCATGATTTTCTGATTTCATTTCTGTTAATGCCAATTCCGAGTTTCGATGCGGTTATCGGTATGGATTGGTTGAGCTTAAATAAGGCTAATATTGATTGTCATAGAAAGATTATAAAAATTCCCGTCTCTGATAAGTCTCACGTTGTGGCTCGAGGGGAACGGGAAAGGGGTAACATTCCGTTGATTTCTGTGATGAAGGCTAGAAAATCTTTAGTTAAGGGCTGTGATTCTTATTTGTGTTATGTGGTTGATAATAAATTAGAGAAGAAATCCATTTCTGATATCCGGGTGGTTTCTGAATACCCGGAGGTGTTCCCTGATGAATTGCCTGGTTTGCCCCCTGTAAGAGAAGTAGAATATCAGATTGATTTGATTCCTGGTTCGACTCCAGTAGCTAAGTCTCCTTATAGATTAGCTCCAGCTGAAATTCGGGAAATGATGGGTCAGATTCAGGAATTGTTAGATAAAGGGTTTATAAGGCCGAGTTCTTCCCCGTGGGGTGCTCCGGTATTGTTTGTGAAAAAGAAAGATGGTACTTTACGTATGTGTATCGATTATAGGGAACTTAATAAAAGAACAGTGAAGAATAAATACCCTTTGCCCAGAATTGATGAACTCTTTGACCAGTTGCAAGGATCATCTTATTTTTCTAAGATTGATTTGAGATCCGGTTATCACCAGGTGCGAGTACGTGAGGAAGATATTCCTAAAACTTCTTTTCGCACCAGGTACGGACATTATGAGTTTTTAGTCATGCCTTTTGGATTGACTAATGCCCCTGCTATTTTTATGGATTTAATGAATCGAATATGTCGACCTTTTCTAGACAAGTTTGTAATTGTGTTTATCGACGATATATTGATTTATTCTAAATCTGAGTCCGAACATGAACATCATTTGAGGTTGATTCTGGAAATTCTGAAAAGAGAACACCTTTATGCTAAATTTTCTAAATGTGAATTCTGGCTTCGAGAGGTGCAATTTCTTGGTCATATCATTTGTAATGATGGAGTTAAAGTAGATCCTTCTAAGGTAGAAGCTGTTATGAATTGGAATGCTCCTAAATCCCCTTCTGAGATTAAAAGTTTCCTTGGTTTAGCTGGGTACTATCGGAAATTTATCCAAGATTTTTCTAAGATTGCTGGTCCGTTGACTCGATTGACTAGGAAAGATATTAAGTTTCAGTGGGGTGATCAACAAGAATCTTCTTTTCAGACTCTTAAGCAGTTGTTGTGTCAAGCTCCAGTGTTAGCACTTCCTGATGGTTCCGATGGTTTTGTGGTTTATTGTGATGCTTCGCATGCTGGGTTGGGTGCAGTTTTAATGCAACGTGATCGTGTTATTGCGTATGCTTCTCGTCAGCTCAAAACTCATGAAAGAAATTATCCTACGCATGATTTGGAACTTGCAGCTGTGGTATTTGCCTTAAAGATCTTGAGACATTATTTATACGGTACCAAATGTATTGTATGTACAGATCATAAAAGTCTCCAGTATATGTTTTCTCAGAAAGAGCTTAATATGAGACAGCGCCGTTGGTTAGAATTAATTAAGGATTATGATTGTGAAATCCGATATCATCCAGGTAAAGCTAATGTAGTAGCCGATGCTTTAAGTCGAAAGGTATCCTCTAATCGAGTCTACTTTATGCGATTGGAAATATCTTCTGATTTAATTTCTCAGTTGAGAGTGGCACAGTTAGAAGCGTTGTTAGATCAGAATTTAAAATCTGAGATTTTGTTGAAAAGAAAAGATTTATTGGTTGATGATTCTCGGGGGTTGAAAACTTTTCAGTCTCGAGTTTGGGTTCCATTGATTGGGGGACTTCGGAATTTGATTTTGTCTGAGGCACACAAATCGAGGTTGTCAGTACATCCAGGGAGTACGAAAATGTATAATGATTTGAAACCGTTATATTGGTGGCCAACGATGAAAACTGATGTTGCTAGAATGGTTGAAACTTGCCATATATGTTCCCAAGTAAAAGCAGAACATCAGAAACCTTATGGTTCGCTAAAACAGTTGGATATCCCTGAGTGGAAGTGGGAACATATCACTATGGATTTTGTTACTAAATTGCCTCGTACACAGAAAGGGAATGATATGATTTGGGTCATTGTCGATCGTTTAACTAAAAGTGCTCATTTTCTTGCCACCAACGAGACTGCTTCTTTGACGCGGTTATCTCTTTTGCATATTAATGAGATTGTGGTAAGACATGGTATTCCTATATCTATTGTGTCCGATCGAGATTCTCGGTTTGTTTCTGGTTTTTGGCAGAGTTTGCAGCGTGAGTTGGGTACCAGAATTAATCTCAGTACAGCTTATCATCCTCAAACGGATGGGCAGTCAGAACGTACTATTCAGACTTTAGAGGATATGTTAAGAGCTTGTGTACTTGAGTATGGCGGTTCTTGGGATTCACACTTACCTTTGATAGAGTTTGCGTATAACAACTCTTATCATTCTAGTATTGGTATGCCACCGTACGAAATGTTGTATGGTCGTCGTTGTCGAACTCCTACCTGTTGGTTAGAAGCGGGAGAAAAGCAATTTGCGGGTCCCGATATAGTCCAGATTACAGCTGATAAAGTTAAAGTTGCACGTGAGAAATTGAAAGCAGCTAGAGATAGGCAGAAACAGTACGCTGATCCACGTAGACGACCCGTTGTGTTTGTTGAAGGTGAACTAGTATATTTGAAAGTTTCTCCGTGGAAGGGTGTTATTAGATTTGGTAAGCGTGGAAAGTTAGCTCCTCGTTATATTGGTCCATTTAAAGTTCGACAAGTAATTAATGACCAATCGGTTTCTTTGGAACTTCCTCCTGAATTAGCTGGTATTCATGATACGTTTAATGTCTGTTATTTAAGAAAGTGTAATGTGGAGGATCAATCCCAAATCCTTCCTTTGCAAGATCTTAGAGTTGACCCAAGTAAGAAATTGGTGGAAGAACCTGTTGAGCTTTTAGATAGAAAAGTGACCAAGCTTCGTAGAAAGGAAATCCCGATGGTATTGGTTAAATGGAAGCATAGCTTGGGTGCCGATTTAACATGGGAAACCGAAGAGAGTATGAAAACTAGATATCCTAGTTTGTTTATGTCTAGTGAGATTTCGGGGACGAAATCTTCTTAAGGAGGGAAGATTTGTAACATCCCCAAATCGGGCCTAGGAGAAACAGGTATTTCTTTATATTAAATTGTGATATTTAATTGTATTTGTGTTTGATTGTGAAATTTGTAGGTAAATAAGCCTCAGGAAATATTGTGACTAGTGAAATATAGTTTGTTTTAAATAAACTTAGGTGACGGTAAAATAAAATAATTTTATCGCAATTGAAACTGAGGTTCCAGACAATAGGTCAAAAAGGGGTATAATATTGCACTGTGAATTAAGTGGGTCGGTTTAAATGAAAGAAAAAGGGCCGACTTATGTAATCTTCCCCAACTTTCTTGTGTGTTCTTCAATTTGTTTCTCAACTTCCTCTCAAACTCAAACCTACACCAAAAGTTGCTAGTGAAATTGATACAAGACTTATACAAGATTGAAGCTGGAAATCATAAGCTCATCATCACTATCATAATCATCTTCTTGTTCTTAGTTGGTAAGTTAAACTTTTGTGTAACCTAAAAGATGAAATTGAGTGAATTGCTTGAATGATGTAGATTAGAGTTAGTAAAGCTTAAATAATTGTTATATGATGATCACTTAGCTTTGTTAAGTTGATTTCATGATTGTTACATAAAGAAATTGGTAGATTCTTGAGTTTTTGGGTTTGAATGAGAGATAGTTAGATTATAGGTGATTTGGTTGAATTGTGATGAATTGAAGTTTGATTCATTGTTATATGTTGTTATTAGAAGTTTTAGTGGCGAAATCTGGATGAAACTGCAAGTTTTGAATTTAGTTTGATTGAATTTTGGGTTTTGGTTCGTAGCTGCAGATTGTGCAGGAACTAAAAAGTGCAGGTCTGAAATTACAAGGGAATACGGTCGGATTCCCATGAATCCGGATGGATTCAAGGGAATACGGCGTATTCCCGGGGTGTATTCCCAACCGGATTCCTTAAATTGAGTTCTGGTCGAAATTGAAGCAGAAATGACTGGGGAATACGGACGTATTCACTGGAATACGGTCGGATTCGTCTGAATACGGCCGGATTCCAAGGAATACGGCTGGATTCCCTTGGCTGGATAGTGATTTTCTAACTTGATCTTATAATGTGATATTTGCTTGCATAATATGTTTATATGACTTAATACTTGTTTGATTGTTGATATTAAGTTATGTGAATATACTATGAGGATTGACTTGAAATTCTTTTGTATTTCAGATCCGACTACGACTCAATAAAATTAGATCTTTGAGTGGAGCTTGAAACGAGACAGGTGAGTGACTGGTTCTCACAGTTTAAATTGGTGTTAACAATTTAGTTACATCAATTTTAAGTAGATTGATATTATTGAATTATTGATAAGTTGATTGTGGCTAAAAGATTGATTGCTAGTGACTCATTCCATGATAGGTTGGAATGATAGAGGTCAATTTCGATTGGGTTTAGTTGCTATAGGTTAATCTTTATGGTATTGATGAACATTCGTTGTGAATTCGTTCATATTGATTAAAGATAGCATTGAACTATCGGTAAAATCTCTGTATTGGCCTGCAGTGGATTATAAGTGTTCTTGGTGGGCCATCCGTGGGCTGAAGGTACCACAAGAACCACCGATCCTCTAATTTGATTGTTACTATTAGTTGATTGTTGTGAGTTGATTGTTTATGCTAAGTTAGATTGTTGGAATCGTTATTCACTTAGCTTCGTGCTAATCCCCCACCTCACTTTTGCAGGTTAAGTTTGCTTATGCTCGGTTGAGAGGTTTTGTGTGAAATGTTTGACAAGCTGGCAACTCTTGATTACTTTTGTTTTGGCGTAAACGTTTGTATAAATAACACCACTAGATTTTGGGTTTGTAATGAAATAACTTAATGATAGTTTTGTGTAATAACTAACTTTCGATATTATTTTATATGTAAATTTTGTTGAATGGGATAACGCTTCCAGGTTGTTTAAAAAAAAAATAAAAAATGTCTTGAAAGGCGGGATGTTATATTGTATGTATCCAACTTTCAAATATCTCTATTGTATGTATTCGACAGAATTTTTTATGATGTGTTAAGTTATGTGTATGACTTGTGGCATATTCTAGGAATCACACGTCATCAAAAATATTGTCTAATACATACAATAGAGATTTTTAAAAGTTAGATTCATAAACTGTTATAAGTTGGATACATTTATCAAAGTTGAATACATTTATAAATAATTAAGTCCACACTTTTAAGTATTGAAAAGTTATAATTTTTCACACTTACAAGTGTGAGTTTTTCTTCTATATATATATAGGTGTGAAAAATCTTAACATTTTTAAAAAGTTTTACACACTTCCTACAATCATGGAGATAAAAAAATAAGGTAAATTTATATTTTTTACTGGAATCAAGTTTTCTCATTGAGTATATATAAAGTAGGATTTAAACTACATTACAAAACTAATATCTAACCTAAATATCATTATATCATTAACTCTTTTTAAGATATTTCTAAAATCTAAAATCCAGTTTTATCAATTAATCAATTTTCTTCATTAAAAATGGGAGTTGATATATACAACATGAAAATTGTTTCATGTAACACATAGTACAATAGTTTTAGCTTACTATTTCAAAAATATCACAAAATTCATTTATTAAACTTACTAATTTCCTATTATACATGTATATTAATTTTGTTTCATGTTATTTATGAAAAATTTACATCATAACGAACTTTAAACTGTGCCCTTAGAGCATATTAGTTGAAGGATGATACGCTGTACTTAGATTTACACGGGTACCCAATTCTTGTTGAAGACTCTGCCAAAAATGCGAAACAAAACGGGAATCTCGGTCTGACACAATTGACACTGGAATACCATGTCTTGATACAATTTCATTAAGATACAACTGGGCGAGCTTAGTCAAAGAGGTGGTCTCACTCGCAGCAAGAAAATGCGCACTTTTTGTCAACCGATCTACAATAACCCAAACCATATCATTACCTCGAATGGTACGCGGCAGTTTAGTTACAAAATCCATGGTTATATGTTCCCATTTCCACTCGGGAATTTCCAACTGTTTCAGTGATCCGTACGGCTTTTGATGTTCAGCTTTAACTTGCGCGCAGATATGACAATTACCAACAAACCGTGCAATGTCAGTTTTCATCGTGGGCCACCAATACAAAGGTTTTAAGTCATTATACATTCGAGTACTACCGGGATGAACAGTTAACTTAGACTTATGAGCTTCATTCAAAATCGTATCCCGAATTCCGCCAAGTAAAGGAATCCACACCCGAGACTTAAAAGTTTTCAATCCTCTAGAATCGTCCACTAATTCATCTTTTCTTTTCAACATAATTTCGGACTTTAAGTTGTGATCCAACAAAGCTTCTAATTGTACAATTTTTATTCGATCAATCAAGTCAGAGGAAACATTTACCTTGAGATAAAAGATTCGATCAGAAGCACCCTTTCGGCTTAGAGCATCCGCAACCACATTAGCTTTGCCTGGGTGATATCTAATTTCACAATCATAGTCTTTGATTAATTCAAGCCATCTTCTCTGACGCATGTTCAACTCTTTTTGGGAAAACACATACTGCAGACTTTTATGGTCAGTACAAACAACACATCGAGTCCCGTACAAGTAATGTCTCCAAAGTTTTAAGGCAAATACAACCGCTGCAAATTCTAAATCGTGAGTGGGATAATTCTTTTCATGCGGTTTCAACTGACGAGAAGCATAGGCAATAACTTTATCCCTTTGCATAAGAACACAGCCCAAGCCCGAAAAAGAAGCATCACAATAAACAATGAAATCATCTGAACCCTCCGGTAATGCTAACACCGGTGCCTGACACAACATTTGTCTTAACGTTTGGAATGCATGCTCCTGACGATCAGTCCATACGAATTTCTCATCCTTACGGGTTAATTTGGTTAACGGACCCGCAATCTTAGAAAAATCTTTTATAAACTTCCGGTAATAACCCGCTAATCCAAGAAAGCTCTTTATTTCCGAAGCAGACTTTGGGGCGTTCCATTTCATCACAGCCTCGACTTTAGTTGGATCCACTTTCACACCATCCTTACAAATTACGTGACCCAAAAACTGAACCTCCCGAATCCAAAATTAGCACTTAGAGAACTTGGCATACAACTGTTCTCGTTTCAACGTATCAAGAACCAATCTTAAATGCAGAGCATGCTCATCTTCGGATTTCGAATACACGAGAATATCGTCAATGAAAACAATAACAAATTTATCCAAGAAAGGTCGACAAACCCGATTCATTAAATCCATAAATACAGCTGGAGCATTCGTCAAACCAAAAGGCATAACCAAAAATTCATAATGACCATACCTAGTACGAAATGCAGTCTTTGGAATATCCTCCTCACGAACACGGACCTGATGATAACCCGATCTCAGATCAATCTTAGAATACACTGAAGAACCCTGCAACTGATCAAATAAGTCATCTATTCTAGGAAGAGGGTACTTATTCTTTACCGTTCTCTTGTTCAACTCTCTATAATCAATACACATGCGCATAGACCCATCTTTCTTTTTCACAAATAATACTGGTGCACCCCACGGCGAAGAACTAGGTCTAATAAAATCCTTATCTAACAGTTCCTGTATCTGATTCATCATTTCGCGAATCTCAGAAGGCGCTAACCTATAAGGAGCTTTAGCTACAGGCGACGAACCAGGCACAAGATCAATACGGTACTCAACTTCCCTAACTGGTGGCAACCCAGGTAACTCATCAGGAAATATCTCAGAGTATTCACACACAACCGGTACATCGGAAATAACTTTTCTTTCAAGTTTAGCATCAACTACATAAGCTAAGTAGGACTCGCAACCTTTGGATAATGACTTCCTAGCCTTCATCATCGAAATCAGGGGAATAGACATACCATCCCGTTCTCCTCGAGCCACAACGTATGACCCGTCGGAGATTGGGATCCTAATCAACTTTTGGTGGCAATCAATGCTAGCCCTATTCTGACTTAACCAATCCATACCAACTATTACGTCAAAACTAGGGATTGGCATCAACAAGAATGAAATAGGGAAAGTTCGATCATCAATCACAATATTAGCTCCAGTCACCGAGGTGGTAACAAGAACTAATTTACCGCTAACAATTTCTACTTCTACGGGTTTGGTTATCACAGTAGGCACTAATTTCAACTTGTCGCAGAAGCATACAGATATAAAAGTACAAGTAGCACCAGAGTCAAATAAAACACGAGCCGGTACAGAGTTTATAAAGAATGTACCAGTTATAACATCTTCTGTATGTACAGCCTCATTGACTGTCATTTGAAAAGCCCGACTGGTTGCTGGTGGAGGATTCTTCCTTTTCTGACCGGAAGATGCCGAACTCCCGACCGAACCAAGCCCCGATTTCCCCGCCTCTGGACATTGACCAACTCGATGTCCCTCCTTTTTACAAGTCCAACACACAAAGTTCGGATAACGACAATTTCTTATCTCATGACCAAGATCACCACATTTCAGACACTTATTTGTTTGCGGAGTACACGGCCCTGAATGTCTAGATTTGCATGTACTACACCAGTTCGAACTTCCCGACGAACTACTCTTACTAACATACTTCTTTGTCTGACGATTCCCTTGCCAATTTGATTTCCCTTTACTAAAGGAATCCGCTCTAGACTTTGAAGAATTATCTCTAGATCGTGTTTCACGAGACCCTCTAATGTCACTATCCACGGATCGAGCAAGATTAAAAGCCTGAGATAAACTAGTGGCTAGTCTCACGGTAGTACGATAGTTATGGGGTAAAGTATCCACAAACTGCTCTATCTTCGTCTTCTCCTCCGGAACCCATTGTTGTACAAATCGAAGTTTTTCTGTAAATTGAGCTATCAACTCCTCCATGGTCATATTATCCGTTAATTGAAGATTCACAAAATCCCTCCTAATTTGTGCCATATGGAAATCAGAACAATATTGATTACACACTACTTGATGAAATTCATTCCATCGTATAGATTCCTTTTGTTGTGGATTAAAATGCCCAGTAATTGAATCCCACCAAACCATGGCATCATCCTTCAGGCACTGCACAGCAAACTTGACCTTGGATTCTTCCTCACAGCTAATCACATCAAACTTGCGTTCCATATCTCTTAACCAATTTAAAGCCACAGTTGGATTGGTACTTCCATGGAACTCCGGTGGTTTGCAAGACATAAAAGTTTTAAAAGTACACATCTTATTAGTCTGAGAAGATGGACTAGCACCAAACACCGAAGATTGTTGTTGCAAAAGTTGCCTAGCTGCAACTTCCTCAGCTTTCCTTTTAAACTCTCTCAGAAATATCAATTCATCTTCTATCTCATGTATATACTCATCCCTATTGGTTTCTTCACCGCCTTGATGAGATGTACCTTCACGATTATTAGTCACAACAGGAGGAACAACATACCGAGAGGCATTATTGGGGTTGGGGATCGGTTGTTCGTCATCTGCCATTTCTGAAATCAACACAACACTTGAAACTTGTTAATCGTTAGTACCTATCTACTAACAATTTCACAACCAATGCTAAATCCCATACCCAGGAATGTTTGACATACCACGCTACAGTTTTGGGATTGAACATTCTACAATGCTCAATTACCCCAAAACCATGCTCTGATACCAACTTATAACACCCCGCATTTTCCATAACATTATTATATTGAAAACACGGAAGCGAAGAGAATTAAAACATATTTAATTACTATACGTTAGAACAAAATCATAAACCGATCATAAGTTAAGTCGTGTCGAGTTAAACAGGTTTAACAAACACATAATACGGGGTATTATATAAAACTTAACATTAATTGTTACAAAACATAATCAGAGTAGCAAGCTGTCAAAACATTCCCCAGCTCCTAGAGCATCTACTTTCTGCTACTCACCTATTCAAAATATAATCTGCAGAAAATAAATGCGATGGATTAGCACAAAGCTAAGTGAGTGAGTTCATAACACAACATATAAATTAGCATAATCATATAATTGCTTCAAACAACCGCAATACGATATTCCACAAATCAACAACAACTTAACGAGGATCGGTGGCTCTGGGGATAACCGTAATGCCCGGGTGGCTCCCCAAGAACACTTACCCAACCATATCCGTATGGCCATACGGACGAGACCGATAACTAGTGGTAGTTGAACTCAAATACAGAATCAAACACACAACAAATGAAGTACGACTCTGTATCATTCATTCAACCCCTGCCTAGTTCAACCAACCATTTAACAACTCGTTGACCTCGTTAACAACTGATGCCCGAAGGCCAAACACGTAGCACATAGGTTCACAGTCAACAAGGTATATCAACTAATCAACAAAACATATTCACGTTTATTCGTTGCAATCAAATGATCACAACTAAATTTAAATGGTGAGCTCTGAATCCACTCACCGATACCGTTGCCTCCAAAATCTCTGATTCCAGAGATCACTTATCTTTCGGAGAATCTGAGAATCAAAAATCAACATAAGTTAGTACTTTGTCTCATAATTTGTAAATATCAAAATGAGCGTTTATGTAAAATGCCACAATAGCATTCAATAAGTGCCACTATAAACACCACCTTCTAAACACATGCATTTTGGTGAAATTTGAAAAATCCATCAAGATTAAACATGCAAACGCGATCCTGACTAGTCAGGGCTGGATCGCGTTCGTCCTTAGTCAAAAATTCTGTCACCGAAAAACACTAGCAAACGCGATCCGGATGCTTGGCCTGGATCGCGTTTCTAAGGCCAAAAACTCGAATAGGTCGTTTACAACAAGGGAACGCGATCCGGAACCATAGCCGGGATCGCGTTCATCTGTTCTTCAGCTCAAGAACAGACCTGAACGAACTTTAAATCCATTTTCAATATTCAAACTTATCAAACTCGATTCTAATGCATTTAACTAGTTAAGAATCATCACATAACATCATATATCACAAACAATCACTATATAACTTACAAGAATTATTCAATTCATCAATTTCATCACTTATTCTAAAATTGAATTCATAAACTAAAAAATCACTTACAAAGAGGAGGAAGAACAAGATGATCAAGCTAGATGATGATGATGATACAAGTAGAAGATCACACCTTAATTTGATGATTTCACTTTGATTATCCCTAGCTAGGGTTTGTGTGTTTTTGTTTGAAGAGAAATTAGAAAAGGAATTGGGAAAGTAACAAATAAAGGATCGGCCCATCTTTATAATCATTTAACAGTGTGAGTATTTTATACCCGCTCTAAATCTATTGTCTGGCACTTAATTACTAAATGCGAGAAATTCATTTTATTGTTCCGTCAACTTTAATATATTAAAACAAGCAACCTTTTATTATCTACAATAAGTCCTAAGACATATTTCACCAACTTTCACAAAATTAATTAAAACTATTAAATACTCAATTATAAATAGAAAAATACCAGGCCAGTGGAAAGGATGTTACAAATCTCCCCTCCTTAAGGAGATTTCGTCCCCGAAATCTCAACACCATCAAACAATCCAGGATATCTGGACTTCATCGACTCCTCGGACTCCCAAGTCAAGTTGGACCCTAAACTATGTTTCCACTTTACAAGCACCATAGGAATTTGTTTCTTCCTAAGTTTGGTAACCTTCCTATCTAGGATTTCTACCGGTTCTTCAACTAACTTTTGAGTTCTATCAACTTTTAAATCCTTCAAAGGAAGTATTTGTGATTGGTCCTCAATGTTACACCTCCTCAAATAACACACGTTAAACATACTATGAATACCCGAAAGCTCAGGAGGAAGATCCAACGTCACTGACTGGTCGTTAACCACTTGTCGAATCTTAAATGGACCAATGTATCTAGGTGCCAACTTTCCCCGTTTTCCAAAACGAATTACACCTTTCCACGGGGAAACTTTAAGGTAGACTAGTTCACCTTCAAAAAATACAACCGGTCGCCTTTTCGGATCCGCATACTTTTTCTGTCTATCGCGCGCGGCTTTCAACTTTTCACGTGCAATTGTTACCTTATCCGCGGTCATTTGTACTATGTCGGGTCCAGCAAACTGTTTCTCACCGACTTCCAACCAACATATCGGTGTTCTACAACGACGACCATATAACATTTCATACGGAGGCATACCGATACTCGAGTGATACGAATTGTTATAAGCAAATTCGACCAACGGAAGATGTGAATCCCATGAACCTCCATATTCCAACACACAGGCACGAAGCATGTCCTCTAATGTTTGAATAGTTCGTTCTGATTGACCATCTGTTTGAGGATGATACGCTGTACTTAGATTTACACGGGTACCCAATTCTTGTTGAAGACTCTGCCAAAAATGCGAAACAAAACGGGAATCTCGGTCTGACACAATTGACACTGGAATACCATGTCTTGATACAATTTCATTAAGATACAACTGGGCGAGCTTAGTCAAAGAGGTGGTCTCACTCGCAGCAAGAAAATGCGCACTTTTTGTCAACCGATCTACAATAACCCAAACCATATCATTACCTCGAATGGTACGCGGCAGTTTAGTTACAAAATCCATGGTTATATGTTCCCATTTCCACTCGGGAATTTCCAACTGTTTCAGTGATCCGTACGGCTTTTGATGTTCAGCTTTAACTTGCGCGCAGATATGACAATTACCAACAAACCGTGCAATGTCAGTTTTCATCGTGGGCCACCAATACAAAGGTTTTAAGTCATTATACATTCGAGTACTACCGGGATGAACAGTTAACTTAGACTTATGAGCTTCATTCAAAATCGTATCCCGAATTCCGCCAAGTAAAGGAATCCACACCCGAGACTTAAAAGTTTTCAATCCTCTAGAATCGTCCACTAATTCATCTTTTCTTTTCAACATAATTTCGGACTTTAAGTTGTGATCCAACAAAGCTTCTAATTGTACAATTTTTATTCGATCAATCAAGTCAGAGGAAACATTTACCTTGAGATAAAAGATTCGATCAGAAGCACCCTTTCGGCTTAGAGCATCCGCAACCACATTAGCTTTGCCTGGGTGATATCTAATTTCACAATCATAGTCTTTGATTAATTCAAGCCATCTTCTCTGACGCATGTTCAACTCTTTTTGGGAAAACACATACTGCAGACTTTTATGGTCAGTACAAACAACACATCGAGTCCCGTACAAGTAATGTCTCCAAAGTTTTAAGGCAAATACAACCGCTGCAAATTCTAAATCGTGAGTGGGATAATTCTTTTCATGCGGTTTCAACTGACGAGAAGCATAGGCAATAACTTTATCCCTTTGCATAAGAACACAGCCCAAGCCCGAAAAAGAAGCATCACAATAAACAATGAAATCATCTGAACCCTCCGGTAATGCTAACACCGGTGCCTGACACAACATTTGTCTTAACGTTTGGAATGCATGCTCCTGACGATCAGTCCATACGAATTTCTCATCCTTACGGGTTAATTTGGTTAACGGACCCGCAATCTTAGAAAAATCTTTTATAAACTTCCGGTAATAACCCGCTAATCCAAGAAAGCTCTTTATTTCCGAAGCAGACTTTGGGGCGTTCCATTTCATCACAGCCTCGACTTTAGTTGGATCCACTTTCACACCATCCTTACAAATTACGTGACCCAAAAACTGAACCTCCCGAATCCAAAATTAGCACTTAGAGAACTTGGCATACAACTGTTCTCGTTTCAACGTATCAAGAACCAATCTTAAATGCAGAGCATGCTCATCTTCGGATTTCGAATACACGAGAATATCGTCAATGAAAACAATAACAAATTTATCCAAGAAAGGTCGACAAACCCGATTCATTAAATCCATAAATACAGCTGGAGCATTCGTCAAACCAAAAGGCATAACCAAAAATTCATAATGACCATACCTAGTACGAAATGCAGTCTTTGGAATATCCTCCTCACGAACACGGACCTGATGATAACCCGATCTCAGATCAATCTTAGAATACACTGAAGAACCCTGCAACTGATCAAATAAGTCATCTATTCTAGGAAGAGGGTACTTATTCTTTACCGTTCTCTTGTTCAACTCTCTATAATCAATACACATGCGCATAGACCCATCTTTCTTTTTCACAAATAATACTGGTGCACCCCACGGCGAAGAACTAGGTCTAATAAAATCCTTATCTAACAGTTCCTGTATCTGATTCATCATTTCGCGAATCTCAGAAGGCGCTAACCTATAAGGAGCTTTAGCTACAGGCGACGAACCAGGCACAAGATCAATACGGTACTCAACTTCCCTAACTGGTGGCAACCCAGGTAACTCATCAGGAAATATCTCAGAGTATTCACACACAACCGGTACATCGGAAATAACTTTTCTTTCAAGTTTAGCATCAACTACATAAGCTAAGTAGGACTCGCAACCTTTGGATAATGACTTCCTAGCCTTCATCATCGAAATCAGGGGAATAGACATACCATCCCGTTCTCCTCGAGCCACAACGTATGACCCGTCGGAGATTGGGATCTTAATCAACTTTTGGTGGCAATCAATGCTAGCCCTATTCTGACTTAACCAATCCATACCAACTATTACGTCAAAACTAGGGATTGGCATCAACAAGAATAAAATAGGGAAAGTTCGATCATCAATCACAATATTAGCTCCAGTCACCGAGGTGGTAACAGGAACTAATTTACCGCTAACAATTTCTACTTCTACGGGTTTGGTTATCACATTAAGCACTAATTTCAACTTGTCGCAGAAGCATACAGATATAAAAGTACAAGTAGCACCAGAGTCAAATAAAACACGAGCCGGTACAGAGTTTATAAAGAATGTACCAGTTATAACATCTTCTGTATGTACAGCCTCATTGACTGTCATTTGAAAAGCCCGACTGGTTGCTGGTGGAGGATTCTTCCTTTTCTGACCGGAAGATGCCGAACTCCCGACCGAACCAAGCCCCGATTTCCCCGCCTCTGGACATTGACCCACTCGATGTCCCTCCTTTTTACAAGTCCAACACACAAAGTTCGGATAACGACAATTTCTTATCTCATGACCAAGATCACCACATTTCAGACACTTATTTGTTTGCGGAGTACACGGCCCTGAATGTCTAGATTTGCATGTACTACACCAGTTCGAACTTCCCGACGAACTACTCTTACTAACATACTTCTTTGTCTGACGATTCCCTTGCCAATTTGATTTCCCTTTACTAAAGGAATCCGCTCTAGACTTTGAAGAATTATCTCTAGATCGTGTTTCACGAGACCCTCTAATGTCACTATCCACGGATCGAGCAAGATTAAAAGCCTGAGATAAACTAGTGGCTAGTCTCACGGTAGTACGATAGTTATGGGGTAAAGTATCCACAAACTGCTCTATCTTCGTCTTCTCCTCCGGAACCCATTGTTGTACAAATCGAAGTTTTTCTGTAAATTGAGCTATCAACTCCTCCATGGTCATATTATCCGTTAATTGAAGATTCACAAAATCCCTCCTAATTTGTGCCATATGGAAATCAGAACAATATTGATTACACACTACTTGATGAAATTCATTCAATCGTATAGATTCCTTTTGTTGTGGATTAAAATGCCCAGTAATTGAATCCCACCAAACCATGGCATCATCCTTCAGGCACTGCACAGCAAACTTGACCTTGGATTCTTCCTCACAGCTAATCACATCAAACTTGCGTTCCATATCTCTTAACCAATTTAAAGCCACAGTTGGATTGGTACTTCCATGGAACTCCGGTGGTTTGCAAGACATAAAAGTTTTAAAAGTACACATCTTATTAGTCTGAGAAGATGGACTAGCACCAAACACCGAAGATTGTTGTTGCAAAAGTTGCCTAGCTGCAACTTCCTCAGCTTTCCTTTTAAACTCTCTCAGAAATATCAATTCATCTTCTATCTCATGTATATACTCATCCCTATTGGTTTCTTCACCGCCTTGATGAGATGTACCTTCACGATTATTAGTCACAACAGGAGGAACAACATACCGAGAGGCATTATTGGGGTTGGGGATCGGTTGTTCGTCATCTGCCATTTCTGAAATCAACACAACACTTGAAACTTGTTAATCGTTAGTACCTATCTACTAACAATTTCACAACCAATGCTAAATCCCATACCCAGGAATGTTTGACATACCACGCTACAGTTTTGGGATTGAACATTCTACAATGCTCAATTACCCCAAAACCATGCTCTGATACCAACTTATAACACCCCGCATTTTCCATAACATTATTATATTGAAAACACGGAAGCGAAGAGAATTAAAACATATTTAATTACTATACGTTAGAACAAAATCATAAACCGATCATAAGTTAAGTCGTGTCGAGTTAAACAGGTTTAACAAACACATAATACGGGGTATTATATAAAACTTAACATTAATTGTTACAAAACATAATCAGAGTAGCAAGCTGTCAAAACATTCCCCAGCTCCTAGAGCATCTACTTTCTGCTACTCACCTATTCAAAATATAATCTGCAGAAAATAAATGCGATGGATTAGCACAAAGCTAAGTGAGTGAGTTCATAACACAACATATAAATGAGCATAATCATATAATTGCTTCAAACAACCGCAATACGATATTCCACAAATCAACAACAACTTAACGAGGATCGGTGGCTCTGGGGATAACCGTAATGCCCGGGTGGCTCCCCAAGAACACTTACCCAACCATATCCGTATGGCCATACGGACGAGACCGATAACTAGTGGTAGTTGAACTCAAATACAGAATCAAACACACAACAAATGAAGTACGACTCTGTATCATTCATTCAACCCCTGCCTAGTTCAACCAACCATTTAACAACTCGTTGACCTCGTTAACAACTGATGCCCGAAGGCCAAACACGTAGCACATAGGTTCACAGTCAACAAGGTATATCAACTAATCAACAAAACATATTCACGTTTATTCGTTGCAATCAAATGATCACAACTAAATTTAAATGGTGAGCTCTGAATCCACTCACCGATACCGTTGCCTCCAAAATCTCTGATTCCAGAGATCACTTATCTTTCGGAGAATCTGAGAATCAAAAATCAACATAAGTTAGTACTTTGTCTCATAATTTGTAAATATCAAAATGAGCGTTTATGTAAAATGCCACAATAGCATTCAATAAGTGCCACTATAAACACCACCTTCTAAACACATGCATTTTGGTGAAATTTGAAAAATCCATCAAGATTAAACATGCAAACGCGATCCTGACTAGTCAGGGCTGGATCGCGTTCGTCCTTAGTCAAAAATTCTGTCACCGAAAAACACTAGCAAACGCGATCCGGATGCTTGGCCTGGATCGCGTTTCTAAGGCCAAAAACTCGAATAGGTCGTTTACAACAAGGGAACGCGATCCGGAACCATAGCCGGGATCGCGTTCATCTGTTCTTCAGCTCAAGAACAGACCTGAACGAACTTTAAATCCATTTTCAATATTCAAACTTATCAAACTCGATTCTAATGCATTTAACTAGTTAAGAATCATCACATAACATCATATATCACAAACAATCACTATATAACTTACAAGAATCATTCAATTCATCAATTTCATCACTTATTCTAAAATTGAATTCATAAACTAAAAAATCACTTACAAAGAGGAGGAAGAACAAGATGATCAAGCTAGATGATGATGATGATACAAGTAGAAGATCACACCTTAATTTGATGATTTCACTTTGATTATCCCTAGCTAGGGTTTGTGTGTTTTTGTTTGAAGAGAAATTGGAAAAGGAATTGGGAAAGTAACAAATAAAGGATCGGCCCATCTTTATAATCATTTAACAGTGTGAGTATTTTATACCCGCTCTAAATCTATTGTCTGGCACTTAATTACTAAATGCGAGAAATTCATTTTATTGTTCCGTCAACTTTAATATATTAAAACAAGCAACCTTTTATTATCTACAATAAGTCCTAAGACATATTTCACCAACTTTCACAAAATTATTTAAAACTATTAAATACTCAATTATAAATAGAAAAATACCAGGCCAGTGGAGAGGATGTTACACCAGTTTTATCAATTAATCAATTTTCTTCATTAAAAATGGGAGTTGATATATACAACATGAAAATTGTTTCATTCAACACATAGTACAATAGTTTTAGCTTACTATTTCAAAAATATCACAAAATTCATTTATTAAACTTACTAATTTCCTATTATACATGTATATTAATTTTGTTTCATGTTATTTATGAAAAATTTACATCATAACGAACTTTAAACTGTGCCCTTAGAGCATATTAGTTAGATAAACATAGTTATTTAATTACTATTAAACTATACATAATATATCGTATCATTATCTACACATTTGAATATGATGATCTAAAACTTTCTAATTAATATTGTTGTTGAGAGTAAAATATGCTTTATTTTGTAGATTGTATTAAACAACGTTGTCATTTAATTTTTGTGGAAAATCAAATTTTAACTATGTAATATATATTTAATTATTTAATATATTACTATGTAATGTGGTAGGAGTATTTATATAATATAAGCTGAAACATCTCCCGGATACTACAATAAAGATATCATTTATTCACATTTTTTTCTTACTTCTAAAAAATGTTTGAAATTTTGTTGAATTATTCACACTTATAATTGTGTAGAAAAATTTTACATCAAAAAGTGTGAATAAATATCAACAATCATCACAATTTTCACATATATAAGTGTAAGGAGAAAAAATTACACTTAAAAGTGTGGTAAAATCTACATCTATCATTTATTGGTTTGAACTTCAAATTGTAACACCTAATTTATTCACACTTCCTCTTGCGTGATAAAATCATGTATTACAAATTAAGGGATAAGTATTAATAAATATATTTAACTTTAGTCAAAAATATATAGTATGTATCCAAGTTATATCACTTAATTATATTGTATGTATCCAACTTTCAAATATCTCTATTGTATGTATTCGACAGAATTTTTTATGATGTGTTAAGTTATGTGTATGACTTGTGGCATATTCTAGGAATCACACGTCATCAAAAATATTGTCTAATACATACAATAGAGATTTTTAAAAGTTAGATTCATAAACTGTTATAAGTTGGATACATTTATCAAAGTTGAATACATTTATAAATAATTAAGTCCACACTTTTAAGTGTTGAAAAGTTATAATTTTTCACACTTACAAGTTTGAGTTTTTCTTCTATATATATAGGTGTGAAAAATCTTAACATTTTTAAAAAGTTTTACACACTTCTTACAATCATGGAGATAAAGGTAAATTTATATTTTTTACTGGAATCAAGTTTTCGCATTGAGTATATATAAAGTAGGATTTAAACTACATTATAAAACTAATATCTAACCTAAATATCATTATATCATTAACTCTTTTTAAGATATTTCTAAAATCTAAAATCCAGTTTTATCAATTAATCAATTTTCTTCATTAAAAATGGGAGTTGATATATATAACATGAAAATTGTTTCATGCAACACATAGTACAATAGTTTTAGCTTACTATTTCAAAAATATCACAAAATTCATTTATTAAACTTACTAATTTCCTATTATACATGTATATTAATTTTGTTTCATGTTATTTATAAAAAATTTACATCATAACGAACTTTAAACTGTGCCCTTAGAGCATATTAGTTAGATAAACCCAATTATTTAATTACTATTAAACTATACATAATATATCGTATCATTATCTACACATTTGAATATGATGATCTAAAACTTTCTAATTAATATTGTTGTTGAGAGTAAAATATGCTTTACTTTGTAGATTGTATTAAACAACGTTGTCATTTAATTTTTGTGGAAAATCAAATTTTAACTATGTAATATATATTTAATTATTTAATACATTACTATGTAATGTGGTAGGAGTATTTATATAATATAAGCTGAAACATCTCCCGAATACTACAATAAAGATATCATTTATTCACATTTTTTTCTTACTTCTAAAAAATGTTTGAAATTTTGTTGAATTATTCACACTTATAATTGTGTAGAAAAATTTTACATCAAAAAGTGTGAATAAATATCAACAATCATCACAATTTTCACATATATAAGTGTAAGGAGAAAAAATTACACTTAAAAGTGTGGTAAAATCTACATCTATCATTTATAGGTTTGAACTTCAAATTGTAACACCTAATTTATTCACACTTCCTCTTGCATGATAAAATCATGTATTACAAATTAAGGGATAAGTATTAATAAATATATTTAACTTTAGTCAAAAATATATGGTATGTATCCAAGTTATATCACTTAATTACAGAGCCGGCCCTGGGCATGGGCGGCATGGGCGACGGCCCAGGGCATCACACAATTAGGGGCATCAAAATTTTGGGTCTTAGCTTTATATATTAGGTTCATTTTTGAACGATTTAGTCTAATTAAATGACGTTTATGATGAAAAAGCGTTTGCTTTTATATAATTGAAGCTGATTGTAAGCCCACCATTAAAGGAAGAACTCACCTGCGTTTAAATTGGGTGAAAAAAACTTTACAGGTCTATTTGGGGAAGAAGACATCAATTTTACATTATAGGTCCCTTTTGTTAAAATTGTTTAAAGTTAATCCTTTAACTACATTTTAGTTTTTCTGTTTAGTCCTTATTAGTATTAACATTTCAATATAACCCCTTGAATACTATGAAAGTGTTAATCGACTTTTTGAACGCATTTGAATTTCGTAGTCAGATATACTTTTAGCGAAAACAAAATTGCTATATACTTCGATAAAATATTAAAATATATATATGACACTTTTTTAGTATTGAAAACACATGGTTTGATTGAAAGAATTAATGTTTTGACTATAATTACGTTTTGAGAAATTATAGTGTATATTTTCTTAATATACTAATATTCTAAATATTAAATATTAATGATTTTTTTGAACAAAAATTAAATATTAATGATTAAATTAACGATAATCGCAACTTCCAGTGCCCTAACAGATATACGTAATAGAATTAACGTACTAGGTTTAGTTATGACACGCCCCTCTATATCAATAAGATGATTTTGCTCAAAGTAATTAGAAGCCATCAATTGGAGACATCAATAATCACAATGGTCATGCGTAAAAAGGGTTAGGTTAAGCTTGGACGAATTTTTTTGAAAAAAGTTTCCATGCAAAAATGATAGAGGGCATTTTCGTTCAACTCGCCCAGGGCATTGAATAGTTCAGGACCGGCCCTGCTTAATTATATTTTATGTATCCAACTTTCAAATATCTCTATTGTATGTATTCGACAGAATTTTTTATGATGTGTTAAGTTATGTGTATGACTTGTGGCATATTCTAGGAATCACACGTCATCAAAAATATTGTCTAATACATACAATAGAGATTTTTAAAAGTTAGATTCATAAACTGTTATAAGTTGGATACATTTATCAAAGTTGAGTACATTTATAAATAATTAAGTCCACACTTTTAAGTGTTGAAAAGTTATAATTTTTCACACTTACAAGTGTGAGTTTTTCTTCTATATATATATAGGTGTGAAAAATCTTAACATTTTAAAAAAGTTTTACACACTTCCTACAATCATGGAGATAAAAAAATAAGGTAAATTTATATTTTTTACTGGAATCAAGTTTTCTCATTGAGTATATATAAAGTAGGATTTAAACTACATTATAAAACTAATATCTAACCTAAATATCATTATATCATTAACTCTTTTTAAGATATTTCTAAAATCTAAAATCCAGTTTTATCAATTAATCAATTTTCTTCATTAAAAATGGGAGTTGATATATACAACATGAAAATTGTTTCATGCAACACATAGTACAATAGTTTTAGCTTACTATTTAAAAAATATCACAAAATTCATTTATTAAACTTACTAATTTCCTATTATACATGTATATTAATTTTGTTTCATGTTATTTATGAAAATTTTACATCATAACGAACTTTAAACTGTGCCCTTAGAGCATATTAGTTAGATAAACCCAATTATTTAATTACTATTAAACTATACATAATATATCGTATCATTATCTACACATTTGAATATGATGATCTAACACTTTCTAATTAATATTGTTGTTGAGAGTAAAATATGCTTTATTTTGTAGATTGTATTAAACAACGTTGTCATTTAATTTTTGTGGAAAATCAAATTTTAACTATGTAATATATATTTAATTATTTAATATATTACTATGTAATGTGGTACGAGTATTTATATAATATAAGCTGAAACATCTCCCGAATACTACAATAAAGATATCATTTATTCACATTTTTTTCTTACTTTTAAAAAATGTTTGAAATTTTGTTGAATTATTCACACTTATAATTGTGTAGAAAAATTTTACATCAAAAAGTGTGAATAAATATCAACAATCATCACAATTTTCACATATATAAGTGTAAGGAGAAAAAATTACACTTAAAAGTGTGGTAAAATCTACATCTATCATTTATAGGTTTGAACTTCAAATTGTAACACCTAATTTATTCACACTTCCTCTTGCGTGATAAAATCATGTATTACAAATTAAGGGATAAGTATTAATAAATATATTTAACTTTAGTCAAAAATATATAGTATGTATCCAAGTTATATCACTTAATTATATTGTATGTATCCAACTTTCAAATATCTCTATTGTATGTATTCGACAGAATTTTTTATGATGTGTTAAGTTATGTGTATGACTTGTGGCATATTCTAGGAATCACACGTCATCAAAAATATTGTCTAATACATACAATAGAGATTTTTAAAAGTTAGATTCATAAACTGTTATAAGTTGGATACATTTATCAAAGTTGAATACATTTATAAATAATTAAGTCCACACTTTTAAGTGTTGAAAAGTTATAATTTTTCACACTTACAAGTTTGAGTTTTTCTTCTATATATATAGGTGTGAAAAATCTTAACATTTTTAAAAAGTTTTACACACTTCTTACAATCATGGAGATAAAGGTAAATTTATATTTTTTACTGGAATCAAGTTTTCTCATTGAGTATATATAAAGTAGGATTTAAACTACATTATAAAACTAATATCTAACCTAAATATCATTATATCATTAACTCTTTTTAAGATATTTCTAAAATCTAAAATCCAGTTTTATCAATTAATCAATTTTCTTCATTAAAAATGGGAGTTGATATATATAACATGAAAATTGTTTCATGCAACACATAGTACAATAGTTTTAGCTTACTATTTCAAAAATATCACAAAATTCATTTATTAAACTTACTAATTTCCTATTATACATGTATATTAATTTTGTTTCATGTTATTTATGAAAAATTTACATCATAACGAACTTTAAACTGTGCCCTTAGAGCATATTAGTTAGATAAACCCAATTATTTAATTACTATTAAACTATACATAATATATCGTATCATTATCTACACATTTGAATATGATGATCTAAAACTTTCTAATTAATATTGTTGTTGAGAGTAAAATATGCTTTATTTTGTAGATTGTATTAAACAACATTTTATTCGCTTGTTTTGTACAAATACTCATACGAATACATCTTCTTCATTATTTTTAAACTTTGACTAGAATAACATGGTTTTAGAACCACGAATAATAAGACTTAAGTGCGAGAAAATAAAAATTAGCATTAGAAGAAACATAAGATAGTTCTACTTAACATTTGTGTATATTCACAAGTTTAACCTTTAAACAAATGAAGATAGTTGTATTCGACATCCATGTGTAGTCGGGTTTGAATTAACATTCAAAATTGATTTAATATCATTAATATAATTCATTCTAACTTCAAAGTAGAGTAAATTACATTCTCCGTCCCTGAAGTATGCCATAAGTTTCACTCTCCATCCCTGGGTCGGGTTTTTTGCGGGTTTGGTCCCTTGACCCAGCTTTTTGTTTCATTCCCAGTCCTCAGTTCCCCTAAATTGACTAATATACCCTCCACCATTTTTTTCATATAGTTTAAAACGTTGTGTATTTATATTGTGCCAATTGTTAAAATCTAATTAGTCCACTTCTAAAAATTTTAATAAAAACGAAAACTTAAATAAATTGAAAAGAAAAAGGAAAAATCAAATCCAAACCACTACTGCTTTTCCTTTCTGCAGCTTCTTTGATATGTTCAACCACCACCACCATTATTCATTTTCAGTCCACTTCACAAACCCCCTATATGTTGGTTCCATGGTGGTTGATTGGTGGCGTAATGGAGTATTGTTTGTGATTTTTATATGTAGTGACGATTACAAACCGCCAGCCACCATTCACCGTCTACACCGCCGCCCACCCCCTTCTTTGTTTAGATCCGAAATCAACGCCACCATCCTCAGTCGAAGATCGGTAAGTCGCTACCACCATTGTTTTTCAACTTTAAAACGTAAATCGTGTTCCAGAACGTAAATCGGTGATGTTGACGAACATATGAGGGATGAACGCCGGAAAGTGATTGTCTGTTTTTTACATATTCGATTTCGATTTTGGGATCCTTGATTTGGCGGTATACGGCGTCCAAGGGTGGTGGTTTTAAAGGATGGGTAAATAAAATGATCAGCGATGGTGACAGTGGTGGATTACGATGGCCGATTACGATGTCCGGTGGTTATAAAATGGCGACACTACAGGTTGTTGGAAGAAGTGACTGTATTTGTTGATTTGAGTATGTGGGTTCCTCGAGGAGGAAGAACAAAAGAATTGAAATTAACATATACTCCCTCCGTCCCAATTTTATTGTCCACGGACAAAAAACACGTAGTTTAAGAAAAGTGTACTAGTCGTAATGTACAACCAATAAGATTTAATCTCTCACCACATTCAAACGTTTTGATTGGTTAAAAGTACAATGTGGACAATAAAATTGGGACATCCCAAAATGGAAAGATGGACTAAAAATTCGGGACGGAGGGAGTATTATCCTTTTGATTTTTTAATCAAAGAAAATTCGAAATAAAAAAGATAAGAAAAAGACTTTTTTACCCTTTTTCTAATTTGAAGAGGACGGGGAGTGAAATAAAAATCCGGGTCAAAGGACTGAATCCGCAAAAATCCCGACCCAGGGACGGGGAATGAAACAAATGGCATACTTCAGGGATGGGGAACGTAATTTACTCTTCAAAGTATATGTAAAAATTGAGACCTCTTAACTAATTATAGTATTTCTTTCATTTATACTCCCTCCGTCCCAAATCTATTGTCCCCTTGTTGACTTTGGAGTCTTTCTCTTCCAACTTTGACCTTCGATATTTTTGTTTGTGTTATATAATACTTGATGCAAATTATACCAATGAAAATACATTCAAAATCCAATCAATTCATATATTTTGCATCAAATATTATATAACACAAACAAAAATATCGAAGGTCAAAGTTGGAAGAGAAAGATTCCAAAGTCAACAAGGGGACAATAGATTTGGGACGGAGGGAGTATTATTTACTTATACAACTAGGTACATAACAAATATGATGTTTTCATCTTTACGACAAAACAAAATTAACATTTAAATAAAAGAAAATAAAAATGCAAATAAGCGAAAGATATTTTATGTGACATCATCGTATCCAAAGATTTAGTTTAAAATTCAAATAATCGGAGATGGTTTTATGTGGCATACACGCGTAATCACGGATTTAACATTTAAATAAATAAATGAAAAATGTATTTATATTTAATTAATTTATTTCTTACAAAGCCCGTGTATACACGGGTTTTTAACCTAGTACCATAATACACGAATTACATGAGTTACATAAACACCTGTGTATATATACGTAATTGATGATGATGATGATGATGATGATGATGATGATGAATTCATTTCATTTGATCAATTTTCAGTTTAACTTCACTAATAAATTGATCAAAATTCCTTTGAGAGGATCCACCCACTGCCAATGCATCTTCAAGTGTCCTTTTAACTTTGTTGATCTCAATCCTCATACCATTTGACTTTTCTTCCATCACCAGATCTTTGACTTTCCTTGCCACCGACTCTCTTTCAACTACATTCTCATCACATAGATTTATCCCAATCTTCCAATCATCAACTACTAATTTCCTATTAGTAAATTGATCAGTTAAAAGAGGAAAACATATCATGGGTACCCCACACCATATACTTTCCAAGATCGAGTTCCATCCACAGTGCGTCAAAAACCCTCCTATCGACGAGTGTGAAAGTACATTCTTCTGATTACACCAGGACACTATCAATCCTCGATCTTTGATTTGGTCCTCAAATTCAAGAGGCAAGGGATTGGTATCGTTCGTACTTACTATATCCGGGCGAAGTGCCCAAACAAAACTAACCCCACTTTGTAAGAGCCCATGAGCAATCTCTTCAAGATCATGTTTGCTGGTGTGAGCATGGCTACCAAATGAGACATACAAGACTGACTTAGGAGGTCGTTTATCAAGCCAAGTAGTACAATCTAACTCAAACCATAAACTCGTGGACACAAGTTGTTGAGTGAAGTTGTTGGAGAAAATAGGACCGATTGCATAAAATGGTTGCTTTTGGTTAAGTGATGAAAGTGTATGCGGCTCGAGCTCTTGAATTGTGTTACATAAGACGAAATCAGCATCCTTTGTTTCTGTAAACAACGCTTTGTGTATAATGCGGTGGATAACAGTGTTGGTATTTTTGGCTTGGATATATGACATCAAGTTTTTTGGTTTAATTGATTCGACCCCTGGTATGTAATCTATGAGCTCGTCACACTTCTCTGATAATCACGAAAAAAATTTGTATATTGTCAATTATTAGTAGAAAAATACTTTGTATTAATAGTGACATTAATTACTAGCATACATCATAATAACAAAACTATCACTTATTTGTTTTTTCGTAAAAACAAAAAATAGACAGAAAAGTGAGAGAACAAGGGTACACATAGCTAGGTCCACTCATACTACTACTCATCATAGGGCCCTGCACGTTACAAATGTTGTATATTTTAGTGCATCGGGGTTTAGTGGACACGGGGTAGGTGATGCGGAGTGAATACCCGGTTAAGTTACTAAATATTGGACACAACCAAAATTGCGGGGGTTAAGGGGGCTGCGCCCCCTTGTGGGGTCCAAGGGGCAACGCCCTTGGCTGCGGTCCCGCTGGCAGGTCAGCGGGTGGGGTCAAGGGGCAATGCCCTTGCGGGGTTCGGGGCAGCTCCCGAAACAACAACGAATATGACTATATTTAGTGACCCGGAAAACCCCGTTTGGATGTTTTGACCCGAATTGTTTAAGGACATATAACTGTCCTATAACTCCCGTTTTCTGGTTACTTTTCGATTATCTGCATATTTGCAAACACAGAAAACACACACACAAAACGCTCTGATCATCGATTTCATTGCCAGAAAATGTTGATATCTCTTGAATTATCCCAGGACGAATTTCGTGAAACCCGGGGCAATTATAGGGTCGAAATATTGTCTTTGGAAAGTGATTCCAAACACGATTCACAGAGATTATATCCGGTCAATTGAATCTTTACCTTGTTCTTAATTTCTAACAACATCATATGTGGATTTGACTAAAACACCAAAATGTTGAGGTTAATTTCCTTGCTAATAAGTCCTCGTATAATATAAAATATTCTTAAAATCAAAACATAGTTTGCCAGATCCGGTAGAGATGAGAAGTGAAGAGATCAAGTATAATACCAAAATGTGGATTTGACTGAAACACCAAAATGTCGCAATTCGGTTAATTTTTGTATTATAAATTAAATGCAGCATAAAAATGGTATATTGTTAAAGAGATCAAGTAGTAATCAAGGGAAGGAAACGAATATAACAAGATATATAATGCCCTCGCGTTGCGACGGGATATATCTAGCATGACTAAATTATACTTGTAAGTCGTATGTACGTATGTTAAAGAGATGACGATGATAAATGGTTATTTCATCGCCCGTGCTTACTATCGAGAAATACATATCTTTTATATCTGATGTATTTAATTTTTTTTAACAATGTACATGCATGTTAGCTTATACTCCGTAGTAACCATACATTCATAAAAACTTATAATCTTTGCACCGGGTAGAAATTTACATGTATATATTTATATTTTTTAATTATGTCATACTCGATATCTTTTGTATTTCGTCAAGTACAAAAGAGCATTTTTTAAGGTTTTTTTGGTTATGTCATTTAACTATAATAAAATTAAAAATATTTGCTTTAAATATAACATTGAAATTGAAAATTCATACATCAATTTACTAACAAATTAAAACGGAGTTAATGGCAATATAATCTAACAAATTAATATGGAGCTAATGGAAATATAGAAATATATAAATATAATATTGATATATATACAAATATACAATAATAACAACTAAAAAAATAAATTTAAACGGAGTTAATGGCAATATAATCTAACAAATTAATATGGACCTAGTGGAAATATAGATATATAATATTGATATATATACAAATATACAATAACAACAACTAAAAAATATTGAAGCGGGGAAAAAACCAAACATGCCCCAGAATTGAACATGTGTGGACTTCGAAGTAGGCATGACGTAGAAACCACCAACCTGTTAATGTTCCTTTGATATTGTTTCTTATACTAAATATATATATTTATAGTTTAGTTTAATAAGACAAAATAAGTAATATTCATAGTAGGTTAAAATTGATATATCCGAGTATTTTTTACCCGCGCTTTACGACGGGGTTAAAAAGTAAATTCTTAAACTACAATATGAATTTCATTTAAAAATTTAAGTTGACGAAGGTATAATCTCTTTATGGTTATTTTTTAATTGTATTTTTTTTGGAATGCTGTTTTTTTTATTATACTAATATGTATGTATAATTGAAAAATGTAACCTAATACAAATTTAATAGAATACTACATAAAAATATTAACTTAAATTATCGTTTGCAATTATTTGTATAATTTTATCGTAGTAAAATTAGTATAAAACTTTGTTGTAAGAAAAGAGAAAAAAATATATAAGTTGTTAGTTAAAAAAAAAAGGGGGGGGGGGGGGGGGGGGGGGGGGGAATAAATTTAAAATGTAAAGGAAGAAAATGAAAAATGTTAAAAACTAAAGGGTATAAAATGGAGAAGTCATAATAGTTGAGACGAAGAAAATGGAAAGTACCTAAAATTTAAAGGGGAGAAAATGGAGAAACACTAAAACTTAAGGGGTGGTAATTTTAAAGTTAAAGGGTAAAAAATGAAAAGGTACTAAAAGTTAAGGGTAAAAAGTTTAAAAACGTTGAAACATAAAGGGTAAAAAATAAAAAAGTGCTACAACTTAAGGGGTATAAAATATAAAATTTTAAGGGGTAGAAAGTGTAAAATTTTTTGTTACTATTCATAGTGTGATCAAATTGATAGAAAGGGGAAATTACCAAGTGGATCATAGTGTCCATTTTTCTTGAGCAAATCCAAGTGATAATACAAATTCAATATCAAAGCAGGTTCAGTCCAAAATGAAATATTAACCAACTTGTACTTCTTCGATATCATCAACGGCCACACATGAAAACTATCGGTGATCAAGCAACTAATCGACGGATCACACTTCACCAAATTTCCCACAAGTTCATCCACATGAGCAGAAAATACATGGAGAAAACACTCCATGAATTGGTCATGATACAGAGATCTATCAAACCCAATAGGAAGACCGTCAGTCACGGTGACGTACCTTATATCTAGACCAGATTTACGTGCATCCGCAAAAACATCATCCGTGGTGGACGAGGATTTGGTGATGCTATGATGGATAGATTCGGTGTTTACGAAGGTGATAGTAAACCCTTTTGATGCTAGCTTGATGGCAAGAAGAACCGAAGGGGTTAGGTGACCTTGTAAAGGTAATGGTATGAATATAGCATGAGGATTTTTAGTTGTTTGGTCAGCCATGAATTTTGGCGAGTGGTAGTGAAGAAGTTGTAGTTTTGCAGAAGCATGTCTTTACGATGGAGGCTTATCATAGGGACCGGTGTGCACAAAATATCTGTCTATAACATTACATTTTATTTGATCATGATATGATATACTTTATTATCTTTTTATTACTCTGTTGTTTTATATACCTTTTGCTTTATTTGTTTGGTGGATAAGAAAGTTGATAATCGCAGCAAAAAGATGAAAATGACTGATATGTTAAAAAAGAATTAAAGCTTATCAAGCGAATGAAATCGAATTAGGTGCGTATAGTTTAAAGATATATATAAACTATCTAACATACGCGTGGCCAACAGGAAGATTTAGTTTATATGAGGTAGGTAACTGGTACAATCACAAACTAATTATTGTTTACGAAATTAATTTTTTAAATCATAGTTACTAATTTAAGCTTGTGTAGTTAAAGATCTTTCATCCACATAATTGTTTAGGTAAATATCATACCGCGGAACCAAATTTCTCTTGGAATAATTGGGTTCCAAAAAAGGTTAACATTTGCGTGTGGAGAGCTGCTATGGACAGACTGCCTTCTCTTCCAAACTTAGCCCATCGAGGTGTTCTAGTTACTTCTTTGTGTTGCCCTTTATGTGAAGCAGAGGATGAATCGATGAATCATTGTTTCATTAATTGTTTTCGAGTAAACCTACTTTGGAGAAAGGCTGCTAGCTGGTGGAAGATCTCTCTTCCATCAAATTTTCTGCTGAAAGATGTTGCAATGGGATTGAATCTCCCGATGGTGAATAATTATGCTTTAAAAGCATTTAATGGAGTCACTTTAACTCTATTATGGCTGGTTTGGAAATGGCGTAATTGTATCTTGTATGCTCATGTAGACTCAAAATCCTCTGTTCTAACCGAGGATATATTTCTCAAACTTCAGCGATATTCTTTAATCTGGATTTCTAATAGGAGTAAGAGGATGGGTGCTGTCACACCCATGGTTTTTTGAAGCGTTATAATAATGTAATTCAACCCGGAAGCGTCAGTCCCAAAACAAGCATTTCATTTTTCAAACATAAAAGTCCAGCTTATTTCGGACATATACATAAAGATTATAGTTATATAAACCGATTTACAAACGTTGGGTGTTATAGAAATCCAAACAACATTGATTTACAAAATCAATATCAGAGTTATACGCAAGGTCGTCAAACAATCCATTCCAGCCACCAACTTCTTGCCCAGCATATATAACCAATCATAATCTGCAAGAAGTGGGAATGTGGGGGTTAGCTCAAAGCTAAGTGAGAAAGAACTGTAACCGACAGTCTAACTCAGATATAACATATCAGTTTACAATAAGTAATCATAAACGCAACAACATCAATGTTTACATCATCAAGCACTGTAAACACACAAGCACTAAAGAGGACCGGTGGTCCTTGAGGAACCCTCAAGCCGCGGTGGCCCTCAAGCGACACTTAGTAAACCCCACTGAGCTGCAGGCCAATACAGCGATTTACCGATAGCCTGTTACTATTATCTCACACGACTAAGATTCCCATTAACGATGTGTACAAGGAATCCTTCATCGTCCAAACAATAGTAACCAATGCCCAACATACGTTGACCTCTTTATTAACACATATACGCCTCAAAGGCCATATAGCACATATCACAATTATAATCATAACAGATTAATAATCAGTCAACAATAACATATACGGTTACCCGTTGTAACCAAACATGTTATAACTCAATCACACTTAAGGTACAGGTCCACTCACCGATACCTCAGATGTCCACTCAGTAGTCTAATGTCACTGAGTCTTCTGCGTATCTGAAAACACCACAGAATGCAACGAGTCAGACTCATTCATAATAATAACCTCATGTTATAATAATATACATATCACAATAGTTCGTTATTCAACGTATTATATAAATACGATAATAATAATGAATACTCGAATAATAGTTAGTACTTATATCACCATATTATCAAATTCATAAGTATAACTAACTCAAGATTATAACATATATCAATATACTATTCAATTATACAATACCTCGTATCAACATTGTAATCACAATCGAATAGTAATTCACATACAATATATATAATTAGGTCAATAGAGTCCGGCTATATTTAGTATAGAGTCCATAACCACATAGAGTCCGGTCATATACAAATAGAGTTCGGCTAAACAACCGGACCCAAAAACATATTATAGAGTCCGGTCAAATAACCGGACCTAAAGGCTCATACAACTGGACTCAAAATAATTACAAGTTTGAAACAGAGGGAATCCGCCGGATTCCCAGCCCCTTCCAGCCCAATTCTTAAACAGCCGAATTTCTAAGGAATACGTTCTTGAATCCGGTCCGGAATACGCCGGATTCCCCGGAATCCGCCGGATTCCCATGAATACGGCCGGATTCCCCAAATCTTAATTGAATCCGCCGGATTCCCGTGAATCCGCCGGATTCCCGTGTTCGTGCAGAACCTGAACCTGCTGTTCTAACTCAATCCGAAACAAAACAACCCAAATCAACAAAGCAAAGTATCCAATCGATTACATACAACAAATAACACTTTATAATGCTAACCAACAACACATATCATCATATATCATCATCAATCACATACATAATCATAAACCCTAAATTATTAGTATGTATGCATATATATATATATATATATATATATATATATATATATATATATATATATATATATATATATATATATGATGAACACTTACAATTCAAGGATGATGATGATGATCTAGTGATGAAGATGAAGCTATAGCAAGATCACAAGCAACCTCTCAATCTCTCCTTCGTTTCTCTCTTTGATTTCTTTATTTTGATATGTATGTGTGTAATGAGATGAGAGAAAAAGATCAAGAAAGGAAAAATGATGGAGATTAGGTCGGCCTCCACATTTTAACCAACCCATCCCAGTACAAATTAATACCCCTTCTAAGCCTATTGTCTGGAATCCAAAAATACCCGCGAGAGAAAGTATTTTATTTTACCGTCAGGCTCAACTATTTAAAACAAATATTATTTTATTAGTCACAATAATACCTGTGACTCTTTTACCTGTTTATTTCAAATAAACCAACAATATAATTTCCTAACTCATTTAAATAATTATTTAAATTCGGAAAATACCATAAACGTCTAGGCCCGGTAACAGGATGTTACAAATCTTCCCTCCTTAAAAAGATTTCGTCATCGAAATCTGATCCAACTCGAAATCCACGATTAGGTAATCACATAACATCCACCATGATCAGTTTATACACCGGATCACACTTGAAACATAATAATCCAAATCCATAATTAATATCCCATCCGATCTCATGGTAATCCATCAATCATAATGATCTCAGATCATTCCACAATTCAAAATCCCCAAATGAACAATCAACTCTAAAAAATTTCAAAACAACTGAATTTAACACAAGATTATGCAATCTTTAATCCACTAGTAATGTTCAATAACACTTTCCAATTTCATATAATAATCTATCAAGTCCTCGAGCTAGATAGTTCTCAATCAATCCATTAAGTCCGAAAAATCTCAAAAGCATAGGATAACTCTTGTCGCCAATCAACAACAATTCACAATAACATCAAGTCTCACCATCAATTCTTTGATTTAATCTAACCATTACACATATCTCCACGAGTTTAAGGTAGAACAACTATTACTAACTCCAAATCAAGGATGAAATAATTCCATCACGTAGCTTAGGCTATCAAAGTATAAACAATAACCCAGTCTCAATATATCACAACATGATTCAATCATATGGAAGATATTATACACTTTCGAGGATCTTAAATCCATCAAATAATACAAGATCAAAATCTGACATAACAACAGTTCCAATGTCAAATAAACATCCACTGTTCAATCTACAATTAATTCCAGAATAATCAATTCATCATATCCCTCAAGTCAAATTACATACATTCGAGATAAGGCCAATCATCCATTTCCCGAACCTCATTACCTAGACTTAACAAATTAATGTCACAAGCAAAACATGTCAAAATCTTATTAAAATAAAAATTGACACTACACCATTCAACCGCAATATAACCCACTATTCAATACTAATTCTAGTCACCGACATGATAATCAGAATTATCCAATATCAATTAATTCTACTATAAAAGAATTAACAACTACAGGGGAATCAATTCAGTTATCACACAATGCATAAATATAAAGCGCAACTAACTCTAAATTACATAAACATATGATAGTATAGAGTTAATACAGAAGTACCTGAAATGACGTCAGGCAATCCCACAGTTTTATCAATTGTCGTATGAAGAACTTTATCAGCAACTGTTGACGAATTCTCCCACATATGGCAAGAAGATGACGACCTCCCGACCAACCCTGACTCCTATCTCTCAGTCTCTGGACACTGATTTGCTCGATGGTTCTCTTTATGACAATTCCAACAAACATGATTAGGATAATCACAATCCTTAGCAACATGTCCAAACACGCCACATTTAATACATCTAGCAGTCTGAGAATTACACCGTCCGATATGCCTGGTTTTACATTTATAGCACCATCTGGGCTTATCCACTGGACCCTTACGGTCACTCTGCCATTTCCGTTTACCCTTACCAGAAGTATCACATTCAGATTTCAACAAAACCCTTTCTCTGCTTCGAGCATCCTGAGCCTGCAAGTCACAATCCACTGAACGAGCCAAGTCAAAAGCCCGAGAAAGCGAATCTGCTAATCTCACCGTTGCCCGATAAATAGGTGGCAATGTTCCAACAAAATGATCAATTTTTGTCCTATCAGCTGGGACCCACTGTTGAACAAATCTCAATTTCTCTGTAAACTGATTAATCAACTCATCAATAGTCATTTGGTCAGTCAAGTGAAGTTCCATAAACTCGTCTCTAATACGCGATATATCAAACTCAGAACAATATCGTTTACATATCTCGGTATAAAAATCTAACCATTTGATAGAAGCTTTTTGCTGTGGAGTCAAAACTGCTGTAACTGAATCCCACCAAGTCATCGCTTGACCCTTTAAAAGTTGAACTGCATAAGGAACCTTATCCTCTTCTCTGCACTGACAAACTTCAAATTTCTTTTCAATATCTCGCAACCAATTCAAAGTATCCGAAGGATTTAAACTGCCCTGAAATTTCGAAGGTTTACATGACATGAATGTGGTAAAAGAACAAACTTTCTGCTGAGAAGATCCAGCCTGTATATGTCTATCATTCTGTGAATCCAAAGAAGAAGCATCCATCCGAAAGGCACTATAAGGAGCATTGGTCGGGTAATCATTATCTGCCATATCTCTAACAAGAAAACAACAGTCTCACAACTTGTTAATGGTTAGTACATAACACGCTAACCAATTTCTCATACAACACTAAACCCACACAATGGAATGTTTGACAAAACACAAATAGATTTGGGATTGAACGTTACCAAAGTTCAATTCGCCCAAACCTATGCTCTGATACCACTTGTCACACCCATGGTTTTTTGAAGCGTTATAATAATGTAATTCAACCCGGAAGCGTCAGTCCCAAAACAAGCATTTCATTTTTCAAACATAAAAGTCCAGCTTATTTCAGACATATACATAAAGATTATAGTTATATAAACCGATTTACAAACGTTGGGTGTTATAGAAATCCAAACAACATTGATTTACAAAATCAATATCAGAGTTATACGCAAGGTCGTCAAACAATCCATTCCAGCCACCAACTTCTTGCCCAGCATATATAACCAATCATAATCTGCAAGAAGTGGGAATGTGGGGGTTAGCTCAAAGCTAAGTGAGAAAGAACTGTAACCGACAGTCTAACTCAGATATAACACATCAGTTTACAATAAGTAATCATAAACGCAACAACATCAATGTTTACATCATCAAGCACTGTAAACACACAAGCACTAAAGAGGACCGGTGGTCCTTGAGGAACCCTCAAGCCGCGGTGGCCCTCAAGCGACACTTAGTAAACCCCACTGAGCTGCAGGCCAATACAGCGGTTTACCGATAGCCTGTTACTATTATCTCACACGACTAAGATTCCCATTAACGATGTGTACAAGGAATCCTTCATCGTCCAAACAATAGTAACCAATGCCCAACATACGTTGACCTCTTTATTAACACATATACGCCTCAAAGGCCATATAGCACATATCACAATTATAATCATAACAGATTAATAATCAGTCAACAATAACATATACGGTTACCCGTTGTAACCAAACATGTTATAACTCAATCACACTTAAGGTACAGGTCCACTCACCGATACCTCAGATGTCCACTCAGTAGTCTAATGTCACTGAGTCTTCTGCGTATCTGAAAACACCACAGAATGCAACGAGTCAGACTCATTCATAATAATAACCTCATGTTATAATAATATACATATCACCATAGTTCGTTATTCAACGTATTATATAAATACGATAATAATAATGAATACTCGAATAATAGTTAGTACTTATATCACCATATTATCAAATTCATAAGTATAACTAACTCAAGATTATAACATATATCAATATACTATTCAATTATACAATACCTCGTATCAACATTGTAATCACAATCGAATAGTAATTCACATACAATATATATAATTAGGTCAATAGAGTCCGGCTATATTTAGTATAGAGTCCATAACCACATAGAGTCCGGTCATATACAAATAGAGTTCGGCTAAACAACCGGACCCAAAAACATATTATAGAGTCCGGTCAAATAACCGGACCTAAAGGCTCATACAACTGGACTCAAAATAATTACAAGTTTGAAACAGAGGGAATCCGCCGGATTCCCAGCCCCTTCCAGCCCAATTCTTAAACAGCCGAATTTCTAAGGAATACGTTCTTGAATCCGGTCCGGAATACGCCGGATTCCCCGGAATCCGCCGGATTCCCATGAATACGGCCGGATTCCCCAAATCTTAATTGAATCCGCCGGATTCCCGTGAATCCGCCGGATTCCCGTGTTCGTGCAGAACCTGAACCTGCTGTTCTAACTCAATCCGAAACAAAACAACCCAAATCAACAAAGCAAAGTATCCAATCGATTACATACAACAAATAACACTTTATAATGCTAACCAACAACACATATCATCATATATCATCATCAATCACATACATAATCATAAACCCTAAATTATTAGTATGTATGCATATATATATATATATATATGATGAACACTTACAATTCAAGGATGATGATGATGATCTAGTGATGAAGATGAAGCTATAGCAAGATCACAAGCAACCTCTCAATCTCTCCTTCGTTTCTCTCTTTGATTTCTTTATTTTGATATGTATGTGTGTAATGAGATGAGAGAAAAAGATCAAGAAAGGAAAAATGATGGAGATTAGGTCGGCCTCCACATTTTAACCAACCCATCCCAGTACAAATTAATACCCCTTCTAAGCCTATTGTCTGGAACACAAAAATACCCGCGAGAGAAAGTATTTTATTTTACCGTCAGGCTCAACTATTTAAAACAAATATTATTTTATTAGTCACAATAATACCTGTGACTCTTTTACCTATTTATTTTCAAATAAACCAACAATATAATTTCCTAACTCATTTAAATAATTATTTAAATTCGGAAAATACCATAAACGTCTAGGCCCGATAACAGGATGTTACAGGTGCCGCTGAATGGGCCAGTTGGATTTCATGTCCTCGACATTGTTTTGTTTCTTATGGTGGCAATGGGTGATGGAAGTTTATGAAGTATCTTACTTTCCTTGTATTCTCTATTTTTGGGCATCCTTCTTGGAGCCCTTTTCATGTATTGTTCATTTCCATGTAATTTTGGTGGTCTTAACTCTTAATTCAAATGCCGTTTCGAAAAAAGAAAAAAAATAAATAAATAAGCTTGTGTAATACTCCTTCCGTCCCACTACAAGTGCCCACATTACTATTTTGGGTTGTCCCAAATGAGTATCCACTTTCATGTTTCAACCAATCGAAAAAGACTTTAGTAGGTAGTAGGGTCGGCCCGTGAAATTTGAGGCCCGGTGCGAAAAAAAGAAAAAGGCCCACTAAATACAAAATAAAAAATTAATCACTACTGAAAAATTTGTTCTAAGCATATTATATTCTAGTTTAACAAATATATCATATCATAACATCATACAATTTATATGTCTTGTATTATGTAAAAAATTGAATCATATATGTCGATATGTCAAATCATTAAAACCTTAATATATAAATAGATTAATTAAAAAGTAAAGTATTTAAGACGAAATCAAAAAATAAGAATAAAAAACAAATAATTTAAATATTAATAAAAATACATACACGCTCTTACAAAGGAATGAAGATGTCAAAGTTTTTATTGACGTATCAGACTTGCGAAGCATCGGCTGTTTTCTGAAAAACATGATTCTTTAAAAAATATAAGAGCAAATTGCACGGATCATCCCTGTCTTTTGTCAAAAATGCATGGATCATCCTTCAAAATTTTAAATAGCAGCGGACGTCCCTATGTTATGTATATTTGATCAATTGACATCCTTATTCGAATGAAATGACGAATATACCCTCAATGTTGTTTCTCTTATTATAAAAAATAGATTTCCTATTATATTATTGGTTTTATTTTTTTTCCTTTCTAGTTTACTTTTTTCCGTTTCTAAATTATGAACGTACTCTAACCACAACTGGTCGGCACCATTTCGGTCGGACTTGGATTGTTTTTAGGTTTTATAAAATTTTTAAGTTTCATTGTCATTTGCTACTTTATAACATCAACTACTTTTACTCTTACTATTGATAGGATTTTTCCTACATATATGTTGATTGTTCGAATTTGGCAAAAGCTTCCTCATGGTGCTTAATTCGCTCATGTATAGCTAATCATGGGTTACGTAAATGAGTAAATTAATTTGTTGATAGCAAACGTTATGCACGTTTTTTAGTGAACCCGAAAATGGATAACAATTATTTATTGTAATTGTTTGCCTTCTGAAATTAAAAGTTGAATAAGGAAAATATTAAATGCAAACAAGTAAAAAAAATAATTAACAAAATTTGAGGATAAGGGTATATATGTCCTTTAGAGTGCAAAAGGATGTCAATTGATCAAATATACATAATATAGGGATGTCCACTGCTATTTAATTTTTTGAAGGATGATCCGTGCAATTTTGACAAAACACGGGGACGATCTATGCAATTTACACAAAATATAAATATGTTGATGGGCATGGGCCATGGTTGTTTAATTAGTAAGAGTATTAAATCCACTGGACTCAATTACTATTGTTGGCTAGACTACCATTTATATACACATAATATATTGGACCTAAAAATTGGGCCCCGTATAGAAGATGGGCCCTTTTCAATGGCCTACCTTGCACTCCCCTTGGGCCGGACCTGGTAGGTAGATATGAAATTTGATTGGTGAAAAATATAGTTAGTGAAGAATTCTAAAATTGTGTGCAAAGTCAAAGTGTCATTTGACTGGGACGGAAGGAATATTTATGGTGAAACATTATCCTATAGACTCAGGTATCACAAGTATCAAGGCTAGGCAGGTAGGCAGTCTTCTTGTGATATGTATCTAGCTAGTACTCCGATGTGACTTGTGGATAGGATGTCGATTCTAATGTTGAGTTTTATTGTACAAATACGAATTATTGAAGGGAAAATTCAAAATCAATCTAATTAACTATTGATGAATCAACTTAAAAACGGAGATGAAAAACAGAGAGCGGCTATAATATTGAAGAACTTGAATATGATTAGCCAAAAGATTTCTTTAGTGGTTAGGGTTAAGCGTAGTATTTATACCTGAACCATCTTACATGGTTTATTATCAAACTACTCTTAGTCACAAAGTTACTAAAAAATAAAGTAGAAAGTACTATTAATACAATCTATGTGAATCCTATTACATATAATATTTCTAACAAAATACATTGTTATGGTCTCCCAATATATATATCATTGTATTTTGACTGTCTCAGAAATACCACGGCCATAACAAGAAACGGGTCAACGACAAACAAGTAAATACGCAATAACGATTGTGAGAAAAGTAAATGAACTTGCAAATATAACGTGGTTATATTCAATATACTCAATATTTTTAATCCACGGTCAAACCAGAGAAAAATCTTATTAAATTCGTAATTGTTAGGGTTACAAATACATAGGTTATATTTATACCGAAGCAAAACTTGTAAAACAAGTAAACTGGCCGCTAGAAAGATCGCGCCACAATATATTTAATCGTGCCGCAATTAACCGAATTGCGACGCGACTCATTGTGTTGCGCTCCGATTTGCCATCATTGAGTTTGCTCCTCAAATTCCCTTGAGAGTTGCGCCCACAACTCTGACTAATGTGCCACATATATAAATTGTTATGTCCAAATTCAATGTGGACTTCTATGAAATTTAGGCATTTAGCCCTTTAATACCTCAGGAATAGTTGATTTTCTAATATTATATGATGATGATGATGATAAAATGTCGAGAAGTTGCTTAAAATATCACGACAAACTGTTAATTCACTTTGCTAGTTAATTTAATTACTGTGGGTACGCGTTCAACTGATACGTAGACAAAAACTAGCTACTTTTTAATTTTTTATTGTTATTTTACTCTACGGATTTCAAATTAAAGGGAAACCAACTCATTCGGTTAAGAAAATCAATGTTTGAATTGAAACAACTAGAGTTAGTTATTGCTAAAAATTCCAACACGTATGCATATGTATATTCATTTTAGGAAGTAACAACAAACTAATAATCATGTAACATTTTTTTCTTTCACACAAAATAATGCAACTTTCCACCTCGATCATTTATTCCTACCTTATTCATTAATTACATAAACACACATATACGGATGCCATCAAATCAAATGAGCTGATCATGATCAGTTCGTTTGATCTATTTTTAGTTGAACTTCACTAACGAATGCATCAAAATTTCTTTGAGATGATCCACCCACTGCCAATGCATCTTCTAGTGTTTTTTTAACTTTCTTCATCTCAATCCTCATACCATTTGACTTTTCATCCATCACCAGATCTTTGACTTTCCTTGCCACCTCCTCTCTTTCAACTACATTCTCATCACATAAATTTATCCCAATTTTCCAATCATCAACTACTAGTTTCCTATTAGTGAATTGATCAGTCAAAAGAGGATGACAAATCATGGGTACCCCACACCATATACTTTCCAAGATCGAGTTCCATCCGCAATGTGTCAGAAACCCTCCTATCGAAGAGTGTGAGATAACGTTTTTCTGATTACACCAAGACACTATCAATCCTCGATCTTTGATTTGGTCTTCAAATCCAAGAGGCAAAGGATTGGTATCATTCGAACTTACTATATCAGGGCGAAATGCCCAAACAAAACTCACCCCACTTTGTAAGAGCCCATAAGCTATCTCTTCAAGATCATGTTTGCTAGTGTGAGCATAGCTACCAAATGAGACATACAAGACTGACTTAGGAGGTCGTTTATCAAGCCAACTAGTACAATCTAGCTCGGGCCATAAACTCGTGGACACAAGTTGTTGAGTGAAGTTGTTGGAGAAAATAGGACCGATTGCATAGAATGGTTGCTTTTGATTAAGTGATGAAAGTGTATGCGGCTCGAGCTCTTGAATTGTGTTACATAAGACGAAATCGGCATCCTTTGTTTCTGTAAACAACGCTTTGTGTATAATGCGGTGGGTAACAGTGTTGGTATTTTTGGCTTGGATATATGACATCAAGTTTTTTGGTTTAATTGATTTGACCCCTGGTATGTAATCTATGAGCTCGTCACACTTCTCTGATAATCACGAAAAAAATTTGTATATTGTCAATTATTAGTAGAAAAATACTTTGTATTAACAGTGACATTAATTACTAGCATACATCATAATAACAAAACTATCACTTATTTGTTTTTTCGTAAAAAACAAAAAATAGACAGAAAAATGAGAGAACAAGGATACACACAGCTAGGTCCACTCATACTACTCATCATAGGCCCCTGCAGGTTACATCGTATGTGGATTTGACTTTGCTAATACGTTCTCGTATATTATAAATATAAAATATTCTTAAAATCAAAACATAGTTTGCCAGATCCGGTAGATTTATATACTCCATGTTAAACTTTTAGATAAAATAGCATCTTTTCATTTATAGATAAAATCTAAAAATCAAAATATAAACTAATTGATCAACTCTTAGTACTTAGTTTGCGTATAATAAAATTATAAAATTAATTTATATAATAAGAATTAATTAAGTAGTTAACAGGAACAACGGGAAAGGATTAAAAAAGATAAAGAGGTCATGAAGTTGTTGAACAATCGTTTTTTGGATTTTTAATTTTTTAGCAAAAACGAGGTTATGGAATGATTGTTATTAGTTAACAACGGTTAGAGAGTATATTGTACACCAATTAAAATTAGCCGTACACCACTAATTGTAATTTATGGTACTGTTGAGTTAGTGATGTACGGGGTACGGCTAATATCCTAAGCTTTTTAAGTGCATGCACGAGCTTAATTGTGAAAGGTTAACAAATGGTTATATGCCCTTTAATTTTTGTATTATAAATTACATACAGCATAAAAATGGTATATTGTTAAAGAGATCAAGTAGTAATCAAGGGAAGGAAATGAATATAATTACCAAGTGGATCATAGTGTCCATTTTTCTTGAGCAAATCCAAGTGATAATACAAATTCAATATCAAAGCAGGTTCAGTCCAAAATGAAATATTAACCAACTTGTACTTCTTCGATATCATCAACGGCCACACATGAAAACTATCGGTGATCAAGCAACTAATCGACGGATCACACTTCACCAAATTTCCCACAAGTTCATCCACATGAGCAGAAAATACATGGAGAATACACTCCATGAATTGGTCATGATACAGAGATCTATCAAACCCTATAGGAAGACCGTCAGTCACGATGACGTACCTTATATCTAGACCAGATTTACGTGCATCCGCAAAAACATCATCCGTGGTGGACGAGGATTTGGTGATGCTATGATGGATAGATTCGGTGTTTACGAAGGTGATAGTAAACCCTTTTGATGCTAGCTTGATGGCAAGAAGAACCGAAGGGGTTAGGTGACCTTGTAGAGGTAAAGGTATGAATATAGCATGAGGATTTTTAGTTCTTTGTTCAGCCATGAATTTTGGCGAGTGGCAGTGAAGATGATGTAGTTTTGCAGAAACATGTCTTTACGATGGAGGCTTATTATAGAGACCGGTGTGCACAAAAATATCTGTCTATAACATTATATTTTATTTGATCATGATATAATTTATTATCTTTTTACTCTGTTGTTTTTATCTAGTTACCTTTGCTTTAAAGTTTGGTGGATAAGAAAGTTGGTAAATGTAGTAAACAGATGAAAATAACTGATATGTTAAAAAAGAATTAAAGCTTATCAAGCGAATGAAATCGAATTAGGTGCGTATAGTTTAAAGTATATAAACTAACTATCTAACTTACGTAGATCTAAAAACATGTCTAACTTTCTGATTGGTTGCTTTTTTTTTCTCTCTCATTAATCTCATCCGATCAAATTTTCAAACTCACCAATCACATTTTTAGGTCTAAAATTAGTCCTATAGATTTAGGCATACCAATCATTTTCCGTTAGTTTATATAAGGTAGGTAACTGATACAATCACAAACTAATTATTGTTTACGAATTAATTTCATAAATCATACGGAGTAGTTACTAATTTAAGCTTGTGTTGTATTTATGGTGAAACATTATCCTATAGACTCAGATATCGCAAGTATCAAGGCTAGGCAGGCAGTCTTCTTGTGATATGCATCTAGCTAGTACTCCCATATGACTTGTGGATAGGATGTCGATTCTGATGTTGAGTTTTATTGTACAAATATACGAATTATTGAAGGGAAAATATAAAATCGATCTAATCAACTATTGATTAATCAACTTAAAAAAGAAGATGAAAAACAGAGAGCGGCTATACTATTGAAGAACGTGCAGGATAATATTTTTTTTTTAAAGATGCAGATTAAATACCCATTACCAAAATACCAAATAGAGTACATACAAGAAACCGTCAAAACACAAAAACAACACAAAACACTCCAAATTACAGGGGGTAATTTGGAAAACTACCAAACTACAACACAACAAAAAGGAAACCAGCAGCAACAAGACCAAATCAAAACATATCAGAATGCTATACAATGTCATCCGTCTTATGAAGCAAACAAAAACAAAGCAGCAGGAACACAAAGCTTGAACCAAGGACCACATCAACACACCAGAGACTTCCACAACAAATAGTCACGCCCCCATGGACCACGATTACCTGGGGCCTGCCATAGACCCTTTCCATTGGCTCCAAGAATAATTTCAAGGTTTACATCTAGAAGCAAACCAACCGAATGAAAGCACCTGCACTTAGAAAACAAATCCAAACCACCGCTGTTTCTTTTTCTATAAACTTTATCATTCCTTCTAGACCAAACTAGCAGTTTACCCGCGCGATGCTGCGAAATGATAAAAAATTGGTTGAAAAAAATAATTTTAAATTGGAAGATATAGCAATGCAATTTAATAAGTCCGAATCATTTTAATTTTTAATGTATATGTGTTAAGAGTTGAACGCATTATATTTAAGTGTAGATAATGTGTGATAATTGTGTGTGTTTTTGTGACTTGTACATTGTGCATAGAAAATGGTTTTTGAGTATTTAAGAAAGAGAGTGTTGTATGCTTTATAAGGAATATAGATATAGATATAGATATAGATATAGATAATGTATAAAGTTGTCCATATAATACCCCTCCAAATCCTTTTTCTTCGTCCATGACCCATTACCGTTGTGAATAATAATTTCACTCTTATTACTAATCGACCCAAAATCTAAACCCCACCAATTAAATATCTTACCATATAACTCCAACACCAACTTGCATTTAAGATATCAATGATCCAAGGTCTCAATCTCATCACCACAACAAGGACATAAAACGCTATCCAAACCCATCCCAATTTTATCAATCACCTCTCGAACCGGAATTCTATTATTTCTTAACCTCCAAATAAAAACACTAACTTTCTTAGGAACAATCCTACACCATAAAGTCTCTTCTCTTCTCTTGCTATCCACTAACACCTTTATATCAACCAAGTTTCTCAATTTTCTACTAGAAAAATTCTCATCTTCACTTAACGACCACTTCCACTCATCCACACCTTCTCAACTAACCCTAAACCCCTCCAAGACATTCTTTAGCTCATCCCATTCTCCTAACGCTCTACCTCTAGGCTCCCTTACCCGATCCCATCTCCAATTCCAAGAATCATCTTCCCACGTGCAGGAGAATATGATTAGCCAAAAGATTTCTTTAATGGTTAGGGTTAACCGTAGTATTTATACCCGAACCATCTTACATGGTTTATTACCAAACTACTCTTAGTCATCACAAAGTTACAAGAAATAAAGTAGAAGGTACTAATAATACAATCTATGTGAATCATATTACAAATAATATTTCTAACTAAATACATTGTTATGGTCTCCCAATATATATATATATATATATATCATTGTATTTCGACTGTCTCACAGGAAGCTGCTAGGAATTTAGAACCCAAACAAGAATCGTATAACCCTAGTTATACCCCGGCCAGGCGGCCATAACAAGAAATGGGTCAATGACAAATAAGTAATACGTAATAAAGACTGTGAGAAAAGTAAACGAACTTGCAAATATAACTTGGTTATATCCAATATACTTGATATTTTTAATCCACGGCCAAATCAGAAAGAAACTTATTAAATTCGTAATTATTAGGGTTAAGAATATATATGTTATATATATATATATATATATATATATATATATATATATATATATATATATATATATATATATATATGTAGTGGCATGATCTAGAGGGAAGTGCATTTTTTAGGGGAAGGGGAAGTATGTATTAATCTAACCATTCTTTCATCTAGACAAATTAAGGTGCATCATATTCTTGTGGTATGCACTTCATGAAAATTTAGAGGAAGCATGGAAGTACCAATGAGAATACGTCACGTGTACAAAGAAAACCCATTTACCCCTAAACCAAATTATCTCACAAATGACAAGTCGAAAAATTATAAAAATTGCACCATAAAATTCAGCGTTTTCTCCTCTTCGATTTAAGATCTCTCAAGGCATACTTTCGACGAGTTTATTTTTTTTCGTTTTTTGGTGGGTTTTAAAAATTATAAGCACATATGTTAGTGTTCTGTTATAAATTAAATTTAGGGTTAGTGTTCATGTTTAGTATGGTTTAGGGTTTAGGGTTTAGTATGATTTAGTATGGTTAAAGGTTTAGGGTTTATTAAAGCGTTTAGGGTTCAGAGTTTAGAGGTTAGGGTTTAGGGCTTTTGCTAAACCCTAAACTCCAAACCCCTAAACCCTAAACGCAACACTAAGTCACTAACACGTGTGTTAGTAATATGTAAATCCATCAAAAAATGGAAAAAAAATAAACTCGTCGAAAGTATGCCTTGAGGGATCTTAAATCGAAGAGGAGAAAACGCTGAATTTTATGGTGTAATTTTCATAATTTTTCGACTTGTCGTTTGTGAGATATTTAATTTTAAAAAAGATGGTGAAAATGGGTATTTGATGAAAATGAGTGGTTGAGATTGATTCTCTCATGCTCACACAAAATTATATTCTCATTTGAACCCCAACCCATGTATATATATATATATATATATATATATATATATATATATATATATATATATATATATATATATATATAAGCATATAACCCGCGCGATGCGGCGAAAGCGTATTTGATATCGATAAAAAAAATAGTAAATGACCGTTTATAAAATTGATTCGAAATATACGTCTTGGATCAAACAAATAATAATGTGAAGTTATATGATGAACGATCTTGAAATTGAAAATCATATGCAATTAAAAACACGCACCATGTCGATATATATGGGTACATCATAGATACCGTATTCATATGCTGACGTGAAAAAAAGGTGAACGTTCCAATATTTAAAGATTGATTTCACATTGTCAACATGAAATAATCTTCAATAATAAGAGAGAGTCTAATTTATACGAATACTGAAATAATATTATAAATTATAAATAATATATATACACAAGAATAAGATGAATTATACAATTCATATTGATTAATGTAATTTATGAAATATCTCCGTAAATAGTTACAATAAAAAGTATGTAAACCAATTTCAAATTGCGTACAAATTAATTTTAGGGAATGCTTACATGTTTTAATTTTAATTGTAAAACAGAGATTTCATATTTTAAAGCTTGATTATATAAGAAAAGGATCATAGGAGCAGGCTATGTTGTAGGAGCAGGGAATGATAGTTTTTAGCCAACTAGAGGATGACACATGTATTACACGGTCCCCACACTGCAAAATACCAGGGATTAATTTTGTACATTTTTGAAACTTTTGGATCTAACCGCAAAACATATTTTAACATTACCAATTTAGTTTATTATACTAAAATCCTCAAATCAATCGGTTCCCAGTTTCACATAATGCAAACACATCGCTAGATCGAGACTTCACCTTCAATCGCACATCGCTCAAACGACTTCGATGCACGGAGAGCATAATCCAAAGCCTTACTCGGTCCATCACCGGGCGCAATTGTATCACGCGTGAGCTTCAGCAAAATCAGACCTAGATCCGGATTGTCTAGCGACGTTTCGTCAAGTAACGAGTGTTTTTCCGGCGATTTCTTCTTTCCGGAGCTCCGATCCGGCGACGGCTTGGCTCATGAGGACTACGGTGACGGCTTGGCTTATAGACGATCAACAGAATATGGTGAGTTTTTTTGCCAATATCTTGTGTTATTACGTAATGTGATAAGTTTTGTGCTATTGTTGTTAGGACTGATCGATAAGCTCGATTTGCTAGGTTGGTATAGTATCTAAACATTGATGCTATACAGATGGCTGAAGATGTTGAATTTGACCTTGTATGTATTATTACTTGTTTCAATTTTTTTTTCTTATTTTTTGTTATAGTCAACTATGATCTTGGTTCGAGGCCCTGTATTTGGAGTGATCGAGTTTAATAATTTACAACTGTTTCGTCTTCTTGCTGTGCAAAACTTCATTGTTCTTTTTGCATATTTCAGATTTTAAGTAATTTCGGGGGTTCAACCAATATTTTTTACTTGGCCATTTAATGATTTAACTATATGTTATTCATTCTACAGTATAATATATATAATTATATGTTTTTTATGTAGGTTATATTGTCTCCAGATGCAGATCCACCTATTGTCAAGTTGATGGATTACAAGTAATTAATAACTTCTCATTTGATATGATCTATGATCCTGATCGATAAAAATAATTATTCAAGTCCATTTCAACAGTATGTCTTGATTGATTGTCGGTTACACAATTTTTGCAGCAAATATAGATACCATCAACAAAAGAAGAAAAAAGAGCAGCAGAAGAAAAATGCTGGTGAAGGCCTTCTCTTTTAACTACTCGTATATTAAATGTGTAGTTTTCGGTTTTAAGAAAACAAACGTTGAACAAAGTATGTTCTTTGATGCTAGCACTTCGCATGGATCAGAAAGAGCTCAAAATGGGGTAAAGATTATTGTTTCAGTATGTAGTTTGCAAAACATAGAAATGGCATCAAGTCCTTGTCAGTCATACATTATCTATATTGACAGTTACAACATCGATATGCATGATTATGACGTGCGTTTGAGAGCTGCTAAAAAGTTGTCCTCTTTTACAGTTTCCGATCATGGTTTATTGCTTATACATTACTGTTTTTATCCTTATTTCTCCCTTGATGACTCTCAGGTCAAAGTTATTGTGAACTAAAAAGGTCGTGAAAATGAGTCTAGAAGTAACGCTATTGAGCTCAAGTAACAAGTGTTTTTTCGGCGATTTCTTCTTTCCAGAGCTCCGATCCAGCGACGGCTTGGCTCATGAGGATGATGGTGACGTTGACAGAGGTCGCCATTGCGCCGGTGAGGCTGATTTGGTTGAAAAATTTCAGATGCTCTGAAAGAATCTTTCTTATTCTTATAAACTTTATAAGAAGTATCACGAAAGACGAGTGGACACAAAAGTGGAAGAAACTTAAAGAAGTTGAACACTTCTTTGAGTACAAGTACCCTTCAAGGGACAATGATGCTCCGTGGATGATATGTCGAGCTGTATCGAAAAAGGTCCCCGCTATTAAGAGGAAATTACATGTTTCTAGAAGGTTTTCACGATTTGAAAAACCTTCAAGTAAGTCTAGTTTTCCGTTGCCTAGAAACTTTACATCTATCATATAGAATAATGTTAGAAAATAGAAAGTATAAGGAACTGTTGTTGTAGAATATTAGGGTTTGTAGAAGAAAATGTGTTGATTGATTGATAAATCATTCACATTTTTGCTATATGATATGATCATGAGGACTTAAAGTGTTGTTGTTGGTTTGCTTAACCACTTGATGATATTAAAAAATCTATGCATTTTACGTTTATTTTACTGCATTTTTATGTTTAAGGTTGTACAAAAATTGATCTGAAATAGTAGATCTCGGATAAATCATATTGTTTGAGTAGAATGCTGTGTCAATTTGATAAAATGCAGTAAGTGTAAGTATCAGATTTCACTCATAAAGTATTCATGTCAAATTCAATGCATACATTTACTGCATTTTACGTTTAACTTACTGCATTTTGATTTTTAAGGTAGTGTAAACCTGATATGCAAAATAGATCTCTGGATAAATCATACTGTTTTAGTAAAATGCAGTGTCAATTTGATAAAATGCAGTAAGTATAAGTATCATATTTCACTCATAAAAGTATTCATGTCAAATTCAATGCATACACTTACTGCATTTTACGTTTAACTTACTGCATTTTGATTTTTAAGGTAGTGTAAACCTGATATGCAAAATAGATCTCTGGATAAATCATACTGTTTTAGTAAAATGCAGTGTCAATTTGATAAAATGCAGTAAGTATAAGTATCATATTTCACTCATAAAAGTATTCATGTCAAATTCAATGCATACACTTACTGCATTTTACGTTTAACTTACTGTATTTTAAGTTTTAAGGTGGTGTAAACCTGATATGCAAAATAGATCTCCGGATAGATCATATTGTTACTGCATTTTATGTTTAAGGTGGTGAAAAACTGATCTAAGCGTTTAAGTTACTGCATTATAAGTTTAAGTTACTGCATTTTAAGTTTAATGTGGTGAAAAACTGATATAAATAATAGATTTTTTTAAAAAAATCACTGCATTATACATTAAAACTACTGCATTTTACGTTTATATTACTGCATTTTACATTTTTTAAGCTCATGTAAAACTGATATGAAAAAATATATTAAAAAATCACTGCATTCTACATTTATGTTACTGCAATTTATGTTTAAGGTGGTGAAAAACTGATCTAAAAAAGTAGATATCGAAAAATTACCGCATTTTAAGTTTAATGTGCTCTAAAACTGATATGAATAATAGCTTTTTAAAAAAAATCACTGCATGTTACGTTTAAACTACTGCATTTTACGTTTAAATTATTGCATTTTACATTTTTAAGCTCGTGTAAAACTAATATGAAAAAAATAGATTAAAAAATCACTGTATTCTACGTTTATGGTAGTGCATTTTGTGTTTAAGATGGTGAAAAACTAATCGAAAAAAGTAGATATTGAAAAATTACTGTATTTTACTTTTAACTTACTACATTTTACTTTTAACTTACTGCATTTTAGGTTTTAAGGTGGTGGAAACCTGATATGCAAAATAGATCTCAGATAAATCATTCAATTTTACGTTTAAATTACCGCATTTTACATCTTTTAAGCCCATGTAAAACTGATATGAAAAAATCGATAAAAAAAATCATTGCAATCTACATTTATGTTACTACATTTTTATGTTTAAGGTGGTGAAAAACTAATCTAAAAAAGCATATATCAAAACTTATTGCATTTTACCTTTAACTTACTGCATTTTAAGTTTTTAAGGTGGTGTAAACCTGATATGTAAAATAGATCTCGGATAAATCATTCAATTTTACGTTTAAATTACTATATTTAACATTTTTAAGCTCGTGGAAAACTGATTAGAAAATATAGATTAAAAAAATCACTGCAACTTACGTTTAAAAGATTCTCAATATGTGAAAGTTGATTTCACCTACAGATGCAAATTCAATCATGACATCACCATGTACAAAAATAAAAAGAAGATGGATCCTCCTTTACATGGCAGAATTAGACCCTATCTTGATATATCATAAATCATAACAGAAAAAAAAAATCCAAATCCAACGCTACACAATTGATAAAGCAAGTAATTGATTAACTTATGGGAGAAACCGGCATCAAATCCCTTTAGGAAAAAGGGGTTAAAATCAGTAGGGATTTAGAAAATACCAGAAAACACCAAGTACATCAAGAAGACAAGAATGACCTTAATCCCTTTTCATGTGCTTGTCGATTTGCTATATGTGATCTCATTGATCCATATATAACTTGATTATCAACTACTTGTGTGATCGACTTTGCATCAAATTCCATCAGCAGAGTTACATATACATCTCTCACCATTGCAGTAACATTAACTAAAGCATATGTAAATAGACAATAAGTCATATATAAAGTCTTAATAACTTCAAAATTCCAAAGCAATGGGTTCCACCATTTAACTTCGGTTCAAAGCAATAAAAAGTTTGTTCTATGCTTAGTATGAAAATATACTCTCATATAGATGTACCCTCAAACTCAACGATTAAGCAAAATAGAGAAAATGTATTTAGAATTAAATTGAAATCATGAAAGGCCTTCTCTTCATCGACCTTTGGGTAGTCTGTTGCTCCCTCTAGTACCCTGCCATACATAGCAATTAGATTATGCAACTCCACATAACACAAGAACACTTTAAGTCGGTGATTTAGGCTAATGAATACTATTTTTTTAATCTAAAAACATACCTTATTCATCAGAAAAGTTCCTGATTTCTACATATCGTGAGGTCAATTACCATCCAAGTCCATTAGGAAGTCGAAGAACTCGTCATCAGAATCTTCTCTTTGAATTGTTATGAACTGATGATGCTTTGAACTTTCTCCAACTTCGTATACACTAGATATTTCTTGACCAAAATAATTAGTAGTGGTCTTATTAATTTTGCTACTACACGCCTCATCCAGATTTGTGCCTAGACTACTTTTGAAGAAGATTGGGGTAGTGAACTGTGTCTGTGGTTTAACGCTCTTCTGATTAGATATGTTCAGCAATGGGGAACTTCCGTAAGTGCAATTCTTCATGCTGCTTGCTTCTTTATGCCTTCCACTGATTGACAAGTTCATGCCAAGATGAGTATCACTTTCTTCTTGATTTTTTTGGAGAGATGGCATACACACAAACCTTCTTACATCAACTCCTTGTGGAAGGAGATTGCTAGTCGATGTAAAATTTCTCAATGAAGCGGGTTTTGCGTGATTTGCATTGGATTTCCAATCTCTTCGACATTTCTGATATGATGAAAAAATATATATTGAACGTATCATGAAAATCATGAAGTTAGTAAAGCACAACTAATGTAAGACGACAAGCAAATTCTTGCACAGATCCAGGGATTTATAGGAGTTCTAGTATAAAATGTAGGTATATAAAACTTACCAAGAGCACCAAACTGTGTTTTCTGTAATAGATGTTCTTCCCCACGCGGAAACGCATCGAGGTTCTTTAAGACTTGTTTCACACCCATGATAACTTATTATTATTTGCTTTAAAACCTTTTAACATAGACCTGCAATTTTAAAAATTGAAACAAAATTAAACAACCTTGTATCAATCAAATTGAATCAATAACTTACATAATTCAATCAAATTACACAGTCAAAACCTCACAGAATCTATCAATCACGTTTCTAGGGTTTCTGTTATGACCTAATTTCTAATTTCAATTACAAATTCTACCTAATCATGTAATCGCACGAAATTAAATACGAATATGTATGATTCAGTTGTAAACATAACTATAAATCGTATAGCTAAAATTAATTTATAAATTTAAAACAAAAAAAATATGCTCAGACCTAAATCGAGAAAGAAAAAAAGTACGCAAAAAGGAGGACAAGCTGCTTGTATTAGACGGCTTCTGGATTTCAAATTCGATTCCGGAACATCTCGATTTCCGTCGGAATGTTCATCGATCCGGAGACGATTTTTCCGCAGAAAAAGGAGGACGCCTTTCGTTTGATTTGGAATCGTGGGCGGAGGTAGGTGTGAATGATTTAGACTTAGCCGGAGGAAATCGAGAAGCGGCGGTGGTGGCAGGGAGGGAATTTAGCTTACGAAAACGGCTTTCAGGGTGAGACGACAGATTATCGGAATAGGAGTAAGAAGAGCAGTTAATAGCAACGATTTGTTGGAGAAGAGAGTGATCCATTGCTTTGAGAGCGGTGGTATGAGTGTTACAGTAGAGAGAAGTAAGAGAATAGGTGGTATGCAAATGACGTGACCGTCTGACCGATGGTGACTGATAGTGTCACATGATTTTTACAAAATTGGTCCCTTGACCAAGGTTAATTGCATAGACGCCCTTTTTGATTGTTGTGATCTTGACTGTTGAAAGCAAATGGAGGGTGGAGATCGCCTCTGCTTTTCCTGCTCCTCTAGATGGGGCATCTCCTCCGAACCATAGATTTCATATTTTAAAGCTTGATTATATATTTGCAATAAATTTTATAGATTTCAGCATATAATTATTAAAAATATTTGTAGTAAAAACTATAACATGCATAATGAAGTCAACGATTAGGATTGTTATTAATCTTTCCATTTGTTACCAAAAATAAATTGTGTTATGCATAGTAATAATATATTTGGGTAGGGGCAATTTAATTGGGGTTTTCCGATATCCCTATATTAAGGATTAAGGAAGAAAGTGGAAACCAATTATAAGGGTTGTAGATGTATACCGAAGCAAAACTTGTAAAACAAGTAAACTGGCGTTGGAAAGATCGCGCCACAATCCTTTTAATCACGCCGCAATTAACCGAATTGCAACGCGACTCATAGTGTTTGCGCTCCGATTTGCCATCATTGAGTTTGCTCCTCGCTCAAATTCACTTCAGAGTTGCGCCTACAACTCTGACTAATGTGCCACATATATAAATTGTTATTTCCAAATTCAATGTGGACTTTTATGAAATTTAGGCATTTAGCCCATTAATACCTCAGGAATAGTTGATATTCTAATATTATATGATGATGATGATAAAATGTCGAGAAGTTGCTTAAAATATCACGACAAACTGTTAATTCACTTTGCTAGTTAATTTAATTACTGTGGGTACGCGTTCAACTGATACGTAGACAAAAACTAGCTACTTTTTAATTTTTTATTGTTATTTTACTCTACGGATTTCAAATTAAAGGGAAACCAACTCATTCGGTTAAGAAAATCATGTTTGAATTGAAACAACTAGAGTTAGTTATTGCTAAAAAATTCCAACACGTCGGCATATGTCGATTTGTACGTATATTCATTTTAGGAAGTAACAACAAACTAACAATAATGTAACATTTTTTCTTTCACACAAAATAATGCAAGTTTCCACCTCGATCATTTATTCTTACCTTATTCATTAATTATATCGAGATAGAGAAACGTACCATAAAATACACATATTAAATTACATAAACACACATATACGGATGCCATCAAATCAAATGAACTGATCAGTTCGTTTGATCAATTTTTAGTTGAACTTCACTAACGAATGCATCAAAATTCCTTTGAGATGATCCACCCACTGCCAATGCATCTTCAAGTGTCCTTTTAACTTTCTTGATCTCAAGCCTCATACCATTTGACTTTTTATCCATCACCAGATCTTTGACTTTCCTTGCCACCTCCTCTCTTTCAACTACATTCTCATCACATAAATTTATCCCAATTTTCCAATCATCAACCACTAGTTTCCTATTAGTGAATTGATCAGTCAAAAGAGGATGACAAATCATGGGTACCCCACACCATATACTTTCCAAGATCGAGTTCCATCCACAATGTGTCAAAAACCCTCCTATCGAAGAGTGTGAAATAACGTTTTTCTGATTACACCAAGACACTATCAATCCTCGATCTTTGATTTGGTCTTCAAACCCAAGAGGCAAAGGATTCGTATCATTAGAACTTACTATATCAGGGCGAAGTGCCCAAACAAAACTAACCCCACTTTGTAAGAGCCCATAACCTATCTCTTCAAGATCATGTTTGCTAGTGTGAGCATAGCTACCAAATGAGACATACAATACTGACTTGGGAGGTCGTTTATCAAGCCAACGATTACAATCTAACTCAGACCATAAGCTCATGGACACAAGTTCTTGAGTGAACTTGTTGGGAAAGATAGGACCGACCGCATAAAAAGGTTGGATCTGATTAAGGGTTGAAATTGTATGAGGTTCAAGCTCTTCTATCGTGTTACATATGACAAAATCAGCACTCTTTCCATCCGTAAACACCGCCTTGTGTATAGTGCGATGGTATACAGTGTTTGTATTAGTGTCTTGGAGAAACGACATTAAGTTTGTTGGTTTGATTGAGTTGACCCCTGGTATGTAATCTATGACATCTTCACACTTTTCTGATAATCATGAGAAAGTATTATTAAGGTTAATAACTTTTTATCATTGTCCTATACTCCTACGTAAGAAGAACCTCAACGCCCGTTTAACAAAAATTAACAACCCAACTATCAATATGTTTTAATAATTTCTATATCATTAGTATTAGTATATAGAATAACTAATGATAAAAAAGATACATATTTTGTTAAAAGAGAGTAATCAAGGGAAGTAGATATAATTACCAAGTGGATCATAGTGTCCATTTTTCTTGAGCAAATCCATGTGATAATACAAATTCAATACCAATGCTGGTTCAGTCCAAAACGAAATATTAACCAACTTGTACTTGTTTGTGATCATCAATGGCCACACATAGAAGGTATCCGCGATTAAACAGTTAATCGACGGATCACATGTCACCAAATTTCCCACAACTTGATCCACATGAGCCGGAAATACATGAAAAAGACACTCCCAGAATTGGTCATTATTTAAAGATCTATCAAATCCTACAGGAAGGCCATCGCTCAAGGTGACATACCTTATATCTAGACCTGATTTACGTGCTTCCAAAAAAACATCATCACCCATGGACTTGGTGGACGAGGATTCGATGATGCTACGGTGGATGGATTCGGTGTTTATGAAGGTGATAGTAAATCCTTTTGATGCTAAGTTGCTGGCAAGAAGAACTGAAGGGGTTACGTGACCTTGTAGAGGTAATGGTATGAATATAGCATGAGGTTTTTTATTTCTCCTTTCAGCCATTCCGGACATAGAAATTGTTATTTTGCAGTTGATAATTTTTTGTTCACGAGCCTTATGTCAGAATGAGTACTCTTATTAGACCACTCCCAACCGTGAACACCTACTGAACACTTCAGTTTGTATCACATCAGCGTCACGTCAACAGTTCACAAAACTGACACTAATCGAACATTTCACTACCAACAGTAACATCACTTCAGTTTATCTGGACCCCACATTTACCAATATACCTGTGTTTTTATACACTAAACAAAAAACAAAAACAAAAATAAAATAATATTTTAATCGTTGTGGCCCCACTTTTTCCGTCGGTTCCCATCGAAAAACTGATGGAGAAAACTGACGGCTCAATGGCATCAGTTTTGTGAAGCCTGTCAGTATTAAACCGGCGGCTCCACTGAAGAACCATTGGCACACCTCTTATAGGGGACCGGTTGGAGAGTACTCTTCGGTAGTCGTGCACAAAAACCGGTTCGGGGCCAACCCGACCCGACCCGAAAACCGAACCGGTTTTTGACTAAAAAAGTCAAAACCGGGTTTGACCAAACCAAACCGGGTTCAAACCGGTTTTTGACCGGGTTTGACCGGTTTTTTTGACCGGTTTTTTGACCGGTTTTCGGGTTTTGACCGGTTTTTTGATCGGGTTTGACCGGGTTTTGACCGGTTTTCGGGTTCAAAACCGGTTTCTAAACCCTAAAGTCCAAACCGGTTTGGACCCGTCGGGTTCTAGAAAACCCGAACCGGTTTTGGTCAAAACCGGTTTTGACCGGGTTGGAATCGGGTTGAAATCGGGTCGGGTTCTAGAAACCGGTTTTTTTTGTACACCTCTACTCTTCGGACATAGAAATTGTTATTTTGGAGTTGAAAATTTTTTTGTTCATGGGCCTTATGTCAGAATGAGTACTCTTATTATAGGGGACCGGTTGGAGAGTGCAACATGTCTCTAAAAATGTAGTTCACTCATGTCTTTTTCGTTTACTTTGAAAGGCTAAAACCTTTTTATATATAAGAAAGTTGATGGAAGTATATTTAAAACACCTACAATACACATAAAGTAAGTAAAAAAGCTTTTTAAATTGAGTCCAATTTTAGATTAATACGATTGATTTGTCAGTCCAAGTATCTAACTATTTATTCGAGTTTACATATTACTTTATAGTTCCATAATCATGTATACAAATAGCAATTCTTACACCATCATTCCTCAGCCGTACATCATCAAACATATATGTTTAATGGTGTTGCATTAGTACAACACTATAAAACATATTTGACGTTATGCGGTTAAAAAATAGTAGTATATAAATCATCAAGCATTATGTACGTACGTATTAATGGTAAGCTTAGTCCAAAATTGAATCACATGTACCTAGGTAGTTTCGTACCCCAATATGACTAGTGGATAGGTATGACAATCGTAGATCGATATATATCTGATCGATCCGCTTCGCTTTTATGATTTAAAATTAAGTAGTTAGTACAATAATGAAACAGAGCAACTTATTAAATCTATAGCGTTAGCTTATTTTCTTTTTCGTGTTCATCCCTAGTCATGATATGACCAATTTTTAGACTAATAATGCTTTATTCAATTCTCCAACATACGATTTATTAAAGGAATAGATAACTACTCCGTAATTAATACTGATATATAATTATAATGATGATGATGATATTATCTCTTTTGCTTCCTCAGGTCCTCACCCACACACTGACACACATACAGACACGTACCCTCTCAATATATATCATATTGGAAATTTTAGGACAGTCGTTGCACCATAATATAAAAGTTATAAAATATATAAAGTTTATACGTATTAAATATCATACTTGTTATTTCATGACTCGATTTGCGATTCGGAAATCTCTATTTTTAACTCGTGACTCGGTTCGACTTGTAAGAGTCGCTATTTTACAATAAATATGTATATTTTTATATGTATATGTATATCATTGTTTAAGTTTTTTGTTTTGAAATGAAGTAAAAAATGGTAAGAGTCGATAATTCAGTCGTTGACCGTCAATTAACATAAATGCTTAACTCAAAACAGGTTATAGTCATTTATTTTTCTATTTGTCCTTCTATCTTCTACATTACATTACATTACACTAAAAGTTTATCTGATTTTCTGACTCGTAAGAGTCGCACAAGACTCGTAAGAGTGACACACGACTCGGAAGAGTCAAAATGACTCGTAAGAGTCAAAGTCATTCAAAAGTCAGGGTTCGAGTCGCCTCGTTTTGCAATTTTTACTCGACTCGTGAATCATAAGAGTTTTACCGGTTTTTGGTTAACCGAAATTCGGTTCAACTATATTGTACCGGTTTTCGGCTCGGTTTTTCGGTTTCGGAGTATTTTGAACACCCCTAATATATACCCACTTCATACACATATTTTTTCACTACAACCAACTACAAATTATCTTCTTCTTTCCACACTATATATATATAGGATTGGGATCCATAGAGAAGGAAATTTAGGTGGAGAAGAGGGAGAAGCAATATGATTCAGTATTTTTATTACTATGATTCAACTTTTTATTACTTGAATTATAATAATAAAAAAATGAATCATAGTAATAAAAATACTGAATCATATTGTTTCTCCCTCTTCTTCACCTAAATTTTCTTCTTTTTTGATCCCGTTACTATATATATACCCACTTCATACACAACTATAACATCCATACAGAAATACAACTTCCATACACAATTACAAAAGTGCCTAGAATTCCACCTAAAAATACACCACCACCTACACCACAAGAAAACGATATGTGAAAAAATTTAATAAATAATCCCATAACGCATTTTCAACCAAATCCAACTTCACCAACAAGTTCGTCTTCCGCTCAATCAAGCAACTCTTCACCAAGTCAACCGCTCGGGTTTGGATCATACTCACATCACCCTACACCATACCAATTTCAACATTACCAAACTTACCAACATTTCTCACCCTACCTTCCAATACCCCAGACCACCTCGGCTTTTGGAAACCAACCATTTTATCAACAACACGCACCGTCGTTTTTCTCTCCATATATACAAACCCCAATTAACTATCCACAATTCGAAAACATCAATACACCACCCCGAACCCAAACTCGGAGACAAGAAAGGAAAAAGGGGTACAAGTGAGATGGACGGATGCGGAGGCGGTTATATTGTCTGAACGGTGGGTCCACGTGTTAGAAAAATCATAACAAGGAAATTCACAAAGCTATGAAGCTTTTTGGGATAAATTAGTAGTTGACTATAATTCGGTGGTACCCGCAAAACGTATTTTGAGTCAAATACAATGAAAGTGGAATAAAATCCGCAAAGACGTCAAAGCTTCATCGTAGTCTACAAACCATCTTACCGACCCTCGTCCAAGCGGGGCTAATGAAAAAAACATTGTTGGCTCATGTTATGAACTATTTAAGTCCCAACAAAAACGCAAGTTCATATACGAGAAATGTTGGGATGTGCTCAAACACTATCCGGAGTTCTATTCGGATGAGGGGGTCATGGCCAACAGACGTACACGCCAACCCGATCCCGAACCGATCGATCTTGGTGATGACATCCCTTCATCTGAATATCTTACGACTAACATGGAACGGTTTTCCAAAACGACCAGATTCGCCGACTGCCCGGTCATACTCTTTCAAGAAAAGTAAAAAAAGTTCATGTTCGAGTGATGCGGCTACTGTCTTCACAAAGTTTGAAAGAACAAGAACGTATGACACATACAAAATTCGCGGAAGCACAACAAAGAACAATGGCTACGATCGACACAAATTCTACCAAAAAGACTATTCTTGAATCGTGGAAAATGATTTATAAAAAATACCGAAGGGTCTTAAATGTAACATCCTGTTTCTGGGCCTGGAAAATAAATTGTATTTTAATAAGTTTGGTTGGTTTATTTAAGAATAAACAAGTAAAAGTGCCTCAGTTTTTATTGTGACTAATAAAATATTGTTTGTTTTAAATAAACAAAGTTGACGGTAAAATAAAAGTACTTTGACTTACGGGTATTTTCGGGTTCCAGACAATAGGCTAGGAAGGGGGTATAATTTTTACATAATAAGAGTTGGGGTCGGTGGAGTGACCGACTCATTTTCTATTTCACCTAACTTCTCATCTCATTTTCTAAACACTCTCTCTCAATCCTCTATCCACAAATTCAATGAAAAATCAAGGAAACAAAATGGAGATTTAAATTTTGCTAGAGAAATCTGATTATCATCATCATTTATATCATCTTCTTCATTTGGATTGTAAGTGTTCTTGGTGTTCTTGAGCTTATTTTGTAGAAATTGGGAAAATGATGAACATAAGTGATTTGTATGAATTGAAGCTTGAAAATCATGTTTTGTTAATTACTTGTTGATTATTCATTGAAATGAGTTGATTACATGGTGATTATATGCTAGAATTTGTTAGTGTTCTTCAAGTTGAGTTCATAGCTTAGGGTTTGGTGATTTTGGTGAATTAGATGATGATGCATGATTTAGAGGATGTTAGATGATGTTTGTTGTTGTTATTATATGCTTATGGTTGAAGTTTGTGGTCTTTACTTGAGAAATTTCGTGTTTATAAACTGGTTTTGGGTGAAATGGGGTTTTGGTTCGTGTTGTGTTCTTGCTGGAAGTGCAGGTCGTTTTTAAGCTTGCGAACGCGATCCCAGCTATGAACCCGGATCGCGTTCCATTGTGTAATCTCATTTCAAACGGATTTTGTTCTTGCGAACGCGATCCTGCCACCTTTCCCAGATCGCGTTTCGTAGTGTAAAACGGTGACAGAATTATTTTCAAAGGGGAACGCGATCCCACCAATGTTTTCCGGATCGCGTTTGCATGAATTATTTTGAAGGATTTTGTAAATTTTGAAAATGCATAAGTGTTTAGAAGATGGTGTTTTTAGTGGCACTTATGGTTGACATTCCTTTTGTGGCACTTAAACGGTAATTTAGTGGCACTTTTTATTAAAAGAAATACATAATAATGTGAACGATTTTAAGGGGTTTCGGGGCTTAATGAAAGAGTTTAAAGTCAATTGGATATTGTATATGATATTGCTTTAGTGGTACTTCCGTGACATTTTAGTGGCACTTTATGCTTAGAAATATATGTTTTGAAATATATGAATTTGTATTGGTATAAGATATACATTGATGAGGCGATATACTGACTTGGTTATTATTTGTTTATTCAGATAAGCGGGCGGCCACTCAGTAAGATTAGACCACTGAGTTGGTGATCAGACGATAATATTCGGTGAGTGGAATTGTAGTCCTCGGTTCAAACCAGTTGTAACTAGTTCGGTTACAACGGGTAAACCAGGATAGTTTATATCAGTAGATTGTTGTTATTAGTCGTACTGGTACCAGTTTTATTTGTTTATGTTGCTGGATATATGAGTTGTTGTGTGATTATTATTTTGTTGCTTGGTTGATAACAGTTGTTGAACTGTTGTTAGTTGTTGGTTGCTATTGCATTGTTGCTTGCAATATGGTTGATTTCAGAGGTCGACATTGGTTGGTTGGGTTTGGGTACTACTGTGTAGCTGTCTAGATTTCTTTGATACACATAGTTGAGAATAAACCTAGTCAGTGAAGGTAGTACTCAGGCTATCGGTAGATCACTGAGAATAGCATACAGTGGTCGTGGTTTTTGGGTTGGTTGTATATCAGGAACCGCCGGTCCTCTTGACGCTATGTGCTTATGTGTTTTACTTGTTGTAGTTTATCTTGTTGTAAGACTTGTTATGAATGGGTTGCACCGTCGGTTACGGTTCCATTCACTTAGCAATAAGCTAATCCCTCGTTGTTTAATGTTTTGCAGATTGTGGTTAGTTGATGTAGATGTTCGGGTTGTAGATGATGACGGGAAGTTTGACTAAGCTTGACGCAACTCTGATCTTTTGTAGATGTCTTTTGGAAACGTTTTATATAAGGCCCGTTTTGTGTTCATATGGGTTGTAATTAATATGGTTGTAAATACTTAACTAATGTAGCTATCTTTTGTAGTTGTTAAACCTGGAAGTATTGAAAGTTTGGTAATTATTTTGGGGACTTGCGCTTCCGATTTTGAAATATAAGATTAAATGATATGTTTGGTTTGAGAATATTAAAATATGGTATTTGAAAAAGGTGGGGTCTTACATTAAAGGCAAGGAGAAAAAAATGCTCAAAGAGGTGCGAAAAAACCGTGGTTAGTAATCATGAGTCGGATTACAAAACGGTTTTTGGTCACGAATTGGGTTCGGGTTCGTTCCAAGTCAACGATTCGGACGAAGCAGAACACGAAAATGAAGACGAAGATTCGGACAATTCGGAGTAGACGACTAGTTGTATTTTTTTCAATAAATGCACTTTTTTTTAGTTATTGTAATATTCTATTTTTTTAATGTAATCTTTTTAATTTTAATGAAAATGTTTTATTTAATTTCGTGTTTTAAATAAATAAAGTAAATAATGTGTGGGGTCCAGAAAAAATTGAAATGATAGTTTTGAGACAGTTTTGAAAAGTGCTAACTTTACGTTGATTTAGCAAAAACCGATGCGTTAATGTGTCTCTTTGGAGTCGTCATAAGCCCACATACCATATATAACGGGTTATGTATAGTGGCCCAGTACAAACGGCCAGCTCTCAACAGACTCAGATCAACAGCGTTGTAAATTTCAGTGAAGCAATTGAAAGCGATTGATTATCAAACAGAAAGGTAAGTACCCATCTTTATTTATGCCTATGAGGTGTTCGATGAAATGCACCAATGGGTTTTGAAATCTGGTTCGATTTGAGGTAAACCCCGGTTAATTACATTATGAACTGGTTCTAAATTATGCATTTTGATTTGGATTACACCCTTTTTATTATTTGTAAATATTTGATAAATTTCTGCATGTTTTACTCTTTTACTCACCTAGTGAACGTGCAAGTTATCTTCTCCTTCAATAACGGAGTTGTTAATAGGTGAAAATGGATAACTACACATATTTAGACATTAATCTCAGTTATCAGAAACAGTTTTGTGATTGTGTATTTTATAATGCTTATTAGCTTATATGTGTTTTTAGACTCGATATCCTGTTTTATATGAGTTTGATAATAAATATATAAAAATGGTATATGGTACTTTCTTGAATATGTGTATATCTTAAAAAGAAACATGACAACTTTGAAACTTATGGTAAACTTGTCGATTCGAAATTATATATATGAAGTATTAATTACCAAGGTTTCTAAGTCTCATTTCTTACGGTTTTCAGCCAGTAACAGGCAGTTCTATTAAAAGAGATGAATTTACGATGTGTCCAGTGTGGATATCATATAAAAACTCTCTACGTGCAATATTCACCAGGAAATATCCGCCTGATGAAATGTGTAAGTTGCTATTTCAACTATTCAGTCATAACCCTATTCGGTTATTCTCGTTTGAAAGCAAAATCACATGAAAGATTTGTTGAAATCATGATGACAGCAAAATTGCAGAGCAGTTGCAGACGAGTACATTGAATGTGAGATCATGGTAAAAACTAGTCTTCTCAATTCTCATAAATTTTAACATATACATGATACTTATATGAGTTGGTTTAGCTATAGCTCTAACTAACTTTAACTTTCACATTCTTTAGATTCTTCTTATTGATTTGATTCTTCACAAGGCAAAAGCATATAGACATCTCTTCTATAACATGTTTGATCGCGAATCTATGAACTTTGAGGTCTAGACAGTTTGCTACATATCACTTTAACGCACACACACACACTGCCAAGTTACGATTAGTTGTTTGAAATCCTTATCATATTTATTGCAGGGACTGATGTGGAAGTTGACTTTTGGGTTTCTTCTCTTGGATGCTTGTATCCATCTTGTACTCCTTTTTTCTAAAGGGTTTTGCTAAACAAAGCACTTAGGGCTTTGTTTAAATTGTTTGGACATGCATAAAATGGTTGTACATTAAATAAAATTTAGGGGGACAAAAAGTTTGTTATCGTTTGAGTACACATTTTTATACGTCTTAACATCTTAACCAAAGCCCTTAGGGCTTTGTTTAGCAAAATCCTTTTTCGGAATCATTAGTCTGTTGAATTTTGTATGCCGAACATCCCATTTTATAATCATGATGATAATGGTCTGATACTCAGATTATACAATCTCATTCAGCCAGTAATATGATAATCACATACTCATTATTGTTACCCTTAACTAGCTACTAAGACAAAATTACCATTCTACTTACAACTGAAGATGCTTGGGGTTCAGGTCCAAGCTTAACTTCATTAATTTGGGCCTGTGGAAAGGTGTGTACGTTTTCATTTTCATGCTTAGATACCAATTATATCAAATACTGGACTTAAATCATCATTGCGATTATAGATATTGCTGGACTCCTTCGCTGGAAATCTTTTGTTTATTAGTATAATACTTGTTGGAGCAAGATCTCTGTTGAATATGTCCTCTCAAGTATCCAGGTGAGCAGATAATTATGAAATATATATTTCCAGTTTCATACTAGTGTCAAAATATCCTACACTATGTGGTTTTAGAATATTTGCATTGTTTTGTTTTCATAAAACCTGTTCAGGTACAGTATATGGCTTGCGATACTTGCCTCAAGCTACTTAAAATTGTTTCTTATAGCAATGATGGTATGTTTCCTTGTTTATGATTTGCTTGAATTCAAGCATAACCTAAATTTGTTCTGATGTTGAGTTTTATTTGATTTCTTTAGGTATGGGAGTTTCCTCCTTTGGTGATTTTCATAATCGATATATTTGTCTTGTCATCCAACACTTTGGCTTTGAATGGTAAGAAGTGTAGTTAAAAGTGATTCTATAAAAAGTTATGTTGCTAATTAGGTATACTTTTTCAGTGATGAGCGACTCAGCCATGGGTAAATGCTTTGGTGTTTGCTTCTGTGCACATATTGTCAAGTTCCTCGTCAGTTTAGCACTCAACATTGACCTATCAAAGCTAATTGCAAGACTGGTTACACTTTAAACAGTGTATCTGTGATGAATGTGTTCATGTAGTGTGTTGTATATGGTGAAACTATACTTTAATTTCATTATTTATATGAAAAATATTACATATTTTTAAAATAACCTGTACCATGCGTTAGCAGCATCAAGTTAATCTAACAACCCAAGGTTGGATTTATGTCTCATTTGAAACAAAGTCGCAGATATGTATGAAGACTAATAGCAGTATATAATGGAACAAAAACTCCACTATGTTTAGTGTGTTCGTTGTGACCACACGATACCAAATCAGAACCATAATGTATAAAAAACAATGGAACCAATAACCGAACTTATGTAAACCAACTTGGTGATTTAGAAGTGGTACAAAGGAGCATGCTCCAAAAGTTGTACAAAGGTAAAGGTCAGGTGTTGGGTGTTAGGGAATTATATTAACACGAAAAGGTTATCCAGTAATAGCACGCATGCCCATGAAACTATCCATGATGGGTGGAAAAGTACCTCCAACTTAACTACCAGTATTCTTATCCACTTCCCGATCTCCTAGGGGTGGTTCTCTCTGCTCCAATCCAAAGAAAGAACAATTTTGAAAGGCATCAAGGCTGCTAGCTAGAATACGACTCAATCCGCTTAGAGACTCACTCAATATAAGGTCGTTACTTTGATATCTACAGGGAGGCATGTCCACCTCTAGAGGTCCTAAGGAGTCGGGCTGCAGTGAGAGAAAAACAATACGTTAGGACATCTCACTAAAGATAGTACTCCAAACAAAAAGAATACGACATTTTATTTAGCAAATCGTCAAATAAACATGTTTGGTTATTTAAAAGTCGTCCAGAATGCCCTTGATAAGGGCACAATAACAAAACAATTCAGGCAATTCAAAAAAGAATAATAATAAACAAACAACATATTACGAACCCAGTATATATCAGTAAGAGCGTGTTGATCTTTTGCAGAACCATCTTCGACATTCCCATCAGAATTACCCTCGTCCATTGACTCTACTTCTGCAGGATAATCCTCCAAAGGCTCATATGTTTCAGCTGTTTTCTACAGAGAATAAAGGAAGCACATCATATCAAAATACATGATGGCAAAATGTAAACAAAAATTAACTGGCCAGAACAAAGATCACTGAATGAAAATGAAATACTACTAAAAAGCAGATTTCAAACCTCAGTGGCAGAGCCTGATGAAACGAGACTCGTGGCAGTCTCCTGTTTGCAATTCACTTTAGAAGTGTGTGCCACATGATTCTTCCTGAATGTGAATGCATCACATGTTTCTTCAGCATCCCAAATGGATGAAATAACGGTAGGCTGGACAGCATTATTGCCAAGATTTTTACTTATATGAGCAGCAATAGCAGCATCAAAGGAATCACAGCTGAATGGAATCTGAGACCCCGATGGAATGCAGTTGGCACTTCCACCATGAGATACATCCGCAAGCAGATCACCAACACTTATGTTGGTAAGGCTGTCTGCCCATTCAAAAACCGATGCAGATCCATTCTTGTGAGATCCCTTATCCTGCAATTGATATCAATCCAATATCAAACACTAAATCTGAAATTCTAATTTAAATGGGCACCATAATTTAGTTAGGTTGCAATCACAAACCTGTGCACCATTCATAGTCAATCTTTGGGCAGCACCAGTTGGTTGAGGTTCTTGGAGTGTATTTGCAAACCATCCGTACCTTCATAACAAATTACAACATATGAGTATTTCTTGTAGCATACAGAAGTACGAAGTAGTTCTTAATTTAAAATATATGTAGAAGAGTCAAACACCTTAAGCGGAAAACTGAAGGACTTCCGATTGCAGCATATACATCTGCTGCACTTAAAACTGAATGTTGAGTCCATTTCTGACAGCTCATGAGATCTACACTCTGAGCACAGTAAGGCAGAAGCATTAGTTCTCCAGATGCTATGCTACACCTTCCCCATTTACGATTCATATGTTCTAAAACCGATGATATCTTCTTTTTAGAACTTAATGTGAGCTCCAAATGAGGGTTGTGATTCTCCTGACAAAAGATTAAACTCTAAGTCAGAATAATACCTTTTCAAATAGGAAACCTAGCTTAATTATACGTTCATACCATTTCCAATGCTCTGCGTATACTTTCATTGACTGGGAAAAGCTGAAGTTTAAGTTTGGTCATAGGTTGTACATTGTTGGCAGTACACATCGTTTGATGAAAAGATGGCACAGGGGGGATGTCTCTTGCAACAGAGTTTAAACCTTTGTCTCCTGAAAACAAACAAGATACTTAAATCAAACAAAATGGAAACCAAATTTGCAGGTTTTGGTAAAGATGGAAGATTGGAAACCCACCCTGCATATATTGTACACTATCAACTAATTTATCCAAGGCTGTCTGTTCCAAATGTGCAGCAGCATCAGCAACTAATGACACTCCAGCTATTGCAGCCTTCTCCCATTTCTTATATGCAGCACTACCTTTTTAACACAATTAACAATAGTTCCCCAAAGTAAATAAACAAAGAATGAAATTAAATAACAAAGACAAAAAATAAGAACCAGATAAAGACTCACCTGGTCTCCGCCTCTGTCTTGCTTGTTTAACAGAAGACAAGTCTCCTTTACAGTTGTTCCGATCTAAACATGTGTTTGCATTGCGCCTGACTGAAGCTCCTTTTCCAGAACTCGCATTTTGTGTGGTTTGACCATCAACAAGGACAAGATTGACACGAGCATCATGTGTGCAGGCTTTACCCTGATTTGAGACAGAATTTGATGGTGTTGTAGAACAGTTTTCCCCCTGAAGAGGTCGTTTTTTTATATTCTTCTTTCGGTCTTTCAATAGTTGGTGTTCCTTCATAGCAAAGCAACAATTTGACGGTTTAATAAATGGAAAACCAATTACAAAATGCCGAGCCTTGAGAAATGAGAATATACTCACCAACGTCTCCAAGAAAATCTTGAACCTTCGAGGCTTCAAGTGAAGTTTTGAGGCTTTACAACTATGTTTTTCAAGTAATGACCACCTACAAATGACACGATTCAATGTAACAATGTGTGCAACACGATCATACAAATAACCCCATCTTTATATATGATTACTTACCACCGAAGCATGGCAGCATTTGTCTCTTTATGATTTTTGGCATCAAGATAGAGTTCTGGACCCAGCAATTTGTTCATACGCCTCACAAGCCGATAATAATAGTGTCTAACCTGATCCTTGTTCTTACTCTGAACACGCGCAGTTATCTTTTCAAAATTCTGCAACACGTATTATGTTCATATAATTAGTATTCAACCCTTTCAGTATCATATATTTAACATTTATGCATCGCATAGAAACTTGCCTTGCCAACTTGACGTAAAGCATTAAAGAAACTTTCCTCTTCCTGACGTGTCCAAGCAGCCCATTGTCGTGTTTGTTTTTTTGCTGAATCAAATTATAAATCCTATAACATTGATCCCAAGCTAAATACTAACAATAACTTACAAATCAACTAATTGATCTTCCTATGTGTACCTGGCTGATTTGATGTAATATGATGTGTTTCAGATGTGATCACATCTTTAATAAACACATTTTCAGGTATGTCGGACGCTTCACGACATGAAACTTGTGACTCCATATTCTTGTATAAATGTCAAGGAAGTGTTGGAACTTTCATGATCTTTATACCTTGAAACTGATTATTTCAATCTCCAAGTTAGTCTAAATCCAGATGTAATGACAGAATTAACATATATATACATATAAAAATATAAATTGGGGAAAAATTGAACACATAGTCCCAATTTCCAGCCAGATTCATATTAACATATGATAAACATAATATTCACATATATAATCAACTAATTCTGCTAAAATTTATGCTAGCATTGCCAAACCAATATCAATTAATAAGTAAGACCATCATCAATTACAAAATCCGTAAACAAAAATAACTCATTTTTTCTTTACCGAATTAGGTGATCAAGAATTAACCCTAGAAACCACCGTAACTACAGCAATTCGTTCGCAAATTCAAATAAAATTCAAAATCAAGCCTAATTCGACGTAAATCAACACCGAATGCATATACTACACATAATTAAATGCAAATAAATTCGATAAAGCTATTGAATTGAATTCAACAAGAACGAAAGGTCTTACGAGAGAGAGAGAGAAATAGCGATGACGATGGTGTTCGAACCGACCGAAACCCAAATTCCGATTACGATTCGGACCCAAAATAATAAAAAAGTTAAACCACGGTTAACTTTCCTGTCGTATGTATTTTTGAGAGTTCAAAATTTGGTTTAATAATTTATGTATTTTCTTTTTCTTTTCCTTTTCTTTTCTAGATTTATTTATTAGAATTACTATATATATATTTCATTTCAAAAAAAAAAATAAAAAATAAAAAAAATACAGACTTAAATAATGTCGGTGTATTCTATATTCCTAATAACTAGGTTATTGACCCGTGTAATACACGGGTAAATTTAAGTAACTGTATATAAAGTTAGTAAACTGATCACTTATTTGGTTTTTACTAAAGAAAAATTAGTTATACAGTTGTTCTAAAATTGGTTTATGTTTATGTTTGTAACTGTATTCGTATTCGGACTAAAACATGCTGAAGATCACAAAGTAAATTAGTGTTGGTTAATGTTTAAGCTTACCCGATACAAACCGTATTTAGTAAGTTAGTTTTGCTACCAATTCTATTGACCATATGATGTTGTTGAAGATCAACTTATATATCGAAATAAGGATTTGATATCCACTATTGGACTCCTAGTGTAAAACATAATATAACAAAAGAAGGACAATAATAAGCCACTTAAATCTTACATCTTATAACATGTGCAAAAAATCCAACATATCAATTTAACCAATACGAAACAATCATAACTGATAGCAAATGTGAAGAAACGTAAATGTGTTGGACTAAAAACTTAGAAAAAAAAAATATTATTTGAATTGTGCCTGATATTCCAGGAGAACATAGGCAACGACTTCACCAACTCTAATGAAGATAGCTACAACCTTTGACAAAAGTTCCTGAGAAAATGACAAAGTAAAACGTTACTAAAAGTGTATAAGTTGTAACATCAGAAACCATAAAGTATGTGCAAAACCAACAACCCTTCCGGAATTTAAATGATAGTTGACCGAACATTACACAAATCCGAACATTACACAAATAATAAATAAAATTACAGAAAATACTATGCTTACGATATTGCACGAACCTCCCGAACATAACTGTCACATTTTTGCAAGCACTTCCTTGTACACCACATTTGTTGTTTCATAATTAGTGCTACCATCTTTATTTAAGATTAACACCTTTAATCCTTGTCGACTTTTAACTCGAGAAAGTGCAACGTACAACTGGCCATGAGTGAACACTGCTCGAGGCAAAAATAAACCAACTTTCGAAAGTGATTGGCCTTGACTCTTATTGATTGTCATGGCAAAACATACTGCAAGTGGGAATTGTCTTCGTTTCATCTTAAAAGGTATTTTCTTATCTGTTGGAACCAACGTATGCCTTGCAATAAATGCTCTATCTCCAATGTGACTCCCCGATATGACTTCAACTTCAACAATTTTTTCGTACAAGTTTTTAACCTGTAATCTAGTCCCATTACACAAACCGGCAGGTTGGTCAATATTGCGAAGTAACATAACTGGAACACCCACTTTCAAAGCTAACCTGTGATTTGGCAACCCAGCAAGCTTGAGACCGTTTAGATTATCTGGGGAGTATAAAGACTGATCGAAATTGTTATGAAGGAACTCCGACTCACATAGACTATCCGAACTTAAATATACTTTTTCTTCACCTGTAAATTTTTCAAGTAAGCGATCATTTATTGTACCAACAACTTCATGTGTTGGTGCAAGAATTGATCTCTCTTGAAAGTAATCTCGATTTCTTATATTCTCAAGAATAGAAGGGTAGACAAATTCGATAATTGAAGAAATAGGATCATCAACGTTACTAATTAACAAATCTTCGGGTATTTCAACAGTTGCCTCTCCATCATTTGGACCACCTACAACGCCCTCACCTATCTTCAATATCCAATCTCCAAACTCCTTTATCTGTTGCAAGTCTGAATTTTGACCACCAACATTTAGTCTCATGTTTTTAGTTAACTTCAGCACTTGACAATGTGACCATAGATAAGACGAGTTTAGAGATGCATTGACTATCTCCTGCCTATTCCCATTTGGAATCACCGGAAGAATCTGCCTAAAATCACCTCCAAAGACAACCACCTTCCCTCCGAATGGCAGAATTAACATATATATACATATAAAAATATAAATTGGGGAAAAATTGAACACATAGTCCCAATTTCCAGCCAGATTCATATTAACATATGATAAACATAATATTCACATATATAATCAACTAATTCTGCTAAAATTTATGCTAGCATTGCCAAACCAATATCAATTAATAAGTAAGACCATCATCAATTACAAAATCCGTAAACAAAAATAACTCATTTTTTCTTTACCGAATTAGGTGATCAAGAATTAACCCTAGAAACCACCGTAACTACAGCAATTCGTTCGCAAATTCAAATAAAATTCAAAATCAAGCCTAATTCGACGTAAATCAACACCGAATGCATATACTACACATAATTAAATGCAAATAAATTCGATAAAGCTATTGAATTGAATTCAACAAGAACGAAAGGTCTTACGAGAGAGAGAGAGAAATAGCGATGACGATGGTGTTCGAACCGACCCAAACCCAAATTCCGATTACGATTCGGACCCAAAATAATAAAAAAGTTAAACCACGGTTAACTTTCCTGTCGTATGTATTTTTGAGAGTTCAAAATTTGGTTTAATAATTTATGTATTTTCTTTTTCTTTTCCTTTTCTTTTCTAGATTTATTTATTAGAATTACTATATATACTGTATTTCATTTCACAAAAAAAAATAATAATAAAAAATAAAAAAAATACAGACTTAAATAATGTCGGTGTATTCTATATTCCTAATAATGTTTCTTTTTTAAAAGTAACACCATCTTTTAGCTTTGGTTTACTTTGTTTAACAGATTAAAATAACAATGTATTTTAATTTAATTTAATGTAATGTAATTGATGATGGTTGCATTTTACAACAATTTCATGGTCACGAAAAGTAAAGAGGCTTTATCCTAGAGATATGGTTTGGTCCACGAAATTAAAGTATGCTTCTATTTTGTGTTGGAGAATGCAAAAATAATGTGAATTAAACTAAAGTATATCATCATTTGATTCACTACTTTAGTTAGTCTTATAACCATATAGATCATTTAAACTGTGTCATTAAGTATAGCCTTGAATACATCGAGTGTGATTACATGTGTATTTGTATAAAAAAAATTAATTGCGAATATGAATATATAAAAATTCTCATCATATCTTTGACTTCGAAAGCATCAATCTGTACATTGGAAGCCCGCGTTGCAGAACATGTTGTTCCCAATCTGACTCGACTCCAAATGGGTTTTCGGTCAACCATTCTTGTTGGTGATCGACGATGAACTTCCCATTGCCGTGTATAAGAAATTGTTGTTTCATCCTCAATGCAACAGTTTCTATATCAGATTGAAGAAAGACCTGGTTCTCAAAAATACACAAATCAGGTACCATAGAGATTATTAACATCTTAACTTATGTTAAATAATCTGATTAAGAGCAGTTTTAATTAATGGAAGTCTTACCTTTCCATTTGAGGATAGAAGATCAGCTATGGCTTCGATAAGCGAACGCTGCACCATTTTCCACCTATGTTCTGGTCTATTGAAGTCAGGGTTTGGACACTGCGTATAAATAGATCTAGTTCTTCAAGAGCCACATTCAACATACAACTGGAAGACTACATACGAAGGGATTACTAATTAGTTACCTGTATTGATGCAAGAACTAGTTCACCAGGATAACCCGAAACAATTGAGTGAAATGTTGATGTTGCATTTGTTTCGATGAAGTATCTAGTAATTGATTTATTTCCACAAGACAGCAACCATCATCATCATACTTGAATAATATTAAAATCAGCCACTACAGAAAGACGGTTCTACAAAATAAGCAAACTTATACCCATTTTTTAAGCCGGATTGATGAACGGTTTCCAGGCAACGCTTCACAAGCTGCAAAGTTGTAAGATGCAGAGAAAACAGACCAAAGTTCAACACAACTGGAAAAGAAGAAAAATATAAATTTAATGTTTAACAAAAAGCTTGACAACCTTCCCATTCATCTCCAGTCCAAGAAAATTTAAATCTTTCCTCTTACTTGCCATTCCAAAGAGAAACAATCCATTACCTGCAGTCTGTAACTTTTAATAGAGATTGACATTTTCAAACATCGTATTTGCAACAACAAAAATTACAGTTTGTAAAAATAGTTTTCATTCCATCAATTTGAAATGTAAATGTCAAAAAGACCATCATCATACTTTGGCACTCTTTCTAAGAAAGAAGTTTATATTCGACGAAAAGCCAAGTGTGATCTTTTAAACGTTATTGCATTAACAATCAGACTGAAACACTGACTTTTATAATATAGACGGGAAAACGGAAACATATAATATCAATGCATTGAGCAACTTGTAGGAAGTCAAAAGAAAAGTCAATACCACTTCCTATATCAACAAGCAAAGGTCGAGTTGGATCAGCATAAATTGCATGCCAATCAATGTTATATGGGTATCCCTGCACACAGTTAAAATAATCAAACATTATAATCATCACTATCATCAAACTGTAAATTATGCCTTCGCATACAAGAGACTATATAATTTGAGGATTGACAAACAGATTTAAGTTCAAATTCAATATAAAGTTGTATATGTATATGTAACTAAAACCACATTTAAACAGCTAAAAGAGAAGAAAGCGAACTGTACTCTATCCAAAGCCATAAGCCCAGGAAGCTTTCTTCCCTTGAGAAACTCCCATATAACCGAAGCATTTTTAATTATGTTACAAGATGATGAAGTCATCGATTCCCCCATTAAAGCTTCACATGCCATATTACCAACAACTGTAACATCGCAATTTCCTTCACTTAATTTTCTAAGCAGTTTTGTCAACGTTGAGGTCCCACTGCTATCGTGAGTCGATGAGCCAAACTTAACAGGACCAATCCACACAATTTTCTGCAATATGTTGCATTTGTACGGATTTAGAAGAGTTCATATAGCACGCTGAGATGCAACTACACTACTCATGCACTTATTAAAAATTTTAAAGCACAAAGTCATTAGTGTTTTATCAGAAGACTTCAGAAGTCGCATTCATCACCTTGGACTTTGAAAGAAAGGTGGTTATTTCTTCCAACGAATTTGGGCCAACAGCAACAGGTGACCAACCTAAGGGAATCAAACAACGAATATAGGCATTGAGAAAATACTCTTCCGACAAATAATTGACATTGGGAAGAAGACAAGTAGAAGAATCTTGAGTTAGTCAACATTGAAAATCGTATTCACTTTCGAAATATACTGTTAAACTCTTACCTTCAAGAATGCAATGAGCAAGAACTAGCTCCGGTTCCTTAAGATGATTGTTTAGGCACCAAAAATCTTTGGGAAACAAAATGGAAATATTCCTAGATTTTGCTAATTGTATTATTCTAACAGCTTCTTTAAATGCACCAGCCTCCACCAATTCTTTAGGTACCGGTAATCCAAGAGCATGCATTATTTGAAACGCCATATTTCCAACAAATATCAAACCATCAGCAACAGAAACTAAATAATGCACAGCACCTGCTTTTTCTACAAGGTTGCCTCCTCCAACCTGTACTAATATCTCTTAATATTATGTTAACATGCCGGTGTAAATCCAATGTCTTAAATGTTATAAAACCGTACCATGGCAATATACGGACTCCTTTTTGTATCAAATGCCTTCTTGAGTTGTACTAGACCCTCTTCAAACTGAAAACCAGCAATAGAGGAATAGCAGAAAGATGTCACACCAACAGTTGATGCAAGAGCTTTATGTGACTGGAAAAATGCATCATTTATGAAGATATCAACCCCCAAGCATATCTGTTCAGAAAACCTTGAACAATTTGCTACATCCTCTTTAAATAGAGAAAGATTTTCAAGAAGAAAAATACTTGCAGTCGGGGAAACTTCAATCTTAGGCTGCTCGTATCCAAGAAAAGACTTCAGTGGTACAACTCTTAGTTTGAGAATCAAAGACAAATACGCTGAAACACAGGAATAACTATTTTTTAAGACATTGCATTCAAGAAATAATGTCATGTATGATATTTCATAGCCAAGTAGTAGTGGCGGCATAGGTAACATACCTGAAATGGAATCTGCTGAATGAAGGTTTGAATTGGTTTTGGCTGACCAACTACTCATTAGAATCACCTTTGCACCAGCTTCATGCAAGTATTTAATGGTCGAAAGAGCGGTGATGAATAATTTACCATGTTGGTCCTGCTTTTCTCCAAGTAAGACGTTAGAATCGAACCTGACCAAGACCACTTTTCCCTTAAATTCATATTTTTTAAACTCACTAAGACATCTCACATGAGGAAGTGCATCAAATAGCTTCCCATTGTCTTCCTTAATCTGAAAAATATTAACTTTAAGTCAAAAAACAAGTCTAGTGATCCTTAATCTTGTTGTTATAATGGGGTACAGCAGCCAGCAACAAAAACAACAACAAAAATTGAACTTTGACTTTTCTAGAGCAAAAAATGCAAAGAAATTGAAGTTAATCATGAAATTAGCACAATACATTTGACTAAAAAAGTCAACAAGTAGTCAACAAAAAATCAATACTAGCAGAGCATGAAATCGAAGTTACCTTGTGTAAAAGTGAACTTCTTTTGGGAACATGATCCAACCCCACCACTGAAGTATTTACTGAAAGTCAATTTTCAAAATATGATAATAAGAAAACAAGAAATTATTGTTTTATCAAAAATGATTCTTCTTAACAGAATAAAATGAATTGAGGAGTAATATAGAAATCTGGGTGGATGAAGTATATATAACCTTGTTGTAAGGAAGATTGAAGTGATGATTTGTTGTTGAATGTAACATAATAATGAGCATCTGAATTAGCAGCTTGTGATTTACTGAATAAGGAGGTTGTTAATAAATAGGTGGGGCAAGAATGGTACGGTGGTATCTCAAGAATTCGGCTCATAAATCACTTCAATTCGATCAATATGTCTGCAAATTAAACCGTGAATCCGTAATTATCTCTGGCTTCGTCACTGAAACTGAAAAAATAAGAGAGGGATACAATCATACAAGGAGAAGGAAACAGGATAACAAGGTGGTGTTTTATTTATGATTCTATTAAAAAATGATGACTACACAAGTACACAACAGGCCCATACTCCAATAGAATTAACTATCAGGTTTTTGTTAAATGGGCTACTTGAGGCCTGTGGAAAGATTAAAGTGGGCCGCTGAATTAGAATCTAAAAGTTTTGGGCCGTTTTTTTCTTCAAAGATTTGTTTAAATTTTAGAGTAGGTTTTTTTAGGGATGGCAAAAAGATCCGAATCCGATGGGGATCCCCGAACCCCGCAAGTTTTGGATCGGATTGGGGATGACCAATCGGGGATGGGGTGGAGTATGGGGCGATAAATGGGGATTTCTATCGGATTGGGGTTGGGGTTGGGTAGTATCATCTCTGCCCCGATATATATATATATATATATATATATATATATATATATATATATATATATATATATATATATATGTGTGTGTGTGTGTGTGTGTGTGTGTGTGTGTGTGTGTGTGTGTGATTACAATATATGTATATATAATTATTAATTTTATATCTATAAATAACTAATATCATCAATAAATATATTTATTTATAACTTTTTGAATTACAATAATATTTAATGCATTATTTATCTATAAGACTATGGTGTGTTGAATTTTAGAATTTTGATTCGTTCACAGCAAAGGCTTAGTTATTATTTATTTGTAATGTACATGTGTAATCCTTCTATTTTCTTAGTATACTTGTGTCATCAACGAGGTCAATTACTATATGTTGTCTTGATCATGTTACTATTTGTTTTTAAAACGAGGATGCCAATTAGTGGATGTTTAGGTAATGCTTTAAGAAAAATCAACAAGTCATCCGAATAATGGGTATTATTAATAGAGAACAAGTACTGGGTTTCGATTTGAAGAGCCCACGTTCTCAACAAGTTACCCCGATAAGACCCCGTTGAATATTGGGGTAAGCCATTCCTCGGATGGACCGCCCCGATAATACCCCGCTGGGGTTTGGGGTGGGGTTGGGGATTGCTTAGAATAATGGGGTTGGGGTTGGGGTTGGGGCTGACATCCCCGCCCCGAACCCGCCCCATTGCCATTCCTACTTTTTTGACTTGTGATGAGGATAGTTTGAGCAAGCCAGATTTATGGTGAATTTCACTATGAGATAGTTTTACGAGGATATGAGGAGTAATATTGAAATACCATTACCACAAGTCAATATAACTTAATTATAAGTACCCTGGATAGTGGTAGATTTATGAAACACTATGTTTTATTGATACGAAAGTATGCAATTACAAGACCACTCCCAACAGTGAGCTCGTCATTTGTACTACCTTAGTGTCATATCAGCACTCTCCAAATTGACACACAACCGACACAACGGTACTGACCGTGTGACTTTAATTTTTAGGTCTCATATTTACCAACATACCTATATTTACGTACAATAAACGAGAAAATAATAACACATTTGAATAATGTTGATGGCCCCACTTGCTTGTCGCTTAACCGACGCAACCCAACCGACGAAACCAACTGACAAGCCAGTGCCAACGGTATCGGTTTCCAAACCAAAGAAAGTGTTGGGACCGGTCTAACTTCATCCCATAGGTGACTGGACCATGATAGGTTTAAATAAATTCCGATTAAGATATTGACTTTGTCGTACTTTTACCAAGAGTAATATACTACATTAAACAAGAGTAATATACATAAAAATGTCAATTTGTGACCATTGGTTTTACCAAACGTGTGTAGGTTAAATTAAACCTGCGTTGGGTCATGTGTCCCATGACTATTAATTAAACATTAAACATCCTTTAGAATCTCCTAAAAGCTCCTAGATAGTGTTTAAGGATGTATAGTATATATATTACCAGTAGTTATTAAAAAAAAAAAGAAATTAATTAAGAGTGCTACTTTTTTGTTGGATTCTAACTTCCAAGTCTCTACAAAAGATACAACACTGAACACCCTTCTTGGTTACTAAGTCGATTAAAAGTGATTAAAAATAATCAAAATAGTTTAATTTTATTATTGACTGGTATATTGTTAATGGTCTCTTCCATTTACTATTCTTTGTTATGTCTAGTCGCACGTGGGTAGTGACTACATCAAAGCATACTATTCTTGTTACTCTGGTGACCCAAATTTGAATACAACCCAAATGTTGATGTTATGAGATTCTTGATTTTAGCTGGTATATTTAGAATTATTTTTTCAGTATATAATATATATAGATGTATAAATGTAGATCAAAAGGCGTATAACTTGGATTAATTCGTATTAATTAGCTTTCATAGATATGATGATTTAGGTGTGGCAACAACTACAACTACAACCCGTTTTTGACAAACAAAAAACTTATTTCGGCTATCAAAATCAATTGTAATTGGTTTAGTTTGGGTAAATTTACTTGTACAGACAACTTTATGATTACAATCAATTTAGATGTTTCTAATTAATTTTTAACGAATTATATATACTTGCAAATTTATAGAGTAATAAACATGATGATGATGATGATGATGATGATAATAATGATGATATTTGTCTACCATACATGTGATACATACATACATATAAGTATATATAAATGGTTCGTCAAAAGAAATTATATAAAACCTTATCCAGTATCCACTTGCTCGATCGTAAAGTCAAAACTCAAAATAGCTGACCTTGGAAACAATTGATATGTTTATTATTTTTATTATATTATTATAAGTTTATAACCTTGCCATATTTGTATATTTTCTAAATATTTACTTGTTCATGGTGTTTAAAATATTCATCATCCACCTCACCTCGTGTCACTCATACTGAAGTTATTTTATTTAAGCAAGGTAGGCAGGCAGGCAGGCAGGCAGGCATCTAAAGTTTAATTTAATTGGACCGACTCATTTATACAAAAAAAAATATATATATATATATATATATATATATATATATATATATATATATATATATATATATATATATATGATGATGAAATGTTGAGATATGTTAAATATTAGTTCTCCAAACGCATCTATATTACCTTGAATTTCATATTACATCACCTAACAATAATCTCATGTCATTATTCATGCCGCATCAATAGATTATGATTTTTTACCAATCTCTTACTTAGGAATTGTCATTAATTCTAATGATTTATAATTCAAAATGAAATGATAGAATCTTCTCGAGTATCATTTCGTTAAACATGTTCTCCCATCAACTAACGGGTGATACCGAATCTTATGTTATAATTGCTTCCTGATTAAATTAAATTAATAAAACTAAGCTGTAAACAAATAATAATAAATCGGTTATATCTGAGCTGAGGTTGGTCTTCTTACGAGCTCCTTTTTGGGTAAATGAAGAAATATAACTTCTTTCTTTCGATCGTGAAATAAACAACATATGTAGTTCTACTTATAAAAGAACTAACATTGTTTACGCGGCGAATATTCCCACGTATCATATATGTTACAGCTAAAACATCGTTTTAAGTTTTAACAGCTACCATTTATACATATATATAATCGTCCATCTAACTTTGTTTTAGTAGTAATTTAATTAATTAGGTTATATCTGGGCCAATAATCAACAGGGGTTAATTAGAGGCATGCTTCAGGCCGGACAACAAAAAGGTTTTTAGTTCTATTTATTTAATTAAAAAAACAGATAAAAACAAAATATTTATTCAAAGATTATGGGCACAACGTTCATAGCCACGGATGGCGTTGGAATTTAGCCTCCACCACATCAAGCTGACGTTGGATACGACAAAGAGTGGGATCCACATCCTCATTCTGACGTGGAAAACGACAATTATAGCGTAACCACCACCTAGTTTGTCCATCCAGTAAAGTTTTCCGAATTCTTTGTACTAAGTGATACTATCGTAAACGCTCATACTCTCCATATGTAGCTTATAGGTTGGGGCTCAAATCCGTTCCTCATGACATGTGGTTGATTTGTGTTGATTTGTGGACAGGTGAGCTAGACACGTACCATTGAAATATGATACGGGCTCGGATACCTCCAAATTATCTTTTTTTATTTTGTTTTCTAGATGATAAATTTGGTGGGCCGGCTTTACTTGACGTTTGAGCGCAACCTATATATACTTGTCTTTTTGCCCTTTTGGGTGCCCATATTTCTTCACTAAACCCGAACCTTTTCATACGTGGATTATTTGTTTGATTTGCGGTACAAAATATACAAAATTTTAATCATCATAATAATATAGATTGTAAATCGCTATAATGAATGTTTGATCGTTTACATGTTCATGTAAAATGGGCCACAGAAGAATATAATCATGATGCATGGTGGGGTGTTATATCATTAATATATCATACATGTATGTGACATGCATATATACATGCAAAAACATGGAAGGTTCTAAAAGATAGCATACATACTGGTACAATAAGGCACATAGTCAGTGCTGACTCAGATGAACCAGAAGGTCAAACTTAAGACCCACATCATCAGCTACCTCTAATTTGTTTGGTCAAGTGTCTACAATAAAGCGGACATCTATAAACAACAATTTTTACTTCCACGTTATTCAAGTTTCATATATCATTTGCTTAAATAATACGGAGTACTAATAGATTAAACAAATTGTTCATGTGGTTTGTTTGTTCTGAAAGTTTAGTTATTTTATAGAGCTAATTACGCATTAAGTTAAGGAAATGAATCCAAGTATTACGAGTATATGAATAAAGAATATAATCGATTCGATTAGAAGTTTAGTACAATTTATATATAAATAGTTTCACACTCTGGATCATAGTTTGCCTTATATTCAAATATATAAAAGCATTTCTGTTTTGTGTGTTGTATCCTCTTCATGGCGAAAATTCTTACCAACGTTTCATTATCATTAACGATTTAAAACCAATTTAAGTACGTAGTACTTAAATTGGTACTTAAATTGGTTTTAAATTGTTAATTACAGTGAAATGTTGGTTTCATTGTAATTAACATTTTAAATGAAACCAACGTTAAATTGTATTGTAATTAACAATTTAAGTACGTAGTACTCCTTAGTTAGTCCAATATGGCAATATCAACACGTATCTTAAATATACCCCTCGTACTTGGGTCATCTATTTTGTACTATTTATATGTCATGGTACTAAAATTTCATTTATCGTACCCCTTGGATTTTAATTACCTAATTTCCACTAGGTAGATGATTAGGTAGTTTAGTGGTATTAATATATGGTATGTTTTAGACCTGGTTAGGCATGTAATCCATAATATTTATGTCGATTTCTGCTTTCTTAGATCCACGGTATCCTTAAAAAGTGACATTGATTTTTATCTTATGCTCTGTTTTATATACTACATTTTTATTGGTTGAAGATTTACAGCATGTATGATACACATCAGTGATAATTTTATATTGGGAAATGACATAAACCAGAATTAAAGTGGTTACTTCATACGCAATTACTAATCGTCTAATCTCACACCCTTTTTAATTTTCCTCATACCACTATTACAGTCGGAAATAAAATCACTTTCAGTTTAGGATTGTAATCTTAAGGGCTACGTTTAATAGATAAATTTATGTATAAAGTGGTGGTACATTAGGTAGATTGAGTAGTTATACTCAGATATGGATGATTATTATCAAAGTACAAACAATTTATAACTATATGAATTTTTTAAACATCCCTAAGGTTGTGTTTGGTTTGTGAAATCAACGAAATTCGATAGAATCAGAATTCTAGTTCTTTTCCCCACAAGAATGTTTGTTTCACGAATAAATTGATTTGAAAGTCATCATTCCCTTAGATCAAAAGAATTCACATTACTTTAAATTCCAATTCCTATATTGACTTTCAATTATATAAAAAAATATTTCGTGAACCAAACGCACTACAATGATCTTTTGACATCGACTTACTCAGTTTAAGTCAATTACTAACATTAAACATTATGTATGCGTGATTAAAAGCATTCATGTGTAGTTCGTGCATGTTACATATCCATCCAATAAGCGATTATTCTCACTAGTCACTAATGACATGTAACAAAATCATAGGATACTAATATACATATACTTTTTCCTGTAAGTAGGTTTAAAAGGATGTGTGCACGATTAATCTTTCTACCTAAGGGTAAAAAAATATAGATAGATTAACTCTTTTGACAAAATAATGCATTTCCACCATAACGTGATTACTTATCATGTCACAATAGACTACCTTTGTTTGATCATTAAATTCCTTGCAATCTATTCAAGAACCCCAAACTCCCAACCCTAAACCCTAAACCCTAACCCTAACCCCTAAACCCTAAACCCTAAACCCTAAACGCTTTATAAAACTCTAAACCCTAAATCATACTAAACCCTAAACCCTACTAAACCCTGCTAAACCCTAACACTAAACCCTGCTAAACCTTAACTCTAAACCCTAACCCTAAACCCTAAATCAAATGTATAATCAATCACTAACACATGTGTTACTAATATGTAAAACCCACCAAAAAAATGAAAAAAAAAAAAAAAGTTCGTTGGAAGTATGTCTTGATGGACGGCAAATCGAAGAGGATAAAACGCTGAAAAATATGGTGTAATTTTCATGATTTTTCGACTTGTCGTTTGTGAGATATTTAATTTTTAAAAACGTGGATGAGAGAGAAAAAAGTGACACATGGCATATTGTGGTTGGTTCCCCTAGTCTCACACAAAATAAATGGTCTCAATTGAACTCTTCTCACCATATATATTCATGGATATAATTATTCTATCTTTTGACGTACAGAAGAATATAATTGCATAACATATAATAAATAAATGATTGGGGATCATAGGGGAAGGGGTCATATGAGGAGAAGGAGGAGAAGTTTTATTTGTAGTCATTGGATCATCTTTTGGGTTGGATCAATGGTTAAAAGGGGTGGCAATTTTGTAATTACTTTAAAAAATAAGGGTATTAGTTAACAAAAAAAAACATAACATTAATTTTCACTCCACACCCCTTCCACTATTTAGACTTTTACATGTTAACCCTTCCACTTTATTTTCTTCCCCCTCCTACCTTCTTCTTCCTCCAACCCCACCTACCACCACCCCACCACCCCCACCACTTGCTGCCACCATCTGACTGCCGCCGGCCGCCGTCAGCCGCCGTCGGAAAAAAAAAAATTTTCAAATTTTTTTTTTTCAAAAAAATGTTTTTTTTCAAAAAAAAAAATTTTCAAAAATTTTTTTTTTTTCAAAATTTTTTTTTTTTTCAAAATTTTTTTTTTCAAATTTTTTTCCCATAAATTTTTTATTAGATATAGTATTCCTTTTCCTACTGCATTTTTAATAAAACTATACGTTTTTTCCACTGCATTTTGTATATTTTTGTTAATTTACTAAAACTTGTATATATTTTACCGCATCTTCTATACCCAACGTCAACAAAATACCGTACAAATGGATAATATATATAATCTAAAATGCAGTAAAAAGAGAACAATATGTCCTAAATGATGTATATGCAAAATGCAATAAAAACAACAATATGTATTATACTTTAATACAAAATGGAATACAAATAGATAATATGTAAAATACAAAATGCAGTACAAATCGATAATATGTAAAATACAAAATGCAGTGAATAACAAACAATATATAATGAATGAAATATATGAAAAATGCAGCAAAAATAACAAAATGCAGTGAAAATAACAAAATGCAGTACAAATAGATTATGTATAATATAAAATGCAGTGAAAATAACAAAATGCAGTAAAAAAAATAAAATGCGGTACAAATAGATTATATATAATATAAAATGCAGTAAAACGAACAATGTGTACTAAATAAATATATGCAAAATGCAGTAAAAACAGTAGTATGTATTATACTTTCATACAAAATGCAGTAAAAATGGATCATATGTATAATATAAAATGCAGTAAAAAATAAACAATATGTAATATATGAAATATATGCAAAATGCAGTGAATAATAATAAAATGCAGTGTAATTTTAACAAAATGCAGTAAAAAATATATTATGTATAACTTAAAATGCAGTAAAAAAACAAACAATATATATAAGATTGAGGTGTATAAATAAAATGCAGTAAAAACGAACAATATCTACTAAACATATATACAAAATGCAATAAAAATAATAAAATGCAGTACAAAGTGATATATGTAAAAAAAATTGGAAAAAAAAATATGAAACAAAAATTTTATTTTTAAAAAAAAAAAAAAAAATTTTAAAAAAATGAAAAAAAAATTTTCCGACGACCGGTGGCGGCGGCGCTGGGTGGCGGCGGGTGGCAGCAGCTAGTGGTGGAGGGGAGGGGTGTGTAGGAAGAAAGTAGGAGGGAGTAGTGTACACTATTAAAAAGGTGGAGGGAGTAAAAATGAAAATTTGAAAATTCTTCTCCTCCTTCTCCTCAAATAATACCTTCTCCTCTGAACCTTACCCTAAATAAATTTCAAAGGGAAAGTGTAAATACCGATTTTTGGTACTTGTAAAGCGTTTGAAATTAAGGCATTGTTTTTTCCCCCAAGAAATCTAATTTTTGGCTTGTTCATAAACATATAATTTTGTTCGTTGAAATTCGACATTTTCCCCTAAATTTTGGTTAATGTGCACCTAAAAACCACTTGTTTAACGGTGGTAGCTTGGGCTCTTGGCTTCCTAGAGGTCAGGGGCTTAATCCTACCCTGGGTAAACATTTAGCATGTTATATACCCACACCCGTAAAACACATGGTGCCCTAGGGGAACTTGCGGATAAATGTTCATTTCAACTCCAGACTAGGGATGGCAAAAACATCCGAACCCGATGGGGAAAACCGAACCCGACCCAATTAATACCCGTACCCGTATGGGTAGACGGGTTTGGATACGGGTTTGGGTACAAGTTTTTTTTCTTCGCGGGTTTGGGTTTGGGTACGGGTTTTAGTAATACCCGCCCCGATTACCCGTACCCATATCCAATTACCCGTACCCGTACCCGTATAATTATTATTCTTAATTATATGTAATCTATAAAAAATATATATAATATAATTAAAGCACAATTAATTTGTGGATGAAGATTGAAGAATGAAGATTAAGAATGATCATATTATCTATATATCTTGCATCTATTTCTTAGAATTTGAATGATCATGATTCATGACATTTGAATTTTGTACTTTAAAAAACATGTAATTGTTTGTATTATGATCAGTTTGAACAACCATTCTATTATTTAGGGTATCTTGGTTTGCTTCTTTTTTTGACATGTTTCCGTTTTAAGACATCATTTATAATCGTCATATTTGCTATTTCATTTGTGGAATAGTCAAGCGGGGATAACCAATACCCGTGGGGAAACCTAAAAAACCGATGGGCAATATTAAATGGGTACCCGCTAGCTATTGGGTTGGATTTGGGTACGCATATTCTAAATGGGTTTGGGTATTGGTTCACTAAAACCCGACCCGAACCCGACCCGAACCCGACCCATTGCCATCCCTACTCCAGACGCCCCCACTGTGCCAGGAGAGTTGCCCGGAGTCATCTTTGTGGGGTGAACAATGACTGGTATCGGAACTAGGGTGTTCCCGCCAATTTATACATTTTTACGAAAAATGCACCTAAAAGTCAAAAATAACTACTTTTCTTACAAGGCAAAACCAAAAGGAGTGAATTAAGCATACAATCTAAATTTTTTAGTTTTGTCAGCTTATCCATTAATAAACTTTGCTAGCAGTATCCCTCGAGTATTACAGAAATTTAATGGATACTAAAAAGTCATTCGCAAATAGCATGTTCGACTTCAGGGAACGAATCTAGAAGAGAGATAAATATCCCCTCAAAAAATTTCAAATTAGTTAAAGATAATTTTATTAAGAGTATTAATAATATGTTATTCCCCCGTTCTAGTCAAAATGTAACACCCCAAAATTTAAAGGTTTTATTTTAGAGCACGAGGGTATAAATATTTTAAAGTGGAGTTATTTAAATGATACGAAATAATAAAATACGCAAGGTTTCCTAGTTCCAGCCAATAGAGTTTAAAGAGAATAAAATTTATACAAATAGATATATATGTACGGTTTTAATAGGAGAATTGTCTCCTTTATTCAAAAAGCTACTGATACTTCACGAAAATGGAAGAGAAAACACAGGAAACATTCTCTAACCCTAAAAATCAGTTTCTAATCTTTGATTCAGGCTCTAACAACTCAATTCCTTCCTTCTTGATCATCATTAACCATATGTAAGTTGATTTCTTCATGTATTAAACCTAGGTTTTTGGATTTTGATGGGTTTTGTAAAATTGAAGGTTTTAATCCGAAATTGAAGCTAGAAAATGATTGAATTGATGTTTATTAATGTTGTTATGATCATAGGTAATCATTTAACATGATGAAAAGGATGAAAACATGATTTGTGTTCATGGGTAATTCTAGGGTTTATGTTAAATTGTATGAATTGGGGTTAATAAGATTAAGGAGGTTATTAATGATGTTAATAGAGCATGATTATGATGAAAGAACAAGAATTTAAGTAGTAAAGTTTGATAAGTGATAAGTTGTAAAAGGATGATTTTGGTGATTCTTATGAATTTATGATAATAAGCTAAATGATGAAATTAGTGATGGTAAAAGAATATGATTATGATGATGTAATATGAATTAAAGAGTGTTTATGATGAACTAAAATGAGTTCTTGAAATGTAAAGATGAGAATACGGTATCAAATAATACGAGATGTGGGACTGAGCTGTGGCAACTGAAAAAAACAAAAAAAAAATCTAAAGTTTTGAGGCGTTTCACAAAGTGTCCACTAAATTTTGGTTAAGGCACAAAGTTTTACGAAGTAGAATCTTTCACTAACTACTTTTTTCATCAATTAAATATCATATATATCTAACCACTAAAGTCTTTTTTGATTGGTTAAACACCAAAACTGACACTTATAAGTTATAATGAGACAATGTAATGTGGATACTATTACTACATACAATACAATTTCAATAAACAACGCATGTGTAAAGCACTTATGTTGTCCAAGTAATAGTACCAAACCCAATCCATGTTGACCTCTAAACAATTCACATAATCCATAATCATCATGGCAAAATGTAAGCATAGACAGTATACACAGCAAAACAAAGTTTACCCGTTGTAACCAAGTTGTTACAACTAATTTAGACTGAAAGTCATTGATCCACTCACCTGAAGGTTTCAGTCTCCACTCAGAGTTCTTATATTACTGAGTATTCGGTTTATCTGAGAACACAACCAAAAACCCAAATTAGTATCTCATTTTATAAGTTGTTATAACCTACTCAAGTATATAATGTCAAATGAGTGCACATAATATACACCTTATACTATTTAAATATCACAAGTGTACAAGTCACAAGTTATCAAGATTATCCATTTCAAACATGCAAACGCGATCCGGGTACATGGAGCTGGATCACGTTACACTGACCAAAATCATTCTGTAACCGAAAAACACTAAGTAACGCGATCCTGGAAGTGAGGTGGGATCGCGTTCACAAGAAGAAACCATTTTGTTACTGATTAACACTATCTAACACGATCCGAATGAAATAGGGGATCGCGTCTCAAAGAACAAAATCCGACTAAAATCAAAATACACTTAGTAACGCGATCCGGAAAAATGGCTAGGATCGCGTTCACATGAACAAAACTCGTCTGTAACCATTTTCAACTACGAAACGCGATCCGGGTGAAGGAGCTGGATCACGTTCACACATTTTAAAGCAAAGTTTCAGACCTGCAACTCATATGCACGAACTCAAACACAAATTTAATCATCAAAACATAATATACTCAGTTTTTAATCTATGTTATCATATCAATAATCTCAAATGAACCTAATATAACATTATTAACAACATGCAAGCTCAAATTCCTTTCACCTAATTTTAACTCACATGATTCAATCAAAACCCATTTTATGCATTGATAATTCAAGCACTTAAGATCAAAGAAGAACAAGAAGATGATGATGATTCAAACAATTTCAGTAACCATTAATCATTCAAGTTTCAATTATTTACCTAATACACCAAATAAGCTCATAGAAATCATGGTAATCAAACTTACATTTAAAATGAAGAAACAAGATGAACTAGAGGATGAAGATGATGATGAACTCAGATTTTTAACACCAAAATCACAGCCTTGATATGATAGATTTGATTTTAACCTTGTGTTTTGTGACAACCGTCAATTTAGGACTAGAATTTAGTGCCTAATCAAGTTTTAATACATGTAATCAGTTCTTTGTTAGGCTAATTAATGTATCAATTATTATATATATTGTTGAATATATATCTACAATTATGCGATTTGTTTAAATCGTACGAGTTTCAAATCGAATGAATTTCAATACAATAAATACGGACGTTGGTGACCAATTTTATTAAATAACGCTTTTATGTCAAAAATATCATTATTATAATATTTCGTATTCATTCACATCGTACAATCAGTAAGTTACACAATTTAAAATGTAAAACGCGCAAACACATTAACTTACCTTTTTATAATTCAAATATAAAGTGATTAGTAAAATATTTAAATTAAATATAGCGTAATAAATTGTATTTTAAAAATGTACCAATTAATATTTAAAATAATTATTTAACGTTTAAACAACGGAGCAAACGAACACCGCACGGAACGGAAACGCGGGGCGAAAATGGGGGTTTAACCTCCCACTCCCACCCCATCTACTTTCATTTCTCTTTTTTCTCTATCTCTCTCCTCTCTTATTTCTCTCAAACAAACCCCAAACCAAAAATCATCCAAATCGCAAAATAAACACCTCAAACGACCTCGGATCTTCAAGCCCCTTTACAATAAACGACCACCTCGCGACGATCTACACTTCTATCTTTCCGGAATTTCATTTCGGCGATTTGTAAGTTTCCGACACAACTCCGAAAACTCTCGTTTTTAAGATTTATAACTTGCTAGTTGTTTGTATAACCTTGTAATGTCCTAAAATGGGTTGGGTAAAAATATTAGACCGATCGATGGCCGGAAAATACGTTTTTGAAGTCGAAACTCCGATCAGATCCCGTACGTCGCATTTGGCCTGGCGTAAATGCGACGTAGCGACTTACGTCGCACAAATCCTCAACGTCGCATATAGCGACGCAGCACTCTACGTCGCATTGAATTGCGGACGTCGCACTTAGCGACGTAAACCCCAACGTCGCAGAAATCAACTACGTCGCCTATAGCGACGTCACGTACAACGTCGCATTAAATTGCGAAAGTCGCACATAGCGACGTCATGCCCAACGTCGCAGTCCGGATCTGCGACGTAGCACCCTACGTCGCACAAAACAGAATCTTCAAACCTCAAAATTTTGAAGTCAAAGTTACTGTTCAAAAAAAAAAAAAAAGTCAAATTTACTGTAGCAGTACTGTAGCAGTACTGTAGCAAAGTCAACATTTTAGAATTATTATTATTTCAACTAAATCACCAACGGGCCGTACACATTTTCAAATACACAATTGAATCAACTAAGTCATAGTAACTTAGATAATTTATTCAAACAAGTCGTTGTAACTTGTGTCAATTCAATCAAACAAGTCGTAGTAACTTGTAACAATACAATCAACCAAATCGGGGTAATTTGGACATTAAGTTAGACAAACAATTTCAATGGTAGTCTTTCGAGATACCAATACAATTAATAACAATTCAAGTGTCGTGGACACATTCAGGTTTCAAGTCTTTGGACACCAACACACTGCTAATTACTTCAAGTTTATTAAGTTAAACACATCAGGAATCAGGTGAGTTTCATAGCCCCATTTTCACTGCTTTACAACTAGGGGTGTGATATTACTACTCGATTTTGTTTTACAAGTAGAACGCAAGTGCCAAACTTCAAGTACTACATGAGTTTCAAGCTAATCAATTTAAAGTCCTCCATAAGCATAGTCTCTAGTATTTTATAGCGTGAATGTTAGTATATGATATCATATGGGATTGACAATCCTCATCCGGGTTAGCACGCACTAACCGGTCAAACGGATGTATTAGCATTTGGGAAGACGAGTGTTGATTAGGCACTCGTAGGAGGCATTTCAAGTTAGGTTTCCTTAATTGGGCCTGACAAATCAAGTTAAGCTCAGACTATGTGCTCATGGACAGTATAACTTTTATCTTGCTTAATTGCATTTTAAATTCAATATAAATCTTGCGGTTCTTACAACTATACATTGACATACAAACCTGTGAGTTCACCAGCGTTTTCGCTGACCCATTTTAGTATTTATCACAGGTACCCAGCAGTAGTTTGGCTGCACAAGCAGGAATTATTAGCTCGAGTCAGCATACATACAACTAGAGATTGGACTGCATTATTATATTTTGTAAAAGTAATTATGGTATGTAATCTCTCAATTTCAGGAACCGAGCTAATGTAACTATATTTTGATGTAAACATTTATTTTATTTATACAAGTTTAAAACGACGCATATAGTGGTCGTTCATTATATCTTATGTGCTTTGTATATTGATTAGTGACACCCAAATCAAGCTTCCGCAAATCATTAAATTTGGGGGTGTCACAGATTGGTATCAGAGCTCCTCGTTTTTAAGTAGTTCAAGGATGGTTCTGAGGTGTTGCGCATGCTCTTCTTTGCTTCGTGAATATATGAGGATGTCATCGATGAAGACAATGACACACTTATCAAGGTAAGGTTTACACACCCGATTCATAAGGTCCATAAATACAGCCGGTGCATTGGTTAGGCCGAATGGCATCACTTGGAATTCGTAATGCCCGTAACGGGTTCTGAAAGCGGTTTTTGGAATATCGGCATCGCGAACACGCAATTGGTGATAACCGGATCGGAGATCAATATTTGAATAACAACTCGACCCTTGAAGTTGGTCGAACAAATCATCGATTCGAGGGAGTGGATACCGGTTCTTGACAGTTAACTTGTTCAACTCTCGATAGTCGATACACATTCGAAAAGAACCGTCTTTCTTCTTGACAAATAGGACCGGAGCTCCCCAAGGTGAAGAACTCGGCCTGATGAATCCTCGTTCCAGGAGTTCCTGTAACTGGGTGGACAGCTCCTGAAGTTCGGATGGAGCTAAACGGTATGGTGCTCGGGCCACCGGCGCAGCACCTGGTATAAGATTGATTGAGAACTCAACCTGTCTTGGTGGTGGTAGACCAGGTAGTTCTTCAGGAAAGACTTCTGGAAAGTCTCGAACAATTGGAACATCCTCAAGTCGCTTCTCCTCCGACTTTTTCTCCATGATGTGCGCGAGGATTGCTGGATAACCCTTTCTCAGAAATTTTCGGGTTTTAAGACAAGATATGATGTTAAGCCTCGTCCCTCCGGTCTCCCCCTGTATGACTAGGGTTCTACCGACAGTGAGAGGTATGCGAACAATTTTGTCATGGCAAATGATTTCGGCGCGATGCTTGGATAACCAGTCCATGCCCACAATGACATCGAAACTTCCTATCTCAACAGGCATAAGATCTATGGAGAAGGTTTCGTCGGCTAGATTTAAGGTGCAATTAGGTATCACACTATTGGTTTCTATCAATTTGCCATTTGCTAGCTCTACGGTGTACTTAATGTCTAAAGCAACAGGTGTAATGTCAAGTAGAGGGCAAAATTCATCGGAAATAAAACTCCTATCGGCACCAGTATCAAACAGTATGGAAGCAGTTAAATTGTTGAGGAGGAACATACCCGTGACCACATTCGGGTCCTGACGGGCGTCTCCTGAGTTGATCACGAAGGCGCTACTTTTGGTGTTATTGTTGTTGCGGTGGTTGTTGTTGTTGCCCTTGTTCTTCAATTTTGGACAAGAATCCCTAAAGTGTCCAGGGTTTCCACATTCGTAGCAGGACTTAGGTTGTCGGGCATTTTTGTCAGAAGGGTTGTTGTTGGATTTGGGGGTTCGGCAATCCTTAGTCAAATGCCCGTACCTCCTGCAGTTGTTGCAAGGAGTACCGCACTGACCAAAATGGTGGTAGTTACACTTGGGACAATAAGGCCTGTCCCCGGTGTAGCTGCGGGTGGTTTCAGAGTTGGTGTTGTAGACTTGGATGGCGTTGTTTTTCTTGTTTGAGTTATGGTGGTGTTCAGTGGATTTGCATTTGTTGTTGTTGGAGGATGAGGTGTTGGAGGTCTCACGGCTAACAACTAGAGCCATGAGTTCGTGGGCCAATCGAATGGCACTCTCAGTAGTAGTTGGTTTGGATGAAGAAACGTTTCCTTGGATGTTCTCGGGGAGTCCACGAATGTATTTCTTAATGCCCTTACTTTCTGGTTCGACCAAACCCGGGCATAATAGAGCAAACTGCTGAAATTTGGTGGTATAATCAGCGACATCATTTCCCTGCACCTCCAGATGCCAGAATTCTTCTTCCAGCCTGTGCAATTCCTCTTCAGGACAGTATTTCTCTGTCAGTTTCTTTTTCAGTTCGGCCCAAGGAAGTCGATTTGCAACCTCAAGGCCTACGGAGTTTGCGTGGGTTTTCCACCACGTGAGTGCACCTTCCTGAAAGGTGTAAGCAGCGAATTTGACTTTGTTGTTCTCAGTACAGTCGCAGAGACTGAAAACAGATTCCATGCGCTCAATCCAACGGATCAAGCCAATGGCACCTTCCGTGCCCTTGAAGTATAGCGGTTTACAGCTAAGAAAGTCCTTATAGGAGCAGGGTTTGGGTGGTGGAGTATTGGTTGCTGTGTCCTCGCTACCGGGTGGTGTTCGGGTAGCCAAGGCTTCGGTCACACTGCGGGCAATGATTCCCGCGATCTCAGCTTCGCTAAGGGTAATTTGACGACGTGGAGGCATGATGCTGAGTAAGAAAGAACAAGGAAATGAAATAAGATACTAGCCCGAGTATGATGAACTAGTGGTGTGTTTGTCATTCCGAGACAAAACGTTGGAAAGAAAGAGGCCTATATTCATATAATATAATATAGCCTAAAGTTGTAATGAGGTCTATTCATGTATATATGTATATCACATAACAACCTATTGAGTGTCTAGCACAGACGTGTTTTGAGTCCCGTTTCTCTCGAGGTCAGAGTCAACTAATGCATTCCTGTTCAACATAACTCTTTCAGATTTCACATCATCTTTCTTTAATTGTACATAGTTGATCAGGCTATGTTAAATTAAAGTCGTATGATGTAATCCCTGAACTAGTCATAACTAATAAGGAATACTGCCTAACGGTCATAGTCTAGGCCCACTAAATGCAACCTAGTTCACTATAACCTTAGGCTCTGATACCAATACAATTAATAACAATTCAAGTGTCGTGGACACATTCAGGTTTCAAGTCTTTGGACACCAACACACTGCTAATTACTTCAAGTTTATTAAGTTAAACACATCAGGAATCAGGTGAGTTTCATAGCCCCATTTTCACTGCTTTACAACTAGGGGTGTGATATTACTACTCGATTTTGTTTTACAAGTAGAACGCAAGTGCCAAACTTCAAGTACTACATGAGTTTCAAGCTAATCAATTTAAAGTCCTCCATAAGCATAGTCTCTAGTATTTTATAGCGTGAATGTTAGTATATGATATCATATGGGATTGACAATCCTCATCCGGGTTAGCACGCACTAAAATTCACCTGGGAACGAGAAGATCAAATGCGACTCAAGTATCCTCAACTCTTCACTGATTCAACGTCAAACACAACTTCAACATAAATTTCGGGACGAAATTCTTCTAACAGGGGGAGAATGTGACAACCGTCAATTTAGGACTAGAATTTAGTGCCTAATCAAGTTTTAATACATGTAATTAGTTCTTTGTTAGGCTAATTAATGTATCAATTATTATATATATTGTTGAATATATATCTACAATTATGCGATTTGTTTAAATCGTACGAGTTTCAAATCGAATGAATTTCAATACAATAAATACGGACGTTGGTGACCAATTTTATTAAATAACGCTTTTATGTCAAAAATATCATTATTATAATATTTCGTATTCATTCACATCGTACAATCAGTAAGTTACACAATTTAAAATGTAAAACGCGCAAACACATTAACTTACCTTTTTATAATTCAAATATAAAGTGATTAGTAAAATATTTAAATTAAATATAGCGTAATAAATTGTATTTTAAAAATGTTCCAATTAATATTTAAAATAATTATTTAACGTTTAAACAACGGAGCAAACGAACACCGCACGGAACGGAAACGCGGGGCGAAAATGGGGGTTTAACCTCCCACTCCCACCCCATCTACTTTCATTTCTCTTTTTTCTCTATCTCTCTCCTCTCTTATTTCTCTCAAACAAACCCCAAACCAAAAATCATCCAAATCGCAAAATAAACACCTCAAACGACCTCGGATCTTCAAGCCCCTTTACAATAAACGACCACCTCGCGACGATCTACACTTCTATCTTTCCGGAATTTCATTTCGGCGATTTGTAAGTTTCCGACACAACTCCGAAAACTCTCGTTTTTAAGATTTATAACTTGCTAGTTGTTTGTATAACCTTGTAATGTCCTAAAATGGGTTGGGTAAAAATATTAGACCGATCGATGGCCGGAAAATACGTTTTTGAAGTCGAAACTCCGATCAGATCCCGTACGTCGCATTTGGCCTGGCGTAAATGCGACGTAGCGACTTACGTCGCACAAATCCTCAACGTCGCATATAGCGACGCAGCACTCTACGTCGCATTGAATTGCGGACGTCGCACTTAGCGACGTAAACCCCAACGTCGCAGAAATCAACTACGTCGCCTATAGCGACGTCACGTACAACGTCGCATTAAATTGCGAAAGTCGCACATAGCGACGTCATGCCCAACGTCGCAGTCCGGATCTGCGACGTAGCACCCTACGTCGCACAAAACAGAATCTTCAAACCTCAAAATTTTGAAGTCAAAGTTACTGTTCAAAAAAAAAAAAAAAAAAGTCAAATTTACTGTAGCAGTACTGTAGCAGTACTGTAGCAAAGTCAACATTTTAGAATTATTATTATTTCAACTAAATCACCAACGGGCCGTACACATTTTCAAATACACAATTGAATCAACTAAGTCATAGTAACTTAGATAATTTATTCAAACAAGTCGTTGTAACTTGTGTCAATTCAATCAAACAAGTCGTAGTAACTTGTAACAATACAATCAACCAAATCGGGGTAATTTGGACATTAAGTTAGACAAACAATTTCAATGGTAGTCTTTCGAGATACCAATACAATTAATAACAATTCAAGTGTCGTGGACACATTCAGGTTTCAAGTCTTTGGACACCAACACACTGCTAATTACTTCAAGTTTATTAAGTTAAACACATCAGGAATCAGGTGAGTTTCATAGCCCCATTTTCACTGCTTTACAACTAGGGGTGTGATATTACTACTCGATTTTGTTTTACAAGTAGAACGCAAGTGCCAAACTTCAAGTACTACATGAGTTTCAAGCTAATCAATTTAAAGTCCTCCATAAGCATAGTCTCTAGTATTTTATAGCGTGAATGTTAGTATATGATATCATATGGGATTGACAATCCTCATCCGGGTTAGCACGCACTAACCGGTCAAACGGATGTATTAGCATTTGGGAAGACGAGTGTTGATTAGGCACTCGTAGGAGGCATTTCAAGTTAGGTTTCCTTAATTGGGCCTGACAAATCAAGTTAAGCTCAGACTATGTGCTCATGGACAGTATAACTTTTATCTTGCTTAATTGCATTTTAAATTCAATATAAATCTTGCGGTTCTTACAACTATACATTGACATACAAACCTGTGAGTTCACCAGCGTTTTCGCTGACCCATTTTAGTATTTATCACAGGTACCCAGCAGTAGTTTGGCTGCACAAGCAGGAATTATTAGCTCGAGTCAGCATACATACAACTAGAGATTGGACTGCATTATTATATTTTGTAAAAGTAATTATGCTATGTAATCTCTCAATTTCAGGAACCGAGCTAATGTAACTATATTTTGATGTAAACATTTATTTTATTTATACAAGTTTAAAACGACGCATATAGTGGTCGTTCATTATATCTTATGTGCTTTGTATATTGATTAGTGACACCCAAATCAAGCTTCCGCAAATCATTAAATTTGGGGGTGTCACAGATTGGTATCAGAACTCCTCGTTTTTAAGTAGTTCAAGGATGGTTCTGAGGTGTTGCGCATGCTCTTCTTTGCTTCGTGAATATATGAGGATGTCATCGATGAAGACAATGACACACTTATCAAGGTAAGGTTTACACACCCGATTCATAAGGTCCATAAATACAGCCGGTGCATTGGTTAGGCCGAATGGCATCACTTGGAATTCGTAATGCCCGTAACGGGTTCTGAAAGCGGTTTTTGGAATATCGGCATCGCGAACACGCAATTGGTGATAACCGGATCGGAGATCAATCTTTGAATAACAACTCGACCCTTGAAGTTGGTCGAACAAATCATCGATTCGAGGGAGTGGATACCGGTTCTTGACAGTTAACTTGTTCAACTCTCGATAGTCGATACACATTCGAAAAGAACCGTCTTTCTTCTTGACAAATAGGACCGGAGCTCCCCAAGGTGAAGAACTCGGCCTGATGAATCCTCGTTCCAGGAGTTCCTGTAACTGGGTGGACAGCTCCTGAAGTTCGGATGGAGCTAAACGGTATGGTGCTCGGGCCACCGGCGCAGCACCTGGTATAAGATTGATTGAGAACTCAACCTGTCTTGGTGGTGGTAGACCAGGTAGTTCTTCAGGAAAGACTTCTGGAAAGTCTCGAACAATTGGAACATCCTCAAGTCGCTTCTCCTCCGACTTTTTCTCCATGATGTGCGCGAGGATTGCTGGATAACCCTTTCTCAGAAATTTTCGGGTTTTAAGACAAGATATGATGTTAAGCCTCGTCCCTCCGGTCTCCCCCTGTATGACTAGGGTTCTACCGACAGTGAGAGGTATGCGAACAATTTTGTCATGGCAAATGATTTCGGCGCGATGCTTGGATAACCAGTCCATGCCCACAATGACATCGAAACTTCCTATCTCAACAGGCATAAGATCTATGGAGAAGGTTTCGTCGGCTAGATTTAAGGTGCAATTAGGTATCACACTATTGGTTTCTATCAATTTGCCATTTGCTAGCTCTACGGTGTACTTAATGTCTAAAGCAACAGGTGTAATGTCAAGTAGAGGGCAAAATTCATCGGAAATAAAACTCCTATCGGCACCAGTATCAAACAGTATGGAAGCAGTTAAATTGTTGAGGAGGAACATACCCGTGACCACATTCGGGTCCTGACGGGCGTCTCCTGAGTTGATCACGAAGGCGCTACTTTTGGTGTTATTGTTGTTGCGGTGGTTGTTGTTGTTGCCCTTGTTCTTCAATTTTGGACAAGAATCCCTAAAGTGTCCAGGGTTTCCACATTCGTAGCAGGACTTAGGTTGTCGGGCATTTTTGTCAGAAGGGTTGTTGTTGGATTTGGGGGTTCGGCAATCCTTAGTCAAATGCCCGTACCTCCTGCAGTTGTTGCAAGGAGTACCGCACTGACCAAAATGGTGGTAGTTACACTTGGGACAATAAGGCCTGTCCCCGGTGTAGCTGCGGGTGGTTTCAGAGTTGGTGTTGTAGACTTGGATGGCGTTGTTTTTCTTGTTTGAGTTATGGTGGTGTTCAGTGGATTTGCATTTGTTGTTGTTGGAGGATGAGGTGTTGGAGGTCTCACGGCTAACAACTAGAGCCATGAGTTCGTGGGCCAATCGAATGGCACTCTCAGTAGTAGTTGGTTTTGATGAAGCAACGTTTCCTTGGATGTTCTCGGGGAGTCCACGAATGTATTTCTTAATGCCCTTACTTTCTGGTTCGACCAAACCCGGGCATAATAGAGCAAACTGCTGAAATTTGGTGGTATAATCAGCGACATCATTTCCCTGCACCTCCAGATGCCAGAATTCTTCTTCCAGCCTGTGCAATTCCTCTTCAGGACAGTATTTCTCTGTCAGTTTCTTTTTCAGTTCGGCCCAAGGAAGTCGATTTGCAACCTCAAGGCCTACGGAGTTTGCGTGGGTTTTCCACCACGTGAGTGCACCTTCCTGAAAGGTGTAAGCAGCGAATTTGACTTTGTTGTTCTCAGTACAGTCGCAGAGACTGAAAACAGATTCCATGCGCTCAATCCAACGGATCAAGCCAATGGCACCTTCCGTGCCCTTGAAGTATAGCGGTTTACAGCTAAGAAAGTCCTTATAGGAGCAGGGTTTGGGTGGTGGAGTATTGGTTGCTGTGTCCTCGCTACCGGGTGGTGTTCGGGTAGCCAAGGCTTCGGTCACACTGCGGGCAATGATTCCCGCGATCTCAGCTTCGCTAAGGGTAATTTGACGACGTGGAGGCATGATGCTGAGTAAGAAAGAACAAGGAAATGAAATAAGATACTAGTCCGAGTATGATGAACTAGTGGTGTGTTTGTCATTCCGAGACAAAACGTTGGAAAGAAAGAGGCCTATATTCATATAATATAATATAGCCTAAAGTTGTAATGAGGTCTATTCATGTATATATGTATATCACATAACAACCTATTGAGTGTCTAGCACAGACGTGTTTTGAGTCCCGTTTCTCTCGAGGTCAGAGTCAACTAATGCATTCCTGTTCAACATAACTCTTTCAGATTTCACATCATCTTTCTTTAATTGTACATAGTTGATCAGGCTATGTTAAATTAAAGTCGTATGATGTAATCCCTGAACTAGTCATAACTAATAAGGAATACTGCCTAACGGTCATAGTCTAGGCCCACTAAATGCAACCTAGTTCACTATAACCTTAGGCTCTGATACCAATACAATTAATAACAATTCAAGTGTCGTGGACACATTCAGGTTTCAAGTCTTTGGACACCAACACACTGCTAATTACTTCAAGTTTATTAAGTTAAACACATCAGGAATCAGGTGAGTTTCATAGCCCCATTTTCACTGCTTTACAACTAGGGGTGTGATATTACTACTCGATTTTGTTTTACAAGTAGAACGCAAGTGCCAAACTTCAAGTACTACATGAGTTTCAAGCTAATCAATTTAAAGTCCTCCATAAGCATAGTCTCTAGTATTTTATAGCGTGAATGTTAGTATATGATATCATATGGGATTGACAATCCTCATCCGGGTTAGCACGCACTAAAATTCACCTGGGAACGAGAAGATCAAATGCGACTCAAGTATCCTCAACTCTTCACTGATTCAACGTCAAACACAACTTCAACATAAATTTCGGGACGAAATTCTTCTAACAGGGGGAGAATGTGACAACCGTCAATTTAGGACTAGAATTTAGTGCCTAATCAAGTTTTAATACATGTAATTAGTTCTTTGTTAGGCTAATTAATGTATCAATTATTATATATATTGTTGAATATATATCTACAATTATGCGATTTGTTTAAATCGTACGAGTTTCAAATCGAATGAATTTCAATACAATAAATACGGACGTTGGTGACCAATTTTATTAAATAACGCTTTTATGTCAAAAATATCATTATTATAATATTTCGTATTCATTCACATCGTACAATCAGTAAGTTACACAATTTAAAATGTAAAACGCGCAAACACATTAACTTACCTTTTTATAATTCAAATATAAAGTGATTAGTAAAATATTTAAATTAAATATAGCGTAATAAATTGTATTTTAAAAATGTACCAATTAATATTTAAAATAATTATTTAACGTTTAAACAACGGAGCAAACGAACACCGCACGGAACGGAAACGCGGGGCGAAAATGGGGGTTTAACCTCCCACTCCCACCCCATCTACTTTCATTTCTCTTTTTTCTCTATCTCTCTCCTCTCTTATTTCTCTCAAACAAACCCCAAACCAAAAATCATCCAAATCGCAAAATAAACACCTCAAACGACCTCGGATCTTCAAGCCCCTTTACAATAAACGACCACCTCGCGACGATCTACACTTCTATCTTTCCGGAATTTCATTTCGGCGATTTGTAAGTTTCCGACACAACTCCGAAAACTCTCGTTTTTAAGATTTATAACTTGCTAGTTGTTTGTATAACCTTGTAATGTCCTAAAATGGGTTGGGTAAAAATATTAGACCGATCGATGGCCGGAAAATACGTTTTTGAAGTCGAAACTCCGATCAGATCCCGTACGTCGCATTTGGCCTGGCGTAAATGCGACGTAGCGACTTACGTCGCACAAATCCTCAACGTCGCATATAGCGACGCAGCACTCTACGTCGCATTGAATTGCGGACGTCGCACTTAGCGACGTAAACCCCAACGTCGCAGAAATCAACTACGTCGCCTATAGCGACGTCACGTACAACGTCGCATTAAATTGCGAAAGTCGCACATAGCGACGTCATGCCCAACGTCGCAGTCCGGATCTGCGACGTAGCACCCTACGTCGCACAAAACAGAATCTTCAAACCTCAAAATTTTGAAGTCAAAGTTACTGTTCAAAAAAAAAAAAAAAAAAGTCAAATTTACTGTAGCAGTACTGTAGCAGTACTGTAGCAAAGTCAACATTTTAGAATTATTATTATTTCAACTAAATCACCAACGGGCCGTACACATTTTCAAATACACAATTGAATCAACTAAGTCATAGTAACTTAGATAATTTATTCAAACAAGTCGTTGTAACTTGTGTCAATTCAATCAAACAAGTCGTAGTAACTTGTAACAATACAATCAACCAAATCGGGGTAATTTGGACATTAAGTTAGACAAACAATTTCAATGGTAGTCTTTCGAGATACCAATACAATTAATAACAATTCAAGTGTCGTGGACACATTCAGGTTTCAAGTCTTTGGACACCAACACACTGCTAATTACTTCAAGTTTATTAAGTTAAACACATCAGGAATCAGGTGAGTTTCATAGCCCCATTTTCACTGCTTTACAACTAGGGGTGTGATATTACTACTCGATTTTGTTTTACAAGTAGAACGCAAGTGCCAAACTTCAAGTACTACATGAGTTTCAAGCTAATCAATTTAAAGTCCTCCATAAGCATAGTCTCTAGTATTTTATAGCGTGAATGTTAGTATATGATATCATATGGGATTGACAATCCTCATCCGGGTTAGCACGCACTAACCGGTCAAACGGATGTATTAGCATTTGGGAAGACGAGTGTTGATTAGGCACTCGTAGGAGGCATTTCAAGTTAGGTTTCCTTAATTGGGCCTGACAAATCAAGTTAAGCTCAGACTATGTGCTCATGGACAGTATAACTTTTATCTTGCTTAATTGCATTTTAAATTCAATATAAATCTTGCGGTTCTTACAACTATACATTGACATACAAACCTGTGAGTTCACCAGCGTTTTCGCTGACCCATTTTAGTATTTATCACAGGTACCCAGCAGTAGTTTGGCTGCACAAGCAGGAATTATTAGCTCGAGTCAGCATACATACAACTAGAGATTGGACTGCATTATTATATTTTGTAAAAGTAATTATGCTATGTAATCTCTCAATTTCAGGAACCGAGCTAATGTAACTATATTTTGATGTAAACATTTATTTTATTTATACAAGTTTAAAACGACGCATATAGTGGTCGTTCATTATATCTTATGTGCTTTGTATATTGATTAGTGACACCCAAATCAAGCTTCCGCAAATCATTAAATTTGGGGGTGTCACATGTTTTCAACTCAATGTGTGTGTTTAGTGAGAGTGAAGAAAGGTTGTGTAACATCCGCTATATGGGCCTAGTAGTAATTCGGTAAATTCCTTACTTTAAATTATTTGTTTATCGTGTTAGGAATTTTAATTGTTTATTTAGTTTGTTAATTGAGAATAACTAGTTAAAAAGTCGTATGTCTTATTGTGACTAGTAGATTATTACTTGTTTTAACTTTTTATAGTTAACGGTAAAATAAAATTGTTGAAAATTGTAAATGGTTTTTAGATTATTACTTAGTATAATTTATTCCTCTTCTAAGTCTATTGTCTGGAACCTAAAAATCATTTTGCGAAACTAAATATTTTATTCTACTGATAACTATAACAAATTAAAAGAAACAATATTTTACTAACCACAATAAGTCATTTAACCATTTGACCTATTATTTACAATTATCCAAATAATATAAATTATTTCTAAGCACAATTAAATAATAAAATAAAATAAAATAAGGAAATTACCACATTACTCATAGGCCCATAAAGAGGATGTTACAAAAATTTAACGGTGTAACATCCTCAAATTGGGCCTAGGAGTAATAGGTATTTCCAGTAAATTTAAATACGATTTAAATTTGTTATATGTGTTTGATTGTAAAAATAATAGGTCAAATAGTTAAATGACTTATTGTGAATATTAAAATATTACCTGTTTTAAATTTATTTAGTTGACGGTAAAATAAAATTGTATTTCCCCGCAAGTGGTTTTTAAGTTCCAGACAATAATAAATACGGGGAACGAAAACTAACACTTATATGGTATATTATATGTTTGGGTCGGTTTTATCTCCCACAAATACATACATATGTACGTATGAACAAATGCACACACACATATGATCCAATCCACAAAATTATGAAGAAATCATCAAATTGAAGGTCACAAATTCGGATTCAAGCTTCTAGCATGAAGATTATCATCTTCTAATCCTTCTTTTCAACTTGTAAGTTCTTAATCTTTGAGTTATAAACCCTAGAAATTGGGGGTTTGATGTTCTTGAGTAAAAATCCGAATTTAGGGTTTGATTATGTGATATTTATGTTAGTTAAGCTTCAATAACAAGTATTAATCATTCTATTATCATTATAAACATGTTATAATTGTTAATTCATGATTTTCATGTTAACCTAGAAATGGGGTTTTGGATAATTGATTTTATTGGCATGATTAATCTTGTATCTAGGCTTGTAATGATCATATTATTGTTAATTGATAAGTAATTCTTGATTGTAAGTGAAACACTAACTTAGAAATGATGGACATTATATATGATCATTAATGGAGTTCATGTGTTTAGTTGATAATTCAAGAATTTGAGATTCTATGCTTAGAATAATGATGTATGATTTATAAGTATTGATTAAAGATGATGATTTACATTGGTTATGTTAAGAGTTGTGAAATTGATTAAGTGTTCATGAGAATTTTGATAATCATGATGAGTTTGATGGTTTATATGAAGAAAGTAGTATGATTTGCTAATAAGAACCCTTAATTGATAATTAAAGAGGACGGTGTGAAATTAGTTGGTTAAGTATTCATTAGATCAAATATTGATGTTTTGATGAATAATTGATGTGGAAAGTTAGTAATCTTGTTAATGGTTTCATTATATTAGTTAACAATGATGGAGATGAATGTTGGATTAATACAAGTTAATGATAAATGGTTTGATGTAATTACAATTGTATGATATTATATCAATATTGAGGCAAGTGTCAAATGACTAACTTGTGTTGTGTTATTGTATTCTCAGATGTGGAGAAGACTCAGTGACATTAGACTACTGAGTGGACGACTATGATTGTTGGTGAGTGGATCTTGGACTTTCAGTCTAAGTTAGTTGTAACAACATGGTTACAACTGGTAAACTTGGTTTATTGCAATGATTGCATTAATATTATATTGGCATGTTGGCTAAACCTTGATTTATTATTGGCGTCCATTGTGCTATGATAGTTGTGGACTATTTGATTTGGTGGGGGTCAACTAATGTGTTGGGTTTGGATACTATTACTAGGACTTCGCAAGTGCCTTGTACATGTGTTGGACACTGAAATTGCGTCGTGTGTAGTAATAGTACCAAACTATCGGTTTAACCTCTGATTTGGCCGTCAGTTGGTTTAAGTGTTACTTGGGGAACCATCCGCGGCATGAGGGTACCTCAAGGACCACCGATCCTTCTATGTTGATTGTGCATTGCTTGGTTATAGGCATGTGTTAAGCTGAGTTAGATTGATAGCTTGGGATCTATTCACTTAGCTTCGTGCTAACCCCTCATTACTTCTTGCAGGTTTACTTCTGTATGTGGGTGGGCAAGAAGTACATATGGAATGGAATGTTTGACGGGCTTACTCTGAAATGGATAATACGTTAATGATTTAACAACACATTGGGATTTCTATAACACCTAAACTTAATGTGTGTAATGATTAGAATAATCTAGTTTTAAAGGTTTGTATATAAGTGGATTGCTATTTGAAATGTATGTATGCAATCCACTGGTTTCTATTAATCATGCGCTTCCGATATGTTTAAAAAAAAAAAAAATGTCCTTGTATTTAGCGGGTGTTTTAAATTGGTATCAGAGCCTAGGTTTGGGTGAATTGGACATTGTATGGTGTTCAATCCCAAACTTAGGTTTGTGTCAAGTCAAACATTCCAGGGATGGGGATTAGTGGTTGCATGAGAAAGTTGTTAGTGAATGTGTACTAACCTATAACAAGTTGCAAGATTGTTGTTGTGGTTGCAGAGACGGAGGAATATGAGGAACCGAATGGTATTCTCAATGATTCCTCTATATTCGTTGGTGTAAAAGCATCAGGTAATTCTCTATAAGCTTGTTTAAATTAAATAAGTTTGAATTGTTTATTTGCTATGAGGACTATGATTAGTGAAGTAAATTGAATTAGATTGATATGATTTCTCATTTATGAGTAAGTTGATTTTGCCTATGTGTTTAGCATAAGTTGATTATGTGCTTAGTAGTAAATCTTGATATATTGAATTGATAAAAAATTTCCATAAGGAAATTAATGAGGTGATGGTATACCTCAAGTAAAATGTTTAAAGTCGTGGTGGTTTAAATTAGAAAGTGTACATTAATTGAAAGATGTGTGTTTGACCTAAAATGTAACACCCTCGAAATGGACCTAGTTGTTTATATATTATTTCTTGATTTAAATGTGTTTGGAAATAATATTGTTTGAGATAGTGAAATAATTGGAATAGGAGTTAAATATTCCAATGTGATAAGTGAATTATTAATTGTTGTAAATTAATATAGTTGACGGTGCAATAAAATGTTTGGACTCGCAAGTGGTTTTCGGGTTCCAGGCAATAGATTGAGAAGGGGTATTAAATTATACCCGTATAATAGAAGGTCGGTTGAGGAACCGACTTAAGTTTCTATTTATATAACTTTCCTTTTTAGGAAGTTAATCATTTTAATTCCAAAACTCACAGAAATTCTCTGAAAACCTCCAAATCAATCCAGAAATCAAATCAGGAAGTTGTGATTCTTGTGAAACTTCCTAATCATCAGATTACCATCGTTAGATTCTTCAATCAGTAAGTATTCTTGAGTATTTAAGAATTTGATTTTTGATTGAATTTGGGTAAATTGATGATTTGAGAGATTTGGATGTTAGAAACAGGTTATAAGTGTTACATATTGATTATGTGATGATATTTGAGGTTTATAACCGTTTAAAAACGAGTTTTTGGTGTTTTGGGCATAAAACCCGTGAGTTAGGGTTTCTGCAGATCGCACCAGGCCTGAACGACGATAGAAGCCGGCGGCTTCTATATGAAGCCGGCGGCTTATGCATACTCGGATGAAGCCGGCGGTTTTAAACCCAAGCCGGCGGCTTGTAGTGTGTCAGCGGAAGCCGGCGGCTTAGTTAGCCAAGCCGGCGGCTTGTATGCCATTTTGGCAGATCAGCGGGGAATGAAATGAAGCCGGCGGCTTCAAGGCTGAAGCCGGCGGCTTGACTAGCTGGTGTAACATTTCTTGTTTAATTTCAAATAAATAATGTGAATTGCTATTTGATATATGTTAATAGATGATAATGATTATATTGTAAATCATTAATGTATAATTAGGAACTAGTAATCTTGATGTGGATTATGTTAAGTTCCTAATGTTATTGATTGATATAAGTTAAGTATTGATGATCATGATTACTAACTTATATTTGATTATTGATTCTCAGATGTGGAGAAGACTCAGTGATATTAGACTACTGAGCAGAGGCCTGAGGTAGTCGGTGAGTGGATCTGTAACCTCAGTGTGATTTAGTTGTAATGATTTAATTTACAACAAGTAATTTATAGTATTACTTTGATATGATGCATCTGTTGAGATAACTTGTCATGATAGTTTGACTAGTTGCTTACTTGGCTGATTGTGCTAGTATGTAAGATTCTGAGGTCAACTTGACTTGACAGTTGGACTTGGTTGTTATTGTAGACGACAGGAGATCTTGAAACTTGAAATGTTGGTTTAGAGATCTAGGTCGTGTGTGATTAACAACTGGTTACCGGTAATTCTGTATAGGCCAATACAGATGATTGATAAGGGTTCCCTGAGTACCAAACCGGTATTAGGGTATCTCAGGAGCCACCGGTCCTCATGACGATTAATAATGCTTGATTGGTGTAGCTTGACATTGATTGGATGTTGAGTGATTGATTAATTTTCTGTTTATTGTTATTTGATGTAAACAGATTGTTATGCTAGGTTGTACTGTTGCTTATAGTTCATTCACTTAGCTTTATGCTAACCCCACCACAGTTCTTCCTGCAGGTTAAAATAGATGGGACATATTGGGCAGGGCAGGAAGTGTTTGACTGGATGGAATGTTTGACAGGCTGCTACTCTGATGTTATTTTGATAATTATAGAAATGTTTTTAATAACACCCAGTGTGTTGAAATGTCTTGTACTTTGAATTGAAAAAGTTTATTGACATTTTGAGTACATTGATAGTATGTTTTAAAAATACGCTTCCGTGTCGCTATTATTATATTGATTGTTTATAATGAAACGAGGGGTGTTATATAAAAAGTCAAAGTGGTCAATGATGTTTTTAAATGTATTGACAAGTTTTAGAATAGGTCAATGTTGAATACTTGATGTAAATTGTGTAAATGTGATGATAATATGTGAAATTGGTGTTTTAAGATTATGTTGTGACACCAATAGTGATAATGGTTGGGTTTGACTTAAATTAGTCAAAGTTATGTGGAATGAGTGATAGAATAGTGATTATATGGTCATAAACCCAAACGGGTCATTTAGGTGCCCAAATGGGTCACTTAGTGATAAAACGGTTAAAACTTGATGTGGTTTGTGTATGATGACTTTTAAAGTGACTTACAGTCATAAGTATAGATAAAATGTGGATTAAAAGTGTTAATATGGTCATTATGAATGAAATTGGCAAAAATGTCCATTTGGACCCCTAAACGGGTCAACGTGTCAAAACAATGTAGAATGAGTGTTTGTAGGTGACGAATATGCCCACACGTCACTAATATATATAGAAACATGTTGGTAAAAGGTGGAAGTCAGAAACCAAGTCGTTTGAAATATAGCGTGTCAACCAAAATGGTCGAAAATGGTCAAAAATGAGTTACACGTCCGTTTTCTCGTAAAATGTGAAAATTGAAAAAGTGTAAAAAGGGAAAGTTGTATTTTGGTATAGTGTAAGTGCATGCAAAATTTTATGACCTAACTCCTTACGGTTTGTGAGATATGCGCGTTTGAAATTCGCATTTTTGCACTAAGATGTTCAGTCTGCTGTGCAGACAGGGGACCCGGCGGCTGGAGGTTATAGCCGGCGGCTGGAGGTCCAAACCGGCGGCTGGATGCCCCAAGCCGGCGGCTTCTTTTGGATTTAGAACGCACTTTTGTTCTGTTTGCAAAAATTGGTGTTAGCCGGCGTTTCGACTCGGGTAGCCGGCGGGTCAAGACCTTTAGCCGGCGGCTAGATATGTTAGCCGGCGGCTCATGTAGCCTAGCCGGCGGTTTGTGGGTAATTACAGGATTAAAATATTTTTTTTTACGTTTTTCGACGTTCGACGTAGAAATTTCCGCTAGAAAATTTCGGTGTCCGATTCAGACGAAATTTACATGTCCACTAAAAAACGGGCCAACGGTCAAAGCTCATCGCCTCGCCATGAGCCCTGTCAGTTTTCGGCACTTCGGGGTCGTTTGGGGCCCGAAAATCGCGTTTTATTGTTTTTCGGACTTTATTTTGAACTTTTAGCTTACGATTTGTATTGGGCTTTTGTTCCTTTGAGCCCAGGGATCATTCCTATGACTATATGCAATATTAAATGTTGTTTTAAGAGGTCCTCATATTTTATTGAGTATAAGTTATTTTCAAAGCTGTGTATTTGTCTTATTGTAGATTGTGGCCAACTGTTGTTGGTGGTGATTTAAATTCTTGTGTGATATGGACTAAGTGAAATAAGATGAAGTAAATGAGTCATCTAAAATATTGGAAATGGTTAAAATAAGTATTCTTAGAGATTGAAAGGAACACATGGGTCTATACTTATTGATATTTGAAAGTAGAGTAATAATTCGCATGTGTGGCATGAAAAGCTTTACTTATATTACAACTAAAGAGGTAAAGATTGGAGAGAACATATTGAATATTACAAGTAGTATGGATGAAGTGTTTAGTACCAGATGTACAATTAATGTTGAGTGATGTAATTAGTAAATGACCTTGAATTAGGTAATAAAGAAGTTGTTTGTAATAATGGTGTTAGACATTACACCTGAGTTAAGGATATAATAAAAAGAGGCATTGAATGTCTGTGTGGTTGTGTAAACTTGATGATATATGTAATGTACATTCAAAATGATAAGTTGAAAACGGTAGTAAACTTATACTTGATGATATACCTGCTACTATGGGTAGTTATAATTGTGCAAATGGTTGATATCATGGTTATGATATAATTAAGGGTAAAGACTAATAAATTTTGAGAGATTAATGGTATGAACTAGCCTGAGAATAAAGTGTGACTGACATAATATGATGACGTCTGGCCAACGTATTCATATTATGCCATTTCACATGGAGTTGTTGAGGTTACTAAGTACCAAATGAAGTTAAATGATTTTAAATTAACGGTAACATGTATTGACCCACAGTTATGAAATAGTTATTGATTGACTAAAATTAAGGTAGTAGCAGACTATTAAAATTATTGTTCAATGTGATATCATTGTAAAGAAAAATTTTGAACGGGTTATACTACTTGTTAAAAATGAGTATGTGATTATTTGTTGCAATGTTTGAGGCTTAGTGAAGATTAGCATAGCCGGATAGCCTAGTATTAGAAAATTATGTGAAACTATGTCCTTGGGAAAAAGTAAAATAGTCAGGAAAATAAGAGTTTTACTTGTTGGATTGATAATGTTATTATAATTACGTGCGAATTACATATAATCTTTCGGATTTCTGCATATCTAATGACTAGATAAAGTGGTAAATTGTAATTTGAAAAAGTTATGTGATGAGAAAAGTTAAGTAGAGGTCGGTTAAAGTGGATTAAATAGGTGAATATTGTTGAAAAATGTGTTGATGATTAGCACATTTTAATAATGTGGTACGTGTGCTAGTATAGCAAGGTACCCATTGATTGAGACTTAGCATGTATCCAATATGATTTGGTGCTAAGTGATTGTGTAATTACATGATTATGGTAGTAACCATAGGATTTGACCTCTACTTTGCTTATCAATACGTGGTTAGTGTTATATGATTCCGAGATATTTTAATAAAAATGGGTTTCATGTACCTCAGTGATATGTGGATATTAGCGTGGATGCTAGTTATAATTGAAATTTAAACTTCATTGATGATATGTGTATTGTGGTTACCATAACCACTGTTTTCGTTATTGAAAAAGATAGAATTCATATACAAATTTTAAAGATCTAGCATGTCGCAAGATTCTGGTTATGAGAGTATATTACTTTACTTAGTTAAATGATTTACTTATGTTAAGTGATAACTTGTTTTAAAACGTTCATTGTGTATATGAAAAAAAAAAAAAAAAAAAAGGATTTGGATACATTATATGTGCTGAAATGAGAAATTGAAGCATGTACATTGGATATGTGCATGTGTAATTAGGCTGAAAACATATATCTTAAAATGGATTAAATGTATACATATTTTGTGTATGTGTGATTAGTGATTAAGATACGCATAGAGATGATATGCATAAGTAATTTAAATTGTACATATACCTTATGTGCATTTAGTGATAAATAATTATGTAGTTAGGGAATCGGAAATAAAGTGTGAACCAAACTTCACACGAGGTATGATGTGATTAAATTCCCTAGATTAATTTAGGATGATTAGATTTCGAGGACGAAATCTCTTTAAGGGGGAGAGATTTGTAACATCCTCAAATTGGGCCTAGGAGTAATAGGTATTTCCAGTAAATTTAAATACGATTTAAATTTGTTATATGTGTTTGATTGTAAAAATAATAGGTCAAATAGTTAAATGACTTATTGTGAATATTAAAATATTACCTGTTTTAAATTTATTTAGTTGACGGTAAAATAAAATTGTATTTCCCCGCAAGTGGTTTTTAAGTTCCAGACAATAATAAATACGGGGAACGAAAACTAACACTTATATGGTATATTATATGTTTGGGTCGGTTTTATCTCCCACAAATACATACATATGTACGTATGAACAAATGCACACACACATATGATCCAATCCACAAAATTATGAAGAAATCATCAAATTGAAGGTCACAAATTCGGATTCAAGCTTCTAGCATGAAGATTATCATCTTCTAATCCTTCTTTTCAACTTGTAAGTTCTTAATCTTTGAGTTATAAACCCTAGAAATTGGGGGTTTGATGTTCTTGAGTAAAAATCCGAATTTAGGGTTTGATTATGTGATATTTATGTTAGTTAAGCTTCAATAACAAGTATTAATCATTCTATTATCATTATAAACATGTTATAATTGTTAATTTATGATTTTCATGTTAACCTAGAAATGGGGTTTTGGATAATTGATTTTATTGGCATGATTAATCTTGTATCTAGGCTTGTAATGATCATATTATTGTTAATTGATAAGTAATTCTTGATTGTAAGTGAAACACTAACTTAGAAATGATGGACATTATATATGATCATTAATGGAGTTCATGTGTTTAGTTGATAATTCAAGAATTTGAGATTCTATGTTTAGAATAATGATGTATGATTTATAAGTATTGATTAAAGATGATGATTTACATTGGTTATGTTAAGAGTTGTGAAATTGATTAAGTGTTCATGAGAATTTTGATAATCATGATGAGTTTGATGGTTTATATGAAGAAAGTAGTATGATTTGCTAATAAGAACCCTTAATTGATAATTAAAGAGGACAGTGTGAAATTAGTTGGTTAAGTATTCATTAGATCAAATATTGATGTTTTGATGAATAATTGATGTGGAAAGTTAGTAATCTTGTTAATGGTTTCATTATATTAGTTAACAATGATGGAGATGAATGTTGGATTAATACAAGTTAATGATAAATGGTTTGATGTAATTACAATTGTATGATATTATATCAATATTGAGGCAAGTGTCAAATGACTAACTTGTGTTGTGTTATTGTATTCTCAGATGTGGAGAAGACTCAGTGACATTAGACTACTGAGTGGACGACTATGATTGTTGGTGAGTGGATCTTGGACTTTCAGTCTAAGTTAGTTGTAACAACATGGTTACAACTGGTAAACTTGGTTTATTGCAATGATTGCATTAATATTATATTGGCATGTTGGCTAAACCTTGATTTATTATTGGCGTCCATTGTGCTATGATAGTTGTGGACTATTTGATTTGGTGGGGGTCAACTAATGTGTTGGGTTTGGATACTATTACTAGGACTTCGCAAGTGCCTTGTACATGTGTTGGACACTGAAATTGCGTCGTGTGTAGTAATAGTACCAAACTATCGGTTTAACCTCTGATTTGGCCGTCAGTTGGTTTAAGTGTTACTTGGGGAACCATCCGCGGCATGAGGGTACCTCAAGGACCACCGATCCTTCTATGTTGATTGTGCATTGCTTGGTTATAGGCATGTGTTAAGCTGAGTTAGATTGATAGCTTGGGATCTATTCACTTAGCTTCGTGCTAACCCCTCATTACTTCTTGCAGGTTTACTTCTGTATGTGGGTGGGCAAGAAGTACATATGGAATGGAATGTTTGACGGGTTTACTCTGAAATGGATAATACGTTAATGATTTAACAATACATTGGGATTTCTATAACACCTAAACTTAATGTGTGTAATGATTAGAATAATCTAGTTTTAAAGGTTTGTATATAAGTGGATTGCTATTTGAAATGTATGTATGCAATCCACTGGTTTCTATTAATCATGCGCTTCCGATATGTTTAAAAAAAAAAAAAAAAATGTCCTTGTATTTAGCGGGTGTTTTAAATGGTGTATGTTAGCTCAGCTTATCAACTTGTTTTTTTCGCCTTAACCAACACAATTTTAGTTTGATCCAACATGAATTTAGTTACATATGTCTCCTTGAGAAAATTTGAACTTAAATTTCTAATACATAGACACTACCTAACAATACTTGTAGAATTAGCAACTATTTTTGAAGTCTTAACATTTTATAATTCAAAATAACTACATATTTATGTAGTATAACATTATTATAGTTAGATTAAGTTATGTTTAACGTTACTGTGTTTATTTAAACATTAGTATTACATTTAACCATATATACAAAGGAACGAATGAGAAAGACAAGAGAATGAAATACATGATAAAGAGAAAATAACAAACAAACAGATAGAAAGCTTCCAAGAGAAAAAAAAAAAGTATGCAATAGGCAAGGATCGAACTCCAGAGCTCCAAAAAAATTGGGAACTTCACCAATCACCACTAGACAAACAAACAAATTTTGTTAAGTTTTTAAACTGTTTCTTATTTATCTAGTTACAAGGCCAAATACAAATTCTGGGAAATCTACGAAAAATTGCTTAGCTCGTAAAAATTTGTAGGAGCGGCCGCCCACAGTGCCCCCACCATAGAACCACCCTATATGCTGTTAATTAGTAGATCTAAAAACTAGCTAGCAGAATATGTGAATACTCATACCTTTTTATATCGAAAACATGCAAAGTTCTTTTCGAAGTAACTAAAAAATTGCCTAATATATATGTATCTAAAAGTTGATCGGTGAAAAATGTGAAAAAAGAATCTTATAATAAATTATATATAAGAAACTCTGTATGATGTCATCAAAAATTCAATTAGCTAATCATATTGTTTAATTTTGTTAAATTGTTTATAATCTAAGGCAGGATGACATCACAAATATTAATTTAATAATTAACAATTATTTAAAAATAGATCACGACGATTGAAGTAAACCTATCTAATTCATATACAATACCAACATTTCTTATTTGCTAAACCCATCCAATGATATTAATATTATTATTTTTTACCGATGTAGATATCGATTAAGTTAAATGTTTTTCCCTCTTTTTGTATGTATTTACTTCTAGACATAAAATCAATTAATCATATGTATAAATTCAAACATAAGTGTATATATTTTTTAACTTATTTACAACGCTAGAACATTATCTTATCGTATACATATTAATAACCAGTGTGTATACACGGGTTTGAATCTAGTAAATTAAATAAATAAAATATTATTACAGTAATATACTCCTTAGTTGTTAGTCAACAACGTATGTGCATTCCTTAAAAAAAAAACCCCCTACATTATTAAGGTGTCTCTATGCATGGAAATTTTATCAAATAAATGACCGAATTTTTAACTTTTCGAAAGAAGTTTGTTTTTGTAATCTATTGTCATGTCATTTTAATTATAAGAGTTGTTTGGTTCTTCATGTCAAAAGAATTTTATTTTTCAAATAAGTAATCTGCAACTTGAATTTCACATCCATCTTCTTGACTATGATCGTTCAATTAGTTCAATTTAAATATGGATTGATCAAGTTTGGAGTTAACGATTATAAGATTAAGACCACATATTTATTGTTTTTTTTTTCTTTCATATACTGACCTTTGTTTTTAAATATGTGTGCGCGTGTGTTTAATGAAACGACATGGTATCTAATAACAATCTATTTAAGTTAAACTATGCAGATTTTTTTTTTGTAAGGCAGCATTTGGATCACAGAAAGACTTTATTAGTCAACCCGATCATCTCCAAAAACGTTCATTGAGCATTCGATTTTGTTTATGATTTCGTGCTAAATCCTAGTCCTCAGTCTCATAACAAGTGCCTACAAAAACGTTCTATGATTTAGCATTGATTTAATTAGCATGTTAAAATGTGATTCTTTAAGTATTTTCATTCACTATTCCATCTTCAACTTTTTCAGATATATTATTATATATACATATATCAGCTCATTTCTATATGCTTAAAATAACAATTGACGCTACAATAATTGTAAAGTTTCTCTAAAACTTGACATTTAAAAAACACCCATGACAACTAATTAATTAAATATATAAACCATGATCACAATGATCACCCTTTCCATTAAATAATTTGTTTGTTTTAATGCAAAATATAGTCATCAAAATGATATATTTGTTTTTATATATCAAATAATGGATAGAGATTGATATGTAGTACGTACTCTTTGTTAGTGGTTTTACAACTAGCTAGTCCTTTTTCTTGGCATTTTGCATACCATGATTGATATATTTTCCAACTCTCATCATCTTAGATTCTACTTCTTAATGAGCGAGTTAAATCATGTAGGTATTCTTTTTCATAAAAGGTATGACGTATGCATCCAATTATTCAGGAAAAATACAATGTTATCAAGATAACTAGACTTTATGAAATCGTGTCGTGTCAAGATCTAATTTCCAAAAACATGCAAGACATATAGGCTAAAGTAATGATCGTTACGATATACATTTTTAAGTAAATATGAGAGAAACACGGGTAGTTAAAGTAATTGACATTTCAACTAGCTATATATATATAGCCTTTGGGTTTATGTAAATTTTACATATATTATAGAAAAACATGTGTCGTGTTATCGAATGGTCGTGCTTTTTTGGATCAATGGTAGTTTGGTACTTAAGAGATTGTAGTGTCATTTCAACATTTACGGTTTTCTCGTTTTGTTTTCGTATAGAATATTTAACATAATTTTCTACTTTATGTATGCGAATGAAGATTAAGAACAATTAAATTGATAATTTAATTCAATTTAGAGTTGAGTGTATCAGAATATATATATGTATTAAACTATAAGGACATTAGTGATTCTTATATATGTTTGATTTAAAGTATCACATTTGCAGCTAATTAAAGTATAAGAATTAATAATAAAGAAATTGATGATAGTTCGTTGTAGGTGTAACTTGACTTATTTTAATTTGATTGATTATATGAACTCTTGGGAGGAATTAATAAGTTGAATGAATGTTAGTTGAGTGCAAATGCGGAAATGTAGATAGAAATACACGATGGATGTACTTGGAGAGTCGTTTCAGCTTCTTGTTGCTTTGAGGCTATTTCAAGCAAACTCTCTTCCATATTCATTACTTATTTTAATTAACTACATATATATATATATATATAGGGTAGGGTTCAAATGAGAATAGGAATTTGTGTGAGAATGAGGGAACCAATGATATCAAGTCATGTGTGCAAAGAGAATGTTACACATGTACAAAACCCATTTACCCCCAACATCAATTATCTCACAAACGACAAATCGAAAAATTATGAAAATTGCACCATTAAATTCGTCGTTTTCTCCTCTTTGATTTGCCGTCCCTCAAGACATACTTTCGAAAAGTTTTTTTTGTTTTTTTTCATTTTTTGGTGGGTTTCACATTTACTAACACATGTGTTAAAGTGTTGCGTTTAGGGTTTGTGGTTTAGGGGTTAGGGTTTAGGGTTTGAGGTTTGGGGTTTCTCCCCGAAACCCCAAACCTCAAACCCTAAACCCTAACCCCTAAACCACAAACCCTAAACCCTAAACGCTTTACAAAACGCTAAACCCTAAATAATTCTAAACCCTAAACCTTGAACCCCTTCTAAACCCTAAACCCTTATAAACCATAAACCATAAACCCTACTAAACCCTAAACCTAACTCTAAACCCTAACCTTAACCACAAATTAAATGTATAACTAATCACTAACACACGTGTTACTAATTTGTGAAACCCACCAAAAAATGAAAAAAAAAAAAGTTGTCAAAAGTATGCCTTGAGGGACGGCAAATCGAAGAGGAGAAAACGCTGAATTTTATGGTGCAATTTTCATGATTTTTCGACTTACCGTTTGTGAGATATTTAATTTTTAAAAATGTGGAGGAGAGAGAATAAAGTGTGGATGAGAGAGAATAAAGTGACACATGGCAGAAATCTGTTGGTTCCCTCATTCTCACTCAAAATTGATGTACTCATTTGAACCTTACTCCATATATATATTTAAGGTCAACTTTCAATCTGGAATGTTGTCCAACTTATAATTAAGCCACAAAATGATGCATCAAATTATTTTGTTTTTTTCCCGGTCACTTACTCGATCTAATAATACAATACGGTGGATTCAAAACTTAAAGTGACCCGTAGCATCGCTATTTAAATTTATTGCGAAGCCTATATTTAAGCTTTGTATAGTGAATGGACTTCTCTAATTTGTGAAGTACGTGGCACCCGTTACGTTATGATTATGTACGTGACGATTTATTTTACAACTTCATACTATACAGGGGCCATCTAGCTAACCAAAAATTACTATTACATGATCCAGAAGAAGTAATCGAATGCATGCATAATTGCATATACTAATAACGATTGAAATTTTGGCGTTTACAATAAAAAGGAAAATAAAGTTATTATATTTACTTTTTTTTGGAAAAAAAAAAAACATTTTCGTTTTAATTTTCAACGATGCACGCAATAAAAGTCTACAACTTGATATATTTCAGACGACTGGAAACAAATTGATACGACGACAGTAAATCCAATTTAATATAAGAATAATACTGCATCGGTACTAAAATTATTGTCCAATTTTAACTTTATAACGTATTTCTTTTTCAACTTTGACCTTAAATATTTTTGTTTGTGTTATATAATACTTGATGCAAAATATATATATATGGATTGTGTTTTTAAATGTATTTTCATTGGTATAAACTTTCATCAAGTATTATATAACACAAACAAAAATATTTAAGGTCAAAGTTGAAAAAGAAATGCGTCATAAAGTCAAAACTGGACAATAATTTTGGGACGGGGTAGTACTAACATACAATTTATCTAATAAGTACAAACGTTATCTCTAAATTCCTATAACGGTCCAAAAAATAATAATTTTGGTGAGTTCATCTTTTGTAGGAATGAAAGGGCGCAACAATATAATCAGGCTCCTAAAATTAATGTGACCTCTAATTAGCGAAAACTCTTTGACGCAATAAGAAGCCATGAGGTCGATACATATTTAATAAATTAAATACTAATATTTAACTTGTTTCTTATAAAAGAAGAAAACAACATATATAAACACTAAACTAAAACCAGAAACTGGCCAATTATGTGACGGGGCTGACTGGTTTAATAATGAATAATGATAAGTTATGGGTTTAATTTCTAGTCATGAAAATGTTTAGATTATTCTATTTTCGATCAGAAAGCGACAATATTGAAAATATATATCTTAAATAATAATTTATATATAAGAAACAGTTGATGATGTCATCAAAAATTTAATCAACCAATAAAATTACTCAATTTTGTCCAATTAGCCAAATTATAAGATTTAATGACATCATAAATCATTAATTATATATTATATAAAGAAAATTAATTATGATAACTTTATCCAAATAGGTATTCGTAATACATTAGGACTATTATCATATTACAATATGTATTCGTAATACATTAGGACTATAATCATATCGCATGCGTTGATGAGATTTAATCCTTTCATATTAACAACTTTTAAAATCTATTTGTTTTCGTCCAACCCCGTGTAATACACGGGTATAGAGGCTAGTATAATATATACTCCCTCCGTCCCAAAATAATTGTCCACCAACAAAAAACACGCAGTTTAATAAAAGTACAATCATTACTGCTTTCTCTTTCTTACTTTGTGCTCAATGACAGTTTTACCCTTAAACAATTAATTACTACTTTCTTTAAAGTTTGTAATAACAATTTCAATTGAGGGTAATATGGTAATCACGACCAAAATTTCCTTTCTATATTTGGAAGTGGACAATTAATTTGGGACGTCCGAAAAAGGAAACATGGACTATATTTTTGAGACGGAGATAGTAATAAACTGTGAGCTAAGCTAGTTTAACGTTATCAGCAAAATAATACCTGCTCTAACGGGATATCCATCAAGAAGTTATGCAATTAATTTAAGTCTCGATATATATTAAAAGTTGATACATAAGATGTGTATATAACAAAAAGAAAAATAATATGTCTAATATATGATTTATGATTTACACATACTTATTTTATTCACTATTAAAAACTAGTTTTTACTTTTATTTTATTCTTATTTATTTATTATTTATTTTTAGAACGGTAATCATATAACACATCCCACAAATATGTACAATCTACAATCGAATGTTTAGACTCATTTTTTGACATATTTTAACCACGTGAAATATATTTATTCCGCGTAAATAAAACTGAACAACTTTCATAAAATACTATAATGAAGGATAATTTAGTATATATATCGTAATTAGTAGATAATTTTGATAAGGGCAATATATGTCAGCGCACAGGGTCAGGGGCGGAGCTAGAGGGGGGGGCATGGGGGCAGTCGCCCCCCCTAAAAATATAGAATTGTGGAAAAAAATAATTTTTTTAAGGTTATTAGTGATAGTTTTGGAATTTTGCCCCCCAAAATGATAGGAAAAAGGAAAAAAAAATTTTTGCCCCCCTATACGAAAATCCTAGCTCCGCCCCTGCAGGAGCTAGAGGGGGGGGACATGGGGGGCAGTCGCCCCCCCTAAAAATATAGAATTGTGAAAAAAAATAATTTTTTTAAGGTTATTAGTGATAGTTTTGGAATTTTGCCCCCCAAAATGATAGGAAAAAGAAAAAAAAAAAATTTTTGCCCCCCCTATACGAAAATCCTAGCTCCGCCCCTGCACAGGGCTATTGAATTTCGAGTGTCTCCGATTGTTTAAGATTGCTATATTATACCATATAAAGTCGTAAAAACTATTGTTACAACTTAAGAAATAATATATTTAAAAAATAGGACTCATACTTTGTTATACGAGAGAGCGTTGATTGATTATAAAAATTCGATCAATTATGTATATATTTAGATATGGGAAAATGAGAGTCAACAATGCAATCCATTCAAGTAGGCTACTACGGCAGTACGGCGTATGAGAACCCCATTAGATTCACATTAATAGAATAGAATCCATTATTACATTTCAAGTTGAAGGACTAGAATTTCTTTGATTCTGTATATTTTTTGGATAAAAAACACGTACGTACAACATGATCTTGTTAATTAAATATTGTAACATGATTCTAGATTATTCGAAAACCTTGAATGGTTTTCTTTTTTTACATTGTTGATAAATATAATAGTAAAAATAATAAATTAAGGATTAGAGGAGAAGGTGTCAAACGAGGAGAAGGAGGAGCAGACCAAATTTACTGTATTTTAAGAACAAATTTGAAGATTTAAAATGCAATGTCGCTAAAATGCAGTAAAATTTATAAGTGTAAAATGCAGTATTTGTTAAAATGTAGTACTCCATTGGTAAAATGCGGTGAATATGAGTGAAAATTTTGCCTTAAAATACAGTCTCATTTGAGGCCTTCTCCTCGAAACCTTAATAACTATAGTATAACTTTAAATATATTTTGGTGAGAACTCATTAATCAATACTCCGTATATTAAAACTATTAGTCGTGTGGCATCAATACAACCATATAATTTAACAAGATGGACCATTCTCATAATTTAACAAGATGGACCATTCTCATTTATTTTATGAGATAATGTTACATTATTGATCACAAAATTGCATATCTAACTATAGTTAATACTTACAAACAACGTCAACAATAAAACAAACCTAACGTTAAACCGCCCATTATCAAACTGACAGTTTAATTCGTTCTTAGTAACCTAAAATATAATCTATCTCAATTTGTTTTACCAATCCGTCTATTTTTTTGTAGTTTTTATAATATTTACATAACCGAACAAGCATTAGGATTTTCATCACTAAACATCCCAGTTTCAGGTTGATAACCTCGAGGGTCGTTCATATACATCGGCGGTGGTGCCATTGGAGGTCCATTTGAGTATCCGTGATTGTAATAGTTTTGATTATAACCATGATTATAACCTTCTTGTACGTATCCATGGCTAGAAGAGGTTCCAACCCCGTAATCTTGATTGTAATAATTTTGATTGTACATTTGCATCGTTTGCATTGTGTGTGTGTATGGACTATATCCATTGTATTCCAACTTATTAACAACCTCTATGCCTTTACTCTTATTTTCACCACCACCACCACCACTACCACCTTCACCACCAACCCCTATCGCCTTCACATCACCACCACCACCGCCGCCACCGCCTTCTTTACCTTTTTTATCACCACCGCCCTCGATTTTTTCTTTCTTGTCATCTTTTGCATCACCACCTTTTTCGTCCTTTTTCGGAGGGACGATATCCACCTTTCTCTTCAATTTTTCTTTCAAGTGCGGTATAAGTTCTTTCACATTCATTGTCCCTTTCACCGATACCAAATCCTTGCCGGAATCCACTGACACTGATTCCACGCCTGTTAAAAAAAATACAAATAAAAAGAATATTAAATTAATCCCATTAATAAATCCAAAACGTCATCAAACTACTTTGCAAATAAAAAACTTATTTTATAATAAGAAAATAATATGAAATTGGAATCTAATTAAACCCACCAAATAATTTCTTTAAAAAAGTATAAATAATAATAAATGAGAATTAGGTAAAGTAAAGTTACCATCAATTTTTGATATTAAACGTTTAATTTTATGTATGCATCCGTCACAGTGTAGGGGAATCTTCAACACCACCGTACTTGATTGAGGCTATATCAACCACCGCCCAAATATAATGTAATTAATAACAATAACAACAATATTTAAAGCCATTAATTAAATGTAATTAACACCCATAACACAACATTTTCATAAATTAATTGCAGTACCTCTTTTGGTTTCTTCTCATCGGATTTTTTCTCATCGGCTTTTTTCTCCGGTGGGCTCTCCTTCTTTTTCTCTTCGCCGCCACCACCGCCACCGCCGTCCTTCTTAGGCTGTGGAGAAATAATGTCCACTTTCTTCTTAGTTTTGAACTCTACTCGCTCTCTGATGCGCGTCGGATCCACCTTCCCAATTACCGTTAATTTGTTCCCGGGAGTATCCGTCTTCACATTTTCCACACCTGAAAAAAATAACCATTTAATTTTCGTTAATTACATACACAGCTGTCATAAGTGTAACGTACGCCATATGCGTACATACATTCACCTTTACATCTACTTTGTTAAGTATTAATAAAATTAAAATAAAAAAAAACTAATATTGTCTTGGTAACTCCGTCAGGTTGATAGCTTGACGGAATTAACAACGTATAAAATTAAGATAATCCTAATTATTTAAATTTTAATTTGTATTTTGTTCTACCTTCGAATTTGCTAATTGATTTTCTAATTTTCTTGGCACATCCTTCACAATGCAAGTCAAGTTTAAGAACGACGTTTATTGGACCCCCATCGGACTTTTTATCACCGTCCGGCTTCTTCTCGCCGGATTCTTTCTTCGTATCATCTTTCTATGTAAAACAAAAAAAAAAAAAAGGGAAATGAAAAATCAGTTTGAGTACGATTAATAGATATAATGATAAAAAAAAATGGTGCTAATTAGGAATTTGAAAACTAACCTCACCCATTGGAATTGGAATTGTAATAATATAATAATAACAATAGTAAGTGTAATTTAAGAACAAGAGTTACTAGTGAAAATTTGGGAATTGGTTTGAAGATTGGAATTGGAGCGAAAGGTAGGAATTTATAGAGGGGGGGTTAGATGATGATGATGATGATGATGATGATGATGATGATGATGATGATGATGATGATGATGATGATGATGATGATGATGATGATGATGATGATGATGATGATGATGATGATGGTAGGTGTATCATCATGTATGTATGTGGGGGGATGTATGTATGTGATGAAATGATGATGATGGAAGTGGAAGGGGACCGGGTGGGTAGTATTTGACCAAATACTGTTAAACCCGACAAAAAATATGGGTTGGCGTCATTCGTGATGACTGATTAAACAAGCGACTTGACCCGTTTTGGTGATTTTGACCCGGTTGGAAAAAAATGGGTTGCATTAGAATTTCGGCGCCGTGGATTTGGGTGTCGAGTTTCTACTTGGGTTTAATTTAGTGGGTTGGATCAAAGTCATAAACGTGTGGCCACATATATAAAAAATTCTTCCGGACTATTCCAGAAACATCTTTTAGTAATTTCGCTAACAAAATACTGATCAAAGTTCTAATCCGCATCTTAATACGAAAAAGACATATCATATCATCGTAAATTCGTAAGTATTATACAATTACAAATGCCACTTTTGTGGTCTATAAAAAACACTTCAAATGTATAGTGTTTCTATTAAACGGAAGTTTATCTCTATGAGATAAATATTATTTTAAATAAAATCAATAATCTTAGCCAATTAGATCACTCAATCAGTGTCATGTCAGCACTTTTTCAAAACTGGCACTACACTGCCAATAATAAACATCACTTCAGTTTTTTCTTGACCCACATTTACCAATATACCATTACACTAAACAAATAAACGAAAACAAAACAAAAAAAGCGACGTCCGTCGGTTTGATGACGCCACCAAACCGACGCCCAAAGTGACGGTAGACTGCCAATGGCATCCCTCAACCGACGATGAAACCGACGGTGAAAGACACTTCCGTTGGGAGGAGTCTTAGGCATTAGGATTGATATGTAGGTGTTATATAGACTGTAGGTACTATGTAGACTTCGGACCAACCTATAGGGCTATAACAATAACAATACTGAATCACAAAAAATAATAAAGGGGCCTATCAAAATAAATGTAGTTGAATCATTTAACTTTGATTAAGATAACTTTGAATATAATTCTACTAGAAACAACGGTCCAGTTGTGATACTTGGTAAAGAAGAATAGAAGATTATACAAAAAAAATGGTCCAGATGAAAGAGACAAGTAAGGTTTTAAATTTCGTAATATCAATACCAACTAAGCCAAATCATAATCGTGGAGTCTATGCAAAAGCAATTTATATGTTTAATGTACGTCTTCTTTATCATCTGTACGCGACAAGTACGTACTGATACAGTTTACAAGTTTTTATATGTTTATCATGTGGTAGATAACATGGTGTATTACGTCATTGTGTTTTGATGGTTTCATTCCATATCTTTTCAGCAACTACAGGTGGAATTTCTTTTCTAATAAACTTTGCAGTAGCAAAACTTCAGTAGTTGTCATTCTGGATCGCTCCAATGTCATTTTCGTGGGTTTATCTCATAATTGACAACTACAATAACTGTGAGCGGTTTCATATCTCAATCAAGCTTTATACTTTAGTTACAGTGAATAGGTATATATATACATGTGGCAAGCGTTCCACCATGATTCATGAATGTTTATTCCAATCAATAAATTGGTGTATGAAATACGCGCGAAGACAAACATCTTTCTTTTTTTCATAATAATAGGCTGAATACGTCGAACTATCTTGATGGTCGGAATGTGCCACATGGATCTACTACTTTGTCAACTTTATCTGTTACACATTCAAGTCGGCTTTAGAGAGCTAATACAACTACAATGTACATTAAAATAAACTTGTACATCATAAATTTTGTCAAGGCAAGATACAAATTTCTGACACATAATTGAAGTTATTAGGCTGGTCCCAACCGTGGTTGAACAACTTTCAAACCACTTTCGCCACCTCATCGCCACGTCAGAGTTTCACAACTGATTCAAAACTGATTCACAACCTATTACCCACTGCCATCAATGACTAACCACTTCATTTTTCCGGGCCTCATATTTACCAATATACCACAATTTCTATACACTAAACAAAAAAAAAAGTTTGCGGGCCCCACAGAGATTTAATTGATTTGCAATCGGTTAAGCGGTTTGGAATGAAAGTGGTTGGCAACTGATTCAACCAATGGCACCGCGGAGCAACCGGTTTGCAACCGATTTGCCTGCTGGGAGTGCCCTTACAAGGCTACTTTGCATGTATATTTTTTTTCCTTTGTCGAAACGAAAGGTTTTCATCATGCTTTCATCCCTAATTTTATCATTTTCATCATGCTTTCATCCCTACTTTTATCATTTTTTGATCCTTTTAATAGAAAAGCATAATCATTATACTGAAAACTACTTGTAACTCATTACACGTACATACAGTTTTAACATATACACACTCGGCATCATCCTCATACAGTCATACTTGCTACTTTTTATCATTTTGTTTATGATCAACATAGCATGTGAATGTAAATGTACATGGGCCGCACATAATTTTGGGCCATTACATATTAAAGAGAGGCCTAAAAAAATGATGGGCTGGTTTGAGTTAACTACAACAATGCACAAACTCATTTCTAATGTCTTTTGAATCTTAATCTTAATCTTAAACCCTTATTATTGGTTTAGGTGTTTTTGGCTTAAACTTAGTATAAGAGATATGGGAAATTACCAATATGCCCCGTAGTTTTTTTTTCTTTTTCTGTAAGAAGTTTAATACAACGTGATCAATAACATGTATTCTCTTATTATTGCTTGCAGCTGTCTTTTTACACAATAATAGCACAATTAGTCAACTATTCAAGGAAACTATCATGTAAAATCAGTTTCAATTAGTACATAATATAACACTCATACATACATGACGGTAAGCTGTCGATGTCATTCCATACAAGATCAATTCATTCCATAAGATAAACTCAATTACATATAACACAAATACAGCATATATAGTAAAAACATTTTCACTATTCAATACAAAATCACTAGATAAAAATAAAAGGAATTACCTAACACTATATAAATGCACTTGTATTTCACGAAGTGTTTTAAAAAAGAGAAGCGGCGGTGGTGTAGCCGCAACTACATTTGCCGATTTGCAAAGTTACCTGGAGAAAAGAAATGTGGGTAGCACTTTGCGTTTTTCGACCGCCATTCATATCCCTAACCACGACCATCGGGTACCAATTTCCGACCGCCGGTTGATAATGAGTTTGTTTATACATCGGTTTTCGGTTGAGATGAAGGCTTCTTGAACATCTCATCCGGATCTGGTCCATCTATGTGTAAACGTGTGAAGACAGAGACTAAACTTCACGATGTACATATACTAAATAATCCAAACAAAAATTTCTTTCACAAATCGTAAGTCAAACAGGAATTGTGGGGGTTTTATTTGTGTATTCCATCGACTTGTAAGCTTCCATCCGGTCGCAAGTTTTCTTATTTTTCATTGGAAAAGGAAATGAATCATAAGAGAAAGTATATACTCCAAAATTACTCCGTATCAAATCAAAATAAGGTTAATAATAAAAAGAAATAGGAAACTAATATCTATTAATGAATTAAAAATTCTATAGAAAATGTAAGAAAGGGCATCTTGGTCATATTAGGTGATGGAGGGATGAACTTGGTATAACTGTATAAGAATGACAATCGAATGTTTATCGCTATTATTAAATTTCATGGATGATCTTTTAAGAAAGTGGACAACAATATGGATATTCTTATAATTTACCCTAAAATTTGTAAATAGATTTTTTTCGTTCCATACTTCCATGTTTGATATTGTCTAAGGTTTTGGAGTTTTAAACTGTCATCGAATTATAAATGATCACAAAGATGACAATTTGCGTAGTATATTTGTACTTCAATTATATTGGATCATTATGATTTCAATTTTTTTTATGTTTAAAAAGCCGACATATTTTTATACTAAGTTCTTAAGTCATTAGACTTCATTATTTATTTGTGAAGTAAAATTAATAATTTAATTACTAAAAGCCAACAACATTATCATCAAACTTTATCCTGCAAAATGTGTAAATTGGCGGGAACATTTTGGTCATGTGTGTCTTTCCGAGAGTCCTATGTGTTTTACGGGTGTGGGTACCTATCATTCTAAATGTTTACCCATTGCAGGATTTAAACCCCTGACCTCTAGGAAGCCAAGAGCACACCCTACCACAAGACCATTTAGACAAGTGGTTATCATTAAACTTTATCATTTCTTTGATATATGAGTTTGGTTGATTTCAAGAATTTTACCGCCGCATTATACAGATAATCTAATTTTATATGTATCAATGGTTATGTTCAATCAGTTTGAGCTAATTCTAAGATCCACCGGGAAAAATTTAATAAATGCTATGTTCTATACACCATAGTGACTTGCCATTGCTAAGTTCGTCATCTTCACTCAAATTTTAATCTTAAACAGTTATAAACTATTTACTCATTTTATCTCAAATCTTAATTCATGAAGATAACAAAAATACGTAATTGCCCCTATACTTTTAAAACATTTCTATAAATTCCAAAGTCAAACATTTAAAACATTTATATAAATTCTAAAGTCAATTCAAAACGTTTACCAATCAACAAACATTAGAACATTCTATAAATTCTAAAGTCAAAAGAAATGTATTTTTAGAATGTTAGGTGTACACAATAACTTTTACTCCTACATGGCACTATATGAATGCGGTATATATATGTACCCATATACATATTGACATGTTGCGTTATTTTTGATCATGTTTAGTTTAAAGCGTGTATTTCAAATAAATTTTACAGCTGTTATTCACTACTTATTTTTATTAATTTCAATTACGTTCTCGTCGCATTGCGCGGGTTACCAGCTAGTTACATTAAAGTATGTTTTATAGTTTTATATATTCATTTTTTCCATTTTATATAATAGATTGCACTATTTTATTACTGATAATAACTTAAAAAAAATCATTTTTTGGGGCAAGGTCTAAATCTATAGCTACAATGCTACTAATATTCTGTTTAAGCAATGCATGTTTTATGTTTATAAAAAAGAACTTTATAGCCTTTTAAATTGTGTACCTGTTTACTATGTTACCATTCTACTTCAATTTAGTGTTATAATAATAATAATAATAATAATAATAATAATAATAATAATAATAATAATAATAATAATAATAATAATAATAATAATAATAATAATAATAATAATAGATTATTAATAATTATAATAATAATAATAAATCAAATATTAATAACAATAACCACCTCAAACACCAACTTTATTTAAGTATTACTTATACCTCTACTTATTTATACTTAATAATATAGGTTTTGATGATCATTATTTTTAGGGCATTGGTTAAGGTTACTAAATATAGTTTTAAACACTAAATAAATAACATTGTTATCAAATTAATCACCAATATATCACCTACTATATATATGGAAAGTGGCTTTATGATTGTTTAAATGTTCTTTAAATGTTAACATATTATGTTAATAGGGTGGGGTTCAAATGAGAATAGGAATTTGTGTGAGAATGAGGGAACCAATGTTATTGTGTCATGTGTACAAAGAGAATGCTCCACATGTACAAAACCCATTTACCCCCAACATCAATAATCTCATAAACAACAAATCGAAAAATTATGAAAATTGCACCATTAAAGTCAGCGTTTTCTCCTCTTCGATTTGCCATCCCTCAAGGTATACTTTTGACAACTTTTTTTTTCCATTTTTTTTGTGGGTTTTACATATTAGTAACACATGTGTTAGTGTTGCGTTTAGGGTTTGGGGTTAGGGTTTAGGGTTTGAGGTTTGGGGTTTCAAAGTATTTTCGTACGCGAATATATATTTATTGTGAGGTATGGTTATTTAAATATTACGATATAATTGAAAACGTAAACGGTTTTATCAGTTCCAGACTGTAAGTAATAAAGGAATTAAAGATAAAAATGGATATATACGTGTAATGTCTGGAGACTTCCTTATTTATCCTAATCACCTCTAAAACCTTTCCTGAAGTTGAAGAAATCGCAGAAGACTTAACCTCTCATCAAACTTCAATTAAATCTCTTGATTCAAGCTCTAATTTCTTAAGAATCGTCATCTTCTTCATCCTTAATTATTGGTGAGTGATTTTTTTTTATTGTTTTAACCTAGCTTTTTGGGGTTTTCATGGGTTTAGTGAAATTGATGAAGTCAAATACGAAATTAGGGTTTAAAAGTGATAGGATTATTGTTTATTAGTGTTAATGAGCTTGTGGGTGATTATATTACAACCTAAAAGTGATGAAATCTTTAAATATGTTCTTGATTAAATTCTAGGGTTTTGGCTAAATTTTGAAGTAGTGATGTAATTGGAATAGAATTGTGATTAATGATGTTAAAGAGTGTTGTTATGATGTATTATTAAGAATTCAAGTATATATATATATATATATATATATATATATATATATATATATATATATATATATATATATATATATATATAAGGTTTTGATTTATGAATTATGATTATGATAATAGAGCTTGTGATTATGTTGATTGATTAATCATGTAAATGGAGTAGGGATATGATTAGTGATGAGTTAGTTAAAGAATCATGAATAATCCTAAGTGGGGGAGGATTAATGTTGATAGAAGCTTGATTATGGTGATTAGTGGGTTTTAATTATGTGTATGTGATTATGTGTTATGTGATAGGTGGCAAAGAGTTAGATGTATCATCGTTGATCATGTTTGGTAAATCATCGAGTGAAGGTTAAGGTGTGTATATAAGGGCTAATTGAGTAATGGTTGTATGTGTTTCCGGATTGCTTCCGAGCAAGAGGATCATACAACCATGTGTTTGCTATTTGTGATTATGTGTTTTAAATGATTGATGTTGATTATATGATGTTGATTATGATGAAGAGTATGAATGATCGTATGTATTTCCGGATTGCTTACGAGCAAGAGGATCATACGATCAAGAGAAAGATGACTTGTATCTAGCCTTGTTTCTTGAATATGATATCCATTTCGACGTGATTTGAAATCATGAGCCTTGTTTCTTAAAGTGGTATTCATTTCGACGTGATTTGATACCACCAAGCCTTGTTTTTAACGATGCCTTGTTTCTTAGGGTTCGGATCCGTTATGTGCTTGTTTCTTATGTGGTAATATGAAGATGTGGAGTAAGAATAACTATGATGTTGATCATTTGTGTTTAATGTCGATGATATGTGGTTGAAGGCTTAATTAGTTACTTATATGCTCACTAAGCGGTGGTTGCTTACTCCATTCATGTTTTATGCTTTAGGTAAATCGGATCAAAGAGAAAAGAAAGAGATTAAGTAGGATTAGCGTGGATGGCTTGCTTGTAGTGAGTTGCAAGTCTCTCTTCTTTAATTATCGTTTTGTATATAGCTTGTGTAAATCGCCCATGGGCCAAAGTTTAGAAGTCAAACATAAAACGTGTCTTTCGTTCAATGGTTTGTTGACTTTGAAAGTCAACTGGGGTGTAAAATCAAATATGTATGTGTTATGAGATGTTTTGAAGTATATATGTGTGTAAGTATTGTTGTAGTGTTTAAATGAGAGAAATATGTTGAATGGGTCAAGTGTAACATCCTCGAAATGGGCCTAGTAGAAATACATTAATCTCTTTATTTTAAATTGATATTTAAATTGTATTCTAAATACTTGGTGTATTTTGATAACTGAAATAAATAGGTCAAATGGTCAAATGACTTATTGTGTTAAATGAATTATTATTTGTTTTACATTGTTGTAGTTATCAGTTTAATAAAGCTTATTTTTCGCAAAAGGTTTCTAGGTTCCAGGCAATAGACTTAGAACGGATATAATTTGTGCACTGTATTGTATGTAGGTGGGAGTTAGGCCGACCTAACTCTCCCCACCTTTCCCATTTCTTTCATTTGGTTTTCTTTTCTTCCAAAGCAAAACACACACATACACTTGAAGATTTAAGAAATCAAAAGAGAAAAACATTGCCAATCGATTAAGCTTGGATTCGTGGTTAACTACTTAGCATCTTCGTCATCAACTTGTTGCATCTGGATTGTAAGTTTAATTAGTTTCAAATATATGTATATATATATGTTAGGGTTTGAAATAATTAGATTAAATGAATAATCATGCATAGATTGTGATTTGATGAAGCAAGTTGTTGCTAGAACATGATATATGATGATATTTGAGATTACTTGATGTTGAAAATCGGTTATGATGTTCGAATTTGTGATTTGGAGGGTTTGGTTCGTTGTTTGGGGTTTGATAATCTGCTGCTGCTGCTGTTCCAGATGATCAAGCCGGCGGGTCGCAAGACCTAGCCGGCGGGTTCTATGTTATACAATGGGAACCGGCGGGTGGGACACCCTAGCCGGCGGTTCCTATAGGCTTTAAAACGAATTTTTGTTCTGTTTGTGAAAAAGTTAATTCACCCGGAGGCTTTGTTGGTAACCCGGCGGCTCGAATGGTAAACCCGGCGGGTCGGGTGACCCAGCCGGCGGCTCCTTGGCTGTTTTCAGCAGAACCAGTTTTCAATCGAATTCATTTCCTGATTTATATGTTATATGTATATATGACTTAGTAACCTGTAATGTGGTAACATGATAGGTAGAATGGTGAGTCTATATACATGTTTAGATGTGGTAAATTGAGTTATCATGATGATGTTCTGTTAATTTCATGATGGTAGAATCGGAAAACAGAATGGTCAATCTTATAACTTATTGTTATTGCAGTTTTAAGATATACATTGAATATGTTATATGATTATAACATGAGTTGATCATAATGAACGAGTTACTGACTTGGTATTTGATTTGATTCTCAGATATGGAGAAGACTCAATAACATTAGACTTTTGAGTGGAGATTGAAATCTTCAAGGGTGAGTGGATCTTGGACTTTCAGTCTAAGTTAGTTGTAACAACATGGTTACAACGGGTAACTTTGGTTTATTGCAATGATTGCATTAATATTATATTGGCATGATGGCTAACCCTTGATTGATTATTGGCGTCCTACATACTATGATAGTTGTGGACTATTTGATTTGGTGGGGGTCAACTAATGTGTTGGGTTTGGATACTATTACTAGGACTTCGCAAGTGCCTTGTACATGTGTTGGATACTGAAATTGCGTCGTGTGTAGTAATAGTACTAAACTATCGGTTTAACCTCTGATTTGGCCGTCAGTTGGTTTTAAGTGTTACTTGGGGAACCATCCGCGGCATGAGGGTACCTCAAGGACCACCGATCCTTCTATGTTGCTTGTGCATTGCTTGGTTATAGGCATGTGTTAAGCTGAGTTAGAATGTTAGCCTTGGATCTATTCACTTAGCTTTGTGTTAATTGTAACATCCTCTCTTCTGGTCTGGTAATTTCTAACTTTAAATTAATATATTTTATTGTATTGGAAATTATTTGATATTATTTGTTTATTTGCGAAACTTAGTTAAATAAGCCTCAGGACTTATTGTGCTTAGTAAATTATTGATTGTTTTAATTTACTATAGTCGACGGTGCAATAAAAGAAGTTTCTCGCAAATGGTTTTTAGGTTCCAGACATTAGATTAAAAGGGGACTAGTTTTAAGTGGTTACGGGTCGGTGTAAAGTTTGACCGCCTTATATCTTTCCTTTTTAGGAAAGTTTTCTTAACTTTCCTCTTTTAGAAGTTTTAACCTAACACCTTCAAACCCTCAAAACCCTTGTAACTAGAAACTTAGAAATCGATTGTGAAGCTGAAGAGTTGCTGTGATTGTTGAGTTACAACATCACCTTCATCAAATTAGTAAGTATGATCATGTTTAAATTCTTGAATTTGATCACTTGAAACTTTAGTATGAATTGATATGAACTAGATGCAATAAACATGTTGTAGTATCTAATTGTGATGTTATATGAGCTTCAAATTTATGCTGAAATCGTGGTTGTGGCTGATTGATGGGTATTTGGTTTGCTGGGTTTTGAAGCTGGGCGAAGTATGCTGGTGCAGGGTGAGTACCCGGCGGGTAAAGCCCATACCCGGCGGGTAATGTGCCTAAACCGAGAACCCGGCGGGTAAAACCCGTACCCGGCGGCTCCTATAGCCTTTAAAACGCGATTAAGTTCTGTTACCACCCAATTTAATTCACCCGGTGGCTGGAGAATGTGAGCCGGCGGGTTGTAGGTGGAAGCCGGCGGCTTCCCTAGTGAAGCCGGCGGCTTGGGGTGTGTTTCAGCAAATGTTTTGTTTAACTTTTAAGACTTGTTCTAACTTGTTGTTTGCAATGTAAATTGTACTTATTAGCATAATAATACATGATAGTTGTTGTATTTAGGAACTTATGATATTTGTAATGTTAATTGAGTTAAGTTCCTAATGATTTAAATTGACGTGATTCAAGTGTTACAATCTTGATTTCTAACTTCTACCTGATTGTTGATTCTCAGATAAACAAAGAGCTCAGCGAGATAAGACAGCTGAGTAAGTGAAACGAGATAATCAGGTGAGTGGATTTGAAACTCACAGTTTGATTTGGTTGTGTCAGTTTGATTTCAATCAGTAATTATAGGAATTACTATTGATAGACTGTGAACTTGACATGATATGCCATTTGATTGGTTGTGTGATGTACATTGATGTGGAATGTATGATTCAGAGGTCAACTTGATTTGTTGGTTGGACTTGATTGCTAATGTTGGTCGACACAGGGTTGCGTACATCTGTCGATGGAGATTAGCATTGAGTTAGCGGTTACTCGCTGTTTTGGCCGACAGTAGGGTTTAAGTGTTCTGATGAGGCCACCCGGAACAGGGTCTCTAGGAACCACCGTTCCTCTTGACGATAATTGTTGCATTATTGATTGTGACAGATTACTAGCTAAATTGAATTGTAGTTGATAATTCGTTCACTTAGCTTCGTGCTAATCCCTCAATTTACTTCCTGCAGGTAATGTATAATATGTGGGTAGTCAGGAAGGATGTTTTGACGCTGGGAATGTTTGAAACGTGCAACTCTGATCCAGTTTGTAATATATAATGTTTTGTAGCACATAATGCCCCGGGTTGTAAACCTATTAACTATGTTTGTTTAGTTGTTAAACATTTTGTGTAAAGGTTTGCGAAAATTTCAAGCAGATTTTAATAGAATATGTATTTTAGATAGTCGCTTCCGCTAAAATTAATATTAGATTGTGATATTAAATGAGGGGTGTTTTAAGTTGGTATCAGAGCAATAGTTTGGAGCAATTGAATATGATTGAATGTTCAATTCCAAACTTTGATTGTGTTATGTCAAACATTCTTGGGAATGGGATTATGTACTGAATGTGAAGTTGTTAGTAGAATTAGGTGCTAACGACTAATGATTTGTAAGTTGTTGTGGTGTTTACAGATATGGCGGATAATGAACAAACACCTGTTAACCCTAATAATGTCTCGAGGCCGGAAGTTACTGTTGGGGTGCACGATGATCAGGCTGGTAATGCTGGAACTTCTTTCCATGCTAGAGAAGAAGCAGAAAGGGATCAGTATTTGCTTCAATTGGAAAAGGAAAACCAAGCACTTAGAATGTATAAACAACAAAAAGAGGCTGAATCTTCTCATCCTGTGTTTGGTACGATTTCACCGCCAAAGCAAAAGGTGTGTTCTTTTAAAACCTTTATGAGCAGTAATCCGTCTGTGTATTCGGGTAGTACAAATCCTTCTGTAACTATGGATTGGCTAAGAGATGTTGAAAAGAAGTTTGAAGTTTGTCAATGTGAAGAGGAATTGAAAGTTCCTTATGCATCTCAACTTTTGAAAGGAGCAGCTATGAATTGGTGGGATTCGATTACTTCTGTTTTATCTCCTTTTCAGAAAGCATCTATCCGATGGTCAGATTTTCGCAATGAAGTTTGTAAACAGTATTGTTCCAACTTTGATATGGCTCGGATTAGAAAAGAGTTTATGGATTTGCAGTTAATTGATAACATGTCAATGGATGATTTGATAAATCAGTTCACAGAAAAACTCAGGTTTGTTCAGCAGTGGGTTCCCGATGAGAGAACTCAAATAGACCAGTTTGTGGGTACTTTACCAAATCATTATCGAACTACAGTGAGGTTAGCTAGTTCACTTCCTCATGCTTTCATGTTAGCTCGATCTGTTGATAGCGATTTGAGACCTCAAGAGATGCCAAGAAAAGAGGTGACTTCTCAAAAACCTAAAAGTGAACCTTCTGGTAAAGGTAAACAACGGTGGCAAGGAAATCAGCAAGGTAAGAAACAAGAAAGTAGTGGTGGTACTTCTGATCGTCCTAATTGGTGTTTTAAATGTAAAACTAGACATTTTGGGCCGTGTACTGTACAAACCACTAGATGTATGAAATGTGGTGTGATTGGGCATGAATTTAAGGATTGTGTTTATCCCAATTTCGTGTGCTAGAATTGTCACAAAGAAGGTCACCGTGCAAATCAGTGTTCTGAGGCTAAGAGACAGGGTTCGGGGACAGTTGTTGGTTCATCAGCTTCTTCTGGTCAGAAGCGGAAGACTCCGCCATCTGCAGTTAGTAGGGCTTTTCAAATGACAGTTGATGAAGCTGTCCATACAGATGACGTAATCACGGGTACTTTTCTTGTAAATTCTATACCAGCTCGTGTTTTGTTTGATTCTGGTGCAAATTGTTCGTTTGTATCTGTGTACTTCTGTGATAAGTTGAAAATGATGCCTACTGTGATAACAAACCCAGTTGAGGTAGAAATAGCTAGTGGCAAATCGGTTCCTGTTACCACCTTGGTAATTGGAGCTAGTATTATGATAGATAGCCAGACTTTTCCAATTTCCTTTCTGTTGATGCCAATTGCTAGTTTTGATGTGATTATTGGTATGGATTGGTTAAGTCAGTATAAAGCAAGCATAGATTGCCACAATAAGCTGATTAGAATTCCAATCTCTGAAAAGTCATATGTTGTGGCTCGAGGAGAACGGGATAATGTTTATATACCTTTGATTAGCATGATGAAAGCTAGGAAATCTTTGTCTAAAGGTTGTGAATCGTATCTAGCTTATGTAATTGATGCTAAGTTAGAAAAGAAGTCTCTTTATGATGTGCCGGTTGTTTCTGAGTATCCGGAAGTGTTCCCTGATGATTTGCCTGGTTTACCACCGGTTAGGGAAGTTGAATACCAGATTGATCTTATTCCTGGCTCTTCACCTATTGCCAAAACCCCTTATAGATTAGCTCCATCTGAGATACGTGAAATGATGAATCAGATACAGGAGTTGTTGGATAAAGGGTTTATTCGGCCTAGTTCTTCTCCCTGGGGTGCACCTGTTCTGTTTGTGAAAAAGAAAGATGGGTCTTTTAGAATGTGCATTGATTATAGGGAATTGAATAAACGGACAGTAAAGAATAAATATCCTCTGCCTCGCATAGATGATTTGTTTGATCAGTTGCAGGGATCTTCGTATTATTCAAAGATTGATTTGAGGTCAGGTTATCATCAAGTTCGTGTTAGGGATTGTGATATTCCTAAAACTGCATTTAGAACCAGATATGGTCATTTTGAATTTCTGGTTATGCCTTTTGGTTTGACGAATGCTCCAGCAGTTTTTATGGATTTGATGAACCGTGTTTGTCGACCTTTTCTTGATAAATTTGTGATTGTGTTTATCGATGACATTTTGGTATATTCTAAATCCGAATCAGAGCATGGAATGCATTTGAGGTTAGTATTGGAAACCTTAAAGAGAGAACATTTGTATGCAAAGTTTTCGAAATGAAAATTTTGGATTCGGGAAGTACAGTTTTTGGGTCATATCATTTGTAATGAGGGTGTTAAAGTTGATCCTTCAAAGATTGAAGCTGTAATGAATTGGAAAGCTCCAAAGTCTGTTTCTGAAATAAAGAGTTTCCTTGGTTTGGCGGGTTATTACCGGAAATTTATTAAAGACTTTTCTAAAATTGCCGGTTCATTGACTAAACTAACCCGTAAGGATGAAAAATTTGTGTGGACTGAACAACAGGAAGCTGCTTTTCAGACTCTAAAACAGTTGTTATGTCAGACTCCTGTGTTAGCATTGCCAGATGGGTCCGATGATTTTATTGTTTATTGTGATGCATCTATTGCTGGTTTGGGTTGTGTATTAATGCAGCGAGATCGTGTGATTGCTTATGCTTCTCGTCAGCTCAAACCTCATGAAAGAAATTATCCTACCCATGATTTAGAGCTTGCAGCTGTTGTGTTTGCTTTGAAAATTTGGAGGCATTACTTGTACGGTACCAAATGTGTTATTTGTACAGATCACAAGAGTCTTCAGTATATATTTTCGCAGCAAGAGTTGAATATGCGTCAGAGAAGATGGTTAGAGTTAATCAAGGATTATGATTGTGAAATTAAATACCATCCAGGGAAAGCCAATGTGGTTGCTGATGCTCTAAGTCGCAAGGTAACTTCTGATCGAGTTTATTTTATGCGTTTAGAAGTTTCTTCTGAATTGGTGGGCCAAATAAAAGCTGCACAGTTAGAGGCCTTGTTAGATCATAATTTGAAAGCTGAAATTATGTTGAATCGAAAAGAATTGTTATTAGATGATTCGAGGGGATTAAAAACCTTTCAGTCTCGTGTTTGGATTCCTTTGTTTGGGGGTCTTCGGGATGTTATTCTGAATGAAGCCCACAAGTCCAGATTGTCTGTACATCCGGGAAGTACTAAAATGTATAATGACTTGAAACCTTTGTATTGGTGGCCTACAATGAAGATGGATGTAGCAAGGTTTGTTAGTTCTTGTCATATTTGTTCTCAAGTGAAAGCTGAACACCAGAAGCCGTATGGGTCGTTGAAACAGCTTGAGATTCCTGAATGGAAGTGGGAACATTTAACTATGGATTTTATTACCAAACTGCCTAGAACTGTTCGCGGAAATGACATGGTTTGGGTTATTGTTGATCGATTGACCAAGAGTGCTCATTTTCTAGCTACCAGTGAAACTGCATCTCTGAGTAAGCTTGCACAGTTGTATATGAATGAGATTGTTACTCGGCATGGTATTCCGTTATCGATTGTATCTGATAGAGATCCAAGGTTTGTATCTCATTTTTGGCAAAGTTTGCAGCATGAGTTGGGCACCAGAGTGAATCTTAGTACAGCTTATCATCCTCAAACAGATGGTCAGTCAGAACGTACGATTCAGACATTGGAGGATATGTTAAGAGCTTGTATTTTGGAGTATGGTGGTTCTTGGGATTCTCATTTGCCATTGGTTGAGTTTGCTTATAATAACTCTTATCATTCTAGTGTTGGCATGCCTCCATATGAAATGCTATATGGACGCCGTTGTAGAACTCCAACTTGTTGGCTAGAGGCAGGTGAGAAGCAGTTTGCAGGTCCAGACATTGTCCAAATGACAGCTGATAAAGTTACAGTGGCTCGTGAAAAGTTGAAAGCTGCACGTGATAGACAGAAACAATATGCTGATCCTAAACGTCGACCAGTTACTTTTGTTGAAGGTGAACTTGTTTACTTGAAAGTTTCGCCTTGGAAGGGAGTAATTCGGTTTGGAAAACGTGGCAAATTGGCTCCTCGATATATTGGACCGTTTAGAATTCGACAGATTGTTAATGATCAGTCTGTTACATTGGATCTTCCTCCAGAGCTTGCTGGTATTCATGACACGTTTAACATTTGTTATTTGAGGAAATGTAACGTTGAAGACCAGTCTCAGATTCTTCCTTTGAAAGATTTGAAAGTAGATCAAAGTCAGAAGTTAGTAGAAGAACCAGTTGAACTTCTTGACCGAAAAGTGACCAAACTTAGGAAGAAACAGATTCCCATGGTGTTAGTAAAATGGAAACATAGTTTAGGTGAAAACCTAACGTGGGAAACAGAGGATAGTATGAGATCCAGATATCCTGGATTGTTTGATCGTGATGAGATTTCGGGGACGAAATCTTCTTAAGGGGGGGAGAGTTGTAACATCCTCTCTTCTGGTCTGGTAATTTCTAATTTTAAATTAATATATTTTATTGTATTGGAAATTATTTGATATTATTTGTTTATTTGCGAAACTTAGTTAAATAAGCCTCAGGACTTATTGTGCTTAGTAAATTATTGATTGTTTTAATTTACTATAGTCGACGGTGCAATAAAAGAAGTTTCTCGCAAATGGTTTTTAGGTTCCAGACATTAGATTAAAAGGGGACTAGTTTTAAGTGGTTACGGGTCGGTGTAAAGTTTGACCGCCTTATATCTTTCCTTTTTAGGAAAGTTTTCTTAACTTTCCTCTTTTAGAAGTTTTAACCTAACACCTTCAAACCCTCAAAACCCTTGTAACTAGAAACTTAGAAATCGATTGTGAAGCTGAAGAGTTGCTGTGATTGTTGAGTTACAACATCACCTTCATCAAATTAGTAAGTATGATCATGTTTAAATTCTTGAATTTGATCACTTGAAACTTTAGTATGAATTGATATGAACTAGATGCAATAAACATGTTGTAGTATCTAATTGTGATGTTATATGAGCTTCAAATTTATGCTGAAATCGTGGTTGTGGCTGATTGATGGGTATTTGGTTTGCTGGGTTTTGAAGCTGGGCGAAGTATGCTGGTGCAGGGTGAGTACCCGGCGGGTAAAGCCCATACCCGGCGGGTAATGTGCCTAAACCGAGAACCCGGCGGGTAAAACCCGTACCCGGCGGCTCCTATAGCCTTTAAAACGCGATTAAGTTCTGTTACCACCCAATTTAATTCACCCGGTGGCTGGAGAATGTGAGCCGGCGGGTTGTAGGTGGAAGCCGGCGGCTTCCCTAGTGAAGCCGGCGGCTTGGGGTGTGTTTCAGCAAATGTTTTGTTTAACTTTTAAGACTTGTTCTAACTTGTTGTTTGCAATGTAAATTGTACTTATTAGCATAATAATACATGATAGTTGTTGTATTTAGGAACTTATGATATTTGTAATGTTAATTGAGTTAAGTTCCTAATGATTTAAATTGACGTGATTCAAGTGTTACAATCTTGATTTCTAACTTCTACCTGATTGTTGATTCTCAGATAAACAAAGAGCTCAGCGAGATAAGACAGCTGAGTAAGTGAAACGAGATAATCAGGTGAGTGGATTTGAAACTCACAGTTTGATTTGGTTGTGTCAGTTTGATTTCAATCAGTAATTATAGGAATTACTATTGATAGACTGTGAACTTGACATGATATGCCATTTGATTGGTTGTGTGATGTACATTGATGTGGAATGTATGATTCAGAGGTCAACTTGATTTGTTGGTTGGACTTGATTGCTAATGTTGGTCGACACAGGGTTGCGTACATCTGTCGATGGAGATTAGCATTGAGTTAGCGGTTACTCGCTGTTTTGGCCGACAGTAGGGTTTAAGTGTTCTGATGAGGCCACCCGGAACAGGGTCTCTAGGAACCACCGTTCCTCTTGACGATAATTGTTGCATTATTGATTGTGACAGATTACTAGCTAAATTGAATTGTAGTTGATAATTCGTTCACTTAGCTTCGTGCTAATCCCTCAATTTACTTCCTGCAGGTAATGTATAATATGTGGGTAGTCAGGAAGGATGTTTTGACGCTGGGAATGTTTGAAACGTGCAACTCTGATCCAGTTTGTAATATATAATGTTTTGTAGCACATAATGCCCCGGGTTGTAAACCTATTAACTATGTTTGTTTAGTTGTTAAACATTTTGTGTAAAGGTTTGCGAAAATTTCAAGCAGATTTTAATAGAATATGTATTTTAGATAGTCGCTTCCGCTAAAATTAATATTAGATTGTGATATTAAATGAGGGGTGTTTTATTAATCCCACCTTCCAACTTCTTGCAGGTTTAGCTTATGATTGTGGGTTGTTAGAAGTTTGGCTTGGAGGAATGTTTGGCACCGCTCTCTGATTTATTTGGAAAAGTTTTGGATTGAAACAATTATGTCATGGATTTTAATATAATAACCAATCTTAAATAAATCACTTGGTATTAAAAATTGTATGTAATCGGGGTTGCACATTTTGAAATGTTAATATGCGCAATCCTTGTTGTATTGAATTAATATACGCTTCCGACATGTTTAAAAAAAAAAAAAATGACTTTGAAAATGAGGGTTGTTATAAATTGGTATCAGAGCATAGGTTTGGGTGAATTGAACATTGGTAAATGTTCAATCCCAAATCTATGGTGTATTGGTCAAACATTCCAAGGTGCGGGATTGGTCACTGTAGGTGAATCGGTTAGAATATTGTGTGCTAACGTTTAAACTTTGTGAGACGTTCTTTGGGTGCAGAGACGGTAGGAGATGAGTAACTGACCGGTACTCATGGCTTTTCCTCCGTAAGGTAAATTCACGATAAACTTTCTTGAATTTAAATTAATGCGAGTTGCCACTTGCTATGATGATATGTGTTTATTAACAAAATTATTTGGTTAGAATAGCCAAGTTTCCTAGTTATAAAATTATTGGTGGTTAGTACATGATAAGGTGATAACAGAAGGGTCGAACGTGATGTTTGCTCTAGAAATTATTTGGAATGAATTTGGATACATAGGGATATGTTGAGATCATTGAATAATGTGTGATTTAAGATCCTTTATGGAGAATTGAATAAAAAGTGATACTATAAATCTTTGTTAATGAAATTGTGTAGCAATTGTTTAAAGTATAATTATTCCATGAAGGAATGTTTAAATATGTTTATGAAACATGTGAATTGTGAAATAGTCTACGTGATTAAGAAAGAAGTAATTGTGCTTAGTCAAGACTAAACTAGTAAATAATATATTAACATGAGTTAATGGTATAAATGATGACATGATTATATATATGTTATTAACTGCGGTTAATTGTTAGGTGATTAGAAGCAAGTAGAAATTCCGATAATGTGGTTAATCGAGTAATTAAAAATTAATTGTTTATAATGAATCATTGCAATGGTAAACATATAATTACTGTTTATGTGAGATAAATGAATTTGGAGCAATGAGTTTAATTTGAGATGATAATAAGTAAATTCTAGGTTAATTGCATGTGGTAGCAATAAAACTTGATAATACATCAAATGATGAAAAGATGCAGTAAATTGCATGTTTTAGAATTCGGATAAACATAGGTAATTATGATAAGAAGTAGCCTGAAAGTGAAATGTGAAAGAACATAATATTGCAACGCTTGATCACCGTTGCCCTATTATGCTATGTCACAGGAAATTGTTGAGGCTGCTAAGTATCATTAAGATTAAATATGATGTAGAAATTTAATATGGTATTGCGTTGATTGTTTAGTGTTTGTCTTGATATGATAATTTGTGTATATTCAAGTTGCTTTGTTGAAATTACCGTTATTTGATTAATTGGGTTGGATTAACCATTATCGGGTTGTGTAGTGTCCAGATGGGTCACTATTGAGTTAAGGCTTGTATTAAGCCGAGATCAAGATTATAAATATTATAAAAGGAATTGTTAGTACTCCTAAGTGCTTTGATTAAATGTTATTAATGAAGGTTAAACCTAAACCATGAAAGGTTAGATTATTGATAAACTTAAGTGATAAGTAAAATGTATTATCCAAGCGATCTAAATGGTGTCCCAATTGAGTTAGAAGTTCGCTTTGAAAGGTATTAAGTTAAAAGATTAGAAAGTATGCCATCCATTACGGATTAAATGCATAAATTGTGTTATCGTAAGTGCTTAAGATAAAACATATGAATTGGAGTAGGACATAATGGTATAAAATGTAGGTTTGGTATGTTGACTTTGAGAGTCAAATAGTAGTAGTGAGTTTTGATTTGTATGTGTATATAAAAAAAAAAAAAGTATAAAATCAATTAAATGTGATTGGGCTTGTTCGAGCTAAGATTGTGGAAAATGGTTAAGAGTGTTCACCAATTAGTTGGTCTAATTTGAAGTTGACAAATAGTCGACGATATTGAAATGGTCAAGCATAGGTAAAATTTAGCTTTGATATGTGACTTAATTTTTCCTTAAAGGATCAATTAGTGTCAAAATGGGTTATCGATGACCCAAATGAGTTAAAAAGAGTTGTAAAAGGATATGGAACCTTGGCTAATTGTTTAAGTTTATCTTAATATATTGCATGAGTGTGTAAAGAGTATAAACTCATTAGTAATCGGTTTGTAATATAAGTTACTAACCAAAATGTGGAAAGGAAACTTTCATTATGGGATAATGAAAGTATGTACAAATCTTGGTGTCTTATCTGTTATCAAGTAAATTGTTTGCTTGTGTAAGGATTGATTGTTTAATAATACTATTTTGGTTAGTTGTAGATTCGTAGTTGCAATAGTATGAAATTGCTACGTGATTTCTTAGGAAACGCGCCGTGATTTGGAATAACCACAAAGTGTTTTGATGATTGGTTGAATCATTAATCTAAGAATTGTGATTTAAATCTCGTGTTTCCATGCGTACTTATATTAAAATTTGATTATTGCCCAGTTAGGTGCAATCTTATTGTTAAGTCAATGATTAAAGGAATTGAAATATCATGAAAGATATTATGAAATAATGAAATATGCGGAGTTGGTTAACTTGTAATTAATTGAATACCTATTGGTATGAATACATGTGTATTTGTTGACGGCTTAATAAAGACTTTAATAGCCTAAGTAGCCTATTTTAGGGAATAAATGTGAAGTGATGCCGATTAAACGGGCTATTGCCATGAAAGTAATAGTTAAAATATGGAAATTAATGATTATATTCTATTACTTGAGATTTATGTGAAAATTTGTATGTGATTATATGCATGATGGCATAATGAGGTAATAAAATGCAGCTAGAAAAGTTGGAATATGAATCAAGTCAACTTAGAGGTCTACTATGTGAAATCAATATGATATTGAGTTAGTGGAAAAATGTGCTTATGAATAGCGCATCGAAATGTGGTAGTACTTATATTGGTGGCATAGTACTAGTTGATGTGGTATTAGCATCTTGTTAGATGGAATTGATGCTAAGTAGGGGCATAGATATAGCTATAGTGATGCCTTTAAAATGTGACCTCTATTATGTTTATTAATATATGAAGGGTTATATAAATTTGGTTCCTTGATGAATAAGGGTTTAAATTGTTGAAATGATAATGTTGTTATCATTATGTGCGAATTACATGGAAATTTTCTGTATTGTTGTATATCTAATGAATAGATGATGTGGTGAATCACGATTTGGAAAAACCATATGATGTAATAGTTTAAGTAGAGATCAACTAAAATTAATTTAATATGTGAATATTGTTGAAAAGGTGCTAGTGATTTGCATACTTTGATAATGTGGTACGTGTGCTAGTATAGTAAAGTGTCCAGTGATGATTAAATAGTTATGGTTTTAACTATAGAAAATGACCTGAAGATAAATAGTTACGACGAGATAGATGATTGATATTTCATCCCTATGTGTGATTTATGCCAACAAATAGGTTACTTGCATAATCTAAATTAAGTGCTCATTATGGATATGAGTTTGTAGTTTTATAAACGCTGTCGTTGTTAAAGTTAAAGGGAAAGAGTATAAGTATTTATATTGGCTTAAAGATCTCGGTATGTTGCTAGTTTATACTTATGCTAGTACTCTTGTAATTTCTAATTATAATCATTTAAGGAATTATATGATTGGAGCGATACGTCAAAATTGGAGTTATTGGGTTAATGGAACTGGATTGAATATCTGTAGATCATGTGTGATTGATATGTAATAAACTTCCTTGCTTATGTTCGCAATATGTGATTTGAGTATGGATATGTGTTAAATACATCTTAGTTTGATGTCTTAAATTAGGAAATCAGTGGAGTGGTACATGCTAATCGTTGATGAACTTCGATTGTATCTAGTAGCTGTTATTATTGAAAGTGAGGGTAATTCACTTAGGAATAACATAGCTGTTGTGTTGAAAATGGGATTATGACGTCAATATTAACATTCCTCCTGGAAGCCTGCATCTGCGGATGGGCTCAGGGGGAGGGTGTTGCATAAAAGTGATGGGATTATGATAGGATTGTTCATTAGTGGGAAATGTTGTGGGTATGTGATTCGTGATATGAGCAATAAATTGTATTGTTTATTCAGGTCTTATATGATTATATGAAATTTTGCTTGGATCTGGTATGATTAGATTTCGAGGACGAAATCCTTTTAAGGGGGGTAGATTTGTAACATCCTCGAAATGGGCCTAGTAGAAATACATTAATCTCTTTATTTTAAATTGATATTTAAATTGTATTCTAAATACTTGGTGTATTTTGATAACTGAAATAAATAGGTCAAATGGTCAAATGACTTATTGTGTTAAATGAATTATTATTTGTTTTACATTGCTGTAGTTATCAGTTTAATAAAGCTTATTTTTCGCAAAAGGTTTCTAGGTTCCAGGCAATAGACTTAGAACGGATATAATTTGTGCACTGTATTGTATGTAGGTGGGAGTTAGGCCGACCTAACTCTCCCCACCTTTCCCATTTCTTTCATTTGGTTTTCTTTTCTTCCAAAGCAAAACACACACATACACTTGAAGATTTAAGAAATCAAAAGAGAAAAACATTGTCAATCGATTAAGCTTGGATTCGTGGTTAACTACTTAGCATCTTCGTCATCAACTTGTTGCATCTGGATTGTAAGTTTAATTTGTTTCAAATATATGTATATATATATGTTAGGGTTTGAAATAATTAGATTAAATGAATAATCATGCATAGATTGTGATTTGATGAAGCAAGTTGTTGCTAGAACATGATATATGATGATATTTGAGATTACTTGATGTTGAAAATCGGTTATGATGTTCGAATTTGTGATTTGGAGGGTTTGGTTCGTTGTTTGGGGTTTGATAATCTGCTGCTGCTGCTGTTCCAGATGATCAAGCCGGCTGGTCGCAAGACCTAGCCGGCGGGTTCTATGTTATACAATGGGAACCGGCGGGTGGGACACCCTAGCCGGCGGTTCCTATAGGCTTTAAAACGAATTTTTGTTCTGTTTGTGAAAAAGTTAATTCACCCGGCGGCTTTGTTGGTAACCCGGCGGCTCGAATGGTAAACCCGGCGGGTCGGGTGACCCAGCCGGCGGCTCCTTGGCTGTTTTCAGCAGAACCAGTTTTCAATCGAATTCATTTCCTGATTTATATGTTATATGTATATATGACTTAGTAACCTGTAATGCGGTAACATGATAGGTAGAATGGTGAGTCTATATACATGTTTAGATGTGGTAAATTGAGTTATCATGATGATGTTCTGTTAATTTCATGATGGTAGAATCGGAAAACAGAATGGTCAATCTTATAACTTATTGTTATTGCAGTTTTAAGATATACATTGAATATGTTATATGATTATAACATGAGTTGATCATAATGAACGAGTTACTGACTTGGTATTTGATTTGATTCTCAGATATGGAGAAAACTCAATAACATTAGACTTTTGAGTGGAGATTGAAATCTTCAAGGGTGAGTGGATCTTGGACTTTCAGTCTAAGTTAGTTGTAACAACATGGTTACAACGGGTAACTTTGGTTTATTGCAATGATTGCATTAATATTATATTGGCATGATGGCTAACCCTTGATTGATTATTGGCGTCCTACATACTATGATAGTTGTGGACTATTTGATTTGGTGGGGGTCAACTAATGTGTTGGGTTTGGATACTATTACTAGGACTTCGCAAGTGCCTTGTACATGTGTTGGACACTGAAATTGCGTCGTGTGTAGTAATAGTACTAAACTATCGGTTTAACCTCTGATTTGGCCGTCAGTTGGTTTTAAGTGTTACTTGGGGAACCATCCGCGGCATGAGGGTACCTCAAAGACCACCGATCCTTCTATGTTGCTTGTGCATTGCTTGGTTATAGGCATGTGTTAAGCTGAGTTAGAATGTTAGCCTTGGATCTATTCACTTAGCTTTGTGCTAATCCCACCTTCCAACTTCTTGCAGGTTTAGCTTATGATTGTGGGTTGTTAGAAGTTTGGCTTGGAGGAATGTTTGGCACCGCTCTCTGATTTATTTGGAAAAGTTTTGGATTGAAACAATTATGTCATGGATTTTAATATAATAACCAATCTTAAATAAATCACTTGGTATTAAAAATTGTATGTAATCGGGGTTGCACATTTTGAAATGTTAATATGCGCAATCCTTGTTGTATTGAATTAATATACGCTTCCGACATGTTTAAAAAAAAAAAAAATGACTTTGAAAATGAGGGTTGTTATAAATTGGTATCAGAGCATAGGTTTGGGTGAATTGAACATTGGTAAATGTTCAATCCCAAATCTATGGTGTATTGGTCAAACATTCCAAGGTGCGGGATTGGTCACTGTAGGTGAATCGGTTAGAATATTGTGTGCTAACGTTTAAACTTTGTGAGACGTTCTTTGGGTGCAGAGACGGTAGGAGATGAGTAACTGACCGGTACTCATGGCTTTTCCTCCGTAAGGTAAATTCACGATAAACTTTCTTGAATTTAAATTAATGCGAGTTGCCACTTGCTATGATGATATGTGTTTATTAACAAAATTATTTGGTTAGAATAGCCAAGTTTCCTAGTTATAAAATTATTGGTGGTTAGTACATGATAAGGTGATAACAGAAGGGTCGAACGTGATGTTTGCTCTAGAAATTATTTGGAATGAATTTGGATACATAGGGATATGTTGAGATCATTGAATAATGTGTGATTTAAGATCCTTTATGGAGAATTGAATAAAAAGTGATACTATAAATCTTTGTTAATGAAATTGTGTAGCAATTGTTTAAAGTATAATTATTCCATGAAGGAATGTTTAAATATGTTTATGAAACATGTGAATTGTGAAATAGTCTACGTGATTAAGAAAGAAGTAATTGTGCTTAGTCAAGACTAAACTAGTAAATAATATATTAACATGAGTTAATGGTATAAATGATGACATGATTATATATATGTTATTAACTGCGGTTAATTGTTAGGTGATTAGAAGCAAGTAGAAATTCCGATAATGTGGTTAATCGAGTAATTAAAAATTAATTGTTTATAATGAATCATCGCAATGGTAAACATATAATTACTGTTTATGTGAGATAAATGAATTTGGAGCAATGAGTTTAATTTGAGATGATAATAAGTAAATTCTAGGTTAATTGCATGTGGTAGCAATAAAACTTGATAATACATCAAATGATGAAAAGATGCAGTAAATTGCATGTTTTAGAATTCGGATAAACATAGGTAATTATGATAAGAAGTAGCCTGAAAGTGAAATGTGAAAGAACATAATATTGCAACGCTTGATCACCGTTGCCCTATTATGCTATGTCACAGGAAATTGTTGAGGCTGCTAAGTATCATTAAGATTAAATATGATGTAGAAATTTAATATGGTATTGCGTTGATTGTTTAGTGTTTGTCTTGATATGATAATTTGTGTATATTCAAGTTGCTTTGTTGAAATTACCGTTATTTGATTAATTGGGTTGGATTAACCATTATCGGGTTGTGTAGTGTCCAGATGGGTCACTATTGAGTTAAGGCTTGTATTAAGCCGAGATCAAGATTATAAATATTATAAAAGGAATTGTTAGTACTCCTAAGTGCTTTGATTAAATGTTATTAATGAAGGTTAAACCTAAACCATGAAAGGTTAGATTATTGATAAACTTAAGTGATAAGTAAAATGTATTATCCAAGCGATCTAAATGGTGTCCCAATTGAGTTAGAAGTTCGCTTTGAAAGGTATTAAGTTAAAAGATTAGAAAGTATGCCATCCATTACGGATTAAATGCATAAATTGTGTTATCGTAAGTGCTTAAGATAAAACATATGAATTGGAGTAGGACATAATGGTATAAAATGTAGGTTTGGTATGTTGACTTTGAGAGTCAAATAGTAGTAGTGAGTTTTGATTTGTATGTGTATATAAAAAAAAAAAAAAAGTATAAAATCAATTAAATGTGATTGGGCTTGTTCGAGCTAAGATTGTGGAAAATGGTTAAGAGTGTTCACCAATTAGTTGGTCTAATTTGAAGTTGACAAATAGTCGACGATATTGAAATGGTCAAGCATAGGTAAAATTTAGCTTTGATATGTGACTTAATTTTTCCTTAAAGGATCAATTAGTGTCAAAATGGGTTATCGATGACCCAAATGAGTTAAAAAGAGTTGTAAAAGGATATGGAACCTTGGCTAATTGTTTAAGTTTATCTTAATATATTGCATGAGTGTGTAAAGAGTATAAACTCATTAGTAATCGGTTTGTAATATAAGTTACTAACCAAAATGTGGAAAGGAAACTTTCATTATGGGATAATGAAAGTATGTACAAATCTTGGTGTCTTATCTGTTATCAAGTAAATTGTTTGCTTGTGTAAGGATTGATTGTTTAATAATACTATTTTGGTTAGTTGTAGATTCGTAGTTGCAATAGTATGAAATTGCTACGTGATTTCTTAGGAAACGCGCCGTGATTTGGAATAACCACAAAGTGTTTTGATGATTGGTTGAATCATTAATCTAAGAATTGTGATTTAAATCTCGTGTTTCCATGCGTACTTATATTAAAATTTGATTATTGCCCAGTTAGGTGCAATCTTATTGTTAAGTCAATGATTAAAGGAATTGAAATATCATGAAAGATATTATGAAATAATGAAATATGCGGAGTTGGTTAACTTGTAATTAATTGAATACCTATTGGTATGAATACATGTGTATTTGTTGACGGCTTAATAAAGACTTTAATAGCCTAAGTAGCCTATTTTAGGGAATAAATGTGAAGTGATGCCGATTAAACGGGCTATTGCCATGAAAGTAATAGTTAAAATATGGAAATTAATGATTATATTCTATTACTTGAGATTTATGTGAAAATTTGTATGTGAGTATATGCATGATGGCATAATGAGGTAATAAAATGCAGCTAGAAAAGTTGGAATATGAATCAAGTCAACTTAGAGGTCTACTATGTGAAATCAATATGATATTGAGTTAGTGGAAAAATGTGCTTATGAATAGCGCATCGAAATGTGGTAGTACTTATATTGGTGGCATAGTACTAGTTGATGTGGTATTAGCATCTTGTTAGATGGAATTGATGCTAAGTAGGGGCATAGATATAGCTATAGTGATGCCTTTAAAATGTGACCTCTATTATGTTTATTAATATATGAAGGGTTATATAAATTTGGTTCCTTGATGAATAAGGGTTTAAATTGTTGAAATGATAATGTTGTTATCATTATGTGCGAATTACATGGAAATTTTCTGTATTGTTGTATATCTAATGAATAGATGATGTGGTGAATCACGATTTGGAAAAACCATATGATGTAATAGTTTAAGTAGAGATCAACTAAAATTAATTTAATATGTGAATATTGTTGAAAAGGTGCTAGTGATTTGCATACTTTGATAATGTGGTACGTGTGCTAGTATAGTAAAGTGTCCAGTGATGATTAAATAGTTATGGTTTTAACTATAGAAAATGACCTGAAGATAAATAGTTACGACGAGATAGATGATTGATATTTCATCCCTATGTGTTATTTATGCCAACAAATAGGTTACTTGCATAATCTAAATTAAGTGCTCATTATGGATATGAGTTTGTAGTTTTATAAACGCTGTCGTTGTTAAAGTTAAAGGGAAAGAGTATAAGTATTTATATTGGCTTAAAGATCTCGGTATGTTGCTAGTTTATACTTATGCTAGTACTCTTGTAATTTCTAATTATAATCATTTAAGGAATTATATGATTGGAGCGATACGTCAAAATTGGAGTTATTGGGTTAATGGAACTGGATTGAATATCTGTAGATCATGTGTGATTGATATGTAATAAACTTCCTTGCTTATGTTCGCAATATGTGATTTGAGTATGGATATGTGTTAAATACATCTTAGTTTGATGTCTTAAATTAGGAAATCAGTGGAGTGGTACATGCTAATCGTTGATGAACTTCGATTGTATCTAGTAGCTGTTATTATTGAAAGTGAGGGTAATTCACTTAGGAATAACATAGCTGTTGTGTTGAAAATGGGATTATGACGTCAATATTAACATTCCTCCTGGAAGCCTGCATCTGCGGATGGGCTCAGGGGGAGGGTGTTGCATAAAAGTGATGGGATTATGATAGGATTGTTCATTAGTGGGAAATGTTGTGGGTATGTGATTCGTGATATGAGCAATAAATTGTATTGTTTATTCAGGTCTTATATGATTATATGAAATTTTGCTTGGATCGGGTATGATTAGATTTCGAGGACGAAATCCTTTTAAGGGGGGTAGATTTGTAACATCCTCGAAATGGGCCTAGTAGAAATACATTAATCTCTTTATTTTAAATTGATATTTAAATTGTATTCTAAATACTTGGTGTATTTTGATAACTGAAATAAATAGGTCAAATGGTCAAATGACTTATTGTGTTAAATGAATTATTATTTGTTTTACATTGCTGTAGTTATCAGTTTAATAAAGCTTATTTTTCGCAAAAGGTTTCTAGGTTCCAGGCAATAGACTTAGAACGGATATAATTTGTGCACTGTATTGTATGTAGGTGGGAGTTAGGCCGACCTAACTCTCCCCACCTTTCCCATTTCTTTCATTTGGTTTTCTTTTCTTCCAAAGCAAAACACACACATACACTTGAAGATTTAAGAAATCAAAAGAGAAAAACATTGCCAATCGATTAAGCTTGGATTCGTGGTTAACTACTTAGCATCTTCGTCATCAACTTGTTGCATCTGGATTGTAAGTTTAATTTGTTTCAAATATATGTATATATATATGTTAGGGTTTGAAATAATTAGATTAAATGAATAATCATGCATAGATTGTGATTTGATGAAGCAAGTTGTTGCTAGAACATGATATATGATGATATTTGAGATTACTTGATGTTGAAAATCGGTTATGATGTTCGAATTTGTGATTTGGAGGGTTTGGTTCGTTGTTTGGGGTTTGATAATCTGCTGCTGCTGCTGTTCCAGATGATCAAGCCGGCTGGTCGCAAGACCTAGCCGGCGGGTTCTATGTTATACAATGGGAACCGGCGGGTGGGACACCCTAGCCGGCGGTTCCTATAGGCTTTAAAACGAATTTTTGTTCTGTTTGTGAAAAAGTTAATTCACCCGGCGGCTTTGTTGGTAACCCGGCGGCTCGAATGGTAAACCCGGCGGGTCGGGTGACCCAGCCGGCGGCTCCTTGGCTGTTTTCAGCAGAACCAGTTTTCAATCGAATTCATTTCCTGATTTATATGTTATATGTATATATGACTTAGTAACCTGTAATGCTGTAACATGATAGGTAGAATGGTGAGTCTATATACATGTTTAGATGTGGTAAATTGAGTTATCATGATGATGTTCTGTTAATTTCATGATGGTAGAATCGGAAAACAGAATGGTCAATCTTATAACTTATTGTTATTGCAGTTTTAAGATATACATTGAATATGTTATATGATTATAACATGAGTTGATCATAATGAACGAGTTACTGACTTGGTATTTGATTTGATTCTCAGATATGGAGAAGACTCAATAACATTAGACTTTTGAGTGGAGATTGAAATCTTCAAGGGTGAGTGGATCTTGGACTTTCAGTCTAAGTTAGTTGTAACAACATGGTTACAACGGGTAACTTTGGTTTATTGCAATGATTGCATTAATATTATATTGGCATGATGGCTAACCCTTGATTGATTATTGGCGTCCTACATACTATGATAGTTGTGGACTATTTGATTTGGTGGGGGTCAACTAATGTGTTGGGTTTGGATACTATTACTAGGACTTCGCAAGTGCCTTGTACATGTGTTGGACACTGAAATTGCGTCGTGTGTAGTAATAGTACTAAACTATCGGTTTAACCTCTGATTTGGCCGTCAGTTGGTTTTAAGTGTTACTTGGGGAACCATCCGCGGCATGAGGGTACCTCAAGGACCACCGATCCTTCTATGTTGCTTGTGCATTGCTTGGTTATAGGCATGTGTTAAGCTGAGTTAGAATGTTAGCCTTGGATCTATTCACTTAGCTTTGTGCTAATCCCACCTTCCAACTTCTTGCAGGTTTAGCTTATGATTGTGGGTTGTTAGAAGTTTGGCTTGGAGGAATGTTTGGCACCGCTCTCTGATTTATTTGGAAAAGTTTTGGATTGAAACAATTATGTCATGGATTTTAATATAATAACCAATCTTAAATAAATCACTTGGTATTAAAAATTGTATGTAATCGGGGTTGCACATTTTGAAATGTTAATATGCGCAATCCTTGTTGTATTGAATTAATATACGCTTCCGACATGTTTAAAAAAAAAAATGACTTTGAAAATGAGGGTTGTTATATCAAGGTTGTGTGGGATTGGCCAATGGAAGTCAAAGTGTAGTCAAATAAGTTGAAGTAGTCAAACATAAATAGGATTGGTGAAAGTTTTGGTTAAAATGTTGTTAGTGGATTAAACGGGTCAAAAAGTGTCATTTTGGGTCAAAGGAATGCTTTTACACAATGTTCGAATGGGTTAGCGTCATGGTACTTTACTATGGTGCTTTAAGTTTGTTTTAATATGTTGAATAAGTATACAAAAGGTTAGAGTCAGATTTTGTAACGACCCGAAACCAAACTTCTTACAACTAGAATTAATTATACAACTTAAGGATCTACATTTCTAAATTATTAAAATGTTTTTTTTTTGGGTAAAGGGTTTTCACCCGGTGAATATATTACTCCAAATAAATTGTTAAGTACAAAAAGGATGTATGAGTTCTACATCAACCTCGAAAAGCACTCGCTATGCTTAAACAATGCCTCTATATGTATATGACACACCATATACATATTACAAACATTTATATATATAAAATACATATTTCTAAATTATTAAAATGTTGATTTATATATATTTAAGCAATAGACAAAGTACAAATATAAAAGCTTAAAGAACTAGTGGTACAAATACAAAAGCTTGAAGTGCTAACCCCTAAACTTCAAACCCTAAACCCTAAACGCTTTATAAAACTCTAAACCCTAAATCATACTAAACCCTAAACCCTGCTAAACCCTAACACTAAACCCTGCTAAACCCTAACACTAAACCCTGCTAAACCCTAACTCTAAACCCTAACCCTAAACCCTAAATCAAATGTATAATAAATTTTGAGTGATAATGAAGGAACAAATAGATTTATGCGATGTGTCACTTTATTCTCTCTCCTCCACATTTTTAAAAATTAAATATCTCACAAACGGTAAGTCGAAAAGTCATGAAAATTGCACCATAAAATTCAGCGTTTTCTTCTCTTCGATTTGCCGTCCCTCAAGGCATACTTTCGACAACTTTTTTTTTTCTTCCATTTTTTTGTGGGTTTTACAAATTAGTAACACATGTGTTAGTGATTTGTGGTTAAAGTTAGGGTTTAGGGTTAGGGTTAGGGTTTAGTAGGGTTTAAGGTTTAGGGTTTAGTATGATTTAGGGTTTAGAGTTTTGTAAAGCGTTTAGAGTTTAGGGTTTGTGTAACATCCCCAAATCGGGCCTAGAAGAAAAAGGTATTTTCTTTAAATTATTTATGCGATTTAAAGTTTTTACCTGTGTTTGATTTTAAATTTAATAGGTAAATGAGCCTCAGGAAATATTGTGACTATTGAAATGTTAGCTGTTTTAGATAATTTTAGGTGACGGTAAAATAAAATAATTTTCGCGCAATTGAAATTTAGGTTCCAGACAATAGATTTAGGACGGGTATAATATTTCACTGTATTTGAGTTAGGTTGTAATATTGGTCGACCTTTATTTCCTTCATTTCCTGATTTTTGGTTAGAAACCTCCAAGAACACACACACACACTCATAAACAAATTGCAAATATGAATGTGATCAAAATTGGAGCTGTGAATTTGTTAAAGCCACTGAATTCATCTTCTTCTTCTTCTTCATGTTCATCTAGTTTTCTCCATTTCCATTGTAAGTATTTGTTTTGTGTTCTTAAACTCAATTGGTGAAATTAAGTAGAAAACTTATGCATGTATGATCAATGGTGCTGGAATGGATTGTAGTTACTGAAATTAACATCATCATCTTCTTGTTCTTGACTTAAATGCAAATTTCTTAGGTTTCTAGTATAAAAGTGGGTTTTGGTTTAAATTAGATTGGAAGATTAATGCATGTTAGTAATTAGAATTTGGATGATGTTTGTTTGTTGTTAATACATATTATTACATGTTATGTGAGGTTATTTGCTGGTAAAAACCATACATTTCAATGACATTTGGTAGAAAATTGGGTTTTGGTTCGAGCTGAAAAGTTGCAGGTCTGAACTTCTGCTTTAAAACGTGTGAACGCGATCCAGCTCCATCACCCGGATCGCGTTCCATAGTGAATTTTGGTTTAAGAACGATTTTGTTCATTCAAACGCGATCCAGCCACAGCTACCCGGATCGCGTTAGTCAGTGTTTAATTGAGTCGGGTTGGTTTTGTTCATAGGAACGCGATCCAGCACCTTAACCCGGATCGCGTTCGAAAGTGTAAAATGGTTACAGAAAGTTTTCTTCTTGGGAACGCGATCCCACCACCTTTAGCTGGATCGCGTTTTCCTTTGTAATTTTGAAGAATTTGAGATTTTGTGAACTTATGTGAATCTAACCCTTATGTTGTTTAGTTATCGATATTTCTTGATTATCAATGAATGTAATTGAGTATAGTCATAATTAAATTATGAAACAAGTCATTAACTTGTGTTTTAATTTACGTTTACAGAGATACCGAAGACTCAATAAAATAAGACTTTTGAGTTTGGAGACTGAGACTGACAGGTGAGTGGACTGATTCTCACAATTTAATCTTGGTGTTAACAGTTAGTTGCATCAATTTTAAGTTGTTTGTAATGACTGATTTATCGTTGCGTTAATGATAGGATTATTGATTAAACTTGTGGTTTGATGGATGGATTGATTTCTTGTGAATAATTCCATGATAGGTTGGAATGATAGAGGTCAATTTTGGGTTTAGTTGCTATAGGTTAATCTTTATGGGTCGGATGAACATTCGTTGTGATTTAATCCATATTGGTTAAAGATAGCAATAAACTATCGGTAAAAATCTCTGTATTGGCCCGCAGTTGATTATTAAGTGTTCTTGGAGTGCCACCGCGGACTGAGGGTATCTCAAGAACCACCGATCCTCTGTTTGATTGTTTGTTTAGATGATTGTTGTGAATTGATTGTTATACAAAGTTAGATTGTTAGATTTAGTTCATTCACTTAGCTTTGTGCTAATTCCCCACCTACTCTTGCAGGTTAACTTTTGGGATATGATTAGGCAATGGTGTTGTTTTGAAGAAATGTTTGACAATGGAAACTCTGATCGTTTCGGATAAATCATGTTTTGTTAACATAACATCCAGTTATTGTATTAGCGTTGTAATTATACTTAATACTTATAAACTTGTAATGTTTTGGTATGACTAAATGTCGTATATATAATGTTATATCTATATTGGTATGAATGGGATTTACGCTTCCGAATAATAAAAAAAAAAAATGTGTCTTAAATCGTGGGGTGTTATAAGTTGGTATCAGAGCGTAAGTTTAGGTGAATTGAATATTTAAAGTGTTCAATCCTAAACTTAGTCATGTTGGTCAAACATTTCTTGTGGTGGGGATTAGTTATGATAGTTGATTTGGTTAGTCGCTAGTACTAACAATTAACGAATGTTGAGATGTGATGTGATGACAGGTATGGCGGATAATGAGCCACCTTCCCATACTCTCAATGATACTACGCGGACAGATGCACCACCAGAGAACCAGGGTCATAATGGTACATCTAATTTAGCCGGTGGAGAAACTGAAACTGATCAGGAGTATATTATGAGATTGGAGAATAGAGTGTTGGAACTTCAGAGAGAACGAGCTGGATCTTCTCAACATCCAGTTTCTACTCGTCCCCACATTGTGACTAATGTACCACCTATTGTATCTTCTACAAGGATTCCGGTATCTAATCCTTTTATTTCACAACAGCAGCAACAGGGTTATACTTATCAGGCCTCGGGTCCTTTTCCTTCGTCTGGTTATACTAATTATCAAATACCTATTCCACCTTTTCAACAGTTGAAGAAAGGTTGTTCTCTTAAAACCTTAATGTCTTGCAATCCTTCAACTTATTCTGAAAGTACCGATCCTACGGTCACTCTTGACTGGCTTCGTGATGTAGAGAGAAAACTAAATGTTTGTCATTGTGAGGAGGAGGATAAGGTACCTTATGCGGTTCAGTTGTTAAAGGGTCAAGCCATGTCATGGTGGGATTCGATAACCGCTCCATTAACTCCACAACAGTTGAATGCTATAAGATGGCCAGATTTTCATGCTGAAATTTGTAAGCAATTTTGCTCGGAGTATAATCTTTCACGGATTAGACAAGAGTTTCTTGACTTACAAAAGACTGATCAAATGACGATTGATGAATTAATTAAGCAGTTTTCAGATAAATTGCGGTTTGTGCAACAGTGGGTTCCAACTGACCGGACCAAAATTGATCACTTTGTGAAAACATTACCTCCTGATTACCGTACCACAGTGAGACTAGCAGGTTCACTTCCTCAAGCTTATGATTTAGCTCGTTCGGTTGATGGGGATGTTATGGCTAAAAGAGTGTTGAATAAAGAAAGGTATTCACAGAAAAACAAAGGAGATTCTTCGAGTAAACAGAAAGGACAAGGTAGTCAACAAAACAGGAGATTGAATTCTGGTATTCCAACGGATAGTAACTATTGTAATAGATGTCGAGCTAGACATAATGGTCCTTGTACTCCCCAGACATCTAGATGTGTTAAGTGTGGAATTTTTGGTCACGCTGCAAAGGATTGTACCTACCCAAATAGCGTGTGTTGGAATTGCCATAAAGAAGGGCATCGTGCAGGGGATTGTCCTGAGGCGAAGAGACAGAGTATGGGTACGGGTAAAGGTTCGTCATCCTCTGGTCAAAAGAGGAAAAATCCACCAGTATCTGCTAGCCGAGCTTTCCGAATGACAGTTGATGATGCTGTCACCACTAAAGATGTCATCACTGGTACATTTCTCATAAATTCTATACCAGCTCGTGTATTGTTTGATTCTGGTGCCAATTGTTCGTTTATATCTGTGAACTTTTGTGATAGACTGAAATTGATCCCCTCTTTGATTGTTAAACCTTTAGAAGTTGAAATTGCTGACGGTAAATTAGTTCCTGTTACCACATCGGTAGCTGGAGCTAGTATACTTATTGAGGGTCATAATTTCTTAGTCTCCTTTTTGTTAATGCCAATTCCTAGTTTCGATGTAGTTATTGGTATGGATTGGTTAAGTTTGAATAAGGCCAACATTGATTGTCATAAAAAGATTATAAGAATTTCGATTTCTGATGGGTCATACGTCATGGCTCGAGGAGAACGAGTAAAGGGTAGTCTACCATTGATTTCCTTGTTGAAAGCTAGGAAATCTCTATCTAAGGGATGTGATTCTTATTTGGCATATGTGATAGATAGCAAGTTAGAAAAGAAATCTTTGACAAATTTTCCGGTGGTTTCTGAATACCCGGAAGTTTTTCCGGATGAATTGCCTGGTTTACCCCCTGTAAGAGATGTAGAATTTCAGATCGATTTGATTCCTGGTTCGACTCCTGTAGCTAAGTCTCCTTATAGATTAGCTCCTTCTGAAATCCGTGAGATGATGAGTCAAATTCAGGAACTGTTAGATAAAGGGTTTATTCGACCGAGTTCTTCCCCGTGGGGTGCTCCGGTATTGTTTGTTAAGAAAAAGGATGGTACTCTTCGAATGTGTATTGATTATAGAGAGCTCAATAAAAGAACAGTGAAAAACAAATATCCATTGCCCAGAATTGATGAGTTATTTGATCAGTTACAGGGATCATCCTATTTTTCTAAGATCGATTTGAGATCCGGTTATCATCAGGTACGAGTTCGTGAGGAAGATGTTCCTAAGACTGCTTTTCGTACCCGGTATGGTCATTACGAGTTCTTAGTTATGCCTTTTGGATTGACTAATGCTCCTGCTATTTTTATGGACTTAATGAATCGTGTATGTCGACCTTTTCTAGACAAGTTTGTGATTGTATTTATTGACGATATCTTGATTTATTCTAAGTCTGAGGCTGAACATGAACATCATTTAAGATTGATTCTTGAGATTTTGAGAAGAGAGCATCTTTTTGCTAAATTTTCCAAATGCGAATTTTGGCTCCGAGAGGTACAGTTTCTTGGGCATATTATTTGTAAGGATGGTGTCAAAGTGGATCCTTCCAAAGTGGACGCCGTTATGAATTGGAACGTTCCTAAATCACCTTCTGAGATTAAAAGTTTCCTTGGTTTAGCGGGATATTATCGAAAATTTATCAAGGATTTCTCCAAAATTGTTGGCCCGTTAACCAAGCTAACTAGGAAGGATATTAAATTTCAGTGGGGAGATCAACAAGAAACATCTTTTCAGACTCTTAAACAGTTGTTATGTCAGGCGCCAGTGTTAGCATTACCTGATGGTTCCGAGGGTTTTGTGGTTTATTGTGATGCTTCTCATGCTGGTTTGGGTGCTGTCTTAATGCAACATGATCGCGTTATTGCTTACGCTTCTCGCCAGCTTAAAACTCATGAAAGAAATTACCCCACACACGATTTAGAACTTGCAGCTGTGGTATTTGGGTTGAAAATCTGGAGACACTATTTGTACGGAACTAAATGTGTCGTATGCACGGATCATAAAAGCCTCCAGTACATGTTTTCTCAGAAGGAACTCAATATGAGACAGCGCCGATGGTTGGAGTTGATTAAGGATTATGACTGTGAAATCCGATATCATCCGGGTAAAGCTAATGTGGTTGCCGATGCTTTAAGCCGAAATGTACCTTCCGACCGAATTTATTTTATGCGTTTGGAAATATCTTCTGATTTGATTTCTCAGTTGAAAGCTGCACAGTTAGAGGCATTGTTGGATCAAAATTTAAAATCTGAGATTTTGTTGAAACGGAAAGATTTATTGATTGATGATTCTCGAGGATTGAAAACTTTCCAGTCTCGGGTTTGGGTTCCATTGATTAGGGGACTTCGGGATTTGATATTGTCGGAAGCACACAAATCGAGGTTATCTGTTCATCCAGGGAGTACGAAAATGTACAATGATTTGAAACCATTGTATTGGTGGCCAACTATGAAAACCGATGTTGCTCGAATGGTAGAGACTTGTCATATATGTTCCCAGGTTAAAGCAGAACATCAGAAGCCCAATGGTTCATTGAAACAGTTAGATATTCCGGAATGGAAATGGGAGCACATTACTATGGATTTCGTTACCAAATTTCCCCGCACTCAGAAAGGTAATGACATGATTTGGGTGATAGTTGATAGATTAACCAAGAGTGCACATTTTCTAGCCACCAGTGAGACGGCATCGTTGACTCGACTTGCTCAATTGTACATTCATGAGATTGTTGTTAGACATGGTATTCCTTTATCCATTGTTTCCGATAGAGATTCCAGGTTTGTTTATGGTTTTTGGCAGAGTTTGCAACGTGAATTAGGTACTAGAGTAAATCTTAGTACAGCTTATCATCCTCAGACAGACGGGCAGTCAGAGCGTACTATTCAGACACTCGAGGATATGTTGAGAGCTTGTGTACTTGAGTATGGTGGTTCTTGGGATTCACACTTACCATTGATAGAGTTTGCTTATAACAATTCTTATCATTCTAGCATTGGTATGCCGCCGTATGAGATGTTGTATGGGCGCCGTTGTCGAACACCTACATGTTGGTTAGAAGCGGGAGAAAAGCAGTTTGCGGGTCCCGATATAGTTCAAATTACAGCTGACAAGGTTAAGATTGCTCGTGAGAAACTGAAAGCAGCACGTGATAGACAGAAACAGTATGCTGACCCACGTAGACGACCTGTTGTTTTTGTTGAAGGGGAACTTGTATATTTAAAGGTTTCTCCGTGGAAGGGTGTTATTAGATTTGGTAAACGTGGGAAGTTAGCTCCCCGGTATATTGGCCCATTTAGAATCCGTCAGGTGATTAATGAACAATCGGTTTCTTTAGATCTTCCACCTGAATTAGCTGGTATTCACGATACATTTAATGTTTGCTATTTAAGAAAGTGCAATGTGGAGGATCAATCCCAAATCCTTCCTTTGCAAGATCTTCGAGTTGACCCAAGTAAGAAATTGGTAGAAGAACCTGTCGAGCTTTTAGATAGGAAAGTGACCAAATTACGTAGAAAAGAAATTCCTATGGTTTTGGTTAAGTGGAAACATAGTTTGGGTGCGGATCTCACTTGGGAAACGGAGGAGAGTATGCGGGTTAGATACCCTAATTTATTTGTGTCTAGTTAGATTTCTGGACGAAATCTTTCTAAGGAGGGGTGATTTGTAACATTCCCAAATCGGGCCTAGAAGAAAAATGTATTTTCTTTAAATTATTTATGCGATTTAAAGTTTTTACCTGTGTTTGATTTTAAATTTAATAGGTAAATGAGCCTCAGGAAATATTGTGACTATTGAAATGTTAGCTGTTTTAGATAATTTTAGGTGACGGTAAAATAAAATAATTTTCGCGCAATTGAAATTTAGGTTCCAGACAATAGATTTAGGACGGGTATAATATTTCACTGTATTTGAGTTAGGTTGTAATATTGGTCGACCTTTATTTCCTTCATTTCCTGATTTTTGGTTAGAAACCTCCAAGAACACACACACACACTCATAAACAAATTGCAAATATGAATGTGATCAAAATTGGAGCTGTGAATTTGTTAAAGCCACTGAATTCATCTTCTTCTTCTTCTTCATGTTCATCTAGTTTTCTCCATTTCCATTGTAAGTATTTGTTTTGTGTTCTTAAACTCAATTGGTGAAATTAAGTAGAAAACTTATGCATGTATGATCAATGGTGCTGGAATGGATTGTAGTTACTGAAATTAACATCATCATCTTCTTGTTCTTGACTTAAATGCAAATTTCTTAGGTTTCTAGTATAAAAGTGGGTTTTGGTTTAAATTAGATTGGAAGATTAATGCATGTTAGTAATTAGAATTTGGATGATGTTTGTTTGTTGTTAATACATATTATTACATGTTATGTGAGGTTATTTGCTGGTAAAAACCATACATTTCAATGACATTTGGTAGAAAATTGGGTTTTGGTTCGAGCTGAAAAGTTGCAGGTCTGAACTTCTGCTTTAAAACGTGTGAACGCGATCCAGCTCCATCACCCGGATCGCGTTTCATAGTGAATTTTGGTTTAAGAACGATTTTGTTCATTCAAACGCGATCCAGCCACAGCTACCCGGATCGCGTTAGTCAGTGTTTAATTGAGTCGGGTTGGTTTTGTTCATAGGAACGCGATCCAGCACCTTAACCCGGATCGCGTTCGAAAGTGTAAAATGGTTACAGAAAGTTTTCTTCTTGGGAACGCGATCCCACCACCTTTAGCTGGATCGCGTTTTCCTTTGTAATTTTGAAGAATTTGAGATTTTGTGAACTTATGTGAATCTAACCCTTATGTTGTTTAGTTATCGATATTTCTTGATTATCAATGAATGTAATTGAGTATAGTCATAATTAAATTATGAAACAAGTCATTAACTTGTGTTTTAATTTACGTTTACAGAGATACCGAAGACTCAATAAAATAAGACTTTTGAGTTTGGAGACTGAGACTGACAGGTGAGTGGACTGATTCTCACAATTTAATCTTGGTGTTAACAGTTAGTTGCATCAATTTTAAGTTGTTTGTAATGACTGATTTATCGTTGCGTTAATGATAGGATTATTGATTAAACTTGTGGTTTGATGGATGGATTGATTTCTTGTGAATAATTCCATGATAGGTTGGAATGATAGAGGTCAATTTTGGGTTTAGTTGCTATAGGTTAATCTTTATGGGTCGGATGAACATTCGTTGTGATTTAATCCATATTGGTTAAAGATAGCAATAAACTATCGGTAAAAATCTCTGTATTGGCCCGCAGTTGATTATTAAGTGTTCTTGGAGTGCCACCGCGGACTGAGGGTATCTCAAGAACCACCGATCCTCTGTTTGATTGTTTGTTTAGATGATTGTTGTGAATTGATTGTTATACAAAGTTAGATTGTTAGATTTAGTTCATTCACTTAGCTTTGTGCTAATTCCCCACCTACTCTTGCAGGTTAACTTTTGGGATATGATTAGGCAATGGTGTTGTTTTGAAGAAATGTTTGACAATGGAAACTCTGATCGTTTCGGATAAATCATGTTTTGTTAACATAACATCCAGTTATTGTATTAGCGTTGTAATTATACTTAATACTTATAAACTTGTAATGTTTTGGTATGACTAAATGTCGTATATATAATGTTATATCTATATTGGTATGAATGGGATTTACGCTTCCGAATAATAAAAAAAAAAAAATGTGTCTTAAATCGTGGGGTGTTATAAGTTGGTATCAGAGCGTAAGTTTAGGTGAATTGAATATTTAAAGTGTTCAATCCTAAACTTAGTCATGTTGGTCAAACATTTCTTGTGGTGGGGATTAGTTATGATAGTTGATTTGGTTAGTCGCTAGTACTAACAATTAACGAATGTTGAGATGTGATGTGATGACAGGTATGGCGGATAATGAGCCACCTTCCCATACTCTCAATGATACTACGCGGACAGATGCACCACCAGAGAACCAGGGTCATAATGGTACATCTAATTTAGCCGGTGGAGAAACTGAAACTGATCAGGAGTATATTATGAGATTGGAGAATAGAGTGTTGGAACTTCAGAGAGAACGAGCTGGATCTTCTCAACATCCAGTTTCTACTCGTCCCCACATTGTGACTAATGTACCACCTATTGTATCTTCTACAAGGATTCCGGTATCTAATCCTTTTATTTCACAACAGCAGCAACAGGGTTATACTTATCAGGCCTCGGGTCCTTTTCCTTCGTCTGGTTATACTAATTATCAAATACCTATTCCACCTTTTCAACAGTTGAAGAAAGGTTGTTCTCTTAAAACCTTAATGTCTTGCAATCCTTCAACTTATTCTGAAAGTACCGATCCTACGGTCACTCTTGACTGGCTTCGTGATGTAGAGAGAAAACTAAATGTTTGTCATTGTGAGGAGGAGGATAAGGTACCTTATGCGGTTCAGTTGTTAAAGGGTCAAGCCATGTCATGGTGGGATTCGATAACCGCTCCATTAACTCCACAACAGTTGAATGCTATAAGATGGCCAGATTTTCATGCTGAAATTTGTAAGCAATTTTGCTCGGAGTATAATCTTTCACGGATTAGACAAGAGTTTCTTGACTTACAAAAGACTGATCAAATGACGATTGATGAATTAATTAAGCAGTTTTCAGATAAATTGCGGTTTGTGCAACAGTGGGTTCCAACTGACCGGACCAAAATTGATCACTTTGTGAAAACATTACCTCCTGATTACCGTACCACAGTGAGACTAGCAGGTTCACTTCCTCAAGCTTATGATTTAGCTCGTTCGGTTGATGGGGATGTTATGGCTAAAAGAGTGTTGAATAAAGAAAGGTATTCACAGAAAAACAAAGGAGATTCTTCGAGTAAACAGAAAGGACAAGGTAGTCAACAAAACAGGAGATTGAATTCTGGTATTCCAACGGATAGTAACTATTGTAATAGATGTCGAGCTAGACATAATGGTCCTTGTACTCCCCAGACATCTAGATGTGTTAAGTGTGGAATTTTTGGTCACGCTGCAAAGGATTGTACCTACCCAAATAGCGTGTGTTGGAATTGCCATAAAGAAGGGCATCGTGCAGGGGATTGTCCTGAGGCGAAGAGACAGAGTATGGGTACGGGTAAAGGTTCGCCATCCTCTGGTCAAAAGAGGAAAAATCCACCAGTATCTGCTAGCCGAGCTTTCCGAATGACAGTTGATGATGCTGTCACCACTAAAGATGTCATCACTGGTACATTTCTCATAAATTCTATACCAGCTCGTGTATTGTTTGATTCTGGTGCCAATTGTTCGTTTATATATGTGAACTTTTGTGATAGACTGAAATTGATCCCCTCTTTGATTGTTAAACCTTTAGAAGTTGAAATTGCTGACGGTAAATTAGTTCCTGTTACCACATCGGTAGCTGGAGCTAGTATACTTATTGAGGGTCATAATTTCTTAGTCTCCTTTTTGTTAATGCCAATTCCTAGTTTCGATGTAGTTATTGGTATGGATTGGTTAAGTTTGAATAAGGCCAACATTGATTGTCATAAAAAGATTATAAGAATTTCGATTTCTGATGGGTCATACGTCATGGCTCGAGGAGAACGAGTAAAGGGTAGTCTACCATTGATTTCCTTGTTGAAAGCTAGGAAATCTCTATCTAAGGGATGTGATTCTTATTTGGCATATGTGATAGATAGCAAGTTAGAAAAGAAATCTTTGACAAATTTTCCGGTGGTTTCTGAATACCCGGAAGTTTTTTCGGATGAATTGCCTGGTTTACCCCCTGTAAGAGATGTAGAATTTCAGATCGATTTGATTCCTGGTTCGACTCCTGTAGCTAAGTCTCCTTATAGATTAGCTCCTTCTGAAATCCGTGAGATGATGAGTCAAATTCAGGAACTGTTAGATAAAGGGTTTATTCGACCGAGTTCTTCCCCGTGGGGTGCTCCGGTATTGTTTGTTAAGAAAAAGGATGGTACTCTTCGAATGTGTATTGATTATAGAGAGCTCAATAAAAGAACAGTGAAAAACAAATATCCATTGCCCAGAATTGATGAGTTATTTGATCAGTTACAGGGATCATCCTATTTTTCTAAGATCGATTTGAGATCCGGTTATCATCAGGTACGAGTTCGTGAGGAAGATGTTCCTAAGACTGCTTTTCGTACCCGGTATGGTAATTACGAGTTCTTAGTTATGCCTTTTGGATTGACTAATGCTCCTGCTATTTTTATGGACTTAATGAATCGTGTATGTCGACCTTTTCTAGACAAGTTTGTGATTGTATTTATTGACGATATCTTGATTTATTCTAAGTCTGAGGCTGAACATGAACATCATTTAAGATTGATTCTTGAGATTTTGAGAAGAGAGCATCTTTTTGCTAAATTTTCCAAATGCGAATTTTGGCTCCGAGAGGTACAGTTTCTTGGGCATATTATTTGTAAGGATGGTGTCAAAGTGGATCCTTCCAAAGTGGACGCCGTTATGAATTGGAACGTTCCTAAATCACCTTCTGAGATTAAAAGTTTCCTTGGTTTAGCGGGATATTATCGAAAATTTATCAAGGATTTCTCCAAAATTGTTGGCCCGTTAACCAAGCTAACTAGGAAGGATATTAAATTTCAGTGGGGAGATCAACAAGAAACATCTTTTCAGACTCTTAAACAGTTGTTATGTCAGGCGCCAGTGTTAGCATTACCTGATGGTTCCGAGGGTTTTGTGGTTTATTGTGATGCTTCTCATGCTGGTTTGGGTGCTGTCTTAATGCAACATGATCGCGTTATTGCTTACGCTTCTCGCCAGCTTAAAACTCATGAAAGAAATTACCCCACACACGATTTAGAACTTGCAGCTGTGGTATTTGGGTTGAAAATCTGGAGACACTATTTGTACGGAACTAAATGTGTCGTATGCACGGATCATAAAAGCCTCCAGTACATGTTTTCTCAGAAGGAACTCAATATGAGACAGCGCCGATGGTTGGAGTTGATTAAGGATTATGACTGTGAAATCCGATATCATCCGGGTAAAGCTAATGTGGTTGCCGATGCTTTAAGCCGAAATGTACCTTCCGACCGAATTTATTTTATGCGTTTGGAAATATCTTCTGATTTGATTTCTCAGTTGAAAGCTGCACAGTTAGAGGCATTGTTGGATCAAAATTTAAAATCTGAGATTTTGTTGAAACGGAAAGATTTATTGATTGATGATTCTCGAGGATTGAAAACTTTCCAGTCTCGGGTTTGGGTTCCATTGATTAGGGGACTTCGGGATTTGATATTGTCGGAAGCACACAAATCGAGGTTATCTGTTCATCCAGGGAGTACGAAAATGTACAATGATTTGAAACCATTGTATTGGTGGCCAACTATGAAAACCGATGTTGCTCGAATGGTAGAGACTTGTCATATATGTTCCCAGGTTAAAGCAGAACATCAGAAGCCCAATGGTTCATTGAAACAGTTAGATATTCCGGAATGGAAATGGGAGCACATTACTATGGATTTCGTTACCAAATTTCCCCGCACTCAGAAAGGTAATGACATGATTTGGGTGATAGTTGATAGATTAACCAAGAGTGCACATTTTCTAGCCACTAGTGAGACGGCATCGTTGACTCGACTTGCTCAATTGTACATTCATGAGATTGTTGTTAGACATGGTATTCCTTTATCCATTGTTTCCGATAGAGATTCCAGGTTTGTTTATGGTTTTTGGCAGAGTTTGCAACGTGAATTAGGTACTAGAGTAAATCTTAGTACAGCTTATCATCCTCAGACAGACGGGCAGTCAGAGCGTACTATTCAGACACTCGAGGATATGTTGAGAGCTTGTGTACTTGAGTATGGTGGTTCTTGGGATTCACACTTACCATTGATAGAGTTTGCTTATAACAATTCTTATCATTCTAGCATTGGTATGCCGCCGTATGAGATGTTGTATGGGCGCCGTTGTCGAACACCTACATGTTGGTTAGAAGCGGGAGAAAAGCAGTTTGCGGGTCCCGATATAGTTCAAATTACAGCTGACAAGGTTAAGATTGCTCGTGAGAAACTGAAAGCAGCACGTGATAGACAGAAACAGTATGCTGACCCACGTAGACGACCTGTTGTTTTTGTTGAAGGGGAACTTGTATATTTAAAGGTTTCTCCGTGGAAGGGTGTTATTAGATTTGGTAAACGTGGGAAGTTAGCTCCCCGGTATATTGGCCCATTTAGAATCCGTCAGGTGATTAATGAACAATCGGTTTCTTTAGATCTTCCACCTGAATTAGCTGGTATTCACGATACATTTAATGTTTGCTATTTAAGAAAGTGCAATGTGGAGGATCAATCCCAAATCCTTCCTTTGCAAGATCTTCGAGTTGACCCAAGTAAGAAATTGGTAGAAGAACCTGTCGAGCTTTTAGATAGGAAAGTGACCAAATTACGTAGAAAAGAAATTCCTATGGTTTTGGTTAAGTGGAAACATAGTTTGGGTGCGGATCTCACTTGGGAAACGGAGGAGAGTATGCGGGTTAGATACCCTAATTTATTTGTGTCTAGTTAGATTTCGGGACGAAATCTTTCTAAGGAGGGGTGATTTGTAACATTCCCAAATCGGGCCTAGAAGAAAAATGTATTTTCTTTAAATTATTTATGCGATTTAAAGTTTTTACCTGTGTTTGATTTTAAATTTAATAGGTAAATGAGCCTCAGGAAATATTGTGACTATTGAAATGTTAGCTGTTTTAGATAATTTTAGGTGACGGTAAAATAAAATAATTTTCGTGCAATTGAAATTTAGGTTCCAGACAATAGATTTAGGACGGGTATAATATTTCACTGTATTTGAGTTAGGTTGTAATATTGGTCGACCTTTATTTCCTTCATTTCCTGATTTTTGGTTAGAAACCTCCAAGAACACACACACACACTCATAAACAAATTGCAAATATGAATGTGATCAAAATTGGAGCTGTGAATTTGTTAAAGCCACTGAATTCATCTTCTTCTTCTTCTTCATGTTCATCTAGTTTTCTCCATTTCCATTGTAAGTATTTGTTTTGTGTTCTTAAACTCAATTGGTGAAATTAAGTAGAAAACTTATGCATGTATGATCAATGGTGCTGGAATGGATTGTAGTTACTGAAATTAACATCATCATCTTCTTGTTCTTGACTTAAATGCAAATTTCTTAGGTTTCTAGTATAAAAGTGGGTTTTGGTTTAAATTAGATTGGAAGATTAATGCATGTTAGTAATTAGAATTTGGATGATGTTTGTTTGTTGTTAATACATATTATTACATGTTATGTGAGGTTATTTGCTGGTAAAAACCATACATTTCAATGACATTTGGTAGAAAATTGGGTTTTGGTTCGAGCTGAAAAGTTGCAGGTCTGAACTTCTGCTTTAAAACGTGTGAACGCGATCCAGCTCCATCACCCGGATCGCGTTCCATAGTGAATTTTGGTTTAAGAACGATTTTGTTCATTCAAACGCGATCCAGCCACAGCTACCCGGATCGCGTTAGTCAGTGTTTAATTGAGTCGGGTTGGTTTTGTTCATAGGAACGCGATCCAGCACCTTAACCCGGATCGCGTTCGAAAGTGTAAAATGGTTACAGAAAGTTTTCTTCTTGGGAACGCGATCCCACCACCTTTAGCTGGATCGCGTTTTCCTTTGTAATTTTGAAGAATTTGAGATTTTGTGAACTTATGTGAATCTAACCCTTATGTTGTTTAGTTATCGATATTTCTTGATTATCAATGAATGTAATTGAGTATAGTCATAATTAAATTATGAAACAAGTCATTAACTTGTGTTTTAATTTGCGTTTACAGAGATACCGAAGACTCAATAAAATAAGACTTTTGAGTTTGGAGACTGAGACTGACAGGTGAGTGGACTGATTCTCACAATTTAATCTTGGTGTTAACAGTTAGTTGCATCAATTTTAAGTTGTTTGTAATGACTGATTTATCGTTGCGTTAATGATAGGATTATTGATTAAACTTGTGGTTTGATGGATGGATTGATTTCTTGTGAATAATTCCATGATAGGTTGGAATGATAGAGGTCAATTTTGGGTTTAGTTGCTATAGGTTAATCTTTATGGGTCGGATGAACATTCGTTGTGATTTAATCCATATTGGTTAAAGATAGCAATAAACTATCGGTAAAAATCTCTGTATTGACCCGCAGTTGATTATTAAGTGTTCTTGGAGTGCCACCGCGGACTGAGGGTATCTCAAGAACCACCGATCCTCTGTTTGATTGTTTGTTTAGATGATTGTTGTGAATTGATTGTTATACAAAGTTAGATTGTTAGATTTAGTTCATTCACTTAGCTTTGTGCTAATTCCCCACCTACTCTTGCAGGTTAACTTTTGGGATATGATTAGGCAATGGTGTTGTTTTGAAGAAATGTTTGACAATGGAAACTCTGATCGTTTCGGATAAATCATGTTTTGTTAACATAACACCCAGTTATTGTATTAGCGTTGTAATTATACTTAATACTTATAAACTTGTAATGTTTTGGTATTACTAAATGTCGTATATATAATGTTATATCTATATTGGTATGAATAGGATTTACGCTTCTGAATAATAATAATAAAAAAATGTGTCTTAAATCGTGGGGTGTTATAGTTTGGGGTTTAGGTGTTAGGGTTTAGGGTTTAGGATTTGAGGTTTGGGGTTTCTCCCCGAAACCTCAAACCCCAAACCTCAAACCCTAATCGCAACACTGTAACACATGTGTTAGTAAATGTGAAACCCACCAAAAAAATGAAAAAAATAAAATTCGTCGAAAGTATGCCTTGAGGGACGGCAAATCGAAGAGGAGAAAACGCTGAATTTAATGGTGCAATTTTCATAATTTTGTGAGATAATTGATGTTGGAGGTAAATGGGTTTTGTACATGTAAAACATTCTCTTTGTACACATGACTTGATATCATTTATTCCCTTATTCTCACGCAAAATTCTTATTCTCCTTTTAACCCTACCCTTAAATGTTAACATATTACTCCGTAAGTCCGTATTCTTATAGTAGCTTTAACCGGTAGTACTCCTAAGTCACTTTGTTGTTATCAAAATCCTAAAAAAAATATAGTAAAAAATTATACAAAAATTTGATGAAACAAATAGTCAAAGGGTTTTGTCTCCTTTGTGCTGCCGTAGCGCAATGGCTGCTGCTGCTGCAACCTCATCTCTTCTTATCCTCCACCCCCGTCGTCTCACCCTCTTCGCCACCACTCTCCGCCCTTTCTCCGCCTTCCACCACCACCACTTCACCATCCATTCTCCCACTCAAACTCGCCCTCCTGTTGTCTTCGCTAGTTGCAGTAAACACCACTCGTTTTCAACCTCTCCGTTAAACACACATCAAAATTACAATTCCAATGCCACTGAACCGCCTCACGCCGGCCGATCCGGTTCAGTGTCTTCACCTCCCGTCGATTACGCACAACAGCAACAAAAAATAGACGTGAATCCCCCAAAAGGCACCAGAGATTTCCCTCCTGAAGAAATGCGTCTCCGCAATTGGCTCTTCAATAACTTCAAAGAGGTTGTTTTTTATAATATTTTAATTCAATACACGCACTCATCTTCTTGTAGCAATATTTAGGTTATGCTATACAGAAAGTACATCAATTTGTTATAATGATTTACGTGTTTTCACTTGTTTGATTGGGCAAGTGTTGTCAGGGTTTGCATAATAGAATATTAGGTTTCACAAGTATGCTGACTGGCTGTTGAATTTTAGGTTTCACATTTGTTTGGATTTGAAGAGGTTGATTATCCGGTGCTAGAAACCGAAGCTCTTTATATAAGAAAAGCTGGGGAGGAAATAAGAGACCAGGTTTATTAACTCTTTCATTCTAGTTCTAGTTGCATATATGACTCGAGTTTGTTGACACGTTGTTAGAGTTAGATTCATTGTCGCAATGTGAAATGCAGCTTTATTGTTTTGAGGATCGAGGAAATCGACGAGTTGCGTTGAGGCCAGAGCTTACTCCTTCTTTAGCTAGACTTGTCATACAGAAAGGGTAATGTTCGATTCTTGGTGGAGAATTTGCGTAGTGTTTCATGGTTTGAAGATACGGGCCATGTGTCTGCTTATTTATCTGGTATTGTGTGGTTTTGTGTATTCAGGTACGGATGTCAGAATTTGATGTCCGTGTTTTTTTATGTTCAGAAAATCTGTACCTCTGCCGATAAAATGGTTTGCTGTGGGACAATGCTGGCGGTATGAGAGAATGACTAGGGGAAGGCGTCGTGAACATTATCAATGGAACATGGATATAATTGGTGTGCCTGATGTATCTGTACGTTCATGCTACTCCATTCATCATGTTTATGTGTGTTGTGGTTTCGTGCTTATTATATAAGCTCAACTCTTTGTTGTATTCTGATAGGGAGAGGCTGAGCTTATCTCATCAATTGTTACATTTTTCAAGCGAATTGGGATAACTGCAAAAGATGTTGGGTTCAAGATATCTAGCAGAAAGGTGTGGATCAATCTTTATTATATTTTCATAGTGCTTGAGATATTTTATAACTTCATTGCATATATAATATAACTTCCGGTGGAACTGTGCAAAAGTTGCTTTTAGAATTGCAAACGAAATTATATACCTGTTATCCAGGTCTTAAAGATACATATATAGTTCTGATATCTGTCAAGTAATTATTGCCTGTAAATATAGTAAGGCAGACAGGTTGATCTGTGTGATTCCGTTGATTTTGTGGTAATGCACATTAGTTGGTATGACATTGAGTTGTTCCAAAATAGGCTCTAAATTTGTAAATGTTATTAAATTGCTCTCTTCCTCTCAGCACAGGTTCTACAGGAAGTGCTCAGTTTGTATTCTGTACCAGAAACCTCATTTGCCAAAGCTTGCATCATCATAGATAAGGTTAGAGATTCAAATATTATTGCAACTTTAGATTCTTAATTTGCTGCTTGTGTAATATTGTCCAACCGCATATGAGTAATTAATCAGCGTGTCATCGTTTCTTGTGTATTGTGTATTATCTGCACTTCTGTGTTAAATGATTTATTATGAACTTTGTTGGTAAAAAGATGGGGAAAATACCTATGGAAGAGATCAAGAAAGAGTTGGAGTTGGTTGAATTATCAAGTGAGGCTATTGAGGATTTACTGCAAGTTCTTTCCATGAAGTCTTTGACGGAGTTGGAAGGTATTATTTTGCTGATTTATTCAAAGAAGAATTCCTGTTCCTGGGATTGTAGGAGATGTTCTAAAAATTCTCAATAATGCAAAAGTTACATTGCGGTTTTTATCAATATTATCTGGTTCTAGTAAAGGAGTGTATTTGATCCAAATAAATCCAGTTGTCTCTTCCGCTTAAGGATCGAAGTTTAAAGGAAGTATAGTGGTACTTAAGAAAATAGATTGCTAATGACATTTATATTGTTACCTGTTAACTGCTACATGCTTGGAATTCTAGCAGCAAGTAGAACTGATAATATTATATACTCTGTTACTTTCAGCTTGGCTGCATATATCAATTTTCAGAATTTCAAGAATGCATAATTGACTAATTGTGTAAATAAGTTAATATACACTCTGTTTGAAAGTAGTGATCTGTTCTTATCTTTGGGACGCCATAGCGTTTCATAAAGTGTATAACTTTCTTTAATTTAGGTTTAATTTTGTTAGTGTTCCCAGGAAAACAGGATAACTTGTAAGATGGTTACATATTGTTTATGTTTTCCGCAGAGAAACTTGGAGGTGAAGGGGAAGCTGTGAGTGAACTAAAACAACTATTCTCACTTGCTGAAAAATTTGGTTATTCAGAATGGATTCAGTTTGATGCTTCTGTTGTTCGAGGACTAGCTTATTATACTGGAATTGTATTTGAGGTCAGATTGCTAATTTTTTGTCCTCATAAAGATAAATACCATGAGAAAATTTGAAGTAAACTGTCATCATGAATTGTTGCATTGATCACCCTAAATGCAATATTCCTATTTGTTCAGGGTTTTGACAGAGAAGGTAAGCTGCGTGCCATCTGTGGTGGTGGACGTTATGATCGCCTGCTTTCTACTTTTGGGGGTGATGACATTCCTGCCTGTGGCTTTGGCTTTGGTGATGCAGTCATTATTGAAGTGAGTTAGAATTATCCTTCTATCATAATCTACGCATACAACCTTATTTCATATACTTGGTTCCTCTATAGTCTTATAAAAAATAACAATTTATTTTCTTAAATAATTTTGGATAACTATCAGCTGTTGAAGGAGAGACGACTTTTACCGGAACTTCCTCTTGAAATCAAAAACATTGTCTGTTCACTGGATCCTGATCTTAAAGGTGCAGCTGCCACAGTTGCTACTGTTCTTAGAGGGAAGGGTCAGTGTGTTGATCTGGTTTTGGAAAACAAACCACTGAAATGGTAAGCAGTTCTGATATGTCACTGTATACCTGTTTCTGGTCATTGTGGCGTTATATTGGATATGCTGGTTTCTAGAGGTGTTAAAATTGACGAGTCAGACAGGTTGGCTAAACATGTTAAATCAGGGGTGAGTCAAAATGTCATTTTTGGTGCAGGTTGGGTCCGGTTGATCTATAAAACCTTTTATTAAATTTCTATAAATATTTTGTGTGTCAAATAATATCACAAACGTAATATTATTTATTCAATAATCTGATTCTAGAGCTTTGTTGCACTAACGTATATTTTGTGCAACTATCAACGTGTTTGAGCTATTTCCTTTTAGCTAGTTCTAAATATATTATCTGTTTGGTACAACAGAGACTTTTTTTACCCAAATAAATCCATTAATACGTAAATGGGTAGAAATTGCCACACTTATATGATTTTTAATTGTATATAATGTTTCTCTATATATGTCTCAGGGTGTTTAAGCGAGCAGCACGGATAAATGCACGGAGATTGATACTTGTAGGAAGCTCTGAGTGGCAAAGAGGTATGGTTAGTGTCAAGATCCTTTCAACCGGGGAACAATTTGAAGTTAATGTTGATGAGTTAGAGTGACGAAACTAATTTTTCAGTACATAGGAGCATATCCAGATAATTATTTATCCACTTAAAACAAGTGAAGTCACAAAATGGGTTGCTAAGAATTTTCCTAATGTATCAATTCATTCTTTTAGCCATAATATGTGGTTTTTCAGTTTATCATTTTACTGACTAAACAACTATTACACGTTCTATAATGTCTAATGATTTTTGGCTTTCATTTAATAAGCTTTTGTATTTGTATTATGAGGGGTGGTTAATTGTTGCAGTATCATTCCTTGTAATTTTGTTTTCCTTGAGGGGAGTATAACGCAAAAGTACAGCGGTAACTGACAGTGATATCCTGATATCCTTTCTTTAAGATTGTGATCCATCAAATAAATCTACAAATAGGAATATATATATATATATATATATATATATATATATATATACACATTTTTGACCAATTTTCAAAACAAATATACATATGTCGAACTTTTAACAGAAGAATTATACCCATAAATCAAGAGATAAGTGTTGAAATGCTGGCTTTCTGTTTTCTTGACCAAAAACACGTGTTTCTTTAAATTCAGTCGAGTAGATAAAAAAAAAAGGCCCATGTTACCATTTTACACTTTCTAAGTCACAAGTTATGAGAAGAATTCAGTAAAAGTTATGAGATGAAATCCAGGGAGCCCGAGGTTAGACGGCTCCTTACGGCGTCGGTATGGGGGTGTCGGTGAGCACCGACGGGACCGACGCCATAGGCACGGCCCGTCGGTTGGGGTGCGTCGGTTGGGGGCTTCGGTTTCCCGACGGAAGAGAGAGGGGGTAGGTGGGACCCGATGCTGCTTTTGTGCCGTTTAACATAAAAAAAAAAATTAAAAATTAAAAAGAAAAAGGCTTAAACGGTAAAAAAAAAATATATAATTTAATTTTAAATTTTTTTCCCTTTTTCACACACTATAAATTCAAACCAAATCCAACCAATTTTCCACAACATTCACACTCCAACTTCCAAATATTCCACAACTTTATATAATTTTACTTTCCAATTTACCACTTTCAACCTATTTTCCACAACATTCACACCTTAACTTCCAAATATTCCATAACTTCTACAATTTCTACAACTTTAATATTATTTTCATTTCATTTCTTTTACCAATTTTTTCACCACTTTTATACCAAATTCATCTACAAAAAAATGCCATTTAGTTAACATGTCTGGATCCGATTCCGATCGAGACGATTTAAATGCCGTCCTTACCGTATACAATCCGATCGCTAACCGTATACAACAAGATACGTCATCCGATTCGGACGATGAGACCGAAGTTACAACACGTGTTCCACGTCGGAGACGTTATTTTCAAAGAGATCGTTATGGCGCCGGCCAACGTTTATATCAAGACTACTTTGCCGAGGACCCGACATTACCGCTTGATTTCTTTCGTCGTCGCTTTCGGATGAGTCGCCCATTGTTTATACATTTATGCCAAGGTATCTTATCGTACTCTCACCTTCCGATACCCCCTTACTTTTCTTTTTTCCATCAAGGTCAAGACGCAACCGGAAGGCCCGGATTTAATGTTTTCCAAAAAGTCACGTCGGCCTTACGGCAAATGGTATACGGTTGTGCCGCCGACGCATTCGATGAATACTTACATATGGGTCAACAAACATCATACGATTGTTTGGACAACTTTTGTAAATGCATTTTTCATCTGTATTCACGTGAATATTTAAGAAAACCAACACTCCATGATGTGCAACGGTTGCATCAACGGCATGCGGAACTACACGGTTTTCCGGGTATGCTTGGAAGTATTGATTGTATGCACTGCGCTTGGAGTGTGACAATCGTCACCAAAAAATCTATTCATTGGTTCGTTTCTTATAATCATTTCTTATTTATGTACGTAAGTAATGTGGAGAAATAAACTAAGTATTTATATTTTAAACTATGTGAGAAATTTAATTCTCGTATAGTTTTCAAAATTCGAATCAATGTACGAACGCGGAGGATTAAGAGTTAGGATAATAATATGAATAATATAATAATAATTAGTATTTTAATAACAATATAAAATATATATATATATATATATATATATATATATATATATATATATATATATATATATATATATATACTTATATCAATCAAACGGTGGAAGTAAGATTGTAAATAAATTAAATAAATAATTAAGTAACAATGATCCTATTGTGATCTTTGTGTTTTGCCGAATGTATGAGGCCACAGGAAACAAACGGCCCAAACTCACAAGTATTTGGTCTTGTCACAAAACTTAACCCATAAATATTAATATAATTACAACCCTAAGTAATACCCTAATAACAATAATATATCGTCCTTCTTGCTGCTGATGTGTCTTGGTCGACCGAACCCAAGAAACGAAATCACCAAAGTCGAATTCAAGCTTTGATCCTCGCGTGTTATCCAGTTGTTTGTTCGTGTAGGTACTAATCATAAACCCTAATATATAAATTTTCTTTATAGTTTTCTAAGATGTACATGTAGTTGATCGAATTATATGTTTGGGGCATGAATATCTCGGGTATAATAAGTTTTGCAAACCGAAAGCCTTGTATCGCTAAACTCAAAATCTGTCTAGATTATTCAGTCCAGTTCGACGACCGTTTTGAGCTAGTTGTGTTCGTTTTCAGGCTTCTGTCAAAACACGAAAGTTGTAGATCTCGAAATTTTACTTAAGAGTGCGAGGTTTCGGCCTCTAAAACGCTTTATATTATTTTATAAAAATTAATTTGTAAACTGCTATTAAAAGTGACGAATTTTCAGAAAAAGTTGCTAATGTTAAATCGGTTTGATTAAATTGTCTCTAGTTATTTTGGGGGTTATAAAGAACGTTTAAGGCTAAATTATTCTGTAAACAAGTTATATATACAAAATTATAAAAATTTAATTTATACGTTTGATTTAAAAGAATGGTTTACATTGAACTAGTTGTTGATTCTAATTTGGTATGATACAACGATTTTGGTTGAGTTATATGGGGACAATAAGTAACATGCGTCAAACTATATATCGATCGCGTCGTGTGGTTAAAACTCGAAACTGGTTTTTGATTCTTATATTGATCTAAGAGTTAATGAGATAAAGTAGTTTTCTACAATAATAAGGACTGCTACGTCCGTAAATGAATACAAAAAGAAATAGAAAGAAAAACAACGTTACATTATATATTGGAAAGGTTCTCGAGTTGGTACAGGTTGTTAAGAAGTTCACCATAATAAATTTTGTAACTCACTCATATTATTTACTGAACTAAATATTGAGGAGAGACTCGACCAATCAACTGGGGTATTGTATTATTATTAATATCTATCACTAGATATTTAGTAGAATTTAATGTGTTTGTAGGAAGCTTTACTTAGACGAGGCTGAAGCTTTGCTTTCAAGGTGAGTTTTCGTGGCCCCGTTTTCATTTACATATTTTCAAATTGGGGAAAAAGTATGCTCACATGTTTTATCAATTGTTTTCATGCTGTGATTACATTCATTTTCATTTTGGACATATGCTTGAAATGTGTGACACTATGTGACTTATTTGCATTGAGACTTGTTGCTTACATCCGTGCTGTACTTCCTTGTGGGGTATTTGCCGTACATTAAGATTGGTTGCTTACATCCGTGCTGTACTTCCTTGTGAAGTATTTGCCGTACATTGAGATTGGTTGTTTACATTCGTGCTTTACCTCCTTGTGGGGTATTTGCCGTACATTGGGATTGTTGCTTACATTCGTGCTTTACTTCCTTGTGAGGTAATTGCCGTACATTAAGATATATTGGCTGCATTATTTCACATTTGTGTACATTTCTATTGCATTGTCCTAACTTATTATTATCACAGCAAAAAGTTTATTTTATGGTGTCTTGTTTCAAACCTACGAAACTCACCAACATTATTGTTGACGTTTTTGAGCATATCTTTTCAGGTAGCACTATTGGAACTAAGATTGAGGACAAGAAAGCTTAGTGGAATGATTAGGTTGCATTAAGTGTTACTTCAAGACATATGACATTTGGTTTTAGTATTTCAGTGATTTGAGAAAGGTGTATTTTGCCTTAACATTTATATTGTGGGGTGGTTTGTTTGCTAATTTGTTTCCTTGTTGATATGTACGCGTAGCGTGAACCAGTATTCATGTTACAAGTATCATAACACATTGGAGTTTTATTTTCATATAGATTCTTTATAATAATGTGTTGTGATCCTATCATGGTTATATCCCGTTGTTTCCGCTTTAGACGGGGTGTGACATGGAGAAATTGCCCAATCGCATGGCAAGGTCAATACACTCGAGGTGATCACGGCTATCCAACAATCATGCTTGAAGCCGTTGCCTCCTACGATTTGTGGATTTGGCACGCTTTCTTTGGTCCTGCCGGATCGAACAACGACATCAACGTTCTCAATGAATCTGATTTATTCCAAGACTTACTACAAGATCGAGCTCCTCAAGTCAACTTCATTATTGCCGGTCAACAATTCAACAAAGGGTATTATCTAGGCGATGGAATATATCCGGAATGGTCGACGATTGTGAAGTCGTTCAAGTATCCGTTAACAGAAGCCGAGTCAAGGTTCAAGAGGTACCAAGAATCGGCAAGGAAAGATGTGGAACGGGCATTCGGGGTACTTCAAGGCCGTTGACAAATCTTGAAAAACCCCGCTAGACCATATAGCATCAACAAAATACGGCGAATCATGTATTGTTGTGTAATTTTACACAACATGATAATCGAAGACAATGGACGCAATATGTGTACACACGAGGAAGAGTATTGGACAAACCCGGAAAATCTACCTCAACGAACGTGGGAAGAAAGGGTAGCGGTGCAACTACGTATGGATAAAGAATTGCGTGACCGTGTCGTGCATCATCGTCTTCGCGATGCCCTCATCGAACACATCTCGAGCCTCCCACCAAATTTTCGAGGGCGTTAGGTAGTTTTAATTTCTTATTAATAAATGTATTTTTTTAGGATTTGTAATATTTTTAATTTCTTTTTAATTAATGTAATTTTTTTTTTAGGATTTGTAATATTTTTAATGTATTTTTAATTAATGTAATTTTTTGTTTTAGGATTTGTAATATTTTATTTTGAATTAATGTAATGTTTTTAGTTTTAATTTAAATGTGTTATTTAAGTTTTGTATTAAATAAATAGATTAAATAGTGTGTGGGGCCCTGAAAATAAGGGAAGTGATGTTGCTGTTGGCAGTGGAGTGTCAGTTTGTGTCAGTTTGGGGAAAAGCTGACGTGGCGCTGAGCTGGCAGACAACTGATGCGTCAGTTCGCGTCACCATTGGGAGGAGTCTTAGAAAAATTATACACTGAATTCCATAAAAATTGTTTCATCAAGAATCAAGATGTGACTTTGACTCCGTTGAACTTTAAATGCGGATCTTACTTTGTACTCTGATAACATTCTATCTATAATATATAAAGGGCACTTGAGGCTGATGTCATCAAGCTGATTTGGCCTAATCTTAAATTTTAATTTTGATGATGTGGCTTCATGAGATGCAAGGAATTTTCTGGTTATTTTGAATTTTTTTAAGAATTTAAAAAATATTTTTGTGTGAGTTCCTAGACGGCAGATGGTTTAGGGAATAATTACATTTCACATGCTTAATATTGGGCCCTAACCCGCGGAAGACGGTATGGGATCTTACCTTACCTTTTCTATGCTTAATATCTATTGGAAATTGGTGCCGCCAATTTTTCTTGAAACTCTGAAAAACTTAATTTGTACTCATGTAAAACTTACATGATACGCTTTCATTTTTATGTGTTCTTCCATCTCCGTATTCCTCTAATTTCAAAATCTGTCTTTCAAATTGTCTTTCTCTCCATTTTTCTTCTTATGCTCCTTTCTCTTCCTATTTTGACGTTCACCTTTTTCTGCCCCTTTCATCTTCCCCATCACCATCATTTGTTAGAATGCTTCATCTTCTCAAAGCTATTTATATAAGCTTTATCATGAGTATAGGTAAATCAATTCATCTTTATTTATTTTCGGAATCAAATTTCTCTACGTTGAATAACATATGTTTTTTCTTTATTTATGATTGTAGGGTTCTAATTCTATGTTTTATACTTGGTATTTTGCTTTTCAATTCAGTCTCAGAAATTATTTGTGTTGGTTTTATGTGTTTAGGTTCAAGTAAGTAATTATGGGTCTTTACTGTCTAAATCTATGGATTACCAGGTCATAGCGGATTACTATACAGGTCAAGCTGCCGCTTTGCTTAATGCCGGTGAAATTATTCGAAGATATGAATCCTTGGATGTGGCAATGAGCCGGAAGAAAGCAGAAATGAGAATGTTGCTTAGTGATCGTGATAAGCAAATAGCCGAACTGAAGCTTAAATTGGAGAGTGCCACTGTTCCTTCAGAAAGTGCTGATACTTTGATGGATAAGTTAGCAAGTGCGAAAAAGAAAAGGAAAAGGGCTTTGAAGGATTTGGATCAGCTACAAGTGGATTACTCCGCGGTTGAGGAGAAATTAAAAATGTCTGAGGATCGTGTACTTGAGAAAGAATCTGTGATTTCTAACTTGACAAGTCGAGTTGCTGAATTAGAAAGTTTGTTGGAACTTGAGAAGAAGAAATCGGTTGAGAAGGTTTCGGGACTTTGTATTCAGAATGCCAAACTGGAGGAGCAGATTACTGGTTTGTCTACTCAAGTTTCTGAGCTTTCTGATGATAATAATCGATTGAGGGAGGATCGTAGGTGGTTTGCGAAGAATGCTGCTTCTCACGCATTTGAGACTCTTCGCGTCAGCCATGAGTATCTTGAATCTCTTGGCGATGTTCAGGTTTCTAGTTTGGAATATGGGAAACACGAGGGTGTGAAGATGGGTTATCATAACTGCCCTTTAGGTACCCCAATGGATCGATCATTATTTTATGATTCGGAGGCTGAGAGTAGGATGATCACGAAAGCTGATGCCCTGGCACACATCCGGTATCCGTATATGGAGAAGTTGAGTGAAAATTGCGATATCACGATTCAGGTTAGTCTTATTACTATTATACATTTTTCTTATCATAATCAATGATTAAATATTATAAAGTAGGTGTACGCAATAATTCTAATCGTTATGTTTGTGATTATTATCATTCAGGAGTTTCTGGCTATTAAGCCGGCCGATGCCCCCGATGCGGATACTTCTACTCCTACTGATCGCGATTCTACTGTATCTTGCAAATCTAAATGATTTGAAAGCTTGGATGATTGGAGGCATGAAGACACTTTTGAAGAATCTGGAAGCTTTGAAGATTGGAGGCATAGAGACACTTTTGTGTTACTTTGGCTATTAGCTTTTGGATGTTATCTTACATTTGAACTTGTTCCTTTTATATTATTGTAATGTACTCGGTGAACAATTTAAACCTGCATGTGCTTTTGGTTTATCCTCCATCTTTTGACTATGTTTTATATTGTTGACAAATGGACATGCCATTTTCAGTAAATATTGCCAATAGTTTGCTACTTGTTATCGTTGATATTTATGTGTCATGCTCGAAGTCAATAGACTTTGGCTTGAATTATTGTGTTTGAACAAGGCGTCCCTTGCAGACACGTGGCAATTTCTTAGGCGGCCAGTACCTCATAGTTACGACTTTGCTTGTAACATATGAAGCTAATTAGGGGGGAAAGCTTAACCCTACGATGTCCCAACCGTTGTCGAGGCATCGGAGCAGATTGGAGGGGTGAGCTCAACCGGTGTAATGCCAGCAATTACCGTTGCAATTTAATCTTTATCTAATAAACGAAAATAGATCAGACTTATAGTCCGCCCTCGGGCGGTGCCAAAATACATCATTTATTAAAATAAGAAAAAAGTTACAATCGGAACTTAGACCAGCAAAACTAGTTCCTGAGATCATAACTTAGTACATAATATTTAGGTAAATTGAAATGACGGTAACTAAAGATAGTACTTGCGAAGGTTGGATCCGTTCCAAGTGCGTGGGAGTTTCTTTCCCCGTGCATCCACCAATTCGTATGACCCATTTCCAAAAGCTGTCGCGACCCTATAAGGCCCTTCCCACTTTGGACCCATTTTTCCTTGATCCATTACTCTGCTTGCTTCATTTTTCCTGAGTACATAGTCTCCTGGCTTGAAAGTGGATAACCGGACACGCTGGTTATAATATTGCTCAATCTTCTTCTTGTAATTTGCCTCCCGTATGGAAACAATTTCACGTCGTTCCTCTAGGAGATCAAGATTTTGAAGCAATTCGCCTTCGTTGACTGCTCCTCCCACTTGATTATGGCGGTAAATGGGTATTCCAATTTCTGCAGGAATTACCGCTTCTGAGCCATAAGTCAAACTAAAAGGCGTTTCTCCGTGACTTGTCTTAATCATGGTTCGGTGTGCCCATAAAACATGCGGGAGATGTTCCACCCAATTTGATCCGTCGGTTTCTATTCGCGTCTTTAGGCCTTCCACTATGCTTCTGTTGATTCTTTCGACTTGCCCATTGCCTTGTGGATGTGCCACAGAAGTGAATATCTGCTTCACACACATCTCATCACACCAAGCACGAAAGGGGTTTTCTGAAAACTGCTTCCCGTTATCGGTAACTATCTCCTTTGGCAATCCGAAGCGACACACAATATTGTCCCATACGAATCGCTTGACATTTTTCCCAGTGATCTTTGCGAGTGGGATTGCTTCAACCCACTTTTGTGAAGTAATCTACTGCCACTAGCAAGAATTTCACCTTCCCTGGCGCTTGCGGGAAAGGCCCAACTATGTCCATTCCCCATTTCTGAAAAGGCCAGGCTAAAGTAACTGAAATCATGTTTTGTTTAGGAAGCTTGGGAATTGGGGAGTGAACTTGGCAAGCGTTACACCTTTGGATTTCTGTCAAGGCATCTTGATGCATTGTGGGCCAAAAGTAGCCAACATTCATGATTTTGGCGACCACTGAACGTGGACCTGAGTGCATTCCGCATGATCCTTCATGAATCTCTCTGACTATGTAGTTAGATTGAAGTGGACCTACACACCGTAATAGTGGTCCCAAATACGACCGTTTGTATAGGACTTCATCTTCCAAGACATATCGGAGTGATTTTATTTGCAGCTTTCGGGCTTCACCCACATCGATTGGCAATATTCCGTCTCTCAAATAATCTACTATTGGAGTCATCCAATTTGGACCCTCTTCCTCTACAACGAGGTGCACTTCGCTTTCATTGATCGATGGTTTTTCTAAAATTTCAACAAGTACCTTCTTTGTCAAGTGGTCGAAAGCTACCGAAGCCAACTTGCTCAGTGCATCAGCTTGATGATTTCGACTCCTGGGTACCTGCTCGATTTTTGCCTCTGTAAATTGTTGCATTAAGTCTTTCGCCCTTTCCATGTAGAGTTTCATGGTAGCATCTCGTGCTTCATATTCCCCGTTGATTTGGCTAGCCACAAGTTTTGAATCAACATGAATTTTTAGGTATTGGACACCCAATTTCTTGGCTAAACGAAGACCAGCAAGTAATGCCTCATATTCGGATTCATTGTTAGACGCTGGAAAGTTGAAGCGCAAGGCGTATGTGTATTCCGTTCCCTCCGGATCTACCAAGATCAAACCTGCACCAGAACCTAGATGATTGGATGCCCCATCAGTATGTAGCGACCATTCATCTTTTTTTACTAACTTTGGTTTGCAAGTCTTTCGGGAACACTCTCCTTCCATCTGTTGTCTTTCTGAGGGCATTTCGGCTAAGAAATCAGCCAAAACCTGCCCTTTAATCGCACTCCTTGGTTGATACTCAATTCCATGTTCCCCAAGCTCGATTGCCCACTTAGCAAGACGCCCTGATATTTCTGGCCTCTGTAGTACCTGTCTGATGGGTTGATCAGTTATCACCATGATCTGGTGTGCTTGGAAATACCTCCTCAGTCTTCTTGATGCATTAACCAAAGAGAGTGCCAACTTTTCTAGAAGTGGGTAGCTGATTTCAGGTCCCTTTAATGCCCTACTCACGAAATATATTGGCAATTGTTTTGACTCCCTTTCGGCCATGAGTACCGCGCTTACAGCTTCGTGAGCAGCTGCTAAATAAAGGTATAACACCTCTCCCACTTTTGGAGCTACTAACATTGGAAGGGATCCAATCATTTTCTTCATTTCTCCGAATGCGTCTTCAGCTTCTTCCGTCCATACGAAATCTTTCTTACTAAGACATTTCTTCAACGTTTTAAAGAATGGGAGAGATCTCTCGGCAGATTTGGAGAGATACCTATTTAGCGCTGCGAGCCTTCCATTTAAACTTTGCACCTCTTTCATTGACTTTGGGGATTTCATATTGATGATAGCCCTTGTCTTATCTGGATTTGCTTTCATCCCTCTTTCGGTTACCACATGCCCTTGCCTTCTTCCATCCCAAAGGTACACTTCTTGGGATTCAGCTTCATATTGATCTCTCTTAAGTTGTCGAATGTTTCTTGGATGTCAACCAACATAGCGTGGGGCGAACGGCTCTTGATGACTATGTCATCGACATAGGCTTCCAAATTTCATCCAATTTGATCCCTAAAAACACGATCCACCAAACGCTGGTATGTTGCTCCAGCATTCTTTAGTCCAAACGGCATTTTCTTGTAACAATATACTCCTTGATCCGTGTGAAATGCTGTCTTGTCTTCATCCTCTTTTGCCATCTGAATCTGGTGATAACCTTTATATGCATCCAAAAAACACTTGTATTTAAAACCGGAAAGCGATTCCACTTTCCAATCCACCTCTGGAAGGGGGTAGGGGTCTTTTGGACATGCATTGTTAATATCTTTAAAATCTATACACATCCTCCATGAACCATCCATCTTTTTCACCATAACCGGATTAGCTATCCAAGTTCGATATCGTACCTCTCTAAGTATATCGGCTTCAACAAGCTTATCAACGGTATCACATGCCGCTTGGCTTCTTTCTGGAGCTAAACTTTGCTTCTTCTGGACTACTGGTTTAGCACCCGTGTTAACGTTCAATCGATGCTCGATTATGTTTCGAGGAACTCCAGTCATGTCTGCTTCTGTCCATGCGAATACATCCGCATTTCGCCGGAGCAAATTGATTAATTCTTCCTTAAATCTTGGCGGTAAGGCTTTCCAAATTCCCACCGGTTGCTCTGGGTATTCCGGGTTGATTACCACCTTTTCTTCAACCTCTGGTTCAGGGGAATATTCGGTACTTGTTTCCCCTTTTTCTGCCGATCCTTTCTGTATTTCATTCTTTCTATGGATCATCTTTTCGATTTTCAGACACTCTTGAACCTCTCTCCTTTCGGCTTTAAGTGTTGCAATTCCAGCTGGTGTTGGGAATTTCATCATCGCATGCATTGTGGATGGGATGGCCCTAAGTGTAGATATCCCTGGACGCCCTAGAAGTATGTTGTATGATGAAGGGGCGTTCACTATGATGAAATTAATCATTATAGTTCTACAAAGGGGATATTCACCAAAAGTAACTGGAATTTTGATTTGGCCTATCGGCCAAACCTTTTCTCCAGAGAAACCGAACAACGGGCCTGAGGCTTCTTGAATCCCCCTTCTAGTTTCTTCTTCCAATGCTTGGAAACAATGCCCATACATGATTTCGGAGGCACTGCCTCCATCTACGTAGATGCGATGTACCATTTGGTTACCGACTTCCGCCTTTATTATCAAAGGATAATCTGTAGGCCATACTTCGCAAGCCGGAGGAAACGTTATAACTTGATCCAACCAACTTTTGGTTGGTCGTTCTTTCCGCTTCCCTCTGTAAGTTCCCGAATGCGTCATCATTACCGCTTTCCCTCTATGGGAGTTATCTTTGGGGTTCCCCTGCACCTTGGCATTACTTTGTCGCCCTCCGGCAGCTTTCACTTCCTTAACAAGGTGTGCTAGCTGACCGGATTTCACGGCTTCTTCAATTTGCTTTTTCAGTTGGAAGCAATCATTGGTATTGTGACCTTTTTCACCATGAAAATCGCAGAACTTATCCGAATTTCGACGTTCAGGATTTCCGGCCAAGGGTGGTGGTTGTGTGAAGGAATTTTTTACTCCTTCGGTAGCAAGGATTTCGCTTGGTGTCTTGGTTAGTGTCGTGAAGGATGTGCTCCTTCGATTTTGTGTTGGGGAAACCGAAGGCAAGGGATGACTTCTAATGCCTCCAGTCTTCATTCCACCACCATAAGTTATAAAAGGGCGAGGAGAATTGTTAACTTTCCAAGTATGATTATTTTTGTGAGGTACAACTGACTTCTTGTGCGAGGCATCAGGTACTTGTGAAGCCGCTGCCTCTTTGCCTCTGATGAATGCCTTCGTGACTTCAAACATTTCTTCGGTGGTTTTTGGCACTTGATTGTTCAACCTTTCAATCAACTGTCGGTTTTTGATTCCATGCATGAAACCAGAGATTTGCATAAGTTCAGTTGTTCCTTTGATCTCCAAACTTTCGGTTTTGAAACGATCCATGAAATCATGTAAGGACTCATTGTCCTTTTGCTTGATATTTGCCAATTCCACCGCGTGACGGGTATACCTTTTTTGTGAAGTAAAGTGAACCGAAAACTTTTGACTCAACTCCTCAAAGCTGTCAATTCCTCCCTCTGGAAGACTATCATACCAAACTCGTGCCGCACCTGAAAGTGTTTGTGCAAACATATGGCACCATAGTGGCATTGACCACTGTTCCATTTCTGCTACTCCCGAAAATAGGCTTAAATGATCGTCTGGATCTGTCATCCCGTCATAAATTCTCACGTGGGACGGCATTCTCATTTTTGGGGGCCTTCGACAATTAGCTATCCGGGAAGTGAACCTTCTGGCTATTGAAGGTTTATAAGGTGAGTTCAGCTCATCATCCGAGCTACTTTCACTATCTTCTGAGCTTGCCCCTTCGGATTCATCGGAATCTAGCGAATAGCCTCTTTTGTTGGACTTCTTCGAGGATTTTCCTTTTCTTGCCTTCTTTGAGCTAGAAACATTTTTCTTTCTTCCTTTCGAATCCAAACGAGCTCGTCGCTTCTTGGAGCGAAGTGAATGTTCTGAAGAAGAGGTGGCCCTTCGGTTTCCCCTTCGTGCCATCGTTAAACCGGAGACTCGTCCAGAAGTTCTTTGGGGAGATGCGGAGGTGTCGGAAGTCTCATCGTTAGTTTCTGTTTCTTCATAAGAAAGTGTCCTACCAACATCTTTCATCTTTTCCCTTTTTTCTACGGTATCCATCAACGCCTTAAGTTTTCCATAATTACGTTCGACGAAAATCGTTGTGATTTCCTCATTGGGTTTTGCGACTACCACTTCCTCTTCCGGGTTCTGACCTTCAAGTCCTCCGGGTTGGTTTGGAAGCGTAGTGTTCTCCATTAAAAATGTTTCACTTTAACGGGTTAGGTTCAACTTTCGGTCCCACGGATGGCGCCAAATGTTGCTACAGAGAAATATGCAGCAGTGCTTCGAGGTGATTTTGGAATGAGGTCGAAGGGTAAGGCCTTCCGACTTTCGGATGAGAGTGATATAATCCTCCGACTTTCGGATAAGAGTGATGCAACCCTCCGACTTTCGGATGAAGAGATGTACACCTTAGATTGAACCTAATCCTGCAAAACGAAAGCACCGTGAGTCTCGTCAAGAAGGAGAAGGGAATTTCCCCTCTTGACCAACCTCCGGCGTGAGAATAAGTATGGGGCTTCGACGACAGAGCAAAAGTAGTGAGAGTGCAATAAATGAGAATTGAATGAATACCTTTGTGTTGGTTGAGGAGTATTTATAGTGCCCTGAGTTGTGTCTCTAATCTATTTTCGGTAAATAGATTTAACGCTTTCGGTCAAACCAGAATTGGTTGTGTCCGTTTTGATGTATGTCTCTGAAATAACTATTTCCCAAGTTCACAAATCTTGTCTCAGTATCAGTGCGATTTCAATTGCTTTACTTTTGGAATTAGGGGCCTGCCATCGTCCGGCCTTTGGGTTTAGGACCCTTCCATCAACTGACTTTTGGAGTGCCCTCCCATCTTCCATTATTTTAGAACAATATGGCCCTGCCATCTTCTCATCATATGACTTATGGAATTCAGCATTTTTGGAAATATGGCCCTGCCATCTTCCTATTTTTGAGACTTGTATGCTTTCGGCTGTTACCTTAGCTGAAAGATGCTAGGTACGTCATCACTTCATCTTCTCAAAGCTATTTATATAAGCTTTATCATGAGTATAGGTAAATCAATTCATCTTTATTTATTTTCGGAATCAAATTTCTCTACGTTGAATAACATATGTTTTTTCTTTATTTATGATTGTAGGGTTCTAATTCTATGTTTTATACTTGGTATTTTGCTTTTCAATTCAGTCTCAGAAATTATTTGTGTTGGTTTTATGTGTTTAGGTTCAAGTAAGTAATTATGGGTCTTTACTGGCTAACTATATAACGATTTTCTCCCATTTTTCTTATCATCTACGTCAACTGGTACCTAGCTTTTAAGATTGAGGATATACAAGCGGCAAGTTAGTGCATTGACATTGATGTTTGAATGCACACCAAGTGTTTGTTAAAATGTCTATGTTAGTTTTCTGGGGTTATTTCAACTTTTTTTCTTCTTTTCTTATGCAGGTGGATGGTTAAAGAGTTCAAATTATGATTCTCTACATCAGTTTGTTTTTCTCTGTTATGGTAACACAAGCACTTTAATTTATTATTTGTTTTTGTGTAGATTCTTATATTTAGGTTGGATTTGTAGCGTATGATTGTTTAATGTAGTTATTAATCTTCTCAAATATAAGTTATGAGTTTGCCAATATGTTCAGGAAAATGTAAAAAGAAAATATTGATCTCTTCATCAATTGTTGCTTTACTTGCTCCTATTATGTAAGTACTATATTCTTATGTGTTTTCTTGCTTTTAATTACCAAAAACGCATGTATTCACTGCTATACATGAAGCTTTAATGCTAAAAGATTGTTTAGTAATTGTCATAATGTGTGTATATTGTTTATTGTGTTGTGTTCAGTTCTTTGAAGTACTTAATATTTGCTTGATATTTTTGTTAGAGTTTTTTTCCATGACTTGTGAACTTTTTTATGAGATTTTCCTGTTCATTACAGCTCTTTAGGATGAGCTAGGCTGCTGATCTATATGTAAGTGTATTTGGTTAGTTAGTTTGTTCCATAATTATGAGTTGATTGTATTATCGTGTAGAGGCGCAAGCCTTGAACTTACGCCCAACATTGTTGTAGCTAAAGTGTATTACATTTGTAGCAAATGGTGTAATACATTTGTGTTACTTTTTACAGGGCAATGATTGCTTTATGGGCATGGATTCAAGTGGCTTAATTTTAAATGGTTAAGGCAGCACATTGGGTTGTTTAGCCACGAGCTCTTTGCTACAACCATTCAAGAAAATATACGTTTGGGTTGTCAGATGCATTTATAGTCGAAATTGAGGTAGCAGCTAATGCCAATGCTATTTTGTTTATCATCAAATTACCCGATACGTATGATTCTCAGATAAATCCTTTTTAGTATAAAGTTGATCATGTTAGCATTGTAAGGTTATTTTGGCCATTTTAAACATGGGCCCAATTAGTTTGCTTTTAGTTCATGTAGTTTTTTAGTGAAGATCCACTTGGACGGAGTCTGTTTGGTGGTTTTGCTAAAGGGTGGTTCTGCTAAAGGGTGGTGTTTTAGAAATGGGAACATGAGCTTTTTGCAGATGGTAAAAATGTTGCCTATTTTGGGTTTGTTTTGTTAGTCTTTGTGGTGTATTAAAAAATTGGTCCTCTTTGTTATTCAAACTGACTTTGAATTTGCAAGTTATTTATAATTTGAATGTGGTTCCATTTAGAGCTAAATTCCATGGTTTTCGAAATGCAGCTTATATTAACGTAATGTGTTACTTTGTAGTTGAACAAGATTTTTGTGATGAACAAGACTACGTTACTAACCTTGCAATTTCTATAGGTTAGTGGGGAATGAAGTTGTGCTGCTTAAAATGAACAGCTCTAAAAATGCTTACAAGCTTGCAATATTGCAAGTATGGTCCATTTAACTTGGTCACATATTGACAAGTAGCATGACCGAACGAGCTTAGATTAAAGTACAACAAACATAGATACATAAATGATTGTTGTTATGGTGTAATATGTCTGGTTTGTTTTTCTGCATTGGGATCTTTTGTCAAATTTAGACAACTACATTCGTCATTTCTACTAGCATTATTGATTTGATCAAACTAATCGGATATTTAATTTTATAGAGTTCTTTTATTTGGTTGTTGATTCTCTGAAGGGAATTGAATTTGTAAGTTAATTTAACCATGACGAATGAGATTGGCTCTATGGTTGTGCTAATTACTAAAACGGATGGAATGTCATTTTGGCCACATACCATACATTATGTTATGCTTTGCTCTGCGTATTAGCGATATGCTCATTTATTTTATGTTTTTACATCTTTATCCATATATATGATTTCTTGATTATTTTAATTTTGTTAACGGGTGAAATAAATGCTTATGCTTTTTTAGCCGAATGAAATGAATTTTGGTTTTTAAAGATGGTGAGGAGTTTGAACAGCATTGTGAATAATTATGGGACAAACTATAATGTTTGTTTTCCTCCATGGGACTGAAAGTCCATTGAGTTAACAGGTTCATAGCAAATGTAACATTTATATATACTGGGTAATATTTTTCATAGCTTACATGGTATCATGTATTTCAATATTCAATATCCAAATTAATCGGCGTATTACTTCAAGAAACACTACTCTTCTATAATCTTCAATGCAAAACGTAATTATAAATTTTACACATTTTTTTTACGGATACAAATACATAAATTTACTTCTATACTTACTATAGTTACAAAATATGTTAAGTAATATGATAAATATTTTTTTTTCATTAAACCCGTGTATACACGGGTCCATGATCTAGCACACAATATCTATTTGTACGAGACTATGTGTATGTTTAAGTGTATATATATACTTGATTGATTCTAAAAGTACGACGATGAAAATTCGTATAACCCTATATTTTTAGTTGTGAAAAACTGATACACTTGGTACTGAAATACAATTACATTCGCACCAAAATATAAATAAAATACTGCACTACTACTACTAATTAAAAGGGAGCCGATAAATACAACAAATAAAAAAGTTATTCATACATCAAAACTGTGCTTTGAGTACCTGTACTATATGCAATAACTACCGTACAGTTGTTGTATGAATCAACTTTATTTGTTGTATTTATCAACTCCCGATTAAAAACACAAACCCTGTTTTGAGTAGTTTTCCCTCTTTTCCATCACCGGCTATGTTCTGAACGCAAGTAACCTACACCTACTAATCTTTTTTTATTTTTGAGAGATTAACAGCAGAGTTTTACTTTTACACAGACAACCAACACCAGCACCCGATCACAATCGCACTAATCTTGTCAACACTTTTTAGTATCTTGTTTCATATATTGAATCCTTGTTTTGTTTTATTATACTTCCAAACGAAAACTGTATCCTCTCCAATTACACTGTTGTAATTGTTGATTATTTTTGGTGGTTACACACATGGGTTTAACTAAAAAGCAACAACAACAACAAGATGTTGGTAATAACAACCCATCATCACTTGTTTCTAAACGTGGAGGTGGTGGCGGGTCGACCCGTTCGTGGGGCACCACAGCTTCGGGTCAATCTGTATCCACAAGTGGCAGTTTCGGGTCGCCTTCAACCCAAAGCGAGACTGCGGTGATGACTCCTGTTAGTGACACAAACTTACATCATGCTGATGCTGATGATGATGCTGAATCTCAAGGTGTTATTGTTGGGTATGACCTTTTTTTTTTAATACTTTAATGTACTGATCTATTTACCTCAAATATGTTTGATCTCCATATGTTTGCAAGGACTACTGAACAAATAAGATTAGGGTTTATCATGCAATACTTGGACATTTGGACTACATAAGGAAATCAAATTTACTTAGCTTCATAAGAACAAAATCAATCATAATTATGGTACTAAATAACTTAAGGATCCTAATATAGTAATATAATCACTTTACTGTTGTCTAACAAAATGAAGTTAGAAAGTTCATAAATGCGTTTACTAATATTGGGAAAAATGAGGTTAGAAGCTCCAATATAGGTTTCCTTTTGATGCTGCTGAGGTTATTTGTTATACAAAATGAAGGGAATACGTAGTTACGCACTTACGCATGCCGTTGATGTATATAAATGTTATGGGAACATTAAACATGTATGTATGTTTTGTTACTGAATAAAAATATTTATACTATTGGTTAATGAGTTAGGAATTAATTCGAGGGTATCTATGTACAGTAATAAGAAGAAGAAACGAGGTCAGCGTGCTACTGGAGGGGATAAAAATGGTAGAGGACTCAGACAGTTTAGCTTGAAAGGTTTGTAATTTGTATTTCTATTTTATTTGATTGAGAAAGAATTTGACTATTTGAAACAATGTTTTTTTGCGACACCTCAAAATTATATGGAACTATCTAGCAAAGCATAGCAAATTTCTCATTTTTGGGAGTGGTTCTCTTCGTATTCTTGGATTCCATGACACTTTTTGGTTGATGTTTATTTTGATTTTGATATGCTTAGTGTGCGAGAAAGTGGAAAGGATGGGAAGAACTACTTATAATCAGGTTAGTAGATTCAGTTGTTCAATTGAAGTTCAGATGTACCTTCCCATGCCAAAAATTAAATAGTTATGAAGTTTTACCATTGTTATTTCGATAGTTAGTTTAGTGCCTAATGGTCCATAATATGATAAAGGTCCTAATTTATGATCTCAAACCCCTATATCTACAAGTACTATAGAAGACATTCTTTACACCCTTAGCCACATAGAAAGAACAAATGTAAGTTGCATGCAATGAGTAATTTATCATCATCTGTTTCTCCAAATGGGATTGAAAGAATTAGGCTACATGCTGGAGTCGGTCTTTTGAACCAAACCAGGAACAAACTAATCTGAAACCATAGAATATGCTTGCAAGAAAGTTAAACACAATCGCAATGTAAATCATTTTGATCTAATGTTTGAGGATCGTAGAAACTGAACCTCAGTTAACCATGAACTCCAATTGAGACCAAGTCCATCACAAACAGGGAATCACAACCAATGAGCGTTTAGAAATGGGAAAACACAACCTAAAATTTGATCTTTATCCCACAAAAAGCGAAAGTGGTTTCAAATCATATCCATTATATCATATGACTAGTACAATATTGACATAGCGAGTAGTATCTAACCATAATAAACAAAAGAACTTTAATAAAGCTAGATTTACATGATCCAATAATTGTTTCTCCTAGAATCTGCCCTACTCAATACCTACAGTGTTTATAGAAGCTCTCTTATTATTGATTTTGAATAATTACTCTCATTTTGTGACTATATCATCAATGCTTTTTTTAGCTTATCTTTCATCATTTTATATTATATTTGCCGCGTTTTTCCATATTCAATTTGCAACTCATTTAATTTAGTTCGTTATATCTAACGACTATTGGTCCATTATATTGAACTAGATGAGTTGTAAGTAAGTGATTGTAACTTCCATCCGGACATAAAGTCATATCATGATGACCAAAACTAAAAATTAAAGTTAAATTTTAGGTTGCAGATGAACTAGTAGCTGAATTTTCAGAACCTGTAAATGGTGCTCGAGCTCCTGACAAGGTTAATATCTACATATCTATTTACTACTACGTACTAGATATGCTGTACTTAGTGGTAAAACATTACATGTACTCATTAGCCTCGTGTTCTACTTTTATACTTACCACTGCAACAGTATGATGAGAAAAATATTCGTCGAAGGGTATACGATGCACTTAATGTACTCATGGCAATGGATATTATTTCTAAAGATAAGAAGGATATACATTGGAAAGGTCTGCCCCGGACTAGCATTAACGATATACAAGAGCTAAAGGTCAGCCATCAGCTTATAACCTTATAAAAGAAAAAACCTTGGTAATAAACCAATTTGTCAAATATTTGTGTATGTATTGAGTTAAGAACATTGGGTTGTCGTATTGCTCATCTGTCAACCCAAAATTGCTTATATGTAAATTGGAAAATGCTTGATTATGCGTTTTTGTCTTTGGTAATTGACCCTCTATATTTTCATCATTGACAACTTACAGTCTGTATCTTAAACTTGTGTTGTAATTTGTTGTTTGTTTGAAAAACACAGAGTGACCAGCTTGCTTTACAAAATAGGTTTGAGAAGAAATCAGCTTATTTACAAGATTTACAGGATCAAGTGAGGACGATTTTTCCTTTTTTAAAAGACGTTTTCAGAAAATGTATTTTCAAATTTATGTCAGGAATGAGGACAATTCTTTTGTGCACTAAATTGGTCTTTTTTTTCTCTCTTACAAAGTATGTGGGTCTTCAGAATCTGATTCAACGGAATGAGCAATTATATAATTCTGGGAATGCTCCAGCCGGTGGTGTGGCTTTGCCTTTTATACTGGTGCAGGTACATCTATTTGACCATGTTTATGATTATCCTTTTTTAAGCTTTTTATCAAGATAGAACAGACATAATCTGATTTCCACTAAAATGAATAAAAGGAGATGCAATTCCCAATAAAGTAGGAACAAGTTCCATTTATGAATATCGCATATTGTCGGCAATATACGACAAAAATATAAAATTACTTGTTTGCACATCGTCACGAATGTATACTATTGTTGAGATTGATTTTGGACCACAACGATTCCCTCTAATTTGTCATTTTGGAAGGGTGTTCTGGTCATACAATTTAAAAAGTCCAAGTGTTCGGTCAATGTTGGAGTTACTTTGTGATCGAGTATACCATATATCATGTGCATTGCATAGCTTTTTGGTGAAGCCACTAACTTAAGACTGTAATCTTGACAGAAATTTACTGGTTTATAGCATGGAATATGTTATTCATGTAATCAACTCACTTGAGTTAAAAGAAGATTCATGCATGTTCCATGTATGATATTTCCAGTTTAGTAATGCTAGTGCCAAGTCGGCTGTTAGATGATAGGGTAAATTGCATCACACAGCAACCTACTTTGGAATTTTCATTTTGCGTGATATGCCTTGCGTATTATACTTACGAGTTACGAAATATGTAGTATGCTGTTATTTATCAAGGAAAAAGAAAAGTACAGTGCTTGAGACAGAAGAAAATAGAACTATTGATCATTGTCTTATTGCTATTTCATGATTGTAGACTCGCCCTCATGCCACTGTAGAGGTGGAAATTTCAGAAGATATGCAACTAGTCCATTTTGACTTCAATACGTAAGTACATTTGCTTTTTCCGTTTCTTTGACTAAAACCCATGGCCTTATGGTTGAATATCCTTATTACTTGTAATCTTGGTTTACCAATGGCATAATTTCAGCACCCCTTTTGAGATACACGACGATAATCATGTCCTCAAGGCGATGAAGCTATGTAATCGATCTAAAAGTGACAATGACATGGCAAACACCGGACCCATGGATGGAGGAGCTACTGCATGTTCAACCATGTTTCAGCCTCAAGTCCCCCTCCCTACTAGGACCACAACATCATCAGCTAGACCTCCAACCTCACCTCCCCATCCTGGTATACTCACAGCACGTGTTAAGCATGAGCATTAGTTATTTCCAGCTCTATACAATCTTTGCCATGCCCATGTGCTATGTAACCTGTATATGCGCCATATTGTGTATATTGATGGTTCTATTCTCTTTTGCTACAAAGCTAACTCAAGTGTTCCATGGGGCCCAACACATTCTTGCACTTCTAGGTGGACCAATGAACATGTCGGACCCGTGGTCTCCGTACAGTAGAATTAAGATTTTTCTTTATAAATTCTGGCCTACCGTTCGAAGCATGACTTGTGGTTTATAATGACAGTGGTGCCCATCAGCACATGTTTTTGATATCGATCAGCATCAAAATCCCATCTTGAAGTCTTTTGTATATTTGAACAAATGATGCGGTTGTTTGTGTTGGGACTAATCAGCTTTCAATTCTTCTTGGTATTTTACTACTTCGTAGGACATCAATATCCGTCTGTTTTTTAACATCCTGTTTTTTTCTAGACACCATGATTTCAGAGTTGGTGTGTAAATTTCTATAGAAGGGAAGGTCGCGCTCTTAAGAAACGTTGCTCGGCCCATTTTATGATTTGCACTTGCTGAATTTGTGAATGTGAATACAAATAAAAACGAAGCTAAGTTTACCGAAATATCTAAGAGTAAAGATAATTAATTATCTAGAGCATTTATGCTCATCGTATCTTTCCTTTGTTTAACAAAGTATCATTTTTTAGACAGGTGAACTGATGAGACCTACTCGCTGCACCCCTTATTTTTTCGATGCCCACCCTTATTTTATCTAATTGTCATTTTTTAATCTTTTACTAAAATTTCTAATTTTACACACTGCTTAATCATTTTTTTTTTTTTTTTTTTTTATAATGTCTTTGTGAGTAAATAATTCGTAATGTTGAGCTTCATGGTTGAAAGGTAATGTTAATTTTAGAGGAATGGGTCATTTATGTAAATATAAAAAAGTTGAAGGATCAATAATAAAAATATGTAATTTTTTTTGTTTTGTAATTGGTTAACTTTACAATTCAAATATAATATCAACATTACAAATAACTAGACATTCATGCCCGTGCGATGCACGGGGCTTGAATTATGCCGATTTGTTCTTAATCGAATCGGCCATGAATGGACTCATTAGTGCATGTATGGGTATTGTTTATATTCATTTTTAGATTTTTGTAGTTTCACAGTCATACTCCTTAGATAAAGTATAAAGATTAATGACATATAGCAATATTAGTCATTGAAAATTGTGCATGTGTTGATGTTCACAACTTCGGTATCACATTATAAAGTATCGAAATGGAAAATGCGATCAACAACCATAAAAAATGTTACTTATTATGGAAATGATAAAAAGTCAATTTCTCGAGTAAACATGAAAAATGCTTCATCACTTTGTGTTTATTTACAAACAACACTACAACTGATGTTGTCTTTGAAGAGCTATCAATTTCTATGAATACGTTTTTTTTTTTTTTCTTGGACTTTCTATTAATTTTTTTTATCCGTATAACCTTTTTTGGTATTGATACTTGGAACAAATTAAATACACATTATTTCCTTTCGTGTTAGTTCATTTGTTTCTTAAGAGCACCAAGCTAGAGTTGTAATATGCATGAGTGTCGAGTGACCGAGGCAAGACACTATTTAAAGAAAGGTTATAATCTTTTAAGTGTTCTAAGCTTGGTTAATTAGCTTCATCATCATCATATACAATACTAAGAAGAAGTTTCCCGTAAGTAGTGTTTTGAATTCGTTGACCTAATGAAAATATTAGCTTTAAATTCTTCAAGACTTCCCACCCGCCTTCGCGATAGAATTTCACAATCACTCTCTATATGTAAAAAATGGAAGTACGTGTAGATTCTAAAACAAAAAATGAGCAAATTACTACCTTTAAAACAATACTAGTACTACATTTCCTTATTTCATAACCGTCATTTTTGTTGCCCTTTCTAAAGGTGAAATAATATGATCATCCTTTGGATAAATTATTCAATATCACTTATCTCATTCTTTCCTACATATTTGGATGATTGATGAAAGATTTGTGCGTTAAGTTTGAGACCCCTACTTTCGATGAATTTGTAACCTACTTAACTAATTATAATTATAATTATTTAATATTAGGTAAACACTAAACACTTGATTAATTATCTTACTTATGAACGATGATTGATATTACATGCATGTACTCTAATGTATACGGTTACACATAATCAAACGTGCATTGTTAAAGACCCGATTTGTGATCTTTATTTGTTACTAATCCGTATTAGTTAAAATCTTTGGTAACAAACTTAACATTTGTTCCCACCACCACCACCACCACCAATTGGACTTAAAATTTGCTCAATGTTGATACGGTTACTAAAAATGAAAGAGTCTATATGTGATCTTCTTTATTACTATAATACTATACTATTAGTTGTAATTATTGTCATTTTATTTCTAACATACTTAACTTTTATTACTATGATGATTTATTACACAGAACTTAAAATATATCATTTATCAATAGTGGTTAATTTTTTTTTTTTACCATCATTTATTATAATGATCAGGTTAATACTCAATATTTAGTGTATTGTAAACTTATACACTTATTACCACTATTTATGAGATATTGTGAAATTAAACAAAGTAGTTGAAAGACTCATGTAACGGTCATGTAACTTAATTAGCATTAAACTCAAATATTTATAATTATTATTTTTTTTTGAAAGGCAGTATTGGGCTCATCGACATTGCCTCTTCATATACCCATCACCAATTCCAGGGGAAACCCGAATATTTCGAGAGAAAACCCTATAATTATTATTGATACATGAAAAAAACTTAAATTGGAGAAATCATCATTAGTTAAAACTTATACAATACTTATTACCACTATTTATGAGATTATTGATATCATGAAATTTAATAAAATAGTTGAAAAGTCTTTCCTATATACTAAATGGCTATCCCCCTAGCATATGTGGAAGCATTTTACAAGCTACATCATGATGTGGCATGATTTGGTTAATTCTCAAATGTAACATATGCCATGTAAGATAAGAAGGTTGGACAATCAAAGATTAATATTACCATTAACATAAGACCTTTCGTATGAAACTGACATTAAATTATACTAATTAATTTGTTGGAATATTAGTCTCTTTCAATCAATCTTTACCTATATACTAAGTAAGTAGGCCCCCAATGATAAGTCTACTTTCTGTGATGCACATGTACCAAATTCCACATGTAAAAAAAATCTTACATATCAACCTCTTGAACTTTCTCATCCCATTAGAATTCATGTGATAAAAGGTGACTTTTCAATATCCATACGTTAGTATCATAAGTTAGAAAATCATCCTTTCTTAAAAGACATTCATATTAGTAATTACTTTAACTTAATGGAAGTTAATAAAATATTATTCTTTCATTTCACTTTTATGAATTTCCACTATTTTTTTTGGATGAAAATGTAGGGTTTCTTCATAATTTATTATGAAAATATTGATATGACGATGATGATTGCTAACGTGAAGACTATTGCTCTAATAATTTATACATTTCACTAAACTTCTTTATTGTCTTTAAATTTAAAGGTTCAATGATTTTAGCATTGATCAATTTACAATCTATCCTAATGTGAAGGTAAGTAAAGGTCATCCACGATATACATTACTTTTTGTGAGTTTGATTTCAAAAAAAAATAGCATACATGTGTGATGCTTTCTTGTAGATTCGATCGAGTCTAAATGAAACCCAACCACAATATGAATACAAATTGATTTGATTGTTTATTTCTTTTGCAAATTGATAATTGGATGTCTACATTGTGCAGTTTTAAGTGTATACGATTCTTTTATTATAGTAATCTAATAATCTAACTACGTGACTAAAGTTACTAATCATTTGATTCTACTCTATCACTTAGTTTCATAAGTATTTAACGTTTATTTCTTCTAATTCAATGTTTATTTTTAATTCAACTTTTATTTATTTGATGATGGTACACACTTATGTATGTGTATATATGGGTTTTTTTTAATGCAAAGATACATTTCTAAATCGTCAATCGGCAAAGATGAAAATTTGAACGATTTGTCCTCTTATTTAAGCATTTATCTCTATCATGCTTGATTGCTTGGTATTTTTTTTTATTTACTTTTATTATTAGTAATATAGTTTGATGTAAAGTTATATTTTTGTTTAAGTTTATAACACACTAATATACATAATCATCAAATTTATTACGAAGCCGTCCATCGGACGGGATTCACACTAATTTATATATATAACAACCAGGTAACTTAACATTAAAGTATTAAACTCAAAATACTTATTGTACTATTATTTAATATTGGTATAATGGTTAATCAAATAATTTTGCATTTTACCATCATTTATTATGATAAGTAATTAATCATCAATACACCCAAGACTCAATCTTTTATGTATTGTAGATATCCCCATGATAGTTACTGTAACACCCCCAAATTTAACGGTTTGCGGAAGCATACATTGGGTGTTACTAATCAATATACACAGCACAAGATTAATAGTAAACGACCTCTAAATGAGACGTTTATAAAAGGTTTCATAAATAATAATCGTTTGAAAACCGTAGGTTTTCGTATACAAAAAGTAGTTCCCTAGAGTTCACGCGTATAGCGGGAGATTCTATTACATAATCGTAGTTACAAAAGATAATGCCAAAGAATCTCCGTTAAATGCAGTTTGGAAATCATGCGACTCTAGCTAGTAATCCTGGAGTGATCCTACTCCGTATGTGTACCTGAGATACAAAGCTAAAAAGTGTCAACCAAAAAGGTTGGTGAATCTCACAGGTTTAGTAATAAGTAAGTGTTATGAACCACAAGTATGTACCAGTATTGCTATCAAGCAAAGTAAGTAAATCAGTTAATCAGTACAGTGCCATGAGCTCATAAGTTGAAGCTTGACCGTGTAGTGTGAAATGAATCACGTACCCCCGTGAGTGCTATCCGCACACTCATATGTAACAAATACTAATATGTCTGTTTCTACGTGTAAATCAGTACGTGGTGGCGCTACCACCCCAGACAGGGATTGTCAGTCCCAAATGGATCCATTTACTAGTACTCGCGCTTAAGACCATAACTAACAACTTACGATAAGGAGGCTTTCAGTGGATAAAAGTAACTCATGCGTTTGTTTGTAATCAGTAATGTTTTCAGTTCAGTACATTGTGTTCATGCGTAAAACAGTTGCTAAGTATCTCACCCCAAAGTATAAAACAGTAAAAGTGGGGCTGTAAGACTCACCTGAGTCGAGCAGGGGTAAATAGCAAGTAGTAGTAAATCAAGTAGGTTCTCCGAACCCGTAACCTTCTAGTGCCTAAACACGTAAGGTTAAGTAAGTAGATGTCTCGCAAGACCATCTAGGCTAGTTGTTCATACCCCGTTGTGTTTAACGTTGGTTCGTTCACGTTCGTGTCAGAGTATATACGGCCCGTTGGTGATTTGTTATAATTAAGGTTTTATCGTTCATAACGCAATTTAGAGTATTGTAATAGAACAGTATGTTCTATGATGTTTGTTACGTCGTAGGGTATAAGTATTGGAAGTTGTATAAGTTCGACACTTAGTGCAAAAATAGTTGAAAGTCTACTGCTTTGTGCGACACTTCATAGCGTCACTTAAGGTTTAGGCGACACTTAGGAAGTGTCGCATAAAATCGCGAAATATAAGTTCAGGGCGTCACTTAGGGAAGTGACGCATAAGGTGGCGGCACTTAGGCAGTGACGGTAACAAGTGTCGGTTTAAGGTTCTAGGCGTCACTAGAGTAGTGTCGGGCAAGAGTGTCGTATAAAATTAGATTTCGATCATAGGCGTCACTAAGGCAAGTGACGCTAGTAGTGACGGATATTGAAAATGCGTCACTTAGGTAGTGACGGGAAAAGAGGACTTATGCGACACTTAGTCAGTGTCGCACGAAGTGACGCATATCTGGGTTCATCAGTGCGTCACTTACGTCTGATTGACGGATTTTGAGCCAAAAACATGTTTTCGGGTTTCCGTTTGGTCCGATTCTTTTACCCAACCCTTATATGAACATAACAAGCCTATCAAAACCATAAACTAGTAAAAATGATCAAAAACGAGAGATGTCGGGATTTGTCGGAAACTTACAAAGTGTCGGATTGAAAATCCGAAAAGGTAGAAGTGTAGATCGTCGCGAGGTGGTCGTTTATTTCCAAAGGGGCTTGAAGATCCGAGGTCGTTTAGTATGTTTATTTTGCGATTTTCGTTGATTTTTGGTTTGTGGTTTTTGAGAGAAAAGAAAAGGAGGAGAGAGAGAGAGAATAAAGAATGAAAGAAAATGGGTGGAGGTGGGAGGTTAAATCCCCACTTTCGCCCCGCGTTCCCGCTCCGTGCGGTGTTCGTTTGCTCCGTCATTTAAACGTTAAATATTTATTTTACGCGTTTAATTATATTTATAAATCACAATCTTGTTCAATGATTTATTTAACTTATTTCCTTAAACCTTTAATAGGTTAGATTAATTTTAATCACTTTTGTTTTTAAAATCGTGTACGTTTTATTCGAGTAGTACAAGTCAGTTATTAACTATTATAAAATAGCATTTCAGTTATAATTGCGTTATTTTAGTTTATAACATTTGTTCACCAACGTCCGTGTTAATCGAATAGAATTTCATTCTATTTAAGTTGCGCACGATTTAATCAAATCGCAAAGTTGTATATATTAACCAACATATAATCCGATACATAAATTAGCCTAACTCAGAACTAATTACATGTATTAACAAAGAGTTAGGCGCTAATACTAGCCCTAATTTGGCGGTTGTTACATTCTCCCCTTGTTAAAAGAATTTCGTCCCGAAATTAGCTTGATTGCACGGTCGGTGCGTTGTCTGGGAAGAGATGTGGATATTTCTGTCGCATTTGGTCTTCCCGTTCCCAGGTGAACTCCGGGCCACGCCTAGAATTCCACCTGACTTTCACGATGGGAATACGACTCTGTTTTAGTTGTTTGACCTCGCGGTCCATTATTTCCATAGGTTCCTCGACAAAATGAAGTTTATCATCGATCTGAATTTCGTCGAGCGGTATAATCAGTGTCTCGTCAGACAGACATTTCTTAAGATTAGAAATGTGGAATGTGTTGTGAACGTTGCTAAGCTCAGCAGGAAGTTGTAGGCGGTATGCCACTGGACCAATCTTTTCAAGGATTTCGAATGGCCCGATGTATCTAGGGTTTAGTTTGCCTCGTTTTCCGAATCGAATGACACCTTTCCACGGTGCCACTTTGAGAAGTACCTTGTCCCCAACTTGGAACTCAAGGTGTTTGCGTCTCACGTCAGCATAGCTTTTCTGACGATCACGCGCGGCTTTTAGTCGGTTTTGTATGCCGATGATCTTTTCAGTTGTTTCATGTATGATTTCTGGACCGGTGAGTTGTGTATCCCCCACCTCAGTCCAACAGATAGGTGACCGGCACTTACGACCGTACAGTGCCTCGAAGGGTGCAGCCTTTATGCTGGTGTGATAACTGTTGTTGTACGAGAACTCGCACAACGGCAAGTGATTTTCCCAGTTTTTACCGAAGTCAACTACGCAGGCTCGTAGCATGTCTTCCAGTGTTTGTATGGTTCGTTCGCTCTGGCCATCGGTTTGAGGATGGTAAGCCGTACTCATATCCAGTCGAGTACCGAGAGATTTTTGCAGTGATTGCCAGAAGCGAGAAGTAAATCGAGCATCTCGGTCGGAGATGATTGAGATGGGTACGCCGTGTCTTGACACAATTTCTTTTAGATAGATCCGTGTCAAACGTTCCATCTTGTCGGTTTCTTTGATGGCTAGGAAATGAGCAGATTTAGTGAGTCGGTCGACGATCACCCAAATGGTATCGCAACCGTTAGAAGTTTTCGGGAGTTTAGTAATGAAATCCATGGTGATCTGCTCCCATTTCCATTGTGGTATTTCGGGTTGTTGTAGCAAACCGGAAGGTTTCTGGTGTTCAGCTTTAACTTTGGAACAAGTAAGACACTTGCCAACATAGGTTGCAATGTCAGATTTCATGTTGGGCCACCAGTACATTTCCTTGATGCCGTGGTACATTTTGTCGGCACCGGGGTGTATAGAGTATTTAGACTTGTGAGCTTCATCCATCACCAAGTCTCTCAGGTTCCCAAAACTTGGTAACCAGATTCGATTTGAGAAGTATTTGGCCCCGTTAGGTTTGGTTTCAAATTGTTTGTCCATGCCTCGCAAGGTCTCGTTTGTCAAGTTTTCTGGTTTGAGTGCTTCGAGTTGAGCGGTGAGAGTTTGATTGATGAGGTCGTTATGAATGGTCATACCAAGAGCTCGAACTCGAAGTGGTTTCACTCGTTCCTTTCGGCTTAAGGCATCGGCGACAACATTCGCCTTACCTGGATGATAGCGAATTTCGCAATCGTAATCAGTGAGCAACTCGACCCATCGACGTTGCCTCATGTTGAGATCCTTTTGATCGAAGATATGTTGGAGACTTTTATGGTCAGTAAAGATTGTACACTTGGTACCGTATAAGTAGTGTCTCCAGATTTTTAGAGCGAATACAACAGCCCCCAACTCTAGGTCATGAGTTGTGTAGTTCTTTTCGTGGACCTTGAGTTGTCGAGAGGCGTAAGCGATGACCTTGTCTCGTTGCATCAGCACGCAACCAAGACCTTGGTGTGAAGCATCACAGTATACCACGAAGTCATCGTTGCCTTCGGGTAAAGATAAGATAGGTGCACTGCAGAGTTTTTGTTTTAGTAGTTGAAAAGCTGACTCCTGTTGGTCAGTCCAATCGAACTTCTTTTCCTTTTGAGTCAGTGCAGTGAGAGGTAGGGCTATTTCGAAAAATTCTCAATGAACCGCCTGTAGTATCCGGCGAGTCCTAAGAATTGGCGTACCTCGGTCGGGGTTGTAGGTGCTTGCCAACATTTGATAGCCTCGATTTTTGAAGGATCGACATGAATCCCTTGATTGTCAATGACGTGTCCAAGGAATTGAACGGTTTGCATCCAGAACTCACACTTAGAGAATTTGGCGTATAACTCTTCGTGTTTGAGCAGCTCTAGGATGGTTTTCAGGTGTTGCGCGTGTTCTTGTTCAGTACGTGAGTAAATCAAGATGTCATCGATAAAGACGATAACAAACTTGTCAAGGTAAGGTTTGCACACCCGATTCATAAGGTCCATGAATACAGCCGGTGCGTTGGTTAAGCCGAATGGCATCACTTGGAATTCATAATGCCCGTAGCGAGTTCGGAAAGCGGTTTTAGGAATATCTTCATCACGAACCCGGAGTTGGTGGTAGCCAGACCGTAGATCGATCTTTGAGTAAAAACTCGATCCCTGAAGTTGGTCGAACAGGTCATCAATGCGAGGAAGTGGGTAACGGTTCTTGACAGTTAATTTGTTGAGTTCACGGTAGTCGATGCACATGCGGAAAGAACCGTCTTTCTTTTTCACAAACAGGACCGGAGCTCCCCAAGGTGAAGAACTTGGTCGAATAAATCCCTTGTCCAGGAGTTCCTGTAACTGAGTAGACAACTCCTGAAGTTCGGATGGGGCTAATCGGTAAGGTGCTCGTGCCACGGGTGCTGCACCGGGCACAAGGTCAATAGAAAATTCGACTTGTCTAGGTGGCGGAAGGCCAGGCAAGTCTTCAGGAAAGACTTCTGGGAAGTCTCGAACGATAGGCACATCCTCAAGTCGCTTTCCCACCGACTTTTTCTCCATAACGTGTGCGAGGATTGCCTGGTACCCTTTTCTCAAATATTTTCGGGTTCTCATGCAAGAAATGATATTTATTCTCGTCCCACCGGTCTCCCCTTGTATGCTCAAAGTTCCACCGGTGACGAGAGGAATGCGTACAATTTTCTCGAAACAAACGATTTCGGCTCGGTGCTTGGATAACCAATCCATACCGACGATGATGTCAAAGCTGCCGATTTCGACAGGTATTAAGTCAATGGGAAAGAGCTCGTTAGCTAAGTTCAGAGTGCAATTAGGTATCACACTGTCGGCCTCAATAAGTTTTCCGTTTGCCAATTCTATAGTGTACTTAGAATCTAAGGCAATAGGTGTAGTGTCAAGTAGTTGATAGAACTCATCAGAAATAAAGCTTTTATCAGCACCAGTATCGAATAATACGGAAGCAGTCAAGTTGTTGAGAAGGAACGTACCCGTGACCACATTCGGGTCTTGACGGGCTTCCCCAGATTTCAGCACAAAAGCTCTTCCTCGAGCATTGTTGTTGTTCCTGTTGTTGTTGTTCAGTTTCGGGCAGTCTTTCTTGAAATGCCCCGTACCGTTGCACCCATAACAAGTCTTTGGTGCAGAGGCGTTGGTGTCAGTGGTGTTTGATCTACAGTCCCTAGCCAAGTGTCCAAATCTCTTACACTTGCTACAGGGACACGAACCGAAGTGGTGTCGTTGGCACTTTGAGCAATAGGGCTTGGTTCCCTTGTACGCCCCCTTGTCATCAGTATTGGAGGTGTAGGCTTTAATGGTTTCAGGTTTCTTGTGTTGGTGGTTGTTGTGGTTGTCGGACCATTTTCTTTTGTTGCTGTTGGAGGATGGAGTGGGTGGTTCTGGGTCCTCATTCATGGCTAAAAGTTCATGGGCCAACCGGATGGCACCATGAAGAGTGGTTTGTTTTGATGAGGCGACATTTCCCCGGACAGGTTCCGGGAGGCCGCGGATATACTTCTTGATCTTTTCGGGTTCAGTACCCGCCATGGTTGGGCGAAGGACGGTGAGTTGTTGGAATCGGGTGGTGTATCCAACGATATCAGTTCCTTGCACTTTCAAGTTCCAGAACTCTTCGTCCAGCTTGTATAGTTGTTCGGCCGGGCAATACTCATCGGTGAGCATTTTCTTTAGATCCTCCCAAGGGAGTAGATAAGCGGTATCAATACCCACAGACTGGGTATAGGAATTCCACCACGAGAGGGCACCATCTTCGAGGGTGCAGGTGGAGAATTTGACTTTATCGTCCTCCGCACATTTGCTGATGCGGAAAACGGATTCCATCTTTTCGAACCATCTGATAAGTCCGATGGCTCCTTCGGTCCCCTTGAAGCTCAAGGGTTTGCAGTTTTGGAAATCCTTGTATGAACAAGGTTTAGCAGCAGAGGTTTCAGCGGCATCGCTGTTTCTTGTGGAACCTGGTGGAGTATTCCGAGCTAAGGCTTCAGTAACAGCCTGAGTTATAAGAGAGGTAATCTGGGCATCGGTGTATGGTCGTGTCTTTGGCGGCATGATTCTTCAATAAAAGAAATGAAGATACATGAGATTTTTGTAAGAGAAATTGCATTTATTTCAGATGTACATGTATAAAGATGGTAATACATAACATCAATATGAAAAAGGATTATGGCAATTAATATGAGTTGAAATAGCAAGAAATACTTGATAGATGATACGAGTTCAAAGGTTACATCCTACAGATGTATTACAAAAGGTGTCGGGAATTATTACATCCGACCGAAACATAGAGTAGTGCTTAGATAGTTACTAGATTACAGGATAAAGACTACACTAGTTTTAACGTAGATTAATTTGTTCCATCATCGTGACAAGACGGTCCACAGTGTTTGCAAGTCTGCTAGCTTGTCGGGCGTTGTCTTCGGCTAGTGCTAGTCGTTGTGTTAGTCCGCGCGCATACTCTTCTGCCTCAAGTGAGCGCTGCACACATTCATCCATCCTTTGTTGCAGAAGGGCATTTTCCACCCTTATTTCTATAATTTGGTTGCGAAGGACATCCATGTTGTTGTTTGTGGTTTCTAGGTCGTCGGAGACTTCTTCTATGCGTTCGAGGGATGTAAGTCTCCAGTTTTCGTTTGTTTCCTGCAACACGACATCCAGGGTGCGAAGTCGTTGCTCGTGTTGGTTCACCCTAGCGGCTAAGGCCGGCAAGGTAGAGTGAGTGGAGTACGGGCCAGCTCGAGGCAACCTAGCGTTCCTCCTTGCTACCCTTGGGTTCTGCGACCCGGATTGAGAACGAGATGAATTGGATGGGATGTTTGCCATTTCTGAGACAAAGCGTTAGTAAGATGAGGCTAATATATATACATATATCATAACCAGCCTAGTGTCTAGCACGTATCAAGTAATGGTCCGGTTCTCTCGTAGTCAGAGTCAACTATCGTATCCCTGTTCAATATAATTATTTCAGATCTTACATCATCTTTCCTTAATTATACATAGTTGATCAAGCTATGTTAAATTAAAGTTGTATGCTGTAATTCCTGAACTAGTCATGTCTAATAAGAGAATACTGCCTAACAGTCATAGTCTAGGCCCACTAAATGCAACCTAGTTCACTATAACCTTAGGCTCTGATACCAATCTGTAACACCCCCAAATTTAACGGTTTGCGGAAGCATACATTGGGTGTTACTAATCAATATACACAGCACAAGATTAATAGTAAACGACCTCTAAATGAGACGTTTATAAAAGGTTTCATAAATAATAATCGTTTGAAAACCGTAGGTTTTCGTATACAAAAAGTAGTTCCCTAGAGTTCACGCGTATAGCGGGAGATTCTATTACATAATCGTAGTTACAAAAGATAATGCCAAAGAATCTCCGTTAAATGCAGTTTGGAAATCATGCGACTCTAGCTAGTAATCCTGGAGTGATCCTACTCCGTATGTGTACCTGAGATACAAAGCTAAAAAGTGTCAACCAAAAAGGTTGGTGAATCTCACAGGTTTAGTAATAAGTAAGTGTTATGAACCACAAGTATGTACCAGTATTGCTATCAAGCAAAGTAAGTAAATCAGTTAATCAGTACAGTGCCATGAGCTCATAAGTTGAAGCTTGACCGTGTAGTGTGAAATGAATCACGTACCCCCGTGAGTGCTATCCGCACACTCATATGTAACAAATACTAATATGTCTGTTTCTACGTGTAAATCAGTACGTGGTGGCGCTACCACCCCAGACAGGGATTGTCAGTCCCAAATGGATCCATTTACTAGTACTCGCGCTTAAGACCATAACTAACAACTTACGATAAGGAGGCTTTCAGTGGATAAAAGTAACTCATGCGTTTGTTTGTAATCAGTAATGTTTTCAGTTCAGTACATTGTGTTCATGCGTAAAACAGTTGCTAAGTATCTCACCCCAAAGTATAAAACAGTAAAAGTGGGGCTGTAAGACTCACCTGAGTCGAGCAGGGGTAAATAGCAAGTAGTAGTAAATCAAGTAGGTTCTCCGAACCCGTAACCTTCTAGTGCCTAAACACGTAAGGTTAAGTAAGTAGATGTCTCGCAAGACCATCTAGGCTAGTTGTTCATACCCCGTTGTGTTTAACGTTGGTTCGTTCACGTTCGTGTCAGAGTATATACGGCCCGTTGGTGATTTGTTATAATTAAGGTTTTATCGTTCATAACGCAATTTAGAGTATTGTAATAGAACAGTATGTTCTATGATGTTTGTTACGTCGTAGGGTATAAGTATTGGAAGTTGTATAAGTTCGACACTTAGTGCAAAAATAGTTGAAAGTCTACTGCTTTGTGCGACACTTCATAGCGTCACTTAAGGTTTAGGCGACACTTAGGAAGTGTCGCATAAAATCGCGAAATATAAGTTCAGGGCGTCACTTAGGGAAGTGACGCATAAGGTGGCGGCACTTAGGCAGTGACGGTAACAAGTGTCGGTTTAAGGTTCTAGGCGTCACTAGAGTAGTGTCGGGCAAGAGTGTCGTATAAAATTAGATTTCGATCATAGGCGTCACTAAGGCAAGTGACGCTAGTAGTGACGGATATTGAAAATGCGTCACTTAGGTAGTGACGGGAAAAGAGGACTTATGCGACACTTAGTCAGTGTCGCACGAAGTGACGCATATCTGGGTTCATCAGTGCGTCACTTACGTCTGATTGACGGATTTTGAGCCAAAAACATGTTTTCGGGTTTCCGTTTGGTCCGATTCTTTTACCCAACCCTTATATGAACATAACAAGCCTATCAAAACCATAAACTAGTAAAAATGATCAAAAACGAGAGATGTCGGGATTTGTCGGAAACTTACAAAGTGTCGGATTGAAAATCCGAAAAGGTAGAAGTGTAGATCGTCGCGAGGTGGTCGTTTATTTCCAAAGGGGCTTGAAGATCCGAGGTCGTTTAGTATGTTTATTTTGCGATTTTCGTTGATTTTTGGTTTGTGGTTTTTGAGAGAAAAGAAAAGGAGGAGAGAGAGAGAGAATAAAGAATGAAAGAAAATGGGTGGAGGTGGGAGGTTAAATCCCCACTTTCGCCCCGCGTTCCCGCTCCGTGCGGTGTTCGTTTGCTCCGTCATTTAAACGTTAAATATTTATTTTACGCGTTTAATTATATTTATAAATCACAATCTTGTTCAATGATTTATTTAACTTATTTCCTTAAACCTTTAATAGGTTAGATTAATTTTAATCACTTTTGTTTTTAAAATCGTGTACGTTTTATTCGAGTAGTACAAGTCAGTTATTAACTATTATAAAATAGCATTTCAGTTATAATTGCGTTATTTTAGTTTATAACATTTGTTCACCAACGTCCGTGTTAATCGAATAGAATTTCATTCTATTTAAGTTGCGCACGATTTAATCAAATCGCAAAGTTGTATATATTAACCAACATATAATCCGATACATAAATTAGCCTAACTCAGAACTAATTACATGTATTAACAAAGAGTTAGGCGCTAATACTAGCCCTAATTTGGCGGTTGTTACAGTTACATTTTCCATACATTAAACACTTTTTTGTCTTTGACTAAGTCAGGGGCGGAGCCATTTGGTAGATAGGGGTAGCAGTCGCTACGGGTCTTTTCGCTATGCGCAGTGTAACTTTCATATAAAAAACATTTTTTGTTGCATTTCTTCTTTGTGCTACAGGTTAACAAAAATTAAGAACTCATACTACAGGTCACCTCAAATCCTAAATCTGCCACTGGTCAGCATTTGAAGTTGAAGGAGCAAACTACATCGAAGAACATACAATATTACTAGAACATGAGCAGTAGTGACTGATTTTTCGATGTTTTGGTGAGAATATTGATGATGAAAAAGTGGGGGAGTGAATCAGGATATTGAGTTTTTATAGTGTTCTGGGCCCAAAAAAAATACATCTCACAAAGCAGCGTCGAACGTCGGACGTTGTTCAGAACGCCGTACACAATATTATCGTGGAGTGGAAGAACGCCGTTTTCGATCCGGAAAGATTAAAGAAAAATTCTTACACTCCGTATGCTGTTGTAATCTTGACAAGCTCAATGATAAAATTCTATTTGACAATTATCTACAACTTCTTATTATAGTATGATGAGTTTTATGAAGAAAAAAAAATGCAGTTTTGAATCAATGGGATTTATACTCACTTATAAAAGTTATTGAGCAATGAGCAATTGAGGGAGCTAAATAAATAAATGATTTAGTGTGTGACGATAGACTAGTCGAACTAATAATATACAATCTGAGTTGGTTAATTAGCTGTTGAGAGGACAAACATCATTTAATCCCCTGTTGTCTCCGTTGCTATTGGAGATTTTAAGGAAGTTATGACTCAACCAAACAACGAACATCCCGAATGTAGATTACTAGATTGTATGAGTGTGAGTCGTTTAAAGTTGTAAAAATAATAAGATGTTTATATATTCAGGAAGAGGAAAAATAATGCATGCGGAGTAATATAAAGCAATGATCTTTACATTATAATACCAATTTTATGAAGAATACAAAATATCATAATTTAACATCAAAAGTCATAAATAAACAACACTTGTGGATGTAAGAAACATGGGAGCCAAAAAGGCCCACGTCCGTGCAACAACTACCATACAAAGACGTACTAACAACTTACAAAAGGAGAAAAGTACAAAAACAAAAAGTAAGAGGGTCAAAAGTGCAAAATACAAACAACCGCGACAAACTTAGGTGGGGACGTGGGGTGAAAGGAAGTGAGTGTGAGTGGAGGGGACTCGCAGTACGCTTTGACATTTTTACCGATATCGTCACGTATGGTCCTTACAAATAAGGTAAATGACAATATCAACCAAAGTTTGAAGTTGTTATCTCTTTCATTTCTTGAACGAGATGTTTAGGTCTAAGGGGTCACTATCTATAATCTAAATCTATATCTATAATCTATAATTACATATAATGCATCTCTATACTCTATATTTGAAAATCCTAAAATTAAGACTCTAACACTTCCAAATTAAAAATGTTTAATTTTTACTCTTAACCCCTCGATCTTTCTAATTTCTAACTCTACACTCTAAGTTATTAGAGTAAATTACATTGCCCGTCCCTGTGGTTTACACCTTATTACAAAGTCAGTCCCCGGGTCGGGTATTCCTCGGAGCCAGTCCCTTGACCCGGAAGTTTATTTCACTCCCAGTCCCTAAGTCAAACGGACGTTAAATATGTTTGTTATCTCATCCCACGTGACTTGCACATGGCCGCATAATTACATTGCCCGTCCCTGTGGTTGTTCGTATATTACGGTCCTAGTCCTCGGGTCGGGTATAGTGTGGACAACCACAGGGACGAGCAATGTAATTTACGGACAACGACAGGGACGGGCAATGTAATATACGGACAACCACAGGGACGAGCAATGTAATTTACTCGGCCATATGCAAGTCACGTGGGATGAGATAACAAGCATATTTAACGCCCGTTTGACTTAGGGACTGGGAGTGAAACAAATTTCCGGGTCAAGGGACTGGCTCCGAGGAATACCCGACCCGAAGACTGGCTTTGTAATAACGTGCAAACCACAGGGACGGGCAATGTAATTTACTCAAGTTATTATAATGATTCACCATCATAAGTAATACATCATAATATAATAATTCAAATATACAACTATTGTTGACTTATTACGATAATATATTATACTCCGCTGCATAGCGCCGGTATTATGCTAGTTTTAGTGTAGACATTTAATTATTAATATAACTTGTAAAATATACGGAGTATAATGATAGTGGTTCTTGTAAGGAAGGAGTTTTAGGAGGGAAGAAAATTAGTAGATGATAAGTATATTCTTTCATTTTTTTCACCTTTTTCATTTCTTTACCATCTTCATTTATCAACACTTCTCATTTCTCCACTTTTTTTTTGAAAAAAAAGTTCATGTTTTTTTTTTTTGTTATTATTATTATTTATATTAATTTTTATTATTATTATTTATTGTTTTAATTTTTATTTTTTTTGCGTTTTTTAAGGGTATTATTTTCGGATTATTTTTTTTGTGTTTTTTAACTTTTTCATTTATCCTTTTTCACAACTTGTATTTGTTTTTTTTGTTTTCGCTTTTTCAACCTTTTTTGTTGTTGTTGTATTACCTCACGTTATTACATTTTAATACAATACAAAGTATTATAAAAATATATATATGTGATGCATCATATTTATATCATGAATAAAATAAATTTTGATATAACAAAATTATAACTTCAATGCATCGTAAAATTAAAAATTGTGATGCACCATATTTTATAATTATGATGCACTGAGATTTATACATAAATGATGTTTATCGTGTATTTAAAAGTCGAAGCGTAATATTTTATAACTATGATACACCATATATTATAATTCTAATGCACCATGTTTTATATCTACGATGCACCACTTCTTAATTCAATAACGATATTAATGATATTTTATAGTATATTTAGAAAGTCGATGCATGATATTTAAAAACACTCGATGCATCATATTCATAGAAAATCAGTGTATCATTGTTTATAACATTGGTGAACACAATAATAATTTAATTTTATTGCGTCTTGTTTTTTGATATTCATCTGCATCATAATATATAATATCCGGTACATCACAAATGTTAAAATGATTTTAAAAAAGAAAAACTAAACAGTAATTAAAAAAAAAAAAAAAAAGTTAAAAACTAATATTTAGATTTAATTGTTAAAATTGATAAATTTTTCTAAGAAAAATGTTAACAAACTTTATTTAATTACTTATTAATTTTTTTTCATATAAAAATGTTATATAAGTTTTTACAAGTTATAAAAATACATTTTTTTAAATTAATTTCTTTTTTTAATTATCTTTTATAAAAATAAAATTTTTAATGAAAAAAAATAGAAAAAGGGGAAATAGGAAGAAAAAAAAAGTAGAGAAATAAAGAATGGGGAGAAATAGATAAAAAAGATGGAGAAGTGAGAAAGGGGATGAGAAATAGATAAAAAAAGTAGAGAAATGATGTTTGCCCCCCCGGCGTTGTGAAATCCAGTTGACGGCGTGCTTGCTCTAGCACCTGCCGATGGTTCCACGCAGCCTTCTCCCCAGAGGTATCCATCGGCGTTTGTGTGTTCTAGACGATAAAATGCATCATGTTTTCGCCGGACGTTGGTGTGAGGCCGGTATTTGTCGCCATGGTATTTATCACTGAGTTTATTATATAAGTGAAACAATTAGAATTATGTTGCTAGCTCAACAAGAGATCTAGGGTTTCAGCTAATGGATGTCGCCATTTGATCAATCATATCTTTCATACCTGAGTGCTAGTGAGTTTGATCCGATTCGTAGCTCTCCGTGACTTACGTGGGTAACCCGTCGGAGTGTATTGAACAAAACCGTGGGTGGCGAGGAGGTGAACAGTGATCTCCTCGTGATGATGATGGTTGAAGTGTATGTGGTGAAGGTATATTTAAAGGTGTTGGCATGAATAGTATCCATACCCTTGTATTTATAGTATCCTTTGATCACCTTGGTGGGCAAGTTTTGCCACGTGAAAACATCCCATGGTTTTAATCGTACGGCTGAATCACCATCTTGGTGGTGCTTTTAATCGTACGGTTGACTCACGATCTTGCTGGTACTGATCGTACGGCTGAGTCACCATCTTGGTGGTATTGTTCATCGTACGGTTGACTCACGATCTTGGTAATATTTGATCGTGCGGTTGTAATTGGTACTTCCTGCTTGTGGGTCCCCTGCGATGACGTGGACCAATGATATGGCTGGGGGAAAACCCTTGTCGGCCCCTGAGGAGACCACCACTAACGTAGGTGGAATCCGTTATAATGTTGTCCCTGATAGGGGACATGAACCCTAGTTTGATGGGCTTGCGTTATATTGCTGTGCTTACGCTTATGGGCCTCCTTGCCAAATAAGTTCCCTGTCAAGTAGGTGCCCCTGTCGTTGGGCTTTCTTTCTAATTGGTTTTCTGTAAATAGGCTTTCTTGTCCAAGGTCCCTGTGAATGGGCTTTCCTGTAAGTGAGATTACCTGTCCCAGGTCCCTGTAAATGGGTTTTTTGTAAATGGGCCCCTGTACATATTTACAAGGCCCATTTAGGATGGTACACGATTACCTATATAATAGCTATCCATTTTGAATATTTATTTATATGAATAAAACTTAAAAAAATCGCATCTTTATCCTTTCTCATTTTAATACAATGCAAATTATAGTGTAGTCAAAACTTCAAAGGATGGTAAGAGAGAACAAAAGTCTAAAATTGTGCTAGTAAAGTAGTAATGAAGATATTATATTTCATAAGGATCAAATATGATGAATTTTGAAGTATGATGGTAAAAACTGAAAAATAAAAAAACCTATGGGCCAAGGAAAAGTAGGTAAGCTCTCGATGGGTTGTCAAAACTCAAAACTGGGAGATTGAACGGAGTGGGGGGACCGAATGCGCCATTGAAGGCCTTATTCCCACGTGGGACTCCATATGCGGTCACGTGATCATTAGCTAACTGGTGAGTAGTACACTCACGTGCTTGCTTTTTGTAACGGACTACTGTTGCTAATTTTATTCTCTTTCTACGTATTCGCTCCATGAATATATTCATCTTCCCAAACATACGTATTTACGTAAGCTTATAAATGGAGTTGATAACGGAAGCTTATAACTATAACTTATTTTTTCTGTAGCGCATTTTTTAGGCTGCAAACTAGTGCTTATTATTTTATCTGTGTCAAACTAAGTGAAGGTTAAATATCTTAATTGATATAAAAGACCAAAAAAAACACATGACAAATTATTTATAAGGGGTATTTGAGCAATTTCTTATTTCATAATCCGAGAGCTACCTTATTTATAAAAGCTACTTTTACGTAGCTTATTTTTTAGATAAGCTCCCAAATTTTTGTATGCCAAACAATAATAGTAACTTGAGCTTATTAAAAAAATAAGTTTAAACTCTAATAAACTCCTAAAATCTACCTTGCCAAACAAACCCTTACGACGTCATCAATATCCTAGGACGAAGATAGAATATTGGGTTTATTGTCTCGTTATGTATTAAACTTTATACTTTTTATTATTGTATGAGTCGAACATCGAAAACTTCTATCGTATGTATTGAACTTGTAAATATTGTCTATTGTATGTATATTTTCCTTTTTGGGTAATTCCAAAATATTAAAGTTTAATTTTTGACCTAACCCAAAAAGGAAATTTTACATACAATAGACGATATTTACAAGTTCAATACATACAATAAGAGCAAATGAAAGTTTGTCTCGTACAATAGTAAAAAGTGTAAAATTTAATACATAACAAAACAATAACTACTAGAATATTATATACGAGAAGAAAAACATTACTTTTATTCAATTTTATCATTTTGAAGGGTCAAAACTTATAAAATATCACTAACTCCTTCAATTTTTTTTCTTCGTAACTGTAGATTTCTTGAGATGACAGATGACTCTACTGCCTACAAGATCGTCCCTGCCTTTTTTTTTTTTTTTTTTAACTACAATTATATTGAAGAAACTCTAACAAGTAGCTAGAAAAAGAGTTACATTACGTGGTTAATATCTGACGTAGTTAATTTGCAGTTAAATAGTTTTCTTCTTGATGTTGTTTTTGTTGCATAATTTCCTCTCTTATATGGTGGAAGGTTTTTAGTTTAATTTCTGCTTTGGAAAAAGAAGAGAAAAAAATGAGTAATTTATAAACCCATTGTTAACTATATTTGGTTTTTAATTCTTCAAAAAAAAAAAAAAAAAAAAAAAAAAAAAAAAACTTTCTATTAACCATTTATTTATCTATATCATTTTCCATAGAAAAACTTAAACCTCTATTCTGTAAATAAGTGTAAGTATTGGTAATAAATAATAATAATAATAATAATAATAATAATAATAATAATAATAATAATAATAATAATAATAATAATAATAATAATAATAATAATAATAATAATAATAATAATAATAATAATAATAATATGTATATATAAATAAAATGCTTAGTATGTATCTTCTATTTAATTAAAAACACGTACTAAATTATCCAAGTAACAAGTAAATTGAGTTGCTACCACACAACCATCAATTTATATCGGGGTAAGTGCGCGCAAATGTAAGGAACTATGCTCTGATATTCATTCTATGTAACCAACTACTCGAGGCTCCATTGTATGTAACAAACTTCTAATTTCGTTCATTGTATGTAACGAACTTGTATTTTCCTTATTTTTTCCATGTGTCGATTATATAAGGCGACACGTGGCGCCCTTAGAACCGTTGATCTAGCCAAAATACAAGTTCATTATATACAATGAAGGAAATTAGAAGTTCGTTACATACAATGGAGCCCCGAGTAGTTAGTTACATAGAATGAATGTCAGAGCATAGTTCATTACATTTGCGTGCACTAACCCCATTTATATCTTACGTACCTACGAGAATGTATATGAATGGAACAAATTAAAGGATAAATCTGTATCGAAAAATAGGTTTTATTTTATAGGTTATGACCAATGACCAATTTATCATATGGAAGCTATATATCAATATATGTGATTAATACAATAAATTAAGTTTTTTTTAGATACGCCAAACTTGAGTACGTACATGCATGATATATATATATATATATATATATATATATATATATATATATATATATATATATATATATATATATATATATATCACTACAACAAAAATATCATTTACTAAATTTTTTCTCACACTTTTTAAAATTATGTAAAATATTTCACACTTAAAAATGTGGAAATTACAATAATGTTTACATATATAAGTGTGAGAAAAAAATTTACAACTTAAAAGTATGGAGAATTCTAAATTTATCCACATTTATAGTGTAAACTTCAATTTGTAACTCCCAATTTATTCACATTTCCTCTTGCGTGAGAAAAATCATGTGTTACCTTTGCACACTTTTAAGTGTTGACAAGTTGTAATTTCTTCGCATTTACAAATGTAAGATTTTATTTTTTACATATAGGTGTGGAAATCTAATATTTTGCAAAACGTTTTACACAGTTTCTTGAAGCGTGAAAAAAGTGTGATAAAATGAATTTTTTTTAGTGTATCAATCTATTCTACACATATATATATATATATATATATATATTATATTATCTTATTTTATGTACAATATATAGTAATACATAAATATATTTTATTATCAGAAAATATCTGCGGCAGGAATCTTGATGTATTATCTTATTATCAATCAACACGATTATTATATTAAAGTTTTAATAGTCGATCGTCATTTGTGAGCGCACATAGTTTGTATAGTGGTCGGGTTTTGGTACAAGTTTTAAGACATAACTTACACATAACTAAAAAGAATATTATCTCGCAATCTTCAATTAGGTTGGCATTCTAAAAAAAACTATAAATACTAGTAATGTTTTATGGTGTATGTGTGTTTTCTCTCATATATATCAAGATGTTAGCTTTTTTTATCTGCATTTGCACCTGCACCTTAATTGGCTAACAACATACTTCGTTACTCGCATATAGAGATCGACATGATCTCTTTCTATCAGGGGCCGGGGTACGTTAGACTCACAGATCGAGGTGCAGATGCATCTGCAGACAAAATGCAATCTTGTATTCTAATCCTCGATTCATCGATCACATCATCAATCTTCTCACAATCACACGATATAAGTACACCATACAATTTACATGCGCGCGCGTGTGCAAAGGTAAGTGTTAAAATACTTGATATGCTAAATGCTAATTAGTTGATGTTAACTTGTATATATAGATAGATCGATATAAACGAGAATAACAAGTTAAGGGGAAAACTTGTTAAGGGGAAAACTTCAACGAGAACGTACCCGAAAAAGATAAAAATAATTGTTACATATATATCTTAGTGTTTCACTGTTTGGTTATTCAAAGTATGAAATGCCCTGAATAAAAAAAAAAAAAAAATGATACATAAAGCATGCATGTATCAATGTATGCCTAAGCTAATATTGTATCTGTTCACATTGTCGTTTTCTAAGACCGCTGCCATCGGTTTTATCAGTTGGGAACCGATGAAACAAACCGAAACCGACATCATTAGCACCGATTAATCGGTTGCCTTCTTCTTTTTCCTTCGTCAGTTTGGCGATCGATTTCATCGGTTGGGAACCAATGAAACAAACCAAAACCGACACCATTGGCACCAATTAATCGGTTGCCTTCTTCTGTTTCCTTCGTCAAACGAATTTGATTTTGGGGTGGGACCCAGCTTCTATTTTAATGTATTTTTTTTAGTGTATGTAATTGTAGGTATATTGGTAAATGTGAGACCCAAAAATCAAAGTGATGAAAGGATTATTGGGAGTGTTTAATCAGTCTTTCATCAGTTTTGGATGTGCTGATGTGGCGCTGAGCTGTCAAAATTGAAGAAGTAACAGTTGGAAGTGGTATAATTATCATTATCTTTATTTTGAAGTCTATAACAACTTTAATTAAGAGCATATATCAGACGACTGGTAAAAGGCTAGTGTACGTTTTAATTTCCTCTAGATTTAGTCAATTGCCTGTTAGTGTTTCAAGTACAAGCAGTGGTTGCTCGATCATTATTCCCAGTGTGGATAATATATACGTAGACACGTAGTATAGTAACAGCGTGACCGGGTGTCATTAAGGAAATGGTGAAGTTGAAGTGACGTGGAAGTGAACCCGCTATTTATATTGTTGAACCAATTAATTAAATTAAAGATAAAAGAAGAAAAAGAAAGACTTTGTCAATACAACGTTGAACGCTCAAGAGTCAACATGCTTCTTTTCTTAAACTCCCTTCAACAGCGGTTAACCCGTGGTGAAGGTCTTCAATGATGAAAAATGATCGAGTATCTACTACCCGTACTAGATATGTCTTTTCTAGCTGTTGGAACATGGATCGGGTTCGACCCGGATCCAACCCGTCCACTAACTAAATACATTGTGAGTTATTATAACCTTAGTGGTTAATACTCATGATGATCCATGAATGCCCATTATAGTTGTGATTAATGGAGACCGTTCATATCCTCGGAGGTTATGTATTTGATGGCTATATAAAGTGAGATCACTTTATATGCAAGGGTTGGACTTGAGAGAAAAGATACTCAATACACACATGAGAGACCATTGAGTGAAACGAGTTAAGACTCGTTAGCCTAGTGTATGTTTGATGCAAACGTGGTATTGGAATCTTAGGCTGTGAAATCGTGTAAGCTTTCCGTTAGTGATCGCTTAACCCGACCGGTGATTTAAACGGTGGTTCGTCGCTTCCGCTTCCGCTATAGTATTCGGGTATGTACCGAATCCTTAATCTCCTACATTGGTATCAGAGCCGCATGTTTATTTCCCGGCTAATAGTTTATCAATTAGTTTGATAATATTGCATGATTTTACGTTGATACAATTGTGTGTACTATACGTAGATCAAGTTATGTCTTATTCATAATATATGTTTGTTTGTCAACATGCTAAATTACTTTGCTAGTATATGTTTGATGATGACGATCGGTCAAACGGCATGCTCAGTACACATATTTGAGAACGATAAAAGAAGAATCTTGAATAAGTAGTTGTGTGATATAATTGCTTTACTTATTTGTTTGATTATAGCAATAAAAGTGGAACCCGGCCCTTGACATGCTCGGTTGTCTGTCCATATTTCTTTGCTAGTGTTTTTTTTTTATTCTTCGGGCACCATTTATTTTAATTGTGATTATTATTTCTATATAATCTGGTAAAATAAATTTGGTGTGAATTAGAGTGAAAAACAATGGAACAAATTAGTAATTTTGACATTCCCATGAACCAAGATATACTATATGAATTTTAGATTCTAATGTATGCTAAGTTGCGATATAAAGTGCATGAAGTTTACGTTCTGTTTATTTAGCGTACAAAACGTAATTTCATGGAGTGCGTATATATACTTGCAATATATATATGAGTTGAATCTTGGTTTTGGCTTTGGCTAAATTTCACAGTAACAAGTACGTGCGTGATTATAATAAGCTCATGAATATTTGTTGATTCATATTTTGATAGTGCACATGGCCTATTAAGTGTATTAGTTATACTTAATTTGATACATGTCATTGAATGCAACAAATTGTATCTGTTGGATACTTGAATAGTTGGGATCGATTTGTGAAAAGTTTTAGGTCCATACGAGATCTTTCTTTAATGGAAAAGAAAAGAATGTCAGTTTCTTTTTAAGGCTTTATTAATCGATTCATTAGAAACATATGTATGTAACTTAATCGATTTGTTTCTTGACATGCTGGAATTAGTATTCTAAGCCACGTGTATGTAAAAATCTTATGGTCTTAGGAGTTGTACCGTATGATGTGTGATTCATACTAGTTAAGTTTGTTAAATGTACAACTTTAATTAATGGCATATTGGATTAATACTTATGTGTCCATTTTTGTATTTATAAAGGATGATTATGAATTTGTGTATGTCATCCTCAATCTTTCATATGTTGAAAGTATATCATACTTGTTACGGGCTCATTAACGGGATATTTAATTTGTCATATATATTGTTATTGGACGAATATAAGTATTTATAGAAGTTTTTGAAATGAACCGTTTATACATGAAATAAGTTTGGCATGTTTTGGATCGGTTATAATGAGATCAATTTGGTTTTGTATAATTGTACTATCGAATTAGTTTCGCAAATGGTGCCAAAATTATCACTTGAATAATAATTGAGCATTCATAGTACTAAATGATGAACCGCATGATAACTTTGGATCATTTGGTTTTTTATGTTACATTTTATCTTAGTGATAATTAGAACCTTTAACGAGTTATTATTTTTCGTAATAATTAACTTATAATTCACATATGTTGTGAACCATGATAAACCATTTAAGAATTTTGATCCGAAACGAGTTTTGATCTCTATAGCATATAAATTATCTTTGCGATAATTGTTTTCTTAGGAGATGGTAAAAGGAAAAACGATATAAGGGCCAAATGTTATTTAATCATTTCTTAGTGGAAATGATTCTAATAAATTTCTCATTGTTGAAATTCCAATTTCTTTGTGAAAGTTCAAATCCATTGGTTGATCGTTATTTAGTATAATGATTATAAGGAACTATCATAAGTTAATAGTAAGTCCTTTAATTGATCATCATTAAGTATAATGATATTTTTCCTTAACTAAAACTTGATTTTGTTAAAATTGTAAGCATATGAGTTAATCATTATTTAGTGTAATGATTTTGGTATCAAGTATTGTTAATCATTTTGTGCCAAATGATTATAATTATTTTTCATTACGTTTGAAAAATTAATTTCTGTGTGAAACTGTGAGCACTTTAATAAATCATTATTTAGTATAATGATTATACTGATTTATATATGTTCAACATTGTACTCGGTATTTATTTGTGAAATTTGATCAAAATGATTGTTAATCATTATCGGTTCAATGATTATACAAAACGATTTTGTTTGAAAGTTTATTACTTTATTAGATCTTATCAAAATTAGTTAATCATTTTCTTGGTAAAATGATTATATTAAACTTTCTTTATTTTTGAAATGTTTCTCGAATTTTGATCAATATAAGTTAATCATTTTTAGTGAAATGATTATATTGCACTTTCTCTTTATTTGAAAGTTGTAATTCACTGTCAAATACCGAGCGTAGTTAACCATTTCTTAGTGTAAATGATTATATCAAACTTTCTCTTATGTTTGAAAGTTATATTTCTTTGAGAAATATTGAACATATTGGTCAATCATTTTGTAATGATTATCATCTTTCATTTTGTTTGAAAGTATAATTTCTCTGTGAAATTTAGAGCATATTAATTAATCATTATTAGTATAATGATTCTATTAAGCTTTCTTTGCGTATGAAAGTAACATTTCTTAGCGAAATTGAAAATATTTTTTTAATATGCAAAAGTGCTCTTATTTGTTGACTTTGCATCTTAATTGGCTATGTTAGTTGTGGTTTCATGGTAGGCTTTATAGGCGATAACTGGAAACGTAGTGACCTTTTTCTCTATAACCTATTATGAACTATAATTGGCATAATTAATTATTTGCAAATATTTTGTATATACGGATGGATATTAAAAGTTCTTGCATTGTTGTCTCCGTTTAGAACTTTGTGTTCAATAATATTTTCAGAACTTCGTGTTCAATCGAACTTTGTATTGATAGAACTTCGTGTTCAGTGTACCTTCATATTCAATTGAGCTTTGTTGAACTTTGCGTTCTTTAGAACTTTGTGTTCCACTTGAAGTTTGTGTTCAATCGAACTTTATATTAATCGGACTTCGTATCCAATCAAACTTCATTATAATTGAATCACGTGTTCAATAGAACTTAGTGTTCATTAATGGTTTTCACGATATTAAGACCTTGTTGAATTTATGGGAGCATAAAATTCAATATGTTTGGAAGAGCAAAAGGCTCAAAATGGTCATATGGCATTAATGGAAGAATTAAGGGAAGGATAAGGACATTATTAATTGCTCACATTATGTTGCTGAGTGGTATGGATAATCTCATTGGTTGATTTAAGCGAGATTGATCTTGCTATAAAGATGCAATCGGCATCGACCGACTAATTTATAGTCACTTCTAATATCAAAATGAGATCTATCATCAAGAAAATGTTCTTATTCTTGAACAATTGGTTCAATATATAAGTCTTTCATAATCTAAAAGTTTGGAGCACAAGGAATTGCACCTTACTTATACTGAAAACATAAAGAATGTTAGAGCTAGAAGATAATCGGCTTGAGGCCTATAACCACATACTAAGTTGTATGTGACATGACATAGCTCTAATAAGGTTTAACCATATGGTTTTGAACCTGCAAACACTGTGTTTGTAGTTTTGTTTTCATTGTTTTCATCCTTTGTGGATATAATTCTTCTTTCGTACTTCCATGGTAATGCTATTAAATTGTCTTATTCAACAAGCTCTTATTTTTATATATACTAATATCCTAAATGATACTGTCATTATGGATATCGGTTATTCACGTTATAACCCAAGTTTTTCCTTAGATACATCTTCAAATAAGTTTTTGAGTATGATGTAAAACAAATATTGATTAAGTGGATGTGTCCGCTTATGTACAATATTCAGTTGGAAAAACTGCTAGAAAACCATTTGGAATAGTTATCCATTGTGATCGATCCATTATGTACACGGTCCTTTCAATTTCCGAGTAAGACACGAAGCGTTTTATTGTAAATAATTTTTTAAATAGTTCCTCGATTTTGATTGTGTCTATTTGATTCTTTACGAATATGAATCGTTTTATGGTTTTCAAAATTTATTTAATTTTCTTGAAAATCAATAAATAATAAAACTAAGGAAGTTTTAATTAATCGAGGAAATGAATACCAATATGATTAGTTCAAAGCACTTAGTGATGCTCATGGTATTCAAATTTTTCAACTTGTTTTTCCTACGACTCCACAACAAGTCGTGTTGCGGAAAGTAGGAACATAACGCTTCTTGAATTGATTAAGTCGGTGATGGTTGAGTTGTATTCAAATTTTTCAACTTGTTTTTCCTACGACTCCACAACAAGTCGTGTTGCGGAAAGTAGGAACATAACGCTTCTTGAATTGATTAATCGGTGATGGTTGAGTTAACTATGTCTATCATCTTTGGGGTGATCTATAGTTATCTTATTCGCACTTTATCATGTGTCTTCCAATCAGTATCTTCCACGCCATATGAGTTATGGATAGGTTGTAAGAACGACTTAGGTACCTTGAGATTGTATAGGTATATATTACATTACTCATTATTTTAAGTTTTCGCAAACTTTAGACCACGACGAAAGAAAATGTGTTTTCGTTAAATACTTTGAACAATATAATCCAAAGATTATGTGTTTATAGGTGAACACGATAGTGGGAGTGTAACTAGATTTGAATCTCGGATGCCACGTTATTGGAAAATACATTTCCAAGTGAACAAATACAAATAAAGATTAGTCCTTGTTTGTAAACATATAGAATAACTTCATTCGAGTGGGAGAATTTGAGGAATTAAGGAAAAGAATTTGTTTCTTTGTGGCAATTCCTCAACATATTGCGAATGAGAGTAATTCTAATTTGAGTGGGAGAATATTGAGAAATCGCCGATTTCGTTTCAATGAAATCTCAATTCGAGTGGGAGTAGTATGAGAATCCAAGAATTTGTTTCAAGGAAATCTCAATCTGAGTGGGAGCAATTTAAGAAACCAAGAATCCGTTTCAAGGTTATATTAATTGCGAAAAAGAGAACCTCTTTGTCGATATGCGATCGGAAAAGGTATACTTTGTGGTTCACCTAAAACTCCCTCATATCCTACAAAGATAAAATGGATCAAACCCTATGATGAATAAATGATTTCATGAGACTGAAATCATTCTTGGGAATTAGTTGAGCTCCCCAAAGGACACAAAGCTCGATTTGTGGCAAAAGGCTACAATAACTTAAAAGGATACTAAGGTATCCAAGTAGTACTTTGATTTGTTGTGCAATAAAGATGGATCTGCGGAAAAGGCTAGTTATATATATTCTGACTGAGTTGTTATCTCTTGGAGTAACAAGAAATAGTCACACAAATCCTTGTATACAATGGAAGCTGAATGTTTTGGAAAATTCAGCCGTGGTTCGAATAAGCTGTGTGGCTTAACCACTTTTCGACTAACTTATGAGTTATTACTAATTTATCAATTAAGTATTGATATGGTCACATCGTGTTGCTTCCGTAGCATATATGAAAGACCTTAAGTCTCTATTGTGAGACCAAGCACATTAATATCAAGTACAATTTTGTGAGACATGGTTGCAAGAATACAGGCAAATATGTAGTACATATTTACACAAATAGCAGATCATTTGGAATACCTAGAGAGATGTGTTTATGTAACATGTCAAGGCTCAAGGTTGTATAGACATTAAAAATGTACTAACTTAATGTTTCCCAAACATATTTAAGTTTTAATGTCCATGACAATTTGTTTGTCAAATCCTATATACAAAGGAATGTTGTGTTTACATTCTTAATTTGTAAAGTATGTCAGACAGATTGGAGATCAGCCCACTCACATGGGTGATCGACTCCATTATTTTAGTGATAAGTGGAGCAGTAGCGTATTTTAAGTATATTGTCTAAGTGACAATTGAGAGCACAAACTTAAAATCTTTGATGCTACAGTTATAAAGTTTACAACAATTGGTGAATTACTTAGCTTCACCTAATCTGTCTATGATACCAGATGCGAGTTCTTACTGAGTTTTATGAGTAGATGAGTGAACTCGGATTCGAACATTGAGTGTGTTTGAATTAGTATCTGTGCAACATTGATTGAAAGACATACCTCCATGGGAAAGGAGAAATGTTGCAGCATGTGATTCATACCACATGTGTATAAGACGACCAATAAGGGAAATAGAAGAAACGATCTCTGCTTCTATGCTATGTGAGTCCCTTGAGGTATGAGTAACCTCAATTTTGGTATCCTTATGACCTTTTCTTGTCTCTTGAGGATTAGCTTGATGTTTGCTATCTTAAGGCGTTGCTTAAGGGTTATGAATGATTCGACCTGGCAGGACGCTCTTAGAAAAGCGAGTTGAGTTAAGTCCGAAAGAATCTAAGAAGAGGGAAGATCATTTGAAGTTCACATTAAGTTGTATTCACCGGTCGACCAATTATCTTGTCTTAGTGACATATCTTAGCGATAAAAGATAATTGTGAATACAAAGGGTTTTATAAGTAAAACTGAGATCATGTGTATTACTAATGTGATTAATGATCTAGGATATTGCATACTAAATCTACTCTTGCCAAATGTTTATTGAGCTGCTATATACTCCTAACAGATGTATAGCAATTGAGCTCTCGAAGTATGCCGGTCGCACGGCCTATTTTTCTAGTATGAACAGTTTGCAAGTTACACAATTATTCTCTCGAAATATATTGAGTAAATCATTTAGTTTGTGTACGAGTGGGAGATGTTGGAACATGGATCGGGTTCGACCCGGATCCAACCCGTCCACTAACTAAATACATTGTGAGTTATTATAACCTTAGTGGTTAATACTCATGATGATCCATGAATGCCCATTATAGTTGTGATTAATGGAGACCGTTCATATCCTCGGAGGTTATGTATTTGATGGCTATATAAAGTGAGATCACTTTATATGCAAGGGTTGGACTTGAGAGGAAAGATACTCAATACACACATGAGAGACCATTGAGTGAAACGAGTTAAGACTCGTTAGCCTAGTGTATGTTTGATGCAAACGTGGTATTGGAATCTTAGGCTGTGAAATCGTGTAAGCTTTCCGTTAGTGATCGCTTAACCCGACCGATGATTTAAACGGTGGTTCGTCGCTTCCGCTTCCGCTATAGTATTCGGGTATGTACCGAATCCTTAATCTCCTACACTAGCTGTATTAGATAAACATAGTTGATCTGTTATCGTTTTAAGATGACCTTGCGCACTATATATTCACATGCACGCATATATGGAGTATAATATATATAGTAAAGTAATATAACTATAACTATATAAATATATATATGTGGGTATATATATGCACACACTTGTATCATACTCCGTAGTCCATATATACCTTAAATCAACCTAGCATTTTGTGAATGTGTAACAAAATTTGGAAATCATGCTCATAAGATCAAAGAGTACCTGTATGCAACACGGACAACCCGGTTGTAAGTAACGGGATCCATACTATTAACCTTATATATAGTTTAGTAAAGCATGAACCGAGATACAATTTGACTAGTGACAGGTATAAGAACGAGTGGAGTTGATTTTTGTAATGTTAAACCACTTTTAATATGTGCTTGGTCACTAAATAACTTCTTTTCGAACTATTCCTTTTAATTTTTTTTTATCAATGTGCATAGCTAGATTAAATTAGCGTTTTGAAGAGGGGATAAGTTGAAATGTTGAGTATCGTTAGTGTGTTAATAATTATTGTGTGTACTAGTAGCCTTTTATATGTACAAGCAATAATTGGAAAGAACAAGGTGGTATTATTTAAAAGGGATTATTGTTTCGTTATGTATTAAACTTTACACTTTTTACTATTGTATGCGACATATGTTCATTTGTTATATTGTATGTAGTGAACTTGTAAATATGGTTATTATTTCCTTTTTGGGTAAGGCCAAAAAAGGAAACTTTCCTATTTGAGCCTTACCCAAAAAGGAAATTTTACATACAATAGATCATATTTACAAGTTCAATACATACAATAGAAGTTTTTAAAGTTCAACTCATACAATAGTAAAAAGTGTAAAATATAATGCATAACATAACAATAAACCATATTTAAAAATGATAAATAAGCCGAACTTGATAATGGACGAAAAAAGTTATTGTTAGAGCATGGGGAGTGCCCCTTGAACGGTGTCAACGTTCATGACCAAAAACGCCGATACCGGCGTTCTCCACTCCTGGCCGGCGTTCATGGTTAGTGTTCTTGATCAATGTTGAAAGTAGCACGTTGAGCAAGTCAATGTTTAACCATTTTTTTTTTTCTTTTTTCTTTTCCATTTTCCATTTATTTGATTGGTTAAACACATATTTTGTGGACCCATTTGAACACCGAGTTGAACATTGAACCACTCCCCTAAAAATCGTTTACGTATTAAGTTTCAGTATTCAATTGAACATTGAGCTGAACACCGAACATAATATCAACCACTCATTGTGCTCTTAGAGCACTTGGCTACTTCAATGTATCAATTTGAGGAATTAGAAAATATGTGATCCACATTTTAAAACTTGAATTACTTAGGTTGATAGGTTATATATCGATGTTCATTTAGTATCTTCCACTATATTAATTAATACCAAAACCAAGTATCTTCGTCTTTCATAAACATAAGAGCAACAACAATGGGTTTGGGGTTCCTCGGGGTTCAGTGTCCACCTCAATAGGGTTGGGAGGGGTTGGATCGAAGTTATCGTGGGGTTGGCAAGCCGTAAGTCAAATTTTCGTTTAATTCCTTTTTTTCAACTTTGTGCATATTTAAAAAAAAAATGTTAACTTTTTTATTGTATTATAAAAAGAATCAAAAAGGAAAAATAATTAGGGATTCTAAGGATTTTATTTGGTAAAAATGAAGCTAAAAAAGGTTAAAATTAAAAGTTAATAAAAAAAGTGATATATCATATTAGGGGGTGTTTGAATTAACTTAAATAAGCACTTATCCGCTTATTTGCTTATTTTGACAGCAGATAAGCAGCTCCAAATACTTTTCTGAAAACTGCTTATCTGCTTATTTACTAAGGAATAAACACTTAAAAATAAGTAAGGGGTCACACACTTTTTTTTTAGTACATAAGTGCTTATAAATAAGCTAATCCAAACACGCCTTTAGTGTAAACATACTACTAGTATGACACTGGTACTCTCAAAAAAAAAAAAAAAAAAACTGGGGTCAAACTTTCCCAATAGTCAAAACTTAAAATTAAAATTAAAATAAGGCTTGCCTCCGTGGAGGTCCAGGGTTCAAGCCAAGGCAAGGCAGTGGTGTAGGGGTAATTAAATTTGGCCGTTAAAAGAAAAAAAAAAATAGGACTTCCCCCAAATCCTTAACGTAGCGCAAGCTTTTCCTAGTAAAACCCTAGAGTTAGGGTTTTCAATTCAAATTCGATAGTCAGTATAATAAAGTCGATCCGAAGCTGCAGAAAAGAAACGGAAGGCGAATTCAGCGCATAAAGTAACTTTCTTTGTTAAGTAATACGTTGATTTGATCTAGAAAGGCTTATTGATTAGGTTTTTGTTCAATGTGCTTTAAATTTGTAATTTTGTTGTTTACTCAGTCTGAAATTGCGAACCCTACAGTGACAGATGAACATCTGAAGACACAAAATGCGGTGCATTTCCACCTTGCTATATTTCTAATTTGTACTGCATCATCCTTTGCTTTTTAATGCCAAAAGTTTTTGTGTGTGTTTTATATTAGTGTATCTTTGTTCAGATTCTTTGAACTAACCTTCTGTTTAAGTAAAAGGTACTTCAATGTATCTTTTGAATGTAATCATCATCAATTGTTTTCAAAAGAAAATATTCATATGAATTTCACAGCTTAAGTGTTGTTTTACTAATATCGATCACCTGCTCTTGATCAAAACTAAATAGTACGGAGTAGATAAAAAACAAAAAGAAGCTGGGCTATATGGTTTCTTATGGCAGAGTGTTGCTCTAGTTTAATTCTTTCGTAAGTCGTAGGCTATGATGAAAGTAAGTCTTGCCATATGTATAGATTGATTATGGTCAACAGATACCCAAAATTTGACTGTTATTCCTCCTCAGGCTTGAGAGTAAGCACTAATGATCGATAGTGAACTCGTTGAATTAGAGTAAAAGAACATGTGTTTAGGTTTCTAAAGCGTTAGAAGTCCTGTACCATTTAAGTGCACGTCGTGCTTTTAGGCAATATATAACGGGCCATTGAGGGTTGCAAATGTATAAACGCAAAAGAGAGATAAAACTGAGATCTCTTATGATCTTGATTGAATTACCAAAATGAAAGATTACAGAGTACAGACTAAGAAGCCAGCTACTTAAGTACAAATATGTTCAACTGATCCTTAACTAGCTATTAACAAAATGTCTGCTCTGTATTTATTTTATATATTCCACAAAAATGTGGTACATATGCCTTTTGGGCTTTGATACGTATCCAGAACACAGAGGTTCGAATGGTTTCGAAAACAAACTACATTGATTTTATGAGAAAATCGATTTTGTTTCAAACTTTCAAAGCATTGATTAACATTTTAGACAGTGTACAAAACATGGTGTTATAACACAGCATACTATGGGACAATTTTATATATATTATTATAAGGTAAAATCATTATCATTATACTAAGTCTCGTCCAAATTACTTTATCTTCAACATGTATCATGTTGTTTTTCCATTTCCGCGGAAAGGATATGATGATGCTCTTGCTATTCAGTCTTATGATCTTATCAATTGCACAAGATTTGAAACCTTAAGATATTATAAAGCATTATGATGATGAATTGATGTCGTTTTCCCGAGATGTATCTTGTTTGATAATGAATGTTTCCATTCCCCACCATGGTTGTAGCCTTGTAGGGCGTATGAGTAATTTGATCACAATCACCATCACCATCCAGCTAGTTGCTACTGCCATTGCTATTTATTGCTATTACCACCACATGAAACCAAAGATATGTCTCATAGTTACAATAATTATGCTTCTATTTTTTTGTGAGTGGATATATTCGTTGCCTAAAATCACGTTTCGTGTTTTTTATTCATTTACAAAACGGTCGTAGCCAGGTCTATTCAGTGAGTCCTATGTGAAACGTGCATAACGACGCCTTCCACGAGTACCATTCATCAGTGGGATCTTACAAGTAAATACTAAGATTATGTCACAAATGACTTGCAAGTCACTTTTCTTAAAGGGTGCTTTTCAACTACATGGAACTGAATAGTCTTTTTCTTTTAGCAAAATAATAACTTTCGCTTTAAAATGTACCAGTTTGTTAGAGCGAATTTAAGGGTGTCGATTCATGTGAAGTGCATAATTGTATCATTATAGTTAATTTCATAACTGAGCATTTTAATACATGAATAGTTCGAGATTTATGAGGTTCTTGTGGTCCATGATCAAGCATTTGTTAGCTTGAGTGCGGGTTAGGTTGAACCGATTCGTTATACTCCGGATGATGTGGCTAACCCAAAGACCCGTATAAAACGAGGTGAAGGGTGGGTAAGAACCGGTGATGAAGATGGTGGAGAGGAAGGGAGCAATGTGATGTTGAATAAATTGCAGCTAGGGTTTTAACCTTTATAAAGGAGGTGGGGGCAGGCCCAACATTGAAGCCTATGGGCCAAGCAATGTTAGGAGCCCAAAGCGTGAGGTACACCATCAGTCCAAAACTTTCAAATCACGCAATTAACATCCAGGGGTCCCTGTTTGAGTGACCAGCAATATCGATGTGATTGAAAGTATGAGGACCATTACTTTTCCGGTTTGAGAATTTTAAAGTTGAGATTAATGGCACATGTTACATAAATACACTCAAACATATCTAATCATGCTGATAACATCAAATCTACATGGGGGCCTGTTTTAAGTACGTTTTACAAGCAACTAAAAAAGGGAAAGTTTCATCTGAGAATATTAATTACAATTTGAAACTAAAAGGCTCTTTTTAGCACTTAATAAACTTGGAAATTCTTTTAAAAAATCAAATATACAAAAATAACTAAAGTACCGTTTATTTGTGTAACAAACGAAGAAAACTCGTGAACCCGCGATTCGTACCACATTAACAAATTTTTGGAATAATTTAATTTAATTTTTTTTCTCAAAAAGTCATCATCAGATTGAAACATTATTAACTATTTCACCCTTTTTAACCAACACACCAAGTAATACACAAGTACTATCTATAAAATTACTATACCGAATGATATAATACCAGTAATATCCAAAATCAAGTTTGTTGTATAGTTAAATTGTGACAATTTTAATTCACTAGCCATCTACTTGACGTTTAGAACTTGAACCTGAACCCGAACCCCCCGAAGCCATAGTCGCGGCCTCCCCGTGTGAGAATCTTTGCAACTGTATCATTTTCGCGTAACACCCGTCCGGGTAGTTCTTCAACAGGTGCGAGTGTGACCCTTGTTCGGCTACTTTCCCATCATCGATCACCGCAATCACATGAGCATTCCGTATAGTTGACAACCTGTGTGCTACAACAATCGTTGTTTTCCCAGCGCAGATACGCTCTAAAGCCTCTTGGATGCACTTTTCGGACTCTGCATCAAGTGCACTAGTAGCTTCGTCTAGTAACATTACCTCGGCTTTTCTTAAAAACGCCCTTGCAATCGCGACTCTTTGTTTTTGACCACCCGAAAGCTGGACCCCTCTTTCCCCGACAAAAGTCTTGTAGCCATCGGGTAATGCTGAGATGAATTTGTGAGCATTAGCAAGTGTAGCTGCTTCGATGATATCAGCCTCAGTTGCGGACTCGTGTCCATAAGCAATGTTTTCGTAAATAGTAGTGGCAAATAGACATGGTTCTTGTGGGACGACGGCTATGTGGCGCCTTAGTGACTTTAGGTTGTACTTCCTGATATCTTTACCATCGATCATCACACGTCCTGATGATGGTTCGTAAAATCTCTGGATCAATGACACCACGGAGCTTTTCCCGCAACCACTTGGCCCCACTAGGGCTAGAGTTTTTCCAGCCCGAGCTCGTAAACAAAGGTCACGAAAAACCGGGATGTCCGGGCGAGATGGGTAAGAAAAGTCAACATGTTTGAGTTCCACTTCGCCTCGTAGTCGGTCAGGGACCGGGATAGTGTCAACCTCATCAGGTTCGATCTCAGTCTTCCGGTCAAGAAGATCGAAAACGGACTTCATAGCTCGGCCACCCTTAATGAAATCTGGGGCAAGAGTCAGGGTCTCGGCTGCACCATTGGCGGAAACCATGAGAACCATGAAAACCCGAATCGTCTTTGAGAAATCGGAGATACCATGCTTTACAAGCCAGGACGCATACCAAAGGCCGAGTGCATAAGAAGCATAGAGCAAAAACTGGGCTATCCCGAACCCACTCCCAGCAATCTGACCCTTCCAGAAGCATCTACGAAGCGGCCTCTCAAGACTTAGAGTAAAAAGGTTGACAATTTTTGCCTCAGAGTTGAACGCAGCCACAGTTCTCATATTGGCCACCGCCTCCCCTGCTAACTGGGTTGCTTTCGCGTGAGCCCCTTCTAAGTCTCCTGAAAATCCTTGCATGAACATTTTCTGCCAAAAACACAAAAACAGCCTAACCGTAAGCAATGAAAACTGCAATGCAGGCCGTAAAACAATGTTGCAATAACACACACACACCTGCAATACAGTTGCAGCAACCACCAGAGGGAAAACAGCTACAAGAACGAGTGCTAGCCGCCACTGAAGAACAAAACCTGCGGTGCAGGCTACCAACATGAGTGCAGAGTTCTGCATAATCACTGAAATGCGATCCCCAATTGCTGAGCGAACATTATTAGCATCAAGGGACAACCTAGCTGCAATTCTGGAGCTCTCATTCTCCTCCTGATCAAACCACGCCATTTCATTCTTCAAAACTGCCGTCAACATTTTCTCTCGAACACGTTTTGTCAAGTTTTCTCCAACCACATCCCAGAAAAAATGCTGCAAAGTGTTGAAAATGAGTGCAGCCGAAGAAACCCCGATCAATAGATAACAGTATTTCCCAATTTCTTTAATCATGTACTCATGGTCCTGGTTGTAGTATATGCTGAGGACAGCACTTAAGACATAAGCAAAAAAAGCGCTGAGGGACCCACAGATCACGGACCCCACTGACCCAATCAAAGCATAGGTCCATTCGGGTGAGTTCATTTTTGCAAGGCGCCAGAAGGAACTTGCTTGCACCTTAAATGGAAGCTTCTCATGACGGTAACTTGGGTATCCACCTTCAATCGACATACTAAAGTCCGATGTCGAAAAATCTGATAACCGTCGGGAGTATGGTGATCTACCATAAGACGAGTTCCGGGTGATTATAGGTGAACTCACTGAGTTTCTTGCACTAGAAGGCCTGAAAGAAAAGAAGTCAACAAAAGTAAATAAATCTAGATCATAACTGGTACAGTTGACTTTTTAAGGTCAAAGCAAACATTTTCCAACAAGATAGTATACTGATTCAAAACATTTATACAACTTAAAAACATATATACAGTATTGTTTAGATATTTTCTAGCAATTTATTATAAAAACATATATTCAGTATTGTTTAGATAAGTCAAACTATAAACAACTCCCAATCCAAGAGCTAAAGTTTGGGGGTCAAACAAGCCAGTTTTCAAGTGGATAAAATAATGATTCGAATCTGCCACGAACTTAACCTGTAAGGTTATTATACTACTACAGTACTATGTATACTTCTATTTAGTTTAATCATTGACGCGTGATTAATTCTTTCCTTGGAAGTAAAGAGAATCTTAACCAGAATTTAGGCTGAAAAATAATCAGATCTTTAAAAAGTCAAACAGTAGTGAGCATTTCATTTGAGATCGTGAACTACCTGGCACTACTCTTTCTAGCATTATTCAAAGCAGTTTCATGGGCTATTTCTTGCATCTTTATGAGCTTAGCATAGGCACCATTTTCGCCCTTTGCAAAAAGCTCATCATGAGTTCCCATTTCTAAAACACCACCCTGCTGCAAAACCACCACGAGATCTGCTTTTCGTATGGTGGAGAGACGGTGGGCGATTACAAGTGTCGTCCTCCCAATCATGAACCGATCTAATGCCTCTTGGACCAATTTCTCAGACTCAGAATCCAAAGCACTCGTTGCTTCATCCAAAAGCAAGATTGCGGGATTCTTTAGCATAGCCCTTGCAATCGCAATTCTCTGCTTCTGCCCACCCGATAATTGTAACCCCCTCTCCCCAACCTGCAAATATTAAGATATTATTATAATATTACTACTATGATAATAATTATTATTAATCCAACATTTACCATAAATTCAGGAACTAGTGGGACATAACACAAATTACTACTTTGACCAAGACCCCACATTTCCTTTTCTAATTTTTTTATGTAAGCATCTAATCATGCATTAATTCCTTCATTGGTGATGGTCAAAGGGTTCTCTTAACATGCTACTGGTCAAACTAAATCTCAAATTTTGTTCTTGATTGTTGTTTACTATAACTTCATAGATCATTTTAGTGCTGTTGACTTTTTTGGTCAACCAATCCCATCCTTGGTAGCATGAATCTGCACATGCACTGTTGACTCAACAACCATGTTGTATCATCTCCATTAATGTGTGTCCTTGAAGAAAGATTCACTTCCCCCACAGTTTGACTTTTTCAAAAAATGCTAAGGTTTTCTATTGACTAAATGGCCATTCATACATATAGTAAAATGTAATAATGTAGCAACCAAAAAGTAACCCACTTTGTCAAAAGAAAGCCACTCCCTCTTCCTATCCATCATATCTTTTACACCTTCTAGGCAAAGTGACCATATTTTACCCCCCAACATACTCCATCTAAGTGGACCCTCACCAAAACAATTACATGAATTAAAAGCAAACTTATGGAACCGTGTTTAAAATGACGAAAATACCCTTAGGATGCTAAAATGGCCAACTCTATACTTAAAAAGATTTACCTGAGTATCATATGCGTCGGGTAATTTGATAATGAACGAATGAGCATTGGAAACACGAGCTGCTTCCTCGATCTCGACTATAGATGCATCGGGGCGACCCAAAAGTATGTTTTCTTGAATGGTTGTAGCAAAAAGTGCTGGCTCTTGGCTAACCAACCCAATCTGCTGCCTTAACCAATTCAAATTAAGCCCCTTGATGTCATGTCCATCTAGCATTACTTGTCCTGAAAAAAGTAACACAAATGTATTACTCCCTTTGATATATCTAATAAATTTTTCTACAAATATAAGTCCTACTAGACTGCCCCAAACAATAAGGTGAACATAACTGTCAGAGTCATAAAAGAAGTGTGAAAGGCAAACATGATATTGTACAGTATGCCAAGAAAGTTGTACATAGGTATGTTGGTTGGACTGAGTTAATGAAGAGTCATTGTCACTTACCAGAAGTAGGATCATAAAACCTTTCAATGAGGGAAACCACTGTGCTTTTTCCAGAGCCACTGCTTCCAACCAAAGCAATGGTTTTCCCAGCAGGAACACTTAAACTAAAATTATTGAGAATTTTAACATCTGGTCTTGAAGGGTATGAAAAGTTGACATTTTTTAGTTCTACAAATCCCGAAACCGAGTCTAACTCCAAACCAGATTCAGCGTTCTTATCGACGCTAGGTTTATGATCGATCATTCTGAAGATTTTCGCTGCAGCTACTCGGGCTTTTGCAAATGCAGACATACTTGGGGCAGATTGTCCCAACGCACTGTGAATATTTATAATTAAATTAAAAGACCAATAGAAAAATAATCAGAAAATTGCTAAGGTTTAGATTTTTAGGAGAAATAGTTGAACAATTGTAGATATATAGAACTTACAGTCCACCAATCATGACAGAGAACATGGTGGCAATGGCAAGTCCTCCATTGGTGTGATTGTGTCTAACAAGATACCCTCCATACCATAAAAGAAGTGCATAGCAACAAAAAACAGTGAAATAAGTTGCTCCTAATCCAAATCCTTTGGAAAAACCAGTTTTGTATCCAAGTCTTTGTGAGATCTTCAATGCAGAGGAATAAGCTTGTAATGCCCTCGATTCACCCACATATGCCAAAACAGTCCGAATTTGTACAATTGTCTGCAAATTTTAATAATTTTAAAAACTACCCGGATGGTAAACCACAGTTTTTCCTATTACGGAGTATAACATAATTTATATGCCATAAATTATTACCTGTTCAACATCACTGATATGAAAAAACAGACAAAGAAACCATTTTTATCAATATAGAATTATTGTTTCCTCGATTTAGCTCAAGCTTATTTAAACCAAGATAGATAGACAGATAAAAATCTTGTTTTTTTCTTGAACTCAAATACAATAACAGTAGCCATCACAACCCAAATAGTATTAGAGCAGAGAAGTAACTAATTTCTTGAATTGTATTAATTTCGGTCATCCACCCAGATGACAAGAAAGCTATACTTAAAATATATTCAAATGAGGGCAATATCCATAGCATGAACACTGATAGTAATTTATCAGAAAGGTGAATAAACGAAACGTATTTTGAAACAATTCAAGAAAATAAAAAAACAGAGAAATTGATAGTGGCTGACCTGCTCAGCAATGTTTCCAGCTTGTGAAAGAGCTTCTTGACTTTTAGAAGAAAGTTTAGCTAATGTGGTGGCGTGAATACCACCAATAACTGCAATAAGAGGCACCACAGCTAGTGTTACCAGTGCCAGTTGCCAAACTGCTGTGAATCCCACCACAAACCCAGAAACAAATGTTGCCATATAGTGTATGAAATTACCCAACTGCCATTCACACACACAACACCAAAACATACAGATAGTTAGAAGCCATAAGTTCCATAATGTTAACCAAATAAACAATTGATTTTTACCTTCTCACTGATTGCATCTTGAACCATAACAGCATCACTATTGATAGCATATACAACATCTGAAGTTCTGACTTCAGTGTCAAAGAACTGTATGTCTTGGCTTAATGCTGCTTCTAAGTACTTGATCCTCATTTTTGTTGATTGTCGCTCTCCTGTCCACATCCAACATGATATTTCTGCAAAGATAAATCAAAACACCCATTTCAAATTTCCAGTCTTTTTCAAGAATCTTTAAGAAAAAAAATACTAAATTTATCTAAGAAAAGAAGGTTCAGACCTGCCCATGAAGAAGCCCATATTGCAGCTCCAACTATTAGAAAGTAGAATGCATACTGCAAAAACCCATCAAGAAAATATAAGAATTTGAACCAAAAAGAATTGATCAATATTTATAATAAAGTTGGTACCTTAAAGACTTCTTGAGTCATTTTATCAATGTTATTGGCGTTGGACCCAAATGAATTAACAAGATCAGCAAAGAATCTAAGGAAAATAGGTAGAGAACAACCATGAACAAAAGCACCAATTGTTCCAATACCCATCAATACATAATCTAATCCATCTGCAAATCTAAACAACTCTCCAAACCCAACTGTTGGAACATTTTTCTTCTTCTTATCTTTTATATCTCCTCCATCATTTTTACCATTTTGCCCTTCACCTTCTTCCATTTTCAGTCCTTCTTCATTGACCGGGTCTAAGTTGTGGTTTTGATTTGAATATGGAGTTGAAATTGGGTTTTCAGGAACAAGTTCAAGACCTTGCATTTCAGACCATCTCCACTGCTCTGTGCCTTTGTTTATTATCTCCTCTTGGGATTCTTCTTGTGATGGCATTTCCTTTATTTTACTATTTTCCTCACTTTCTCTCTCCTTTGTCTCTTTTTAATTCCCTCTCTCCTTGAATACAATTAAAGACTTTGGATATCAGTTTTTACTTACTTTTTGTTGCCTAATTTAACTTTACCTTTTTTAACACCTAACAATGTTTTCAAATTCTAGTGCCCAAGTGTCAACGACTAGAAGGAACAGTTAATTAAGTTGATAAGTTGTACGGAGTATTATACCTCTACAGAAGAGTTTAATTGAGACCATTTATTTTATGTGAGAATGGGGGAACCAACCACAATATGTCATGTGTCACTTTTTTCTCTCTCATCCACGTTTTTAAAAATTAAATATCTCACAAACGAAAAGTAAAAAAATCATGAAAATTGCACCATATTTTTCAACGTTTTATCCTCTTCGATTTGCCGTCCATCAAGGCATACTTCTGACGAACTTTTTTTTTTCATTTCTTTGGTGGGTTTTACATATTAGTAACACATGTGTTAGTGATTGATTATACATTTGATTTAGGGTTTAGGGTTAGGGTTTAACAGGGTTTATTGTTAGGGTTTAGCAGGGTTTAGCAGGGTTTAGCAGGGTTTAGGGTTTAGGGTTTAGGGTTTAGTATGATTTAGGGTTTAGAGTTTTATAAAGCGTTTAGGGTTTAGGGTTTGGGGTTTAGGGGTTAGGGTTAGGGTTTGGGGTTTAGGGTTGGGAGTTTGGGGTTTCGGGACGAAACCCCAAACTCCCAACCCTAAACCCCAAACCCTAAACCCTAAACGCAACACTGTAACACACGTGTTAGTAATGTAAAAACCCACTAAAAATAATGGAAAAAAAACTCGTCGAAAGTATGCCTTAATAGACGGCAAATCGAAGAGGATCAAACGCTGAATCTAATGGTGCAATTTTCATAATTTTTCGATTTGTCGTTTGTGAGATATTTAACTTAAGGGGTAAATGAGTTTTGTATTCTCTTTGTACACATGGCATCATATCATTGGTTCCTCTATTCTCACACAAATTTTTAGTCTCATTTGAACCTTACCCTATACCTCTATGATCGGCTCTAAATATTTATTCAAAGTTTATGAATCATTTTTTCCTCCTCAAAATAGAGGGGTAGTAGATAATTCCTAAAGCCGTTCATAACAAAATTAGTTATGTTTGGATATCAACTGGTTTATAACTAAAATTAGAGAAAGTACCCTAAAACTACAAATAAAATTTGGTTCAGGGGATCATTTAGAGCCTATTATAGCTAGGCTGTTGTGAAGAAAGTTACGTTATGTAAATTAACATTTTATAAAAATTGAACCAAATTTATATCGAGTATCCTAATGTACTTTTACACAAGTTATACTCCGTAGTAACGTATTGATATGTGTATCTCTTCTCTATAAACAAAAAGTCTGGTCACATAGACCACACCAAAAATGTCAGTCATATTAGCACTAGCACTGTACCGAAGATCACACTTAACCCATATTTACTTTTTGTGACCACGTTGAAAATGAGACCAATTTAAGAAAATTTGTTTTTGTTTTGAACCATGGAGCCGTAAAAACAAAAAGAGAGGTTAAATTCGAAAAGACAATGTGGAAGCCAAAACCCACGTCAGGGCGGTATGGTAACCCCGTTGTGGTCGACCACGGAGAAAAAGAGGTGCCATATGTGTTGCTTTTAAAACTTTTAGACCATCTCTAATGTATGTATGAAACCTCCAAGTCTCCAACTATCTTCCCAATGTTTTTATATGATCATATGTTTAAAAAAAAATTCATATCTATAAAAAAAAATTTTGTTATGCAACTATATAGTAAAACAAGATTACTTGTTTATATATAGAACACAATTTGAGTAATTACACCCAAATTTGATAACAAAATATTCTCTACTTACAAGAAATATGGAATAAGTTTTTACAAGAATGATTTTGCCAATGACCTTACTCAAAATAACGTTATGCTTTTAGTTCATCCGTTGATAAAAAGATTTGAGAGCCATGTAGGTAAATATTTAAATAATAAATTCATCTATTTACAAAACATATGAACACATATTTAAAATCCTACTGTACAATTTATTGTACGGAAAATAATTTGATATTTTGATGGTTCAGTAGTTCTGTTTTAGCGATTTCAGTGTCATTGGATGCAAGATTTTGTAGAAGAACAAACTGATGTATTTTGTACTAAAAACCAAGTTCAAGTGTTGTGTTGGGAAGATAAAGTGACGTATGATGATGAAGTAATTAGTAGGCAGACAAGAAACTAACAAACTAAACACTGTCAAAAACTTTGAGTCTTCGAGTTTCTTTGACTGTTTTGACTTCACTTGACTCGGTATTTATATTGGGTGTTGATATTTTCACAACACTTTTTGTGTTCGCTCCGAAACCCCAAACCCCAACCCTAAACCTTAAACCCCAACCCTAAACCTTTACCCCAAACCCTAAACGCTTTATAAAACTCTAAACCCTAAATCATACTAAACCCTAAACCCTGCTAAACCCTAACACTAAACCATGCTAAACCCTAACTCTAAACCCTAACCCTAAACCCTAAATCAAATGTATAATCAATCACTAACACATGTGTTACTAATATGTAAAACCCACCAAAAAAATGAAAAAAAAAAAAATTCGTCGGAAGTATGCCTTGATGGACGGCAAATCGAAGAGGATAAAACGCTGAAAAATATGGTGCAATTTTCATGATTTTTCGACTTGTCGTTTGTGAGATATTTAATTTTTAAAAACGTGGATGAGAGAGAAAAAGTGACACATGGCATATTGTGGTTGGTTCCTCATTCTCACACAAAATAAATGGTCTCAATTGAATTCTTCTCACGTACATAATATAAAAACAAAATTTAGGTAATTTCAGAACATTAAGTAATAAATGATTGAATATTGATGTGGCAGTGGAGAAGTGTTGTACTTTTTTCCACTGTATCTGTAACTTTGTACCGGATATTATTATAATACTACTGTAATACATTGGGCAACTTTCTACTTATATTATAGTGTATACGGAGTATTATTTTTCGTTGCTATTTTTTAATTGGTCTTAAGGAGTTAGCAACAATAATCTTCCACAGTTAAATGTCTGGTTAATTTGTTAGTAGCATCTGCCGTTTGGCTTGAGTAAGATTAATAAGTATGGGTAGGGTTCAAATGAGAATATGAATTTGTGTGAGAATGAAGGAACCAATAATATCAAGCCATGTGTACAAAGAGAATGTTCCACATGTACAAAACCCATTTACCCCCAACATCAATTATCTCACAAACGACAAATCCAAAAATTATGAAAATTGCACCATTAAATTCGTCGTTTTCTCCTCTTCGATTTGCCGTCCCTCAAGACATACTTTCGAAAAGTTTTTTTTTTTTCATTTTTTTTGGTGGGTTTCACATTTACTAACACATGTGTTAAAGTGTTGCGTTTAAGGTTTAGGGTTTGGGGTTTAGGGGTTAGGGTTTGAGGTTTGGGGTTTCTCCCCGAAACCCCAAACCCTAAACCCTAACCCCTAAACCCCAAACCCTAAACCCTAAACGCTTTACAAAACGCTAAACCCTAAATCTTTCTAAACCCTAAACCTTGAACCCCTTCTAAACCCTAAACCCTTATAAACCCTAAACCATAAACCCTACTAAACCCTAAACCTAACCCTAAACCCTAACCTTAACCACAAATTAAATGTATAACTAATCACTAACACATGTGTTACTAATTTGTGAAACCCACCAAAAAATGAGAAAAAAAAAGTTGTCAAAAGTATGTCTTGAGAGACGGCAAATCGAAGAGGAGAAAACGCTGAATTTTATGGTGCAATTTTCATGATTTTTCGACTTACCGTTTGTGAGATATTTAATTTTTAAAAATGTGGAGGAGAGAGAATAAAGTGTGGAAGAGAGAGAATAAAGTGACACATGGCAGAAATCTATTGGTTCCCTCATTCTCACTCAAAATTGGTGTACTCATTTGAACCTTACTCTAATAAGTATATATACATTTTTTATAACCATTATATATTTGTTTCATTCTTAAAGGTTTTTATTTCTATATATAGATTTAAATTTAAATTGTGACGCATTGAGTGTATAATAATAATAATACAAATAAAATGTAATATACTCATTGATGATTGTAACATCACTTCGGGTGTGACGAACCGAAAAGACGCAACTTAGGTAAAATGGTAAATAATTTTACGAGTTGGCAATGAAAAAAAAAAGAAAATAATTAACTGTCAAACTCGATAGACGTATTTTTAACTTTTTCCCTGAAAAAAAATATAAAAAAAAAAATTATTGGTTCGATACTTGGACAGTTGGACTCATTATCCATGTTATCATCTTATTTTATCAATTTTAACAGGTCTAACTAGTCAAGTTCATAATAAGTTAGTTTGTTTAATGCTTAAATTTAATTTAAATTATTAAGGTCAAAGAGAAAAATAACATGAAAATTAGTTATGCTATGATAGTGTCGTGTCTTTTTACTTGTGTAAAACAATAGTGGTTGATAGTCCTTTCAACATATAATTATAAAAATGGCTTTTCTCTATATATTTTTTTAAGTTTTACTTTATTTTTTTCAGAAAAAAAGGGGAAAGAAAGATTGGAACAATGTCTTTAAGAGCATACGGTATGCATATACGTGGCATGACCGTTCTCTATCAAGAACACTGAGCGACAATGTTCTTGCACCCCGCACCAAAGTTCTCGCCAGTGTTCTCATCAATTTTTTGTTCCAGCGTTCGATGGGAGACGTTGTAACCATACAATGTTCTCATATTTTTTTATTGCTTTTTCTTCCTTTTTATGTTTGATCAAGAGCCAGCATACAAAAGATTGCTATTAATTTAATTTATTTGCTTTTTATGTATTACTTTATACAATTATTTTTATTAAAAACTCAAATAAAACAAATAATAAAAAACTTCAGAACACTGTCCAGAACACTGAGAATTCAGTTTTACCACACCACAAAATCCTCACTTTCAACATTCTCCAGAACACTGTCCCAGAACACCGACACCACACCTTGTGCTCTAAGGTTGCGTTAAGTTATGAAACACATATTTTATAATAATACTCGTCGTTTTTCTAGAGTAGTAAAATACTTCTCATACTTTAGAAAAACGGAAAAAACAATTAATATGACAAAGAAATGTTATAGAGTATGACAAGTTAAAAATTAGCATATTAATTGTTTTGAAGTATTTCTCATGAAGTATTTTGCATATTCATCCATTTTTCTAGAGTATGAGAAGTATTTTACTACTCTACAATACTTCCATAATAAAATTATAGAAATCTAATTAACTTAGGGTGTGATGTTCTCATTAACTTAATATGTTTTTCTAGAGTAGTAAAATACTTCTCATACCACTTGTTAGTTAATCATTTTTCTAGAGTAGTTAATCATATTAATTGTGACTTCAAAATTATATAACACTTACTTATTAGTAGAAATTTCTTGCATATTCATCAGTTATTACATTTTAATTATAAGTCTATAAGGTACCACTTGTCTTGAACAAGTGACAAAATGAAACTAAAAATAAATAAATATCCACTCAAATGCTCAACATAAAAAAAGGTGAAGCATGTGATGTTCAATGATGTCCTTGCATTGTCTTGCTTGTGGTTAAGTGTGCCAAGTATTCCACTTTAATTATTGATATATAACAAAATTATAGAAATCTAATTAATTATGAAATCTTTGTAGAAAAGTAACATGATGCTTTAACAATTATATTGTTAAATTTATGAAAAGCATCCCCTTTATTGCCAATATTCCAAATTTTATTAGAAGAAAAAGCACATATCCTTGTCTTATCATCTTTTTTTTTATATGTTTTTAAAAAATATTCTGTCTTGTGACAAAGTGGAAATAGTTTTATCAAATCAAATCAAAATGTATATTAAAAGCAACCAAATAATACTATAAAACATATATTTAATCATATATGTATTACAATACATATATAAATCAAAATGTATATTAAAAGCATCCCCTTTATTGCCAATATTCCAAATTTTAAGGTTTAATCCATAACACAAATGATCAAGTTATTATAAAATCAAGATGTGTCGGATATTAAAAAGATAGTGAAGCTGCATAGTATGCCAGTATCATACAATTATTTCCTTCTAATTTACAAGTAAAATAATACGACTAATAAGTAAGATGACCATTAATTATTTTAGAGTATATGATTACAAAGGTTTAATAAAGGCATTATGTATTTATGTATGGTTCCTCTTACGTATGGTCTGGTTTTATAAAATAATTAATTAATGATGTAATTTCGCTTCATAACCAAAACGTAGTAGATAGAGTAGTTGTGTTAATCTATCTTTATATGATAAAGCTAATATAGTTCAATAGTTAGTTTTACATTATGTTATATCCATTGTCCACTCTTGCAATACATACAAAACTTTTTAAGTATACTTCATTATGTATCAAATTATTGTTTTATAGTTTAGAATCTACATAATTATATATATAAGGTTAGGTTCGGTAAAAATAATATGTTAAAGTAAAAATGATAAAAACATATTATTGTTATTGGAATAACGAACAAGGTGTGAAGAGCCAGGTACTACAAGCAATCATTCTCACAGCTTGCTGGTGTGTATGAAAAACAAGAAACGAAACGTGTTTTAATGGAGTCTCCCCATCATGGCATCGGCTAAATAAATGAAGTTCAAAGTCTTAGTTACTTTTGGATCAATAACAGAGCAAGTTGTCAAAGTTTAACATGGGGTGAATGGTGCGAATTTAAACTGAGAGTACAATGAATCTGCTGAAGCGATGCATGATGGCTGACAACCAATAGAAGTTTAGAAGTCTAGAGGTGTATTTATTTTAATGTAAACCTTATTCCCTATGGGTGTTAATTGGTCTGTAATAGGAGCTGTTAATATTCTGGATCTGTATGGGGTATTATCAAAAACGATATAGGGTGAAAACCGATGGCTCGTCCCCTAGATTGGGGGATTTTTTCCTGGGTTTCCTCAGGTTTTTTTCATCTATTTTAGTACCCTCGCAGTTAAGATCCGGTGATATGGTGATTAAGAAATAAGGGTGTGTATTCGATGTATGTAAATTGTACAATTGTGGCTATCTAGCAGCTTGCTAATAGTATGATATTTATATATTGATGCCTTTCAAAAAGAAATAATTTTGGCATACTATTTTTAATTTAATAATAATTTTACTTTTAATGGGAAAATATTCCGTGAACCAAACTGCACGAATGCAAATGTATATTAATTTAGGAATTGGTTATGTATATTTATAAAAGTTGGAAGGTAAATTATATAAAATATAAATGGTTTTTTTTTTTTTTTGGGTCAATATCACAAATGTATGTTGCTATTGATAGCACAAATGATTTCCCAATTTTAATTGCAAAAGACTACTTCATCCCGATTTAAGTTTAAACTATGATTTGTCATAATTTCGGGGACCAAATAACTTACGTAAAAAATAGGCATATCGTGGTTAATTAGATAATGGGTATTTTAATTATTTTATGAGAATAAAATAAAGTACTTTCATCATGGAATCATAACTAGTTGGTTTAGTTGGAATCCATTAGTCAAGAATCAAAAGAAAATTGATTTTATAAAATATTAAAATCACACACTTCTGTAGGTATCCTTAATGGAAGCACACACTAACATAGTATCATGTGTTTCTTGTATTTAACTTTTCACTTATATCATGATAAGAAATTATTTGCTAACAATGCAACATTTTCTTAGATTTACATCCTAACTTACGTTTCCTATAACACTTAAATACTGGAACACTATTTTTCAGACTTTTAAAATAAGAACTAACTTTTTTTTAAGAAGACCTTTAACAACCCTTAACAAATTATTGGTATAAAATAATTATTACTTTTAGGTGAACAATTAGTAGGACTCGATTTAAAGGACAAAATAAAGCCTTTAATTAAGAAGGAAAAACCTTGGTCCTTGCCATGTGAACAAGATGTACTATAGGCAATGTTTTGAAAACCGTTTTTTGACTCGGACCAGAGAGGGGTCCAGTTCCGGTTCAACCGATCGGACTGTCAGCTCAAAACCGGTTAAAACTAGTTTTTTTTTTAAATCGGTCAAAAACCGGTCCGGTTCCCGGTTCAAACGGAGAAAATCGAAAAACCGAACGGTTCGTTGACTGGTCAAACTATGCCCAAAATCGGTTTTCAACCAACCGAAAATCCCAATAATTCTGGTTCAACCAGTTAGACCGGGCCGGTCTAATCAGTATTCAAAACATTGATTATAGGGCAGGACTTCTACTCAATTTGACTACTCTATTGTTACCGACTACTGACCGTAACTTTTGTTTTTGTTAAATAATTTAGATTAGATATGGATTAAAAATAGGTGAACAATTGAGCATGACAAAAAGGGTCTCAATGCTCCTTTTTGCTTAATTTTTTGTTTTTTCAATTACATTTAATAAATGATGAAAAATGAAAACATTTACTTTTTTAAAATAAATAAAAAATGATATAAATTGAATTATTATTATTATTATTTTTTAATTTTTTTTTTATGAAATTAACAGACTGATTTTGTTGTAAGAAAGAGTTGGGTTTCCATGTGTGCAGGCCTATCGATCATTTGGATACTTTTTAAATACATGCAATACCACTTTGGATATATTTGGCCCATACACTTTTTGTCATTTTCATTATCTTATAGCAAATTTATTTAAACTTTTTATTACTTAGTTTGTTATTATTACAAATACAGCAAATAAGTTTGTTCTATTTCAAAAACTTAATTTCACTCATTTTTTTTTAGAAAAAAACTAAATATCTCACAAACTGTATGTATATAAATTATAAAAATTACATATTCGGAATCAATGTCTTTTTCTTTTTGATTATAAATCTCACAAGCTATACTTTCGACAATGTTTTTTTTTTTTTTCATTTTTATTGGGTTTTAAAAATTTGTAACGTGAAATCACATTTGATTTAACACTAAAAAATAATCACACACGCCTATTTTTCCAATTAGACTTTAAATTCAAATCATTGATGATTTAAAAAGATTTAAACATGAAAACTAAGTTGTAATCAAATGCGATTGAACATCAAAGTATCAATCACATGTGATTAAAGAGTAATCAAATACGAATTTTTAAATCATTGACTATAATTGTATAATTAAGTAAAAATCAAGTTGAAATCATACATAAATTATCATATATCGGTAAATTGATCATCAAATATTAATTTTTAAATGAAAATCATATGTGATTATACACAAAATTATATGTGATTATATAACAAATCACATGTGATTTAACAATCACATGTGATTTTTAATGAAAACAAACACAATTTTTAAAATTCTATTTATAATTATGGATGTATATAAATATTATGGGTGTGTTTGGCAACCTCATTTTCGGGATTACTGGGGATTCTAGGAGATTAAGATTATAATTTTAAGAAACTCAATCCTTTATAATATTACAATCATTGTTTGGTACAAAAATAAGAGTAGATATTCTTCTAAAATTAATCTCTTCAAAAAGAATCTCTTCGAACTAGCTTCTAGAGTCCCCATCTCCTACTTAATGAATTACTATATTACCCTTCTTTGAAGTATTAAAAGCTTATAGTTAGAAAATGTCATGTCTATTTATGTTATTTTACATTTATAAGTTCCAACAACAACTAATTTGCCAAACACTTCTAAAAACTAAATTCTCCAGCTCCATCCCTAAGATAAAAACTCCAGTATCAGCTTCAAGAATCCATCTCCATCATCTCCAGCTCCAACTGGTTTTGCCAAACACATCCTAAGTTGTAATCACCTTTTAAATTAATACTCCGTATATATCATGAACAAATAATCGTGAACAAATTTTAACTTTTTATCATAAATCACATGTGATTATATTGTATAACCCATCAAAAAAAAAGGAAAAAAAATTCGTCGAAAGTATAGCTTATTAGATCTCTAATCAAAGAGAAAAAGACGTTGATTCCGATATGTAATTCTTATAATTTATGGATATAACACCCCACAATTTAAGACACAAATTTTTTTTTTTTTTTTATTTCGGAAGCGCAAATCCCATATATAATATGTACATAGATGTCACGATATCACCAACCAAAACATTACATATGTTCTAAAATTTAGATATAGTTACAAACGATAATTATCGACTGGGTGTTATTTAACAAAACAAAGTAATAACAAAACGATCAGAGTTCAACTTGGCAAACATTTCTTCAAACCATCAACACGTCCCAAACAACCCAAAAGTTAACCTGCAAAAGTATTGTGGGGAATTAGCACGAAGCTAAGTGAGTAAACTAAGTCTAACAATCTAACTTAGTATAACAATCAATTCACAACAATCATCTAAATAAACAATAAAACAGAGGATCGGTGGTTCTTGAGATACCCTCAGTCCGCGGTGGCACTCCAAGAACACTTAATAATCAACTGCAGGCCAATACAGAGATTTTTACCGATAGTTTATTGCTATCTTTAACCAATATGGGTTAATTCACAACGAATGTTCATCCGACCCATAAGGATTAACCTATAGCAACTAAACCCAAAATTGACCTCTATCATTCCAACCTATCATGGAATTATTCACTAGCAAACAATCAATCTATCAAACTACAAGTTTAATCAACAATCCTATCATTATTGTAACGATAAATCAGTCAATACCAGCAACTTAAAAATTGATGCAACTAACTGTTAACACCAAGATTAAATTGTGAGAACCAGTCCACTCACCTGTCTCGTTTCAGTCTCCAAACTCAAAGATCTTATTTTATTGAGTCTTCGGTGCCTCTGTAAACAAAATCAAAGCACAAGTTAATAACTAGTTTCATAATTCAAATTATATCTATACTTAAATACTTACATCAATAATTAAGAAATATTAATGGATAATTGATATAAGTATTGAATTCTAACAATTTCACAAAACATCAAATCTGTCAAAATATAACTAGCAAACGCGATCCGGGTGAGGGTGGCTGGATCGCGTTCACAGGCACAAAATTTTCTGTTACCGAAAACCACTGAGGAACGCGATCCGGGTTAAGGGTCAGGATCGCGTTCACATGACCAAAACACGAATGATCCAATTTATAACTAAGGAACACGATCCAGGTCAAGTAGTGGGATCGCGTTTCAAAGCTTTTCAGCACCAAACAGACCTGCAACTACAACTACGAACTACAATCCAATTTTACCAAATGCCATTGAAATGTACTATTTTTTACCAGCAATTAACCTCACATAACATGTAATAATATGTATTAGCAACAAACAAACATCATCCAAATTCTAATTACTAACATGCATCAATCTTTCAACCTAATTTAAACCAAAACCCACATTTATTCAATAGAACATGAAGAACACCATTGATATCTAAGATAAGCATAAAATCAGTCCAACAATCATCACACAACCACATTTAAACATGAATTTACTCTATCTCATCATTACATGCTATTAAATCAACTATTTCAACTAATTCAAGTTCCTACATGAAAATAGAGGATTACACTTACAATGGAGATGCTTATGAAATAAAGAAGATGAAGAACACTATGAAATCAAGATCATAGCCTTGAATTGAAGAAATCAGATTCTTTGTTTGGTGTCTAAAAATTCTTTGAAAGAAGAAGAAATGAAAATATGGGAGAAATGAAATGTTAATACCCTGAAGCCACAGGTGTCGACCTGTGGTTATGACTCAGCCAATTTGGGTATAAATTATACCCGTTTTAAATCTATTGTCTGGAACCTCGATTTCAATTGCGATAAAATTATTTTATTTTACCGTCACCTAAGTTTATTTAAAACAAACTATATTTTACTAGTCACAATATTTCCTGAGGCTCACTTACATATTAAATTTACAATCAAACTCAGGTAATAATTTAAATTGCATAAATAATTTAGAGAAAATACCTTTTTCTCCTAGGCCCGATTTGGGGATGTTACAAATCACCCCTCCTTAGAAAGATTTCGTCCCGAAATCTAATTAGACACAAATAAGTTAGGATATCTAGTTCGCATATTCTCCTCCGTTTCCCAGGTGAGATCCGCCCCCAAACTATGCTTCCATTTAACTAACACCATAGGGATTTCTTTCCTACGCAATTTGGTCACTTTTCTATCTAAAAGCTCGACAGGTTCCTCAACCAATTTCTTACTTGAGTCAACACGAAGATCTTGCAAAGGAAGGATTTGGGATTGATCCTCCACATTGCACTTTCTTAAATAGCAAACATTAAATGTATCGTGAATAACAGCTAATTCAGGCGGAAGATCTAAAGAAACTGATTGTTCATTAATCACCTGACGGATTCTAAATGGGCCAATATATCGGGGAGCTAACTTCCCACGTTTACCAAATCTAATAACACCCTTCCACGGAGAAACCTTTAAATAAACTAATTCACCTTCAACAAATACAACAGGTCGCCTACGTGGGTCAGCATACTGTTTCTGTCTATCACGTGCCGCTTTTAGTTTCTCACGAGCAATCTTAACTTTGTTAGCTGTAATTTGAACTAAATCGGGACCCGCAAACTGTTTTTCTCCCGCTTCTAACCAACATGTAGGTGTTCGACAACGGCGCCCATACAACATCTCATATGGCGGCATACCAATGCTAGAATGATAAGAATTATTATAAGCAAACTCTATCAATGGTAAGTGTGAATCCCAAGAACCGCCATACTCAAGTACACAAGCTCTCAACATATCCTCGAGTGTCTGAATAGTACGCTCTGACTGCCCGTCTGTCTGAGGATGATACGCTGTGCTAAGATTAACTCTGGTACCTAATTCACGTTGCAAACTCTGCCAAAAACCAGAAACAAACCTAGAATCTCTATCGGAAACAATGGATAAAGGAATACCATAACTAACAACAATCTCATGAATGTACAATTGAGCAAGTCGAGTCAATGATGCCGTCTCACTGGTGGCTAGAAAATGTGCACTCTTGGTTAATCTATCAACTATCACCCATATCATATCATTACCTTTCTGAGTGCGGGGAAATTTGGTAACGAAATCCATAGTAATGTGCTCTCATTTCCATTCCGGAATATCTAACTGTTTCAATGAACCATAGGGCTTCTGATGTTCTGCTTTAACCTGGGAACATATATGACAAGTCTCCACCATTCGAGCAACATCGGTTTTCATAGTTGGCCACAAATACAATGGTTTTAAATCATTGTACATTTTCGTACTCCCTGGATGAACAGATAACCTCGATCTGTGTGCCTCTGATAATATCAAATTCCGAAGTCCCCCAATCAATGGAACCCAAACCCGAGACTGGAAAGTTTTCAATCCTCGAGAATCATCAATCAATAAATCTTTCCGTTTCAACAAAATCTCAGATTTTAAATTTTGATCCAACAATGCCTCTAACTGTGCAGCTTTCAACTGAGAAATCAAATCAGAAGATATTTCCAAACGCATAAAATAAATTCGGTCGGAAGGTACATTTCGGCTTAAAGCATCGGCAACCACATTAGCTTTACCCGGATGATATCGGATTTCACAGTCATAATCCTTAATCAACTCCAACCATCGGCGCTGTCTCATATTGATTTCTTTCTGAGAAAACATGTACTGGAGGCTTTTATGATCCGTGCATACGACACATTTAGTTCCGTACAAATAGTGTTTCCAGATTTTCAACGCAAATACCACAGCTGCAAGTTCTAAATCGTGTGTGGGGTAATTTCTTTCATGAGTTTTAAGCTGGCGAGAAGCGTAAGCAATAACGAGATCATGTTGCATTAAGACAGCACCCAAACCAGCATGAGAAGCATCACAATAAACCACAAAACCCTCGGAACCATCAGGTAATGCTAACACTGGCGCCTAACATAACAACTGTTTAAGAGTCTGAAAAGATGTTTCTTGTTGATCACCCCACTGAAATTTAATATCCTTTCTAGTTAGCTTGGTTAACGGGCCAGCAATTTTGGAGAAATCCTTGATAAATTTTCGATAATATCCCGCTAAACCAAGGAAACTTTTAATCTCAGAAGGTGATTTAGGAACGTTCCAATTCATAACGGCGTCCACTTTGGAAGGATCCACTTTGACACCATCCTTACAAATAATATGCCCAAGAAACTGTACCTCTCGGAGCCAAAATTCGCATTTGGAAAATTTAGCAAAAAGATGCTCTCTTTTCAAAATCTCAAGAATCAATCTTAAATGATGTTCATGTTCAGCCTCAGACTTAGAATAAATCAAGATATCGTCAATAAATACAATCACAAACTTGTCTAGAAAAGGTCGACATACACGATTCATTAAGTCCATAAAAATAGCAGGAGCATTAGTCAATCCAAAAGGCATAACTAAGAACTCGTAATGACCATATCGGGTACGAAAAGCAGTCTTAGGAACATCTTCCTCACGAACTCGTACCTGATGATAACCGGATCTCAAATCGATCTTAGAAAAATAGGATGATCCCTGTAACTGATCAAATAACTCATCAATTCTGGGCAATTGATATTTGTTTTTCACTGTTCTTTTATTGAGCTCTCTATAATCAATACACATTCGAAGAGTACCATCCTTTTTCTTAACAAACAATACCGGAGCACCCCACGGGGAAGAACTCGGTCGAATAAACCCTTTATCTAACAGTTCCTGAATTTGACCCATCATCTCACGGATTTCAGAATGAGCTAATCTATAAGGAGACTTAGCTACAGGAGTCGAACCAGGAATCAAATCAATCTGAAATTCTACATCTCTTACAGGGGGTAAACCAGGTAATTCATCCGAAAAAACTTCCGGGTATTCAGAAACCACCGGAAAATTTGTTAAAGATTTCTTTTCTAACTTTCTATCTATCACATATGCCAAATAAGAATCACATCCCTTAGATAGAGATTTCCTAGCTTTCAACAAGGAAATCAATGGTAGACTACCCTTTACTCGTTCTCCTCGAGCCATGACGTATGACCCATCAGAAATCGGAATTCTTATAATCGTTTTATGACAATCAATGTTGGCCTTATTCAAACTTAACCAATCCATACCAATAACTACATCGAAACTAGGAATTGACATTAACAAAAAGGAGACTAAGAAATTATGACCCTCAATAAGTATACTAGCTCCAGCTACTGATGTGGTAACAGGAACTAATTTACCGTCAGCAATTTCAACTTCTAAAGGTTTAACAATCAAAGAGGGGATCAATTTCAGTCTATCACAAAAGTTCACAGATATAAACGAACAATTGGCACCAGAATCAAACAATACACGAGCTGGTATAGAATTTATGAGAAATGTACCAGTGATGACATCTTCAGTGGCGACAGCATCATCAACTGTCATTCGGAAAGCTCGGCTAGCAGCTACTGGTGGATTTTTCCTCTTTTGACCAGATGATGGCGAACCTTTAAGCGTACCCATACTCTGCCTCTTCGCCTCAGGACAATCCCCTGCACGATGCCCTTCTTTATGGCAATTCCAACACACGCTATTTGGGTAGGTACAATCCTTTGCAGCGTGACCAAAAACTCCACACTTAACACATCTAGATGTCTGGGGAGTACAAGGACCATTATGTCTAGCTCGACATCTATTACAATAGTTACTATCCGTTGGAATACCAGAATTCGATCTCCTGTTTTGTTGACTACCTTGTCCTTTCTGTTTACTCGAAGAATCTCCTTTGTTTTTCTGTGAATACCTTTCTTTATTCAACACTCTTTTAGCCATAATATCCCCATCAACCGAACGAGCTAAATCATAAGCTTGAGGAAGTGATCCTGCTAGTCTCACTGTGGTACGGTAATCAGGAGGTAATGTTTTCACAAAGTGATCAATTTTGGTCCGGTCAGTTGGAACCCACTGTTGCACAAACCACAATTTATCTGAAAACTGCTTAATTAATTCATCAATCGTCATTTGATCAGTCTTTTGTAAGTCAAGAAACTCTTGCCTAATCCTGGAAAGATTATACTCCGAGCAAAATTGCTTGCAAATCTCAGCATGAAAATCTGACCATCTTATATCATTCAACTGTTGTGGAGATAATGGTGCAGTAATTGAATCCCACCATGACATGGCTTGACCCTTTAATAACTGAACCGCATAAGGTACCTTATCCTCCTCCTCACAATGACATACATTTAGTTTTCTCTCTACATCACGAAGCCAGTCAAGAGTGACCGTAGGATCGGTACTTCCAGAATAAGTTGAAGGATTGCAAGACATAAAGGTTTTAAGAGAACAACATTTCTTCAACTGTTGAAAAGGTGGAATAGGTATTTGATAATTAGTATAACCAGATGAAGGAAAAGGACCCGAGGCCTGATAAGTATAACCCTGTTGCTGCTGTTGTAAAATAAAAGGATTAGATACCGGAATCCGTGTAGAAGATATAATAGGTGGTACATTAGTCACAATGTGGGGACGAGTAGAAACTGGATGTTGAGAAGATCCAGCTCGTTCTCTCTGAAGTTCCAACACTCTATTCTCCAATCTCATAATATACTCCTGATCAGTTTCAGTTTCTCCACCGGCTAAATTAGATGTACCATTATGACCCTGGTTCTCTGGTGGTGCATCTGTCCGCGTAGTATCATTGAGAGTATGGGAAGGTGGCTCATTATCCGCCATACCTGTCATCACATCACATCTCAACATTCGTTAATTGTTAGTACTAGCAACTAACCAAATCAACTATCATAATTAATCCCCACCACAAGAAATGTTTGACCAACATGACTAAGTTTAGGATTGAACACTTTAAATATTCAATTCACCTAAACTTGCGCTCTGATACCAACTTATAACACCCCACAATTTAAGACACAAAATTTTTTTTTTTTATTTCGGAAGCGCAAATCCCATATATAATATGTACATAGATGTCACGATATCACCAACCAAAACATTACATATGTTCTAAAATTTAGATATAGTTACAAACGATAATTATCGACTGGGTGTTATTTAACAAAACAAAGTAATAACAAAACGATCAGAGTTCAACTTGGCAAACATTTCTTCAAACCATCAACACGTCCCAAACAACCCAAAAGTTAACCTGCAAAAGTATTGTGGGGAATTAGCACGAAGCTAAGTGAGTAAACTAAGTCTAACAATCTAACTTAGTATAACAATCAATTCACAACAATCATCTAAATAAACAATAAAACAGAGGATCGGTGGTTCTTGAGATACCCTCAGTCCGCGGTGGCACTCCAAGAACACTTAATAATCAACTGCAGGCCAATACAGAGATTTTTACCGATAGTTTATTGCTATCTTTAACCAATATGGGTTAATTCACAACGAATGTTCATCCGACCCATAAGGATTAACCTATAGCAACTAAACCCAAAATTGACCTCTATCATTCCAACCTATCATGGAATTATTCACTAGCAAACAATCAATCTATCAAACTACAAGTTTAATCAACAATCCTATCATTATTGTAACGATAAATCAGTCAATACCAGCAACTTAAAAATTGATGCAACTAACTGTTAACACCAAGATTAAATTGTGAGAACCAGTCCACTCACCTGTCTCGTTTCAGTCTCCAAACTCAAAGATCTTATTTTATTGAGTCTTCGGTGCCTCTGTAAACAAAATCAAAGCACAAGTTAATAACTAGTTTCATAATTCAAATTATATCTATACTTAAATACTTACATCAATAATTAAGAAATATTAATGGATAATTGATATAAGTATTGAATTCTAACAATTTCACAAAACATCAAATCTGTCAAAATATAACTAGCAAACGCGATCCGGGTGAGGGTGGCTGGATCGCGTTCACAGGCACAAAATTTTCTGTTACCGAAAACCACTGAGGAACGCGATCCGGGTTAAGGGTCAGGATCGCGTTCACATGACCAAAACACGAATGATCCAATTTATAACTAAGGAACGCGATCCAGGTCAAGTAGTGGGATCGCGTTTCAAAGCTTTTCAGCACCAAACAGACCTGCAACTACAACTACGAACTACAATCCAATTTTACCAAATGCCATTGAAATGTACTATTTTTTACCAGCAATTAACCTCACATAACATGTAATAATATGTATTAGCAACAAACAAACATCATCCAAATTCTAATTACTAACATGCATCAATCTTTCAACATAATTTAAACCAAAACCCACATTTATTCAATAGAACATGAAGAACACCATTGATATCTAAGATAAGCATAAAATCAGTCCAACAATCATCACACAACCACATTTAAACATGAATTTACTCTATCTCATCATTACATGCTATTAAATCAACTATTTCAACTAATTCAAGTTCCTACATGAAAATAGAGGATTACACTTACAATGGAGATGCTTATGAAATAAAGAAGATGAAGAACACTATGAAATCAAGATCATAGCCTTGAATTGAAGAAATCAGATTCTTTGTTTGGTGTCTAAAAATTCTTTGAAAGAAGAAGAAATGAAAATATGGGAGAAATGAAATGTTAATACCCTGAAGCCACAGGTGTCGACCTGTGGTTATGACTCAGCCAATTTGGGTATAAATTATACCCGTTTTAAATCTATTGTCTGGAACCTCGATTTCAATTGCGATAAAATTATTTTATTTTACCGTCACCTAAGTTTATTTAAAACAAACTATATTTTACTAGTCACAATATATCCTGAGGCTCACTTACATATTAAATTTACAATCAAACTCAGGTAATAATTTAAATTGCATAAATAATTTAGAGAAAATACCTTTTTCTCCTAGGCCCGATTTGGGAATGTTACAATGGATATACGAATTGTGAGATATTTAATTTAAGAGGTAAAAGTGGAAGTTGATTTTGTAAAGAAATAAAACAATTCTATTGGTTATATCATTTCCTATTTTTTTTTTACCATTTTTATTTGAACTCACCCCATATGTATATGTAAGATCTCAATCAATTCGAATCTTTGAAAATGATGTGATTGATATACGTTCCTGAGGTGAAAATATACTAAGCATCCTATATAATTCATTCAATTCAATATATAATTATGAAATAAAAGAATACCCGTGCAATGCAGCGGGTAATGATTTTTCGAGATTTTCAAAAATTTTAATAATCTCGAAAACCTCAGAAAATCTTATCCAAAACGAATAAAGATATGACATTTTTTTTCTTTCCAAAAAGCTAAAACCACTTACAAATTGGATATGTAACCCGCAAATCCCGACCTCGACCCCGTGTCCTCGGACACGCAAGTCACAATCCCAGGTACGCAACTCGCAAATTGCAATTTGTTTGCCGCAACTCACAATTTAGTTGTTGCGCGCAAGTGGGACGTTTCGGTAAAAGGTTTTTAGTAGCAAATTTTATATATTAAAAAATGAGGTCAAATATTTTAATATCTTAAAAAAAATACGTAACCATGATAGGGGGTTTGTAACCCCGAATATTAAAGAGGTAGTAAAAGCATGGTCAAAGTATTAATACAGGGGTATTTCAGTAAATTTAATAGGATTTTTAAAAAACCTTTAATAGATGTAGAGGCAATATAGTAAATACAATCTTAAAAAAAAAAAAAACACACAAACACATTATTACATTATATATTAGTAATAGATAACTATTTATCGAACCATAAATATTTACGAGTATGAACTTAAAAGTTGTAAATTCGTGAGGTAATAATTTGTGTTTTTACACCAATGGAAGATCGAGAGACAATATAGTGGTGAGACTGTAGCTGTGGCTATGGGGAACATCGATAGGAACTGCTTGTCATTGTCCAGTTGTCCACACAATATGTTGGTTACATGTCACAATAATTACGCGGTCCTTCACGTACTCGATATTTTTTACAAAGATATATATGACATGGATTAATTAAGATGTGAATTATCAATTCCTTTTTTACTTTTCATTCTTCGATCATATAATAGTTTCAATTCGATTCAAACCTTGGGATTGATTGGTAACATATTCGTCGGGCATTTTAAATTAGGATTGTGTTTTTTTGGAAGAATGTGTCGAATCATTTAGAGTTTCAATTCATGTACGAATCAATCACTATAGATGTGTACTTGATATACAATTGATATAGACTGTGGGATTAAAATGTCGTGATCGATTGATTAGCATGCATATTTGAGATCCACAACATTTATGTCCGTAAGGAATAATTAATCCTATGAAATAAAAAAAAAAAAAAAAATTGTGGCCGGATGCATAGTTTGTTAGTAACTTCCTTACTAATGCAACTCATAATCTTACTAAAGGTAAATTAATTAAAACTAGATTATAACCCGCGAATTCGCGGGCTACCACATGATATTGATACAATGTTTATATTATATATTTATTTTATTACGTAATTTTCAATTGACATACTTGTGCATGAGAACTTTACGTTCATATTATCAAATTACTTGTTATTTATTTTTTATGGTATTATAATAAAGTTCACAATTCCCATAAAAAAAATTAAAACATGAAAGAAAAATACTATTTCAATTGTGGAAAATCAATAGATTGTACTTTGATATCACATTATTGTAAGGTATCTAAGAAATCGAAAAACCCAAAGGTAACATGATGAACAAAAAGAAAGTTAACAATATGTTAACATATTTTGATTATGTTTTTTGCAAGAGCAGCTAACATATTTTGATCATCATCATCATCATCATCATCATCATCATCATCATCATCATCATCATCATCATCATTATTACTACTGGAGCTTAGTGTGAGATTCTAAATTCATTTATGGTTAGATAGTTTTTTAGATGAATGGAAAGATGGTTGCTAGCAAGCCTCTGTATGTTGCGCTTGTGATCACAACACAATGAATATAGAATGGCAAGGTTACGGGCCCGGTTCTCACAGATGCGTACAATTGCAATGGCATCAAAAGTAGGACCTCGTCAATGTACTCACCTGGTAGTCCTGGTCTAGGGCAACAAAAATTTTATGGTCAACAACCTACACTGATTCTTCCTTAGGTAATCCCATTTTTTTAGAAAGTGAAGTACCCACATAACCACTACTACGAATATTTACACCAATATACAAATATATATAATTGTCACATCCCCATGAATTGAACCCCCAGCTTAATATACCTAGTTATTATTGTGTCAATAATGTTATGTAATTGTTATCACACTACATATGTATTTATATATTTTCTAGCAATATATAAAAAAATGCTTATGGGTCAAATCCACCAAACGACACTATAATGAGGCATTATTTTTGACCTGTTACTTATCTGACTGCCTCATATTACTAACCAACTTAACTTGAATCTGCGTGTTGAGTTGTTTGTTTTTTATGAAGCTCTTAGTAATTATTTGTTAGTAAAGTAAAAAAGAATTCTCAATTTTTAAATTATTCTAACAAATTGAAAATCGATTTAAATAAGATGGAAATAATTATTATAAATGAATGAAATTGAGTCTTTATTAATTTTGTTTGTTAACTATTAAGTGTTTGATTGTTTATTATATATGATGCAAATGTACTACTAATCTAATTCCATTCAAAATGGGTATTTGGGCCACCCACTGGAGTCGCTCCGTATTTCTAATCTAATTCCATTCACAAACTAATGTCCGTGGGGAGTTTAAACAAATGCATTTGTGGTACAAACATAATTACTAAATACAAGTGTCGTTGAAAATATATACCTAACTAAAATATGTTTTTAATTTTTTTATTTTAACTAATGCAAAATAAAATAATAAAAAATATATATCTACTTCGTGATTTTCAATTTGCGTCCTCCACTTTTTTCCATGCTGACATCCCGGATTCATTTACTCTAGTGGTGAGCTTAAACCGAACTGCAAACCAAAAAACCAAAAAAATTTCGAAAAAAACAAACCAAAAAAACCGAAGTTTTTCGTTTTTACCCAAAAAACCAACCTAAAAAACCGAACCGAACCAGAGTATCTTTATTATATATAGTCCTTTTTATTTAAATAACAGTTATGTATTTTATATGCATATATATATCTTTCTATATATATATATATATATATGTGTGTGTGTATATATATATATATATATATATATATATATATATATATATATAACTCTATAGATAAATAATATGAATATACCGAGTAATATGAGGCATTTTGTTGTTAATCAATATACTCGATGGAAATAATTATTATAAATGAATGAAATTGAGTCTTTATTAATTTTGTTTGTTAACTATTAAGTGTTTGATTGTTTATTATATATGATGCAAATGTACTACTAATCTAATTCCATTCAAAATGGGTATTTGGGCCATCCACTGGAGTCGCTCCGTATCTCTAATCTAATTCCATTCACAAACCAATGTCCGTGGGGAGTTTAAACAAATGCATTTGTGGTACAAACATAATTACTAAATACAAGTGTCGTTGAAAATATATACCTAACTAAAATATGTTTTTAATTTTTTTATTTTAACTAATGCAAAATAAAATAATAATAAATATATATCTACTTCGTGATTTTCAATTTGCGTCCTCCACTTTTTTCCATGCTGACATCCCGGATTCATTTACTCTAGTGGTGAGCTTAAACCGAACTGCAAACCAAAAAACCAAAAAAATTTCGAAAAAAAACCAAACCAAAAAAACCGAAGTTTTTCGTTTTTACCCAAAAAACCAACCTAAAAAACCGAACCGAACCAGAGTATCTTTATTATATATAGTCCTTTTTATTTAAATAACAGTTATGTATTTTATATGCATATATATATCTTTCTATATATATATATATATGTGTGTGTGTGTATATATATATATATATATATATATATATATATATATATATATAACTCTATAGATAAATAATATGAAAATACCGAGTAATATGAGGCATTTTGTTGTTAATCAATATACTCATTTAATGCTACATTTGTAAATGTATTTATTACGTATCGTATATTGTATATACTGTATGTGTTTAACACTCATCCATTGTTGGTAGTTTAATTTCCCAATATAAAGTCTAAGTTTAAGTTTATTTTAACATAGATATACGTATATACAGTGTATATTTTATCAAAATTTGTTGATAAAAGCACCCGAAAGAATAAACAAAAAAAACGAATAAAAACCGAAACTGAAACAACCGAACGGTTATATTTTATAATTTTCTAAAGAGTAAATTTCATAAATGGTCCTTGTAGTTTACATTGATTTACGAAAATAGTCCATGTACTATTTTTTCAACGTTTCCATTCCAATAACTTTGGATTTGCTATTTGCGAGCAAATTCAAAGTAATTGGACTGAAATTGTTGAAAAAAAAGTACAGGGACTATTTCGTAAATCAATATAATTCACAAGGACCATTTATAGAATTTACTCTTTTCTAAAAATTAAACTTACGGTTTGATTTTCGATTTTAGCTAAAAACCGAACCAAACCGACCCATGCACACCCCTAATTTACTCCGTTAATTATAGATGTCTTATCAATTCAATTTTAGTTAATGTGATCATTGATATTGTGTTTATTCACGGTTAAATTATAAGGTTTTCTTTATTTTAATTGTTGTTGATTTCTTATGTGGAACTAATTTAGAACTTAAAAGTCAATTTTGATTGACAGAACAAGTACATCCAACTATCAGAACTGATTGAATATGCCCGGAGTTTTCAATTAATACCGGTTTACGACTTAAAAAACAATATCTTTACAAATTAAATTATATTTTTTAAATTCGTATAGTATATTGTATACACCATATATGTTCAACATTGATCCATTGTTAGTTTTCCAAATATAAAGTCTAGGTTTAAGTTTATTATTAACATACATATAAGTATATACAATGTATATTTTATCAATTTTTTTTTTATAAAAGCACCCGAATGAGCAAACCGAAAAATCGAATAAAAATAAAATCCGAAACAACCAAACGGTTATTGTTTTTAATTTTCCAAAAACTGAACTTACAGTTCAATTTTCAGTTTTATACAAAAACTGAACCAAACCAACCCATGCACACCCTTAATCTAATCTGTTAATTTTAGATGTCTTATCAATTCAATTTCGGTTAATATGATCATTGATTTTATGTTTATTCACGGTTAATTTTATAAGATTTTCTTTATTTTGATTGTTGTTGATTTTTTTGTGGCACTAATTGTAGAACTTAAAAATCAATTTTGATTGACACAGTAACTACATCCAACTATCAAAATTAAAACCGGTTTACAACTTGAAAAACGGTATTGTTTACAAATTATATTTATATTGTTTAAAGATGTTACGCCATAGTCTATAAAAATGAAGGAAAACGTGAAAAATAAAATAGTTGAGATCTTTTTCATTCTTAAATATACTTATAGGTAGCTAATTTAAGTGAAAGTGTGGATAAAAAAAACTGTGATTAAAAAAGTCACATTTAGTGATATTAAAGCGTAAAAGCTAAATAGAAATACATGAGATCGGTATACTTTTCAATAAACACGTGTAAAAGTGAAAAAGAATACGTTAGTATATAATATTTGTGCGATTTTTAATTCTTAAATATACATATAGGTAGTTAATTTACTAATCTTGTGGATAATAAAGAATTGTGATTAATAAAGTTACGTTTAATGATTATAATACGAAGAAGTTAAATAGAAATACATGAAATCGGTACATATTTTAAAAAACACATGTGTTTGGCAATTATATTTGTATTAAACATGCATTTAGTTAATAAATATGTTTTGGGGTAATTTAGACATTCAGTAAACCCCTCTCCACTATTTAGGTAGTTATTTTACCAAACTAAGATCAATGGCCTACATTAGAAATTCTAAATTATTAATGGTGGAGATTAGCTTAGAGAATTCTAAAAATAAAATGACTACCTAAATACCACTCTATTATAATATATTATGTAGATGTAGATGTAGATAGTGAACGTGGCTTTCAGGACCCTTAGAAAACAAATTCACGGTTTCACATGTGAACTCATGTGGACTCGAGTAACAAGATATTGAAATTCATGAAAGTCAAACCCCATTTCTTTTCCTTTGTATAAAGATTAAACTCAGTTTTTTGTTGATTAATTGGTATTAATATGTTAATTACCCGTCGAATGGGTATGTTTATGAATTCGAGTTTTGACGTTTTTGTTAAATCATGAATCTATATATGTTAAAAAATAAACAAACATAATCCAGGCTGGTTTACCCTCTTCTAATAAAAACGACAAGTAGACTGATACTGAGTAAAATTGCAAAGTGTACGTACAGCTTATTATTACATGCTGCAAACTGCAAAGGTAGAATATAATTTAGCATTTGGGGCGTGTTCCTAACATTCACCAGCTTTATTTATTTTGATTACCATAAATTCTTCTGTTCCATCTCTATCTTCTGCAACTTCATCAATGATATTATTTTGTCTTAATTACCATATTTTCATGAAAATGGAGATGAGTGACTTTTATACACACTTTGAAGCCATTTTCTGCATGTAGGTCCTCCCATGGATCCTTTATGGTCATGCGTGTGACGTACTCCTTTGTAAAAAAGTCAAAAACCAAGGATGTGTTTGGTCTATAACCCCAAATTGAACAAAACCAAACAAATCAAGTGTGCACTTTGCAAATGTTAAAAAAATATTAATGTTCTCTCATAATCTGATGCATAACTTCGGTAATTAAAACTTTATATTAAAATGATACTCAATAAATTACCCTCTACTTATCTTAAAATTCGATGACGAATTCATTTATGAAATGTCTAGAGAAAAAAAATATTCACTTTTCATGAACCGTTAGTCAAATTTACTTGCAATAGATGATCATTATCGATCTGACACCCAGGGGCGGAGCTAGGTTTTTATAAGGTCAGGGGCAAAATTTTTTTTTTTGATTATTTATTCAATTTTGAGGGGTCAAAATTTATAAAATATCGTAAATACCTTAAATTTTTTTTTTACATGATTTAGAAATTTGGGAGGGGGAACTGCCCCCATGCCCTCCCTGTACATCCGCCCCTGCTAACACCTTTACAATATTACTCGATTGAAAATTATATGTATATACTATTGACAATAATCAAGCATATGATTAATTAAATTAAATTAAATAATGAATATGATCAAGTATAATGCTTATATGATCAGTAAAGAAGGTTAAAAAGCAAGCCGTGGGCTTGGACTCAATGGGTTACGGGTATTGACGGCAATAACTAAGAGCCCATTAAACGTTCCGTGGGCTTCTTGTGGGCCGCTATTATAACATGTTATCATACTTTTAGCGTAAGCTAACCTTTTTTATTTAATTTGATTTGATGTTTATCCCTAGAATTGCATCGAAGAAATTAAAAGCTAAAAGTATATATTATTGTTAGCGAAATGTAGCTAATTTCCTTGTTAAATTTGCTACATGAGCACATCCTCTACACTTGTTCTCCGTTTTCCTTAATTTTTAAACTTTGATTTGCACAATTATTGAAGCTCAATACGTACGGTCTTAACTTTAACTTCTTGCAAAAGACGTTGTAAACCGCTGATGATGACTGGCTCATCACCACGCCCCGAGGACAAATTCAGGGGGAGACAATGATGAGTATACACATGCATTAGACTGACCCAGAAGCTGAACAAGTGTATTTGTTTGAGTAATATAATAATTAGTGAAACTTATAATTATAGTGCATTAAAACAAAATAATTTTGAAAACTGAACACCGGCACATGTTATATTTGTTATGATGACGATATATGGACACAGGTAAATAAATAGTAACAAAAGAAAACATCCACAAATTAAAGAGTGTTGTGGGAGAACAGTAATGTGATGATGAATTAAAAAAACTGTGGAAGTCTTATTCATCCAGTGCAGCCATACAGAGGCGGGCTGCTGCTAATCTGCAGAAACTTGCACTACAAAATGGGATGGGGTCACAGAATCCTAAAAGTAGACTACCAAACAACAACATAAAGTCATCAAAACCTTGATATCATTCAAAATAAGAATGAGTCATACAAACATATATATAAAAATATAACTATTTACTTATTTAATCTTTAATGAAAGTTTTTCCGGTTATAAGATCTAGCTGATGATCAGCTGTACCAAGGATCTTAAAATACTTATGTCTAATTAATAGCATGAATTTATTATTACGGTACGTACATGTGTTGCATACAAATTTATATATGTGGCTCGGTACGAGTACAAATTTAGACTTGATTAAAGTTACTGCGACGTTGAATAACTTTAATTCTATAACGTTTCTAATTACATACTACGTATTTGTTTAACAATCATTAATACTGCATAGGGATCAAAATTTAGCCGATCGATAACTATTCAAGTCGGATACTTATAAGTTTCAATTCGGCCTATTATATATATTTTGAGCACCATGGACATTGTAATGATCAATTAATGATGTGTTAAGTTTCTTATTAATTTTTCCACAAAAACAAAAACTTGACAAAATTAAGAACTAACCAGATATAAATAAACGATCGACTACATTTCAAAAGTCTTAGATCGACCTGTTTAATGGTTGGAAACATTATTTCAAAAGTCTTAGATCGACCTCTTTAATGGTTGGAAACATTTTTATAAACTAGTAAATTGCCCGCACAATGTAGCGGTAACAACTGAGAAAAATGTAAAAGTGATCGATAACTGACAGCATTGTTAACGAAAAAGATAGTGATAATTGTTGACGGTGACTTTATGTTAATGAAATATCACTAAAATAGGTAGTTGTTAACGAAATTGTATAGTATAACTTATAAGTGTATCATATTATGTTATAATTGATTTTTCAATATTTATCTAGTCTGATTAAGGGTCAATTGTAATTGATTTATAAGTAGAGATTTATGCAATAAGTATGTATTAGTAGTTCCATATATATGAAGTCAATGATAATAAGGGTATAATAGACATTTCACATTTTGAAAAATTAAGCTTATTAACAAATGGGATAAACCCTTTATAAGGGAAGTATAGATATAGATTAATTTGATTTTCTTATATTTCCATCCCACAATTTATTGCCTTTTAATTAGTGTTGTAAAAAGCTAATTACACTGTATAACTTTTGGTGCCAAGCCTCACAAAACTGAGAAACAATAGGGCACAAGATCCAAGGATTCCATTAACAATCATGGTGGGGAGAAGATGGTCGGAAAAAGTGAGGGAAAACAAGACTAAAAACATACTATTAAAATGATCGATGTGATTAGTAAGAACGTACGTATGTGCAAGCTAGAAATCATTATTCTTAAGCTAGAAATCATCATTATTCATAAAGACAAGCATATATGAGCTGAGTTAAGTTTGAATATGAACACTCCACCTCAAGTATGCAATGACAACCAAGATATGATCTTGACACATGAGTCTAATAACACAGATAAAAACACATGCAAAACAAACCCTAATTTGGTTTATTAGGTGCAACCCCCTTTTGACATTTTTGCACTCTACAAGAAAACACATTCCCAAAAGGCATTTTTCTTCCATAAAAGCTTCAAAACCTTTTGATTAATTAGTCTCCAGAATAAAAATCTTTTATTAGCTGGCACTAACCCATCTAATCGTTTTATTTTAAATCCCAGAAGCAGACAAATCTCTTTAGAAGGTCAATGCATTCATCTTTAATAATTAATTTTGTAAATTTTATAACTTTATTGTCCTTTAAAATATTATTACTGTAAATTTGTTTGATGGGAACTCGTATACCCATGATATATGTATCTTTATTTTATCATATTCTAATGAAACAATGATCTTGAAGCTTTTAGGCTCTTCCCTGGCCTCCATCTCTAGCTTCTATGATGGCTTTCTTTATGTCAATTTTCTAAATCTTTGTTCCCCAAGTTGGATTTTTCTAACTTTTTTCCATTTTTCTAGTCAAGATTTTTTGTTCTTTTCTGGGTATCATAGTCAGTAAAGGTTGGCTAGTTCACATGTATAAGTAATTAATTTAATTAGCATATTCTTTAAACATAATTAATGTACATAATCAAATATCTAGATTACCACAAAAGCGCGTGCTAATTAACTCTCTCTCTCTCTCTCTCTCTTTTTTTTTTTTTTTTTTTTTTTAAGGGCAAGAAGAGTATACTTATTGCAATCCATGTTTTGAATAGCTTCGATATCAAAGCGTCAGCTTGAACTATTTACTTATGGGTATTTGGTCTAAGTGTTGATGAATAGAATCGTATCAAAGTACGTCCCAAAACAAATTAATTAAGAAGTTTTTTTTTTCTGATTACATGTTTGTTATTTATGTTGATGAAATGTCGTTATTAGGTACCACTAATAATTTTATATGTTCTTAAAACTTCAAACTTCGCTAGAAAACCGGGATTAGGATCAACATCAAGCTAATTAAAGAAACCAGAACTCACAAAGTCTCTTGGACTGACAATAAACTCGGTCGAATAATATACTATATGTGGATCGAATCAAAGAATATATCAATCATAAATCACTTATTAATGGTGTATGGAAAACATGCGATGCAATTAACATCTTATCTTCTGATTCAATCACAAAAGTTTTTGCAAATTTGCTATGTCATATAAACAGGTAATTTAACATGGTCTTAATTGGTCATGACTTGATGCGGTTGAAACTAGTAAAGAACATGAATGCTTAAAAAAAAAGATGAATAAAACTATAAAATGAACAAAGTTTACCATTCCTACTCTCTCATATATATAAAAAAAGAAAAGAAACAAAAGTGGGAAAAAGCCGTATAATATTTTCACAAACCCAGTCTTCCCTAGTACTAGAGATCATGATGTGACAAAGATAGTGATCATGATCATGATCTTGATGACCATATATGTTGAGCATCCACAGTACAAATGATGCAGTAACTAGCTAGCTAGTAGTACATAAGCTTTTCTACTTCTTTGGTTTCATCAGCAAAATAGTTGTCAATGTTACTGCTGCAAAGATTTGTGCTAATGAGCTGCTTAATCTCTTCAAGACTAGAGTCAAATGAAGAATTCCCATACCCTTGTTCCTTTTCATAATTCACACCAAGTTCCTTATAAGAATCATTCTGCAAACTTCCCATGCTGTGATGATCATTATAAACTTGACCAACATGAGTAGTACTACCATACTCATTATAATGACAACTACCATCTGAATTGGAACTACAGCTAGCTTGATCACCTCCAAACATTACAAGGGTAGAATTGTCTTTTACCCTTTGGTAACTTTCCACGGAACCCAAACCAAGATATCCATGATCTTGTGATTGTGAAACTAGATGAGCAGGAGCAGTTGTATTAGGACTTGAAGGGATAGATAGGGTTTGATCATGATAGCTAGAGGTATTAGTATTATTAGTACTATACATATATGATGAAGGTGGTGATGGTGATGTTGATAATGGAGCATTAATATTGATATTACTATTTTGTAAAATTGATAGTGATGGGTAGCTGTAGTTTGTTGAAGTGTTGAAAGTTTGAAGATGATGAAGAGGTTTTCTAAATTCAGGCATGTAGATGAAGTTGTTCATCATCATCTTCTTCTTCAGCTTTGTGTTCCAATAGTTCTTGATATCATTGTCTGTTCTTCCTGGTAATTGTGCTGCCATTATTGACCACCTACACAATATCTTTATTATATTAACATCACATAGATCTTGAAACCAGTTATTATAGATTCCAGTGACAGAGAGATTATATATAATATACCTGCTACCAATGGTAGTAAATAGTGTACAAATAACTTTATCTTCATCATCAGAAAATTCACCATGTTTAATGTTTGGTCTTAGATAGTTCAACCATCTCAACCTACAACTCTTTCCACATCTTTTAAGGCCTGTGTGAATTTCAAAAACAAGAAACAAATTAGCACTCACATATTGACTAATTCAAGAAACAACACAAAGTGACAACCCTTGGCTAATTACAGTGCTAAATTGTTTAAAAGATATATATAATATATATGTATGTCTGTACCTGCTTTCTGGGGAAGAGCAATCCAGTTGCCTCCGGTACCATGGGTTTGTATGTAGTCTTTTAGCTTTGTGTCTTCTTCAGGTGACCATGGCCCTTTCTTAACATTTGCTTTGTCACAACATGGAGCTCTACCCATCTTCCTTTTTTTTTTTTTTTTAATCTTTTTCAATTTTTTTGATTGTAAATTTGAAATGGAGAAAAGGGATTGATAGATAGTTGTGGGAGAAATGAAATGAAGGTTGGATTTATGTGCTTAAGAAGAAGACTTGTAGGTGTCTAGAAATCAACTGTTTTGTTCTATTCAAAGGGATGGCAAACACAAGTCAATCGACAATCACTTTATAAATCCACAAAGTTCAAAAAGTTATTATCTACTACTTTGTTCACAATTAATCGTCTAGGTTACATTTTGAAATGTTTCAAAATATTATCCACTATTGATTTCAACCAATCGAAAAGTACTTTAGTGGATATATATGAAATCTTTTTGGCTGACATGGTAAGAAATATATTTTTCTAAAACTATGTGCATTTTTATAGTGGACAATTAAAGTGGAACGAAAATATGATTAATTATCACTCTAAAATGTACTAATAATGTAACAAAATGAACAAATTTGGTCAACTCTTTAAATTTGATACCTATAATAACTAAACATATATAATGAACTTCTCATTTTTATAAATTACATAATAAACACTCTACATAGACAGCGTATTACTGTACAAATTCAAAATATATGCATGCTTTTAGTACGCACGGGTAAGAAACGAGTTAAATCGAGTTTACTAGCTAGCTGGTTCATTTTGTCATGAACAATTTTATTATACTTGCCAAATATGATATAGACATATAGTTGATACACAAGAATATATATAGTTTAATTCTATCCAGAGTTACCCGTTAATTTGACACTTACCGTAAGAGATGCACTATAAGTTATAACTCAAATTTACCGGCTTACCGACCTCTAAATAAATTGAAACGGTCATGAGCTTGAAATAAACATAAAAAAAAAAACCTAACTTATGAGATTAGATTTAAGGATATCAAGAAATAATGAATTTTTAAAGTAGTCATGAGTCATGACCGATTCTCTGTAAATCAAATACGTTTATTTTGTTATACTTATTCGAGAAAGTTATTTTATAGATTATAAATATAAATAGAAATATAAATATAAATATAAATATATCCTAATCCATATGATTAAAATATACCCACAAGCAAGAGCCTTTTTTACGTGAGGTGTCTTTTTTAGTGCTACTTTCTCAATCCATCCAAAGTCTTTGCCCGAATAATAGATTACAATTCATGTATGAAAATGATGGCCCCTTTTTATTCAAAAAAAGGCTCTCATGGTCATTTAAATATCTTATTTGATTTCATATTAATTATTTATTTCTTAATTTATATTTGTGTTTCATTATTAGTGGTAAAGCCAAGTCAATGTGAGTACATTATAATGTTCTCCCTTCCTATATATTTGCGCAAATCCATGGCTAGCTATAAACAGTGTTACTATTTATGTATAAGAGAGCGATGAAATTAGTATTATGTATTATGACGTCATATATATATATTCATTTAATTTTAAACTGAAAACAGTGACGAGTTAATTATAGTACTAGTACTAAGGTACGTAACTATAAGGGGTAACCAACTATGCAATTAATCCTGCTAATCAAGAAAATTGGTTCACCGCCATGTTTTAAATTTGACACTTTTAAATCCTTTACGATGCCTCCTAGCTAGCTTGATTTTACTCTTCTAACCTTTTGAATTAAACTATCCAAATTAAATAATCGAGTTGAAACTATTAGACTTGCACTAATTACTAACTCTTAATTTCTCATTACATCAAGATAGACATTTACAAATTCAACCACACATTTAAAATCTATTAGCCATTAATTTCTTGTAGGATTAGCAACCAAATTACCAGCTTTCACTGAATTGGGTGTCCACGGGTTTAGAAGTTAGATCTTGTTCAAGACAATCGCCGGCCTGTCTGAAAGTGGATCATCTTCAATTCGAACCATTGGTCATGCATTGCATGAATCTCTCATTTTGAGAAGCACCGCCCCAAATTCATATGAACATAAATTGTCTATTATTTACTTAGGGTGCGTTTAGTTACGGAATTTTTTTTCCATTTTTCATTTTCCGTTTTCGTAGGGAATGAATAATGTTTTAATTCTTTAGAAAAACGATGAAAACTTGCAAAATGCGTTCAAATGTTATAACATATAACAAATCGGAAGCGTTAGTCCAACTTTCAACAATACCAAATTACATTACAAATTCAACCTAATTTAAAACATCATTTGTCAACATGGGTGTTATTTCAAAACCAATAATTTATACAATCAAATATCAGAGTAACGCCTCGCTGTCAAACATTCCTTCCCATCCGACTTCTTGCCCATCCATATTATATCCATAACCTGCAAGAAGTGTTAATGTGGGGGATTAGCATAACGCTAAGTTAGTAGACAATTAATCAACAGTTTAACTTAGCAACAACAACTTTGTTTGCACCAAATAACCGTAAACACATAATACACAATACAACAATTCAACTGGTCAACAGTTCAACTGGTCTCACAATTCAATAATGAGGATCGGTGGTTCTTGAGAAACCCTACAGCCGCGGTGGCTCTCAAAGAACACTTATCCAACCATATCCGTATGGCCATAACGGACGAGACCGATATCTAGTGGTCATTATCCTCAAACACAGGTTCTACACTGATGTGTTGAATCTAGTTATAAAATTATCGTTGAAAAGTGAACAAGAAAGTACCGAGCTAGACCAAAACACAACCGGGCAGTGGACCCTATCGTGTAGTAGTATAGTTTGGTAAGTTCGGGTTCGAACACAGGGAACTAAATTGGATGATCAATAGAAGTGTGAGCAATTTAAAAAGAGAAAATAAAATGTGGTTGGTTTGTGTGACCGAATTGTCACGTTGCTTAAAACTACAATCTTTGATTAATCTAGGCAGGTGGACTCTGAAGAGTCAAAGTGATTGATTGGAAACTTTCAAATATTAAAAACAATGCTTGCTTGGACTGTTTCACTAGTGATTTCGGGGTGTAGAATTATAACCGGTTAACACATATGCTAAATGGTAACATTCATCAAACCTAAGCTCAAAGTTCTCTGAGTCCTAAAGTTCAATTTCAGTTGACAAACCTATGATTTAATCAAGTAACAGACGTTCGCCATAGTTACAAACTTACACAACTTAGCTAAACCATTTGACACATTCCAAAATTACATTCGCAATTTTGATCAATCATTCATAGACAAACAATTAATAGCAATTTACTAGGTTGAAAACGTTCGCTATATCAATTAGTAAATCACCAAATGGTTAAATTCTTAAGATAAAGCTCAATCACATAAGGTTCTCCGATTAAACATAAATTTAATTTTGTGAGTTTGCAAATCATCCACACGACAAACATTCGCTATAATCGTTAACTTGTATATATTTAACTAGTGTTGTTACAATCATCAAATGCTTTGATCCACAAATGACAAATAACTTATTTAGGTATTTTTGCTAAACAAAGAACATTCGCTATAATCGTTTAGCTAAAATGCCGAAAGTTCATAACAACAACTAACTAAATACATACAAATCCATGGATGATTCACAAACTCAAGCATAAATTAACATCCAAAATATACACCCCTAATCATCTAGTTATTTCATCCAAGCAAACACAATGGTAACTAGCCACACATAATCACAATCATCAAGCAAAAATCATAAACACTAAACAAATCCATAAAATAACTTGAAATTAGATTAAATCGAAATTATACCAAATTTGTTACACAATTGTTCCAAATGATGTTTGCTCGATGTTTCCCTCACAAATTCCTAGCTAGATCCTTGCGAAAATGTGAAGTAAATGGTGATTTTTTGGTTGGGTGAAGTGGAGTAAATGAAATGAAGATGAGAGTAAATGTGAGGATGGAGTTAATGAAGATGGAAGGTGTGTGTGTAATGGAGAGTGTTAATGAAGATGAAGATGATGGATCATATATGGCTGCCGAACCAAACACCCCTCTTTTCCCCTTTTTTTTATTTTTTTTATTTAAAAAAAAACGGATGGGAAAACGGTTGGCATTAAATGCCAACCAATAAGAAACGGACACCTCATCAACCACCATACCTCTCACCCAGATCCACACATAGCCGATCGGCTTGTTAGGAATAGCCGATCGGCTTTACAGTCATAGCCGAACGGCTTCTCATGACTAGCCGATCGGCTTCTTTAGTACATCGGGCTAAGCTCCAAACGAAGTGAAGTTCTGCAACGTAAATGAACTGTAAAAGCCGATCTTCTAAACAAAGCAGATCTGCTTGAAGCTCGAAACCGATCGGCTTTGTGTGGTTAGCCGATCGGCTAATACCCAAATCCAGTCCAGCCATTTTTTGTTCCAAACATCACCAATTTCTTCACCAAATCGCATGCGTTTCCAGCTTTTCACCTGAAATGGATTTCCAAACAAAATAAGTATCGAAAGTTCTCGAAATCCACTAAAATACATACGCAAAACAATGATATCGCGATAGATTTATATAACCAAAATGAGCGATATCAAATATCCCCACACTTGAACTTTGCTTGTCCTCAAGCAAACCATTATTTTACCATTTCAAGACCCACTCTTGCAACAACAATAGGTGAATAACAAGTTTACCAAAACAATACTAACACTAACTACCAAGGCAATTAGGCTAGCAACATATGTATAAGCATTATAAACTCGAGATGTTTTGGTTTGTCAAGCCCGAATGCACGACCTAGCACCTCACATAAGGATAAGTGTTTAGTCACTCACTCTCAACCTATAAGACTACAAGGTAAGGAAGTAAGCAATTTTAACACTCAATCAAGCCAAGTCGTGATGCATTGTTACCATAGGCTTGCAAGAGGATCAAATCTCCACCGACTTGGCGTGAGCACCAAGTGAGTTCTCAAAGGAGGTATTCTAGCATGTGTTGTAACAATGTAGGCTAATTGTGGAATAGGGGTATGATAGACACAATAATTGGTGAAAAGCGGTAATCAAGACCCGTGAAAAATGCGCAGATGTTACCTATTGGTTTAAACACGTGACAGTCATGAAACTTAGGATTCTCATGCTAAATCAATTCGAATTACTATTTGTTCTCATTTATAACTCACACTTCAACAACTGCATACAAATAACTCAAATTGAATTTTCACATTTTATTGGAATAATTGCACTCTATGACTTTCTATGAACCCTGTGTAACGAACTTTCGGACCAACCATCCTAGACCGGATAAAGGCCTTCGGTGGCTAGGTGTAAAACACCCCTCGGGAACTTCTTGTTCAGGAATTCAAAGGCCATTTAGTTGACTACAATCATCCAATTATAAACTTTAAGCTCAAAGGTTAACTTCTATTCATTTAATTGTTTCCAATCTCAATCATAGAATTTAACACTGGAATCCCAATTCAAAACGATTTAAGTCACATTTTTTTTTTTTAAATCCATAATAAATTCCAACTAGGCAACATTTTAGAAAAGTGATGGTTCGGGAATTGACTACACAAAAATAAGGCTAAAATTTAGTGGATTGAATGTGGAAGTTTTCTAGGGGTTTCTTAGCACTAAAAATGAGTGCTAACGACCTGTGTCAACTGGATATAAATGGTTTTAAAGCAAAATAAGATCAAAAATTCCTAAGAATACCTCCTCGTCTTTGACCCCACCTAAATCACATTTCTGTGATCCCACAGCGGTCTCAAAATGCATCACTAAGGCAAGTTCTAGAACAAACTACAATCACCGGCACACTCATAGCAATCAATCAATATAAACACTAAATGTAAGTGTTTTTCTCAATAAGGCTCAAATTTCTCACAATTTATCATAGTGGGGGCTACAAGTGTGCTAGTCATGCGATTCACCCTATTAGGTTGCTTTTATGACACATCTCTAAAAATTATGTTGCAAGAGGGAAACATTTAATTGCTTTTAATAGATTTTAACTAACACATTCCAAAGCAATTAATTTAATAAGGACAAGCAAATCCCTAGCATACTACCATTCTATAACCCGTTATTAGAATTCGTAAAGTTCAATTGGAAAATCCAAGATCAATAACAGACCTAATAAGTGGCTATAAAACAACAATATACTAGGAACAAGATTCAAGTGAATACCTCCCCACACTTAAGGTTTGCATTGACCCCAATGCAAATACAATCAATAAATAAGCAAAAGCGCGGGGGTAAAAAGAAACGAGAACTTCCCCGGGGGTTTTGCATGAAGGTGAGAATAGAGGAGCTGGCTCATGATAAACTTGTAGAAATCCACTCTAGCTCCGCATGCTACAAATGGGCAACAACAAACAAACACCAAACACAAGCCCATATGATAATAAAATAAAAATAAAAATGATACAATGAATGCTAATCATCCAAAGAACCAAAAAAAGAAAAATAACGCAGAATAAAAAAAAAATTGTTTAGAGTTTTACAATCCCAGAATAAATAATAACAATGCCCAACTACCAACCCCCATCATGGGGCGGGTCCTGGGTGGGATCATTCTGCTGATACTGCTGCTGATAAGGTGATGGCGATCCAAAAAGCCAATGGTGATGAGCCTCTTGTTGCCAGTTGGAGGGCTCAGGAGGTGTCCAAGTATTAGGCTGGGATGGAGCTGAGGACCAAGGAGTGCCCCAATCCTGCTGCTGCTGGTGATAATCAGATGTGTGCATATGCTCCTGATGTCGCTGGAGCTCCACTAAAGCAGCATCCCGATCATAAATAGGAGCAGGGAGGATACCCCCCGGCTCGCCCCAATGAGGTGGTGGATGATACGGGATAGGCACATGGTCGGGCACATGGTGGCCTATTCGCTCATGGTCGTGAATTAGCCAATCATTTTGGTATTGATTAACTCCCCACTCATACCTAGACTCGTCCCTGAAAGCCACATTCTCCCGGTGCCAGGCTTCTTGTTCTCCCCATCTTCGATTTTGCTCAAGTTGCATACTGTTGAAGCTGGACATAAAACTCTGCCAGCTCGCGGGCTCTCCAGAATGAGATGAATGACCACGACCCGGATGCACATTAACTTCAGCTTCTTCTTCTTGCTCTTGCTCTGCCTCTTCTTCCTCATCAGAATCCTCAATTGTGACGGGCCTTTTTCCCCGAGACCCGGCTCGAGACACAGAGGCTGCCTCTTGAGGAGTGGGATCATAAGCAACATAAGTTCCACCTTTCTTTCTCAAGATGCGGGCAGTGGCATAGGATTCGGCCCCAATTGGAAGGGTATTGTTTTCCACTAAGGTATAGGCGGGAACTCCTCGGGGCTTCAAACTGACCTTTAAACCCTTGGCGATCCGGGTAATTAGATGACCACCACAAAGCCTGGAAGAGGGTTTATGCCCACTAGCATAGGCGTGAAGGTACTTGCCCACTGCATATGGGACATTGATCCTGTCCCTACTCTTCAACTTATCCAAAAACCACAAGTCGATCAAGGTCACCTTCTCCCTATTGGTTCCCCTAAGAGTCAGTGTGTTTGCTAACATTTTGTGTATCACTCTATATTTGGGGGACGTAAGATGTTTGTTCAAAATTTTTCCCCCAAGATATCGTGATGTACTAAGCGTTGCCCAAACTTCAGCATCACACTGCCCCTCATCCAGCCTTGCCCCAGTCATAATATATCTATCAATCCAATGGGACGAGTATTCCTCATCCGTATAAATCCCCAAACAACCCGCAAGCTCTTTTAAGGATAATTTTCTGGGGGCCCCACCAAGTCTGAAACTCAAGAATTTATCGTCGACATTGTTGATAAGGAACATTTCCAAAGTCGCCAGAAATTCCATTACCAACTCTTCGTAAATATTTTCTTGGATCCCAAGAAGCTTTTCAAAGTCATTTACACCAAAAGCCTCGTCATCGAACTTCACAGTTTGAGTAAAAGTCTTGCGAATATCATGAGCAACCCCGACAACCTCCAACGGGTTCCAGTTAATTTCCCGAGGGTATTCGCATTCCTTTTTATGAATTTTATACAAGGTTTCCGTGTATTCCAGGTAGTTATACGTATGGCGTCCGAAAATCAAATGAGGGTGGCGGTCTGCAGGCATTAAACCCTCATAAATACTTTCAGGGTACTGAGGCTCATAGGTGTCAGGTTGGGTATTCCTGCCTCTCTGCACAACACAACACAACAAGATACAAAATTTCCAAAAGTGTGTTAGAGTTAGCAAAAATAAGACAAAATGAGCGATTTATGTCAAACACAACCACACCCCCTAGTAACCGAGCACACACGTTAATAACCGCATCACAAAGCAAAACAATCAACAAATGCAAGCATAGCATAAACCGACAGTAACCAATCAATCACATAGCCAAAACTTCAACTCAAATAGGATAAACATGCAACCTAATATTAAACCATGCTTGAATCATGCCAATGTCATACAATGTGACTCAAGCAAGCCTTACAATCAAAGTTACATACCAAACCTATTGACTACCTTATAAACACATAACTTCAATATCAAACATGAACTTGAATTGAGCAAAAATGATCACTCAAATTGTTTCTAGTCATGTATTACAATCACAAGTTACACAAAAGTCAGTCAAAGCAAAAGTCAAAGTTGACCAGAAAAGTCAACTCCTTCTTCCCCAAATTCCACATAAACCCTAATTTTTCTAAATCATCCACAAATGGAAATCAACCCACCAATTAACTTCATTATACTTGCAAACACGAATTACACCACAATTAGCACCAACTATCAAGCATAAATCACTAAATTCGGATTATCCCCAAATTAGCATTTGAACCCTAATTTGTAAATCATCTAAATTGAGCAATTTAAACAAAAGATCATGGTATAAACTGATTAACATGTATGAATCAAGCATAATACACAACAAAATTACAAAGGAATTCATCCCCACACTTGAATCAAACCAAACCCGATATCAAGATATTCATCTCAAAAATCACTAGTAGGAAAGATTAAATGGAGACATGAGATACCTTATTTTGTCTAGACATGATTAGAGGTTGATTTCCTTGAAAGATTTGAAGGTTGGATGATGATTTAGTGAGGGTTTATGTGATTTTCATTTTTTACTTGAGAGAGAAAAAGAAGAGCAGATCGGTTTTAGCTTTGTGTTTGTGGTTGTGGGAAAAAAAAATAAGGTTTTGCTTTTTAATAAAATCGCCCAGTAATTTACCAAAGCCGATCGGCTTATGCAACTTAGCCGAACGGCTATGTTAGCCGAACTGCTTCAAATCAATAGCCGAACGGTTTAGTTAGTTAAAATGCTCTCAAGCTGAAGGGGTTAAGTTCTGTATCGATTTTTAACTAGAGTAACCGAACGGCTTTAAATAGCCGATCGGCTTAAAAGCATTAGCCGAACTGCTATCCTGAAACCGATCTGCTTTCTATTTGGTAAGTTAATGCTTCAGAAAAGGCTCAAATTCTGTGATCGTTTTTCAAAGAATAAACCGATCTGCTATGCTTAGCCGATCGGCTATTGATCTATAACCGAACTGTTTCTGTAAGCCGATCGGCTTTTGTTTTGTAAAATCAACAGATGCAGCAGCAACACATAAACACCTTAACACTTAACAATTCACACAATCACAGCAGCAGCAAACACATCAAAATCATCAAAAATGCAGGGCAAAAATTCTAAGTTTATCAAAAAGGATATAAACACGAGTTTCCTCGTGTATGGGCTTCATTTATTAACGAGTCCAAGCAAGACTCGACCCCGAATTCATTTGTCCTTGGGGTAAGTTGTGAGTTCCTCCCACTCGCTCTCTTGTTCATCCTCATGGTAAAGTTTCAAACGGTGCCCATTCACAATAAAGGTTCCGCCATCTTTTTGGAAAAGTTCCACATATCCGGATGGATATTGATGCTTGACCACGTATGGGCCGGTCCACCTTGGTTTGAACTTTGGTTGTTTCAACTTGAATCTTGATTAGAACAAAAGCACTTTTTCACCGGATTTAAATTCTTTTCTCACTTTCAACTTCCGGTCATGCAACACCTTTGTCCGTTCCTTGTAGAGACGAGAATTTTCATAAGCTTGCAATCGAAGCTCATCCAACTCGTGAAGTTGCAACATTCTCTTTTCCCCCGCTTCAATCAAATCCAAATTGCAATTCTTTAGCGCCCAATAAGCTTTATGCTCAATTTCAAGGGGTAAATGGCAAGTTTTGCCATAAAGTAACCGATACGGTGTTGTTCCAATAGGTGTCTTGTAGGCGGTCCGAAACGCCCACAATGCATCTTCAAGCTTTTTGGACCATATGACCCGGTTGTCTTTCACCGTCTTCTCCAAAATTCTTTTCAATGCACGGTTAGTGTTCTCGACTTGACCACTTGTTTGTGGGTGGTATGAAGTCGAGAATCGGTGATTCACCCCATACTTCTTGAGAACTTTTTCCAATTGAGCATTCGCAAAGTGAGTCCCCCGGTCGCTAATCAATGCTTTGGGCATCCCAAATCGGCAAAATAGGCTTTTCAAGAAATCAATGACCACACGAGCGTCATTCTTTAGTAAAGCCTTAGCTTCCGCCCACTTGGACACATAATCAACCGCCACAAGAATGTATTCATTTTTGAATGAAGGTGGGAACGGTCCCATGAAGTCTATGCCCCAAATATCAAATACTTCGCAAACTTGGATGCTAGTTTGTGGCATTTCATCCCTTTTTGAGATGTTTCCGGTTCTTTGACACGCATCGCAAGTTTGGCATAAAGTGTTAGCCTCTTTGAAGATCGTCAGCCAATAGAACCCCGCATCAAACACCTTCTTTGCGGTGACCGAGGGGCCATAATGTCCACCGGTGGGCCCATAGTGACATTCATCTAAAATCTTTCTTGTATCACCACCCGAAACACATCTTCTCACCATGCCATCCGCACAAATGCGGAATAAATACGGTTCCTCCCAGAAATAATGCTTCAAGTTAGAGAAAAATTTGCTTTTCTCTTGGTGACTCATGCCCTTCCTCAAAACTCCACCAACCAAATAGTTTGCCAAGTCGGCATACCATGATGCTTCCTCATCCTTGTTTTCATCACCTACCTGCAAAAGAAATTCCTCGGGAAAGGAATCATCAATATTAGTATCGCCTTGCTTGTCAAGATGTGGATTTTCCAATCTTGACAAGTGATCGGCGGCAAGGTTTTCGGCTCCTTTTTTATCCTTAATCTCAATGTCGAATTCTTGTAAAAGAAGAATCCAACGGATAAGGCGCGGTTTAGCGTCTTGTTTGGCAAAGAGGTACTTTAAAGCCGAATGGTCGGTGAAAACTACGGTTTTAGATAGCACAAGATATTGCCTAAATTTGTCAAAGGCAAACACCACGGCGAGCAACTCTTTTTCAGTGGTTGTGTAATTTTGTTGGGCCCCATTCAAGGTCTTGCTAGCAAAGTAAATGGGTTTGAAATGTTTATCAATCCTTTGTCCTAGGACAGCTCCTAAGGCAAAGTCACTTGCATCACACATGAGTTCAAACGGTTGTGACCAATCAGGTGAGACTATGATAGGTGCCTTGGTCAAATGGTCTTTAAGGGTCGAAAATGCACTCAAACATGGTCCATCAAACACAAAAGGGGCATCCTTATCAAGTAGCCTAGTCATTGGACGGGTGATCTTCGAAAAATCCTTAATGAATCTACGGTAAAAACCGGCATGACCAAGAAAACTTCTAATGCCCTTAACATTGGTCGGTGGAGGTAATTTGGCAATAACATCAATCTTAGCCCTATCAACTTCAATTCCCAACCCCGACACTTTATGACCCAATACTATACCCTCTTTTACCATAAAATGGCATTTCTCCCAATTCAAGACTAAGTGGGCTCTCTCACATCTCTCTAACATTTTATCCAAGTTTTTTAGACATGACTCGAATGAATCGCCAAATACCGAAAAATCATCCATGAAGACTTCCATGGAAGTTTCAACCATATCATGAAAAATGGCAATCATACAACGTTGGAATGTGGCGGGAGCATTGCAAAGACCAAAGGGCATTCTCCTATAGGCATAGGTCCCAAATGGGCAAGTGAATGTGGTCTTTTCTTGATCCTCGGGATCTATGGGTATTTGGAAATATCCCGAGAATCCGTCAAGGAAACAATAATATTCATTACCCGCCAATCTCTCAAGCATTTGGTCAATGAATGGTAAGGGAAAATGGTCTTTTCTCGTGGCATCATTCAACTTCCTATAATCAATGCACACACGCCATCCCGTGACCGTCCTAGTGGGTATCATTTCATTTTGGTCATTGGCAACTACGGTCATCCCCCCTTTCTTTGGTACACAATGTACCGGGCTCACCCAAGAACTATCCGCAATGGGGTAAATAATACCCGCATCAAGAAGCTTAATTACTTCTTTCTTGACCACATCCACCATATTGGGATTAAGCCTCCGTTGTCTTTGGACAACGGGTTTAAAATCATCAACAAAATTAATTTTGTGTTTACAAAAGGATGGGCTTATTCCCGGTATGTCGGATGTCCGCCAAGCGAAAGCTCTTTTGTGAGCCTTAAGTACATTCAACAATTTAAGTTTTTCATCATTCACAAGGGATGAAGAGATTATTACTGGGAGGAGATTTTCCTCATGGAGATAAGCATACTCCAAATGACTTGGAAGTTCTTTCAACTCCAAATCACGTGGTGGATCCTCCAACGACGTTTTGATCCTCATATTTTCATCCTTTGTGAGCTCCTCAAAAGCATCCTCACATTCGAGCTCTTCTTCGTCATTTGTCTCTTCCATGCGCATGACCAACTCCTCCTCGGTCATTCCTTCAACATTTGACTCTAGCAAGTCAACAAGCTCCGATTCCAATCCAAGCAAACTTTCCAATTCTTCCTCCACCGCATCATCTATCACATCAGTTCTAAAACACGAATTATCATTAGAATAAGGATGCTTCATGGCCTTATCGACCGTGAACGCAATCCTTTCATCACCCACCCCCAAGGTCAATTTCTTATCTTTAACCCCAATTATGGCATCCGCGGTATGTAGGAAGGGTCGTCCTAAAATCAAGGGCACTTTACTATCCTCCTCCATTTCGAGGATAACAATGTCAACCGGAAAGGTAAATTGCCCTACCTCTATTAGCATGTTCTCCGCAATCCCAACGGGATATTGGAAAGATCTATCGGCAAGACGGATGCTCATGCGAGTGGGGGTTAAGGATCCTAGGGCCAATTTAGCATAAAGTGAATATGGCATTAAGTTTATACTAGCACCTAGGTCCGCAAGTGCATCACAAGTGATGATTTTACCCAATGTACAAGAAATGATGAAACTCCCGGGATCTCCAAGCTTGGGTGGAATTTGGTTTTGGACAAGTGCCGAGCATTCCTCATTCAAAAACATTGCCGAAGCCTCCGACAATTTCTCTTTGTTGCTCACCAAATCCTTGATGAATTTGGCATAATTCGGCATCCCGGCTAATACATCAACCAAAGGCACATTGATTCGAATGCCCTTGATCATGTCCACAAACTTCCCATATTGAGCCGCAATCTTTTCTTTCCTTAGTCTTTGTGGATAAGGAATCTTCGGCTTGTAAGCTTTCACAACCGGAGTAGGTGACACCGGTGTGACCGTTGGTGCAGGAGCATCAACATTCTCTTCATTGTCTTCCTCCTCAATTTCTTGCATAAAAGAGTTAGAAACATTTTTGTCCTTGGTTTGAGGTGGTGGAAGCTCCTTTCCGCTTCTTGTGGTTATAGCATTCACATGCTCATTTCTCGCGGGTGGTGGTTGGTAAGGTTTGGAACCGCTAGAGGGTGAAGGTTGTGGTCTTGGGTTTTGTTGTGTATTACTCGGTAAGCCACCGGTTGGCCTACTACTTTGCCCCTCCGACAACCTCTCCATTTTCCGCTCCAAATCTTGGATTGAAGCTTGTTGATTCTTTTGCCCTTGTTCCATGCTCAACCGAATATTTTTCATTTGAGTTTTTAAAACACCCCTCATCCTTATTATATAAAATACGGAAGCGAAGATAAATAAAACACATTACTTCATTACATATTTTCCAAAATACCAAACAGTTTAGATGGTTGAGTTACTACCACTTAAAAAAAAAAACTGTTTAAAAGATTAGCATGTCGGGGTATTATATAAACTAAACTGAGTTACAACAAAATAATCAGAGTAGCTTGAATATCAAACATTCCATTCTTCCAAGGTTTGACCTTCCTGCTACCCACCCGCATGCTCAAAACAAAAGTCTGCAGGAAGCAACAACGAGGGATTAGCACATAGCTAAGTGAGTAAATCCAACACTCAACATTTAACTTAGCTAAACCAATTAACTACAACAAGTATTCGCAACAACAACAGTCAACAACAACATAATGAGGATCGGTGGATCCGGGGATAACCTTAGCACCCGGGCGGCTCCCCAAGATCACTTATCCAAACATATCCGTATGGCCATAACGGACGAGACCGATAGCTAGTGTTTATCATACTTAGGTACAGTTCAGCACACACAACAAATGAAGTACGTCCCTGTACCGTTCACACAACAACCCACTAGCCCAACCAACAGTTCATCAACTTGTTGACCTCATTAACAACAATGCCCGAAGGCCACACAAAGCACATATAGGCATATGATCAACAATAACCAATAATCAACTCAATAATCAAGTCTACGTTTACCCGTCGTAATCAAATGATTACAACTAAGCCAAACGGTGAGTTTCGAATCCACTCACCAATACCTTCGTCTTCAAAATCTCTGATTCCAGAGATCACTTATCTTTCGGAGGATCTGAGAATCAATAATCAACATAAGTTAGTACTTTGCTTCATAATTTGTAAATATCAAAATGAGCATTTTTATAAAATGCCACTATAGTATTCAATAAGTGCCACTATAAACACCACCTTCTAAACACATGCATTTAGGTGAAATTTGCAAATTCCATCAAAATTAACTATGCAAACGCGATCCGGACTAAGGGGAGCTGGATCGCGTTTGTCCTTAGGAAATAATTCTGTCACCGAAAAACACTATCAAACGCGATCCGGATAATAGGCCTGGATCGCGTTTCACAGGCCAAAAACTCAACTAAGGCGTTTTCAACAAGGGAACGCGATCCGGAAGCGTAGCCGGGATCGCGTTCATCTGTTCTTCAGCTCAAGAACAGACCTGAACGACCTTAACTCCATTTTTAACATTCAAACTCATCAAACTCGATTCTAATGCTACAAACATCTTTAATAATATCACATATCATCATATATAACAAGTAATCATCTTACAATTGCAATAACAATTTCATTTAATCACTTAATCATCCATACTATCATTTGAAATAAAACCCATTTACCTTTAAAATATGAAGATGATGATGAATAGAAGAAGAGGAAGATGATTATAGCTACAAATTCACAAGTTCAATCTCCTTTATACTTTGATGATCTAAGCTTGTATTTATTTTAGGGTTTAAGTTGGTAAGGAAATGAAGAAGAGCAAGAAAGAATTGGTAAAGTGATTACCAAATAAGGGTCGGCCCCTTTTTAACCGACTTATCATTTTGGGTCTTTAATACCCGTCCTAAATCTATTGTCTGGAGCCTAAAAATCAAATGTGAGGAATTTATTTTATTATACCGTCAACTTTAATAAATTAAAACAGGCAACATTTCATTATCCACAATAAGTCCTAACACCTATTTCACCAAGTTTCACAATTAAACAATTATATCGCAAAACTATTTGAAACAATTAAATACGCAAATAAAAATAGAAAATACCAGGCTATTGGAGAGGATGTTACAAATCTCCCCTCCTTAAGGAGATTTCGTCCCCGAAATCTCAGCCCTATCAACCAATCCAGGATATCTGGATTTCATCGATTCTTCGGTCTCCCAAGTTAGGTCGGAACCTAAACTATGTCTCCATTTAACTAACACCATAGGAATTTGTTTCTTCCTAAGTTTAGTAATCTTTCGGTCAACAATTTCAACTGGTTCCTCTACTAACTTCTGAGTTTGATCAACCTTTAAATCTTGTAACGGAAGAATTTGCGACTGGTCCTCTACATTGCATTTCCTCAAATAGCATACGTTAAACGTATCATGAATACCAGAGAGCTCTGGAGGAAGATCCAATGCCATTGACTGATCATTTACAACTTGTCGAATTTTGAATGGACCAATATATCTAGGCGCCAACTTTCCACGTTTTCCGAATCTAATCACACCTTTCCACGGAGAAACTTTAAGATACACTAATTCACCTTCAGAAAATACAACTGGTCGTCTTTTAGGATCTGCATACATTTTCTGCCTATCTCTCGCGGCTTTCAACTTCTCCCGTGCAATGGCTACTTTATCAGCAGTTAATTGTACAATGTCGGGTCCAGCAAACTGTTTCTCACCTGCCTCTAACCAACAAATAGGTGTGCGACAACGACGACCATACAACATTTCATAAGGAGGCATCCCAATTCTAGAATGGTACGAATTGTTGTAAGTAAATTCAACTAATGGAAGATGTGAATCCCATGAACCCCCATATTCCAAAATACAAGCACGAAGCATATCCTCTAAAGTTTGAATCGTGCGTTCTGACTGACCATCGGTCTGAGGATGATAAGCTGTGCTAAGGTTTACACGTGTACCCAACTCTTGTTGTAGGCTTTGCCAAAAACGAGAAGCAAAACGAGTATCTCTATCTGACACAATCGATAAAGGAATACCATGTCTAGAAACAATTTCGTTAACATACAATTGAGCAAGTCTAGTCAACGATGCTGTCTCACATGTAGCAAGAAAATGCGCGCTCTTTGTCAAACGATCCACTATAACCCAAATCATATCATTGCCTCGAGCGGTACGCGGTAGCTTAGTCACAAAATCCATAGTTATGTGATCCCACTTCCACTCAGGTATTTCCAACTGTTTTAACGACCCATACGGCTTTTGATGTTCCGCTTTGACCTGAGCACAAATATGACACGATCCTACAAACTTTGCAATGTCGGTTTTCATCGTTGGCCACCAATACAACGGTTTCAAATCGTTATACATTCGAGTACTACCCGGATGAATGGACATTCGTGAGTTATGAGCTTCATTCAAAATCAAATCTCGAATACCACCAATGGAAGGAATCCAAACACGAGACTGATAAGTCTTTAATCCCCTTGAATCTTCAACTAATTCATCCTTGCGTTTTAACATAATTTCCGATTTCAGATTCAGATCTTTCAAAGCTTCAAGTTGTACCACTTTAATTTGATCAATCAAATCCGAGGAAACATTCACTTTCAAATAGAAAACTCGATCGGGAGTATTCTTTCGACTCAAAGCATCGGCTACCACATTCGCTTTGCCCGGATGGTATCTAATCTCACAGTCATAATCTTTTATCAATTCCAACCATCGTCTCTGTCTCATATTCAATTCTTTCTGAGAGAACACATACTGCAAACTCTTGTGATCGGTACAAACAACACATCGAGTTCCATATAAGTAATGTCTCCAAAGTTTTAGGGCAAATACAACTGCTGCGAGTTCTAAATCATGCGTAGGATAGTTCTTCTCATGTGGTTTCAACTGTCGAGAAGTATAAGCGATAACTCTATCCCTTTGCATTAAGACGCAACCCAAGCCCGAATATGAAGCATCACAATAAACCACAAAATCGTCAGTACCTTCTGGTAATGCTAAAATCGGTGTCTGACATAACAATTGCTTCAATGTCTGAAAAGCTTGCTCCTGCTGATCAGTCCACACATACTTCTCTTCTTTGCGAGTTAACTTAGTTAACGGCCCGGCTATCTTAGAAAAATCTTTAATAAATTTCCGATAATATCCCGCTAATCCAAGAAAACTTCTTATCTCAGAAACAGATTTCGGCGCATTCCAATTCATCACAGCTGAAATCTTTGATGG